>CM019063.1:204657737-205996740 GCA_009667805.1 Leptobrachium leishanense | reverse complement strand
CTCTTCATGTTCAGTTTTCTAGCAGAAGCCTGAAGGTTTTGTGCCAATATTGGCTGGTATTTGGAACTGTTCATAATTCCCTCTACCTTGACTAAGGCCCCAGTTCCAGCTGAAGAAAAACAGCCCCAAAGCAGAATTCTGCCACCACCATGCTTCACTGTGGCTATGGTGCTCTTTTAGTGATGTGCAGTGTTGTTTTTGTGGCAAAAATATCTTTTGGAATTCTGGTCAAAAAGTTCAACCTTGGTTTCATCAGACCTTAAAACATTCTGCCACATGCGTTTGGGAGACTTCAGATGTGTTTTTCCAAGATTTAGCCAGGCTTGGATGCTTTTCTTTGTAAGAAAAGATTTCCGTCTTGCCAGTCTACCCCATAGCCCAGACATATGAAGAATACAGGAAATTGTTGTCACATGTACCACACAGCCAGTACTTGCCAGATATTCCTGCAGCTCTTTTAATGTTGCTGTAGGCCTCTTGGCTGCCTCCCTGACTTGTTTTCTTCTCGTCTTCTCATCAGATTTGGAGGGACGTCCAGTTCTTGGTAATGTCACTGTTGCGCCATATTTTCTCCACTCGATGACTGTCTTCACTGTGTTCCATGGTATATCTAATAAGGGCTAAAACAATTAATCGTATGCAATTTGCATATGTACGTACGAAAGTTATATACACTACGCAAATTGCTTATGAAGAAAAGAAGGGGGGAGTCAGGGGCCAACTAATAGATTATGCAAATAATCTTTATTTGAAGCCCTATATCTAATGCCTTGGAAATTCTTTTGTACCTTTCTCCTGACTGATACCTTGTAACAATGAGATCCTTCTGATGTTTTGGAAGCTCTCTACGGACCATGGCTTTTGCTGTAGGATGCGACTAAGAAAATGTCAGGAAAGACCTACTAGAACAGCTGAACTTTATGTGGGGTTAATCAGAGGCACTTTAAATGATGGCAGGTGTGAACTGACTCCTATTTAACATGATGTTCAATGTGATTGCTTAATTCTGAGCACAGCTACATCCCCAGTTATAAGAGGGTGTGCACACTTATGCAACTGTATTATTTTAGTTTTTATTTTTCCTCCCTCCACCTAAAAGATTTCAGTTTGTTTTTCAATTGGGTTGTACAGTTTATAGGTCACATTAAAAGGTGGAAGAAGTTCCAAAATGGTTTCCGTCTCATTGTTTACATCACAAAAACCTGACATTTTAACAGGGGTGTGTAGACTTTTGCTATCTACTGTAAGTCCGTGTCTGACCCATAGACTCCATTCTATGGCCAAAGCCACACAGTGAGGAGCAAGTGATGTAAAGATACAGTGAGGGCAGTTTACAACACAAAATATCACACAATGAATGCACCCAGTGACACATAGAGTAAAATATTTTCTTAACTAAACATACAAGAGAAAAGCAATAAGAGATCACCAACATAAAATAAACAAAATAAGAGTATTTAATTTTTTTGGTGGTAGTGTCCCTTTATGATAAGGTAGTCAAGCTAAGAAGCCCAGTCGAAAAAAATTATAAAATTCCTTTACAATCCAACACTAGTTCATGGCTAAAATGAATAACCCTTTAAGTGTAGGGCATGCCATGGAAAATTCTTATGTATGTATTTGCATAGGATAGCTCTATGCAATTACTGACTTTGGTCTTTCTATAGAGAATTAAAAGCTGTGAAGAAAGAGAATGCAGAGCTAAAATCTGTAGTCGGCATCCTTAAAGTGAGTAAAATATGTTTTCATGAATTCACTCATTTGTTACAGTTGTAATTATTTTTTTTTACATATGTTTTTGCCCCAGGACCTGTTTGCCACTCAACTTGCATATATTTTCTTGCCATACAGGGTTCTCTGAGTAGGTCACAGAGCAGCAGCAGGTACGATTTTTGCCTTTTGTTTTTATTTTTCTTCATTGATCATGATAGCAGTATAATTAGCAACAGTCGTCTCTGTAATGGCACCATTGAGGGAAAGCCTTGTGAGGCTCGATTGGGGACTCACCGTAGAACAGTCCACTACTGTTTCTGCTTGTTCTCCGGACCCTCACAAACCTCGTATTTGCTTTCTCTTTTTCTTCATTGTCAAAGACGACCATTAGGATGTGCAGAAGGTTTCATTTATAATTGATGCCAATGTAATAAGCCTTTCATATAGAATCTGGACATAACATTCTGTTTTACATAAACTATTTTTTAATAATGCTTTTCATATTTGAATAGACATGTTTTTTTCAACTTTGACATGGTTCCATATTTTTTCTCAGCTTCAGAAAGTCATTCTAATGGGTAGCAGTAATGCTCGCTCTAATTAATTATCTTAGGAAATCTTGTTAAAATATAGTCATTTTTTTCTGATTGATATGCTTGTAGTGGAAAAAATGGGATTCAACGTTATTTCATGTTCTTCATTTATAATTCAACCTATGTCATCTATGATTACAAACCATCACAGGGATATACAGGGATTTTGTTGTAAGTATTTCTTCTAAATATCAACAATTCACTTTATATTGTTTCAGATCCTGTACACCTCGACCAATCGCAATCACCTCTCCTTCTCAAACAGGTAAGGGAATCGTTTAGGCTTACATTCCAAATATTTGAGGGGAAGATTTGTTACTAAACTTATTAAAAAAATCAAGTATTTATTTATTAATTCATGTCATTATTATTCTTTCAGTGACTCCTCGGCATAGTTCCCAGCTCAGCAGTCAAGTAGTAAGGTGAGAATGACTTTAAACAAGTCAACATGTAATTGCTGCCTCACATTATAGGCTTGCTTATCATAATTGATAGGCTTGCTATCATAATGATACAATTATTGTATGGTCAGACTCATAATAGTACCTTCATTAATGGTAAAAAAACATAACAGCGCATCATGCACATTTGTATCTGTTGCTGTAATGATGTGGAAAATTATAGTGCGCTATAGGATGTATGGTTAGATAGATTTTGGATTGGAATGAGTTTAGTTAACATAGTAGGCAAGTGTGACAGTTTGATTAGGGGCAGGTTAATAGACCACCGTTTTGACAGCAGGTGGATAGAGAAAGCCCTTTTCCCCCTATAAGGTTAATTAAGCTGATTACCTTTATAGGTACTGTGGTTCCCTCTGGGAGGGCAGTCTTTTGACTAGGAGAGCAAAGGAGGAGACAAGCCCTGAATTTGCTAAGGGAATTACAAACTATTTTGTTGATTTTACTGGTAAGCGGTTTAGCTGCCCAGTATTCTAAGCAAGGGGAAAAAATTTTAGTCTCCGAATGAAGAGTTGGCTTTTGATTTATGCTTGTTTATTTTGACACTCTGCCTGAATTGTGGCTGGAAAATAAAATAAAAGTCTCAAACAGTGAATGGTCGGTCCAGTAGCTATTTCGCAGCAAGGATTTGTGCAGGCTTGTACTAATCTATATATTGAGCATTAGTTGTTTTGCACTGACAGTGTCCTGTCACCATTTAGACTGATGTATGGTTATGTTTAAGTGGACTGAGGTTTACCACATGTCTATCTCTAGGAACTCCCAAACTGTGGTCCACTAAATGCTGCATACCTAGTATCCCTAACCTGAACACTAATCCTGAAAACCCTTGCTTATTTGTGTGGCACTCAATGGCACCACTTCTAACTGTTCTGACATGGCACCTTTTAATAAACAATTAGCAACTTTGGCGTTCATTGTTTAAATGCTTGCCATAGAGCTGCTGCTTATCAGGATTGAAGTAAAATCAGTGATCATTTCTAGTATTACTGAAAACAAAATTATTGCACTTTGACATTTTTTTCCAGTCGGGCATCACCCATGGATTCAGTATCTCACTTAGTAACCCCTTCTGGAGGATTCAACGTAAGTGTTATTGTTACTGTAATCACTTATAAATGCCAGTATAAACAATCAATGTAGAAGTTTACAAACCAATTTCCGAAATTAAAATCATTTTCTTACATGTGAAAGAAGATAATTGGTGAGTGCATCTTGCACTGCTTTATAATTTTAGATATTCTCCCTCTTGCTTTACATTAATGCAGGGATTGACAAATTTGCTCTGAATCTAGGAGCCAGTTACAAATGTTAGGAGTTAGGGTTTTCTTCAGACTAACAAAGCGTTACTTACAACAACTAAAGATACACTGATTTTAAGACAGAGTGTCACGGATCCCTCTGATTACCAAAATAGTGGTCCCCTTACGCAGACCGCTCTCTACCCTTCCGATCCTTGAATGGTCGGCAAAACTAGATAGACAATAAATCAGACAATAGATAAACAAGGGATAACACCAGACAGAGGTACAGAATCGAGTATAGTCACGAATCCTTCTGACTACCAAGAAAGTGGTCCCTTTATGTAGATCGCTCTCTACCCTTCCGATCCTTGAATGGTCGGCAAAACTAGATAGACAGGTAACCAGGTAATAGATAAGAAAGGGAATCACCAGACAGAGGTACAGACTAGACGATGTATCTGTGTTCTCCCTAGGACCTTAGTAATAGCAGAGGTAATCTGATGTGTGCTTAGGATGCCACATAGACTGACCTCGGTACCAACGTAAAGGGCAGAACCAAGAGCAGAGTAAATGCCAATACCAGGGGTTATACACAGAAACGTTCGTTTGTCGATGCCAGGGGTCATACACAGGAGGGTTCGTTTGCCAATGCCAGGGGTCATACACAGGAGGGTTCGTTTGCCAATGCCAGGGGTCATACACAGGAGGGTTCGTTTGCCAATGCCAGGGGTCATACACAGGAAGGTTCGTTTGCCAATGCCAGGGGTCATACACAGGAAGGTTCGTTTGCCAATGCCAGGGGTCATACACAGGAGGGTTCGTTTGCCAATGCCAGGGGTCATACACAGGAGGGTTCGTTAGCCAGAAGCAAGGTCAGATACAGATCTAAAGCCAAAAACACAAGAGCTCTGCGGGAAGTGAATACCACGTCAGGGCACCGGCATAGCAGTGAGACCGGGTTTTAAACCTGGCGGGTCCGCGTCACAACGCCAGGCCCCGCCCCCCGGCGTCCCACGTGAGCGCACCCGGTAGCGTTGTTATTCGGCGCCTGGCCAGCGAGCAGCGAGGAAGCTGCTGCCAGGCGCCCCAGCCCCCCATCGTTCGTGACAGAACCCCCCCTCCACGGGCGGCCACCGGACGCCCCCCAGGGGCACGGGGGTGCGCCAAATAGAAGGCCTTCACTAGCCGAGGGGCGTGGACTTCTGCAGCCGGAATCCAAGAACGTCCTCTGGACCGTAACCCACCCAATCGACCAAGTACTGTAAAGACCCCCTAGAAATCCTGGCACCCAGAATGGCCTTAACCTCGAACTCCTCCTCGCCCTCCACAGAGACAGGAGGCGGTGGAGCATGGACCTTGGTGTACCGGTTGCACATAACAACGGCTTCAAAAGGCTTACATGGAACACATTGTGTATCTTAAAATGGGGGGGTAATGCCAAAGCATAGGAGACTGGGTTGAGTCGCCGCAGAATCTTATAGGGGCCGATATATCTAGGTGCCAACTTCATGGAAGGCACTAAGCCTGATATTCCGTGAAGAAAGCCAAACCCTGTCCCCAACTGATACACGGGTGCCTGCCTCCTGTGTCTGTCGGCCTTGGTTTTCTGGATGGCACTACTCTCTTCCAGTGCCCGTCTCACTCTTCCCCAAGTCTCTTTCAATGATGCCAGTTGCTCATCCAAAGCAGGAATCGTGGTATCAGGAAACGTAGCGGGGAACACGGGAGGATCAAAACCATAAACAGTGAAGAAAGGAGAATGTCCTGTGGATTCACTCACAGCACTGTTTAAAGCATACTCTGCCCATGGTAACAGGTCAGACCAGTTATTCTGTTGTTCTGATATAAAGCACCTCAGATATTTCTCTATATTTTGGTTGGCTCGTTCTGCTGCTCCGTTGGTCTGGGGGTGATAGGTCTATCCCCACGTTCTTACAAAACCCTCTCCAGAATCTGGAGATGAATTGGGTCCCCCTATCAGAGACTATCTCCAGAGGAACACCGTGTATGCGAACCACATTGGAAATGAATATGGGCACCAGTTCGGCTGCCGAAGGTAGTTTCCGAAGAGGAACATAGTGACCCATCTTGGAAAATCGATCTATGACCGTAAGTATCACCGTATTCCCTCTTGACTCAGGTAAATCTACTATGAAATCCATGGCTACATGTGACCATGGTCGTTCGGGGATCGGCAAAGGCTGGAGTAACCCAATGGGTGCTGTTTTGGGACTTTTCTGCCTTGTGCACACCTCGCACACAGCTATGTAATCTTTAACATCTCGGCGCAACGTGGGCCACCAGAGGAGTTTACTGATACTAGACACAGTCTTGGTGATACCCATATGCCCAGAAGTTTTATTATCATGATAGATGTTAAGTATTTCCTCTCTTTCGTTCTCAGGTACAAAGAGTTTCGCGGGAGGTTTTCCCCCAGGAGCTGCACCCTGGACGGTCTGCAACCTTTTCATTAGAGGAGACGAGACACTAATCGTGGTAGAGGCTATAATCCTTTCCTGGGGTACAATGGGATGCTGATCTTGGATATTGTGTTCATAAGACTCATACTGTCTCGATAACGCGTCGGCTTTAATGTTTCTGGATCCAGGTCTATAGGTAAGCACGAAATTAAAACTGAAAGAAACAATGACCACCTCGCTTGTCTGGAATTTAAACGTTTAGCATCTCCAATGTACGTGAGATTCTTATGATCGGTTATGATAACGATGGGGTCCCTAGACCCCTCCAATAAGTATCTCCATTCTGCCAAGGCTGAGATGACTGCTAACAACTCTCTATTTCCAATGTCATAGTTCTTCTCTGCCGGGGACAATTTCCGAGAATAGAAGCCGCATGGATGCAAGGGTTTGTCGGGTGCCTCCCTTTGGGACAAGACTGCGCCAAGGCCTAGTTCGGAGGCGTCAACTTCTACTTGGAAAGGCAGAGCCGGATCTGGATGTCGGAGAACAGGGGCAGTAGTGAATGCTTGTTTAAGTGCCTCAAAAGCTTGCGTGGCTTGAGGCGTCCATTTCTGATTTCCCACCCCTTTCCTTGTCATGGCCGTGAGGGGAGCTACCAAGGCTGAAAAGTCTTTAATGAATCTTCGATAGTAGTTCGTGAACCCCAGAAACCTCTGAATGGCTTTAAGCCCTTGGGGTAGAGGCCAGTCAAGGATTGCTGAGAGTTTTTTAGGATCCATTTGAAAACCTTCAGGGGTTATTATATAACCAAGGAATTGCACAGTTACTATGTCGAATAGACATTTTTCTAGTTTACAATATAATCCAGCCTTCAATAGTTTATTCAATACTTGTTTCACGTGGACATGATGAGTGTCCACATCAGGAGAGTATATCAGGATGTCATCCAGATATACTATGACAAATTCTTGCAGAAAATCCCTTAGGGTGTCGTTTATAAGGTCCTGGAAAACGGCTGGCGCATTACATAACCCAAAAGGCATTACCAGGTATTCATAATGCCCGCTACGTGTATTGAAAGCCGTTTTCCATTCATGCCCCTTTTTAACCCTGACCAGGTTGTACGCTCCGCGTAAATCAAGCTTCGTATAAACGGGCCCCTTTTAATCGGTCGAACAATTCTGTTATGAGAGGTATGGGATATGCATTTCTTATAGTAATCCTATTCAAACCTCTATAATCGATGCAAGGTCGCAGATCTCCCTCTTTCTTGGAAACAAAAAAGAAACCTGCTCCTGCTGGAGAGGAGGACCGTCTAATGAATCCTCGTTCCAGATTCTCCCTTATGTATTCCTCCATAATGTCGTTCTCTCTTTGTGATAAAGGGTATACGTGACCCCTAGGAGGCATCGTACCGGGGAGTAAATCAATAGCACAGTCATATGGACGATGTGGTGGTAGAACCTCAGTCCTGGCTTTAGAGAACACCTCCTTTAATGCCAGGTAACATTCAGGGACCTCTGTGGACAAAGGAGGGGCTGTGGCAATATTGAGGCTACCAATCACATTAACTCTGCCTAGGCAATTAGACTGACAACTCTGACCCCAACATTTTATGTCTCTCTGGACCCAATCGATAACCGGGTTGTGCTCTGTTAACCATGGAAACCCAAGAACGACAGGACATGAGGGTGATTCAATAATTTGAAATCTTATTGTTTCATGGTGCAAAACTCCTGTTTTCATACATACATCGACAGTGTCGTGAGTGATATGTGGGCATGACAGGGGTTTACCATCTATGGCTTCCACCATTAGAGGTGTCTCCTTAAGAACCAGAGGTAAAAGGTTTTTGGCAGCAAAATTCTTATCCATGAAATTGCCTGAGGCCCCAGAGTCTAAGAACGCCTCAGTCTTGAGGTGAACCCCCTCCCAGGTTAGGGAGATCGGTAACAGAATCCTGGATTTTTTTTTTTCATTATCCACAAAGGAGGCATACAGAGAACCGATAACCTGGGTATTGGCTGTTCTTTGACCCAATCTGCCACATTCACCCCTGCTAACCCTGGGTCTCTGAGGACATTGAAGGCGGAAGTGATCTGCCCCTGCACAATAGAAGCAGAGCCCCTTTTCTCTTCTGTGCGCTCTTTCTGCTTCTGAAATACCCGTTTTTCCTATTTGCATAGGTTCAGCGACTGGTAAATCTGTTTTAACATTCTCCGAGTTACCTGAAGTACTGGTGTGTCTAGGTAATGAGGGTAAAGGAGGCAAGACCCTTCTGGGTCTATCTCTAGGGTGTCTCCTTTCCCTAATTTGATCGTCCATGGCTATACAAAAATCTATCAGGTGGTCTAGATTCTCTGGTAATTTTAAGGGAGCCAGCTCATACATAAAAGCCTCGTTCAAACCTTCGGTAAAGGCTAAGGTTAAAACGTCGTTCGGCCAAAGCACCTCAGAAGTCAAAGTCTTAAACTCTATGGCATAGTCGGCGACCCTCTTATTACCTTGTTTAATGTGAAACAAGGACCTACCCGCATTGGTAGCCCTTCTAGAGGGATCAAAGGTACGTTTTAACTCAGAGGTAAAACCCTCATAGTCATAGATGATGGGTTTTTTATTTTCCCACAATGGCGTGGCCCACAATAAAGCTTTTTCTGTTAAATGATTAATCAGATATCCTACTTTGGCTTTATCAGACATACAAGACCCTGGGTTGTTCTCAAACAAGATCTCGAGTTGAGTCAAAAAACCCCGGCATAGGCTTGGTGTACCATCATATCGTAGGGGTGCCTTCATACTAAGCCTATGTCCTTCAGGGGAGACAGAACTGACCCTAGGTAATACTGGATCTGGAGGGTTTGTGGTACCTGTATTGGACCGATTTAACAGGGTTTGCAGAGCGAGAGAAATCTGGTCCATCCTATGGTCCTGTTCCTCTTGTCTGGCTGCGATACGTGCCAACTGGTTAGAGAGGTCTGCGGGATCCATTGGCCCTGACGTAATGTCACAGATCCCTCTGATTACCAAAATAGTGGTCCCCTTACGCAGACCGCTCTCTACCCTTCCGATCCTTGAATGGTCGGCAAAACTAGATAGACAATAAATCAGACAATAGATAAACAAGGGATAACACCAGACAGAGGTACAGAATCGAGTATAGTCACGAATCCTTCTGACTACCAAGAAAGTGGTCCCTTTATGTAGATCGCTCTCTACCCTTCCGATCCTTGAATGGTCGGCAAAACTAGATAGACAGGTAACCAGGTAATAGATAAACAAAGGGAAACACCAGACAGAGGTACAGACTAGAGTATATGTTCTCCCTAGGACCTTAGTAATAGCAGAGGTAATCTGATGTGTGCTTAGGATGCCACATAGACTGACCTCGGTACCAACGTAAAGGGCAGAACCAAGAGCAGAGTAAATGCCAATACCAGGGGTTATACACAGAAACGTTCGTTTGTCGATGCCAGGGGTCATACACAGGAGGGTTCGTTTGCCAATGCCAGGGGTCATACACAGGAGGGTTCGTTTGCCAATGCCAGGGGTCATACACAGGAGGGTTCGTTTGCCAATGCCAGGGGTCATACACAGGAAGGTTCGTTTGCCAATGCCAGGGGTCATACACAGGAGGTTCGTTTGCCAATGCCAGGGGTCATACACAGGAGGGTTCGTTTGCCAATGCCAGGGGTCATACACAGGAGGGTTCGTTAGCCAGAAGCAAGGTCAGATACAGATCTAAAGCCAAAAACACAAGAGCTCTGCGGGAAGTGAATACCACGTCAGGGCACCGGCATAGCAGTGAGACCGGGTTTTAAACCTGGCGGGTCCGCGTCACAACGCCAGGCCCCGCCCCCCGGCGTCCCACGTGAGCGCACCCGGTAGCGTTGTTATTTGGCGCCTGGCCAGCGAGCAGCGAGGAAGCTGCTGCCAGGCGCCCCAGCCCCCCATCGTTCGTGACACAGAGTACGGATACGTTTATTTAGTATCATGTGACTGCTGTCCAATAAATAATTTAGGATTTTGCAGAAATCCTGTCCAATTTATGATAATATTGAAATGTTTGGCCAGACACCCCATTTACCCACTGTACACCCTGCCACACACAGACACACACCAGATGTCATATATAAATATATACCCAGACACATGTACAAATGTATACCCAGACAAATCAGACCTCATTTACGTGTATACCCAGTAGTGATCAACCGAAATGAAAATTTGGGACCGAAAATTCAGAATTGGCTTGGCCGAAAATGACGTTTTGAAATTGGCTTGAATGTCCCTTCAAACCCATGCTATTAATTTGTTTACACCTCTTATGTAAAAAAAACCAACCAATTATTCAAAATGATTTTTGAAAAATAATTGCCAAGAAACTTATCTGCTACAGGGATCCCATACAGATGTATTAAAACACTACAAAGAATTTATGCAAATTACATGTTTCAGAAGGGATTTCTGTGGCTTATATGTAAATAACTCTCCCCAATGGAGGGATGAGGGGGAAACACAAGACAGGCAAGGAGGGGGCTATAAAAACAAACACTGCCAGACTATATAGAAAGCAGGAGGGATGTGGGCCACCAAGAGCAGAGTGAGAGGTCAGTTACTGGCCATGTCTGTCTCAGGGGAGGCCCTGACCCTGCACCACATACCAGGGTAAAAATAAAGCCACTCCGTACCAAGACTACTAGCGTCAGCAGGGCCGCCATCAGGGCATTACGCCCAATACTGCCGTAAGGGGCCCGGGCCCGGTGGGGGCCCGGGCCGCCGGGGCCTGGGGGGGAGGATCCCGGGCCCCCGACGGCAGCGGCGTCGCCCTTTAACAGCTCCGGTATCGGACTCGATGAGTCCGAATCCGGAGCTGTGTCCCTGCTGCTGCTGCAGGAGCCGGAGGAGACTGAGACACTGTGTCTCCTCCGGCTCCTGGCAGCTTCACTTCCTGGCTGGGCGGGGCCAAGCAGCGTGTGAGGGCCTCCCAAGCACGTTGCTTTGGCTCCGCCCCTCCACTCAGTGAAGCTGCGCGCCGGAGCTGGAGGGGCCTGGAAGAAGACCAGAAGAAAAGAAGAGAAGATTGAAGAAAAGGTGAAGAAAAGAAGAGCTGAAGACAGAAGAAAAGAAGATAGAAGACAGCGAGTGGTGAGCCAGGGCCCAGACCCTAAGACCCAGGGCCCAGACCCCAGGCCAGGACCCAGACCCCAAGGCCCAGACCCCTAGGCCCAAACCCAGGGCCCAGACCCCTAGGCCCAGACCTCTAGGCTCAGACCCAGGACCCAGACCTCAAGGCCCAGACCCCAGGGCCCAGACCCAGGGCCCAGACCCTAGGGCCCAGGGTCCTAGGCCCAGGGCCAAGGCCCAGACCCAGGGCAAATGCCCAGACCCCAAGACCCAAACCCAGGGCCCAGACCCAGGGCAAAGGCCCAGACCCAGGGCCCAGACCCCTAGGCCCAAACCCAGGGCCCAGACCCCCTAGACCCAAACCCAGGGCCCAGACCCTAGGGCCCAGACCCTAGGGCCCAGACCCCAAGGCCCAGACCCCTAGGCCCAAACCCAGGGCCCAGACCCCCTAGACCCAAACCCATGGCCCAGACCCCAAGGCCCAGGACCCAGACCCTAGGGCCCAGACCCCCTAGACCCAAACCCATGGCCCAGACCCCAAGGCCCAGACCCAGGGCCCAAACCCAGGGCCCAGACCCCCTAGACCCAAACCCATGGCCCAGACCCCAAGGCCCAGACCCTAGGGCCCAGACCCAGGGCCCAGACCCCAAGGCCCAAACCCAGGGCCCAGACCCCCTAGACCCAAACCCAGGGCTCAGACCCCTAAGCCCAAACCCAGGGCCCAGACCCCAAGGCCCAGACCCAGGGCCCAGACACTAGGGCCCAGGGCCCAAACCCCAAGGCCCAGACCCCCTAGGCCCAAACCCAGGGCCCAGACCCCTAGGCCCAGACCTCTAGGCTCAGACCCAGGGCCAGGACCCAGACCTCAAGGCCCAGACCCCCTAGACCCAAACCCATGGCCCAGACCCTAGGGCCCAGACCCCAAGGCCCAAACCCAGGGCCCAGACCCCCTAGACCCAAACCCAGGGCCCAGACCCCTAAGCCCAAACCCAGGGCCCAGACCCCAAGGCCCAGGACCCAGACCCCAAGGCCCAGACCCAGGGCCCAGACACTAGGGCCCAGGGCCCAAACCCCAAGGCCCAGACCCTGGGCCCAGACCCCCTAGGCCCAAACCCAGGGCCCAGACCTAGGCCCAGACCTCTAGGCTCAGACCCAGGGCCAGGACCCAGACCTCAAGGCCCAGACCCCAAGACCCAGGGCCCAGACCCTAGGGCCCAGACCCTAGGGCCCAGGGTCCAGACCCCTAGGCCCAGACCCAGGGCCCAGACCCTAGGGCCCAGGGTCCAGACCCCTAGGCCCAGGGCCCAGACCCAGGGCAAATGCCCAGGGCCCAGACCCCAAGACCCAAACCCAGGGCCCAGACCCTATGGCCCAGGGCAAAGGCCCAGGGCCCAGACCCCTAGGCCCAAACCCATGGCCCAGACCCCCAAGGCCCAGGACCCAGACCCTAGGGCCCAGGGCCTAGACCCTTAGGCCCAGACCCCAAGGCACAGACCCCTAGGCCCAAACCCAGGGCCCAGACCCCCTAGACCTAAACCCATGGCCCAGACTCCAAGGCCCAGGACCCAGACCCTAGGGCCCAGACCCTTAGGCCCAGACCCAGGGCCCAGACCCCCTAGGCCCAAACCCAGGGCCCAGACCCTAGGGTCCAGACCCTAAGACCCAGGGCCCAGACCCCTAGGCCCAAACCCAGGGCCCAGACCCTGGGCCCAGACCCCAGGACCCAGACCCAGGGCCCAGACCCCAAAGCCCAAATACAGACCCAGGGTCCAGACCCCATACCCAGGGCCCAGACCCCAAGGCCCAGACCAGGGCCCAGACCCCAAGGCCCAGGGACCAGACCCAGAGACCAGGGCCCAGGCTAGACCCTAGGGACCAGACCCAGAGACCAGGGCCCAGGCTAGACCCCAGGGACCAGACCTTAGGGCCCAGACCCCAAGGCCCAGTCCCAGGGACCAGACCCAGGGCCCAGACCCAAAGGCCATCATACACAGCCCGTTTCTGTGAGATTTATTGCTGTGGATTCTGTGATATGTTCAGACACACCGCTCATTACTGTGAGTTTTATTGCTGTGGATACTGTGATAAGCTAATACACACTGCACATTACTGTGAGTTTTATTGCTGTAGTGGTGCTATGTTATGTCCTTTTTTTTTTTTGAAGGGGGAGAAAAGCTGTTAGAGGTTGAGGGGGGGCCCTGGGGGGCCCCATCGTGAGGTTTAGTAAGGGGCCCCATCATTTCTGATGGCTGCCCTGAGCGTCAGTCACACTGAGTGTGCCCTGAGAGTTTGGAGAGGGGAAAGGAGGAAATGGTGTCTGTGTTCGCACCCACTACTTACTATACAGCTATATATTTCCAATTTAATACATGGTGCAGTTTCCTTTCAGTGAGGCTGAGGTACAAGCATGGGATAAGTCTTGCATACAGAGCTGTAGGAGTGAGCCAGGAGCCATGCAGCCAGTGTTCAGTACTTTGTTCATGCCATGGCTGGACTGGGCTGTAACTCACACAGGAAGCAGAGCTTGCACTGCTTGAGGCTCCCCGGGACAGCTTCCTGCTAGATCATATATGGCCAGACTGTCAGGTGCAGGGTGCTGGTCACGTTGCTGCCCTGGAAGGTTTTCTGAAGAGCCTGGTTGAAACACTTGTTGCAGTGACCACTCTGCATCAGCTGGAGCTGCTCTATGATCGGCCAGGATCCGCTTCTGTCACATCCCTGCTCCATTCCCCAGGAAGGCTCTCAGCTGGCCCCGGGTTTTCTCGAGTCCTGCATTAATGTATATACACATGGTGACTTTCATTTTGATTTTGCAGTGTACAAAGGTGCTTTTATTTTAGATTGCAGTAGCAATCCACAGTGCCCTTCATGGCGATGATTGATGTAATTGTCCTTTTATGTGAATTTTATGCCGATGTGTAGACAATGACCTCGTCAAGTTGCTATTTTTCAATGTCTTGTGCCACTTTTATAGAAAATTCTAAGATCAATGGCTGTCAGTCCTGAGTAGGGTCAAGGGAAGAGAAAGTGGAACCCAAAGGGCATGGTTACAGGATTAGTCCGAAGCGAGGCACTAAAGGGGTGCAATGATAAGCGTGATCAAGACAATTTCTGAGGTCAGGGCAAGCAGCGTAGTTTCTGGAGCAAAGAGGATACCCGTGGGGACTGGTACACGAGCGGTCAGAATCGATACAGTTAGTTACAGTTAGAAGTATTGTTACAAGTATTTATAAAGTGCCAACAAGTGCATGTGGGCTGGGTGGGAAGATGGCGCAAGAAATGTATGAGGGGGATTAGGGAGTGAGCCAATAGACTTCTCTAAAGTAATGTGTTTTCAGAGACTTCTTGAAGGACTGAAGAGATGGAGAGAGTACAATGTTGCGGGGAGAGGGTTCCATAGAAAGAGGGCAGCATTGAGCTGGCTTACCGGCATCCGAGGGGTTGGAGTGGCTGTCCGAATGCTCTAACGGCATTCGGACAGGCCCCCCGCAGCTCACCGTGTTTCAACAAGCGCCGCCGGCAAAGTCTTACAGCGGTCACACGTTAGGAAGCCCCCTAGCGAGATTTCGAACTCTGCACAATCGCGCGAGATTGCGGCTGGGGCTTCCCAACGAGCAGCTTTGCCCGGCGGCGCTCGTTGAAACACGGTGAGCTGCGGGGGCCTGTCCGAATGCCGTTAGAGCATTCGGACAGCCGCCCCATGTCTGGTCTGAGATCTGAAACGTGGTGTATGTGTCTGTTGTATGTGTTCACACACACACACTGAGGGCTGGGGTGTGTGTGTATACACACATATACAATCTTGTCTGAGGTCTGAAAGGTGTGTGTGTGTTTTTATATATTATATACAGTGTATATATATATACACACATATATATATATATATATATACACACACACAATCTGGTCTGAGGTCTGACATGTTGGTGTGTATATATAGCTATACACACACTCACACTCTGGTCTGAGGTCTGACTGGTGTGTGGTGTGTGTGTAATATATATATATATATATATATCAAACGATCACTCCTGCACTCCAGAATAGAGGAATACCATGCCCGGTGCCCACTCGGCAAATGTAGAGGTAGAGAAATAGCGGCACTCTCGGTCTTTTCAAATATAGCAATTTATTGTAGAAATTCAACGTTTCAGTCCGCTATCCGCGGACTTTCATCAGGATACAAAAAACCAATTAAGAAGAACATATATATATATATATATAATAAAAACACTACTCACCAATTAATGTGTCAGACTACCCATGCCAAACCGACGCCGTCTCAATCGGATGACGCCAGCAAGCCGGCGACCCAGAGTGACCCACCCATCACCATGGCAACCGAATGCCGTCCTGAGCAAAAACACTAGAGATAAAAAGGACGCAGGAAAATTCTCAATACATATCTCAAAGACCATGGGAAACATGTCTATATTCCATCAATTTCCTCAAAAAGAGAATATCAAAGACCTGCATAGCAACCCTCCTCCAAAAAATCCCTATAGTACCAAAACATAAAAATAATAAAAACACAGTGACATGGATGAATCGATAGGAGCGCCTAATGCCCGATATTAAAAGATAAAAATAAACCAATAAAGGGAAATGACATTCCATATACCCATTATATGTAATTGGCAGAACACTCATTATGAGCCCTAGACGCTAAAGACAACAATGAAGAATGAAAAATGAAAATCAAAGTCCATAAATATTACGCCAGTAAAGAGTGACTAGAGATGTGGATATCGGGTTATTAGAGTTGTAAACACCTCAATGTGAGGGAGACAAGTATAGAGATCAAAGTTGGCCATGGAATAAAGCTTAAACAGTGAACAGTAAAACATTTAAGGTGAACCGCTTGAGAGACCAATCCAAATTGTGGTACATTGGTCACATCAATAACTCAAGCCTCGGTCACCAAAAATGTATATAGTATGACACAACAGCCACATCTGGTCCTAAAAAAAGAAACCCACGAGAATAATAAACCCAGCTAGTCTATCACAGAAGGGACAAAAGAGCAGGAAAACACCCACATATTGTTAAACATGAGCAGATAAAGGATACAAAGTGTCACATAAATATCTGTGATATCAAATAAACATCAGTGGTATCAAATAAAAGACTGATATGAGAGTCTCTCGTTAAGGCCCTTAGGACAGATAGTGTCTAGCTCCATTATCCAAAATGTTTCCCTACGTAACAAGAGACCACTCCAATCTCCACCCCTCCTAGGACACGGGACATGGTCAATGGCCATAAATTTCACAGACGGCAGTTGGTGACCCTTCTTTAAGAAGTGCCTGGCCACCGGTTTATCACTTGCACCATCCCTATAAGCCAACCGAATCGAGGATCGATGTCCCCTAATTCTCTCCCTTAAGGTAGTGTCAGTCTTGCCAATGTAGTGTAAACCACAGGGGCAAGAAATCTTATAAATCACGTGGTCTGTTGTACAGGTAATACGATGTTTAATGCGATATTTTTTACTAGTATGGGGGTGGGTAAACGAAGCACCAGAGATCATATGGCTGCAGGTTACACAACCCAAACACCTAAAACATCCCGGGTGTTGAATACCAGTCTCATTGGAGTAGGAATGTATAGGATCTGTACGAACTAAAACATCTCTTAGATTGGGTGACCTCCGATGGCTAAAGAGGGGTGGTCTCTGAAAATCTCCAGGTAGAGTATCATCACCCCTGAGTATTGCCCAGTTTTGTTTCAAAATGTGGTTGATATCATCAGATCTAGGAGTATACGTGGTGGAAAAAACAAGTGTAGAATCCTTACTAGTCTTGTCCCTAACTTCCCTCTTACAACGGACTAGGGCATCCCTCAAAGTACTGGTGTGATAACCCCTATCTATGAAACGGGACCACATCTCTTGGATCTGTGTCTGTGCCTGCTCCTGATCAGAGTTATTCCTAAACACCCTTAAAAACCGGGTGTAGGGTAGTGACCGTTTAAGGTGAGTAGGGTGTGAACTACTCATGTGAAGTATTATATTTCGATCTGTGGGCTTCTGAAAAAGTTTGTACTCAATATGCCTATTATTACGAGAGATTCGTAGGTCTAAAAAAATCAACAGATTGCAAACTGATGGCTGCCGTAATTAACCATGATTAACCGTGATTAACCATTAATTCTGCTCCCTGTACCGTATCATCCATGATGATAATCACATCATCAATGAACCTCTTATAATATAGTATCTTGGCACCAAATTTAGCAATAATCTCACGATGTTCAAACCAAAACATAAATGCATTGGCATACATTGGCGCGACCGCCGACCCCATGGAAGTCCCAGTGATCTGTTGATACCACATAGATTCAAACCGAAAATAGTTACAAGTCAGTACCAACTCCAATAGTTCTAAGACAAACTCAATCGGGGGTCCCGAATAGGACATAGACGACGCCAGAACTTCCCGCATCACCTCAATCCCCTGGTCAGTGGGTATGACGATGTAAAGGCTCTTCACATCACACGTCATTAACACTACCTCCGTATCTGGGAGGACAATGCCTAGCAGATCAGTGATCAATTGTGGGGTATCCTTAAGACAGGCGTCCAAGCCCAACACCCTCTCCTTAACTGTGTGTATATATATATATATATATATATATATATATATATATATATATATATATATATATACACACACACTCTGTGGTCTGGTGTCTGTTGGGTATACATGTATCTGATGCCTGTGGTGTATATTATTTATATATAATATATTCAACAGGCATCAAATACATGTATACCCAACAGACACCAGACCACAGTGTATGTTTGTATATATATATGAATGTATATATGGTGTGTGCGGGGGGGGGGAATAATTGGGGTGTCTGGCCATACATTTCAATATTAACATAAACAGGACAGGCTTTCAACAAAATCCTATATTATTTAATGGAAAGTGGTCACATGCCTTTAAATAAAAGTATCGGTACTCGGTATTAGTGAGTACTTGAAAAAAGTATCGGTACTCAGTCTTAAAATATGGTATCGGTGCATCCCTAGTATGCATATGCAGGTTTCTGTACACTTACCGAAAATCCATGCTGATTCCAGGAGACCTCAGGGTCATCAGATTCCAAGCTAATGAGGCCTCCTTAAGAGGAAGCTACGCCCGCCTTGCTATGCTTCCTCATTGAAGTCTACCTGTCCTGATAAACCCTTTCACTGCGGAAGACGTGTGGGGAACGTCCTCATTGTCTCCCGCTGTATGCGGTGGACGATCACCACGCGTCTTCTGCTCGGCGGGGGGCCAGAGAGATACTCACCTCTCTGGTCCGGGGTCCCGTGGCGTTCTGACTTCCTCAAAGTCAGACGCTGCTTTTATAGAACCCCTGCCGTAATTTTCAGGTGACCCCCCCCCAGGAGATCGACTGAAGGGAGGGGGTGGTTCCTTTCGGATCCCTCTCCCTCCCGATCGGGAGGGTCTACAAACAGGCACCGCTTTGAAGGGCAGTATCTGCCCTTTAAAGCGATGCCTGTCTTTAACCCCTTAAGTGTCGGATCGCGAGTCCGCGCCGGAACGCGATCTAGCTCCAGTGGAGGCCGCCATCTTGGATGGTGGCTCCACCTCCGGGTCACCCTCGGCACCGGACGTCATCCCGCATGGAGTGATGAAGTCAGTTAGCCGGGGAACCCCTAGCTGCCCGGGGATTTCCCAAGGAAATCCCCTGGTGGAGATAGGGGGTTCCTTTGAACCCCCATATCTCTAGAGTGATGGCAGCTAGAGGGCCATGCATGGTGTTATTTGAAAGGCCAGAGCATGAGCATGGCCTTTCAAATGATACCAAGCATGACCATGTTACAAGTAAGACAAAATTAAAATAAATAATAATAAAAAATAAAAACATATTTTTTTTGGCGTGTGTGTTTTTTATTAATGCAGCAATATTGTTCCCATTTCAATTATAATATGAACAATGATGCTGCACTAATGATTTTTTTCTAGGGAGGTGCATTTGCTAAAAATAACGTAATTTCCCCCCCAAAAATGTAACAAGTCCCCATTTCTAATTTTTTTAACAAGTGCACCCCATAGAAAATATAAACGCAAAGGCTCATGTGATAAAATGTGAAAAAAACCACTTTTAAACATTATGAGCGAAACTGGTAAAAATGAGCTCAGCACACAAACGTGATATGGCTCAGCAGTGAAGGGGTTAAGAAAGAGACGCATGCGTGCAATGTTTTTTAAGTGGATACAAGAAGATAATCCGAAATTGCCAAAGGTACGGGTACATGGGAGACTGAAAGACTTCTGAATACACAGGTCCAAATAGGAGGGATGCTGTACAATGCTAATGCAAGGAACGACTGGAGGTCTGGCAGTATATATACTGTGGATGAAGTGGACTCCCTCCCCCATTGGGCAGATTCCAGGATCCCATTGGTAGACTCAGCCAATCCCAGTCTGGGGATACCCTGGCCAACCCACACTCATCACCCATGCCCACCTCGTGCTCATAGGCACCCCTGCCTCCCTCTTGGAATTCCCCACACGAGCTGACGCAGTCGCAGCCCATGGAGCTGCTGGGTGACAGCACTGTGGGTCCAAGTACTCAGAGGTCAGCCGTGCACCGGGGAGGAGCTGGCGTCAGACCTGCGCCCAGTGGTCTCCCCACGTTAGGCCATGACAATGATAGTGAATCGCTTGGGATTATTTAGAGGATATGAGAAAGGTCCCTGTCCATTTACTAAATTTTAATTATGGCTTTGATCTACAAGTTTTCCTTTATGTAGCTCTCCTCAGACTATGCTGTTTTTAGGTTTGACCAGAATTGTTGGATGCTACACTGAGCAGAACAGTAGATGAATCAGAAGGTTGATATGGCTAATGGGAGAAAAGGCGTTAAAACAGTAGAGGCAGTGGTGTATTTAGGTTTTGTGCTGCCCTAGGCCTGACTAAACTCGTGCACCCCCTAATTTAAATTTGAGGCACCCCTTCCTGTCAAGGGCACACCTCTTCCTGGTTAATCCCCACACTTCCTCTTTAAGCTCCACCTTTTCCTCTTAGAGCTCCGCCTTTTCCTCTCTTTATATTAAAAGTGGATACCAAGTGCCTACTTGTACATTTTGTATACCATTTCAAATGTATCTATTGAGATAAATAAAATTATGAAATGTTTAAATTCAAGCATTTTTACAAAGAACAGCCACGCATGTCAAGTATACTGGATCACAGCCGCTCTAACTGGTTGAACAATAAAATCCACAGAAACGTGCACTGCATATGAGTGTATCACAGAGCTGCACAGCAATAAAACCCACAGAAATGGGCACTGTGTATGAGCATATCAGAACTGCACAGCAATAAAACTCACAGTAATGTGCAGTGTGTATGAGCGTATCCCAGAGCTCCAGGGCAATAAAACTCACAGTAATATGCAGTGTGTATCACAGAATCCACAGCAATAAAACTCACAGCAATGCAATGTGCGGTGTGTATGAGTGCATCAGAATCCACTGCAATAAGACTCCCAGCAAACTGAGTGAATATGAGCACACAGCAATTATTTATTCTATATTTACCGGCCTCCGTTCGCGGTAGGGCTGTGTGCAGAGTCAGCAGGGACTGTGTACGGACTCAGCAGGAGGTCCCTCCAGGCCATGTTAGGATCGCGGCTGTGCCTGTGCGTGGAGCCATCTTGTCAGCAGTGGGTTGCCACTGCCAGAAGGTGCACCGTAGCTTTGATTCCCTTCCCGGTGGGTGTTCAGTCCAGAATAGAGTGAGAGTCTGTGTTAACGAAAGGGCGGGCAGCTGCGTGCGTGTCACGTGGTTCAGCCAGTCAGGTGGTACTGACCGCGTGACCTGCACGTACGCAGCCTCACCAGGAGCCAGGCAGCTCAATGACAAATTTCGATCACTGCAGTGCTGGTTAAGGAAAGGTCCACTTTAAAAAGCAGTAAGCAGACAGGGCTTCTTCTGCTGATAACCCCCCCCCCTTTACCTGCCATTTACTGTCATCTTCTCTCTCTGCACACAAATCACATCCCCCTCCCCTCTCCTAGAGCTGCTGTGGGGCAGGGGAGGAGCTATGGAGGGAGGAGAGGGGGATTTTTATTCTATTCTATTTTATTCCGTATGTAAACGCCCTGCTCTGCTGCTCGTTGTTTCAGAACACAGCTCAAAGCTGACACACAGTGACAATGGCACCTCCTAGTACCCCCTAATGACACCCAAATAATCACTGGTACCTGGGGCGGCCCGCCCTCCGCCACTCCCCTAAATACACCACTGCTCTGTGATATGCTCACACACAAGTTTGGCGAACTGCCAGCAAGTACGGTGCTGTTTGAAGGCAGTGCAAATCCCCATAGAGAAGTAATGGTTAATCTATTCAGAGAACACCAAACAGCAGAGAAATGGCAGTGAAATGCCCTGATGTTCGGTGGTTTCAATCAGCAGGTTTATTCAGGCGAACCCCATTAGGTTTCAATGTTAAAAATATTCCCGTTTTTATGCAATATCTAATAAACCATTTATTTTAATCTGCAGTAAAAAGTTTTTATTGATTTTTTTTTTAGTACCTTTTAGTAATTTTTAGCAAAATTTCCCCCCCCTCCTTTTTTTTAATAGCGGTTTTTCTTTTTTCTGTAACAGAACTTTTTATTATCAATCATAGGATCTTATATGTAAATTCCAGACATTTTCGTTCAGTAGTTCTTTTGAAAACAGCAGGCCACGGGTTTGCGGTCGCAGTATTCAGCGGCCGACTCCATGCACTTTGGGGACCCTGCGGTGAATGGTGAATTCACTGCAGGGTGGGGAAATTTTATTCCCCGAAGTGCAGGGAACTACAGAACACCAAAATGTTGGCGTCATTTCAGTGCTCTGTGAGTAACCCATTTAGTGGTGAGGTTTTTTGCTACCCCCTGGAAAGTGAAAGTCTAGGCCTTGCCTACCTAGGACATACTTGAAAATTTGTGAAATCTCAATGTACCCTTCCTGGCAAAATACTTTGCAAAAGTAAAAACAAAAAAAAACAAAAAAATTTAGGGGTGGGGCCACCAGTGCGGGCCGCTGCCCCCTGGAAAGTGCCGCCCTAGGCCTAGGCCTTGTTGGCCTAGGCCAAAACACACCACTGAGTAGAGGTACATCTAGATGGTATAGAGGGGGTTAATGCCGTGGTAATTGTGGTGGAGCAAAGGACTCTCAATGGGGATCATGAATGGGATAATAGGGAACAATACAGGGGATTAATGTAGGATAGGAGAGCTTTTTTATAACATGAATAGGTGATGCTGTGGGCAAGTGAGGGTTAATAAAGCAGCATTATCTCCACAAACACTCCTATAGAAATAGGGTTATCAGATTTTTTCAGGACACCTATTAACTTCAGCGTGTGTGTGTGTGTGTATATATATATATATATATATTAGTATATACAGTTGTGTTCAAAATTATTCAACCCCCAATGCTGTAAAGGGTTTTAGGGAATTTAGTGTACATTTGTAATTGTATTCAGAATGAAATCCTACAAGGACTTTTTAAAGAACCATATGCAACTAAAATGACATCAATTGGTTTTGTAATACAGTAGTAAATGTTTCTTTTGTGAATTCTTCATTGACACAATTATTCAACCCCTTAAAGACTACCACTCTGAAGAACAGAGGTTCATTCAAGTGTTTTCAATCAGGTATTGAAAACACCTGTGGATGTCACGGAGCAGCAATAAAGCATAATAAGCACCAATTAGGCAGCTTTAAAATGACTGTGATACTCAGCTCCTTCTAGACATTTACTGGTGTGGTTACAAACATGGTGAAGTCAAGAGAATGGTCCAGGAAGACAAGAGAAGAGGTGATTACTCTTCACAGGAAGGGCAATGGCTATAAGAAGATTGCAGAGATGATAAACATACCAAGAGAGACCATAGGAAGCATCATTCGCAAATTCAAGGCAAAGGGCACTGTTGAAACGCTACCTGGTCGTGGCAGAAAGAAGATGCTGACTTTGACTGCTGTGCGCTACCTGAAGCGTAGAGTGGAGAAAAGTCCCCGTGTGACTGCTGAGGAACTGAGAAAAAATTTGTCAGATGTGGGTACTGAAGTTTCAGCTCAGACAATACGGCGCACACTGCGTAATGAAGGCCTCCATGCCAGAACTCCCAGGCGCACCCCCTTGCTGTCTCCAAAGAATAAGAAGAGTCGACTGCAGTATGCCAAAAGTCATGTGGACAAACCACAGAAGTTTTGGGATAGTGTTCTGTGGACTGATGAAACAAAATTAGAACTGTTTGGGCCCATGGATCAACGCTATGTTTGGAGGAGGAAGAACAAGGCCTATGAAGAAAAGAACACCTTGCCTACTGTGAAGCATGGCGGGGGTCAATCATGCTTTGGGGCTGTTTTGCTTCTGCAGGTACAGGGAAGCTTCACCGTGTGCAAGGTACCATGAATTCTCTTCAGTACCAGGAGATATTGGATGACAATGTGATGCAGTCCGTCACAAACCTGAGGCTTGGGAGACGTTGGACCTTTCAACAGGACAATGATCCCAAGCATACCTCCAAGTCCACTAGAGCATGGTTGCAGATTATAGGCTGGAACATTTTGGAGTGGCCATCGCAGTCACCTGACTTAAATCCTATTGAGAACATCTGGTGGGACTTAAAGAAAGCAGTTGCAGTGCGCAAGCCTAAGAATGTGACTGAACTGGAGGCTTTTGCCCATGACGAATAGGCGAAGATACCCGTAGATCGCTGCAAGACACTTGTGTCAAGCTATGCTTCACGTTTAAAAGCTGTTATAACTGTAAAAGGATGTTGTACTAAGTACTAAGATTGAATGTCACTGGGGGGTTGAATAAAACTGATAATGATGTGAGCACAGAAAAGACATTTGTGGTTATTTCATTATAAATGTTATGTTATATTTGTCTGACCTACACGTGCCTCTTTGATTTAATTGTAAGCAAGATGACTGAATGATCAAAATCAATGTCAAACTGGCCAAAACACTCAATTTCAGTGGGGGTTGAATAATTTTGAACACAACTGTATGTGTGTGTGTGTTAAATACTAATTAGCGCTTCTATATAGATTGGTGCCAAGAATAGGCATGAATGAACTGACCTATTGTACGTATACTGCTTACAGTGTAGATCTGTTCTTGGAACGCTCTGCCAACGAAACACCTGACTTACCATGTAATAATATTAGGGTTTTGAGTAGAAAATAGAATAGCTGCATTTTGTAAGTATATAGACACATCTTCTTTCAAATTGGAAAACACACTTTCCCACATGCACACACACACAATCTTCCCCACAGACATTCTCGTGTACACACATTGTCACGCACACTCACATTGCAACGTCCACAGAAGCCAAGATTGTCATGTCCATTTTCACTGCATTTAAGATTTAAAGGGTTATTCAGAGAGAGCTGATCTGGCCCCAAAATGTCACCGAACAGGGAATTTCCCCATATGGTGACATTTCAGGGCCATACTGCTATTCAGGGAGCAGGTAGTTCGGCATATTTTGGCAAACTGCCAGCAAGAACAGTGCCTGTTCAAAGGCAGTGAAATCTCCCATAGAGTAGCAATGGTTAATCTATTCAGAGAACACCGAACAGCAGTGAAAAGTTGCAGAAGTATGCAAGTTCGGGGCTTTCATTCGGCAGGTTTATTCAGGCGAATCCTATAGGCTTGAATGTTAAAATTATTCCTGATTTTATCCAATACCTAATAAACCGTTTATTATTTTAATCTGCAGTAAAAGTCTCTTTATTTATTGATTTTTTTTAAGATCTTACAGGCATTTTTTCGACAAAATTCCCCCCCCCCCCTTTTTTTTAATCGTCTTTTCATGTTTCTGTAACAGACCTTTTTATTATCATTCATAGGATCTTATATGTTAATAGTGCTTTTACCCAATGAGGTCACCCAGATACAGTTTGGGTAGTCCCAATTGAATTTTCTGGTCCACTTTCAATAAATATAAAGCACATAACCATGCTCCTGAGGAAGTTCCTCACGAAACGCGTTGAGCTGCTTTAAGAGGGACCGCGATTGTGGACCAAAGAACCCTGTCATTGACCAGCAGTGTTGGCCTACACCCACTGGAGGGCGGACGATGGACCAACTAGGATTGTGATCGGGAAGTTTGGGCCATTGCGGCCAACGTTTATATGCACATTTGGTTATGTGCTTTTTATTTATTGAAAGTGGACCAGAAAATTTAATTGGGACTACCCAAACTGTATCTGGGTGTCCTCATTGGGTAAAAGCACTGTTAATGCGCCATTCCATGTTTTTTTGTTTGTGAATGTGATTGAGGACATTGGGGTGAACCTCAGAATTGGCTGCAGGAGGTGGAGGACTACACAAATTTTTTGTTGTTTCTGTCTTATATGTTAATTCCAGGCATTTTCGTTCAGTCGGTTTTATGCAAACAGCGTTTCAATTTTGACACTTTCAATCATACTTTTTTTGGGGGGGGGTGTTACCCCATTTGTCGGCTTTCCAGCGGCTGTTCTGCGACTCGTCGGCTTTTTCCCGACATGTTCGGCGTGCTTTTTGCGGCGGTTCCAGTGGGTTTTCCCTGCACTCCGGGGACCCTGTGGTGAATGCTGAATTCATCGCAGGGTGGGGAACTTTGATTCCTCTAAGTGCAGTGGAAATGTGGGGAATGAGAGAGCACTGAATGTCGATTCAAGATAGAGGTTGAATATGAGGTGGGCACGCCACTTTCCCTTTGAATGATTACAACTACCACTGTTTTTGAGAAGTAGCACATGCAGTTTAACACTCTGTTAATTTATTCTTTCTAAAACTTTGATTAGAAAACATGTCAATGAAAAAGTAAGGTTCCTTCCTACACTTAATAAATAAACAGAATAATATAAAGCATAGCACCAAATAGCTATGTAGGTAGGAGTTGTAGTCCACATTTGAAGGAACTGAAAACTGAACATGCACAAATGTGTAACTGCATTTCAAAAGGAATTCTGCAATATTGCTAAAGTAAAATGTTCTTTTATCTGACTTTCTAGCAGTCCACGCCATCATACGGAGTATCAGAACGAAGAACTCCTGTAACCTCAAATCAAGGTATGGATGGTTACAAGGTCACTATGATGCCAAAGAGAATATTTTATACAGTGTTATGAGCTTGCATAGATAACTGGACACATATCCCAATATTCTGAAACATAACTCTGTGATAAGTATTTGGCCTTGGCTTTAAATAGGTGCCTGTTAGCATGATGCTAGTGCTTGTCTTTGATGACAAAGGTATTGTCAACCATCTATGAATATGTGCATGGTGATCTGTCTCATCTTGTGCTGGACCGTGTTACAGCCTGCCTGTCGTCTGTCTCCGACTGGATGACTTCCTGTTTCCTCAAGCTCAACTTCTCTAAAACTGAACTTCTAATCTTCCCTCCCTCCAAAGCCAATATTCCTGTATTCATTTCCCTTCAGATGAATAGTGCCACCATTACTTCTACCTCACAGGCTCTTGGTGTAGACTCTGATCTCTCCTTCACTTCTCACATTCAGTCACTAATCAAATCCTGCTACTTCCACCTAAAAAACATTGCACGTATCCGTCCCTTTCTTAATCAAGACTCATGATCTCCTGCCTTGATTACTGTAACCTCCTTCTCGCTGGCTTTAAGAAATCCCAGACTCTCCCTCCGCAGTCTAATGAACGCAGGCTCATCCACCGCCCCTGTCACACTTCGCCCCTTTGTAAACTTCTACACTGGCTCCCTGTCTCCTATAGAATCCAATTCAAAATACTGGTGCTCTGGTACGAAGCTCTCCATAATCGCGCCCCTGCCTAAATCTCCTCCCTTATTAACAGGTACATCCCATCCCAACCACTTCGCTCTGCCAATGATCTGATGTTATCATCTCCCTGACTCACACTCCCAACTCTCGCCTTCAAGACTTCTCCTGAACTGCTCCCTTCTTATGGAACCTCCTCCCACACAACATTAGACGCTCCTCGTCTCTCCAGGCCTTCACGAAGTCTCTGAAAACACATTACTTCAGAGAAGCCTATCCGCTCGCTCCATAATCCTATTGTACATTTCTTGCTCCTACTTGCACCCCATTACTTCACATACTCTGCCACTTACCCTCACCCAGCATGTCACCCCTCTCCTCTTAAATTGTACGCTCTTGAGCAGGGTCCTCTCTGTTCTGTGTGTTTAACTTGTATGTATTGTGATAAAGGCGCTGGATGCAAGGTTCGATTGTCCCACTTTTATTCAAATCATAAAAGCAGCAGGGTACAGCAGCTCATCAAAATAAATACCTACTCCGTCTATGGAGCCTAACTAACCATAGGATTTCTATCTGACAAATGCTGGTTCCCAGTCAAATAAACAACGTACCTTTTTAGCAAATAAAGTTCAGGAGATCCGCTCCTCGCTTCAGCCAGCACACCGACTGTCCATACAACAGCTCTCTCTCTCCCTCCCTGTCTGTCGGTCTGTGTCTCTCCTGGAACCACACAAATACCTATATGGGCAGGGCAGTCTTAATTAGGCCTTGGTTCAGAATTAACCCTTTTGTGGAAAAATAGCATTCTCCAGACGCCTAATACACGTGTGGTCTACAACCCTGGCCCTCACCCTGTCACAGTATATTTGTTATTCTGTCTCTCCCATTGTACAGCGCTACGGAACTTGTTGGTGCTTTATAAATACCTGTAACTGTATTTTAAAGACACTTATTTTCTTTGGTGCTTTGGTTTTCTCCTAATTCTAGACACTAGGGATGCACCGATACCACTTTTTTAAGACCGAGTACGAGTACCGATACTTTTTAAAAAGTACTCACCGATACCGAGTACCGATACTTTTATTTTATGTCATGTGACCGCTTTCCGATAAGAACAGACCATATATAAAAATGCCCCCAGCTCACATGTATATATCCCCCCCGAGATATATATATATATACAGTTGTGTTCAAAATTATTCAACCCCCAATACTGTAAAGGGTTTTAGGGAATTTAGTGTACATTTGTAATTGTATTCAGAATGAAATCCTACAAGGACTTTTTAAAGAACCATATGCAACTAAAATGACATCAATTGGTTTTGTAATACAGTAGTAAATGTTTCTTTTGTGAATTCTTCATTGACACTATTATTCAACCCCTTAAAGACTACCACTCTGAAGAACAGAGGTTCATTCAAGTGTTTTCAATCAGGTATTGAAAACACCTGTGGATGTCACGGAGCATCAATAAAGCATTATAAGCACCAATTAGGCAGCTTTAAAATGCCTGTGATACTCAGCTCCTTCTAGACATTTAATGGTGTGGTTACAAACATGGTGAAGTCAAGAGAATGGTCCAGGAAGACAAGAGAAGAGGTGATAACTCTTCACAGGAAGGGCAATGGCTATAAGAAGATTGCAAAGATGTTAAACATACCAAGAGAGACCATAGGAAGCATCATTCGCAAATTCAAGGCAAAGGGGACTGTTGAAACGCTACCTGGTCGTGGCAGAAAGAAGATTCTGACTTTGACTGCTGTGCGCTACCTGAAGCGTAGAGTGGAGAAAAGTCCCCGTGTGACTGCTGAGGAACTGAGAAAAGATTTGTCAGATGTGGGTACTGAAGTTTCAGCTCAGACAATACGGCGCACACTGCGTAATGAAGGCCTCCATGCCAGAACTCCGAGGCGCACCCCCTTGCTGCCTCGAAAGAATAAGAAGAGTCGACTGCAGTATGCCAAAAGTCATGTGGACAAACCACAGAAGTTTTGGGATAGTGTTCTGTGGACTGATGAAACAAAATTAGAACTGTTTGGGCCCATGGATCAACGCTATGTTTGGAGGAGGAAGAACAAGGCCTATGTAGAAAAGAACACCTTGCCTACTGTGAAGCATGGCGGGGGGTCAATCATGATTTGGGGCTGTTTTGCTTCTGCAGGTACAGGGAAGCTTCAGCGTGTGCAAGGTACCATGAATTCTCTTCAGTACCAGGAGATATTGGATGACAATGTGATGCAGTCCGTTACAAACCTGAGGCTTGGGAGACGTTGGACCTTTCAACAGGACAATGATCCCAAGCATACCTCCAAGTCCACTAGAGCATGGTTGCAGATTAAAGGCTGGAACATTTTGGAGTGGCCATCGCAGTCACCTGACTTAAATCCGATTGAGAACCTCTGGTGGGACTTAAAGAAAGCAGTTGCAGTGCGCAAGCCTAAGAATGTGACTGAACTGGAGGCTTTTGCCCATGACGAATGGGCGAAGATACCCGTAGATCGCTGCAAGACACTTGTGTCAAGCTATGCTTCACGTTTAAAAGCTGTTATAACTGTAAAAGGATGTTGTACTAAGATTGAATGTCACTTGGGGGTTGAATAAAACTGATAATGATGTGAGCACAGAAAAGACATTTGTGGTTATTGCATTATAAATGTTATGTTATATTTGTCTGACCTACACGTGCCTCTTTGATTTAATTGTAAGCAAGATGACTGAATGATCAAAATCAATGTCAAACTGGCCAAAACACTCAATTTCAATGGGGGTTGAATAATTTTGAACACAACTGTATATATATATATATATATATATATATATATATATAATATACAGTATGCCCCCAGCTCTCATGGATTTACCATAGACAATAGAATAATAAAAGAAACAGTGAAGCGCCTTCAGGGAAAGTGATTAAGCGCACACGCTACACATTGAATATGGGGGTTCTCCTAAAAACCTGAAAACAAATGGATAGTCGACGGAGCGCCAGCAAACTGGATGTACGGTTAATCACTATACATGTCCAGTAATGTCCGATAAAACGTCTTCTAATCCATCCAAAGAAAACTCCTCCTCCGAATGGAAGAAATTTCTGCGAAAGAGAGAGGATATGATAGCGCAGTATGTCGGTCCACCATAAAAGGAACGTAGAAGGATCGTAGTCCTGCTCACATGCTATTGAGCCTAACCTTGGCTCTAGGATGGATAACAAATATGGGTCTTCGAAAGATGTTCAGGTGCCCATGTACCCGCAATAGGATTCTTCAAACACTTTCCCCTGCAGTGGATCAGAAGAATACCAACGCACTTTCTGGTGCAATACCGTTTTAAAAAATGATAATAGAGTGGGTACTCATAAATGGTTACACTCACATGTTAATGAGCCGCATTGGCTCCAAGATGTCGCATAGGAATATTAAGGCAATTCCAAAACCTTCTCTTAATCACGTTTCAGGAAGCAGTAGTGGTTAAAAATAAATTAATACATAAAATATATTACCAGAACGCGTTTCGCTCCTCAGATCTTCTTCAGCTGGTATCACTGGTCTTATGTCTGCTGCTTCCTTATATACTGTTTAAAATGTCCATTTAATCATTCACAGTTCATCAGATGAAAATAATTAAAAGCAATTAAAAACAATTAGGATCATATGTAGCCATTTATTAACCAATCTAATGGACGCCTGCGCATCTACGCTGTCTCTCAGTATGGAACGCATGATCATTAGCCTTAATTACTTAAAGGATTCGTATTTTTCACCACTTGGCGTTGAAATCGGCAAAACGCCGCAACTGCGCATGCGCAAAGCCCGACGTATCGCAACGTGTACGTCACTCGCGCGCAGCTCTTACTACACAACCTGCGCACAGCATCTACTGCGCATGTAAACAGATGCTAGCACCCCGCATCGGCGCATATGTCGCCCCAGCTTCCTAACACTATCCTATAGAGCGATTACTATTGGTATTCTGACATTCAAGGTTAACTCTTTATAATGGATTGTCCATCATATAAACTATGCAACATAATTGTGGCCATATGCGTGCAATTATTATATACGTATAACCTCGATTCACAGAGAAGTGACTATGCATCTATAAATGATTACAACATAATAATCATGATTAATCAAGGAATTGCTGAGTGGCAAATCACAGTGTAATTCTTAATACATTTTCAACATTGATTATATTTACAAACAATATCAAATAAATGAGTATCATTATAAACTCAACTAGTGAGTGTACATATTATTGAAGTGTCCTGTGTGCCTTATATTAATTGTAATAGAGCTGATAAAGTGCAAAGTGAATTATTTTTAAAGTGCTTATCATCTGCTTTATATTGAATAAAAATTCTAACCTTCATTTTATATTTCATAATTAACTATTTTATTGTTCGCCTTAATAAGGAATTTATATTTTTTATTTTTTACCATTGGCTTTAGAAATCAACAAAACGCCACAACTGCGCATGCGCAAAGCCCGACGTACCTCATCGTGCATATTACTTGCGCGTAACTCCTATTGCACATCCTGCATATAATACCTATTGCGCATGTGGACCAAAATGGCACGCCGCATCGGCACATATGGCGCCCCAGTGTCCCCCAACGTTGGCCAACAAATGAACTATCAATAATCTTAATAAATTACAATTCTAATAATTGTCTATCCTAAATTATATATTATAACCAGGATTACATAATAATAGTGACTGTCCACAGGAAACAAATTACTACATAACAAATAAGATACACAAACGAAATTATATTTACAATATGTGCAATATCAAATTGATAAGTTCAAATATAAAGCCATATCGGCTAATGGGTGAGCATATAATTAAAGTGCCCTATTTATTTTATATTAATTGGGATAAAGTACTAAGTGACAAAATTCTATTTAAATTATTTTTAAAGTGCTTTTACAACCTTCATTTTTTATATAAAGTGACTGTATTAAGTGCAATATTAAATTGAATACGTTTTGGTATGTACCCCACCAATACAGTTTTATCGTACTTTTATTAACAATGTATACTTTATTAAAGTGCCCTATTTATTTTTATTCATTTTAATTAAAGTGACAGTGACAGTAAATTACCATTTACATAAGATTAAAGAAAATGAATCAACTCAAAATCATTATTAAGACCATTGGGGGCCATAGTTCCCAAATCAAATATGAGTTTCATCTCTTCCCTCCCTAAAACGGTGGTCTCGCTCATGCCCTTATTAATGGATCTAACCCTTTTAATAGCTCTAAATTTATTTATTTATTTATTTTATTTATTTATTTATAAAGGATTTTACCAGGAAGGATACATTGAGATTTCTCTCGTTTTCAAGTATGTCCTGGGTTCAAGAACATTGAAGTGTTACAGTTACAGAAATACAAAGTAATACAATGCAAGATATTAAAAAAACAACACAAATATACAGATTAACAGAAAAATATGTAGGAAATATTGTCACTAGGTTACATGTTTACAGGTGCATTCTGTATTGAGGTATGTTAGTAAGGAGCTTTTGAGTGACTTAAGACTGGGGGAACTATTATGTACATGTTTGAAATGATAAGATACCGAATGCTTTTTATATTGGTTTTTTATGTTCCTCACATGCTCGGATACCTTTACGTTAAGGGCTCGACTAGTTTGTCCTATATACTGTAATCCACATGGACATTCTAATAGATATATGACATTTTTTGTACAACAAGTAAGAATACCCTTGATCCTAACCTCTTTTTCAATTTTCTTGTTGTAATAATTTTCTAAAAGTGTCTTAGTATTGCCCAAAGATCTACGTACGAGGCATTGGCCACACTGATAAAATCCCTCTTTTAAACTAAAATGATTGGGAGTTTCTCTTTTTCTCTCAAATTTACTTCTCACCAATTTTGTCTTAATATTTTTTGCTCCTCTAAACAATATCCTTGGTTTTTCCCCCAATATCTTATCGAGATCTTTATCTTTTTTTAGGATATGCCAGTGCTTCTTGAATATTCTTTTAATTAATTGATCTTCATTATTAAATTCGCAAATAAAAGGGACTTCTTTCGTAACATCTTTTTGTTTCTTATATTTTATAATGCTTTCCTGGTCTACCTCCTTCAGTTCTTTTATAAGGTCTTCCAATTCTTCTTTATTATACCCTTTTCCATAAAATCAGCTTTGAGGGATTCTGCCTGTTTTTCAAATACATTGACCTCTGTACAATTCCTCCTTAATCTTGTTAATTGACCCTTTGGGATTCCCTTTAGCCAGATATTATTATGGCAACTGGTTTTGTCAATATAAGTGTTCACGTCGACATCCTTAAAAAAGGTCCTAGTGTGTAACTTATTTTATTTTATATAAATCTCCAAGTCAAGGAATGCTATTGTATCCCTACTCCATTTCTTATCTAGTTTAATCCCCCAATCTGGGCTATCTAACTGATCTAAAAATATTATTAAATCTCTCTCCTCACCTTTCCATATAAAAAATATAGGTCATCTATGTACCTTTTATATATGGGCACTCTTCCTTGAGCCCAGTCACGCGAACCCTAGACAAAGTTGGTTTCCCAACCTGCCATATAAAGGTTCGCGTAACTGGGCGCAAATCGAGTGCCCATAGCCGTCCCTCTGGTCTGAAGATAAAATTTCTCCTCTAATTGAAAGTAATTGTTGTCCAGTATAAACTGAATACCCTTCATAATAAAATCAACTTGTTCACCACTGAAATCCCTTAACAAATTTAATTGATCTTTCACAATTTCTACTCCCTTGGTGTGTGGAATATTACTATAAAGTGCATTTACATCGCAAACCACTAAAAAACAATCAGCTTCCCAGCTGACTTCCCTTAATATCTGAAGCATATCCATAGTGTCTTTAGTGTAGGACACCATCGTTTTAACTGCAGGCTGTAAAATTTTATCCACATATTGGTATAAATTACTCGTAATGGGATTGATCCCAGCAACTATAGGGCGTCCTGGAGGTTCTATTGGATTTTTGGAAGTATATAAAATGAAGGTGTCTTAGGGTAAATATTATGAAGGTACTGATATTCCTTTTCCAACAAAATTCCTACTTCCTTCCCCTTATCAAGATAGGCTTTCAACGATCTTTTGATTGAATCAATCGGATTTTCCTTAATCTCTTTATAGGTAATACCGTCACTAAGAATCTTCATTACTTCTGCCACATAATTATCCTTCTTTAGGATGACTACCCCCCCCCCTTTATCGGCTGGCTTTATCACAATTGATTCATCTCGCTCTAAATCCCTGATAGCTGTATTTTCTTCTTTAGACAAATTAAATTTCATTTTCTTATTTTTCGTATTTTTCTCCAGATCTGTCATTACCAATGTTTCAAATATTTTCATTTCATCTGAAATATGGTTACGTGGGAAAAAAGTAGAATTTGCTTTGAGAGTGGTATGTACATACCGATCATTAGGAACAATGTTTCTCTCTAAGGGAGTTTTGAGAAAGAATTTTTTTATACATAAATTTCTTTTAAATTTTTGTAAATTGACAAATACATCGAATTTGTCGATCTTATTGGTTGGACAAATGGTCTTAATAATGATTTTGAGTTGATTCATTTTCTTTAATCTTATGTAAATGGTAATTTACTGTCACTTTAATTAAAATTAATATAAATAAATAGGGCACTTTAATAAAGTATACATTGTTAATAAAAGTACGATAAAACTGTATTGGTGGGGTACATACCAAAACTTATTCAATTTAATATTGCACTTAATAATACAGTCACTTTATATAAAAAATGAATGTTGTAAAAGCACTTTAAAAATAATTTAAATAGAATTTTGTCACTTAGCACTTTATCCCAATTAATATAAAATAAATAGGGCACTTTAATTATATGCTCACCCATTAGCCGATATGGCTTTATATTTGAACTTATCAATTTGATATTGCACATATTGTAAATATAATTTAGTTTGTGTATCTTATTTGTTATGTAGTAATTTGTTTCCTGTGGACAGTCACTATTATTATGTAATCCTGGTTATAATATATAATTTAGGATAGACAATTATTAGAATTGTAATTTATTAAGATTATTGATAGTTCATTTGTTGGCCAATGTTGGGGGATACTGGGGCGCCATATGTGCCGATGCGGGGTGCCATTTTGGTCCACATGCGCAATAGGTATTATATGCAGGATGTGCAATAGGAGTTACGCGCAAGTAATATGCACGATGAGGTACGTCGGGCTTTGCGCATGCGCAGTTGTGGCGTTTTGTTGATTTCTAACGCCAATGGTAAAAAATAAAAAATATTAATTCCTTATTAAGGCGAACAATAAAATAGTTGATTATGAAATATAAAATGAAGGTTAGAATTTTTATTCAATATAAAGCAGATGACAAGCACTTTAAAAATAATTCACTTTGCACTTTATCAGCTCTATTACAATTAACCCCTTAAGGACCCAGGACGTACCATGTACGTCATTGCAGCGGGTCTCTTTTAGACCCGCTGACGTACATGGTACGTCCTGCGGTTTTTTGAGCGCTGGAAGCGATCAGATCGCTTCCAGCAGCTCAAACGCCATTGCAGGATGCCTGGGAGTCCAGGCATCCGTGCAATGGCGGTGAGAAGTGCCGGGGCACCTTGTGATCACTCCCCGGGAGCGATCAACATCCGGTTTTACCGGAGAGGTGCCCGGCACTTCTAGAGAGCGCTGGAAGCGATCGGATCGCTTCCAGCAGCTCAAACGCCATTGCAGGATGCCTGGGAGTCCAGGCATCCGTGCAATGGCGGTGAGAAGTGCCGGGGCACCTTGTGATCGCTCCCCGGGAGCGATCAACATCCGGTTTCACCGGAGAGGTGCCCGGCACTTCTAGAGAGCGCTGGAAGCGATCGGTATCGCTTCCAGCTGCTCTGTGTATATTGCAGGGATGCCACGACATCGAGGCATCCTTGCAATATGCTTACCTGCCGCCGGTCCGCTAAGTGATCGCTCCCCCCGAGCGATCACTTCCGGTAGCGGCAGGAAGTACTGAGTGCCACGAGGTATCGTGGCACTCAGTACAAAAAGATCACATGAGTGATCAGGTGCTCTGCTGGGTGCCTCGAGGGATCAAGGCACCCAGCAGAGTAAAAAAAGTGTAAAGTAAAAAAAAGTAAAATAAAAAATCAATAAAAAGGTATAAAATAAAATAAACTGACAGCCAAGATGGCGCTGCCCTTCTAAGGGCAGGGTCATCTTGGGGCTGAGTGGGATGTTCCTAGCCTGCCTCATCAGAGAGGCAGGCTAGCAACATCCAATCAGAAGTAAAAAAAAATCAAAATAAAATTTCTAATTTGTCAGGTCAGGTCAATATTTTGTAAATATTGGCTCTGACCTCTGTGATTCTCCCTCCCTCTCCTCACTTGTGTTTTGGTGAGCGAGAGAGAGAGATCAGATTTGACAGGTTAGAGATTTTAGTGAGATTAGAAAAATTGAGGCAGATTTAGAGATATTTTAGTGAGATTAGAAAAATTTAGGCAGATTTAGAGAGATTTTAGGGAGATTTAGAAGAATTGAGGCAGGTTTAGAGTGATTTAGAGAGATTTAGGTGTTTATTTGTATTTTCTTGTGAAACCCAACGGTTCTTCTAAGAACCAACAATCCGCTTATTATATATAATAATTATAACATTTTATAATCTATTATATATAATGTCTGAGAGGGTGTACAGCGCCGAGGAGGCATATGCCATCCTGGCATCAGAATCTGAGGCATCTGCGTCAGACTCCGACCCTGATTTTGACCCCGCCAACTGCTCAGAGACGTCGCTAGATACATCATCTACGCTGGCTGATGTATCTAGTGATGTTTCTGATGCAGATCCTGGGTCACCACCTGCCAGCAGGAGACGCACAGCTCCAGCTGAGGAGTGGGTAGTGCCTCATCGCCAGAGGCCAGATATCCCTCCTTTCACGGCAAATCCTGGCATCAATATTGATGTTGCAGGATTTACCGCCACACAGTTTTTGCAGGTGTTTATGGGGGATGATTTGTTGGGCCACATCGTGGCCCAATCAAATCTGTATGCCCATCAGCATTGTGCTGCGAAGCCAGACTCCTACTTGGCAAGGCAGCAATGGACCCCGCTAGATGTGCCAGAATTTCTGAAATTCTGGGCACTTACTATGCTGATGGGCATCATAAAGAAGCCCTCAATTCGCTCCTACTGGAGCAGTAGCCCCATCTGCTCTACCCCCATTTACCCCCAATCAATGTCACGTAGAAGGTATGAAAACATTTTGCGTTTCATGCACTTCAGTGACAACAGCCTGTGCCCTCCTAGAGAGCATCCCCAGTTTGACAGGCTGTATAAAATCCGCCCCCTGATTACCCACTTCGCCGCCAGTTTGCAGAGGCTTATACACCTGGAAGGAATATCTGCGTGGATGAATCACTAATGAAATACAAGGGAAGGCTGGGATTCAAGCAGTATATTTCTTCCAAACGCTCCAGGTATGGAGTGAAGGTGTATAAGCTCTGTGACAGCGAGAGTGGGTATACTCAGGCCTTCCGGGTGTACGAGGGAAAGGATAGTAGCCTTGACCCTCCAGGTTGCCCAGAACACATGGGAACCAGTGGCAAGATTGTGTGGGACCTACTTTTTCCCTGATGAACAAAGGGTACCACTTGTATGTTGATAATTTTTATACAAGTGTCCCTTTGTTCAAGCTGCTGTATTGTTTTGATACAGCAGCATGCGGTACTGTTCGCAAGAACCGCGTAGGTTTCCCAGCACAGCTTGTCCGCACCGGCTAAAAAGGGGGAGACCTCAGCTCTGCGCCAAGAGGAGCTGTTGGCGGTCAAGTACAGAGACAAGAAGGATGTATACCTTCTATCCACCATCCACACTGAGAGGTCTGTGGAGGTCTCTGTACGTGGCAGAGCTGAGCGCATCAGGAAGCCAGTGTGCATCAAAGACTATAACCGGCATATGGGTGGGGTTGATCTGGCAGATCAGCTGCTCCAGCCCTACCAGATTATGCGGAAGTCAAGGGCCTGGTACAAAAAGGTTGCAATTTACCTGATGCAAATTGCAACCCACAATGCCTTTTTGCTCTGCAAAAAGGCAAACCCCGGAGTGACGCTGTCCTTTTTACAGTTTCAGCTCCAGGTCATTTCGGGGCTTTTGTACCAGGATGCACCTGCTCCCCGGGCGGTGATGGGGGACAGAGTTGGGGCTACGCATTTTATTTATAAAATCCCCCCTACTGAGGGCAAACAGAAACCCCAAAAAAGGTGCAGGGTGTGTTTTCAAGAGGGGGCAGAGGAGAGACACAATCTTTTACTGCCCAGAATGCCCTGGACAACCCGGTCTGTGTCTTGGGGACTGTTTCAAGCTATATCACACTGTGCGTGATCTGTGATTTTTTTTTCCTTTCTATTTTTTCTCACACTCCAGTTAGTTAGTTCAGTTTAGTTTTTTTTTTCTTTTACTGCACCAGACTTTTACATTTTATTCGTACATTTTTATGTTCTACAATTGGTGCTGTATTTTGCCAAAATCTTTGCACACCTATGCATGGGGGGCATGGGTGTACTCAGGAGACCTTGCAGAAAACAACCTGGAGAGTTTTCATGCAGTAACAAACAACAGTGTCTCCTAAATCACAGTCCAAATCTAATGTGGGCGTAAAAATAAAAAATTGAAAAATTACCGCCACACACCTTCTCAAATGTTTTGGGCTAAAACCGTTGCATCCATGGCATCAAAGCACTCCATATGCAATACCTTGGGGTGTCAACATAACAAATATAAACAATTTTCTGGCAATAATTCAAACTGGGGTATGCGGTAGACCCAAAACCAAAGCTAGGCCTAGCTGAAGAAATAATCTCAATTTCAACTCCAATGACAAAGTCATAAAAATTGTATTTGAACCTTCCCAAAATCCTGGCAAACCTATGCATGGGGGGCATGCGTGTACTCAGGAGACCTTGCGGAAAAAACAACCTGGAGAGTTTTCATGCAGTAACAAACAACAGTGTCTCCTAAATCACAGTCCAAATCTAATGTGGGCGTAAAAATAAAAAATTTAAAAATTACCGCCACACACCTTCTCAAATGTTTTGGGCTAAAACCGTTGCATCCATGGCATCAAAGCACTCCATATGCAATACCTTGGGGTGTCAACATAACAAATATAAACAATTTTCTGGCAATAATTCAAACTGGGGTATGCGGTAGACCCAAAACCAAAGCTAGGCCTAGCTGAAGAAATAATCTCAATTTCAACTCCAATGACAAAGTCATAAAAATTGTATTTGAACCTTCCCAAAATCCTGGCAAACCTATGCATGGGGGGCATGCGTGTACTCAGGAGACCTTGCAGAAAACAACCTGGAGAGTTTTCATGCAGTAACAAACAACAGTGTCTCCTAAATCACAGTCCAAATCTAATGTGGGCGTAAAAATCTGAAAATTGAAAAATTACACCACACACCTTCTCAAATGTTTTGGGCTAAAACCGTTGCATCCATGGCATCAAAGCACTCCATATGCAATACCTTGGGGTGTCAACATAACAAATATAAACAATTTTCTGGCAATAATTCAAACTGGGGTATGCGGTAGACCCAAAACCAAAGCTAGGCCTAGCTGAAGAAATAATCTCAATTCAACTCCAATGACAAAGTCATAAAAATTGTATTTGAACCTTCCCAAAATCCTGGCAAACCTATGCATGGGGGGCATGGGTGTACTCAGGAGACCTTGCAGAAAACAACCTGGAGAGTTTTCATGCAGTAACAAACAACAGTGTCTCCTAAATCACAGTCCAAATCTAATGTGGGCGTAAAAATCTGAAAATTGAAAAATTACACCACACACCTTCTCAAATGTTTTGGGCTAAAACCGTTGCATCCATGGCATCAAAGCACTCCATATGCAATACCTTGGGGTGTCAACATAACAAATATAAACAATTTTCTGGCAATAATTCAAACTGGGGTATGCGGTAGACCCAAAACCAAAGCTAGGCCTAGCTGAAGAAATAATCTCAATTTCAACTCCAATGACAAAGTCATAAAAATTGTATTTGAACCTTCCCAAAATCCTGGCAAACCTATGCATGGGGGGCATGGGTGTACTCAGGAGACCTTGCAGAAAACAACCTGGAGAGTTTTCATGCAGTAACAAACAACCTTGTCTCCTAAATCACAGTCCAAAACTGATGTGGGTGTGAAGATGAAAAATGACCACCAAACAGTATCCAATTTGTTTGGAGCAAACGGTTGCATCCATAGCATAAAAACACTCCATTTACAATACTTTGGGGTGTTAGCTTACCAAATATATGCACGTTCATAAAACTGGGGTATGTAAAAAGGCCCCTAAAAAGAAGATAAGCAAAGAAGATACTGTATGTCAAATTAGAAAATTGACAAGCACATGTCAAAATTGGCGTAGCACCCCAAAAACAACAGAACAATCTATATATGGGTGGTATCACTTTACTCAGAAGATGTGCTGAACATATTTTGGGGTGTTTTTTGGCAGTAACCCATAACTGGATTTGACAATTCATGCCTAAAGTACAATGTGTGTGAAAAAATAACCCAAAAAGTGACTACCTGAAAGTTTGACATAGAGCTAGTGCATGGAAAGTGTTAAAATACAACTCTTTGAAGCACCCTAGGGTGTGCCCTTTCTAAAAATATATGTTTTGATGGGGGTAAATTACTTTGGCCGGCTTCAAAAATGTCCCAAATAGGACATGGGTGCATGATGACGAAATGTGAAAATTCCAAGTTGGAAAACTGAAATGCGCACCCCCCAAATAAGGCCTATTAGCCCCCAAATGACCCGACATACCTATACATGGGTGGTATCAATTTACTCAGAAGATGTTGCTGAACATATTTTGGGGTTTTTTTGGCAGTAACCCATAACTGGATTTGACAATTCATGCCTAAAGTACAATGTGTGTGAAAAATAACCCAAAAAGTGACTACCTGAAAGTTTGACATAGAGCTAGTGCATGGAAAGTGTTAAAATACAACTCTTTGAAGCACCCTAGGGTGTGCCCTTTCTAAAAATATATATGGTTTGATGGGGGTAAATTACTTTGGCCGGCTTCAAAAATGTCCCAAATAGGACATGGGTGCATGGTGACGAAATGTGAAAATTCCAAGTTGGAAAACTGAAATGCGCACCCCCCAAATAAGGCCTATTAGCCCCCAATGACCCGACATACCTATACATGGGTGGTATCAATTTACTCAGAAGATGTTGCTGAACATATTTTGGGGTGTTTTTTGGCAGTAACCCATAACTGGATTTGACAATTCATGCCTAAAGTACAATGTGTGTGAAAAAATAACCCAAAAAGTGACTACCTGAAAGTTTGACATAGAGCTAGTGCATGGAAAGTGTTAAAATACAACTCTTTGAAGCACCCTAGGGTGTGCCTTTTCTAAAAATATATGGTTTGATGGGGGTAAATTACTTTGGCCGGCTTCAAAAATGTCCCAAATAGGACATGGGTGCATGGTGACGAAATGTGAAAATTCCAAGTTGGAAAACTGAAATGCGCACCCCCCAAATAAGGCCTATTAGCCCCCAAATGACCCGACATACCTATACATGGGTGGTATCAATTTACTCAGAAGATGTTGCTGAACATATTTTGGGGTGCTCTTTGGCAGTAAACCTTAAAGTTCACAGTACATGTATTCTTAAATTGCGTTCAAAAAAAAAAAATCACCAAAAAAATTTTTTCTCAAACTTTGGCATAGATTTGTGGTAAAATGGTTTGCATTGAAAGAGTCAAAAACCCCAAGTTTAATACCTTGATTTGTGTACTTTAAAAAAATATGTATATGTGGCGGGTTATTCAGGAATTAGTGACAGATATCAGTGTTACAATGTCACTAGCACTAGTTTTGAAACTAAACTCTTTGGAAATGGCAAAGTGCTACTTGCACTTATTGTTGCATAAAATAAGGAAAAAAGCGAGGAATATGTAAACATTGGGTATTGCTAAACTCAGTACTAAATTTAGAAACTACTAAGGAATTAATTTTTTTTGACGGTTGTTGATACATAAGAAATTTTGGGGGTCAAAGTTCGAAAAAGTGGTGTTTTTTCAATTTTTTTGTCATATTTCACAATATTTTTTATAGTAAATTATATGAAATGATGAAAAAAATGGTATCTTTATAAAGTCCATTTAATGACGAGAAAAACAGTGTAAAATATGTGTGGGTTACATAAACGAGTAAGAGGAAAATTTGACGTAAACACTAACAGCGCAGAAACGTAAAAACAGCAGCGGTCACTAAAGGACGGATTTGTGTAAAACCGCCCGGTCACTAAGGGGTTAATATAAGGCAAACAGGACACTTCAATAATATGTACACTCACTAGTTGAGTTTATAATGATACTCATTTATTTGATATTGTTTGTAAATATAATCAATGTTGAAAATTTATTAAGAATTACACTGTGATTTGCCACTCAGCAATTCCTTGATTAATCATGATTATTATGTTGTAATCATTTATAGATGCATAGTCACTTCTCTGTGAATCGAGGTTATATGTATAGAATAATTGCACGCATATGGCCACAATTATGTTGCATAGTTTATATGATGGACAATCCATTATAAAGAGTTAACCTTGAATGTCAGAATACCAATAGTAATCGCTCTATAGGATAGTGTTAGGAAGCTGGGCCGACATATGCGCCGATGCGGGGTGCTAGCATCTGTTTACATGCGCAGTAGATGCTGTGCGCAGGTTGTAAGAGCTGCGCGCGAGTGACGTACACGTTGCGATACGTCGGGCTTTGCGCATGCGCAGTTGCGGCGTTTTGCCGATTTCAATGCCAAGTGGTGAAAAATATGAATCCTTTATGTAATTAAGGCTAATGATCATGCGTTCCATACTGAGAGACAGCGTAGATGCGCAGGCGTCCATTAGATTGGTTAATAAATGGCTACATATGATCCTAATTGTTTTTAATTGTTTTAATTGCTTTTAATTATTTTCATCTGATAAACTGTGAATGATTAAATGGACATTTTAAACAGTATATAAGGAAGCAGCAGACATAAGACCAGTGATACCAGCTGAAGAAGCTCTGAGGAGCGAAACGCGTTCTGGTAATATATTTTATATTTTATGTATTAATAAATTTATTTTTAACCACTGCTGCTTCCTGAAACGTGATTAAGAGAAGGTTTTGGAATTGCCTTAATATTCCTATGCGGCTCATTAACATGTGAGTGTAACCATTTATGAGTACCCACTCTATTATTATTTTTTAAAATGGTATTGCACCAGAAAGTGCGTTGGTATTCTTCTGATCCACTGCAGGGGAAAGTGTTTGAAGAATCCTATTGCGGGTACATGGGCACCTGAACATCTTTCGAAGACCCATATTTGTTATCCATCCTAGAGCCGAGGTAAGGCTCAATAGCATGTGAGTAGGACTACGATCCTTCTACTTTCCTTTTATGGTGGACCGACATACTGCGCTATCATATCCTTTCTCTTTCGCAGAAATTTCTTCCATTCGGAGGAGGGGTTTTCTTTGAATGGATTAGAAGACGTTTTATCGGACATTACTGGACATGTATAGTGATTAACCGTACATCCAGTTTGCTGGCGCTCCGTTGACTATCCATCTCATGGATTTGCCCCCGGCTCTCATGGATTTGCCCCCGGCTCTCATGGATATTGCCCCCAGCTCACATGGATATTGCCCCCAGCTCACATGGATATGCCCCATCGAACGCTGGGGAAGCTGGCCGCGTGCGTTCCCCTTCGGTGGCTGCAATACTCACCTGCTTCTGAAAGTCCGGTCGCACTGCTGTGGCGCGATGACGTGGCCGCCGGCGCTTCTGTGACGCTTCCTTCAGCAGCCTCTCGGCTGGAGGCAGCATCACAGAAGCGCCGGCGGCCACGTGATCGCGCCACAGCACCACGACCGGACCTTCGGAAGCAGGTGAGTAATGCAGCTGCCGGAGTAGAACGCTGGCCGCATGATTTTCATGCACGCGGCCGGCTTCCCCAGCCCCCGGATACCAGCAAGCCGGCCCAGCACTGGCTTCCGGTATCGGGGGGTTATCGGGCCATTTGCACGAGTACTAAGTACTCGTGCAAACAGCAGTATCGGCACCGATACTAGTATCGGTGCATCCTTACTAGACACAGATAAACAGGGACAATAGAGATCATCCTGGCAGGTATGGGACACTTGGCAAGGTATAGCATAGTCCTGCCAAACAAGATGAAAGGGGTTGAGAAAATCATCCTTGGACACTACAGCCTCAGTTGAGGCTTGAGCGATCGCACTGGCCACCGCCTCGGTAGTCCCCGCACCAGAATCTTCATCCCACGAATCCCCCTAAGGTACAGTAGGCATCTTGGAAGAGTCTGAAGCAGCTGCTTGGACTCTAGCCCTATTCCATGTCTAGTGCATTTCTCCCAATCAGGGGGAAGTCTTTTGCGGGGATCGTACCACGATATCTGTCGTAGGGGTATCACTACCATCAACAACCATCTTTTTTGAAAGTGACATAGAATGCTTTGTCTTGGCCAAAGCCTTTCTCGGCACCACCAGAGGGATTGTGGTTTGGATTGCCATAGGCATATCAGGAAGCTGAACAGAGGGACCATGCGAATCTGACGGGGGCAAAGTCACTGGGGAATTAGACAGTGGCCCAGCTGAACCTAATAGATGGGACAGTGTTTGTAACATTTTGCCCATAGCGGATGCAAAATCTGTGAGGGACTAAAATATCAGTGTTAGCCAAGGTAGGGGCCAGGGGAACAATAGATTCCCTGACAGGGCAGGCAGGGAAGGAACAGAGGACACTTCAGACAGGCTGCCGGAAGAATCCGCAGCCATCCTGACCTGATCATTGCCCTTTGCAGAGCGCAGGGGTCACGACATAACTGAGCAGTATAAGGCTCACACTGTAAATAAAGGTGGTCGCTATAAAAAATGCTCCAAAAAACAGTTGTCGGGCAGAACAGGACGCGACTCGATGATGGGGTCGCGAGCCCAAACTGCCTACGCAATCCAAGAAGGCTGCCACGCACAAAGGAGCTGTGGTCAAACAGACGGCCCAGACCACAGCAGCAGCAAACACCGCCAGGGAAACACTGGGTAAAATATCCCCACATGAAACGAAGGACGGCTTTCCACGAGGCAGAAAGCCTCCATGCACCCGCGGCCACTTGCTGCCCCCCAGCAAATACGCAACTGTGGGAAAGCTGCCGAGCCCTGAATAATACCACTATAATAGGGCGAAGTCAATGTAATAAGCAAAGCACATGAAAGAGAAACAATAAATATCTCACACACAATTTTAATAATCAAATCACAGTAAGATATACAGACAAATATCTAACACAAGATTTTAAGAAGGAATACTTCTCTCACTCCTGGAAGCAGCAAGAAAGAGGGGGCTGCTTGGAGTGTCTCGGAGTATATGCTGTGGGGTTGCTAGGGGATACGGGTGTTACCATGTTATGTTAGGGGGTATCCCCTAAAACAGGCCTCAAAATTTCCACTCGCTTGCTCTCATTTGGCGAGTGGAAATTACATGAGGGCGAGTGGAAATGCAGAGGCAGGCAGGGCAGGATAGGGGTTAGGTGGGGCAACTAGTGGCGAGTAACTCTTACGGCTTGACTAGTAGCTTGGGACTTGAAATTTTGAGCCCTGCCCTAAAACATTCTTCCTAATTTTCTTGCTGCTGGAAGTAGTATTAAAGGGTTTGGCATAATAATATGAGCCTCCGGCAGGGGTAAGGAAATTATAAAAAAAATATACTAGTCCAATGGACTAAAGTGCTGTCTGATCTACTTGCCCTGATAAAAAAAATTATATCTCTTTACCATATTACGGTTTCTGCTTTTAGGGTCACTACTTGTATTTTTATTGTACTGGGCTGCAAAATATGTTGGCGCTTTACAAATAAATGTTATTTCATTAGGGTTACAGCTTCTGCTGTACAATAAAAATAGAAGTAGCTGTAGCCCTAATAAAATTCCATTTGTTTTTAAAGCGCCAACATATTTTGCAGCGCAGTATAATAAAAATACAAGCTGAAGTTGTAACCCTAATAAAATGACATTTATTTATATTGTACTGCGCTGCAGAATATGTCGGCTCTTTATAAATAAATGTCATTTTATTAGGGTTTCAGCTACTGCTTGTTTTTTTATTGTACAGCACTACAGATTAGGTTGACATGAGTGGTTATTCAGAGACAGCCGATCTGGCCCTGAAATGCCATTTGGCTTTTCAGAGAGCAGGCAGTTCGCCAAATTTTGGTGAACTGCCCGCAAGTACAGTGCCTGTGCGAAGGCAGTGAAATCCCCCATAGAGAAGCAATGGTTAGTCTATTCAAAAAACACCGAACAGCAGTGAAAAGTTGCCGAAATTCCCTGCTGTTTGGTGGTTTCATTCGGCAGGTTTATTCAGGCGAACCCCATAGGCTTCAATGTTAAAAATATTCCCGTTTTGAAACAATAAATCTAATAAACCTTTTATTATTTTAATCTGCAGTAAAAAAGTCTATTTTTTTTAGGATCTTTTAGGCAATTTCCTGAATTTTTTCGGCAATTTTTTTTTCTGTTGTTTCTTTTTAACACGTTCATTGGCTTGTCAGCGCTGTGTTCGGCAACTTTTTCAGGACACGTTTGGCGTGTTTTTTGCGGTGGTTCGAGTGATCCAATACTGCATTTTTTCGGCACGCTTTCAGCAGTTTGCAGTGGATTTTAGGATCCGTTCCTTGCACTTCGGGGACCCTGGGGCACTGGTGTATTTTGGCCTAGGCCTAGGGCGGCACTCTCCAGGGGGCGGCGGCCCGCCAGGTGGCCCCACCCCTAAAAAAAAATATATATTATTTTTTTTTTTTACTTTTGCAAACTATTTTACCAGGAAGGAAACATTGAGATGTCACTAATTTTCAAGTATGTCCTGGGTAGGCAACGCCTAGGCTTTCACTTTCCAGGGGGCAACAAAAAACCTCACCACTAATTGGGTTACTCACAGAGCACCGAAATGACGCCAACATTTTGGTGTTCTGTAGTTCCCTGCACTTCGGGGAATAAAATTTCCCCACCCTGCAGTGAATTCACCATTCATCGCAGGGTCCCCAAAGTGCATGGAGTCGGCCACTGTATGCTGCCACCGCAAACCCATGGCCTGCTGTTTTCAAAAGAACTACTGAACGAAAATGTCTGGAATTTGAATTTTATTGATAATAAAAAGATCTGTTACAGTAAAAGAAGAACCGATATTAAAAAAAAGGGGGGGATTTTGCCCAAAAAATTCTGAAAAATTACTAAATGGTACTAAAAAAAAAATCAATAAAGACTTTTTACTGCAGATTAAAATAATAAGTGGTTTATTAGATATTGCATAAAAACGGGAATATTTTTAACATTGAAACCTATGGGGTTCGCCTGAATACCTGAACCTGCTGATTGAAACCACCGAACATCAGGGTATTTCACTGACATTTCTCTGCTGTTTGGTGTTCTCTGAATAGATTAACCATTACTTCTCTATGGGGATTTGCACTGCCTTCAAACAGCACCGTACTTGCTGGCAGTTCGCCAAACTTGTGTGTGAGCATATCACCAGAGCAGTGGTGTACTTAGAGGAGTGGCGGAGGGCGGGCCGCCCCAGGTACCAGTGATTATTGAGGTGTCATCAGGGGGTACTAGGAGGTGCCACTGTCACTGTGTGTCAGTTTGAGCTGTGTTCTCAAACAACGAGCAGCGGAGCATGGCGTTTGCATACGGAATAAAATCGAATAGAATAAAAATCCCCCTCTCCTCCCTCCATAGCTCCTCCCCGCCCCGCAGCAGCTCTAGGAGGGGATGTGATTTGTGTCCAGAGAGAGAAGATGACAGTAAACGGCAGGTAAGGGGGGGGGGCTTATCAGCAGAATATGAAGCCCTGTCTGCTTACTGCTGTTTAAAGTGGACCTTTCCTTAACCAGCACTGCAGTGATAGAAATTTGTCATTGAGCTGCCTGGCTCCTGGTGAGGCTGCGTGCGTGCAGGTCACACTTGGTCCGGCCAGTCAGGTGGTACTGAGTCTCAGTACCACCTGACTGGCTGAACCACGTAACACGCACGCAGCTGCCCACCCTTTCATTAACATGGACGGTCACTCTATTCTGGACTGAACACCCACCAGGAAGGGAATCAAAGCAACGGTGCACTCTCTGGCAGTGGCACCCCACTGCTGACAAGATGGCTCCACGCACAGGTACAGCCGCGATCCTAACGTGGCCTGGAGGGACCTACTGCTGAATCTGTACACAGTCCCTCCTGACTCTGCACACAGCCCTACCGCGGACGGAGGCCGGTAAATGTAGAATAAATAATTGCTGTGTGCTCATATACACTCGGTTTGCTGGGAGTTTTATTGCAGTGGATTCTGATGCACTCATACACACCACACATTGCATTGCTGGGAGTTTTATTGCCGTGGATTCTGATACGCTGACACACACCACACATTGCATTGCTGGGAGTTTTATTGCTGTGGATTCTAATACACTCATACACACTGCACATTGCATAGCTGGAATTTTTATTGCTGTGGATTCTGATACGCTGACACACACCAAACATTGCATTGCTCGGAGTTTTATTGCTGTGGATTCTGTGATACACACTGCATAGTACTGTGAGTTTTATTGCCTTGGAGCTCTGGGATACACTCATACACACTGCACATTACTGTGAGTTTTATTGCTGTGCAGTTCTGTGATATGCTCATACACAGTGCACATTTCTGTGGGTTTTATTGCTGTGCAGCTCTGTGATACGCTCATATGCAGTGCACGTTTCTGTGGATTTTATTGTTCAACCAATTAGAGCGGTTGTGATCCAGTATACTTAACATGCGTGGCTGTTCTTTGTAAAAATGCTTGAATTTAAACATTTCATAATTTTATTTATCTCAATAGATACATTTGAAATGGTATACAAAATATACAAGTAGGCACTTGGTATCCACTTTTAATATAAAGAGAGGAAAAGGCGGAGCTCTAAGAGGAAAAGGTGGAGCTTAAAGAGGAAGCGTGGGGATTAACCAGGAAGAGGTGTGGCCTTGACAGGAAGGGGTGCCTCAAATTTAAATTAGGGGGTGCACGAGTTTAGTCAGGCCTAGGGCAGCACAAAACCTAAATACACCACTGCCCTGGGGCGAATGCTGAATTCACCGTAGGGTCGGGAAATTTATTCCCCAAAGTGCAGGGAACGAGAGAGCACCGAAATGAATGCTCTTTGAATAATCCCCTCAGAGTTTTAACATGCCAACATATTTTGCAGTGCTGTACATTAAAAATACAAGCAGAAGCTTAATTTCCCCAACCCCTCTTCTGTAATATGTTGTTGCCCTCTCCTGCATTCTCCTCTAACCTGGCGAAGTTATTATGCACAATTATGGTAACAGTTTTTTTTCTTCTTGCCGGGCTGTATAACTCTCAGTGACAGGCATGCAGTTTTAAATTTCCTGCTTGACCAGCAGAGGGTGCTTCTGCGCCTGTGCTGAGCAGGCAGCCCACTTTCATTGGCTCACACAGTGACCAATCCGAAGCCAGTGGGCACGGACAAGCAGCTCCATCCAGAGCTGCACTAAGGAATCTGATGTCTGTGAGTTACTGGCGGGTCTCGCCAGCTGTCAGCCCGACAGATTAGAAACTGATTGTTGCGGTGATCGGATACCGGCTCTGATCACCACAACAATCAGCTTCTAGCCCGCTGGGCTGACAGCTGAATTACAGCATACTTGCCCGGTGCCAGGAACAAGGTGTCTGGAGCATCGGGGATATACACGTTGCCAATCTCTACTCCGTGACTTGTAATAAAATTAAATTTTATTTTCAACTTTTTGAGAATGAAGGATACATTGAGATTTCTCTCTTTTTCAAGTATGTCCTGGGTGGCGAGTATATACCGTTAGGTGTCTTGCCCAAGGACACTTACTGAAGATGCCGGGATTGCCCCAGTGTCTGCCCTTTCATGCAATGCCTGTCTTTAACCCCTGAGGTGCCGGACTGCAATCCGGCGCCGGATCGCGGCCTAGTTCCAGTGGGGGCCGCCATCTTAGATGGCAGCTCCAAGTCCCCCCTCGTCATCTGACGTCATCGGGCATGGCGCGATGACGTCAGTTAGCCGGGGAACCCCTAGCTGCCCGGGAATTTCCTAAGGAAATCCCATGGTGGAGATAGGGGGTTCATTTGAACCGCCATATCTTCAGAACGGTGACAGCGAGAGCATGGCCTTTCCAATGATACCAAACATGACCAGGTTCAAAATAATAAAATTAATTTTCTATGGGGGGGTTGCTAAAAATCACGTAATTTCCCCTCGATAAAATGTAGCGAGTTCCATTTCAAATTTTTTTTTTTAACAAGTGCACCCCATAGAAAATATAAAGACCATGGCTTGGATGATAAAATGTGAAAAAAAAAACACTTTACACGCTGTAGAGGATTGAAAATTCTAATTTTATTGCATCTTTTTGTTATAATATCCAGACAGGACATGACGTATACATATAATAATGATATATTATGAATCTGCCCAGTCTGCCGGAAAAAAGGATATATAAGATGTCTGGGTCGAATAATAAAACGTGACTTCAAATCGCGTTTAAACATGAACAAAAGCAGTAAAAATGAGCTCAGCACACAGGGGTGAAATGGCTCAGCAGTTACATAGTTACATAGTTACATAGTTATATAGGCTGAAAAAAGACATGCGTCCATCGGGTTCAGCCTCTCCCACATAACCTACTGCTGTTGATCCAAAAGAAGGCAAAAAACCCAGTCTGAATGCTTGCCAATATGCAACATACTGGGAAAAAATTCCTTCTTGACCCCAGAATGGCAGTCAGATTTCTCCTTGGATCAAGAAGCTTTTACCCACATATTAAATATTATAACCCTTAATATTCTGTGTCTGCAGGAAGTCATCCAGTCGTTTTTTAAAAGTCTGTACAGACTCTGACCCAACCACCTCAACAGGCAGAGAATTCCACAGCTTTATTGTTCTCACCGTAAAATAACCCTTCCTATGCTTTAAGCTAAATTTTCTTTCTTCCAGTCTAAATGGATGACCCCTTGTCCTATGTATAGTCCTGTTAATGAATAGGTTATCAGACAATGGTTGATAATGGTATATCCGTGTCTGGCGCTGTCTGTACTTAGATATCTGTACTCAGATATCCCTTACTTCGTAGAGTGTAGCGTATTAAGGCTGGTAATATTGTGATTATTTACCTAAAGTAACTATGCTTTGCTAACATACAGTGCATTCCGTAGGAGGGTTTGAATAGTCTGTATTATATTGAGCTAGGGTATACAGATATTACAGTATATACGGTGGTGACAATTTGTTTACAAACAAGGGGGTTGGACTGATGTATATATCAAGTCTTAATGACACCTTTTCTGACAAATCATCAGGGTGTTACCCTTTAGTGTTTCTGTGTGTTATTGTAGGTGTAGAAAATGATCGATGTGCGATTATTCGATTTTCTACTGCCACCTGGTGGCTCAAAGAAAAAACACAGTCACAGAAAAAATATTAAAAATATTGAAAAAATATTGAAAAAATATTGCAGGGAAGCAGGTTTTCGTTGCTGCTCTTTCCTTCTCTCTCGTCGTCCTCATAAGAGAAACAGGGAGAGGGCATACATAGCGTAATAACGTTTTAACAGGGGGTGCTATAGAAAAAAGTGGTATGCACTCACGTGGTCTAGAGCCTTAGTTGGTGAAGTCAGGCTCAGACGTTTTAGCTCTGCCGGTCCATAGAGGTGACTGTATCCCTTCTTTCTCTCCACAAATCCTCTGCTGCAACTGGGTCTTCCGGGGTCTCTAATTCCTCAGGGCTACCTGCATCCAATGGTAGGTGTTTAGCTACCAAAGGTGTACCCTCCTTTCCTCCGGAGAAACCACAAGACAGCAGAACAAAGGGGTTAAAATAAAGGGGTTTAATCACAAAAAATATAAAGGTTTAACAATAGTAATAAAAAGATAGGGGTATCCAGGACGCGGTTCGCCTAAACCTAGGCCTCTTCTGCTGGATGCCATTCTATCCAAGTTAGGCAGCAGCCTGTACAGTTTGCAGATCAGCGCCATAGAAAGGATCTCACCCGTGAAATTACCTAATGGTTGATAATGGCCCCGTATATATTTATATAAGGTTATCAGATCCCCTCTAAGGCGCCTTTTCTCTAAACTAAACAGGTTTAAGCTTGTTAGTCTTTCCTCATAACTTAACCCTTCCATCCCCCTTATTAATTTAGTTGCCCGTCTCTGCACTTTTTCTAGCGATATAATATCTTTTTTTAAGACAGGTGCCCAAAATTGCACGGCATATTCAAGGTGCGGCCTGACCATTGATTTATACAGAGGCAAAATTATGTTTTCATCCCGTGAGTGAACTCCCCTTTTAATGCATGCCAGTACTTTGCTGGCCTTGGCGGCTGCTGTTTGACATTGCACATTGTTACTTAGTTTGAAGTCTATGATTATTCCAAATCCTTCTCCTGCTTGGATTTCCCTAACTCCGTACCATTTAGGGTATAAATTGCTTGTGTGTTCTTCACTCCAAAGTGCATAACTTTACATTTATCTAGATTAAATTTCATCTGCCATTTAAGTGCCCAGTCCCCAATCTATCTAAATCCCTCTGCAGCGAAGTAACATCCTGCTCACATTGTATTACTTTTCCTAGCTTTGTGTCATCTGCAAACACTGATACATGACTTTCAATGCCTATCTCAAGGTCATTTATAAATAAATTGAATAGTATTGGTCCTATAACAGACCCCTGAGGGACACCACTTACCACTGGTGTCCATCTTGAAAATGTACCATTTATGACCACTCTCTGTACCCTATCTTTTAGCCATTTTTCTATCCAAGAACAAGTATTTTCATCTAGACCATTTTTTCTTAATTTAAATAGTAATCTTTTGTGTGGAACTGTGTCGAAAGCTTTGGCAAAATCCAAGTAAATCACATCCACTATGACCCCCTGATCTATACTTCTACTTACTTCCTCATAGAACGTAATTAGGTTAGTCTGACATGATCTGTGTTTCATGAAACCATGCTGATTTTTGCCAATTACATTATACCTCCCAATAAATTCCTGAATACTATCCCTTAGTAACCCCTCAAATACTTTCCCAGCCACAGATGTTAAGCTCACAGGTCTATAATTCCCAGGCACAAATTTTAAACCTTTCTTAAATATAGGGACCACGTCAGCTTTTCTCCAATCCTCTGGTACTATTCCTGAAAGAAAAGAATCTTGAAAGATTAAGAACAGAGGTTTACATATTTCAACACATAGCTCTCTTAGTACTCGCGGGTGAATTCCATCTGGCCCTGGGGCTTTATTCACATTCACATTGTGAAGGGGTTAATCATACTACACAGTGCTTCTTTTTAATTTTCTGGTTACGCTGTAAATTTATCTCATATAAATAGATGATATAAGTAGAGATACAGTAACGTGTGCATTCATGGCCTCCTTATAACCTTTCTCTCGCCTCATTACCAATTATAGGAAATCTAAAGCAATTCTATATAGGCAGGGCCGGTGCTAGCCTATTTTGCGCCCTAGGCAAGACCAGCTACTTGCACCCCCCCCAAAAAAAAAGATGGATATAATATATTGCCCCCACCTCTCATGGGTATATTTGCCCCCAGCTCTCACATGGATATATTTGCCCCCAGCTGACATGGGTATATTTGCCCCAGCTCTCACATGGGTAGATTTGCCCCCAGCTCTCACATGGATATATTTGCCCCCAGCTCTCACATGGATATATTTGCCCCCAGCTCTCACATGGATATATAGCCCCCAGACCAGCTCACACATGGATATATTGCCCCCAGACCAGCTCACACATGCATATATGCCCCAGACCAGCTCACACATGGATATATTGCCCCAGCAGCTCACACATGGATATATTGCTCCCGCAGCTCACATATGTATATATTGCCCCCGCAGCTCACACATGGATATATTGACCCCGCAGCTCACACATGGATATTGCCTCCGCAGCTCACACATGGATATATTGCCCCCAGACTAGCTCACACATGGATATATTGCCCCAGACTAGCTCACACATGCATATATGCCCCAGACCAGCTCACACATGGATATATTGCCCCAGACCAGCTCACACATGGATATATTGCCCCCAGACTAGCTCACACATGGATATATTGCCCCCAGACTAGCTCACACATGCATATATGCCCCAGACCAGCTCACACATGGATATATTGCCCCAGACCAGCTCACACATGGATATATTGCCCCAAACCAGCTCACACATGGTTATATTTGCCCCCTGCTCACACATGGTTATATTTGCCCCCCAGCTCACATGGTTATATTTGCCCTCCAGCTCTTACGGGTATATTTGCCCCCAGCTCATATGGGTATATTTGCCCCCCAGCTCATATGGGTATATTTGCCCCCAGCTCACATCATGGATATATTGCCCCAGACCAGCTCACACATGGTTATATTTGCCCCCAGCTCACATCATGGATATATATTGAGCCTCCAGTTCACATCATGGGTAAAATTGAGCCCCCAGTTCACATCATGGGTAAATATTGAGCCCCCAGTTCACATCATGGGTAAATATAGCCCCCCAGCTAACATCATGGATATATATATATATTGTGAATTTGTGCCCCTATACCTGTTCGAATCGTGTCTACAGTGACCAGGACAGCCAGGAGCCGAGGAGACAGAGCCTTCTCTTTTATTCCGACGCATCTCCACCTTGTTCCAGCACCTCACACCATGCGAGCGTGCTCGTGCTGCCGCCAGCCCAAACACGTGCCGGCGCCACGTCAGCCGCTGGCATGCTGCGGAGGCGGGGCCTAGCCCGGTGTCGTGTATGCAAGCGTGCGGCCCGGCAGCCCGCGAGTAAATTGTGGCGCCCGTGAAGGATAGTGAAGGATTTGAAAGTAATTAAAGCTTTCAAGAAAGGTCGGAAGTGTCAGTTCAACCGAACTGTCCCATGGAGGTGTGAATGCAGCATCCTTCAGCATCGCCAGGGCACGGGGGTAGCGGGGGTGTGGTAATCTAGCTCGTAATACAGGGTTCAGCCCTGCTAGAAATGAGGGATTATACGCGAGCGGCAGAAGCGGGGATGGATAGGAGGAAAGTCGTCTTCGCGTGATGGAAGAATCCCAGATTTGTAAGGTCGCCTTGATCATTGGGTTTGTCCGAATGTTGTCTGGCCTGCAAGGTCTTGCGATCCACAGCAAAGCCCATAGACGAATCCCCGAGGAAGCTTCCTCAAGGTCCATCCACAAGGGCCTCCTGCCCCCCGTGGACCACTCCGCGATGCGCAAAAGGTGCGATGCCAAGTAATATTTATGTAGGTCCGGTAAAGCCACCCCACCTGCCGATTTAGAACGGATCACTGTGGTCCATCTCACCCGTGGTCGTGAGTCGTGCCAGACAAATTTCAAGATCGCTGATTTGAGCATTGCGAAGAAAGTCTGTGGGATGTGTGTCGGTATGGTCTGGAAGAGGTAGAGCAGACGTGTAAGATATTAATTTTTATGATACTAAGTCGTCCAAACCATGAAACTTTGACTTTCCTCCAAGAAAGTAAATCTGTTTTCAGGGTTTCCCACAGGGGGGTGGGGGGAGTTAGTCTCAAAGAGGGAAGTAAGTCTGGACGTTAGTTTAATTCCCAAATATTTCATGGAGTGAGTGCACCACCTGAATGGGTGTGAGATTCGTAAAAGGTGGGCTGTTTTGGTGGGTACTGTGATATTAAGTATTTCCGACTTTGCCATGTTGATCTGCAAATTCGACAGCTCCCCATATGTCCGGAACTCCGAGACAATTTCGGGTAGAGATTTTTTGGGGTCAGATACAAAGAATAAGAGGTCGTCCGCATATGCGGTAACCTTATGTTCTTCAACGTGCCCCTTTATTCCTTTGATCAGCAGATTATTACGTACCGATTCCAAGAAAGGTTCTAAAGATAATGCGTATAAGAGCGGTGACAGGGGACAGCCCTGTCGTGTGCCGTTGAGGACCCGGAATGGTCTCGATAACGCTCTGTCCACCCTCACTGCAGCTGTGGGGGCGGTGTACAACGCTGCAATCCAAGTGTAGAATGAACCCACTATTCCCATCGCGTCCAATGTGGCAAATAGGAAAGGCCACGCTACACGGTCGAATGCCTTCTCGGCATCGGTCGAGAGCAAAAGGGCCTCTTCCTTAGAGCGATGTGTCTCGTGGATCACATTCAGGGCACGAATTGTGCCGTCTAGCGCCTCTCTTCCCGGCACAAAGCCCACTTGATCCCTCTGTACCAACAAAGGAACGAAAGGTTGGAGCCGCAATGCCAGTACCAGGAAGAATAGTTTAAGGTCGCAATTGAGCAGCGATATCGGGCGATAACTGGAACATAAGGTGGGATCTCATAAGGTGGGAAATGTTATCTAGAGTAGATTGTGAGTGAAGATGAGAGCCATCTCTCAAGGCGTTGACCGAAGCTGCTAGATGAGGCAGAAGAGTCCCTGCGAATTTCTTATAATATTCGGAGGGGAGCCCGTCTGGACCCGGTGCCTTTCCTTTTTTCTGGCGCTTCAACGCTGCTAGTAGTTCACAGACTGTAATCGGGTCATTCAGCGAGTCCCATTCTGACAATTTTATTTTTTAAAGTGGACTGGGGTCGGGCCTGGCTGCGCCCTAGGCGGGCACTGCGCTCTAGGCGGCCGCCTAGCTCGCCTAGCAGCAGCGCCGGCCCTGTATATAGGTAAGCGGTGGATCATCCATGAGGAAAATATCTCTACTCCTGCATACTGGCTTTATTACCTAGTTTGTATCATTTTCATAAGCCTTGAGGTTTACTGTGGTATTCTGAGGGTTATTCATTAATCACCATTGTAGCAAATCACAGTGACAGTCATTGTTTTTGCAATTCAGATCATTTTGCCTATCCAGGTATGGAACGTTTCCCTCTGGATTGCCAAAGTTCACCATAGTTGCCACACTAGTGATTTTTACCCTTGTCAGTTAAATAACCTCCTTTGACTATCAGTTTTCGATTTTATTTTCTTTCCATTGAATATAGCCAAGTAAGGGATAGTGTAACAATACTAGTGATACATTGTTCCTCCAGGAAGCTTTCTTTTATTTTGCCCTCCTAACTGCTTAACCAATATTTAATATCATAGCATTTGTAATGTACAATCCCATAGACAGGGTTTATCCCTGTTAATCAATCCCTGTTTTTCTTCTCGTTGGTCTGTACTATCTTTGAGGGTTATCCCCTAATTTTGGATAACCATAGGTTTACTTTTTATTTAGTTTAGTAGTTTTAAAGAACAGAATACAACGATTTAAATTGTAGTGTTTATCTAACTCGGCATATTACAAGAATATTAACATGTACTCTCTGCTGATCCTTCTTGACCTTTCTGCTGCCTTTGATACAGTTGACTATGCAATACTCCTTCAAACTCTTAGTGATATATCAGCTGAGTGTTGGTGGAGAGTGTTAAAATCAGCCCTCCCACCCCCAGACAAAGATTTAAAAAACTCTGCAACCACATTATTACCAAAAGAAAACTCTGTCCAAATTCCTATTTATCCTGATACTTTCCCTGGCAAACGATGTGGAAACTAACCCTGGTCCTATAGGTGACACAACCTTTAGTCTCCCCACTAAAAAAGGCCTCTCATTTGTGCACTGTAACATCCGCAGTTTACTCCCTAAATTGGATGAGCTTCAGGCGAGGTGTTGCTATTACAAACCCAAAATCATTGTGCTCACAGAGTCATGGTTAACCCCAAAAGTACCAGACTCTGCCATATTAATACAGGGGTATTCATGTTATAGAAAGGACAGAGCAAAGAGAGGAGGGGGAATTGTTATTTATGTTGAGGAGTCCATAAAGTTCACCCCCTTACAGACTTCTAGCTCCCCTGTCACCTTTGATTTCCTCTCTGGTTTAATTGAGATTCCATTCAGTAAATCCATCATTGTTGCTGGATTCTATCGCCCACCAAGCTCTCCAGTGCACTCCCTCTCTGACATATCTCAAATCCTTAATAACCTACTTGCCCAAAACCAAAAAAGTGAAATGCTGGTCCTCGGCGATTTTAATACAGATTGACTAAATCCTAAAAACAATAAACACGCTCACTGTTTAAAACTTTGCAGCTAACTCAATTAATCTCCTCCCCTACTCGCATTAATATGAAAAGCCCTAACCATACCTTGCTGGACTGGATTCTCTCCTCATCTCCTGATCAAATACAGGAGGCAGGTGTTCTCGCTAATAGCTTTAGTGACCATTGTCTAGTGTACTGCGTGCGCAAAATAAAGGCCATGAAATCTCCCCCAAAGGTAATAACCACCAGGTCTTTCAAGAAATTTATTCTTGAATCCTTCCTAAGTGATCTCAAACAGCTCCCCTGGTACAGACTAAACCTAATCCCAGACCTAGACTGTGCAATTGAATACTTTCAGTCTGAGCTCCTGCAAGTCTGGAATTCCCATGCCCCGCTGCTTAAAGTGCGAGTAAAAGGGACCCATCTCCCCTGAGTTACAGCTGATCTTACACTAATGTACCATCTTAGAGATTCACTGTGGTCAAATTTCAAGAGTACTGGTTCCATGAACGATCACTGCGAATACCGAAAATGCCGGAATGAATGCACAAAACAAACAAAAATGGCTAAAGCCCATTACTTCAATGAAAATCTAAACAATAACATATCAAACCCTAGAAACTTTTGGAGAACCATAAGTAACATACAAGCACCCCCAGTCCACTCCCAGCCGGCTGCTGTCAAAGTAAACAACCAAACCCTGCAACACCCCCTAGATGTAGCAAATGCCTTTAATGGTTATTTTGTTGGATGCGCCATCACTTTGATTGCCAAACTAGGAAATGACATGCAATCAGAAAGGCCTCATGCAGGTCAGGCCCCTCCAACTGTGCAAAGTCCCTGTATCAGACAGGAATTCAGTTTTAGACCAGTGCCTGTCAGTGTTGTTACTAAACTTCTCCGTAAGCAAAAAATGAAATACCAGTCTGGACCTGATCAAATACCAGCAATGCTGCTGAAAATCAGTGCACCAGCAATTGCAAATCCTGTCGCAACCCTAATCAATTAATCACTGGCAACTGGATACATACCCAAACTCTGGAAGACTGCGAGAGTGGTACCTATCCATAAAAGTGGTGACAGTACTTTGGTATCCAACTACCGTCCGATATCGTTGCTCCCTGTAATGTCAAAAATTTTGGAAAAATGCATCTACACACAATTACGTGATTATTATCAATATTGGAACTACTTAACCCCAGATCAATCCGGCTTTCGTCCAAATCACTCAACTACAACCGCCCTTTTAAAAGTCTGCAATGATATCCAAATTGGGAGGGAACAAGGAAACCTAACTGGAGCCATCTTCCTTGATTTTGCCAAGGCCTTTGACACAGACCATTGGTATTGGCATTGGCACTGGCATTGGTGATCGCACGTTAACCTGGTTTCAATCGTATGTATCCGACCGATCACAATATGTGTCAATTTCTGGCAACTCCTCCCTCCCCCACCCAGTCACATGCGATGTACCCCAAGGCTCAATACTCGGCCCCCTGCTATTCACAATATTCATAAATGATCTGCCCAATGTCTGCAAAGCCTCAACTGTACATATGTATGCAGACGACACCGTAATCTATACCAGCAAACCAAATCTCTGGCAGCTGGAAGCCGTGCTGCAAGAACAAGTCACAGAGGTAGAAAAGTGGATCAAACACAACAAACTTTTTTTAAATAATGACAAAACTGTAACGATGCTCTTTGGAACAAAACCTAAACTACACAAATTGCAAAATCCCCACTTATGTGTTGTGACAAAATCAAATGGCACGCTGACCACAGTCACTTCTCTCAAATATCTAGGTATGTGGTTGGACCCTAACCTATCCTTTGGCCCTCACATCAAAAAACTCTCATCTAAACTTTACCCCAAACTAGGCGCCCTGTACAGAAACAAATCCTGCCTGAGCCCCGCGGTAAGAAAGCAGATTGTACAACAAATGCTTATGCCGGCTATTGATTACGGAGATGTAGTGTACGCAGCTGCCCCGCAAACACATCTTCAGAAACTTACTACATTATATAACTCATTCTGCCACTTTGCATTACAATGTAACTACATGACCCACCATTGTGACATGTTAAAAGAGCTAAACTGGCCATCGCTGGAATCTAGACGCACCCTTCACCTTTCCAGCCTGGTGTTTAAGAGCTTTTCTGGGAAGCTGCCACCCTATCTGAATAGACTGCTTCCCCCAGCAGCTCCCTCATCCTATAACCTCCGATCCAGGACCAGCACCTTACTTGCAATACCACAATACAAAAAGACAGTGGCTCGATCCTCATTTTCCTACAGAGCACCACAATTATGGAATAACCTCCCAGACACCATCAAATCTTCCACCAGTCTTAAGTCACTCAAGAGCTCCTTACTAACATACCTCAATACAGAATGCACCTGTAAACATGTAACATAATGACTATTTCCTACATATTTATTTTCTGTTAATCTGTATATTTGTGTTGTTTTTTTTAATATCTTGCATTGTATTACTTTGTATTTCTGTAACTGTAACACTTCAATGTTCTTGAACCCAGGACATACTTGAAAACGAGAGAAATCTCAATGTATCCTTCCTGGTAAAATCCTTTATAAATAAATAAATATAGGCCTTCAAAGTACTGTTCTTTCATGGTTCGCTTCCTACCTGTCCCAACGACTGACCATTTAGTGTCTCACTTGCAGGAAGTACCTCCTCCCGGCAGCCTGTCTCTATTGGGGTGCCCCAAGGTTCAGTGCAGGGCCCTCTCCTTTTTTCAATCTACACTGCCTCTCTAGGCAAACTGATCAGCTCCTTTGGATTCCAGTACCACCTATACGGTGATGACCCTCAAATATACCTCTCCTCCCCATATCTCTCTCTCCTGGATCGAGTCACTGACGCTCTCTCTGCCGTCTAAAATTGAATGTCTTCCCGCTTCCTTAAATTCAATCTTGCCAAAACTAAAATTCTCGTTATTGCTCCCTCCAAGAACAATCCAATACCACCTATCTATCTACGAGTAAATGGAACACTCATTAGCTCAACGCCTCAAGCTTGCTGCCTTTGTGTCACTTTTGATTCTGACCTAACGTTCTCTCCCCACATCCAGACAGTGACCAAATCCGGTTACTTTCAACTCAAAAACATTGCCCGCGTCCGCCCCTTTCTGACACAAGATACCGTGAAGGTGCTGGTTCATGCTCTTGTCATTTCACGACTTGATTACTGCAACTCGCTCCTTATTGGCCTCCCCAACTCCCTTATTGCCCCTTTGCAATCTGTAATGAATGCGGGGGCAGGCTTATTTTTCTCACCAGACACACCTCGCGTACCTCCCCACTCTGCCAGTCCCTCCATTGGCTTCCTGTACATTCCAGGATACAGTTTAAAATACTGACGCTCACGTTCAAATCCCTCAATAAATCAACCCCTCCCTACATTTCTTCATTACTCCACAAGCACATCTCATCTAGACAACTCCGGTCAGCAGGCGATCTCCACCTGTCTACACGCGCATGACCAACTCTCGCCTCCAAGACTTCTCAAGGGCAGCACAGGTCCTGTGGAATGGCTTGCCTCACCCTATCAAACTCTCCCCTGATCTTCAGGCCTTCGCGAAATCCCTCAAAACCCAACTCTTCAGATTAGCGTACCACATCACTGATGCAACTCATCCCCCCTGCTCACCTACTCACACAGGATTGAAGCTGCTTCTATGGCCCATCGTCCCCAAAACACTGGCACTAGTGATTCTGCTATCTAGTAAAATTCCTATTGTCTTCCTCAACACCAATCCCTCTAGATTGTAAAATCCTAAGAGCAGGGCCCTCTACACCTCATGTTTCCATCATATGTCTCACCTTGCAGTCCATCACTCTCACCTTGCAGTCCTCTCCTCCTGTTTCCACCCCCAACCCTTCTAGATTGTGATAGAGCCCTCGTTTCCTCCTGTACTGGTTTGTCAAATGTTGTTCGTCATGGACCCCGTGCTCAGAGACTGTGGACTGTACTAAAACCTCGCTCCTCTGCTATTCCCCTCATGTAAGCTATTTGTCTGTTTAGGTTTTAATGTTAAAAGTGATGTTTTTGTGACTTTCCCCCAGCAGAACATAATCCAAATGCCTTTAAGCCTGTCCCTCATGTTTCCTGCCACCAGGGGAAGCCTGGGTTTCAAACCATGAGCTGGTTTTGAAACTCCAGCCAATCCCATTCCAGGACTGCACAGCATTAATTTTAATGGAAACATATGCAGAAACTTTAAACCGTGGAGCCCTGAAAACCCTTTGCTCCAGCAGGGCTCTCTTTTGGGGTTTACAGTCCCCCTCATGGGAGCTACCTTTGTGGTGATTTTTCAGGAGGGAGCACATCAGGGACCCACGTTGCTGAGCCTTTCTTGGCCCCAGGAGCTCAGGCAGCAGCGACCATGCAGCATCAATTGGGAATAACTGCTACACGCTGCTGCTCTGGTCTCCGCCTCCGGATCTGGGCGCTTTTTGGACTGTGAGCCCAAGCTATCAAACGGCACCCCTGGATTGCCATTGCTCCCCTGGAAATTTCCCCCAAAGAAGGACCCTTGCTCTGTATGACTGCAGTTAGTTATTTATAAGCTGCCACCAAGTACCGTAGCGCTGTACAATGGGAGAGACATATACATACAAGTTAAACACATAGAACAGTAGGAGAGAGGATCCTGCTTAAGTGCTTGCACTCTGAGAGGACCTGCTGGAGAGCAGGCTGAATGGCGGTGTCAGGATGTCTGGGGGCGGGGATGTTAACTGTTGTCATCTGATTCTGAACCAAATAAAAGCAGGTCATGTGAAATGGCCAGAGAGAGTCGGCTTAACCCAATAGGACTAGTGTCGTCTGCTTTATTGGGAGAAATTAAGATCTGACATTGGATCAACGCTGCTTACTGAGGGGAGAATCCAGGAACTGGCGGAGGTGAACGAATCGAGACGGCCGAGGGAAAATATTTGACCTGGGCATCTCGTGACATTGTTCAATGTATTGTAACCCTGATTATACTGTGCCCATTATACAGCGCTGCTGAATATGCTGGCGCTTTATAAATAAATATTAATAATAAAATCACGAGTATAGCAGTCTGTAGTGATACCTTTTTATTGGACTAACGTTACATTTAAAATACAAGCTTTCGAGAGTGATCCTCTCTTCGTCAGGTCTGGAAATATACTGATCAGAATAGAATTAAACAATAATATTAAATATAAGAATATGTCCTTTTATCTCGATCCCTTTGGTTATTGTAAAGTTCTGCGGAAACTGTTGGCCCTATATAAATGATGACAATAATAATAATAATGCATACATATGGTACCGGCTGCGTGGAGTAGAGGTAACATCACTGCTCTGGATGGAGAGAGCCTGTGGAGTCATGGGTTCGATCCCGACGAGCATCTCTCCAGTAAGTGTCCTTGGGCAAGACACCTAACGGTACATACTCGCCACCCAGGACATACTTGAAAACGAGAGAAATCTCAATGTATCCTTCCTGGTAAAAATCCTTTCTCAAAAATATGTGCAGTCTGATTTAATTCTGTTGACCCACAATGAGGTGGCAGCTGGGTTTCTACATTAAAAGTAGATGTCTAAAAAGGAAAAAAAAAATCTATATTTTCTGAAGTAGAAGAGAAGGTTAGGGCTCATGCGTAAAATGGTCATAGATGGGGAATTTTTCATAGAATCTTGATGATCTTGACAGATTTTGTTGATTTCAAAATCTCCTTGCAGCCATCGATGGAGGAGGAGGCACCCTAGGAGTGTATTAAATGAACAGTCATAACACAGCTTTTTAACAGTTATATTGTAAACGTGTTACTTTGTCCTTAAATTTGTCCTGAAAATTTCACCTTAAGAATCTTGACGAGTCTCCATTGATTTTTAAGCTATAATGAATGTATTCTATATTTACTCATAAAAATCACAAATTTCCCACTTAGTTTTGTGAAATATCTGCTCTATCACATATTTTAGACTCTCCAATCTCTGCAGAGCTTGTTAACTGTCGGTAAGTAAAAAGTCAAATGTGTAAAGCTTTCTTTTCATATATTCTCAGTACTAGGATTTTAAGAGGTCAGTATATCATAATATTTATTTTATATACTAATAGTTAAGCTATACTAAATCTCCTCTACATCACCAAACATGTGAAATGCAAAATTCAAGCAGATGTAAATATTGGCATATTTTCTGTCGATTCTGCATTTGCAACCAACATTGTGACAACCAAGGCTACAATAGTTGGGACACAGAAGAAGTGTCTGCATCACAATGCTATATTTGTACGTTGTTATTATACGCTATCATATTTTAGTTAAAACACTATGCCATTGCAAATCGCATTACACTTTTAAACACTGGATATTAGCTCAGAGCAGATTTTTTACTTGCATGTTACAGAAATGTTACAATACTTAAAGCGCCACTACCACCACATAAAATGAAATGTTGATAGTGTGTTTATTATATGTTGCTGATATCTTACATGTGCTTACATGTGTCATTTTCTCTTGTACGTTTAGTTAAGATTATTTGAATCTGTATGTGTCACTGGTTGCATACAATTTGTGATCTTTTGTGTTGTAAACTGCCCACCCCCTCCTTATATCAGTTGCTTCTTTATTTGTGGGAATGGCCATAGAATGGAGTCTATGAGTCCATAACTGACTCAAATCTCATTGTATTGTGAGGGATGTATTCAAAGGAATCACCAGAGAGTAGATTGGAAGTCTACTTAATGTCAGGATCCCTGGCTGTAGCCATTCTGGAACCCCCCCCTGGTGGTACACTTCCATGTACTGTTCCTGCCCTGTAACCAGCATTCACTATCAGCATCCAGCAATGCAACAGTTAACTCACAAACAACACACGTGAATCACAAAATAAAGGGCTCTGCCCCACAATTAACATTGCTGGTTCATACAGCTCTTGTGCTGAGAGAGTGAGGTGCTACTAACTCGCTGCTCTGCTGTACCCATCTGTTCCTGTTTATTATTTATGTTTCCTGCAACTCCACCATCATCCTTCTGAGAATCATCCGGTCAGTTTATTTCCATATCATCCTCCATACCCCTTCCCACCTGCTATTCAGTGCAGGACACTGCATCCTGGGCTCATACCCCTGCCATCCAGGTGCCACCCTCACGATCCTGACAGAATGAACCAGCCTAATACAAATGAGCCCGCAGTGCTGCACTTTATGGTGGAGTTATTGAAAAAGACTTTCCAGGACCTGTTTAAAAACCTGACTGATTCCCTGGTGAAATTGCTGCAAGATATGTGGGGCTCCTCGACTGAGGCTAGGGACAGATGAGCGCATTTTCTGCAGCCACCGTCAAAATGTACGTCGATGCGTGCGCACGCATTTTTTCACGGAATACGCTTAAGTGGTCAGACGATGCGCAATTCTGGACGTATTTCATGACGATGGGGTGAAAAGAAGTCTAGGGAAATCCGGCTGTTTGAACGTTATGTTGGCCGCACACTAGCAGCGTCTGACGTCTCCTAATCACGCACACACGCTGCTATGCGGCCGCAGCGCACTCTGTACGTCAGTAGCAGCGGTTTCACGTTCTGATAAAAATGCGTTCATTTGCTGGTTGCGTGGTGTCGGCGCACTTTCGTACGCACGTACTGCGTATATTGGCCGTCATTGGCCGTTATGTGCTGCTACTGCCGCCGTGATTTAGTGCGCCTGCACGCGCGTTCCGACTGCCCCACTCTGACCCTAGCCTAAGGAGTGCACTCCTGCAGCTAACAAGTACAGAGAAGCACTGTCCCCTGAAGAACGTGCTAGGAGACTGGCAGACAATCTCTGCCTGTACTGCGGGGAAATGTCACATTGGGTCTCAAATTGCCCATCAAAACCTGCCAGACCCGCGGCTGTTAAGCCAGTGCCAAAGTCTGCTGCAACTCCCAAGCACGCTCCAGTGCTTAGAACTCTGAAGCAAACCCAGGCTTCCAGGCCTGTTTCTATGTCTAAACCTGCTTCAGAGAGACCTGTGGCACCTAAGCCGGTATCCTTGCCCAAACCGGCCCCCAGGGGAGTTACTGCACGAGAGTCTACACCCAGAAAACCTCCTGTGCCAAAGAGGTCCCCAAAACCACATCCTCCCCCCAAACTTGTACCAAGAAAACCTCCTGCACCCAGACCTGCCCCCAGAAGATCTGTGCCCAGGAACCACCGGGTATCTCTGGAGTCCATCTATGATCAGGAGGAGTCTGAAATTCATATGGATGAAGAGCCCAATATGCCAGTAGATTTAGATCCAGTTATTCCCATGGACGTTGAAAGTACATTTGTGGAACCAGAAGCAATGGACATTATGCTTACACAGGTTCCAGGTGAAACCACAACTCCCACCACTCTCAGCCAACAAGATCTGGCCATCTATGAGATTGAAGGTACTGGTTATGACCCTCTATGTGATTTAGTGCCATTTGGCCGTCTATCCTCGGATTATTCAGATCCTGTGCAGGTACCAAGGGGTACCACCCGGGACAGCTTACTTACCAGGGAGAAAGGGGTGGAGGCTGCCACCACCTCACCCCAAATGAGAGCTTGGCATAACCTCTATACACCCAGTGAAGAGTCCACTCATGAATGGAATATCTGTGAGGACTACATACCTACCTTGGTGCCATCTGAAAATGTGGGCATCAGCATGGTGAACAATTCTGTTGTCCCCAACACCCTGGAGGGTGACACCTGTAAGAAGTCCAGATCTAAGGCGCAGAGAAAACAGAGGAAGAACCATCTCCTGACCTGTGTTACCATACCCAATGCTGGAGGGACCCAGGATAAGCTACAGGATACACCTGTCCCTATGCCATCTGCCTATGTGGGCACAAAGTTCCCTGGTAACCCGGCCTGCTACCGGTGTCCCTCTGTTTTCAGGAGTCTACGAGACTGTGGCTCTTGTACACATCCTGATTCTCCACCTGAAGACCAGGATTCTTATGCTGTCCAGGGGGTCTTCATTATACCCACACAGGACCCAGTAACCGGCAATTGGACGTATTCTCCTGCCCGCTGACGTCCAGCTACAGCCAGTTTTGGGTCACCCAGTGTGTGACCGTAAGGGAGAGGGTACTGTCAGGATCCCTGGCTGTAGCCATTCTGGAACCCCCCCCTGGTGGTACACTTCCATGTACTGTTCCTGCCCTGTAACCAGCATTCACTATCAGCATCCAGCAATGCAACAGTTAACTCACAAACACACGTGAATCACAAAATAAAGGGCTCTGCCCCACAATTAACATGGCTGGTTCATACAGCTCTTGTGCTGAGAGAGTGAGGTGCTACTAACTCGCTGCTCTGCTGTACCCATCTGTTCCGGTTTATTATTTATGTTTCCTGCAACTCCACCATCATCCTTCTGAGAATCATCCGGTCAGTTTATTTCCATATCATCCTCCATACCCCTTCCCACCTGCTATTCAGTGCAGGACACTGCATCCTGGGCTCATACCCCTGCCATCCAGGTGCCACCCAGGTGCCATCCTCACGATCCTGACACTTAAGCTCCCTCTTTCATCACATTCAGCTGCCATTTCTTATCTAGAGTAGCTTTGAGAACAAAAGACCCCTTCAGCCTTATCTAAACATTACCTCCTCCACCTCATTAACTCTTAAGCCACAGGAGTACAGAAACAGTTTTGCACAGATTTTGGTAAATGTTCCCTCATGGGAAAAATAAAATGGAAAGCAGAGATAGATTTTTCTCTACAAAAGGAAAAATAACATTTATTTAAAAATAAAGGTAATACCAGTCGATTGAGTAGTGAGTGATGACACAAACACAGCAATGAGTATAAAGGATTTCCTTTAAAAATAAAAAGGATAAACAGAAAGATAAAACATTATTAAACTAAACCCTGGACACTGCAATAACACAAAAAACTCAGCATAGGTAAAAGTGAGATACAAAGAGATCAACAAAAGCAACAATCATTTACCAAATCCAGGAATGCACAGCACATGGCAAGCCATGTGTTCTCAAGGTCCAAGCCAAATCACAAGAAGGACTGATCTCTTCCTGGAACTCCAGGTTGAATCAAAACAAGGTTGGACTAGAGTCTTGTCTCCCCCCACCAGAGTGGCATCCCTCCCACCAACAATGTATACACGTTATTCCCAGTGGGAGTCACCATGAGGTAACCACTCTAGAGTAGGCTGGCTTAATGATGTCACAGGGCAACCAGCCTCATACTGCCCCTAGTGTTCCCGCTTTGATATAACACTCAATATAATTAAATATGATTTATGACACAATTCATCCACAATCACTACACCTTTTTACATGTATTTACTTCACATAAAGAAAAACAAACAACTGCATGTGTTTTATAATGTGTTTTTGTTTGTGTGCACAAGCAATCTACTTACAGCCTATGTAAGTGGTAGTGTCCCCTTAAACAACATAACACAACAAAGTACTTTCGAAATTAGAAAGAATTTTGATTAAATGTTTTCAGGATACAAAAAAAATATGACAGAGTTATTCAGAGACAGGTGAAAACAAGGAGAACTGGCAGGAGAAGAGAACAATCTAGACCAAATAGCCGATTTGGAAAGTGAGATAAATGGGAGAATTTTTCTGGTTTGGCTATTTTGACCTAGAATTTTCACTTCTCCAGCCATTTCTCCTGAGTTTCACCTTTCTTTAAATAGGTGTGTAAAGGTGTTAGGGATAAGAATGGATGTAGACCTTATATATACTCACTAAAGGTTCTCTACATGCCAACTGCAGTCATTTGCACTCTTTCATGTCTGTAGGAAAGATCAGAAGTTAATATTTGTATATTGTATTTATATAGATTAATTTACATGTGTTCTTTCCTTTGTCAATGATTTATTCAGATGAAGGGGTTAATACAAAGTAACTGCGTGCACTGCTTTTACGTCACAGGTAGCAGAGTAGCCCAATGACTGCTGCCTGGCACTTTATAAATCCGGGAGTTCTGGCTAGTGTAATACTAGTGCTTTTTTTCTCATTGGTTAAATAGGTAACTAGTAAGCAATCAATAAATATAAAGTCAAAGGTAAATCAAATGTCAAATATTAAATATTTAAATACAACAATAATTTTTTTTGTATACTGACATGCTACAAAAGATTTCTGAAAATGTCGTCTCTCTGAAATTCCCATTATGGGATTTTATCTTGTTTCCTTAGCCCACCTTCACAATCCAGCTCTACACTGAATTTTCCTTTTTTGGGGGAGCAGTCCAACATGTCTCGATATCAAATGCAGTCATCTACTGACAAAAATCCTTCTCGACTATATTCAGGTAAAAAATAATGACAGGATTATGCACTAAAATCCAGTGAATTCAGTATTTAATGAACTGCCACCAGAGTTCGCTATATTTAATTCCTGTTTTAGTTGTCATAGTAGGTATATACCTGTGTTTATCAAAGTAGTTGCTGCCCTATGTAAATAGTTTAGATTTTACCGTTGTTCACATGGTTGTTCTCTACCAGTCTTGTCACCATAGTTTGTACGAGGGTTGCGCCGATACCAAATTTTTAAGACTGAGTACAAGTATCGATACTTTCTTCAGGTACTCACCGATACTGAGTACAGATACTTTTATTTAATGTCATGTGACCGCTTTCAAATAAATAATTTAGGATTTTGCTGAAAGCCTGTCCAATTTTTGTTAATATTAAAATGTATGGCCAGAAACCCCCCATTTACCCACTGCACAAGCCTGCACATACCCTGACCACACACACAGACCTCAGATTATATATACACTGCTCAAAAAAATAAAGGGAACACTTAAACAACACAATGTAACTCCAACTCAATCACACGTCTGTGAAATCAAACTGTCCACTTAGGTAGCAACACTGATTGACAATCAGGTCCACATGCTGTTGTGCAAATGGAATAGACAAAAGGAGGGAAGCATAGGCAGGTAGCAAGACATCCCCAATAAAGGAGTTGTTCTGCAGGTGGTGACCACAGACCACTTCTCCGTTCCTATGCTTTCTGGCTGATGGTTTGGTCACTTTTGAATGCTGGCGGTGCGGTCACTCTAGTGGTAGCATGAGACTGAGTCTACAACCCACACAAGTGGCTCAGGTAGTGCAGCTCATCCTGGATGGCACATCAATGCGAGCTGTGGCAAGAAGGTTTGCTGTGTCTGTCAGCACAGTGTCCAGAGCATGGAGGCGCTACCAGGAGACAAGCCAGTACATCAGGAGAAGTGGAGGAGGCCATAGGAGGGCAACAACCCAGCAGCAGGACCGCTACCGCCGCCTTTGTGCAAGGAGGGACAGGATGAGCACTGCCAGAGCCCTGCAAAATTACCTCCAGCGGGCCACAAACGGTCAGAAACAGACTCCATGAGGGTGGTATGAGGGCCCGACATCCACAGGTGGGGGTTGTGCTTACAGCCCAACACCGTGCAGGATGTTTGGCAGCTTCGCCACTGGCGCCCTGTGCTCTTCACAGATGAAAGCAGGTTCACACTGAGTACATGTGAAAGACGTGACAGGGTTTGGAGAAGCCGTGGAGAACGTTCTGCTGCCTGCAACATCCTCCAGCATGACCGGTTTGGCAGTGGGTCAGTAATGGTGTGGGGTGGCATTTCTTTAGGGGGCCGCACAGCCCTTCATGTGCTCGCCAGAGGTAGCCTGATTGCAATTAGATACCGAGATGAGATCCTCAGACCCCTTGTGAGACCATATGCTGGTGCGGTTGGCCCTGGGTTCCTCCTAATGCCAGACAATGCTAGACCTCATGTGGCTGGAGTGTGTCAGCAGTTCCTGCAAGACCTGAATCCAATTGAGCACATCTGGGACATCATGTCTCGCTCCATCCACCAACGCCACGTTGCACCACAGACTGTCCAGGAGTTGGGGGATGCTTTAGTCCAGGTGTGGGAGGAGATCCCTCAGGAGACCATTCGCCACCTATCAGGAGCATGCCCAGGCATTGTAGGGAGGTCATACAGGCACGTGGAGGCCACACACACTACTGAGCCTCATTTTGACTTGTTTGAAGGACATTACATCAAAGTTGGATCAGCCTGTAGTGTTGTTTTCCACTTTAATTTTGAGTGTAGCTCCAAATCCAGTGGGTTGCTCAATTTGATTCCCATTGATAATGTTTGTGTGATTTTGTTGTCAGCACATTCAACTATGTAATGACCACAGTATTTAATAAGAATATTTCATTCATTCAGATCTAGGATGTCTTATGTTTGTGTTCCCTTTATTTTTTTTATACACACACTATATTGCTAAAAGTATTCGCTCACCCATCCAAATAATCAGAATCAGGTGTTCCAATCACTTCCATGGCCACAGGTGGATAAAATCAAGCACCTAGGCATGCAGACTGTTTTTACAAACATTTGTGAAAGCATGCTCTCAGGAGCTCAGTGAATTCCAGCGTGTAACTGTGATAGGATGCCACCTGTGCACCAAATCCAGTCGTGCAATTTCCTCACTCCTAACTATTCCACTGTCAGCTGTATAAGAACGTGGAAGTGTTTGGGAACGACAGCAACTCAGCCACGAAGTGGTAGGCCACGTAAACTGACGGAGCAGGGTCAGCGGATGCTGAGGCGCATAATGCGAAGAGGTCGCCAACTTTCTGCAGAGTCAATCGCTACAGACCTCCAAACTTCATGTGGCCTTCAGAGTAGCTCTAGAACAGTGCGCAGAGAGCTACATGGAATGGGTTTCCATGGCCGAGCAGCTGCATCCAAGCCATACATCACCAAGTGCAATGCAAAGCGTTGGATGCAGTGGTGTAAAGCACGCCGCCACTGAACTCTAGAGCAGTGGAGACGTGTTCTCTGGAGTGTCGAATCGTGCTTCTCCATCTGCAATCTGATGGACGAGTCTGGGTTTGGCAGTTGCCAGGAGAACGGTACTTGTCTGACTGCATTGTGCCAAGTGTAAAGTTTGGTGGAGGAGGGATTATGGTGTGGGGTTGTTTTTCAGGAGCTGGGCTTGGCCCCTTAGTTCCAGTGAAGTGAAAGGAACTCTGAATGCTTCAGCATACCAAGACATTTTGGACAATTCCATGCTCCCAACTTTGTGGGAACAGTTTGGAGCTGGCCCCTTCCTCTTCCAACATGATTGTGCACCAGTGCACAAAGCAAGGTCCATAAAGACATGGATGACAGAGTCTGGTGTGGATGAACTTGACTGGCCTGCACTGAGTCCTGACCTCAACCCGATAGAACACATTTGGGATGAATTAGAGCGGAGACTGAGAGCCAGGCCTTCTCGTCCAACATCAGTGTGTGACCTCACAAATGTGCTTCTGGAAGAATGGTCAAAAATTCCCATAAACACACTCCTAAACCTTGTGGACAGCCTTCCCAGAAGAGTTGAAGCTGTTATAGCTGCAAAGGGTGGACCAACGTCATATTGAACCCTATGGATTAGGAATGGGATGTCACTTAAATTCATATGCGAGTCAAGGCAGGTGAGCGAATACTTTTGGCAGTATAGTGTATACAGTCATGGCCGAAATTGTTGGCACCCCAGACATTTTTCCAGAAAATCAAGTATTTCTCACAGAAAAGTATTGCAGTAACACATGTTTTGCTATACACATGTTTATTCCCTTTGTGTGTGTATTGGAACAAAACAAAAAAAAGGGAGGAAAAAAAACAAATTGGACATAATGTCACACAAAGCTCCAAAAATGGGCTGGACAAAATTCTTGGCACCCTTAACTTAATATTTGGTTGCACACCCTTTGGAAAAAATAACTGAAATCAGTTGCTTCCTATAACCATCAATAAGCTTCTTACACCGCTCACCCGGAATTTTGGACCACTCTTCCTTTGCAAACTGCACCAGGTCTCTCTTATTGGAAGGGCGCCTTTTCCCAACAGCAATTTTAAGATCTCTCCACAGGTGTTCAATGGGATTTAGATCTGGACTCATTGCTGGCCACTTCAGAACTCTCCAGCGCTTTGTTGCCATCCATTTCTGGGTGCTTTTTGACGTATGTTTGGGGTCATTTTCCTGCTGGAAGACCCAAGATCTCGGATGCAAACCCAGCTTTCTGACACTGGGCTCTACAGTGCGACCCAAAATCCTTTGGTAATCCTCAGATTTCATGATGCCTTGCACATATTCAAGGCACCCAGTGCCAGAGGCAGCAAAACAACCCCAAAACATTATTGAACCTCCACCATATTACATTGTAGGTACTGTGTTCTTCTCTTTTTAGGCCTCATTCCATTTTCGGTAAACAGTAGAATGATATGCTTTACCAAAAAGCTCTATTTTGGTCTCATCTGTCCACAAGACGTTTTCCCAGAAGGATTTTGGCTTACCCAAGTACATTTTGGCAAACTGTAGTCTTGCTATTTTATGTCTCTGTGTCAGCAGTGGGGTCCTCCTGGGTCTCCTGCCATAGAGTTTCATTTCATGTAAATGTCGACAGATAGTTGGTGCTGACACTGATGCTCCCTGAGCCTGCAGGACAGCTTGAATTTCATTGGAACTTGTTTGGGGCTGCTTATCCACCTTCCGGACTATCCTGCGTTGCAACCTTTCATCAATTTTTCTCTTCCGTCCACCCACAGAGAGATTAGCTACAGTGCCATAGGTTGCAAAATTCTTCATAATATTGCACACTGTGGACAAAGGCAAATCTAGATCTCTGGAGATGGACTTGAGAACCAAAATTGTGGAAAAATATCAACAATCTCAAGGTTACAAGTCCTCAGACAGTTCTCTTCTCCTCTTTCTGTTGTCCATGCTTAGTGTGGCACACACTGACACACAATGCAAAGACTAAGTGAACTTCTCTCCTTTTTATCTGCTTTCAGGGTGATTTTCTTTTTATATTGCCCACACCTGTTACTTACCCCAGGTGAGTTTACAGGAGCATCACATGCTTGAAACAATCTTATTTATCCACAATTCTGAAAGGGTGCCAAGAATTTTGTCCAGCCCATTTTTGGAGTTTTGTGTGACATTATGTCCAATTTGCTTTTTTTCCTCCCTTTTTTTGTTTTATTCCAATATACACAAAGGGAATAAACATGTGCATAGCAAAACATGTGTTACTGCAATACTTTTCTGTGAGAAATACTTGATTTTCTGGAAAAATGTCTGGGGTGCCAACAATTTCGGCCACGACTGTGTGTATATTATAGATTCGGGTTTTCTAACCCACTATAATAACGTCACGTAATATTCATAATTCCTATTTTTCTGTGTCTTCCCCATACTCACTGTGTTGTGTTTTTTTTTTTCTCTTATTTCTTTCGTTCTGTCCTTTCACATTCCCTTTGAAGTGGACATGATTGCATCTTGCCTGAGACAATTAATGTTTCCTTTTTTTTTTTATTCCCCCTCTGACCATGCCATTTGGCGATGTACAACATCTAACACCCCCAACTGTGAGCCCTATGACTGTCCCAATGTTTAATTCTATTATTCTGATCAGTTAGCTTCTATACCTGACGAAGGGAGGAATCCTCTCGAAAGCTTGTACTTTAAATGTAACGTTAGTCCAATAAAAAAGGTATCACTACAGACTGCTATACTCGTGATTTTGGCATCTGGACTAACACGGCCGACCTAATCTACATATATATACACACACACACCAGACCTCAGACACATGTATACTCAGACACAGACCTCATTTATACCCACACAGACCTCAGGATCAGTTATATACCCAGACACAGACCTCGGGATCAGAAATGCCCCGCACGTTCCGCCGAGCGCTGGCTGATCCTTTGAGCGGCCGGCAACTTGTTACACGCTCTTGCGAGATCACGGCTGGAGGCCCGGAGGATCACACGGCCAGCCGGAGGGGGATGCTAGCGGAATGCTGTTCATGCATTCTGCTAGCAGTCCCAGCCCCTCGGATACCAGCATGCTAGCCCAGGGCTGGTTTCTGGGTATCGGTAGAGGTATTGGGCATTTGCATGAGTCCCAAGTAGTCGTGCAAATGCCAGTATCGGTACATCCCTAGTTTGTACAGTATATCTATGGAAATCATCACCTAAAAATCACCAGAGAATAGCTGCTGTTTTACTGAAACATAACACTGAAACAAAAGTAAAGAGAGACCTGCCGTAGTTTACACGGTTTATGAAAGAAGGCTGGTAACGTTCAGGGTTGTTTGCTGCTCTTCTCATTAACTTTGCCTACCGTGGTACATTTTTTCCATTCCAGATTGCTGTTCACCGAAGTTACAAGGGTGAACAGTTATCCTTTGTGATTTATCCTCTTAGCATGTGAAATGCACGCCATGACTATTGCATTGTATATACAGAGGACAAATTCCCTATGAGAAGCAGCACTGAATGAAAATGTATAAGGGGATATTCTCGTATCACTGTTGTTTAGCTTTGTTGCAACTGTGGTAAACTTCAGCAAGCCACAGAAGGAAATTCATACGGCATCAGTGAAAGTTCGCCTTCTGTGTTTTGATTTTCGCTCCCTGGATCAGTGATGTTTAATGCCATCCTCTGGAATGCTTTCCCTCGTACTGTCATTCCCCTAGTTTCCCTTCCTTCAAACGCTCCCTTACGACATTGCTATTTAGAGAAGCCTACCACCCGACTCACCAACACAACCAGTCCATCACTCTCACCTTGCAGTTTTCTCCTGTTTCCACCCCCAACCAGTCTAGATTGTAAATTCCCACGGGAATAGGGCCTTAGTTTCCTCCTGCACTGGTTTGTCAAATGTTGTTCAGTGTATTGTAACTTCTGATTATAATGTGCCCATTGTACAGCGCTGTGGAATATGCTGGCACTATATGAAGAAAAATAATAAATTCCAGCAACATTGATTCATAAATAACCCTCATGGGATTCCTCCAAAAATTATGCAAATTTGTAGCTGGTGTATATGTAGTAATGGATTCTCCATGCTTATATTAGTAAGAGTGGCCTGCTGGGCAACATTGAATGTAATTGTATCCACTGGTTATCTTTTAGGTAATATCAGCATCACCCCGATCCACAATGCTGACCGTCTCCGGTCTCTCAAGGTATGTTGTTTTCAACAGTAGAAGAAATGGTAAACCATGCCGTGGCCATAATAATTCCTCCTGTCAGCTTCAGGGGACTGAATTGTAATTACAACACCTAGAGGGTTATTCAAAAAGCACTGGTGTATATCGATCTTGCAAATACTAGCAAAAAAACAATTGATGATAAACGTATGCATTTTTTTCATTATTTAGACACAATTTTACTACATTTTTATTGATTGAAACCCCTATTAGGAGACTTTTTTTTACCAATTAAGTGGAATTTTCTGATGCCAATTTGCAACAATTCAGCAGCTATCAATGCAATTCAACAGTATTCGCCAATATCTGATAACTAGATCAGTGACTCCAGATTCGAGAAAATACAATGACCATTCTATAAATAGTGAATTCACCATATTTTCAGCTAAATGGAATCGCTGCAGTGTGCCAAAATGCAAAGCACCAAAAATGCACATCATTTTGGTGCTTTGTGAATAGACCCTTTGCTACAACAATAGCAGCAGTGACTCTGGTACCCTCTACTGGAATGAGAAGAACATGAGAGATCCCAGATTTATAAATCCCCAACACGGACTCGCCCCCATCCCCCTTCAGATTATCCCTTACCCCTGATAATGTCCCCCCATATATGTCCCACTACCCCCCCCCCCCCTCCATCCCATATAACCTCCCCATATGCTTTGGCAATGCTAAAATGTATTTGGTCCTGCCAATAAAGTTTATTTGAATTGAAAGTGTACGGCAAACAGAAGGACACTAGAACTCCATGCATTAAACAAAGCTCCAAATCTGTGCAATGTCTCAGTGACTCATTCAGCAGTTACAGACATCCTGGGAGGTATGGACTGGCTTTGCCGTGGGCTCCATCGGCTTTATGTTTTACAGCCTTGCACTCAAATGCTCATTTCATTTTTTTTTTTCAATCCTGGGTTTTCAGTCCAATTCCAAAGGATGAGGAATTTATTATTATTATTTTGAACTTTTCAAAAAGCGACTTTCACGTATTTCACAAATATCATATTATTTATACATGGGCAACTGTTAAAGTAAACAGATTACGATGCCATCCTGTATAATATATGGATGCCAGATGGAAACTTCTTAGAGCAGGAAAATACACAATGCTCACTTGAATTTAACAAGGAATTTCCTCAAATTAATTAAACTCAAATTACTTTGAAATGGTCTAATTATATATATATATAATCTCTCTCCGGCACACTGAGTTTATAAGCGAGTGCACATTCGAAACAGAACTCCTTAAAAATCCTAATGACAAACCGTATCAAATGAAACCTCACATCACACACCTCTCACCGCTTTGTTAATCTCTACACTGGCTCCCTGTTTACTTTAGAATCCATTTCATAATACTGGTGCTCACGTACAAGGCTCTCCATAACCATGCCTCTGTCTACATCTCGGTCATTAACCGGTACATCCCGTCCCGACCACTTTGCTCTGACAAGGATCAGCTCCATGTACCCGCATCGCCAACTCCCATCTTCATGTCTTCTCCCGAGCTGTCCCTTTCTATGGAACTCCCTCCCCCGCAATATCAGACTCTCCCCGTCTCTCCAGTATTTCATGAAGACTCTGAAAACACATTATCCATGATCTCCAACTGTACATTTCATGCACCATCTTCTCACTCAGGCCACACACTCCCTGCTACCTCACCTACTCTGCTGTTTACCCTCATCTAGTGTGTCTCTGCTCTCCGCTTAGATTGTAAGCTCTTGAGCAGGGTCCGCTTTCCTACTGTCAGGGTCGGCGCTAGTGTAAGGCGGCACAGGCGGCTGCCTTACTGTCCTGGCTTGCTGTCAGTGTGAGGGGCGGAAAAATTCTGTTTTAAAATAAATACCGGGAGCGGAGCTATGAATGATCTTCAGACATCAACCAGGGGCCCAGCCGCGCACTCTCAAACCGATGCAGTGTGCCTGCCTCAGTCCCACATTCTAAATATGAGCAGGCACACTGCATAATTTGGCACCGCCCCCCTCACGTGACACGCATAGCCAGGGCACGCAGCAGCAGAAAAGCCTGGAGGACAAACCCCAAAGCTTAGGGTGCGGCCCTGCAGCAGAGTCAGCCTGCGTGCTTCCACTGTAGTGTGAAGGAGGACTGGGCAGAGAGGCCAAGAGAAGATTTTTAAAAGGTTTGAATAAAATGAGGGAGGGGGTGTGTGTGTAATGTTCTGCTGGGGGCAATGTTCTGCTGGGGAGGTGTGTGTGTGTAATGTTCTGCTGGGGAGGTGTGTGTGTAATGTTCTGCTGGGGGTGTGTGTGTGTGTGTGTTCTGCTGGGGGATTTGAGTAAACTGATATCGGCACATTACTGTGAGTTTTATTGCTGTGGAGCTCTGTCATACGCTATATGAAATGAATTTAAGGGGGTGAAAGTAATTAAAGGGGAAAAATGAATTAAGGGGGAGTGAATTGAATTAGAAACATAGAAACATAGAAAAAATGTCGGCAGATAAGAACCTTTCGGCCCATCTAGTCTGCCCAATTACATGGATACTTAACCTGGATTTATCTTTTGTTTAGGATAGCCTTATGCCTATCCCATGCTTGCTTAAATTCAATTACTGTTTTGGCCTCTACCACTTCTACTGGAAGACTGTTCCATGTATCCACCACCCTCTCAGTAAAATAATGCTTCCTGATGTTACTTTTAAACCTTTGCCCCTCTAATCTAAGACTATGTCCTCTTGTTTTGCTACTTTGTTTCCTTTTAAATATACTCCCTTCCTCTACCTTGTGGATTCCCTTTACGTATTTAAATGTTTCTATCATATCTCCTCTGTCTCGTCTTTTTTCCAAGCTGTACATGTAAAGATCATTAAGCCTTTCCTGGTAACTTTTCTCCTTCAAGCCGTATACCATTTTAGTAGCCCTTCTCTGAACGCTCTCTAAGATGTCTATATCCTTCTGGAGATACGGTCTCCAGTACTGCACACAGTACTCCAAGTGAGGTCTCACCAGTGCTCTGTACAGTGGCATGAGCACTTCCCTTTTCCTACTGCTAATACCTCTCCCTACACAACCAAGCATTCTGCTAGCATTTCCTGCTGCTCTATTACATTGACTACTTACCCTTAGATCCTCTGAAATAATGACCCCTAAATCCCTTTCCTCAGATGTTGAGGTTAGGACTGTATCAAATATTCTATATTCAGCCCTTGGGTTTTTACGTCCCAGGTGCATTATCTTGCACTTATCCACATTAAAACTCAATTGCCACAACTCCGACCATTTTTTTAGTTTACCTAAAATCATTTGTCATTTGGCTGATCACTCCAGGAACGTCAACCCTGTTGCAAATCTTTGTGTCATCAGCAAAAAGACATACTTTTCCATTAATACCTTCTGCAATATCACTAATAAAAATATTAAAGAGAATGGGTCCAAGTACTGACCCCTGAGGTACCCCACTGGTAACAAGACCTTGTGCCGAATAAACTCCATTTACCACAACCCTCTGTCTGTCACTCAGCCACTGCCTAATCCAGTCAACTATATTGGAATCTAAACTCAAAGATTGCAATTTATTGATAAGCCTTCTATGCGGAACAGTATCAAAAGCCTTACTGAAATCTAAATAAGCAATGTCTACTGCACCACCTGTGTCTATTATTTTTGTTACCCAATCAAAAAAATCAATAAGATTAGTTTGGCATGATCTCCCTGAGGTAAACCCATGTTGTTTCTGATCCTGTAATCTATGTGTTTTTAGATGTTCAACAATCCTTTCCTTTAACATGGTTTCCATTAATTTCCCCACTACTGACGTAAGACTAACTGGCCTATAGTTCCCCGATTCCTCCCTACTACCCTTCTTGTAAATGGGCACAACATTTGCTAATTTCCAGTCTTCTGGGACGACTCCCGTTAACAAGGATTGGTTAAATAAATCTGTTAATGGTTTTGCTATTACATCACTGAGCTCTTTTAATAATTTAGGGTGGATCCCATCAGGCCCCATTGACTTATTTGTCTTTACTTTAGACAGCTGCTGTAGAACCTCCTCCTCTGTAAACTGATATGTAAATGTCTCTTTAGTGTTCTCTCCTAACTGAGGTCCCTTTCCTTCCTTTTCTTCTGCAAAGACTGAACAAAAATATTCATTGAGGCAGTCAGCGAGACCTTTATCCTCTTCTACATACCTTCCTTCCTTTGTTTTTAATCTAACTAATCCTTGTTTTACTTTTCTTTTCTCGTTTATGTATCTAAAAAATGTTTTGTCCCCCTTTTTTACTGACTGGGCTATTTTCTCTTCTGCGTGTGCTTTGGAAGCTCTTATAAATTGCTTTGCCTCTTTCTGCCTAATCTTATAGGTTTGCCTATCTTCTTCACTCTGAGTTGTTTTATAATTATTGAATGCTATCTTTTTGTTCTTCACTATTTTGGCCACTTCTGCAGAGTACCACAGTGGTTTCTTCCCTTTTTTGTTTTTGCTAACAAGCCGAATGCAATTTCCTGTGGCCTTCAATAATGCTTCCTTTAAATAATCACATTTCTCCTGGACTCCCTTTAAACTCCTCCAGTCTGATAATGACTCCTTCACACAAAATCTCATTTTAGAAAAATCTGTTTTTTTTAAAGTCTAAAACTTTCGTTCTTGTGTGGTGCGGCTCCATCCCTGTTGTTATATTAAACCATACTGACTGGTGATCACTAGATCCCAAATTTTCACCTACAACAACGTCTGATACCAAACCTCCATTTGTGAGTATTAAATCCAATATGGCCTCTTTACGGGTCGGCTCCTCAACTACTTGTGTTAGAGATAATCCCAGTAGGGAGTTTAGAATATTTGTACTCCTGGTGCACCCAGCTGTTTTGGTTTTCCAGTTCACATCAGGAAGATTAAAGTCCCCCATGATAATAACTTCCCCCTTCATTGCCATTTTGGCTATTTCCTCAACCAGCAGATTATCTAGTTCTTCTGCTTGTCCAGGGGGTCTATAGATCACACCTACACGAGCTACTGTATGATTGCCAAATGTTAGCGTAACCCAAACTGACTCTATGTTCACCTCGCTCACTTTTATTTGGTTCGTTTTTATGTTGTTTTTCACATACAGGGCCACTCCTCCTCCTTTCCTACCTTCTCTGTCTTTTCTATATAAAGAGTACCCCGGTATTGTTATGTCCCAGTTATTTTTCTCACTGAACCATGTCTCAGTAACCGCCACTAAATCTACTTTTTCAGCTGCCATCATTGCCTCTAGTTCATTGATTTTATTGACTAAACTGCGAGCATTTGTAGACACGACTCTGAGCTTGTCATTTTTTACCTCTCATGTTGCTTGCACCCTCCGATTTAGTTTTGGGGGACAATCGGGCAGATTGTTTTTTACCCTTTTGTCCCCCCCTCCTAGTTTAAATATTTCTTTGCGAAACCTTTGAACTTCTCACTGAGAACATATGTTCCCCTAGGAGTAAGATGCAAACCATCTTTTTTATACAGTTCCTTTCTGCTCCAATTAGAGCTATCATGGGACACAAAGCCAAATCCTTGCTCCCGACACCATTCCCGAAGCCACAAATTGAATTCCCTATTGCACATCTGCCTATCTTGAATGTTATGCACAGGCAAAACTTCAGAGAATGACACAGTGGACGCAATCTGCTGTATTTCACCTCCAAGAACACAAAAATCTTCCTTAATCTCAGAAACCTCATTGCTAGCCAAGTCATTTGTCCCTAGATGGACTAGAACGTCCACTTCCCCTTGTTGCTTTGCTTGTTTGACAATATTGAGAATACGTCTCTTGTCTCTACGAGCAGTAGCCCCAGGAAGACATCTCACCAAACCACTACTCTCCAGCTCAACACCTCTTATGATAGAATCACCCAGCAACAATTGCCTTCTATCAAGTCCCACCTTTTCATTTTTGTCCTTGGTTGCAGTGCTGCATACCTTAGGCATAGTGGATGGTGGTTCCTCCACTATGGTGTCTGAGCCTACATCCGTCTTATCACTACACTCTGAAAGTGCCTCAAAAGAATTAAGAAGAGCCACAGATTGTGGGACATGCCTTCTATCCACAACTCTAAGTCTACCAGATCCTACAGTAGTCCATCTGCCGCTCCTAGGAGGCCTCTGTGGCAGTGGCTTAGTAACAGTCATAGCCTGAGTTTCTCTAACAGATAATTTACAAATCTCAGACTTCAAACAGGCAATTTCCTGCTGCAATAAAGAGAGCTGCCTACATATCAGGCACACTCCAAACCTCCAAAAATTGGATCTAAAAACAAAAGCATGACAGCTATTACACTGGACCAAGTCTGCCATTATAAAAGAATGGATTTAAAACCAGCAAATCTTATCTTTTTGTAGGTTTTCTACCTCCTGTCTAACCTCAGACTACCTCCAGAGTATCTCCAGAAGATCTCCTGTAAGTGCTCACTTTGAAGACTTCACTTAGAAGGCTTCCCAAGCTCAATTAGACCAAGCTAATATTCCACAAGCTTTATATAGCCACCTAAGAACACCTCCCCCAGCAAGGAGTGGACAAGCTAAACCTGAAGCAAATACCACACAATTGATTCCAATTGTATGCTAATCAGTATGAAAAGGAGTCACCAGCCTAACCTAATTTACTCACCAGACCTAACTTGAAACCTTAAAATGAATAGAAAAGATCTGTTTGAAACAATCTAAATCACTCACCAGAAGATCTCCTGTAAGTGCTCCTGTAGAGGACGAGGATCCTGCTGCCAGTCTGCTTCTGGAGACCTGGAGTCAGACAGTGGACCACAGCAACAGAGTGAGAGTGGTAGGTAGCAGGATCACAGGGAAACACTGGGAGTGGCAGGCCGTTTGAAATATGTACTGTAGGTATATTGACACAGCAAGACCAGGGGGCACCACCAGGCCACATTGCAAATTTGTGCAGTGCCTGGTGCCCCTCCTATGCCACATTGCCAAAGGAGGGGACCACACACTCTGTAGATTGGCCCTGTGGCACAGGAGGGGCATCAGGCACAGCATAGATTGGCATGGCACGGATTGGGTGGAGGGGGGCACCAAAACACAACTTCGGCTGAGTAAACAAAAATGCTTGCATCGGCCCGGCCTACTGTTCTGTGTGTGTAACATGCATGTATATTTGTTATTCTGGCTCTCCCATTGTCCAGCGCTATGAAACTTGTTGGAGCTTTATAAATACTTGTAACTAAGAGGATGACTACACCAAGCAAATTATATATATATATGTGACGGAAGTGTACCCGAAGTGTCGGCAGGCAATGCTTTAAACCATAATTAAGGCATTCCCTGCCAAAAAGTCAGGTACCTTGTCACTTTTGCTCTTTAGGTGGCTTTACTCTCATTAGGTGTTGCTGGTTCTGATATCTATTGTGAGGATTGGGAAGTATATTTATAGCATAGGTCGATTGTTGGTTTTTTTTGGGGGGGGGTGTTTGCTACGGGTAGTCCATTTGCCACTTGTATTTGTTGATTTATAAAATCAACCAAACGATTATGAAATATGTGTTTGTATATAAAACTTACATCAAATCACAAAAAGAAACCGGTATCTTGAGATGACTTTTGACTATATATTGAGTAAAGATTATGTATATTTGCTATTATTGCTAGGAGTAGCCATCCTGTTTCACGTGATACTATTGTATACCTTTGCCATTTTGTGTCCAAGAGGTGACACATGAAAACACACAAAGATTTACTTCGTTGATATGCCTATCTGCACGTTTGGAAGATTTTGACTATGGATGTACTATTGTTTGCCTTACAGCTAACACTCGCCCAAAAGACTCCATGCAACTATCATTCCAGAGCATAGGTACGTGCAGATCTTTATTACAAATGGACATATAAAACAACTTCATATTACGAGCACAGCCGCAAAATAATTAATTCCTTCATGCGTTTAAGTCAAAGTACTCTGTTAAGAGAACATTACGCTCTATTTTCAAGACAGACATAGGGTTTTCTTGTGCAATTCTTCCCTGCAGAAGCTGTACAGTGCCTGTTGAAAATTAACTCATACATAAAGAGTGATTGAAAATTAACTTTGTGGATATAATTTATTCATGCAACATCTTACAGGCTTATACTGTCCTAAACAGCTCAGCTCATAGATTGACTTTGGCAGGCGCAATTTCTTAACATGAGATAATTGTGGTTCTTAATTCTGATTGGCTGAATTGCGAGAAGTATATGGACCACAGGAATTTACAGAAATTTCAGCTGCACACGCAAAAATTTAAGAAAAGTATCTGCTCCCAAAACATCATACAGTCCTAGCCGAAATTGTTGGCACCCCAGACATTTTTCCAGAAAATCAAGTATTTCTCACAGAAAAGTATTGCAGTAACACATGTTTATTCCCTTTGTGTGTATTGGAACAAAACAAAAAAGGGAGGAACAAAAGCAAATTGGACATAATGTCACACAAAACTCCAAAAATGGGCTGGTCAAAATTCTTGGCACCCTTAGCTTAAAATTTGGTTGCACACCCTTTGGAAAAAATAACTGAAATCAGTCACTTCCTATAACCATCAATAAGCTTCTTACAACTCTCACCTGGAATTTTGGACCACTGTTCCTTTGCAAACTGCTCCAGGTCTCTCTTATTGGAAGGGCGCCTTTTCCCAACAGCAATTTTAAGATCTCTCCACAGGTGTTCAATGGGATTTAGTTCGGGACTCATTGCTGGCCACTTCAGAACTCTGCAGCGCTTTGTTGCCATCCATTTCTGGGTGCTTTTTGAGGTATGTTTGGGGTCATTGTCCTGCTGGAAGACCCAAGATCTCGGATGCAAACCCAGCTTTCTGACACTGGGCTCTACAGTGCGACCCAAAATCCTTTGGTAATCCTCAGATTTCATGATGCCTTGCACATATTCAAGGCACCCAGTGCCAGAGGCAGCAAAACAACCCCAAAACATCATTGAACCATCACCATATTTCACTGTAGGTACGGTGTTCTTTTCTTTGTAGGCCTCATTCTGTTTTCGGTAAACAGTAGAATGATGTGCTTTACCAAAAAGCTCTATCTTGGTCTCATCTGTCCACCAGACATTTTCCCAGAAGGATTTTGGCTTACTCAAATATATTTTGGCAAGCTGTAGTCTTGCTTTTTTATGTCTCTGTGTCAGCAGTGGGGTCCTCCTGGGTCTCCTGCCATAGCGTTTCATTTCATTTAAATTATCGACGGATAGTTTGCGCTGACACTGATGCTCCCTGAGCCTGCAAGACAGCTTGAATTTCTTTGGAACTTGTTTGGGGCTGCTTAGCCACCATCCGGACTATCCTGCGTTGCAAACTTTCAATTTTTCTCTTCCGTCCACACCCAGATAGATTAGCTACAGTGCCATGGGTTGCAAAATTCTTGATAATGTTGCGCACTGTGGACAAAGGCAATTCTAGATCTCTGGAGATGGACTTGTAACCTTGAGATTGTTGATATTTTTCCACAATTTTGGTTCTCAAGTCCTCAGACAGTTCTCTTCTCCATGCTTAGTGTGGCACACACAGACACACAATGCAAAGACTAAGTGAACTTCTCTCCTTTTAATCTGCTTTCATGTGTGATTTTTATATTGCCCACACCTGTTACTTGCTCCAGGTGAGTTTACAGGAGCATCACATGCTTGAAACAATCTTATTTAGCCACAATTCTGAAAGGGTGCCAAGAATTTTGTCCAGCCCATTCTTGGAGTTTTGTGTGACATTATGTCCAATTTGCTTTTTTCCCCCTCCCTTTTTTTGTTTTGTTCCAATACACACAAAGAGAATAAACAGGTGTATAGCAAAACATGTGTTACTTGATTTTCTGGGGTGCCAACAGTTTCGGCCATGACTGTATTCAAGGATTTTGTGACTGAAAAATCCCTCGAGACCGGGGGGGAGGGGAATCTACAAATCATCTTTATACTCTGCTCATCCATCATTAAAAAAGGAGGCGATTTGCTACCTCCTCCTGCAGATTTTTGAAGCATACCTAGAACAGAACTTTCTCCTAGGTCCTTTCACTGGACCTGCTCTTGTATGAGATCTCGCCCAACAGATCGAGGGCATCTGAGATTTTAGATTAGATCACAAACTGTATTTTACCTGGCTTCAGTGACTAGCCGCTCCTTTGTGGCCATCTCAGCGGCAGCCAAAGACATGTTTATGGGGACCAGAACACCGGGCCCTGCACGACTGTTCGCACCTTTCAGTTAGATGCAATGTATAGTTCAATTTATATTTAAAAGGTACACAACCACCAAAATTTTGTTGATGTGGTTTAGATTGCTGAGGTCTTACATGTGCTTTGTTTTTCTCTTGTATGTTAAGAAAATACTTTATATGTCATTGTAGGCATCCATTTTGTGATGTAAACTGCACCCCCCCCCCATATCCTTTGCTATTCAGTGTGAGACAGGCTATAGAAAGGAGTCTAAGGGTCAGTCACCAACTCACATCATTGTATTGTGGGATGTATCCAAAGGACATCACCAGGGGGTAGTCTTATCTCAGCAATGCAGTGGACCTCTGCAGCCTTACCTGGCAAAACTGTACAAGATAAACCACTGCAGTAAAATGTTTGTATAAATATTACACCATGAGAAAAATCCACAAAAAATAAAACAGGATATACAAAACCTTTTTACATGCAATTACTACAAAAAAATTTAACAGCTGCATGTGTTTTATAATCTTTTTCTTTGCAATGCACAAGTAATCTCGTTACAGCGTATATAAGTGGTAGTGTCCCCTTTAAATCCCTATTAATCTAACATGAACCAGAGCATGCTATGGTCACTTTAATGAGATTGGGTTGGGAAGTGAAATCTTTTAGCAGAATTATGTACGGAAACAGGAACATACTTTGTTATATCCTAATCACTTTGCTTCTCTAAAAGTTAACTCAGGCAAGAGAATCCATCCCTATTTCAAATGTCCAACACAAGTGCTCACTTCACATGGTGATCTAGCATTGTGACTCCCACGGGTTACTTTTTGGCTCCCTTGCTTTGTGAAGGCATATTCTAGTTAACAGCTCACAGTCCGATATCTGCACTTATTAGGTTTTATAAAATGTATTTTCTTGTCTTTAAAGTTCCTGATACAAGATTCTTGTGTAATTAAGGTCTACTAAACATGTTCTTACCTTTTAGAACTCTTCACAAGTTTAGAGCAGGACATAAATTACAGGATAGATTCTGGATTCTTAACTGCCGCAGGTGTAATTAGACATTATATAGCGCCAAACACCGAATAATTATATAAATTATTTTTTCCCCCAGATAGACACAAGAGATGAAAAATGCTGAGGAAGGGGAAGCAATTTAGCAAATTGTGCATCAAATGATATATTAAACTAGTGGTTACAAAACGTGGTCCTCAAGTACCCCTATCAGGCCAGGTTTTCCAGATATCTGAAGCACAGCCCAGGTGATATGATTTGCTGCTCAGTGATTGTAGGATTCAGTCTGCATTTCCCCAAGGCAATCCTTAAAACCTCGCCTGTTGAGGACCGCAGTTGGGAACTACTGTATTAAACCGGCTGGGTGGAGTAGAGGTAATGTCACCGCTCTGCATGGAGAGAGCCTGTGGAGTCATGGGTTCGATCCCAGCGAGCAACCTCTCCAGTAAGTGTCCTTGGCAAGACACCTAACGGTACATACTTGAAAACGAGAGAAATCTCAATGTATCCTTCCTGGTAAAATCCTTTCACAAAAAAAAAAAAAAAAATTGTTTTCACTGGAATCTAAAGAAAAAACTGTAGCAGGAAATTAAAGGAGGAGTAGTGCTCAGGGTTGCATAGTTTTTGATTGTTGAATTTTAAGACTGCAACCGTCTTTAACCTGTATTTTATTTCATTGTAGCTAGACCTACTACTATTGAAGACAACAGGTGGATTAGAATCCACATATCGCCCTTGGATTTGTAACTGGAATGCTCTGATATCTTTTGACAGGCTGTGTGGGCCGAGTAATGATGATGATCCATTGAACACAGGAATTGGAAAAGAATCTGAGAATTGCTTCCATTTGGCAAAATTTAATAGGCCATTTTACAAACTTTTTAAATTCATGAAATGTCATTAAAATGAATGTTCAAGGAACAATCTATGCACCCGATCATTTTGAGAGTTACAGTGCAACAACTCCCAGCTTTCAAAGATTTGGTTTTCATAAGAAAACTGACTTAAAAAGCTAATATTATATATCATCCTAGACATGTCACACAATTACATTTCCAGGGGCACACAGAAACCGGATTAAAAAAAATAAAATGGGGGGGCCCAATCCAAGTATTAAATAGATTCAGCAACATTTTCTATGCATTCAATAATATATACATTCTGACTTGCAGTATCTACACACTGCAAGTAGGAAATTTATTAACCCCCCACTGTAGTCCTGACATTCCAATGATACCAAACATGGCCATATTCGGTGTTGAACAAGAATAAATTGCTTTTGTTCTACAGCAAGAGCATTGTCGGATTTTACTTCTAAATCAAAACCGTGCCACAATAACTCATTCCTTCCAAGCTGGGAGCAAGGGTGGAGACAATAATGCATAATTATGCACTGGTCATCTAAAACGCAAGTTAGTGCACCAGTGGTTGGAGAGTCGGTCCTTTGTTTAAGGATTAGTAAGTTACCCAAAATGGGGGAAAGGGGTGGAGGAGAAAGCGACCTGAATTTTCTTAGTTTTATGTATGAAAAGAAATGTTCAAAAATACATTTATAAAACCACTAAAGGTGCTCCCGGTATGGGAAATGACAAGGTGAGTAATGACAGCAGCACTGTTAATTTTATACATAAAAAGTGGACAACACCACTGCCTTAGATAAAAAAATCCCATGTATTTGATTTTACATGCTCATGTTTGGTATCAAGGAAAAAGGCCAGACTTTGGCCTTTCAATCACATGTCACTTGACCAGCATACACTTTAGAGCAGTGGTCCCCAACCCTGGTCCTCAGGGCCCACTAACAGGCCAGGTTTGCCAGATATCTGAAGCACAGCACAGGTGTTATGATTTGCTGCTCAGTGATTGCAGGATTCAGTCTGCTTTTCCCCATGGTGATCTGCAAAATCTGGCCTGTTAGTGGGCCCTGAGGACCAGGGTTGGGGACCACTGCTTTAGAGGACCAGTACGTGATTACGCATGGTCCCGTCACCGCCAAACTTGCTCCTGGCATGGGAAGAGTTATAAAGCAAACAATGCTACTTATTTAGAAGGGAAAAAAAAAGCGTGGAAATGTATTTATTTTTACAATGTGTTTCGTCAGGTTTGGCATCTAGAGAAATGGCAAACTCTGTCCTGTCCAATGGCCCCTCACTTGACCACATGGGATGTAAATAATAAGCGGTCGAAAACGTCTAGTCTCTTTCATCGGCTAATATTTTAGATGACTGGTGAGTAATTATGCAGGGTCATCACATCCTCACTTGCTGCAGTCATGTAAAATGACATGGTGAGTTACTGCAGCAGTATTGTAAACTGTATAGGTGAAAAGAAAAGCAAAATTATGTTATTTTTGCACAAAATGACCCATGGCTCCACTGCAAAATCTTTTCTAGCTTTGCTGTAGTTAAGGGGGTCCCCATGAAGTTGTGATATTATGCATCATGACAGCAGCAAGCTGGGAAAATTCACCCCTACCAGCCGGTATAGCGGCAGGAGAGAAAAGGCCAAACGGACCTGCTCAGTTGTTGGGAGGGGGGTATTTTTTGCTTAACTTGGCTCTTTAAATAAGCTTCCCAATCTGAAAAGGAGTGACTTAAATTAGCAATTTATTTTCAAACATGGAGTATGAATTGTCAACAATTTAAAATGCTGACTACTGATGTGGCTCTTCGGTTACACCTTTAAAGAAAAATTATAGAATTTAGCCAACTATGACGATAAGTTAGAATTTTATTAAAGGACTCCGAGGCGAGAATTGCAATATCTTTTCTTGCTTTTAACCCCTTAAGGACTGCGGACGTACCATGTACGTCACGGCCGCGTGTCTCTTTTAGACCCGCTGACGTACATGGTACGTCCTGCGATCGCTTCCAGCAGCTCCAGGGATATTGCACGCTGCCTGGGAGTCCAGGCATCCGTGTAATGGTGGTTAGAAGTGCCGGGGCCCCTTGTGATCGCTCCCCGGGAGCAATCAACATCCGGTTTCACCGGAAAGGTGCCCCGCATTTCTACAGAGCGCTGGAAGCGATCGGTATCGCTTCCAGCTGCTCTGAGTATATTGCAGGGATGCCTCGACATCGAGGCATCCTTGCAATATGTTTACCTGCCGCCGGTTCGCTCAGTAATCGCTCCCCCCGAGCGATCACTTCCGGTAGCGGCAGGAAGTACTGAGTACCACGAAGTATCGTGGCACTCAGTACAAAAACGATCACATAAGTGATCAGGTGCTCTGCTGGGTGCCTTGATCCCTCGAGGCACCCAGCAGACTAAAAAAAAAGAAAAATAAAAGTAAAAATAAATGAATAAAAATTAATAAAATAAAAGTGACAGCCAAGATGGCGCTGCCCTTCTAAGCGCAGGGTCATCTTGGGGCTGTGTGGGATGTTCCTAGCCTGCCTCAGAGAGGCAGGCTAGCAACATCCAATCAGAAGTTAGAAATTTTATTTAGATTTTTTTCTAATTTGTCAGGTCAGGTCAATATTTTGTAAATATTGGCTCTGACCTCTGATTCTCCCTCCCTCTCCTCACTTGTGTTTTGGTGAGCGAGAGAGAGAGATCAGATTTGACAGGTTAGAGATTTTAGGTAGATTTAGTGAGATTAGAAAAATTGAGGCAGATTTTAGGGAGATTTAGAACAATTGAGGCAGGTTTAGAGGGATTTAGGTGTTTATTTCTATTTTCTTGTGAAACCCAACGGTTCTTCTAAGAACCAACAATCCGCTTATATATATATATATATATATAATTATAACGTTTTATAATCGATTATATATAATGTCTGAGAGGGTGTACAGCGCCGAGGAGGCATATGCCATCCTGGCGTCAGAATCTGAGGCATCTGCGTCGGACTCCGACCCAGATTTTGACCCCGCTAGGTGCTCAGATACATCAATAGATACATCATCTACGCTGGCTGATGTATCTCCTAGTGATGTTTCTGATGCAGATCCTGGGCCACCACCTGCCAGCAGGAGACTCACAGCTCCAGCTGAGGAGTGGGTAGAGCCTCATCGCCAGGGGCCAAATAGCCCTCCTTTCACGGCAAATCCTGGCATCAATATTGATGTTGCAGGATTTACCGCCACACAGTTTTTGCAGGTGTTTATGGGGGATGATTTGTTGGGCCACATCGTGGCCCAATCAAATCTGTATGCCCATCAGCATTGTGCTGCAAAGCCAGACTCCTACTTGGCAAGGCAGCAATGGACCCCGCTAGATGTGCCCGAATTTCTGAAATTCTGGGCATTTACTATGCTGATGAGCATCATAAAGAAGCCCTCAATTCGCTACTACTGGAGCAGTAGCCCCATCTGCTCTACCCCCATTTACCCCCAATCAATGTCACGTAGAAGGTATGAAAACATTTTGCGTTTCATGCACTTCAGTGACAACAGCCTGTGCCCGCCTAGAGAGCATCCCCAGTTTGACAGGCTGTATAAAATCCGCCCCCTGATTACCCACTTCGCCGCCAGGTTTGCAGAGGCTTATACACCTGGAAGGAATATCTGCGTGGATAAATCCCTAATGAAATACAAGGGAAGGCTGGGATTCAAGCAGTATATTCCTTCCAAACGCTCCAGGTATGGAGTGAAGGTGTATAAGCTCTGTGACAGCGAGAGTGGGTATACTCAGGCCTTCCGGGTGTACGAGGGAAAGGATAGTAGCCTTGACCCTCCAGGTTGCCCAGAACACATGGGAACCAGTGGCAAGATTGTGTGGGGCCTACTTTTTCCCCTGATGAACAAAGGGTACCACTTGTATGTTGATAATTTTTATACGAGTGTCCCTTTGTTCAAGCTGCTGTATTGTTTTGATACAGCAGCATGCGGTACTGTTCGCAAGAACCGCGTAGGTTTCCCAGCACAGCTTGCCCGCACCCGGTTAAAAAGGGGGGAGACCTCAGCTCTGCGCCAAGAGGAGCTGTTGGCGGTCAAGTACAGAGACAAGAAGGATGTATACCTTCTATCCACCATCCACACTGAGAGGTCTGTGGAGGTCTCTGTACGTGGCAGAGCTGAGCGCATCAGGAAGCCAGTGTGCATCAAAGCCTATAACCGGCATATGGGTGGGGTTGATCTGGCAGATCAGCTGCTCCAGCCCTACCAGATTATGCGGAAGTCAAGGGCCTGGTACAAAAAGGTTGCAATTTACCAGATGCAAATTGCAACCCACAATGCCTTTTTGCTCTGCAAAAAGGCAAACCACGGAGTGACGCTGTCCTTTTACAGTTTCAGCTCCAGGTCATTTCGGGGTTTTTGTACCAAGATGCACCTGCTCCCTGGGCGGTGATGGGGGACAGAGTTGGATCTACACATTTTATTTTTAAAATCCCCCCTACTGAGGGCAAACAGAAATCCCAAAAAAGATGCAGGGTGTGTTTCAAGAGGGGGCAGAGGAGAGACACAATCTTTTACTGCCCAGAATGCCCTGGACAACCCGGTCTGTGTCTTGGACTGTTTCAAGGTATATCACACTGTGCGTGATCTGTGATTTTTTTTCCTTTCTATTTTTTTCTAACAATCTAGTTAGTTCAGTTTAGTTTTTTTTTCTTTTACTGCACCAGACTTTTAAATTTTATTCCTACATTTTTATGTTCTACAATTGGTGCTGTATTTTGCCAAAATCTTAGCACACCTATGCATGGGGGGCATGGGTGTACTCAGGAGACCTTGCAGAAAACAACCTGGAGAGTTTTCATGCAGTAACCGACAACAGTGTCTCCTAAATCACAGTCCAAATCTAATGTGGGTGTGAAAATGAAAAATGACCAAACAGTATCCAATTTGTTTGGAGCAAACGGTTGCATCCATGGCATAAAAACGCTCCATTTACAATACTTTGGGGTGTTAGCTTACCAAATATATGCACGTTCATAAAATTGGGGTATGTAAAAAGGCCCCTAAAAAGAAGGTAAGCAAAGAAGATATGTCAAATTAGAAAAATGACAAGCACATGTCAGAAGATTGGCGTAGCACCCCAAAAAAAAACCAACAAATCTATGGGTGGTATCCCCTTACTCAGAAGATGTTGCTGAACATATTTTGGGGTGTTTTTTGGCAGTAACCCGTAACTGGATTTGTCAATTCATGCCTAAAGTACAATGTGTGTGGAAAAAATAACACAAAAAGTGACTACCTGAAAGTTTGACAAAGAGCTAGTGCATGGAAAGTGTTAAAATACAACTCTTTGAAGTACCCTAGGGTGTGCCCTTTCTAAAAATATATGGTTTGATGGGGGTAAATTACTTTGACCGGCTTCAAAAATGTCCCAAATAGGACATGGGTGCATGATGACGAAATGTGAAAATTCCAAGTTGGAAAACTGAAATGCGCACCCCCCAAATAAGGCCTATTAGCCCCAAATGACCCGACATACCTATACATGGGTGGTATCAATTTACTCAGAAGATGTTGGTGAACATATTTTGGGGTGCTTTTTGGCAGTAAACCTTAAAGTTCACAGTACATGTATTCTTAAATTGCATTAAAAAAAAAAAATCTCAAACTTTGGCATGGATGTGGTAAAATGGTTTGCATGGAAAGTGTCAAAATACCCCAAGTTTAATACCTTGATTTGTGTACTTTAAACAAATATGTATATGTGGAGGGTTATTCAGGAATTAGTGACACATATCAGTGTTACAATGTCACTATCACTACTTTTAAAAGTAAACCCTTTGGAAACGGCAAAGTGCTACTTTCACTTATTGTTGCATAAGAGAAGGAGAAAAGCGAGGAATATGTACACATTGGGTATTGCTAAACTCAGGACTAAATTTAGAAACTACTAAGGAATTAAAAAATTTTTGACGGTTGTTGATACATAAGAAATTTTGGGGGTCAAAGTTCGAAAAGGTGGTGTTTTTTCAATTTTTTGTCATCTTTCACAATGTTTTTTATAGTAAATTATATGAAATTATGAAAAAAAAATGGTATCTTTATAAAGTCCATTTAATGACGAGAAAAACAGTGTAAAATATGTGTGGGTTGCATAAACGAGCAAGAGGAAAATTTGACGTAAACACAAACAACACAGAAACGTAAAAACAGCAGCGGTCACTAAAGGACGGATTTCGGATTGGTGTAAAACCGCCCGGTCACTAAGGGGTTAATACAGCAGCAAGCAAAGATGTCGAAAATTATATTTAAGGAAACAATGCACTGCTAACATAGTACTGTCTAACCCCCCTTTCCCAGTGAGACAGTCCATAAATAGATCCCTGTTCCTGCCTTGTCTTGCCAACAACAGTTCAACAGGCGCAGAGAACATTTAGACGACGATCCAGCCGGACCTCAGAAAAGCAGGAACTGCCAATAGAAGGACCGCAGCATCTCACCAAGCTGAAACAAAAAGACGGGGGAGACACCAGTGCAAGATGGAGACCATGCAGCCAACCCAGGAGTCCGCCCCAGGACGGTAGGGAGGGCAATACTCGCCTCCGAGTCCTTTATTAAAATTCAAACTTCGCTAAATTCTATAATTTTAATGCAATAGGAGCCTCTGAGTCCTTGTAAGTTCAAAGCTGGTCCATGAGAGCGAACGACCAATGAACTATCGGCTTAAAGTAGAAGGTCTGGAAAGTGGTCTCTCGAGACCAGTCAGCCGACCTGAGCAAATCCTCCAGGCGCAACCCGCTATCACTGCCGAAGAAGCCGCGGCACTGCGAACAGAGTGAGACCCAAACTTAGAAACATCCACCCCTGCCAGCGCCAATAACCACTTAAGCCAACACGCTAGAGTAGTGGAACCCACCGCTGCATAAGGTGACCGAAACTAAATAAAAAGAGGTGATACCCCACTGGATACACCGTCCAGGCCTCGTGTGCCTTCAAACAAGTCACAGGACAAAGGGCCGGTTGGGACGGAAACGCAGACTAGAACACAGAAGTGACGGTTGTTGTTGCACGGCGAGAGGTCAAACTTAACCCCTTCTGGCACAAAGGACCTGACCTGAAATTCCAAGACCCAGACATCCCCTACATGTTTACAAGATATGAGGCATAAGAGGGCCAAAAGTTTGGCAGAGAGCGGTCAACGAGAGAGAGATTTTCATTAGAGGGCCAGGCCAATAAAGAAATTTCATAGGAGGGTCACATCCCAAGTCTCCGAATACCAAGGGAGCAGAGGTCGTGAACACCAAATGCCTCTCAGCAAACGACAGACCAAGGGATGTTTGTCTACCGGAACACCTTGGAAAACCAGATGATAGACGGATAATACTGATCGATACACATTAATTTTATAAGATTTCCCTTCACCAAAACATTCCGAAAGGAAATTCAGGATGAAAAGGTAGAGGGGCTTGAAAGGGATCCAGATCCCGTGGCACACACCAACCAGACCACTGGGCCCAGGCCAAGGTGTCTGGGGCCCATGCGGCCCGAAGGAGTGTCTTAGCGAGACTCAAAACGCTTCCAGTCTCCCTGGATGACCCGAGACCAGGGAAGCCACTACCAGACACATCCCTAGCGACAACCGTGGATGAGGAAAACCCTGTCCGTCCACCAACAGGTCCAGGAGGATCTGCAGGAAATCCACCAGAAGTTCCAGATACAGGAGAAACCAGGGCTGGTTGGGCCAGAATGGAGCCACTAGAACCAACTTTGCCTCCTGAACCCGAATCTGGTGTAACGTCCACAACACCAGCTGAAATGGGGAAACGCATAATTTCGATGCCCTTCCCAGTTCTGCAGGAATGCATCCGTGGCCAGAGCCATTGGGCCCGGTGCCAACTGAAAAAGGTGGGTAACCGATTGCAGATGGACCCAAAAGCTCCACCACGCCTGCAAAGACTGACCAGTGTAAACGCCAATCCCCTGAGTCCTCCGTTTGCCTCAAGCTCCAATCTGCGAGGAGATTTGAGACACCTGGAATAAACTGGGCCTGCACCGTTACACCCCCCCCTCCCTGAAAGCACCAATCCCAAAGGCGTGTCGCCATAACTCTCAGGAGGGAGAAGCAAGGGCCCCCCAGGGCGTTTATATATCACACCGTTGGAAAGTTGTCCATCCTAAGAAGATCGGACAACTGACTCACCGGTTTGAGAAAGCTCTGCAGGGCAAAAAAGACCTGCCAACAACTCCAGACCGTTGATATGTAGACGAGCTTCTTGGGTAGACCAAGGTCCCCCCCGTCATTAAGTTCCCGCACCGGGCTCCCCAACCTGAGAGGCATGCATTGAAATCTAATGTCACCGAAGGAGGGGATGTCATGATAGACCTGCCCTTGCAGGACCGGAGGTTCTCTATCCACCATTGGAGATCCTTACGCACTCCTATCGAGAGCTGAACCTGATCCGAGTAGTTGTGGGCCCCCCGTAGGAAATGGGCTGTCAGGTGTTGGGGGGGGGCACGATTGAGAGGTGCCGGATGCACCAATTTCATGGCCGCCAAAAGCCCCATCATCCGTGATGGATCTCGCAAGGTCGGGAAGACGTTGACGAGAAGAGCATGCACTTCCTTTATGATAGCCTTGCATTTGAGGTCTGGAAGGACCAGGGACATTGATAACGGCAGAACCATGAATCCCAGGTATTCCAAAGAGCAAACCGGGTGGAGAATTAACTTCAGAGTTCACCAGAAATCCTAGCTTTTGCAGGAGAGTTATCGTTTGGTGGACATGGCAGAATCCGCAAGTTTGCTGCGACTCCATCAGCAGGATGTCGTCCAGATATATGATGAGACGGATGCCCTGCTATCTGAGACGACACACTAGTAGTGTCAACAGCTTGGTGAAACACCAAGGCGCTGGAGAGCCTGAAAGGGAGACAACGGAAGCGCCATGTGACTGCGTTTCAATGAAAACAGGCACCGGTCAGTTAGGCGTCTTTCAAGTCTATCTTCACCAACCAATCCCCCAGCCGGAGGATATCCTTTAACAAGTGCAAACCCTCCATTTCAAAGTGATTGTAACTGACAGATTGAGCCCTTTCAGATTTAGGACGGGACGGCTCCCCCCACCCTTTTGGGCAGCAGAAACAGATTGCCTATGAACTCTACGTCCTCCTGAGAAGACCGTTCTATGGCCCCTTTCTGCAAATGGTCAGCAATCTACTCTACCAGCATTCTCTCCGCCGCCGTGAACACCAACGGTGGGGGAACGGAGGGCGGAGCGAAAACCTTGCACTGTGTGCAATACCCATGCATCTGAAGTAACCTCCCACCATCAAGGTGGGCATACAAAAATCGACCCCCCCCTCCTGGTTACATCCAAATGATGAATCAAAATATGGTGTACCTGGATATCTGAATCGGAAGTTACATCCTCCTCGGTAGACTGAAAACTCTTGCACGCCAGGGTCGTGAACGGGACGGGAAGAAGTTGGCCACTCGTCTTGGATTGCGAGGCATCATAGGCCACGGAGCCTGAAAATTGGCTAGAGTAACCTGCCCTTCCACAGCTGGCAGCGCAACCCCTGACTCTGCCGGCCCATGCTAAAACCTTTATGGAGGTAGTAACTTTTTCCATGGTCGTAAACGCTCCTGTATATTCTGACATTTTGCGTAAAAACCCAGGCCCAAATAACAACCCCTGGCCTTTAGCACCTAGCTCGTTGTCCACTACTGCTGCCAGTTGTGGATCCATTTTTAACAAATTGCATTTGCGTCTTTCCGTAGCAAGGGCCGTATTGGTGTTGCCAACGAAACTAATCTCTTTGGACCCAATTGGTCACATAATGGGTCGAGTGTAGCATCAGTTAATTTAGCCTGTTCAGACACATCTAGGAGCTTTTTTGGGTACAAGACCCTGTGTAAGCACACCCCCTTATTCCCAATGGTGCTATATACACCGCAAGAATCTAGAAGAAAAAAAAACACTTGTCCAATGAGACTTCAACCTAAATATACCATAAAAGGACTGTTATATAGGCAATATGTAGATAATCGTTGTAGATTTAAACTCACAAGGGAGGAGCCCCAATTGGCTCTAACAATAGTGCCTTCTGACCTCTTATCGGGGGGGGGGTCACTCATTGAATATCAGATCATCAAACTTCAGAATGGTGCGTTGCTCCAACTGCAGCACTTTAATAAAAAGGAGACCTCTCCATTGCGCAGATATTTGTACTTTATGCCGTAAATATTAGCCAACAAGAGGGAATATACTCGCAAATTAATGAGCCGCTTTCCTGTGGCTCAGTAAGAAAGCGTCATAAATTCCCAAGGATAGACCCTTCACAATTAAATCTTAGTCAGGAAATTGTAAAATTCCAGGGCACAATGATGGTAAAGAGCCATTCGCCAGTATAAACATTTAAACAAATTACATTATTATGATTTTGTTTAAATAAAGGTTTATACTGGCGAGTGGCTCTTTACCATCATTTGCCCTGGAATGTTACGATTTCCTGACGAAGATTTAATCGTGAAGGGTCTATCCTTGGGGATTTATGACGCTTTCTTACTGAGCCACTTAAGGAAAGAGGCTCATTAAATGGGGAGTATATTCCCCTTGTTGGCTAATATTTACGGTATAAAAGTACAAATATCTGCGCAATGGAGATCTCTCGTTTTCATTAAATTGCTGCAGTTGGAGCAACGCACCATACTGAAGTTTGAAACGATATTCGATGAGTTTGGGCGTGACCCTCCGGATAAGAGGTCAGAAGGCACCATTGTTAGAGCCAATTGGGGCTCCTCCCTTGTGAGTTTAAATCTACAACGATTATCTACATATAGACCTTCATTGTTATATAGGCAATATTGCACCATATGTCCTTTTATGTTATATTTAGGTTGTATTCTCATTGGACAATAGTCCAGAAAGAGGAAAAATCTGATGTGTTTTTTCTAGATTCTTGCTGTGTATTTAGCACCATTGGGAATAAGGAGGTGTGCTCACACAGGGTCTTTTACCCCAAAAAAAAATTATTGACTGTATATGTGTGGGGTGCACATAGCTTAGAACACCGTGCTGCTCCAACACCTATCTGTGGGTTAATTGACAAGTGCCATTTTCACTTTTTTCCCCTTGATTGGAGATTGCTGGACATCTAGGAGCTTAGCCAGTGGACCCACCGCATCCAAACGTTTCTTGGCAGTTTTTGAATGCCAAATCTATGCCCCTATTTTGGGACCAACCTTTATTCGACAAATTTGAAAATTTTTATCAAGCATGTTTTACCCACAGTAGTAGGTCTTCTCTAGAGGCCTGCGCACTTGCGCATCCACCTAAGCTTCCACATTCGGGGCAAGAGTCCACTCTGCGGAGCGAGAATGAGATAACCCCGGAGGATCTAACATGGGGTTCCCCATTGGATCGCAGATGTGCCCTGGAGTATCAGACCCTTGATGCGTAACTAAACCATGGTCAGTAAACTCAACGGAAGCATAAACTTCTAAAAAGGGTATCCTCTTTACCTTTCTCCCCAGAGAAAGAGGGATGGTCCTGCCCACTGGAAGGATGATCATGTGTACGAGAGGAATCAGCGTTTAAGACGCTTAGCCGACTCGGATTCCACATGAGTTTTGTGAGTGCGCTTTTTTGGCGGGTGTCCCCAGCATGGAGTCCCCGGGTGGTGATGCGGGGATGCCAGCCCCTCCAGCCCTGCGCTTGTCTTTTGTAATGGGCTGTTTCCCCGTGGTCAGGGGAGAATCGGAGGGCCTCACCTCAGTGAGAACATTGCCCAAATCATCACGTGGTTGCACCGGGGTAGAATCATTAGAGACCTTGCTTGGGTCAGGCTTCGAGTGCTGCATTCTCCGTGAAAGCGTGAGGAAACGTGCAAAAAATATATATATTACCGCGGGTCCCCCCTGCGAAGAGAGAGCCGTAAAACCTTAACACACTCTGGCTGCCTCGGTTATAGCCGGACGACCAGAGAAACCACTACAAATTTGAGAATGGGAAAGGGGGTGGGGGTTAGACAGTATGTTAGCAGTGCATTATGTTTCCTTTTTTTTTTTGCAACAGGTTTTTTATTCATCTTGGATCAACAGACAGAAAAACATACAGAGAGACATCTCAATATACATCATTATCAGATATTCAACTAGTACAAAAATGTGGCATCTAGCGGTTGAAAAGGTTATTATACAACTCCTCTTAGAAGCAAGGAATATTATTCCCAAGAGTAAGTGGGTCGGTTAAGTGTGGGCATCTACAGGGTCTGAGGGGCAGGAAGCTAGAAAACGGGATAAAGAGTGATCAGGGGGATCTTGCGGGATGGGTGGGGTACCTCGCAGCATCTAGTGAGTACCGAGGGGTGCAGGAAAAGGTATGACGTAAGGATTCCTTAGTTTCGCATGGCAGGGTGCGAATAAGGTGGGGTCCAATTGGTAAAGAAGGACTGAGTCTTTTCTGCTGCATCGCAGCTTCGATCCAGTCCGCCAAAAATATGGCGTAGATTCTGTCATAAACCATGCGAAAGGAAGGAGGGGCAGCTGAGATCCATTGCGACAAGATTGCTTTCTTGCCCGTTGCAGCTAACAGGGTGAGCCAAAAATCGATGGCATTTATCTAAAAGGTGGGGGGGGGGGTCGGACGATTAAAGATGGCCCATTCCGGGGTAAAAGGAATTTCTAGACGAAGAACCTGTGAACCAAATCGTTGTATTGTGTCCCAAAATAGTTTAATGACATGACCATAAGCAGTGCCGTAAATCAGCATTAGCACCTTGACATTTTAAACAAGTTGCGGTTGATGACAATCCCGCGCGAGCCATTCGGTCAGGCGCCATATACGCTCGATGGAGTATTCTATAAAACATGTCCCAGTAGTTAGAGGGAAGGGAGTGCCTGGATAGTAAGGTGGCCCCAATCAAATCCTGCGTGGAAAGCTCGGGAAAGATTGTGGTCCATCTAGTTATTGCTGCCCAGGGGAGTTTGGTGGGTAGCGAAGATTGTAGGAGTGCGTATATAGTAGAGGTAGAGGGAGGGGACAGAGGGCGGGCAAACAGGAGCATGTCAAGTGAATTGGCTAGGTCATTAGGAGACAATGTGTTCAATTGGGTAAGGAGAAATTGCTTTAATTGCAAGTAATATACCAGGTGTATGTCTAAGGGTGTAACTCGGTCTTTCAGGGTCGTGTAGGAAAACGGCAAGCCTGACACTCCATCGATGTAGTGGTGCAGCTCAGTAAAACCGCGATGGGCCAGAGTATGAAAGATCGGAGCAGGGGAGGCATTTTGAAAGTGAGGGTTGTGCAGAATAGGTTACCACAGGGTCGTTCGCCAGGCGAGCTGAAGGCGCCTGCGAATCTTCATCCAGGCCAATTTCGTGGAGGATTATAGTGGGTTAGAACGTAGACATGGGGGGGACGGAGGGGACAATGGGTGAGCTTTGATGGAGGAACGCCGATAAGGAAGAGGAGGGAAGCAACGCCTGCTCAACCTGCAAGGGCGCGAAGTATCGTTCAGCCAGTCAGCAGCATAACGGTATAGGGCCGCTAAATTGTAGTCAACTATATTTGGAAAATTAATACCTCCCCTAGCTAACGATTGCTGGAGCTCAGGTAGTGGAATACGTGCTAGTTTACCTTGCCAAATGAATGCCGCGTATAGTCTATTTAATATACGGAGATCTGTGGGCTTCAATAGTAGAGGCAAAACCTGTAAGGAATAGAGCAATTTGGGGAATAAAGTTATTTTAATAAGTGCGGCCCTTCCCACATAGGTTTGGTTGAAATGGGGGTCCATATTGAGGCTGTATAATTGAGAAAGGTCCGCCGGCAGGATGATTCCTAGGTATTTAATGAAAGGTGTAGAGGCCCAAGAGAAGGGGAACGGTCTGAGCCAGTCACCTTGTGGCTTTGATCCCAGGGGCAGAGTGACCGACTTAACGTAATTAATTTGGAAACCAGAGGCTGTGTGAAATGAATAAAATAAGGCCAACAATGGTGGAATAGAAGATGCTGGGTTCGAAAGAAACAATAGCAGATCGTCTGCAAAAGCCAATACTTTTAGTGTCACCGAGGAGGACAAACGAATACCTGTAATTGCCGGGCAAGTCTCTATAATGCGAAGGAGGGGTTCCAGGGCAAGATTAAACAGTAATGGTGATAAGGGACACCCCTGTCTGGTTCCTCTCTCTAGTACGAAGGGGGCAGAATTAAGTCCATTCGCTGTGATTACTGTGGAAGGATTGCGGTAAAGCGCGCGAAATAGGGACAGGAATACCTTTCCAAAGTGGTGGAACTTAATGAATCTTTCTAAATAGGCCCAGGATATCCTGTCGAACGCTTTAATCGGCGTCGCAACTCAATAGAAGATTTGAGGCTTGTGGTTTAAGGGAGGACCATATGGCCGCTATAGCCTTGCGTATGTTTGTGGTAGAGTGTCGGCCAGCAAGGAAACCCGTTTGTTGGGGGCCCACCAGACGAGCCATTGGTCTCTGTAGGCGGCCGGCTATGATGGTGGATAGTAGTTTCAGGTCAGTGTTTAACAGTGCAATAGGCCGATAGGAGGTGACCAGGGTAGGGTCCCTTCCAGGCTTGGGGATAACCACCACTCTGGCCTTGTTAAAAGCCGGAGGAGGTTCCTCCCCTTGTAGAGTGTGATTATAAAGTGAGACCAAGTGTGGGACCACCGAGCCCGAAAGGAGCTTGTAAAATTCTGCTCCAAATCCATCTGGTCCTGGGGTTTTCCCCATTTTTGAGCAAAGTTATCGCTTTTTGAACTTCGGTGTGGGGAAAAAAAAAAAATTAAAAAAAAAAAATATCGGTGCTGAAAGGGCATCCCTTTCAATTGGGGATATTTTTGGGATTTGCGCTTTATGAAAAATACTCAATTGCGTCAGACAATCGTCAGGGCCTGCCTTGTAGAAATCAGCAAAATATTGTCGGAAATACCCAGCAATAGCTACTGGGTCAGTAAGTAAGGCACCATCCGTGGTCTTAATTTGGAAGATAAAGGGTCTGGGTCTGAGAGCGAACCAGGTTGGCCAGGAGGCGACCATGCTCGTTACCAAAGCGATAGAACTGGGATTTCTGATGTTGCCAGGAGCGCTGCGCGTGGTTGGTAGCTAGGGTATCGTATCTGGATTTATCTTGCTTGTACATCTGCAATGCAACAGGTGTTGGGTCAGTCAAATAAGCTCTATAACTCCTGAGCAAATCCGAATGAGCCTTAGTAAGATGCAGAGAGTCAGCTTTCCGTTTCCGGGCCGTAAACTCCATGATCTGTCCCCGAAGCACTGCTTTCGACGCAGACCAAAATAAATTGACATCCTCTACATGGTCAATGTTGTCGTCAGTGTAATTGTGCCAGGCAAGCTCAGCGTGTGATGTAAATTTACCAGACGTCATAAGATGGGAAGGGAAGTGCCAGTTCCGGGAATATGACTGTGGGTTTCCCAGTTTCATCTCCAGTGAAACCGGAGCGGTCAGTGAGCGTTATCGGGCCAATCTCAGTGTGCAATGCGCAAAAAGTAAGAGTCCGAAATCAAAAAAAGATCTAGACGCGAGAATGTTTTGTGGGAGTCAGAATAAAACGTAAAGTCCCTGCCCGTTGGGTTGTACATGCACCAGACGTCAACTAAGTCAAAATGCGTCATAAGGTAGGTCGGACCTGTGGGTTGTGCGCGCCCTCTAGGTACCACACGGCTCGGTCAAGTATCGGGTCTGGTACGTCGTTAAGGTCCCCTCCCACTATTCTGTGAGAAGCGTCGTGGAGGTGGAGTAACGGGAGTAGTGTTTTATAGAATGGTAAATTCAGGCTATTAGAGTAATTGAAACGGTTCCTGTCCAATCTTAAGCGTGAGGAGGGAGTACCTGCCTTCCGCATCATTAACCACTACCATGTCAGCGTATGGAAGTCTCTTATGTAAGAGAATTGCAGTGCCTCTAGATTTGAGTGTAAACCGAGGAGGTTTGATATCCCACCCAAGGGGCCCGTAGCATTTGGTCCGGCTTAGTCCAGGGAGTTTCTTGGAGGAAGATAATAATATCGGGGTCTAACCTTTAATATTGGATTACTTTCTTACGTTTAAAATCGGCGAATTAAGACCCTCCACATTCCAGAACACTACCTTAAAAGAATTACGTGTGAAAATTTGAGGTTCAACAGAGGATGGGAGTGTAGTACTAGTGTCGTGTGCCATGGAGGATGCCATAATCGAGTTCGAGAGGATGTTAAGTATGAAGCAACAATAAAGGCGGTTAGGACCCGTCCCAGCAGCGGACCCCGTACCGTGTGTACAATATAAGACGTCAGTATCTGTTGGTGTATCAGTAGAAGAGTGATCCAAAACATTTTAGCTATAAAACAACAAATTAACCAGCGATCGAACAGAAAAGACATAAACCATATAACAGAAGAGAACCAAAAGGTTCCGGTCGGCGAGTGTAAAACAGTTTTACAGTTTGAGCCGTGGTCGGATCTGGTCTTGCTCGTGTCATCCGGCACCGGAGAACCAATAAAAGTGAACAAAAAAAAAGGGGGAAAGTCGTAGAGATCCACTGCACCTCCAGGATTACGTGACTCACACCGCAGCGTCGGAGCTACAATCAGGGTGGTGGCCTCGACGTGCGTTGTCTTGCGGATGATGAGGGGGAACGCGCAGTGTCATCTTCCAATATGGTCGCTGCGTCAGTCGGTGAATCGTAGAAGGTGACTTGGCCATGAAGGTGAACTCGTAGGCGAGCAGGGTATTGCAGCGTGAACCGCACATTAGCTGCCGCCAATTTAGAACAGATGGGGGCAAAAGCCCTGTGATGGGACGGCGAGAAGTCTTGAAGAGGCGCAAAGTAGTTCCGTTGTATTCAAGGGTATTGGCTTTCCTATACGCCTGCATGATTGCGGAGTGTGTCGGAGAAATTCAACAGTTTAAATATGACGGTACGAGGGCGACCTAGGGATGGAGAAAGGTCCGGTCCCAGACGATGCACTCGCTCCACAGTCAGCGTTGAACCATCCGCTAGACCTAGGGCCGTGGGGAGCCAAGAGGAGACGAAGTGGTGAAGTTGAGGGCCTTTTACGATTTCAGGGAGTACCACTATACGCAAGTTGTTTCTGCGGCTCCTGTTCTCTAGGTCGTTGACTTTGTCTATCACGGATGAAAGGAGCGAATCGTGAGACTCCACGGACATTTGGAGGGGGGGGGGTCAGTCCATCCTCCAGAGCAGACACCCTTTCCTCCATCTTAAATCAATCTTTGTGCTTGTGAGGTGAGCTGAGAGAGTGCCAGGTCAATGGCGGTCGACAGACGGCCCAATTTTTTGTCTAACAATGGCGAAAGCATGGCTGTGAATTCTGCCACCTGCATGGTAGTAGTGGGCGGAGGAGAGGTAGCAAGATGGGGGCTGGATGGCGGGCTTCCCGGTTCAGATGTGGAGCGGGTCGGGGACCGCATCAGTGCCGATGCAATGAATTTATCCATGGTGAAACAAAGGAACGAGAATTATAATATGTGGACAGTGCGGAGTGTCCAGAAAAATTGGAATATGCAGACGGTGCGGAGTGTCCAGATATTATGCAGACAGTCAGTGCAGAGTGGAGTGGACAATGCAGTGACCACAAAAATAATATGCAGGCAGTATGGAGTGTCCAGAAAAATTATGATATGTAGACAATGCAGAGTGTCAAGAAAAATTACAAGATGCAGTCAGTGTAGAGTGTCCAGAAAAATTTATGATATGCAGGGCATGTGGAAAAAAAATTGTCTACAGTTATACTTGAAGAAAAAATTTGGAGATTGGGCTGTCTGCATCCTCTTACACGACACCGAAAAAATTGGTGTAAATCGAGGAAGTAACCCACCAAAGTACGTTGGATGAGTGTACTGGTAAAAAGTAGAGCGTGAAAAGTTTGAAGTCACGAGGAGTGGGCCTGGATATCCCCCACTGAAGCAGAGTCAGGGTGGCGTAAGGGGGCCTCTATGTCTCCCCTAGAAGAGGAGCGTGTGGGTCGATGATCTAGGCATGTGATCTAGCCTTGCAGGAGTAACTCAACGGAGGAGAGAGCGCCAAGTCCATCAGCGTCCCCCCTCCGTCGAGGACCCCCGAACGCCGCCAGGAGGGCCTCAACACGTGGCGCCAGGCACGTGTAGGCCCCAGTCCGGGCTTGACAGCAGAGTGTTGGCGGATGACAGTCGCCCAGGTAACGGGGGGGGGGGGCAGTGAAAGCTCTTCCGCCGTCCGTGCAGGTGGCGGTCGATGGTTCAGCCAGGCTCTGGTCTGGGTGGGAGGGAGTTGCGCACCCGCTATGACAGCAGGTATGGAAACGGCCGTGGGCGGTCTGAGTACCTCCGGGGATGAAGAAGCGATCAAGTCCCGAGTGGTAGAGGAGTTGAGATCACCCCAAATGTCGACATGTAGGGGATATAAAAGAGGATGCAAATCGCTCTTCTGGATCGTGGTCGACAGAGAACAATTAAGATGCGGCCATCTTGTAAGCCCACCTACCCGAAGTCTGCATTATGTTTCTTTAAATGTCTGTTATTTTCGACATTTTTGCTTGCTGCTGTATTAAAAGCAAAAAAAGCAATTGCAATAGGAGCCTCTGAGTCCTTATATTAAAATGAACTCCACCAGCTACCTTTATGATCAAACCAGGAACTTTAGCCGCAAGAATTAACACAAGCTATTCCTCCAGCGGCCTATGAAGAAATAGGCAGAGACTTTTTTTTATTAAAAATATATTGTATAAAAATTAGGTTCCAATTCACAAGAAATATGACATGGTGCAGGATTAATGTTGCGTACACTCATACAGTACCTGTATATAGAGGATCGTGCACATTAGGAAATACAGGTGTCACAGAATAAATGACCGTCTGTGGCCCCTCAGCACTTGACAGAAGGAAAGCACAGCCAGTGCCATGTTACCTTCAGGCCAGGCCGGGCCGGGCCGGGCCGGGGGGGGGGGGGGTGTACAAAGACAACCGAGTCATCTAATGTCAGAAAAAAAAAAAAAATATAGAACTAGAGAAATTTAAACAAAAAAAACATGGAGGATCAATAAATGGTACTAGCATTATTTTACAACTGGAACCCATATTTCCAAAAAGAACAGAAAAAGATAAAATTTACCAAGTTAATATAAATTAAAACAAAGCCCACAAACAGAATTGAACTTCAAGTTACAAAGAGCATAGGATATAGTGTCACCGGGTATATTGCAATTGCATGGTGTTTTCTAGACATTACGCAATCCACACAAATTTAATAAAGAAAGTGATGGTGGCGTGCTGAAGATCAGCGCTACTGATGCCTGCCTGCAGGAGAGACTGGCCTGCCTGCAGGAGAGACTGGCCTGCCTGCAGTTCAAGCTGTTCGTAAGTCTGGCTACCAACATGCTGGCCGTGAAGCCGGTGAATACTGGGCACAACACATGAGAAAATGGTTTGCAGTTGGGGCCGGCCCTGGATGTCCAAATATGTGGGTGCCGTACAGAGTATGACTACTCTTCAACAATGGAAAAAAAATACAGGTTTTGGGCAGCAAGTAGAAACTCAATTTAGTATTAGATGTGGCATTTAAAATGGACACCAATTTTGATTACCACAGGAAAACTAAGAGCACAGTGTCGGACCTATTCCACAGCTGACGTTAAGACCCCCCCCCCCCAATAAATTCCTCACTCCCCTCTCATCCCACAGTGGAAATACAGGCGTGATTTGCTTCCTCATGCTGGGAGACAGGGGGAACTAATACTGCAAAATCATGCAGACCTCACAGCTTGGACACACTGGGCTTCATGGAGATGCGCAGCACCACTGCAGGCATCAGTTTGCACCTCTGCTGCCTTCCGCCCCAGTGGCTAATAAATTGGCTACCCCAGAATAGGTGTGTTAAAAAGGAAGACAGTTTAGGCTAGGGTCAGACTAAGGCATTTTTCACGTTGTCCGTGAAAAAGTGCGTTCGAACGAATGGACGTATTTTTTCACGGAATACGCAATAGCGGTCATACGATGCGCAGTTTCATCCGTGATTTTGTACGGATCATCAATAAAACACTTTTTGGGTCTGGACGTTATGTTGGCCGGACATTAGCAGCGTCTGACGTCTCCTAATCACACATACACGCCACTATGCGGACGCAGCGCACTCTGTACGTCAGTACTAGTGGTTTCACGTTCTCGAAAAAATGCGTTTGTTTGCCGCTTGCGTTGCGCGGCCGCACTTTTGTGCGACCGTACTTCGTATATTGGCCATCATTGCCCGGCATCTGCTGCTAGCACGGCCGTGATTATGTGCGGCTGCACGCGCGTTCGCACTGCCTCAGTCTGACCCTAGCCTAAACCGTTGCAACTCGTTTCTACTTACTGGCTCCCTTTTAGCACCAATTGTGGAATAGGGCCCATAGTATTTGTTCTATTGGCAGTATACAAATTGGTCTCTTTTGTGCAAGGCATCTACTACTTTTATACCAGTTCTAGTGTACAACAAATATTTTACCATTTACCTTATTTCAGGAGTTCTCCGTAGACATTCATTACAATATTTTAAGTGATTTACAGGTAGGATTATGTGGCGCTGGCCAGTATCCATGGGGAGCAATCATGACATTTATATTATTGCTTTTGAGAAGAGAAAAAACCCATGCCAACCTGCTCTAAAACATGAACCTTATGGGAGAGTTTTACTTTAATGATCATGTACCAAAAAGGTAATCAGTCTACAAAAAGAAAGAAAAAAAATCAAAACATCAAGGTTATAATTTAATCAATATAAAAATTATTAAACATTAAAGATGATATTTGAGGGTTTTGTGAAATTTACCCAAATCAGTTTGAGTTATTCCCATTTATATAGAAAAGAAAAATAACCATTTTCTCCTTCCTGATGCTGCCATATACATTCAAACTTGTCACTGTGCCTGCTCCTGTCAAACACTGCTAGGACACACACATAGGCAAACGTCCGTGTAGGGACTAAGCCAGTAAGCAAAGTGCATAGTTTTAGGTTAGCAGGAAACTCTGGACTCTTAAAAGAAAACTCTACCACCTTGAAAAAAGGAACTGCCACAAAATTTTATAAAATTTAAGAAATAATACTGTACCAAGCTCCTGTCACCATGATGACCTAGTTAAGCTTAATGGTTCTAGACAGCCCCTTAAATAGGAAATAATGGGGGGGGGGTGCTGAATTGATTTAGGTGAAGTTCACAAGCCATAAAAATATCCTTTTAAAAGGAAACAAAAACAATAATATTAACCATTAAGTGGTAAACACTGCTGATAAGTAACATTCCTTTTTGGTTTCTACTTTTTTTTTTATTCAAACAGTCCACGTAAAGTAAATAGTATTTACAATATGCATCTTCCATGACAAGGTTAATATTCAGGAGGAAATAACTTAGATTTTAAACTAATCCTGTATAACTAGATCATCAACCTCTTCGTCCTCCGCCTCTACTTTATAATATTCCCCTTCCTCTCCTTTATCGTAATCTTCCCCTTCCTCTTCTTCCACTTCATCATCCAAGCAAACCTCAACTTCAAAAGGTTCATTACTTTTATCACAAAACCAGTCTGCCACTTCTTCACAGCTCAACCCAGATTTTTCAGCCAAAGACTGGAAATCCTCTTCCTTGAAGCGACGATGAGTTGACAAGTACTTTTCCAAAACCTTATAACCCTCACAGGAGGATTTAGCTGGGGTTTTAGGTGGGAGAGAAGTAGAAGATTTTGGCTTTGCCTGTGCGTCTTTTGGCAGGCTTGGACTCTCTTCAGTTCTTAAATTGTTTTGATATGGATCATTCTTGACCAACACAGTCTTCCCTGGCCCTACAGGGGCATGCTCTGTATTTGCCCACTGATCTCCCACATTTTTATTTGCTTTCGATGTGGATAAATCTAAGCATTCATCGGAAACAACTATTGGAGCTGTAACAACTGGTGCAGGTAATGGTGATGTTGGCTGATCTGTGTCAGAGACTTCAGGGCCTGGTGACCCTTTTGCCAAATAGTGACTTCCATAAGACTTTGAATCTGCAGATCTCCCATTTTGAGGAACATTGTGTTGAGGTTCATCCAGCCATTTTGGACGCCCCCCATTTTTTTCACGCCACCACCTCAGCTGCCCGTGTTTTAGTGCATAACGGGTATCTCCAAACCATTGGATGATCTCTGACCTGGGCAATCCAGTGAGATCCCCCAGCATCTTGTAGTCCTCACGCGCACACCACTGACACTTCAAGAAGAAAGATTTGAGAATTGTAAGCTGCTCTTTGGTTTTACGATGGCGCCTTCTGTACTCCTTTAAACGCCCATTGCTTTCTTCTTGGTAGTCGTTATATTGTGACACAAAACCACTGGATGTGCCCTGCAGATCTGACTGAGAATCAGCATAAGGATTAAAATTTGGTGAATACTCTTCATATTTGAATGAATGGTCTCCAGTGTTAGATGGGCTGTGGCTTCTATTCTCCTCAATATCCATTTCAGTCCCTTCTTGACCTATCTCAAAGGCATAATTGTCCATCTTCCTCCTCTTAGCCTCTGGTGCAGCATTACCATTGGCTGATGAGACTGGGGCAGAGGAGTCTTCAGGCTCCAATTCTGTTTTTGAAGTGCCTGTCGCCATGGTCTCTGAACTCTCGAAAACGTTGCTTTTCTTCGCCAAGGTCACAAGAGACTTAAAGTGTAGCTGGTCTTGACTGTAGAGGAGACGGGACCGCGTCTCCTCAATCTCCTCTGATGTCCAGCTTATTCCACAGCGAATGCGCTGCACCATGAACCAAGCCTTTACTTTTTCCAGCTGCAGTCCATGGCGCAAACAGAGTAAAGCAATCTCTGGCATGGTGGGGTAGGGGAAGTAACTGAAAGTGTGCAAAAGCTGTGGATGATCATCCAATTCACTGGTCGATTCTGCCTGGATCCAGATCAGCTGTAAGCTCTCTGAGATGGGGGGTAGGCAGACAAGGCCTCGAGTGTTTTCTGGGCACGAATCTGAATTCTTGGTGGTTGTAGGCGACATTGTTAACTCTTGGAAATGACTTACGTTAGCCTGTTCACTTTCCTCTCAGGAGGTAAACTACTTTCCTAGTCCGTAAGCTTGATTTGTCAACTTGTGTAAAAAGATCACTGGATCATCTGAAAAAGAAAAAGGCTCAGGTTATTACTGAAATTTTGTTCAGGCCAGGCACATATACAAATGTGAAGCATTCACTGCAATGACTTTTTAAAAAAAATATAAACCACATATTGCAGGGCTGAATAAATCTGGAGAACAGGTAGTGACAGCCTACTGGAATTTAATCTCCAGCTCCTAAAATGTATGTATTTCTATGCACAAAAGCTCTTATGCTTTTTCTGGGTCTCACATTTTAGAGAAAATATATGTCAGAACCATAGTACTTTAGTTTTTTCTTCTTTTTTCCTTTTTACAGGAACACAGAATGGAAACAAACTGAAAGAAAGATGTATGTGAAAGTGAGCAAAGGGCGGGCCAACATGAGAGGTCTGGGCACTTTTAGTTCTGTTACTTGATATGTACAATGTGTCCTGAAAACTAAACATTTGTTAATGCTTGCCACAGCATATGGTGGATGGTTTTGCATTACTTGCAATGAGGCACATGTGAATTATGCATTTCTATCATGAGTATGGAGCACACTAACACAAAGTGTGTCTGGCAGGTTCAGACAATCTGGGCGCAATGTGGTGTCTGTTCCTAACCTTAAATTTGGCTCGGTGAAGATCGAATATATAATCTAACTAGTTATTAAGCCTGCCCGGAGGGCAGTCTATTGTTATTGTTTCCAGCTCAGAATCCGTGTCCACATGTTTGCTTTTCAATGTCCTATCCAAGAGTATCTCTTTATATAAATGCAACGGGAGGGCCGAGTAAGCAGCTGTGATGGGTGCGCACGCAGCTGACAGATTGTAAGCTCACGGGAGCGGGTTCCTCTTTATCCTCTTAGATTGTATATTTATTGCAGAGAGCCCCAGCAGCTCACGCATGGATACAATTGCCCCCCCAGCAGCTCACGCATGGATACAATTGCCCCCCCCCAGCAGCTCACGCATGGATATAATTGCCCCCCCCCAGCAGCTCACGCATGGATATAATTGCCCCCCCAGCAGCTCACGCATGATATAATTGCCCCCCCAGCAGCTCACGCATGGATATAATTGCCCCCCCCAGCAGCTCACGCATGGATATAATTGCCCCCCCCAGCAGCTCACGCATGGATATAATTGCCCCCCCAGCAGCTCACGCATGGATATAATTGCCCCCCCCAGCAGCTCACGCATGGATATAATTGCCCCCCCCCAGCAGCTCACGCATGGATATAATTGCCCCCCCCCAGCAGCTCACGCATGGATATAATTGCCCCCCCAGCAGCTCACGCATGGATATAATTGCCCCCCCCCCCAGCAGCTCACGCATGGATATGCGTATGACATTTGTCTCACTTCCGCATCCTGGGTCTGTTATTACACAGAACCCTAAAAAAAAAAAAAAAAAAAAAAAAAAAAGGTTGTTTTTTTATTAGCAGAAATAAAGGTTTATGCAACTGGCCAAAACCATTCCTACCCAGAGTTCCTTGCTGCATATGGGGAATGTAGCACAGGAGCTCTGGGATGCAGTTCTTTGAATTGCGGTGATGTGCTTATTATTGCAGAAGCCATTTGCACAAGAGAACATCTATAAATCACACATCAATGCTAACAGCTACTGGCCAGGAATTTCCTACAAGCACAGAGATAATCCTGTAGTAGTTGAATACACAAAGCTCAATACTGACAGCTTCATGGTGCAAGCGTTGCATCAAACACTCAGTTTGTCCTATGCACATCACAGCAATATTGGCCATCCAGAAGGAGAACTAACAAAAAAGGCAAATTTGCTGTAAATCATGGTGCATAATCTTACTACCATTATATTTGCAAAATCTGCATTTAATCTCCACATATGTATACTCCGCTCTGAAATGATATCAGACCAACCATACAAACTACAGTGAAAACAATGGTAGGCAACTTCAACCAAAACACCATGGGATGGTACAGTGAAATAAAGCAGAAACTGTTTAAACGTACACTGAGAACTACGAATAAAGCATAGAAAATACAGTTGAAAGTATAGTGAAAGACACTAAGAACTACAGTGACCGCTGGAAAAAGGAAAAAAAAAAAAAAACTTAACCCCTTACAACTATAAGACCTGCCCATTACACACACATCCCACATACGATAGTATCAACAGCAGAGAACACTGCAGTATATGGAAACATAATGTCTATTAGTTGATATGTAGCCGTGTTACCAGTTGATCGATTTAAAAAAACAAAAAGGGAGTTTGTCTCCTGAACCATATTTATGCAAAGCACATTAGGACCATGCTACCTTTGGAAAAGTATGCCCCAATCCATGTCAGGATTATTTTTGTTTTCCTTTCTTGCCCATTTTTTTTAAAACTTTTATAAAAACACAAACATGTGCTTGTATATTATACAGTCATTCTGTATTACAAAAGAAATAGCAAATCCGCACTGAATTCCCAGTAACACAAGCACATGTCCCAGTGCCAGGGCAGTCACAGCCCAAGACATGCAGCCCTGAGAGCGGAGCTCCACTATAAAGCTGCTTGCAGCCAGCGTTACTCCTCAGTTTGCCCATATGCAATGTATGTAGTTCTATACACAGACTCCCTACCTGCTCCTGCTGCCGGCCTCCAGATTTCATTTGAAGAACAACATTTTGTTAGGAATTGAAAGTGGGAAATAAATTGAGAAGTGTCCCTGGATGCCCGGTTTAGTTTGGGGGAAGGGAAGGGGGACAAAAAAAGAAGGCAAATGGAAATACATCACAAGTAAGGCTGCTCTAAATCACCCTCCCCCATCTCTTTAATGGGAGAACAAAAGGTTAACTCCACCTCTTGTGTGTCCACCCGGATCTTTTGTCTCCTCTTAACAGATGAATGGGAACAGGAGGCTCTGACCTCCAAGCCATCAGCCTGACTACTAGAGATCAATAAACAAAAAGACAAACACAGGGAGACTGAGAATATCATAACATATCATTTTAGTTTGTGTGAATGACTAGTATCCACTGAAATTAACCTTGAAGGTTCAGTCAGCTTATTAACTAAAACAGGAGTTGGGCAATAAATAAAACTCGTTTTATACTTCAGTTTGATGGAAACATTAGCATGGTGTCACTGTATCACAATTCATAAAACCCATTCTCTACTAGTTTATTCAGTAGCATCTACATGTTTGCTTTAGTTAAATACGGCTCATAAAGAAAGTATCCTTTATCAGTATTGCTTATTTGTTTAATTACATTTGTATTATTTGGGGGGGGGGGCTCTGGCTTGTATGTAGTTTGTCTATCTACACTGGGAATGGTTTCCTTGAACACTGTACTACACAACACTAACACGGCAGAATTACAAAAGAGACGTCAATTCATTAAATTGTGAACTGAAAACAGGGGACACTGCTCCAGTTGAGCATTTGGCATTAATGAGTGAGCAAATAAGTATAATGACTGCACTCATTAAGACTGATCCACTTGCCTCTCTAGACAAGAGACGGACCCCTGCTGTGGCTCAGTTGGTAAAGCAGCTTCCTGTAAATTAAGACTTCCTGTACTTTACATAAATAGTACAAATGCTGATTCCAAGGCCACCCAAAGCAGATAAATAATCAAGGTCTGATATCAAGTGATTTAACTTTAGCAAAGTCATCTAAAAATTTAGGGGTGGGGGGCAGCACACTATAGTCTCCAAAAAATGCCTGACCAGCTCCCTTTTGCTACATGAGGCCCTGTTCACACTGTGCGATTTATCGCGCAGATTTTGCCGCGACGTCGCAGCAAAATCAGCGCGACGTCATGCTGTGTAGCTTCTCCAATACTTTTCAATGGAGCTGTTCACATCTTGCCGCGCGTCGCAGAAGCATGTCGCAGGTACATGACCTTTTTTGCGATTTGCTATCTGCGATTTGTATTGCAAACAAATCGCACAAAACAGTGATGTCGCGCGACATTATCGCACCATGTTGCAAATATGAACATCGCGCGAAAAGTCGCAATATTTTCAAATCGCACAGTGTGAACGGGGCCTGAGTCAGTGAGAACAAATACTTCAAGCATCCTTCCTCCACCCTAAGCAATCATGCTTACAGGAGCTTATACAAGTCTCCACGGAGGCCTATTGAAACTGAAAGGATACCAGCAGTATCCTTTAGCGGCTCATACAGAATAATGTCATTAACAGGGAGGTACTAATGCAGGGTGTCAGACTCCATAGTAATGGAGAGCTGATTTGTCCATAGAATCTAGAACTGAGGGCTCTACATATAATGAACTTTATGGATACACAGACCTGCGCAAAGAAAAAAAACCTATAGAAGCACTTATGACTAAATGCTAAAAACAGCCTGAAAAATTATATATATATATATATATATATATAACACAAGAAGGGCAGCACTCAACCTTAACTACGCTTTCAGTGCGGGTGCATCTCAAGACAGTATAATACAACAAACCAAGAAGAGAGCACTCCAAACAACATGCACAAACAGTACAGAAGAAACCACAACAGCAGCTAAATTCATTTAAAAACAGGAGATTTAACCAGGTTTAACCCTTTAAATGCCTACAAACAATTCTTATTCCCTTCAAATGCACTATAGATCTTAACCCTTGAATGTTGAGCTGTGTTGAAAATGGTGGAAGTTTAGTTTGCAATGGATGGCCATGGATCTGGTTAAATCTCCTGTTTTTAAATGAATTTAGCTGCTGTTGTGGTTTCTTCTGTACTGTTTGTGCATGTTGTTTGGAGTGCTCTCTTCTTGGTTTGAGAGATATAGATATATATATATATATATACACACACCTGTGTTCCTGCAACTCCTTCCAGCGAAAAAAATGAAACCAAGAAGTAGAAATGGTGGTGCAATAGCCAATATGACAAATGTATAACAAAACGAAAATGGCTGCACTCCAAAAACTAAAATAACAAATTTTATTTCAAAGCATTAAAAAGTGAGACCGTTTCGGCTCCCTCAAGAGCCATTTTCAAGGCCTCACTTTTTAATGCTTTGAAATAAAATTTGTTCTTTTACTTTTTGGAGTGCAGCCATTTTCGTTTTGTTAAATAAAACACACACACTCTTAATCATCTATTTTGGTTCGAAAAAAACATTTTATATCACTTTGCCAGTATACAAGTCTACTTTGCGAGTAAACCCCTGTGTGTAATAGATCATTCTCATGCAAATTGCATATTATGGTTTTATTGCTGTGGAACTCACATTCATACACTGCACATTACAATGACATTCATTGCTGTGGAGCACTACAAGCTGTTCTCCAGTTACAAGTATTTCTAAAGCGTCAAGTTTCGTAGCGCTGTACAATGGGAGCTTCAATGGGTGCTAATGTGCCCTTCCCTGCCTCTTCTGTGTTTGCCCCTGCGCAAGAGCTGAAACCCACTGAGCTGAATAATAGGAGGCAAACCTGCAACATGATAATTATGACGGCAGCAGGAAACTGAAGACAGCTCTGTCCAGTGTCATCTGTTGCTGTTCTCCAGCTTCAGTTTAAGTGTGGCTGGAAGCAGGACTGTGTGGAGGGTGGAGAAATGACTGACAAACTCCTGCCTCTTTCACACTGTGTACAATCCTACCAGATTTATGGGGGGGGGGGGGGGAGAGAAATAGGCGGGAACAAGCCTGGAAGCAGGGGCAGCCAAAGCAGACTGCAGCATTTCATAGGCTTTGTCAGTTGTACATTTGCCAGTTTGCATTACATTAGCAGCTCCACATTAAGGCTGGGTTCACACCCAGGCGTAGCGCTGTGTCACGCGTTTTTTTTTACGCTCGTTCGCGCATACAAAAAACGCGCATTGCAGCACGGTCGCGGCTATGATATGGCCGCAAACGCGCTGCTGTATGCCCGAAAAGAAGCTCCCGAACCTCTTTTTGGGTCGGCTGTTTCACTGCGCATTCCTGCGCGCTTTAAAACGCCTAGGTCTGAACGGGGCCCATAGCAAAGCATGGGATTTCCCCGTTCATGCGTTTTAAAGCGTGCACGAACGCACGTTAAAACAGCTAGGTGTGAACGGGGCCTAAAGGAACCCTTAATTTTTAAACTTTGGAATATAATGGAAGGCAAAAAAATTATATATACACTTTTTTTCTGGCAAGTTACAACAGCCGTTTAATCCCTTGACAGGTACTGTGAACTTCACTGCACTACATAAACTTAGCAGTAAAAGCAAGCGGTGCCAATTACATTTATAACACAGCAACATACTCCACAGCACTGTACAATTGGTACGACAAGGCAAACAAAAAAAAAACACCCTAAAAATTTTGACACATTGAGAACGATTGTAAACTCTTGAGCAGGGTCCTTTTTTCCTATCTAAGACGAATGGGGTGACCAGTGTCTACAGATGCCCTGGATATCCCCTGCAGGCACCACAACACCTTTCAGGTGGTACTTACTAACCAACTATAGACTAAATTATGATAAAAATGGAGAAATAATAATAAGACTCATTTATAAAACCTCACCCACAACTGCAAGCAATAATGGGATTCTCCAGATAGAAAGTTGCTCCCAGTGAGAATGCTGATTCATACCTGTAAGGAAGAAATATAAATCATTAGCACACACACCATCCTACAAAGCCACCAAAAGAGACCAAGAATAACTCAAATTTACAAAGAAAATTATTGTGCTATGAGAGCGAGCCATACACAAGAGAAGAGGCAACCACGTTACATCATCACCTTTGCTTCCTTTAACCGTTATAAGCATCTAGATTAAAATGTATGTAATACATCCTTTGCATCCAAACACATAAAGCCTCAATCAGCACTGAAGGGCTAGGTATGTAACTACACCTTTACATTCAGTGAATGGAGTTTCTACACCAGACACGTCTGGATTCCAAAGACAAGCATTGCAATCATGGTGTAAAACGTCCCAGAGACGGTAAAGTCTATGGAGTTGGATAGTTTACAACAGACTGAATCTGGCCCACTTTGATGAAAAACCAGTCACTGTTTCTTTCATATACCCTGATGCATTAAGTATCTGACTGGCTGTTTCTCACATGGTAGAATTATGACTCTGAAGTATCTGCATTCCTTGTGTTTGATTCTGGATTGAAATCCAACAGTCATGCAATACTTGGGAATTGAAACAAGGCTGCAGGGTTATTCTAATCAGTTCCTACAAATTCACACTGCACACACTCACCTCTTTCAAGAGCAACAGGGAGGAAGTGTGACTTCCTCCCCATCATTTTGACGGTAGGGTGGGGGGCAGGTAACCAGGGGCTATACGGCCTAAACAAACTGCTTTAAATACCTTTTTACATAAACCAGAGGGATTGAACACAAAGCTGCACTGCTCTGGAGTATGAAACATTGCGATCAGGCAACATGCACTAATATCAACCAGGGACAAAATTATAACTTAGAAAACAAAAAAAATGGCCAATTAATAAACATTTGAGACAATGCCCTGTGGCGGCATATACAAGGGACACGCAAGGCACTGACAATAGCTGTGTGTGCGCAGCCTTGAACCATTACTGTGAGTGCTTGTGGGCCTAGGTGGCAGCTTGCAAGGATTGACGCTGTCTGTGCAGCACTAATCCCATAACTTTCATACAAATGGCGCATACAAGTAACTCTAGTCTTCTCTGGAAACCCAGAGAGTTCATCTATGAGAGTTCTAAAATAATTGTCCAGAAGCGGTCAGCATCTGCACAATTTTTAAAGGATGGGGAGTGTATTTTTTTAATGGAATGTTTCTTTAACTGGAGAGTATCCCTTTAAGCCCCACAGTGAGGTTGAATACACATTTGCTTGCAGCCAATGACTGTGTGAGACAGGAATACAAACACATCACGCAACCCCAGGCCATGTTAGCACAGCAAGTGACTTTAAATTTGTATTTAACAACACTACAGCACATTAAAAGCGGCAAATTCTCATTTTTTTGGAGGAGTTCTAAATAAATCCACGCTAAAAAAAAAATTCCAACTGACAAATTATTTCCTACAGAGAGTCTGAGGACCTCTTTCTCCTGACATAAATGACCCAGGGTCAAAGGCTTCCTTGACGTCATCCCAGCAACCAACGGAGAGGGGGACACTGGATGCAGGAGGACTGCCACCGCTGGAGGACTCCGGGCCGATGTAGGAGAGTATGTGCAACGCTCTCAACCCCCCCCCCCCCCCACAAAATCCATCACCTGGGCCTGGAGGCTCAGCCGGCCTTCAGACTCAGACGAGCCCCCTGCTCGGCTAGGCCGAGCCACGGACTTGCCTGAGCCTAGAGGCCGGCCAGGCAGCTAATTTTTCCTTTTTATATGCAATTACTTTGAACGAAAAAAAAAAAAAAAACAGACAACATCATGTAGTTCAGAAGGTGGTTTTGTTTGTAAATCGACAATCTAGATAACATTCTTTTTGGTGGTATTGTTCCTTTAAGGCTTGGACACCTGCAAGGCCAAGCACAGGCTGGAAAAACCAGCAGCGTGTGGTTTAGCAATTTCCTCTCCTGTGTGTCGTCTCACGCGAGCACACTCAGCTATGTGTCCCAAGATGAAAGGAAATAAAACTTCAAATCAGCTCGTGCATACACATCAGTGCAGAACATGCACCAGTCATACACACTGATTACTAGAAGTTTACATTTATCCACCACACAGGCTGCTGCTTTCCTCACTTCACTTGGCGACACGCACATGCAATGTTAGGTATAGGAGTTGCGCTTAGTTTAGGAGGGAGAAGTCCGCAGACTCTTAATGAGGAATAACCCAAAGAGATAAGTATATGACTAATTTCCATGCCTTATTTTAATGGGAATTAGGGGGACACTGGAATATCCAGTGTCTGTATGCTTTGGTGTGATTAAGTGTATATCTGTATACAGTGCCCTAGGCGGTCTATTCTGTGTGTGAGCCCACAGCGCTGTGTACGGATACTGTAGATTACTAGTAAGGGGTCAGAGATAGGGTTGCCAGATTGACCATGTTGTCCTGGACATATACTACGGTTTCATGTTGATGGGAACACTGGGAAAAGTTCTGCCGTGCAAGATCTAGACTTCATATGCTGCAGGACGGAAATCCGGGTCAACTACATGAGATAGCACTTTGAAGCCATAGTCTGGGACCATAAGTCAGGATCCCCTGTAATGCGCATTGTGAAGTCAGTCATAGAATTCTGATGCATCACATACTGAGCAATACACGAAATAGGCTGCGGTCACACAAGGGTTCTTGAGAGCAGAAGGAACGTCCATGAGAGCAGACGTTCCTTCCACTGGCGTCTGTGTTGCCACCTCGCCAAGCGCAGTTATTGCGCTCACAAAGCCCTACGTCCGTAGCAGCTTTTTGACCAGGCAGTTTTACCATTGTCCGGCTTAAAGTGCCTGCAGCTGTTTTTACGTTTCGCTCTAAATTTTATTACATATCTCCGTTTTTCTCATCATTAAATGGGACTAAAGATACCATTATTTCCATCATATTGTATAATTTACTATGAAGAAAAAAAAAAATTGGTAAGAAACAAAAAAAAAAAACCACTTTCAAACCCCAAAATCTACAACCGCCTAAAGAGACCCCTGCTAAGTAGTTTAGAAATTTTGTCCTGAAATTATAAATACCCGCTTTTTACATGGTTGCTTTTTAACCCCTTCGCTGCTGAGCCATTTTTGACAGTTTTATGTTCAGGTTTTAACCTGATTTGAGAGATACAGTATTTTAAAAAAAATTAAAAAAACGAAAACGCCACAAAACCTAGTCATGTTTGGAAAGGTCATGATCAGGCCTTTCCAATGATACCAAACATGACCCTAGGTTCCACCGATCAGGAGATGTGGGGATCCAAAGGATCCCATAGCTCCACTTGGCAGCTTGGGGGTTAACTGGCCCACTGAAGTCATTGCACATATGGCAATGAAGTCAACGGGTGTGGGGTGACGCTGGGGCTTGGCTGACATCCAATATGTCAGACACTTCCAACAGCGAATCGTGATCTGGCACCTAAAGGGTTAAAGCGAGGCACCATTGAAAAATGCAGATTCTGCCCTCTACAGTGGTGCCAGGGAGCACCTGAAAATGACATTGCGTATGGCATCAGACCCCTGAAAGGTGAGTATAGGGAGGGAGATAAAAGGACCATGACATACATAGTACGTCCTTAGTCCTTAAGGGGAAATTGTACATCTGTGGTCCTTAAGGGGTTAAACGAAACAAAAAAAGTAGTGTCAAAATGCTAGAATGTGCTAGAGTCATGTCTACGGCCATGATGATATTGGGTGAGAATACAGGACACCAGAGGAGTGCCCATTTGACTCGGTCTTCTGTGTAGGAGCTTCTTCCGTTTCAGACTGCTAGCGTTTTGGTTTTTTTAGCTTAACGTCAAGACTCGTGCATCATGTGATGTCCACAAGTATGTCCGCTACAGCTAGCGTGCGCGGTATATGCGTGCGCGGCCCCAGCCTTACTGCAAATGTGGATTCCACATACTGTGGGGTTGCATTTCGCACCGCCCTTCAGAAAATGATGTGTCAATGAAAACACGGAGATCTGGCAACCCTGATCGCAGAGCTGTGTGTGAGCGTCAATTAGGTCACCGCCATAGGCGGCTCCTGAGGAATGGGTGGAGGCGGTAAAACGCATATTCCGGTGACTCAGTGCCCTGATCGAGTAGTGATGGCTAGGGTACGGCTATATATGTGAATGGGTTGGACAGGGCAGAGGACTAATGCGAGGGCCAGGAGTGTGTGTTCCACGTGGCTGAGCAGGGCGACTGCGAAGAGTAGGCGGCCATTGTTGGCCGCGCAGTGGCACACAGCTAGCTCCCGAATCACTTCAAGACTCCTTACCACAAATCCCATGGTTCCGTCTTCCCGCTCGTAGTCATAAAACCGTAGCCTCAAGGTGGTTCTGATGGAGCGGTCCCCCGTGTGGCAGACTCTCCCGCTGGGCTCTCTCTCTCCCCTCTGCGTTTGGGGCGGCTTGGCCTCGGCGGGCCTCGGGTTGTTGTTGCTGCCGTCTCTGCGCCAGACGTAGCCGGATGTGGCCAGCCGTCTCGGTCGGTCGCGCTTCCTGGTACCAGCCTGCTAGGCCTAGTCGTTGTCACGCACGCTCTATGATTAGCTGAACTCACTCATTGGTTGCAGCAGAAGGAAAAGGCGGGATGCATTGCTGAAGTTTGACTGGATACGGCGGTGCAGGGGCGGGGATAGCTGTGTTGCCAGCCAGTGCTCTATCTTGAGGCAGTAGAGGGTCACGGGATACGGAGTCCGAGGGACTAGTATCATCTGAGCTTCCTGCAGCCAGTGATCATTGGGGTAAGGGGTTGGCATGGTACAGGGCGGGTGTGTTAGTCTGTAACTATATACTGCTGAGGGACCAACGCTGCTCTCTCGATGGTTTATATACACAATCCAAATATTAGACCATTAAATCCCTGTGTGAGTAGCCAGCCACAGCTGCTTGTGTATCCTTTGATCAAGTGATGGTTGGTATGTCAGAGATTTCTGAACTACAGGTCCCATTATGCACCTTTAGCCATATCTGTGACTAGGCATCTTGGAACATGTAGTTTTGAATAGTGTGGATTGCCAAATTTCTCCACTGCTGCTTAACTGTGTGTGCCCTGTAGACTGACACCACGTATGCCCAGCTAAATGTTCAATCGTTTTAATAGAGATATCCTTGCTACGTTTAATCTCAAAATATTGAGAAAAAAAATCTTGTTTTGTGTCACCTACAGGTCTATTCACTAAAGGTGAAACTCAGAATTGGCAGAAGAGAACAATCGAGACCAAATAGCCGATTTGGAAAGTGAGATAAATGGGAGAATTTTTCTGGTTTGGCTATTTTGACCTAAAAATTTTCCCTTCTCCCAATTCTCCTGGGTTTCACGTTTAGTGAATAGACCTGATAGTTACTACTACTAACATACCTGTGAGTGTACCCTATCATATGGCACTAAGGGGAGACTCTCTGGTCTAAGCTAGCGTTATCAGCTTGCAAAGCGCCCCAAACACCTTGACCCTTCACTCTAACCAGAATTTTAGAATCATCCATTCATATGCAATTGTACACACTGAAACAAAACAGCATTCCTCTAGGACAGGTAGAGTTGCCACATTTCCTTCAAACCAAACCCAAACGCTCACAAATCGCACAGCCAGTGGCGTAGCGTGGGGGGGCTGGGGGGGCCGTGGCCCCGGGTGCAGTTTTGTTAGGGGCGCATAATTTCAAAAGAAATTTGCGCCCCTAAAACTTGAGGCCCGGACTGACCCGCAGGCCCTCGGGTGCCACCCAAGGCCCCGCGGGTTGAGAGGACCCAAATGCCGGGCAGCAGGAGTGCCTGCCCGCTCCTGAACAGTGAGTCCATCCGTGTTGAAGGGGATGCGGCTGTGTGCAGGCGCAGCCGGTCACGTGGTCCGGCTAATCAGGTGGTACTGAGTCTCTGTACCACCTGACTGGCCGGACCGCGTGACCTGCGCACGCACGCAGCCGCATCCCCTTCAACACGGACGGACTCACACGCTGTTCAGGACCGGGCAGGCACTCCCGCTGTCCGGCATCTGGGCCCCAACCCCTGCTGGATCCGGAGCTGGGGCAATATCCATGTGAAAGCTGGCTGCCGCTGGGGCAATATCCAGGTGAGAGCTGGGGCAAATCCATGAGCTGGGGGCAAATCCATGAGCTGGGGGGCAAATCCATGAGCTGGGGCAAATCCATGTGAGAACTGGGGCAAATCCATGAGCTGGGGGCAAATCCATGAGCTGGGGCATATCCATGTGTGAGCTGGGGCATAGCCATGTGTGAGCTGGGGCATATCCATGAGCTGGGGGGCATATCCATGTGTGAGCTGGGGCATATCCATGTGTGAGCTGGGGCATATCCATGAGCTGGGGGGCATATCCATGTGTGAGCTGGGGCAAATCCATGTGTGAGCTGGGGCAATATTCATGTATGAGCTGGGGCAATATCCATGTTAGAGCTGGCTGGGGCAATATCCATGTTAGAGCTGGCTGGGGCAATATCCATGTTAGAGCTGGCTGGGGCAATATCCATGTGTGAGCTGGGGCAATATCCATGTGAGAGCTGGCTGGGGCAATATTCATGTGTGAGCTGGGGCAATATTCATGTGTGAGCTGGGGCAATATTTATGTGTGAGCTGGGGCAATATCCATGTGAGAGCTGGCTGGGGCAATATTCATGTGTGAGCTGGGGCAATATTCATGTGTGAGCTGGCTGGGGCAATATTCATGTGTGAGCTGGCTGGGGCAATATTCATGTGTGAGCTGGGGCAATATCCATGTGTGAGCTGGCTGGGGCAATATTCATGTGTGAGCTGGGGCAATATCGATAACGTGTCCACAGGTTGGGGGGGGGCGCACAATTCTTGGCTGGCCCCGGGCGCTGACAACCCACGCTATGCCACTGCGCACAGCATATTTTTTTTTAATGTAGCGCATACACTTTGCATATGCAGGATGACTGAGGTCTCCCTGTGATGGCGTCACATGGCTGGGTCAGCATCCAGTTACACATGCGTCTTGTCAGCTACACTCTGTCTCGGCGTCCTAACACAAGAGAAAACAGGAGGCAGTAGTGGATTGTGCTCTTCTCTGCACTGCGTGACAAGAGGGGAGTATAGATTCATTAAGTGATTTTTGCAATTTCACTTCATACCTGTTTCTCTCAGAGCTTTTTTTTTAAAAAAATGTAATACTGATTCCAGATGAGAATCGTGAGCGACAAGCTTGACATAGACTCATTTTGAGTTGAAATGTTGTCTGGCCCACTTGGGTGGAATAAAGCTCTCTTAATCCTGGAGTTGGGTGGTCACCACTTCCTCATACATTCTTCAGGGACCCCGGACCACAGACCCAGATACTGCTAATGGGTGGTATCAGATATGTTTTTCATACTGAGAGAGACACAGGCAGACATTGATAAAGACACTTCCAGAGTCACAAACACACACACACAGAAACTATCACAGATACACTCAGACTCCCAGGTACATACAGGTATACACTCAAACACACAGTCACAGGTGAGATTTCTCTCGTTTTCAAGTATGTCATAGTGTGTGTTTCATATCACCTGTGCTGTGCTTCACATATCTGGAAAACCTGACCTGTTGGGGGTACTTGAAGACAGGGGTACGAAACGCTGATTTAGACTAGGACAATAGTGTTACATAAAAAATACAAACTATACACAGCTAAAACATAATAAATAATTATTACATAAATTAATCCTCTGCAACAACAAATGAGTGCTTGGGGCAGTACACAAACTGTAGGTGGCCCAGATGCCACAGAGTCCTAATATGCTCCCTGACAAACCTCTCAAAGCATTTTCTTATGATGGAAGAGTGACAGGCCTGAAGCTACTCATGTCTTCCGGTAGTCGGAGGGTGCAGTGATAATGTTGGAGTCAGTGAGGTCATTAACCCTTTCGCTGCTGAGGCTTTTCCCACCTCTGTGCTGAGCTCATTTTTACCGCTTTCGCTCATCATGTTTAACCGCGTTTTGTAGCCATATTTTGATATATGACCCAGACATATTATATATCGTTCTTTCTGGCAGACTTGGCAGATTCATAATATGTCATTATTATATGTATACGTTATGTCTGTATATTATAACAAAAAATGCAATAAAATTAGAATTTGCAATAATTTATTATGTGTAAAGTGTTTTTTTTCACATTTTAACATGCGATCGTTTGCGATTATATTTTGTATGGGGTGCGCTTGTTAAAAAAATTAGAAATGGGGTCTCGTTACATTTTGTTTTGGGGAAAATGTCGCTATTTTTAACAAACGCACCGCATACAAAAATAGTGCAGCATTATTGTTCACATAATTGAAATGGGAACAATATTGCTGCATTAACAAAACAAAAACAAAAAAAAACTTGTTTATTTATTTATTTTTTTAGATTTATTTTTTTATTTTGATTTTTAATTTTATTTTTTTTAAAAAAACTTTTTTCATGGTCATGTTTGATATCGTTGGAAAGGCCATGCTCTGGCCGATCCAACGATATCAAACATTAACCCCTAGCTGCCACGGATCGGGAGATAGTGGGTTCCAATGAACCCCCTATCTCCACCATTGGTGGCAGCTAGGGGTTAACTCCAGGACTGGCGTCATCGTGCTATGCACATGTCAGGATGTGCCCTTCCAAACGGTGCCTGGATTAACCCTCTGCACCCCGGTGATCGGGAGGGAGAGGTCCGAAGGACCTCCCCCCCCCCTCCCTTTCAGGTTCCTCCTCCGCACATGCCGGCGGTCACCTGAATTAGATGTCATCGCGCCGCCGCGATGACATCTAATTGCTCCGCCGGGGTCCCGAGTGCTGGGGTGTCAGCCCGCACGGGGGGGGGGCGCAGCAATCCGGCGGATTGCTGCCTCCTGTGCATGGACGCGCTCAGCGCGTCCATAGCACAGGAGAACCACTTGGCTGGACGCGCTGAGCGCGTCCATAGCAGCCAAGTGGTTAATGCACTGACTTGCTGATGTAGTTAGTCACCGACACCACATATTCCTCCAAGGTGATATAGTCCCCAGCTATTCCCTAAACACATGAAAACAGACCCAAGGAGCAGGGGCATAGGTGTCGCTACAGGGGAGCAATTGCCCTCCCTTGTTTATACATTGCCCCCCCCCCTGTTTACCACCCTCTAGGGTTGGGCATCCAGCTTCCCCCATTTCCTACAGACCGCTTCATCTCTGTCCATGTGCATTGTACATGGTTGATTAAGGGATCTGGCCTTTTCAGTGATCCCCCAACATGACCATATTTAGTGTAAAACGGAAAATGAAACATAATGAAATAAAAACTATTTTCTTTTTTTCACAGGGTTAAAATGGCTCAGCAGGGGGGGCGGAGCTGTGAGTGGATGAGTGTGGACGTGTTTCTGCGGAGCTCTCTGAAGACCTGGCCTTTCTGGCAATATTATACACGTCCCACCGTCCAGGAGAGCTGTTGCCTGGGTCATTTTAATTCCTGCTGTGCTGGAGCATCATTTATGGCCCGAGGCAACCCTCAATCTACCGTTTGCGGTGGAGTTTGAGCACACTGAAGATATTTGCGGCCTAGCCGGAGGTGGCGATCTTGGAAGCCTGTGCGGGAGTCGCCGACTCTCCCCCTGGGGTAATCTTACCTGATTTGAGGAGTGACCTGATGGCGGAGTGGATTGGCAGAGGGTCCTGCTTGGTGGAGGGCCCCCACCAGCGGGATGTCGAAGCCTTAGTGGAGCCTGCTTCCTCTTCTGCAGTGACGGCTGTTATCGAGCGTCCTGATGACTTGTGCCCGCTTACGAGGGGGGAGGTCTGGCGCCTCATAGCGGAGTTCCGCACGCTGTGGAAGGCGGATTTCCAGGAGGTGAGAGCTGCGGTTGTGGAGGTGAGCTCCCGGTTGGAGGCGGCCTCGTGTCGAGCTGTCGCAGACTGGCCAGAAGATACGTCGACCGTGGCCCTGGCAGCTGGCTGCTCTGCCGCAGAGGAGGATGGAGAGCGGTGCGCCGGGACAATGCAGGACTCCAGGCTGCTGGCGGAGGATGATAAGTTGCATGCCGCAGCAGTCGGGCGGCCAGCTGAGACACTGATTGCCGAGACTGCGGTGTCTCTTGGAAATTTGGGCCTTTCTGCTGCGGAGGTCTGGCACCCTAACGTGACATCAGGGGAGATGGTGATGCAGAGGATCTTTTCCCTTACACTTGGAGCGGAGTGCTGTGGGATTTTCTTCCCCTGCGGAGCTAGTGGAGGGTGCAGGGAAATGTTGTGCCTTAGTTTCCCGATCGCTGGGCCTAAATGGGTTGACTCTTTGGTCCCCCTCGAGTTTCGTGACACTGGCTAAGGCCTATATGCTGGACTTCGGATGGATCGGCTAACGCTTTTCTTTTGACGAGACCCCCCCCATTTGATGCTGATGGTCTACTCCCCCTGATGACACCCCCTCACTGATGTCTGTGAATTAACACCCCCTTATTCATGTCTGCTATCTGTTCCTATCCTCTTACTTTTTGTTCCCCCCCTTTTTATGTTCTCCTGACTGATTTTATGGTCATGCCTGCTGAATTTTTGGGTATAGTGGTGTTCGTCTGGTGTTCGTTTGGAGCACTGGGACTTAAGCCCCCTCTTCTTATTTTTTTTTTTTTGTGTAGGACATTGGGAAGCAGCCTGGGCGAGCCACTAGGGTGACTACCTAGGCTCTGTCCACCCTTTTGGCCCCAGGTCTCCCGGCCAAGTGGCCTCTTCCATGGCCCTCAGTTCCTTCAAGGTTGCCGGGGTGAGCCAGGAATACCACAATATATTTGGCAGTCCCTCACTACCCTTTCCCCCTCTCCTTTTTTTTTTTTTTCTTCTTTTTGTTTTCCTGGTGCCCCCCCCAGCGAACTCCATCGCTCTGTTTTGCTCTTGCTGGATCGACCCTCCTGACGAGTTTATACATCCCCCCCTGTTATTGTATCCCCTCCCCCAATTTTTGATATTCTGCAGTTTCTTTTGAGATCCCCTTTTTATGTTTTATGTGATTTCTCTGAGCATGTCTTATCTGGCCCTGTGAGGCCACCTGGCTGGTCAGTCTGTGACCCTTCGTTTATTGCAAAATAAAATTTTGAAATACAAAAAAAAATAAAATGGCTCAGCAGTGTTACCGGTCAGACTATATATCACATTGTGTATTACTTTAGTTTTTGCCTTGGTTTAGTTGTATATATTAAGAGTTAAAGGGCAGGCTTCATCCCTCAGTATACATTTTATTTTTCCCCTTTTATAAAAGGCATTTTAGGGGATAATGGGTAGGCTACATGCCTCACAGTGTATTCATTTTACGTTTTCCTTTATTAGTGGCATTTTAGGGGATAATGGGTAGGCTACATGCCACACTGTTTATTATTTTACTTGTATTTCCTTGGTTTTATGGCATTTTAGGGGTTATTATGGAAGATAGAATCTAAAGGGTCAATTCAACTTTTAGATCCTCTGCTTTTTGTCACATTTCGGCAAATCAATTTTGCCGAAAATAAGGTGAATTCCCTATTTAGCGAAAGGCCACCGTAATTTGCAAAAATTGGAGTCGCTGAAGCAGTTATCGGACGTCGTCGGAAACCGGGCTAATAAATATTGAATTTATGTATCAGGTTAGTACAACATAAAGGTATCATTACATAGTTACATAGTTATATAGGCTGAAAAAAGACATGCGTCCATCGGGTTCAGCCTCTCCCACATAACCTACTGCTGTTGATCCAAAAGAAGGCAAAAAACCCAGTCTGAAATATGCAACATACTGGGAAAAAATTCCTTCTTGACCCCAGAATGGCAGTCAGATTTCTCCTTGGATCAAGAAGCTTTTACCCACATATTAAATATTATAACCCTTAATATTCTGTGTCTGCAGGAAATCATCCAGTCGTTTTTTAAAAGTCTGTACAGACTCTGACCCAACCACCTCAACAGGCAGAGAATTCCACAGCTTTATTGTTCTCACCGTAAAATAACCATTCCTATGCTTTAAGCTAAATTTTCTTTCTTCCAGTCTAAATGGATGACCCCGTGTCCTGTGTATAGTCCTGTTAATGAATAGGTTATCAGACAATGGTTGATAATGGCCCCGTATATATTTATATAAGGTTATCAGATCCCCTCCAAAGCGCCTTTTTCTCTAAACTAAACAGGTTTAAGCTTGTTAGTCTTTCCTCATAACTTAACCCTTCCATCCCCCTTATTAATTTAGTTGCCCGTCTCTGCACTTTTTCTAGGTATATAATTATATATTGCATCACATTACTCTGGGGTTTAGGAATCCAATATTTATATATACTTACTTAGCTTTTTTCAGTATTTTGAGTTAGTGGCAAAAATTATTAGTGCCCCCTAGTTTTGACTGTAATATCTTATGTTCCCCCTATATATTGTTCCTACAGTCACCACTGAGCAGAGGTGACAAATGCTGGCCAGAATTGACCAGCCGGAGAACCGGATTGGCGAGTCTAACAAGCAGTCCATCTGCGGCAATAAATAAGACAGAAACATGACCTGAGTAATCCTGGTGATTGTGGGGTTCTGCCCAGTATACACTGATGTTATTTGCATAGACAAGATCGATTAGTTGGCAGGTCTTAAAAAAATAAAATAAATTATTGAATATTCAAAGGTTTCTATTAAACGTTCAATAGGTAAGACCTGAAATATGACACACAAAAATGGATCATGACAATATACCAGTACAGTAGTTCTGGCGGTGGCTTTCAAACTCGGCGTGTCTCTTTGAAGCCAATATGCAGTAGGTCTCAACATGTGTCTGAGATAGTAGGGAACATAAAAAAGGCCATTGTCATTTCAAGCCTGGCCCTGAGGTGTGTCAGTAATACAGAACAATACAATGTGAATAGAGGAGGGGAAAAGAGTAAAAGGGGGCACTGGCAGCTAGTTTAGGAGTAAGAAAAAGTACATAATAATAGAGGAGACGAGGGGAAACAAATGGGGGGTGGAAAGGGACATGGAAAAGGGAATAGCAAAAGTGAGTGGGTGAGACAAGCAGGGTAAGGACATTCAAATCTCCCTTGCCATTTACATTTCATTGAAGAGTCAAGAGGCATAGAGTAGCCCCTAAATACATACTTTAATGTGCTTTCAGGAATGCAAATACTAACAAAAATCGGATCTATTGATGGAAGTAGGAAAATATAAGATCATTGTTCTTGGAGTCTTTCCAAAATGGTATCCTCAATGGCTGAAGTTAGAAGAAAAAAAGATTTTCAGTTATAAAATAGAGAAATGATTAATTTGAAGGGTGGAGAGGCACGTTGCATCCCGGAGTGACTGAGCCTTTTCCTGGAACTGAGTCAGGGCTTCCTTGAATTCAATGGATGCTGTCACTCAGATGGCATCTGATAGAGCCCACCACACAGATTAGCAATTTGTCCTGTTTTGTTTTTATATATACTTTTAAACTCCCAAAGCATATAATACACCTCATATAGATTTATTCTCCATATCGAATATTCTTCCAGTGAAATAAAAAAGTATTTCATGACGTTACATTTAATTCTCACACCCTTATCTTTGTCGTTTTCCACACCCTTTTTCATAAAAAATAAACAGCTTTTTTTTGTTTTCTTTTAAATCTCCAGAGATCTGTTACATTCGACCTTATATCACAACTTCAAGCTATTGTGTTCTCTTAATGTGTCTTTTATTGTTTATTAATATGTAACACACATTTCTGTCGTTTTTTTAATATCTTGCATTGTATTACTTTGTATTTCTGTAACATTTCAATGTTCTTGAACCCAGGACGTACTTAAAACGAGAGAAATCTCAATGTATCCTTCCTGGTAAAATACTTTATAAATAAATAAATTTGGCTCCCGGTTTCTGTTACCTGTTATAAAAACCCTCAGGAAGACCGTTCCAGATCAGAAATGTTCTATGTGAGCATGTAATCATGTTCTCAAAAAGTAAATTTTGCAACATTAATTGATATTCATACATACTGACACAACAGGTCACTTTATCACATCTAATTCAGGACCATAAAGTAGATTTGTCGTTTCTGAGAGTTTGTTAAATTTGGTTGAAGAACCTTAAATGTTCAACTTATTTTCCAAGCAGTGAAATGGTTTGAGAGACAGTACATAACACTTTCAGATAACACTGAATGTTTTATTTCATTGTACAGATCATTCTCTAAGGGCCTTATTCATTTTATGCCATTGTGTTGGTTTGTTGCAGTATAAACTGAACAAAAATAAATGTGTTTGCAAGCATTCGAAAGAACAGCAATGGATGCTTCAGTGATTGATAACAATGCTAAACAATGTTTAGTGAATAACCCCCATAATAGACATAAATATTAAGGCAGTAATCCAAACTGAATTGTTCCAGTGTGTGAATGCAGGATGAATCGGGTAGGATCAGGATTTTTTTTGAAAGTACACGAGTCCTTTTGTATTTCCTTCACCTAATCGAAAAATTAACAGCAAATAAAAGGTGGCTTGTAGGAAGAGGCTTCTAAAAATGTGTACCTAGTTATGGGAGGACCGTAAAAACCGGAAGCTATTACCCGGTACAGATGCTTGCTGACTGCCTCTGTTGTAAGCCTGGGGAATAGACTGCTTGCTGTAGCAGGTAATGGGTCTGGACCAAACTATGAGGGTTAGACTAGACAGGGAGAGTGGACTGATCCATTTTAAGTGAAAGCATAGGGGGAAAACAAATAAGGATTCTGGTTCCATGATGATGATTCTTGTACTACTCATTCAGTTTTATATACAGGTGAAACTCGAAAAATTAGAATATCGTGCAAAAGGTCATTTATTTCAGTAATGTAACTTAAAAGGTGAAACTAATAGTTCAAGCCGTGATTTGTCATAATTGTAATGATTATGGTTTACAACTCATGAAAACCCCAAATCCACAATCTCAGAAAATTTGAATATTGTGAAAAGGTGCAATATTCTAGGATCAAAGTGTCCCACTCTAATCAGCTAATTAAGCCATAACACACGCAAAGGGTTCCTGAGCCTTTAAATGGTCTCTCAGTCTTGTTCAGTAGGAATCACAATCATGGGAAAGACTGCTGACCTGACAGTTGTGCAGAAAACCATCATTGACCCCCTCCATAAGGAGGGGAAGCCTCAAAAGGTCATTGCAAAAGAAGTTGGATGTTCCCAAAGTGCTGTATCAAAGCACATTAAGAGAAAGTTATGTAGAAAGGAAAAGTGTGGAAGAAAAAGGTGCACAAGCAGCAGGGATGACCACAGCCTGGAGAGGATTGTCAGGAAAAGGCCATTCAAAAGTGTTGAGGACTTTCACAAGGAGTGGACTGAGGCTGGAGTCAGTGCATCAAGAGCCACCACACACAGACGGATGCTTAACATGGACTTCAAATGTCGTATTCCTCTTGTCAAGCCGCTCCTGAACAACAAACAACATCAGAAGCGTCTTACCTGGGCTAAAGAAAACCAGACCTGGTCTGTTGCTCAGTGGTCCAAAGTCCTCTTTTCTGATGAGAGCAACATTTGCATCTCATTTGGAAACCAAGGACCCAGAGTATGGAGGAAGAATGGAGAGGCACACACTGCAAGATGCTTGAAGTCCAGTGTGAGGTTTCCACAGTCTGTGTTGATTTGGGGAGCCAAGTCATCTGCTGGTGTTGGTCCACTGTGCTTCATTAAGTCCAGGGTCAACGCAGCCGTCTACCAGGAAATTTTGGTGCACTTCATGCTTCCTTCCGCAGACGAGCTTTATTGGGATGCTGACTTCATTTTCCAGCAGGACTTGGCACCTGCCCACACTGCCAAAAACACCAAAACCTGGTTCAATGACCATGGGATTACTGTGCTTGATTGGCCAGCAAACTCGCCTGACCTGAACCCCATAGAGAATCTATGGGGCATTTACAAGATAGAGATGAGAGACATGAGACCGAACAATGCAGAAGAGTTGAAGGCCGCTATTGAAGCATCCTTCCATAACACCTCAGCAGTGCCACAGACTGATAGCTTCCACGCCACGCCGCATTGAGGCAGTAATTGCTGCAAAAGGGGCCCATACCAAGTACTGAGTACATATACATGCTTATACTTTTCAGAGGTCCGATATTGTTCTATGTACAATCCTTGTTTTATTGATTGCATGTAATATTCTCATTTTCGGAGATTGTGGATTTGGGGTTTTCATGAGCTGTAAACCATAATCCTCACAATTATGGCAAATCACGGCTTGAACTATTAGTTTCACCTTTTAAGTTGCATTACTGAAATAAATGAACTTTGGCACGATATTCAAATTTTTCGAGTTTCACCTGTACATCCCACCCCGATATTATCAGCGACACATCTTACTCGATAATATATGATGCATCATATGAGATAAAATAAATGCAAGTAGAGGCGATCGCTTAGCGGAATGACAAAAACATACCAAAGAGATACTATACTTGTGCAACCACCAACTACGTGCGTTGAGTGGGTTATATGTATTTTTAACAGCTTTTCTGGTTTGGTCTAAAGTTTCATGGTATTTGTGTACTGGAAGCTTGGGTACTCGCATAGGCGACTCTACAGGGGGGCAAGGGGGGGCAATTGCCCCCCTAGGTTATTCCTTGCCCCCCCATGTGCCCCCCCACCAAAATTCAGCATCCAGCTTCCCACACTTCTTCGGACCAACATATCTCTGCAGCTGTGCATCGTATATGGACGAACTAGGTGTCATTTGAAAGGGCAGATTCTGGCCTTTCCAATGATATCCAACATGACCATATTCAGTGTGAAGTAAAAGTCATAAAACATTAAATAACAACGTGTACTTAAGCTTAAACATTTTCACAGGGTTGAAATGGCTCCGCAATGAAGTGGTTAATGTTCAGACTATACACTACATTGTGTATTACGTTAGTTTTTGGCTTGGTTTTAGTTGTATATTAAGGGTTAATGGGTAGGCTTCATCCCTTACAGTATACATTTGTTTTTTCCTTGATTAATGGCATTTTACAGGTTGATGGGTAAACTACATGCCTCAGTGTATTCATTTCATGTTTTCCCTTGATGAATGGCATTTTAGGGGTTAAGGGGTTGGCTAAATGCCACATTGTTTATTAATTTTATTGTATTTTCCTGGGTTTATGGCATTTTAGGGGTTATTATGGAAGCTAGACTCTAAAGGGTCTATTCATTTTTAGATCCTCTGCTTTTCATCACATTTCGGGGAATTTATTTTGCCGAAAATAAGGTGAATTCCCTATTTAGCGAATGGTCACTGTAATTTGCTAAAAGTGGAGTTGCTGAAGCAGCTATCAGACATTCAGTGAAAACTGCCGAATTGCAGCAAATAAAATATTAAATTTAAGTATCAGGTTAGTACAATAAAAAGGCATCATTGCGTCACATTACTCTGGGGTTTTGGAATCTTATTTATATATACTTATTTTGTGCACTATTACCTGGTGTGGGTTAACCCTTGCGTCGGCATGGTTTTGCGTTAGCGCCAGGTTAATTGAGTCTATCGCCTGACCAACAGATCGTTTACCTCTCGCTACAAATGGGAAAAATCACTCAGTGCGTTGCTATTAGCGACTTGTACTGCGAGCTTACTGTACTTTCCGCATCCTTTACTTAACATGAGGAGCGCTAGAGATCTCTAGCGCCTTTGCAGCTAACAGATCACTTGGTGCCAGTGCTAAATTTTTTGAGGTGCACTAATTGCAACATTTTACCTACTGCTCAACCCTGGTGATAACTCCAAAAAAACAGAAAAACCAGTCCAACCTCGTCCAAAATTAATAGGCAATTGAAAGGAATGCAGCACAGGTGTTCTCTTGGCCCCATACACCATAGCAATGGATCTGGTCTGCATTGTCGCTGCTGTTGCAGTTGGCTCTATTATAAATGTATCCTTTATCCACATACGGTATATCCTAATTCTAATATTTTGCTTAATTTTAAATATTTTATGCTGGGGGTTATTCATAGTATGGAATCAGTTTATTAATAGGGTGACTGTATGGACCATGTTTAAAGGGACACATGGATAAGTCTTGCCCTGAAACATGTATTATTTATATGCTGTAGCAGGGAAATTTTTGTCGCTCACCTGGCCTTCCTTTTGGATCTATTAAATGCATTGTAATGATTCTACATGCTGTTGGGTGGCATTTATCATGCAATGCCCATCAGCCTTAATATATGTGTGCATATAAACATGGATGATGCGGCCACCGTGGAGGATTTTAATAATGCAGGGGTGTGAGGTTATTTACCGGATGTGTTCATATTCAAGCTTGTGAGGGTGGGGGATAGGTATGGAAAAGAAAAACAGTTCTATCCTGTACACAACTGCATTAGCGCTGGGTCTCAGCCTGGGTCTTAGAGTTTCCCTAGCGTGTGCCAAACGACCTTGTTCATGGACTACCGCGGACATGATGATCTGTTAGTAGGTCATCAGGCACTAACAGGGTTATTCATAAAGCGGTGAAAAGCAGGAGAATGACTGGAGAATGGAAAATTCTAGGTCAAAATAGCCAATTTGGAAAATTAGATGAATGGGAGAATTTTTCTGGTTTGGCTATTTTGACCAAGAATTTTCCATTCTACAGTCATTCTCCTGCTTTTCACCTCTCTCTGAATAACCCTGTAAGTTTTAGCGACTAGCGCTAAATTTTTTCTTTAGTGATGGTGTTTTAGCTCACACCAGGTGATAGGGCCCTTAGTTTTATTCAGTGGTGAAAATTATTAGTGCCCCCCAGTTTTGACTGCGGTATCTTCTGTGCCCCCCCTAAATATTGCTCCTAGAGTCGCCACTGGGTACTCGTAGGCATTGCTCTATTCCAGTGGTTCCCAACCGTGATCCTCAAGTCTCCCCCAACAGGTCAGGTTTGTCAGATATGTGAAGCACAGCCCAGGTGATATGATTTGCTGCTCATTGATTGCAGGATTCAGTCTGCTTTTCCCCAAAGATATCTGCAAAATCTGGCCTGTTAGGGGGACTTGAGGACTGCGGTTGGGAACCACTGCTCTATTCGATTGCCATATTGTGGATTTGGTGCTAGCAAGTAGTGAGGAAATTAGATTAGTAAAGTGTTGTTATTGGTTTTTATTTACTTGCTACTCAGGTTCATGCTCTTCCTGATATGTGTTGCCATCTGTTATGAGTCATTAACACAAATTTTGGGATTTGTTGCTGCTTTTAAATTTGTTATATTATAGTCAAGGGTCCTGGTAATCAACAACTAGGGACACTTAAAAAGGAATGCGTTTATAACCAAGCTATGCTAAATAAAGTTAAGAAGCAATCAAAATACCAAACAATAGTAAAGGAACATGTGTTTATTGAGTAGTGAACAAAATAAAAAAAGATAGAAAAAACTATTCAGATATTCTTAGATTATACAAAATTATCCAAGGAAATATAAATTCTTACAACAACTATACAGAAGGAAATGGCTGATATAGCTGAAAGAACGTAACATTCAAGCCCTAATATAATTCTCAAAATCTGTCAACCCTGATGAACACGATCAGATGGCTTGAAGAATGTATTTCACAACATTGTGCTAATTTACCTTACAGATAGCAAAGATGAGGTACTCCGCACTCAAGGGTTTTCCATTGTAAGCAAATTTATTGGATCATAGCTCATCAACATTTTAGCCCATCCGCAGGCTCTCCTCTACACAGCCTATCCTTGTTATAAATTAGGCTAGGAACATTGGCCTAATTTATAGGTGGTGAAGATGTTAAATTTGTTTGCAATGCCGAAACATGTAAATTCTTTCTCTGGCCAGTGGAAGGCAACAGAAAAGTATAGTACCGTATATGCATCCGATTAAGGCCAGCTATAAATTTAAGATCTTTGAATCATGGAGATGCTGCATTAATACAATGAAGTATTAATATAATGTATTGTTTGTTTATTTTTTTACAATAAAAGTTATGTTTTATTGGAGCCAGGAAATGTCTTTTGTCTTTACGATATCTGGGTGATCCATACTCTACATCATTTGGAATAGGGTGTGCACTTCCAGGTATTGTAGACCCAGGATGGACATGGGAAAAGCAGTTTTATGTGCGCCAATACTGACGTGCTTACAGGCGTCCTTCGCAGCGTTGTGGCGCTGCAACGGGGCCGGTCTCACGCTTGTGCACGCGAACAAAATGCGCGCGCAACAAGCGTCCGTTATCCAAGCCTCCCCGTCGATGCGCTAGGACGCTTGTTGATGGGGCTGCAAAGCGCAATCCTACATAGGAGGAGTGCGCTCAACGAGGTGGCCAGATGGGCGTCGAGTGGAAGGAACGTCCACTCTCAGGTACGTTCATTCCACTCTCCAAAGACTAGCCTTAGAGGTAATATCCTCAGGCTATTAATGGCAGCCCTTAGGGGTTGGCAGCCCATTATGTGTTCAGGGACCCATTGAAATAAGGGGACCCTTGCCAAACCCTGTGCAGCTTGTCAAACTGCCACAGATGTAAGGGTCTCACTGCATGCCATCCAGGACTGGACCACCAAGAGACTAACACATTTCCTGTTGGGCTGCAGTATCTGAGGGGAGTAAGAGAGCACTGTGACTTCTCAGTGAGGGAGTGAGTAAAATGGTCTGCACCATGCTGAATGCTCTCCCACCAGGGAACATCTTTTATCCCCTTGCTGGACTACCAGGGTTTTACTCACATCTTGTAAAATCAAGTAAGCACAAGAGGAGGCAAAAGTTATTATTTGTAATTTAATGAAATGGGCAGCTTAGTTAAGGGGCTCCAAAATTTCTGATGGCAGCCCTGGCCTCAGGGCACAGAAACCCATATTGTGGATTACAGAGGTCAAAAGCCTTGAATGGTTTGGCAGCTATTTGAATATGTTTGCAGTATTACTTTACGAACAGAAATGCCAGCCAGGTTCTGATGATACCTGTAAAAGTGTCTTATTCAGTGCAGTTGGTAAAGAAAGTCACGATTTGTTTATGAAGAGCCCCCCACCCCCCTTTTGCACAGGATTAATCCATTGCAGTTATTCTTCTCCCATTCATTTCCATCTTTGTCCCATGTGTCCCTCATTCTAACTGCATGTGTCTTAAGGGTGGCACTGGTGACACAATGGTTCCTTGCTCCCCAACCCGTAGCAGTCAGGTCCCACACACTGACAGCAGCCATTGTGGAACCATCGATACTTCGAGGATCCAACAGATTCACAAGACTGGTGGCAACGTCTCATGGACATACAAGGGTTGAAGTATAACACTGTGCAGATTCCAGAAACGTTCACCAGTGGAGGAGAAGGCGCAACTAAGGAAAGGAAAAAACAAATCATAACTATAGTCAATATTAATCATATGAAATCAGAGAAATTTGCTCATAATTATGATAATAATGATCTTATTGGTGCTTAGGTGATCTGTTATATTATTTTTAGATAACACAATGCACATATTATTGTGAAGCAGTAACCAGTACTGAAAGCTGAATAATCTAAACGTGAGACAGAGGAAACCATGAAAGGTTTGGCCTTTGGAATCAAGAATTCGTGACCAAACCAAACGATTAAACCTCATCCCACCACTTTAATTCTATATGAAACCTGCAGTGCCGAGTGTATAGACAGCCCAGAGCGCCCCACATTGGGCTCTATTCCAAGCCTGCTGTAAACCTAAACAGAACCGGTGTACACTTAGAGCCATAGTCTGCCAAGTTTAGAACAGCTCTGGTTAAGCTAACCCCAAGGTTGGTACACAGCCCACTGTGTTTATTCAGTAGATGAATGGGGCTGGGAAGTTGTGATCAACAAAACCCTTTTGCTATTGGCCTAAGGGAAAATTGTCCCTCTGCCCACCTTGCCAGTCCATGGTGTACTGTTATATTTTATACTAAAACAATGGCACTTGTAGATTTTCCATTACCACTAGTACTATTAGTTGAAGTAAGTATCCCATATGTATCTGTAAACATGGCGGGCTATAATACGCTCTTAGCGTTAAAACGCAGGTGCAAGGGAGGAAAAACTGCGCCCCCAGTTCTCCCCCTTGTGCCCGCATTTTAACACTGGATTACAATGCAGGCGCAAAAAATGCTGCCTGCATTGCTATCGAGCGTAAAAAGCCAGGATGCTTGAGTCAGCGCTGATCGCAGCCGCGAGCATCCACTTGCTGGAGTCCATAGGACCAGTGGCGTAACTAGAAAACTGAGGGCCCGGTGCAAGAATCCACGAAGGGCCCCCCTCCCCCCCAAAAAAGATTCGTATGTATATATGGCCCCCAGGTCTCATGGGTATGTATACTGTATATGGCCCCCAGGTCTCATGGGTATGTATACTGTATATGGCCCCCAGGTCTCATGGGTATGTATATATGGCCCCCAGGTCTCATGGGTATATATATATGGCCCCCAGGTCTAATGGGTATGTATATATGGCCCCCAGGTCTCACCTCTGGCCCCAGGGCAGGCTCCGCCGGCATTGTTCTCCTTGGCGAGCAGCCGGTGGAAGCATGCATCTTGGCCACTCACCGGAAACCACCTGACCAGCGCAGAGGTCTCGCGAGAGGATCTCGTGCGCCGGTCACGTGGTTCCCATCCCACGTGAGCGGACAAGCTGCATGTCAGTGGCCGCTCGCAGGGAGAAGTACGGCCAGTGCGCGGCTCCCAGATTCCGGCGCTGATTGCCGGAATCTGGCGGCGGCGCAGGGCCCCCCTCCAGTGGCGGAATGCCAAGGCCCGGTCGCAACTGCGACCCTGGTACTTCTGCCACTGCATAGGACTCCATTGAGTTCCTCCCTGCCGGTCGGTGTAGAGATACGCAGGGAAAGACTGGGGGGACTTTTTCTCCCAGTCTTTCCCTGCTCCTGCCAGCCAGAGGAGGCGGACAGAGCCACGGTCCTCGCCGCGGGACAGAGCGTGAGTATGTGCTTGTTTTTTTAATTTTTAAGGCTGGTGTTAACTGATTCTGCATCAGCAGAATCCATTAACACCAAGTCCTGGCTCTGGTTAACTTTGCGCTGACCAGAGCCAGGCGTTAATCAGCCCTAGGACATTGTAATACCAGCGCTGATTAACACTTTGCGCTCCCCATGTTAAACATAGGGAGTGCAAAGTACAGTAACCTCGCGCAGCGCTGCGTAAGGTACCAAACGCAAACGGGTTTTTTAACCCGTTTGGATTGTAATATGTGGTAAATACCGCAGCAAACGTTAATGCTCACGCAGGTGAGCGTTAACGTTTGCGTATAGGATGTAATAGTGCCGCCACAGTTTATTTTCAGCAATAGGCATACTCAACAGTTATTTAAAAAAATAGAACAGGGAATATAGGGCAGTAACAAAGCTATTATTTCTTAAAATTTAGCCCTGCTGAGACGAGGGCTTTTTTTCAGGGGGTACTCACCAGTACTCAGTACCGGCACCTCACCACCAGCCTGAACTAACAGTAGAGAGCATGATGCTCCTCCCTCCTCCTGCAGTGGCAGGCAGAGAATCGGAAGCGCTCGGCAGCTCATATTGCTCCTGAACGCTTCCGATTGTCAGGAGTGTATGTAGGGACCGATAACCCCCCTCTTCTACCAGTAAGTAACAAGGGAGGGCTGGTTAAATAAAATCTCCCCTCTGTTTCTTTAGTGCCCCAGCTCTGGCAAATGTGTGTAAACATTCTGCACCCCCCCACTCTCTGCAGCTGATGAAACTTTGAACAACATAGGAGGGGGTGTGCAGCATATTTACACACATCTACCAGAGCTGCGGATTGTCAGGCAAGCGGTGTGATCAGAAGAGCTGTCACTGTAAGGCGGTACAGGTGGCCGTCTAAAAGCGCAAGACCAGGAGGGGGTGAAAAACAAATTTGAATCCCTGGTCACTTGCCTTGACAGGGATCCATATTTTTAAATTATCTGCCTGGCGCTGTGTTCCTGCTGCTCCTCCTCTAAGATGCAGCCGGTGCCCAGCAAGCTGCATTGTATCTGCCAGGTCAGAGAGCAGACTCCCCCGCAGTGCTGAATACGGAAGCCTGCGCTCTCTCTTCTCCTGGTCCCTTCCTCCTTGCTGGTGCCTGGCCCCCTCTCATGATGTCAAGATGAGGGCATGCCAAAAGAAGTCTACACTGCTGCCTTATCTCCAGCCTCCCCAGCAGTTCCAGACAGTGTGTGGTGCACCGTGGAAGGTGAGAAGGTGGAAATTTAAGTCCTGGTTGCATTGCTCTGCAGGGACCCAGTGACAGACAGGCCTCAGAACAAAGAAAAAAACTGCTGCTGCTTCCAAATACACTTCAAAACAGCATTTAAAAATATCAGCTCTGGCAACACAGGTATGTTCACCTGGTCCTGCTGTTACCACCATGTGGGGGTGTTCTCAAGGACATACGCCCTCTCATTGGAGTCCCCCAATATTATTCAAACAGTACTTGGTGGATAGTGGAGTTTTATTGCTGTGGAGCTCATACACACTGTGCATTACTGTGAGCTTCATTGCTGTGGAGCTCATACACACTGCACATAGCTGTGAGTTTCATTGTTGTGGTGCTCCCAAATGCTAGGGGATTATCCACTCAGTGCCAGTGTTGCAAAAACAAAAACAGCTAACTGCACTGCAATACAGACTTTTCTTGCAACAGAGGCACTTATTGGATAACCCCCATAGAGTTACAACAATAGTTGTAGTTCATTTAAAGGAACACAGTATTAAAAAAATATGGTTCCCTTTCATAGTGTCTTGCTTTTACTGAGCTACAACTATTGTTTATTAGGACATGAAAATAGTCAGAATAATCAGTTTTTCCCCGGACGTGAGAGTACCCCCACCTATTTTTCAAGAAAAAAAGCACTGGCTGAGACACATCATTGTTTAAAGTGAGTTGTTCATATACAACCTTCAAGTGCTTTTTGGTTACATTTCCCAATGGCTAGAATGGCAAAACTGTAAATTCCTGACATAGATCCAGGTTTCTCTAATTCACCTTTATGATCTCCAAGAAGAATGTGGTCCACATGAGATTTTTGATTAAACTCCTCAGTTATTGTCAGTGAGTGGGCACTCCATCCAAGGTTTGGATCTCCTTCCTGCACTCCACTCAAGGCCTGAAAGAGAGAAGGTACGGGCACAGGGAGGGCCTCCAGAGAGCTCCTCCGAGCAGATTGCCTGCGAGCTTTTTTATCCTCACTGCACAAACCTACGAAACAAAAAAATGGAGGGAGACAAGATCAACACCCTAATGTTGTCATGTTACATGTATCAACCCTGTAAATGTGCAGATTGAGTGCACTGACAGCCATCATTTATACTACATAACCACATAGAACGGACAGGAAAGGCATAGCCGGGATAAACTGAACCCACACAATCTGAAGCTGACTAACAGATAGCATATATACTATGCTGCCTGGGGTATAACATGTATGAATGGAATTAAAACATGTATGACAGGGACAGCTTGTTCTTGTATTGTGTAAAGGACACATTAAATTGGAGCGGGCTCCCTGTTTATATTTTGATTCGGTGCTGGGTGAAAATTTCTTCTCATGATCAAAAGTCTGACCGGGTTATTCAAAGAGAATTGAAAAGTCACTGCACGTTCGGTGACTTTTCGTTCTCTTCAATTCGAGGCGATTTGGTGATCCCATTTCGGCGACCGTGCGGTGTATTCAGCAAGCACCACAGGGCCGTCGTAGTGCAGGGAAAAGCCGATGCAAACCCGACAAACACTCACCGCAAAACCCGGCGAAAGCACACCAAAACCTGCAAAAACATCTGGATTAACCCCGCCGAACAAACCCGAGCAGAAGCCGATCACAGCGCAGAGGAGCCGCAGGAAAAAGCCGATACCGCAGACGAATGGAGTGAAAAAAAAAGTACGTTTAAATGTTTGAAAAGTGAAAGACTGTTTTCAAAGAAACTACAGAACAAAAATGTCTGAAATTTACAAATAAGGTCCAATGAATGATAATAAAAAGGGCTGTTACAGAAAAAAGAAAAAACGATTTTAAAAACTGGATTTTTTTTCGCAAAAAAATCCCCAAAAATGCCTAAAAGATCCTAAAAAAATCGAAACATAAGAGACTTCTTACTGCAGAATAAAAAAATAATCAGTTTATTAGATATTGGATTAAAACGGGAATATTTTTAACATTGAAGCCTATGGGATTCTCCTGAATAAACCTCTTGAATGAAACCACCGAATGGCAGGGCATTTGGCAACCTTTCTCAGCTGTTTTGTGTTCTCTGAATAGACGAAGCATTGCTTCTCTATGGGGATTTCACTGCCCTCGAAAAGGCAACGAACAGGCATCGTATGTGCAGGCAATTCGCCAACATTTGGCGAACTGCCTGCTCTCTGAATAGCAGTAAGGTAATTGTACGCTGAATTTCAGCGTTCTGTTACCTTTCGGCCACAAATCGGAGCTCTTTCAAGAACCCTGTGAGCAGTGTTTTTTTTGAGGCGGTACGCGCCGGTACACCGTACCAGCACCTCATCGCCAGCCGCCTTTTAGTTTTTGACAGCTCCAGTATCGGACTCTCGTCGGCGGAGGGGCAGATCCAGCGGCCGCCACGTTCTTTCCTTCAACGAGCGGCCGCCCGCATGGATATATACCGCTCGCCTGGGATCCGTCCTCCGGCCAGCCGCGATCACGGCTGGCTGGAGGAGGGATCCCAGGTGAGTGGCAGATATCCATGCAGGCGGCCGCTTGTTGAAGGAAAGAACGTGGTGGCTGCTGGATCCGCCTCTCTGCAATGACTCGGAGGGGCCTGACTGCCTGGCAGAGGTGAACTGGGGGCAATATATCCATGTGTGAGCTGGCCTGGGGAAATATATCCATGTGTGAGCTGGTCTGGGGAAATATATCCATGTGTGAGCTGGTTTGGGGCAATATATCCATGTGTGAGCTGCTCTGGGGCAATATACCCATGTGAGCTGGGGCAATATATCCATGTGAGCTGGTCTTGGGCAATATATCCATGCGAGTTGGTCTGGGGCAATATACCCATGTGAGCTGGTCTGGGGCAATATACCCATGTAAGTTGGCCTGGGGCAAAATACCCATGTGAGCTGGCCTGGGGCAATCTATATATCCATGTGAGCTGGGGCAATATATCCATGTGTGAGCTGGGGGCAATATATCCAGTGTGAACTGGGGGCAATATATCCAGTGTGAATAAACGAGTATTTATTAGGACACAAAAAATAGTCATAATAATCAGTTTTTCCCTGGGTGTGAGAGTACCCCCACCTATTTTTCCAGAAAAAAAGCACTGCCTGTGAGTATAACTTTTGCTCCCTTTTACTTTGCATATGAAAGGGAATTGTTAAAAATGTAAATTTAAGAAGGCAAATATGAAGACACGGCTTCGCAGTTTCACACATATTTTTGGATAAAGAAGGATTTGCCAACACTTACATTTCAAACTGTATTAGAAGTACAACTGCCAAGACACTAATCAATCCCAAGACTGGCAAAGCCACATGGGATATGTAGTTCGAGAGTAGCTGGAGCAGATCTATCTTTTGGCATAGTGATAGAATATTAGCAGATTAAATAAGAAAACTTCATGACCAAGTATGGAAAATAAGATGCTTTCATTTTAAAGTCATACGTTCCTTAGATACAAAATAAAATGCTTATACTGGTGCATGTTACTCTCTGAGCCCCCAGGAAGAGTTTTATACAAAGCCAAGTTACAATATTGAATTATTTATTTGCTGGAGGTACATTTAGTTGATGAAATGGAGTCTATATGTTTATTGCTACTAACATAATTTTGGATAAAAAAAAAAACAAATCTGTTGCCTTCAAATATCAGTACGATGAATAAGGCTAGGGTCAGACGAACGCATTTTCACGTTGTCTGTGAAAAAGTGCGTTCGAACGAATGGACGTATTTTTCACGAGTACGCGATACCGTCATACGATGCGGCATTTTTCGTCCGTACGGATCATCAATAAAACACAGTCCGCTTTTTCACTGATGTATTTTTTTGACTGATGTAGCGGGAAACACATGAAAATTAAAACATTTGTCCATCAAAATTGCTGGACGTATAAATGCAGTCCGTCTGACCACGTTCCATCACTCACACACAAAGCTATGCAGACGTTGTGGACGTGGCGCACTCCGCACGTCCATTCTAGCGGTTTTACATTCCTGCCTAAGGCTAGGGTCAGACTAACGCATTTTTCAAGTTGTCCGTGAGAATGTGCGTTCGAAGAATGGACGTATTTTTTCACGGAATACGCAATAGCGGTCATACTATGCGCAGTTTCATCCGTGATTTTGTACGGATCATCAATAAAACCCTTTTTGCTTCTGGACGTTATGTTGGCCGGACATTAGCAGCGTCTGATGTCTCCTAATCACGCACACACGCCTCTAGCGGGCGCAGCGCACTCTGTACGTCAGTACTAGTGGTTTAACGTTCTCGAAAAAATGCGTTCATTTTCCACTTGCGTTGCGCGGCCGGACTTTCGTGCGACCGTACTTCGTATATTGGCCGTCATTGCCCGGCATTTGCTGCTAGTGCGGCCGTGATTAAGTGCGCCTGCACGCGCGTTCGCACTGCCTCAGTCTGACCCTAGCCTAATACATACAGTATGTGCATGCTCCATTATTCAGCTTTGCCAAAATAATAGAAGCCCAAGGGTTTATTCGTGGAGAATTGTAGAATAAAGACAGTGGATTTGCAAGGTGTTGGATATATTTTGTTACTTTAGATAAAAATAACATTTTAATGTAAGTGTTTCACTACAAGACGTGTCTTTATATTTGCAGCAATTCACTTTCATATGCAAAGTAAATGGGAGCAAAAGTTATACTCAGACTTTTGATCATAAGAAGGAATTTTCACCCAGCACAGAATCAAAATATAAACAGGGAGCCCGTTCCAATTTAATGTGTCCTTTACACAATACAAGAACAAGTTGTCCTCGTCATACAGACCATTGTTTTACTTCCATTCATACACGTTATACCCCAGGCAGCATATACTAAATAGAAACAAAAGTGCAATCTTAAAGGGGGCCTCTATGTACCCGATTTAAGTGTTTTATTGCACCATGATGTTTTATCCTTCTGTCTCTTTATAGAGCTCATTCCCCAAATTCGTTTCATATTTAGCATATAATAAATGCCATCTGTTTGTAAGCTTCAGTGCTACAAACTCGAAGTTAGTGGGGTCTGTCACAGAGTGCAGTGCCATCTGTATCTAAGGACAGAGTGTAGGGCTGCTCAAGGATTTCAGCAAATCTAGGCTATACACCCCACTCCTCCCCCAAATATTCTATGTACCAGGGTCCCCTCCCACTAATATCCTTTGTTATCTCGCCTTCCTGTGATGACTGTAACCCCTTAGGTCTCTCCACTAAACTACTTCACCCTATTATGACTCTCACTTATTTCACTGACCCCCTAATGTCTTTCTCTCCACCTCCCCCTCTAATGTCTAATTTTCTTGATCTTGTGTGATTATCAAAATTATTTAACACAAAAATATAGCCCCCCAAAAAATATAATACGTAACTTGATTCTCCCCGTGAATCAAAAGGACAGGGAGAACAAATAGTTCTCTGTTGTCCTTCCAGTGGTACATAGCAACCTCATGCAGGGCCTAGTCAAGGCTTCATGGAGTCACACAGGGTTATTCAGAGAGCGGTGAAAAGCAGGAGAATGGCTGGAGAATGGAAAATTCTAGGTCAAAATAGCCGATTTGGAAAGTGAGATAAATGGGAGAATTTTTCTGGTTTGGCTATTTTGACCTAGAATTTTCCATTCTCCTGTCATTCTCCTGCTTTTCATCTCTCTCTGAATAACCCTGATATTGTCTCCAGGAGAGGAACACAACAGCAGTGTGTAGTTTCACCTCTGGTATCCATTAGCGTAGTGGTCAGCAACCTTGGCCCTCCAAGTGTTTTGGAACAACATCTTCCATGATGCCGAGCCACTTATTAGCTTGGGCCTCATGGGAAGTTTTAGTTCTATACGATCTGGAGGGCCAAGGTTGATTTATTTAAAGTATTTAACCAGGAAGGATACATTGAGATTTCTCTCATTTTCAATTATGGCCTGGGTTGATGACCCCTGCATTAGCGAATCCTTGAAATTACAAACTCAGCCGCTAAAATAGTAGATAGCTGGTAATGGGGAGCTCCTAATACTTAATGGCTCGTGCCAAAGTGTTGCATTAGTGGCTCTTTGTTGGAAAATGCTAAACAAAATACAATCGTTATATAATGTCATAGGCTAAATACTCCCAAATGAGCAGTGTGCACCAGGATTACTACAGCTTCGTATTTACCATAAATACCCTCTACAACACAGAGGGGTAAGTTACTTTGCTTTTCATTATGGGCCTTGCTTTCCTCTATCTGGACAGGGACAGTGTCTCTGATTTTCTGAGAGACAGCTTTGTATTAGACTCAGCCGACATCTTGCTTTCATGTTTTGGAGAGTCAAGATCATTTTTATGCAGTCGACAGACTGTTTTTACCAAATCAACAAGTAGAAGATGTAGAAGTTTGTATGTTTATCCATGCATGGGTCGTATAATGATGCAGCCCTACTTACCCACGCAGTCACAGCACTGTTCCCATACACTGCCCAGGCACAGGGAGCACTCCTGGCAGCAGGGACAGCTCCCGTCCTTTATCTGGCACTGGCAGAGCTCCTGTATAAATAAGTAATGTAATAAGAAAGCACATGTTACTCATGATCTTTATGGACGATTCTAAAAATCTGAAAAGAAAGAACTGATAATTACACGGAGAGCGCAGGCACTCTGCAATGCATAAAATAAAAGCCATCAAGCACAGCCTCCTATGTATGTAACACCGCAGAGCAGCAAACGGAGAGCAATAGCTATCAGGGTTATTCCAGAAAAATTCTCCCATTTATCTCACTTTCCAAATAGGCTATTTGTTGATTCTCCTGGCAATTCTCCTGGTTTTCACCTCTCTCTGAATAACCCTTTAGGTGTTAAGCTGTGATCCACTCATAGCACATACAGAGCGAGCCGTTTATGGAAACACTATTTTAGTAACTGTGCCATTGAAAGTTGATTAACAGGGGCTCTAGGTGTATCGCCCCAAAAATGTATTTGGCAAAACAATATAAAAGAGTGGTATGGTAAGAAGTCATGGGGGGGGGGTGTCACAACAACTTGAAACTTCAACGAATAATGTCACTTTAAATTTGCCTGTCTTATAAATGAAGATGCTGCCTTTTCAACCCGGGGTGGCTTCAGAAATGCCATTAAATGTATAGACATTGTTTATCATGTTTGTTTTTTTTATTGTGTTTTACCGATTGTCAGAAGATGTTTAGTACAATTAGATTTTATCATGTTTAGCCTACATGGTACATGTTACGCATGACATTGGTTTTCCTCTAGACTATGTTATACAACACCAAAATCATTGGATCTGGTACTTGTCTCCATTTCCTCAACAGCACTGTGGCTGGTTTAGGTAAATGTGATGTTTGCCTTCTTTGAAACGAAGGAACAAATTTAGATGTCACGTGGCCGCTGGCACAGGATCATTGGCGCCTTCCCCTAGCAGCAATAAATAAGGAGCAGGCAGAAAAAAAGAATTCAGCGTCACTTATAGAATTAACCATGGAATTCAGTGTTTTTATTTACTAATATTAAAAAAGTGTCTTTATTAGTTGGGATAATACTGGCAGCTTTAGGTAGGTGGAGTCATAATTTAACTCAACATATAAATGGCATCTTATATGCGGTATAACTGTAATGCATTGTTTGAATATTTAATGTATTATGTGATTATAGTGTTAATAATATTCAGTGGCATCACAAGTCAGGATGTGCTGTTGTATCAGACTCTGTATTTACATGGGGTTCAACATGTTCCCAATATTGCTCACAGTTGGCAGTACAGTTAAGTACCGGCTGGGTGGAGTAGAGGTAACATCACTGCTCTGCGTGGAGAGAGTCTGTGGAGACATGGGTTTGATCCCAGCAAGAGCACCTCTCCAGTAAGTGTCCTTGGCAGTGGCGTAGCGTGGGTTGTCAGCACCTGGGGCCAGCCAAGAATTGTGCGCCCCCCCAACCTGTGGACACGTTATCGATATTGCCCCAGCTCTCACATGAATATTGCCCCAGCTCACACATGGATATTGCCCCAGCTCACACATGGATATTGCCCCAGCTCTCACATGAATATTGCCCCAGCTCTCACATGGATATTGCCCCAGCTCTCACATGGATATTGCCCCAGCTCTCACATGGATATTGCCCCAGCTCTCACATGAATATTGCCCCAGCTCTCACATGGATATTGCCCCAGCTCTCACCTGAATATTGCCCCAGCTCACACATGGATTTGCCCCAGCTCACACATGAATATTGCCCCAGCTCTCACATGGATATTGCCCCAGCTCTCACATGGATATTGCCCCAGCTCTCACATGGATATTGCCCCAGCTCACACATGGATTTGCCCCAGCTCATGGATTTGCCCCAGCACACACATTTGCCCCAGCACATGGATATGCCCCAGCTCATGGATTTGCCCCAGCTCATGGATATGCCCCAGCTCATGGATTTGCCCCAGCTCATGGATATGCCCCAGCTCATGGATTTGCCCCAGCTCATGGATTTGCCCCAGCTCATGGATACTGCCCCAGCTCACACATTTGCCCCAGCTCATGGATATGCCCCAGCACACGGATTTGCCCCAGCACACGGATATGCCCCAGCACACGGATATGCCCCAGCACACGGATATGCCCCAGCTCATGGATTTGCCCCAGCTCATGGATATGCCCCAGCTCATGGATATGCCCCAGCACATGGATATGCCCCAGCACATGGATATTGCCCCAGCTCATGGATATTGCCCCAGCTCATGGATATTGCCCCAGCTCATGGATATGCCCCAGCACATGGATTTGCCCCAGCTCATGGATTTGCCCCAGCTCATGGATTTGCCCCAGCTCATGGATATGCCCCAGCTCTCACCTGGATATTGCCCCAGCTCCCGGGCAGCGGGAGTGCCTGCCCGCCCCGGTCCTGAACAGCGTGCGAGTCCGTCCTGTTGAAGGGGAGGCGGCTGCGTGCGTGCGCAGGTTACGCGGTCCGGCCAGTCAGGTGGTACAGAGACTCAGTACCACCTGATTAGACGGACCACGTGACCTGCGCCTGCACGCAGCCGCATCCCCTTCAATCAACAGGACGGACTCACTGTTCAGGAACGGGCAGCCGGCAGGCACTCCCGCTGCCCGGCATCTGGGTCCCCTCAACCCGCGGGCCCTTGGGCGGCGCCCGAGGGCCCGGCGGGTCAGTCGGGCCACAAGTTTTAGGGGCGCATAATTTCAAAAGAAATTATGCGCCCCTAACAAAACTGCGCCCGGGGCCACGGCCCCCCCTGCCCCCCCCCCACGCTACGCCACTGGTCCTTGGGCAAGACACCTAACGGTACCTACTCGCCACCCAGGACATAGAAACATAGAAAAATGTCGGCAGATAAGAACCTTTCGGCCCATCTAGTCTGCCCAATTACATGGATACTTTACCTGGATTTATCTTTTGTTTAGGATAGCCTTATGCCTATCCCATGCCTGCTTAAATTCAATTACTGTTTTGGCCTCTACCACTTCAACTGGAAGGCTGTTCCATGTATCCACCACCCTCTCAGTAAAATAATGCTTCCTGATGTTACTTTTAAACCTTTGCCCCTCTAATCTAAGACTATGTCCTCTTGTTTTGCTACTTTGTTTCCGTTTAAATATACTCCCTTCCTCTACCTTGTGGATTCCCTTTACGTATTTAAATTTTTCTATCATATCTCCTCTGTCTCGTCTTTTTTCCAAGCTATACATGTTAAGATCATTAAGCCTTTCCTGGTAACTTTTCTCCTTCAAGCCACCCACCATTTTAGTAGCCCTTCTCTGAACTCTCTCTAAGATGTCTATATCCTTCTGGAGATACGGTCTCCAGTACTGCACACAGTACTCCAAGTGAGGTCTCACCAGTGCTCTGTACAGTGGCATGAGCACTTCCCTTTTCCTACTGCTAATACCTCTCCCTACACATACTTGAAAACAAGAGAAATCTCAATGTATCCTTCCTGGTAAAATACTTTCTCAAAAAAAAAGTCTAGACTCAGATATATGGGGTTTCTTCTCTAAGCATCTGCTAATCTTAAAACAACACCCTGCCCAAACTTATAGCTTGAAATCGCCCTAATGCTATCCCTAAAATTTACTTCTAACCATAACCTCTCTATGATTAAAGTGGCACTCTAGCCATCATAACCACATTACATGACCACGTAGAGTACTGAGTGCCCCTAGCAGACCCTGGAGGTTTTGACAGACATTCTAATCAGGCTGATGCTCTTTGTCCTGAAGGCCCTCAGTCAGCACCTGCTGTTTGATCAGTCTCAGTTTTTAGCCCTTTAACATCAGTTGCAACCTGTGTGCAAACCTTATCTTAAATGGAGCAGCTCAATCTCACATGTCACATCTTGTATGATATGAACTATACCACCAGGGAAGAGTACCAGTGGAGGCAGCAGTCATTCTGCAGTTAGGAGGGGAGTGGAATGAGTGTTGGGCGCTCCACCTCATACCAGAGCTCCGCTGCGTCAAAGCTGAAGGGCCATGTCAAGATGGAGGAATTATCTGAATGCAGGCAAGTATTAATCTCTGATCTAAGATCTCTGAAGGAAGTCATAAAATGAAATCAGGGCATGGCATGGGTGTAATGAAATGGACAACCATCCATACAAAATCAGCAGGGGATCAAATAATTTTTTCCCTCAAAAGTATTTACATAGTTACAGAGGATGAATAAAGACATGCGTCCATCGCGTTCAGCCTCTCACACATCACCTACTGTAGTGTTGATCCAAAAGAAGGTAAAAAACCCAGTCTGAAGCGCTCGCCAATAAGCAACACACTGGGAAAAAATCCTTGACCCCAGAATGGCAGTCAGATTTCTCCTTACTAATGCAGTAAGGCCAAGCGTGTCCTTCGCCACGCTGCCTCTGCACATGCGCGCACAACCAGCGGCGGTTGGCTGCTCGCGCATCCAACCGCCGCGGCACAGCTGGCGCGTGCCAGGACGTGCAGCCCCAGACCACACTGCCTCGGACCTAGGCAGCATACAATCTAAGTGGTTCCATAAATTTACCACCTATCCCATGATTTTACAATCTAAGTGGTCCCATGATTTTACAATCTATCCTATGAATTTCCAATCTAAGGGGTCCCATAAGCTTGCAATCTATCCCATGAGTTTACAATCGATCCCATGAGTTTACAGTCTAAAGGGTCCCATGAGCTTACAATCTATCCCATTAATTTCCAATCAAAGGGGTCCCATGAGCTTACAATCTATCCCATGCGTTTACAATCTAAGTGGTCGCATGAGCTTACAATCTATCCCATGAGTTCACAAACTATGGTGTCCCATGAGCTTGCAATCTTTCCCATGCGTTTCCAATCTAAGGGTCCCATAAGCTTACAATCTATCCCATGAGCTGACAATCTAAAGGGTCCCATGAGTTTACAATCTATCCCATGAGTTTGCAATCTAAGGGGTCCCATGAGTTTACAATCTATCCCATGAGCTGACAATCTAAAGGGTCCCATGAGCTTACAATCTATCCCATGAGTTTACAATCCAAGGGGTCCCATGAGTTTAAAATCTAAGTGGTCCCATGAGCTTACAATCTATCCCATGAGTTTACAATCTAAGTGGTCCCATGAGTTTACAATCTATCCCATGAGCTTACAATCTAAGTGGTCCCATGAGCTTACAATCTATCCCATGAGTTTACAATCTAAAGGGTCCCAAGAGTTTAAAATCTATCCCATGCGTTTACAATCTAAGTGGTCCCATGAGTTTACAATCTATCCCATAAATTCACAAACTATGGGGTCCCATGAGTTTGTAATCTATCCCATGTGTCTCCAATCTAAGGGGTCCCATAAGTTTACAGTCTATCCCATGAGTTTACAATCTAAAGGGTCCCATGAGTTTACAATCTATCCCATGAGTTTACAATCTATCCCATGAGCTTGCAATCTATCCTATGAATTTCCAATCTAAGGGGTCCCATAAGCTTGCAATCTATCCCATGAGCTTACAATCTAAGTGGTCCCATGAGTTTACAATCTATCCCATGAGCTTACAATCTATCCCATGAGTTTACAATCTATCCCATGAGCTTGCAATCTATCCCATGAGTTTACAATCTATCCGTGAGTTTACAATCTAAGGAGGTCCCTTACACTGATTTTTTCCACACCCCCTGCAAGCACAGACAACCCGCTATTAGAAGAAAAAAAAGATTGTTTTTCCTTGACGTTGCGGTGCTCTCATTTCGGCGAATATTCAGGCACACCTCACTTAACAATAGACTGCCCTCTGGGCAGGCTTTCCACCTAGTATTAAATATTATAACCCTTAATATTATGGTTTTGCAGAAAGTCATCTAGTCGTTGTTTAAGAGTCTGTACAGTCTGACCCAACCACCTCAACAGGCAGAGAATTCCACAGCTTTATTGTTCTTACTGTAAAATAACCCTTCCTGTGATTTAGGCTGAATTTCCTTTCATCCAGTCTAAATGGGTGACCTCCTGTCCTGTGTAATGAATAGGTTTCCAAACAATGGTTTATAATGGCCCCGTATATATTTATATAAGGTTATCAGATCCCCTCTAAGGCGCCGTTTCTCTAAACTAAACAGGTTTAAGCTTGTTAGTCTTTCCTCATAACTTAAACCTTCCATTCCCCTTATTAATTTAGTCGCCCGTCTCTGCACTTTTTCTAGCCCTATAATATCCTTTCTTAAGATAAGGTGCCCCAAATCACACGGCATATTCAAGGTGCGTCTTACCATTGATTTATAAAGAGGCAAAATTATGTTTTCATCCTGAGAGTAAACTCCCCTTTTAATGCATGCCAATACCTTGCTGGCCTTGGCGGCTGCTGTTAAACATTGGGCATTGCTACTTAGTTTGAAGTCTATGATTATTCCCAAATCCTTCTCCTGCTTGGATTTCCCTAACTCCGTACCATTTAGGGTATAAGTTGCTTGTGTTTTTTCTTCGCTCCAAAATGCATAACCTTGCATTTATCTACATTAAATTTCATCTGCCATTTAATAACCCCTTAACGCCGCAAGATGTACCATTACGCCCTGCATTAGGCAGGCTTTAACGCCACAGGACGTAATGGTACATCCCCGGCGTCTGCAGCCCCCCTCCGGCCATACTCATCTCCTCCGGCAGTTCCCTTGCTGATCTGACTTCAGCGGAGTCAGATCAGCGGTTTTGGCTCCTCCCGGCGCACTGACGTCATCGCGCCGGGCACGATGATGTCAGTTTCAGGCGTCCCCCCCCGCCAGAGCAGGGGCAGCGCCTGAAGGGGAGGGGGGATCTTTTGGATCCCTCTATCTCTCCATCGCTGGGGACTAGCAGTAAATGCCAGGCATCCCTGAAAAGGTCACAGCCTGGCCTTTCCAGAGATGTATGGCATTAACCCCTTAGTGGTAGGCTGTTATCCAGAACCAATTGGTTCCAGATCACAGCCTTTTTCCGGTGGGGGCCGCCATCTTTCCTAAGGAAATCCCATGGTGGAGATAAAGGGATTCAAAGAACCCCCCCATCTCCTGATCTGTGGCAGCTAGGGGTCATATAGGGTATCATTTGAAAGGCCTGATCATGGCCTTTCGAATGATACCAAAGATGACCATGTTACAAGTAAATTTAAAGTGTAAACAAATAAAAATAATAAAAAAATTACTAAAAAAATAAAAACTTGCTTTTTTTATTTTTTTTAATGCAACACTATTGTTCACATTTCAATTATAATGTGAACAATGATGCTTCACTAATGATTTTTTTTTGGGGGGTTTACTTAAAATCACGTAATTTCTCCCAAAAAAAAAAAAATGGGCTCCCCGTTCAAATCTTTTTAACAAGTCTACCCCATATAATATAACTGCAAAGGCTCGGGTAATAAAATGCGAAAAAAAAAATACTTTACACACTGTGGATGATTGAAATTTTATTGAAAATTCTCATTTTTTTACATTTTTTGTTATAGCATTCTGGCAGGGCATGACGTATACATATAATAAGGATATATTATTAATCTTCCGAGTCTGCCGGAAAGAACGATATATAATTTGTCTGGGTGGTATAATAATACGTGACTTAAAACCGCGTTTAACCCCTTCACTGCTGAGCCATTTCACGGCTCAAAAAAACTCATTTTTCTTTTTTGGATTATTTATTGTTATTATTTATTTTCTTTACTTTAAACATGATCATGTTTGGTATCATTGGAAATGCCATGCTCTGGCCTTTCTAATGATATCAAATATGGCCCTGCTAGCTGAAAACAGTCAGGAGATATTGTGGTTCAAAGGAACACTTATCTCCACCCCTATCTTTCCTTAGGAGTCAATGAGGACGTTCCCCACACGTCCTCAGCAGTGAAAGGGTTAAAAATGGTCAAAATGAGCTCAGGAAACTTCTACTTCCCAAACTGCGCCGAAGTTGTAAAATTGCTCCCGTCCTTAAGGGGTTAAGTGTCCAGTCCCCTAATCTAAATCCCTCTGCAGCGAAGTAACATCCTGCTCACATTGTATTACTTTTCCTAGTTTTGTGTCATCTTTAAACACTGATACATGACTTTCAATGCCTATCTCAAGGTCATTTATAAATAAATTGAATAGAATTGGTCCTATAACAGAACCCTGAGGGACACCACTTACCACTGATGTCCACATTGAAAATTTACAATTTATGACCACTCACTGTACCCTATCTTTTAGCCAGTTTTCTATCCAAGAACAAGTATTTTCATCTAGACCAATTTTTCTTAATTTAAATAGTAACCTTGTGTGGAGAGCTTTGGCAAAATCCAAGTAAATCACATCCATTGCAACCCCCTGATCTATACTTCTACTTACTTCCTCATAGAACGCAATTGAGTTAGTCTGACATGATCTATCAGGGTTATTCAGAGAGCGTGAAAAGCAGGAGAATGACTGGAGAATGACTGGAGAATGAAAACTTCTAGGTCAAAATAGCCAAACCAGAAAAATTCTCCCTTTCATCTCACTTTCCAAATCGGCTATTTTGACCTAGAATTTTTCATTCTCCAGTCATTCTCCTGCTTTTCACGCTCTCTGAATAACCCTGTGTGTTTCATAAAACCATGCTGATTTTTGCTAATTACATTATACCTCCCAATAAATTCCTGAATATTATCCCTTAGTAACCCCTCAAATACTTTCCCAGCCACAGATGTTAAGCTCACAGGTCTATAATTCCCAGACACACTTTTTTTTCCTTTTTTGGCTGACAATGAGCTGGGGACACTTCTTGAAGCAGTAACTGAATAATAGATATGACACCACATTATTGTCCACATCAATGAAAAATACATCAATGAATGTTAATTTGACTGTTTTCATCTCTCTGCATATCAACTGTCGGTCTCACTAATGGGAATCCTTTGCATCTCGCACAAATTCTTCAAAATCAATATTTGCACTATTTCATTACATTCGACTGTAGCTTTAGAGAAGCAAGGTTACCACAAGCAAAATGAGTTCTATAACTTCTAAAATCGAAAACCTGTTTCCAACCACTAAACCTTGGCGAGCATGTGCTCCTCTCCTGGGAGTGAATGAGAAAGCTCATCCTAGGTTTTTTTTAAGTTCTAACTCAAGCCTGTGAAATATAAGCTCTTTTTGATGATGTTATTATTAACGTCCTAATAATAAAGAAGTAGATTGATAGATACACCTAAACATTGGGAGGCATGAGATTGAGACAAGGGTCCGTGGGTCTAGTGGGGGCATACTTGTCTGGCGAGAAAGGGGCATATCTCAAAACTCATATGGTGAATGGATACTACGGCGACCCTGATACTAGGGACAGTAATGAAAGCTTAAACCTCGGTTTTATTTATTCCATAAATTACTCTCTTAGCTGATAGAATTAAATCGAGCCCTAATATATTTTTTTCTTTGAAATACTGTCTGATTCATCAGAAAAATATACTTATAAACGCACAAGTCCGTAAACCTTTACTGTTACAGCAATAGTGCAAAAGTCCGAACATTAACATCTTATAGTTAGATTTTCAACCTACGTGTTCCTGCTTTAACATTTCAGGTATATTTAAAATACGCAAGTCTGTACTGTAATATTTCCACTTTTACGCTACAACGATTTACTGCAACACTCGGTTTCCCGGGAATCAAAATAGACCCACAATTCCAGGATTTACAGTAAAAATATACATGCCTGGAATTTACAGTAAGGTGTGCATTTCCGGGGTTTTCAGTAAGACAAACCTTTCTGGGACTTCAGATTGCAACGCGCAAGTTCAGTATCACAGTTTGTACTCGCGCTAGAGATGTGCACTGCCATGCTTCGCCCTCCATGGCTAGAGCTAGCTGGGGGTTGTTGCGTCATGATGGGCAATTGGCTCTCAGTGGTGCTGTTGACCCATGGGCCGACAGCCAAAAGTCGCAATAAGTGAGCAGAAGGCTGTTCTGTAGGACGGCTGTCAGAGTTGTCACTCCCTTTGCCGCATGCCAGCGTGACGTGAGGGACAGCCAAACGTTTACAGGGGAAAAACTCCCATTTTTCAAATATATATGTCAGGAAACATTGATATGTGTATATATAATGGATGTCATTTCCTGTCAGATGAACCAAATTTATTTTGGCCATGACCGGTGTACTTTTAAAATAATATTCTTATAGTGTTCGTTTGTACGCTAAATATATTATACTACCAGCTGTCTCATGATTGTTTATAAATCTTTGAAAAAGTCTTGCAAGACGATGACATTTATTACCGTTTTAGTCTAATTCCTTGCTCTTTAAGCTTGTTTTTCAGCCACCTTCAGTCTCTGAAATTCAGCACTTCCCTCTTCCATTTTTGGCAGTAAGAATAGAGGCAGAAACTGCTACCTCCTGCTGTGTATAAGGGAGGTAAGAAGCTGGAAGCGGAGTCTGCAGGATCCTGACCGCTGCATAAATAAGCTACATGTAGTTGGAAAATCAAATTCAGTTTGCCAACATGTTTCTGTATTCCAATCTAGATTTATTAGGCTCACAATAACCATTTAAGGAATATTTGGCCATGTAGCCCATCCCAGGCTCCCGTCAGAACTCAAACGGTGGATGGAGAATACAGAGACCCCCGATACTAGGGACTGTAACGGAAGCTCAAACCTCGGTTTTATTTATATAATAAATTACTGTCAGGGCTCAATTTAATTCTATCGTCCATTGTTTTCGATTAAAAAAAATATCTTCTGCTTGCTGACAATATTTTTTTTCAAAATACCAGCTGATTCAGTTGAAAATAGTCAGCCCGATCTGAACTTTAAAAAGTGTCCGTTAAGTAAAAACACTTTTACCATATTTCACTGTCTTATTGTAAATGCTGTGTCTCATCAAGGGATTTGATATTGCTTTACTACGAAACCAATCTTGTAAAAGCAGCATGTTATGAGTTTGAAACATTTACTTATTTTCTGCCTAGTAGGAGGAATTGGATTTCTTCATCAGACCTCAGTAGCCTGCAGACTCTTATCTCTGATCTTCTTGGTTCTCAGCAGGAAGGCTACATGTGTATTATGTCGACCTGAATCCAACACTACAGGAATTTCCATTTACTATAACATATCAATAGCTAAGGCTAGGGTCAGACGAGCGCATTTTGTGCGGACTGTGCGTCCGTGCAGTACGGACGTACTTTCTGACTGACAACAAGGTAGCGGCCACACAGTCCGCTTTTTTCACTGATGTATTTTTTGACGGATGTAGCCGGGAAAACACATGAAAATTAAAAAACATTTTGTCCATCAAAAATGCTGGACGTATAAATGCAGTCCGTCTGACCACGTTCCATCACTCACACACAAAGCTATGCAGACGTTGTGGACGTGGCGCACTCCGCACGTCCGTTCTAGCGGTTTTACATTCCTGCCTAACCTGCGTCCGTTTGCCACAGCCTTTGTGTGTCCTCACTTCTGTGCAGACGTACTTCTTGTGTGGGTCTCTATTGATCATAATTGTATGCTACCACGGACGTTAAAATGTGCGGCAACACGGACGTGAACACTGCGCTCGTCTGACCCGAGCCTTACCTGGGACCTGCTGGAAGACGACTCTGGCCTGGAAGTAGATTTGTAAATTCGTGATAATTTGGTAACAGCCACTGAGAAGGGCCAACATATTGTATTTATGAAAAATAAAGTCTAAATTGATTACTAGAAATTGCAATTATACTGTGGTGAGTTTTATGGTGTGGAACTCTATAAATCAGCATGATATTTTAGAATAGAAAATAACAGAAAGGCCTGTGCTACTGGACTGGCCCTAAACAGGAAAAATGGGATCATTTTGCATTAGATAACAATATTTATTCCATCTGCCTAATTAACAGCTTTTAACAGACACGAAGGCGTCACATTATAATAGCTTCTTCCTCCCCTGCTTCCTCTGATCTTCAAAACCCTGTCATGTGTGAAAGCAAGACTCCACATCAATACTCTCAGTCTCACCCCATCACCTCAGATGATTAGAGGCAGAAGGTCCATCTGCTCACAGACCTGGGGGACATGGATTAGTTTTGGATTACCCAGGTTTCCATGCAAGCAGCTACACTCCTAAAAATAATGCTGAAACCCCTACTCTGCTACCTTGGGCATAATCTTTGGCACACCAGGCATTTCCCACGAGTAGTTGACGGCTTCTTGATTTAGTAGCTTCATTCCTCCACCTTATACAGGTGTTTTCTTTGCTGCTTATTATTTTCATGTATACATCATCCTCATTAACAAATCTCATGTAAACAGGATAATATTCAGGAAAAGACAGTATCGATCACGCTTCTTTTACAAGATGTTCACTTCCAAGCTCTTTTGTTGAAAAACATTAACAAAACACTTGTTTAAAAGACTTAGATAAAAAAACCTAGTAAACATTGAAGGAATAGTCATTTTGCAAACAGATTGTTATTCTTAACCCTTTCGCTGCTGAGCCTTTTCCCACCTCTGTGCTGAGCTCATTTTAACCGGTTTCGCTCATCATGTTTAACCGCGTTTTGAAGCCTTATTTTATTATATGACCCAGACATATTATATATCGTTCTTTCCGGGAGACTCGGCAGATTCATAATATGTCATTATTATATGTATACGTTATGTCCTGTCTGTATATTATAACAAAAAATGCAATAAAATTAGAATTTTCAATAATTTACAATGTGTAAAGTGTTTTTTTTCACATTTTAAAATGCGATCGTTTGCGGTTATATTTTCTATGGGGTGCGCTTGTTAAACAAATTAGAAATGGGGAATCGTTACGTAATTTTCCCCAAAAAAAAGTGTTTTTTAGAAAACGTCCCCCATAGAAAAAATCGTTAGTGCAGCATCATTGTTCACATTATAATTGAAATGGGAACAATATTGTTGCACTAATAAATCTAAAAAAAAAAAAAAAAAACATTTTTTTAAAAAAATCTTTTTTTTATTTTTTTTATTTTATTTTTAATTTTATTTTTTTACATTTTACATGGTCATGTTTGGTATCATTGGAAAGGCCATGCTCTGGCCGTTCCAATGATAGCAAACATTAACCCCTAGCTGTCACGGATCGGGAGATAGGGGGTTCATTGGAACCCCCTAGCTCCACTATAGGTGGCAGCAAGGGGTTAATTTCAAAACTGGCGCCATCGCGCTCTGCGCGATGACGCCAGTCATTAGGGGGATATCCCGGAAGCTTGGCCGACATCCAAGATGTCGGCCAGCTCCGGGAGGGGACCGCGACACGGCGCATGTTGGTGCCATATCGCGATCCAGCCCCCTAGGGGTTAAAGACAGCCGCCGCTTGGAAGGGCAGGCTGTGCCCTTCCAGGTGGTGCCTGCCTTTAATCGCTGGCCCGCGGGGAAGGGGAGGGGGAGAGGTCCGAAGGACCTTCCCCCCCTCCTCTTCAGGCAACTTCCCTGCAATGGCAGGGGGGGTGCCTGAAATAGACATCATCGCGCATGCGCGATGACGCCTATCGTGCCCGCCGGGGTCCCGGAGGCTGGGCTGACATCGATGATGTCAGCCCGCACCGGGGGGCTGAGCGATCAGCCGGAATACCGGCGCGTCCTCCGCAGCGAAGTACCAATGCGGTTGGACGCGCTGAGCGTGTCCACCGCATTGAAGTGGTTAAATACAAAATAAAATTATGTAAATTTCATACTTTTAATTTATTTGTCCTTTGCAGATATGTAATTACAAACATTTTCAAAAGGGTCTATTCACTAAGCACCGAACTTGCCACCGAATTGCACCGAACAGTGAAGTTCACTGTTCAGTGCAATTTCAGGGCAGTTCATCTATTGGCTAAGGTGTCCATTTGCCAAATACAGGAAAATTGACAGTGAAATGCAGTGCAGTTCGCCGTAGTTCAGCAGTCTTTGGGGAAATTGTCCCATAGTGAAGTAATGGGTATTCTATTCACAGACCACCGAACTGCACCGAAATGTAGACAAAATTACCTGATTTTCAGTGTTTCAGTTCCACAGGTTTAAACAGAAAAATCCCATATGTTGCAATGTAAAAATTTAATATATCTTTAAAACCTTTTTTTAAAAGATCATTTATTTTAATCATTTTCAGCAAAAGGCCTTTTTTTTTATCTTTTTAAGACACTTTTTTGATGAAAATTTTGTTTCGCAATTTTTAAAAAGGTTTTTTTAAAATTCTGTAAGACATTTTAATTATTTTTTTAAAGAACCTTTTAATTATTTAGACAAAGTTTTAAATATTTTTTATTGGTTTAAAACACATGAGTGAGTGAATAAGTGAGTTACGCTTTTTTTTCCAATTCGGTGGAATTCGCCAAGACCAATTCAGTTCAGTTCGGTGGTTATCGCCAACGTCCGCTAACTGCTTTGGCGACTCCAATTTCTGCATAATACAGTGTCCATTCACGTAAATAGTGAATTTACTGTATTTTCAGCGAAATGGAATCGCCGAAGTTCGGTGAAAATCAAAGCGCCAAAATTCCGAAATTCGGAGTCTGCATTATTATCATACAGGCAGAAATGGCCGTTGTGTCAAATAAAGTAAACATGATAAAGACCGATAATAAAAATGGTCAGATATGTTGAGGAGTATTTGTAGTAGTCAGGTTATTAGCAATGCAGCTTCCAAAAAAATGGTAACTGAATGTAGCAAAAATATCTGTATGTTGTCATAATTCCTCCTTGTAGTAACACCTTATATCTGCACAAAACAGGTATTCTCTGCTATTATGAACACCTGAATCTTCTCTTTGTATAGTACACAAATGATAGAGGGAAACTGCTAAAAGGGATACTTTATTGAAGATGGAACTTAAAAAGCGGTGCTTTGACCTGTTCCGTAGTTCTGGTGCGACCTTGCAGAGAACGGCTTCTTTCCATGAAGAGTCCTGTAGACTCCAGGAGACAATAGCAGCAGCGGCACAGGCGGTATCGATCAACAGCTCCCAAATATTATGACTCGAGCTGCTAATGCAGTGGCTTGGTTGGAATAGTGCCGCAAATGGTGAGCGGCTAATGGATTACGGCTCTCACACAGTTTATCTATTTGTGAGCTGCTATTAGTGACTTCATCAGACTACGATAGCAGGGCCAGCCTTTGGGGTGTGCGGACTGTGCAGGCGCACATGGTGCTATAGCAACATGGGTGCTGGCTGCTTAATTTTTGGGCCGTTTTAGATTTAAAAATGAGAGCACATGGGTTGGTAGTGCCGGCCTGGGTACCCACTGACTGGCCACTGCTTTCTTCATTCTCAGAGTCCGAATCTGGAGCTGGTCTGTGAAGATCGGACTGACAGCCGCTGCAGCATGCGTCCCAGATCACAACACAAGGCTGGGAGCGGCATGCTGTATTGGCACCGCCCCCTTTCACCCACCATGTGATACGTGATGTCCCTGCGTGTCAAATAGGAAAAGCACAATAGTGCACGTTGCTTATGGGCTGCGGGTAGGCAGCTGCTAAATTTTATTCCCATGGTGGCAGGCAGCTCTCAAGTCCGGGGACAGGCGCAGAGGAGGCAGTCCAGGACCACAGAGCAGCACTGAGTGACTGCTGAGACAGTTGATGGTGAGTGGGCCTGTTATAGCTTGTAGCAGGATGGATACCCCAGCATGCCTCTCATACCTTTGACACCCCCTGCCCCCCCATCAGGCCCCTCACTTTCTTCTACCCCCCCCCCCCCCCCGGCCCACATCATCAGAGTGAGGGATCTGGGATGGGCAGGAGGGGGGGGAGAATGTAAGGGGCCAGCTGGGAATGTGTATAAAGAATGAGAGGGGGGGTGTAAAAAAGGCTGTACAGCTCTGTGATACGCACATATACACTGCGCATTACTGTGACTTTTATTGCTGTGCAGCTCTGTGAAACAGTAATGTGTGCAGTGTGCGAGCTTATCACAGAGCTGCACAGCAATAACACTTACTCATACACACCGCACAATACTGTATCAGAGTTCTACTGCAAAGTAATGTGCAGTTTGTACGAGTGTATCATGAAGCTCCACAGCAATAAAACACAGTAATATACATGTGTATGAGCGTGGGTTTTATTGCTGTGGAGCGCTGTGATATGCCCTTGCACACTGCACATTACTGTGAGTTTTATTGCTGTGCAGTGCAGCTGCGATACAGTAATGTGCAGTGTGTATAAGCGTATCACAGAACCGCACAGCAATAAAACTCACTCATACACAGCGCATATTACTGTATCACAGAGGGTGAAGAGGGGGGCTGAGGGGTGACAGTCTGTATTAGAGCGGGACTGAGGGGTGACGGTCTGTATTAGAGATGGACTGAGGGGTGACTGTCTGTATTAGGACAGGGAGAAGAGGGGGACTGAGGGGTGACGGTCTGTATTAGAGGGGGACTGAGGGGTGACGATCTGTATTAGGAGAGGAGGACTGAGGGGTGACGGTCTGTATTACTGTATTAGGAAAGGGAGAAGAGGGGGACTGAGGGGTGACGGTCTGTATTACTGTATTAGGACAGGGAGAAGAGGGGGACTGAGGGGTGATGATCTGTATTAGGAGAGGAGGGGTGACGGTCTGTATTAGGACAGGGAGAAGAGGGAGACTGAGGGGTGACAGTCTATTGGGACAGGGGAGAAGAGTGGGACTGAGGGGTGATGGTCCGTATTAGGAGAGGGGGACTGAGGGGTGACTTTCTGTATTAGGACAAGGAGAAGAGGGGGACTGAGGGGTGACTTTCTGTATTAGGACAAGGAGAAGAGGGGGACTGAGGGGTTACGGTCTGTATTAGAGGGGGACTGAGGGGTGACGGTCTGTATTAGAGGGGGACTGAGGGGTGATGGTCTGTATTAGAGGGGGACTGAGGGGTGATGGTCTGTATTAGGAGAGGAGGACTGAGGGGTGACGGCCTGTATTAGGACAAGGAGAAGAGGGGGACTGATGAGTGACGGCCTGTATTAGGACAGGGAGAAGAGGGGGACTGAGGAGTGACGGTCTGTATTAGGACAGGGAATAGAGGGGAGATGAGAAGTGACTGTGGAGTAGTTATTGGAGAGATGGGTGTGGCCACTGAAAGGGGGTGTTACTGATGGGTGTGGTCACTAGGGGGCGCTGTAATGCTTTCTCGCACAGGGTGCCTAAAGGCCTAAGGCCGGCCCTGTAGGATAGGACCCCTAACCAGTAACAAGGAGCTGCCAAAGGGAAATACACACACACCACACCCCCGCCTTGCATAAAGGTCTGCTCCATCCCTTCAGCATTAACCACTTGGCTGCTATGGACGCGCTCAGCGCGTCCAGCCAAGTGTTTCTCCTGTGCTATGGACGCGCTCAGCGCATCCATGCACAGGAGGCAGCAATCCGCTGGAATCCGGCGGATTGCTGCGCCTCCCCCGGTGCGGGCTGACATCTTGGATGTCAGCCCAGCACTCGGGACCCCGGCGGGGACATTAGATGTCATTGCGGCGACGCGATGACATCTAATTCAGGTGCCCCCCCCACATGTGCGGAGGAGGAGCCTGAAAGGGAGGGGGGGAGGTCCTTCGGGGACCGGCGAGTTAATACAGGCACCGCTTGGAAGGGCACAGCCTGCCCTTCCAAACGGTGGCTGTCATTAACCCCTGGGGAGCCGGATCACGAATCGGCACTGAAAAGCGCCGGTTCGTGATCCTTTCCTGGAGCTGGCCGACATCTTGGATGTCGGCCAAGCCTCCGGGAACTCCCCCGAAGGACTGGCGTCATCGTGCATAGCACGATGACGCCAGTCCTGGAGTTAACCCCTAGCTGCCACCAATGGTGGAGATAGGGGGTTCATTGGAACCCCTATCTCCCGATCCGGGGCAGCTAAGGGTTAAAGTTTGGTACTGTTGGATCGGCCAGAGCATGGCCGTTCCAACGATACCAAACATGACTATGAAAAAAGTTTTTAAAAAATAAAAATAATTTATTTTTTTTTAAAAAAAAATTATAAAAAAAAAATAAACAAGTTTTTTTTCTTTTTTTTGGTTTGTTAATGCAGCAATATTGTTCCCATTTCAATTATAATGTGAACAATGATGCTTCACTAACGATTTTTGTATGCGGTGCGTTTGTTAAAAATCGCGTAATTTTCCCCCAACAAAAACGAGACCCCATTTCTAATTTTTTTAACAAGCGCACCCCATACAAAATATAACCGCAATTGCTCGCATGTTAAAAGGTGAAAAAAAAACACTTTACACGTTGTAAATTATTGAAAATTCATATTTTATTGCATTTTTTGTTATAATATACAGACAGGACATGACGCATACATATAATAATGACATATTATGAATCTGCCGAGTCTGACGGAAAAGAACGATATATAATATGTCTGGGTCATATACTAAAATAAGCCTTCAAAACACGTTTAAACAAGATGAGCGAAACAGGTAAAAATGAGCTCAGCACAGAGGCGGGAAATGCCTCAGCAGCGAAAGGGTTAACCTGTTTAGCTGTGTGTGTATGTGACAGTCGTGCTTCCTGAAGCTCCCTGAAATATCTAGACATCCCTTGTACCAGACCCCCTACTTGATAACCGATTTACCCGACTTCTGACAGCCTCTGACCAAAGGACCGTCTCCACCACTCTATTGGAACACCCTACTGTACTTCGCCTGGAGTCCCCCCCCCCGTGTGTCCTGTTTGCCTACCCAAGGTACAGTCCCAGTGTGTTCCAAACGTCCTGGTCCCTCCTGTCAGTCTGTCCCTGTGAATCCACTGCATACTGGGCTCATACTACCCAGACCAGTACCCCTCCGGCGATGAACCCTGACAGTAGGGATGTGCACGCGTTTTTTTTTCATTTCATTTTGGCACGTTCGGTTTTTCAAAAGTTTTGTTTCGGATCGTATCAGCCCATTTTAATTTCGGCTCGGTGTTTTGTATTGATTTTTTTGTGAAATCGGGAAATTTCAGTCTTTCGGATCGTCTGTTCTCTTCGTTTCAAAGGGTCCATCCTTGGGTTTTCGTTTTGACTTTAGACATATGGTATTTCGGATGCTCCGATATTTCAGTCGATACGGTAATCCTGCCGATTCCATTTCTTTTATTTATTTTTTAGGATTATTTTTGTATTTTTTGGGAATTTTAGCTTAATCTTTAGGTTTCCTAAGTAATTTTAAAGAAACTAGCCTTTTTTCCATCATAGCTTTCAATCTTAAAAAAATTCCCGTTTTTATTAAATGTATCTTAAAACTTTTATTTTTTTCACTTACAGCAAGTGTCTGCATTTATTTATTTGTAAGGATTATTTTTGCATTTTTCGGGAATTTTTGGATTAATATTTAGGGTTCTTGCTAATTTATTTTAATTTACAATGTTTTATTTTGTAATATGTCATCATACAGTCAAGCATAAGGTGTTGGCCTCGCAGAGCCGCACAGTCATCAGCAATAACTCAGCATAAGGAAAAAAAAATAAGCAAAAGTAAACGAAAGAATTAATGATGTCAGAAAAAGGTCACATAAAATAGCAAAATCAACTGCATGAAAGTCCTTGAAAAAAGAGTAAAACAAATAACACGGGGCAAAAAAGAGTGAGGGGGGGACGCAAAAACTCTGCAAGAGTCCCAGTCATCAATAAAGTCCACAAAGCATGAAAACCTAGGGACAGGTTTAGGGGGGGAAAACAAGACTCAGCTGGTAAAACTAAAATTATCTGGAGGGGAAGAAAAAAAAAACTTCAACATAAGGAAAATAAAAGGTCATGCTACAAAATTCCATGAAGGCAGCAGGAAGTGTCTCAGGTAGGCAAAAGCTTATCCCCAGCCGGGAAACTTCAAACTGAAAAGTCCTCTCAATCAGCCGAATGAAGAGGCGGAAAGTCCACAAACTAAGGACTCCCACTGTGAAAGGCGAAGGGGGCGCTCAGCCAGCATCCCGAAATGGCAGCAGGTGCAACGCAGGCAGGGCGACGCACATCAGGCCATGCCAGGCAGAAGACCCAAGCCCTAAATGAGACAACATGGCTGGCAGATCAGGTATGCCCTCCGCCCAGCTACCAGCATCAACAGCGTGGGGTATGGACGCGGGTGTCTTCTCAAGCAGACAATACGCAGGGTTCTCCCAAGGTGTCTGCTCGACTAGTAGACTCCGGGGGAATTCTATCCATGGCCGGAGTGACTCCGCGGGACCAAGGTCGATACTGCGTTTCCCCTGCAGAAAGTCCCGCGCAGCACTGTAGCTCCTCCGCCACAGACCTCGTGGAGATGTCTGGCTTCTCCAGGACAGAGACCACCAACGCGACCCCCATTCCAGCAGGTGCCAGCAGTTCTCGCTCCAGGGTTGCTCTCCGTGGTGGATGGTCGATCCGCATCAAGACATCTATGGCCCCTGCTCCGAATTCCCTTCCATCGTCGGCCGCCTGTTCCCCGACAGCAGGTATAGGCGAGTTATCTTCCGATGTGCACGGGCAAGAGGTCAGCGGCTTCCTGCATCCCTGCAGCACGGCCACCATCTGGCGCAAAGTCCCGCTTGTAAGAGGGCTCTTGTCGTCCCCCTCCAGCAACGCTAGACAGGCCTCAAGGCCTTCAAGCACATCCATTTTCACTGCAGCGTGGGGAGGAGGAACGACCGAGCCCCCAGACTCACCAGCCTCATCCCTCTGCAGCGTGCCACCCTGAGCAGTGAACCGGAGATGGGGGCCCTCCATCCTCACATCACGCGCCCCGGGCCCAGCTAGTAAGACATCCACAGGAGGGCACAACAAGGAGGCAGTAGAAGCCAGGGGGTAGGCCCCAAGATGGCCGCCGGCAACGATAACCATCCCGGCGATCGTCGGTCTCAAGTCCGGTGGGGGGGCAAAACAGGCTCCCGGACAATGCACCCCGATGGCCAGCTACTCAGGGCTCCCAACAGGTAATTTCCAGCAGCAAAAAGGTGTCTTAAGAGATCCCTTAGAGAGAGGACGGGTCGGAGCTCCACAGACACGCGTCCTCTCCTCAGCAGTGGCCACGCCCCAAAAAACAATTTATTTTAAATGTATAACGAGGTCTGGTTTTTTTCTTTGTAAATGCAGAACACATACAGCTGGAATATCTTCTCACAGTCCGTCCGTATGTGTTCTGTTCAGCAATGAATTTTGATACAATACATTTTGTCGGTATCAGTACCATGGATAGTAACAAGCTTGCCATTATCAATCGTGCTGATATGAAGAAATAGATCGATAATATGTGTTTCACCATCGGCGACTGTCCATGGTTCTGATCTGAGTCACATATTATCGATCTATCAGTGACTGATGAAGCCAGGTTACCTGGCGAAACGCGTCTCAGGACCATTATAATTTTAATTATTATTTTAATTTGTTGTAAGACCGTTTTATGCTTAAATAAAATTTTGGTATTTTAAAGTACCCGGTCCAGGGTTTTTGATTCCCCTTCACCAACTCCACTGGATTCCGGGGACCATCTACCGTCAAAAGGGGTGCAGAGGCCACCTTGAATGACCTCCAGAGCGATTCACCCTCAGAGCTGAGTGAAAAGAGGCTCTGAGTACTGTAAGTACCCCACAGGGGATAGGCAGAGGCAAGTACCGCTGAGTACTGCACCATTGTGTCGCTCTCTGGCTTATATCTTCCCTCCAGAAACCACTGACATCATGGGATTCATACTGCATGGACGAAGTCTACAACCTATATTGCTTTTTATCTTTTATTTGCCAAAAGGCATAATATATGCTGTTCCATTTGACGATATATATAAAATGTCTCTTCTCTTTTAAATACATTTAAGGAAAAAAACCAAAAAACTCTCAGGGTTATCCAAAGAGATTCGAATTGCTTGAGAAAGGTAACCGAACGCTGAAAATCAGCGTTCGGTTGCCTTTCCTGACCATTCGGCTATCCAGAGAGCAGGCAATTCGCCAAATCCTGTCGAATTGCCTGAACATACGGTGCCTGTTCGGTCCCTGTTCGAGGGCAGTGAAATCCCCATAGAGAAGCAATGCTTCGGCTATTCAGAGAACACAAACCAGCAGTGAAAGGTTCCCCTAATGTCCTGCCATTCGGTGGTTTAATTCGGCAAATTTATTCAGGAGAATCCCATAGACTTCAATGTTAAAAATATTCCCGTTTAATTCAATATCTAATAAACCGTTCATTATAAAATTCTGCAGCAAAAAGTCTCTTTATTTATAGATTTTTTAGGATACTTTAAGCATTTTTCTGAATTTTTAAAAAAAAATAAAAGTCCGATTTTTTTTTTTTTTTTTTTCAGTTTGCTTATTTTTTTTTGTAACAGCCCTCTTTATTATCATTCCCTGGATCTCCTGTGAAAATTTCAGACATTTTCGCTCAGTAGTTTCTTTGCAAACAGCGTTTCTTTTTCCCAGATTCATACAAATGGTTTTTCTAATTTATTCACTGCCTCCTCTAAGTCACAGCTGCTTCGGCTCTGTGTGATTCGGCTCCTGTTCGGCTCCTGTTCGGCTCCTGTTCGGCTCCTGTTCGGCTCCTGTTCGGCTCCTCTTCGAAGGTTAATCCAGATGTTTTTGCTTGTTTTCAGCGTGCATTCGGTTAGTTTTCGTCAGGTTTGCGGCAGCTTTTCCCTGCAATTCGGGGACCCTGTGGTGTTTGCTGAATACACCGCAGGGTCACCGAAATGCAATCGGCAAAAGGAACCGAATTGAAGAGAACGAAAAGTCACCGAACGTGCGGTGACTTTTCGAATCTCTTTGGATAACCCTGTCTTTTTCTTATCTTTATAAGTGTTCTAACAACTTCTATGCTGCTTGTTTTTATATAATTCTGAGCTGCGCCTAAGGGCCTTTTTTATAAACATATAATACACTACACAAACAAGATGTTTTAACCAACATGGTATTCTTTTTTACCTTAAAGTTTAACATTATGAACAACTCAGCAACGCTAATACATCAGGACTGTGTGGTTTGTAATAGACTTCAAAGATAGGAGAGCGAGAGACGTTAAAAGCTGGCATTGGCTCTCCAACAAAAGATACTAAGCAATCTAGACAGGGCTACCTGAGGATAAACTGACACAGCACAGGGGGTTTTGCCACAATTTTAAATTCTTGTATCATCCATATTTTTGGTTTCTGTTACATCACTTGGACTTTTCAGGACTGATAAATAAAATATATGAGAAACCCAAAGTTGCTGTCCAGGGCTATTTAGCTAAAAGGGCAATAAAGAAAGTTGGAAGGTAGCCACTAAACACATTTAGGTGTAATGAATACAGAATACACTATTTAAAAGCTAAAATAAACAGCACTGGTTTTTTTTTTTTACTCAATATGTTTAATGCATTTTTTGTGCAACCTGGGAAATTGCGGCTGAGGTTTTATTCTAAATCAGAGAGCTTTTAAAGGAAAAACTGCTACTTGGAAAAAAACAGAAGAGTAACTCTTTATTGTCTTAAGAGTGGGAATAATACCATCCTGTAAAGTGGGGATTCTTTTTGAACCAGAGTGTCAAAATCCTGGATTATATCTCTAATGAACACTTCTGCCAAGCCTATTTAACTCACATCCTGCACCTCTCACACCTCACCTCTTTGTCAGTCTCTCCACTGGTTCCCTGTTTCTTTTAGAATTCAATTCAAAATCACATAGAAAGCTCTCCATAACTGCGACCCTGCCTACATTATTATTATTTATTAAGCTCCAACACATTCCGCAGCGCTGTACAAGGTGCAATGGGTATGACAGGACAGGACATTTCTACAATGCATACAGGAGACAGGTCAGTATTCCTGCCAGCAGATACAGAAGGACGTGAGGGCCCTTTTCCCGTGGGAATTTAACATCTCTTTTCTCCTTAGCAGGCATGGTCCATCCTGGAAAAGCAATCGATCGGATCTGTGCATGCCAGAGCATGGCCTTTCCAATGATACCAAACATGACCATGTTAAAAGTGAAGAAAATAAATAAAAATAAATCGTTAGTGCAGCATCATTGTTCACATTATAATTGAAATGGGAACAATATTTTTTTATAAAATTTCAGGCTCAACTTGTTAGCGTGTGGTACTTCCTATTCGGTGGGTACCTTCACCTCTCTTGTCTGCAGGCAGTCCTTCTCTCTTGTATGGATGATGAGTGGGGATAAAAGTGGAGCATGTAGGACATGTGCTGTTTAAAAAGAGTCTTAAACAGAAGTGATGAAGGAAATTTAAAAAGGATTTATTGGGACAGGTAAAATTTAATATTAACAAAGTTTAAAACAATGGTTGAGTGTAAACAGAGTTTAAAAAAGGTAGGAGGGGAGTCACAATATGGGAGACGCGTTTCGGCACTCTCAGTGCCATCAGACCTACAAGAGAGAAGGACTGCCTGCAGACAAGAGAGGTGAAGGTACCCACCGAATAGGAAGTACCACACGCTAACAAGTTGAGCCTGAAATTTTAAGGCTCCAACATCGGTGAGTTTGTCTATTTTTTTCACCTTACCCATTTAAGCATTCGGCTACAAGCTGCACTATGAAGATGTCTCTCTCTTCTTCTACCTCTCTGTACCTGAGACAATCAAGCAAATTGTAAAGAAGGGCAGAGGCTACCCTCAACCAGGCCCAAGGCACTTCACACTAGAGCCGGTAAACGAGGCTCTAAAAAGCGTAAGTGTTCCCTTGTCTATAGGCACCTGACTCTCTATAAGGCAATATTGCACTATCATCTTTTTCCCTCTCCTCCCTATTTTTCCCTTTTTGGGAATTGTGAGTCCATATAGGAACTAGGCGAAGACACCACATCAGGATTTCACGCAAAGATTCGAACGTCCACGTGGTGACCGGATTGGATTCTCCCGCATTTCCAATATAGAACATATGGACAGTTGGACTGTTTTCTTTCCCCCCCCCCTTTTTTTGCTTTCACTTTTAATTCGGAAAGCAGGGCTTTGACATAGCAACTGCTATAGAGACTTTCATATGCACTTTAAAACACATTTTTATGCACTTATACTCGCATTTGCACTTTATGTGACTTCGTATGCACTTTATTTGCATTGAACTTCAACTGCGTTTTTTATGAAGTGTACGCACTTTACTTTCATACACACAGTGTCATGTCAGCATTCACGGTTGCACCTAAGTGGTCCTTTCGACCGTGCACTTCCCAACTGGGAACACTGCATTTATCCTTGTATTTGTAGGCACCATTTGTATTATATGCCTTGAGACCCCTAATTGACCACCCTACAAAGAGACTGCGCCACTAGGACCCACCCCTTCCCTTACTGTACATACACGCATTTCTGTCGAGGTTCTGTGTTTCAACCCTGGTTGGCTGCACACCACAAACATAACCACTTACTAACTATTAGCGCCTCCATTGTGTATCCACATTCGGATGTACAGTTGTGTTCAAAATTATTCAACCCCCAATGCTGTAAAGGGTTTTAGGGAATTTAGTGACATTTGTAATTGTATTCAGAATGAAATCCTACAAGGACTTTTTAAAGAACCATATGCAACTAAAATGACATCAATTGGTTTTGTAATACAGTAGTAAATGTTTCTTTTGTGAGTTCTTCATTGACACAATTATTCAACCCCTTAAAGACTACCACTCTGAAGAACAGAGGTTCATTCAAGTGTTTTCAATCAGGTATTGAAAACACCTGTGGATGTCACGGAGCAGCAATAAAGCATAATAAGCACCAATTAGGCAGCTTTAAAATGACTGTGATACTCAGCTCCTTCTAGACATTTACTGGTGTGGTTACAAACATGGTGAGGTCAAGAGAATGGTCCAGGAAGACAAGAGAAGAGGTGATTACTCTTCACAGGAAGGGCAATGGCTATAAAAAGATTGCAAAGATGTTAAACATACCAAGAGAGACCATAGGAAGCATCATTCGCAAATTCAAGGCAAAGGGCACTGTTGAAACACTACCTGGTCGTGGCAGAAAGAAGATGCTGACTTCGACTGCTGTGCGCTACCTGAAGCGTAGAGTGGAGAAAAGTCCCCGTGTGACTGCTGAGGAACTGAGAAAAGATTTGTCAGATGTGGGTACTGAAGTTTCAGCTCAGACAATACGGCGCATACTGCGTAATGAAGGCCTCCATGCCAGAACTCCCAGGCGCACCCCCTTGCTGTCTCCAAAGAATAAGAAGAGTCGACTGCAGTATGCCAAAAGTCATGTGGACAAACCACAGAAGTTTTGGGATAGTGCTCTGTGGACTGATGAAACAAAATTAGAACTGTTTGGGCCCATGGATCAACGCTATGTTTGGAGGAGGAAGAACAAGGCCTATGAAGAAAAGAACACCTTGCCTACTGTGAAGCATGGCGGGGGGTCAATCATGCTTTGGGGCTGTTTTGCTTCTGCAGGTACAGGGAAGCTTCAGCGTGTGCAAGGTACCATGAATTCTCTTCAGTACCAGGAGATATTGGATGACAATGTGATGCAGTCCGTCACAAATCTGAGGCTTGGGAGACGTTGGACCTTTCAACAGGACAATGATCCCAAGCAAACCTCCAAGTCCACTAGAGCATGGTTGCAGATTGACCCCTTAGTGACCGGGTGGTTTTACACAAATCTGTCTTTTAGTGACCGCTGCTGTTTTTACGTTTCTGCGCTGTTAGTGTTTAGGTCAAATTTTCCTCTTACTCGTTTATTCGACCCACACATATTATACACCCTTTTTCCCGCCATTAAATGGACTTTCTAGAAATACCATTATTTCCATCATATCGAATAATTTACTATGAAAAAAAATATGAAATATGAGGAAAAAAAATGGTAAAAACACACTTTTTCGTAATTTAATCCCAAAAATCTACAACCACCCAAAAAGACCCCGGCTAAATAGGTTCAAAATTTTGTCCCGAGACTAGAAATACCCAATTTTTACATGCGTTTGCTTTTTAACCCCTTCACTGCTGAGACATGTCACCTATGTGCGCTGCGCTCATTCTGACCATTTTGTGCTAATTATTTTTAGATGACAGCCTAGGTCCTATTTAATTAAACTCCCCCCAGACCAAAAAAACTTTAAAAAAAAAAAATTTTTTTTTTATTTTTATTTTTTATTTAATTTATTTTTTTAAAGTTTTTTTTAAAACCAAACCTGGTCATGTTTGGTATCATTTGAAAGGCCAAAATCAGGCCTTTAAAATGATTTCAAATATGACCATCTAGCTGCCATGGATCGGGAGATAAAGGGATCCTTAGGATCCCCTTATCTCTACATGGCAGCTAGATGGTTAACTGGCCCACTGACATCCTCACACATATGGTGAGGTTGTCAGTGGGTGGGGGGGGACCTGGTGGCTTGGCTGACATCCAAGATGTCAGCCCCCCTCCAGGTTTGAATCGCGTTTTGGCGCCAATTGGCGCCGCAACGTGATCCGGCGGCGAAACTGTTAATGCCATACACCGCTGAAAAGGGGAGGCTCCCCTCTCCAGCAGTGCAAACGGCATCTCCCTAGCTTCAATGGTTGGGGAGATAGAGGGCTCCGAAGGAGCCCCCCCTCCCCTCCATTGAAATGCATGGGGACGCCTGCAGATGATGTCACCACGCAGCGTGGCGACGTCATCAGCCTCGCCTGCCCATGTAAATCACATGGGCAGGCTTCCTCCCTGCCAGATCGCCATGGGATCCAGCGAGGGAGGTGAGTATCGGGTGGGAGGGGGATTAGGCGCCGCTGACATACCCTGTACGTCCACGGGTCTAAGGGAGACCTGAGGACAGGATGTACAGGGTACGTCAGCGGCCCTTAAGGGGTTAAAGGCTGGAACATTTTGGAGTGGCCATCGAAGTCACCTGACTTAAATCCGATTGAGAACCTCTGGTGGGACTTAAAGAAAGTAGTTGCAGTGCGCAAGCCTAAGAATGTGACTGAACTGGAGGCTTTTGCCCATGACGAATGGGCGAAGATACCCGTAGATCGCTGCAAGACACTTGTGTCAAGCTATGCTTCACGTTTAAAAGCTGTTATAACTGTAAAAGGATGTTGTACTAAGTACTAAGATTGAATGTCACTTGGGGTTGAATAAAACTGATAATGATGTGAGCACAGAAAAGACATTTGTGGTTATTTCATTATAAATGTTATGTTATATTTGTCTGACCTACACGTGCCTCTTTGATTTAATTGTAAGCAAGATGACTGAATGATCAAAATCAATGTCAAACTGGCCAAAACACTCAATTTCAGTGGGGGTTGAATAATTTTGAACACAACTGTATTCAGCAGTGTTTAGAGATATACTGTCAGCCCAGATACAGTCAAATGCAGCAAAGTTGATTGGACGGCGCTTCACAGTACAGATGGACAATGATCCAAAACACATTGCAAAAGCAACCCAGGAGTTTTTGAAGGAAAATAAGTGTAATATTCTGCAATGACCGAGTCAATCACCTGATCTCAACCCAATTGAGCAGAATTTCACTTGCTGAAGGCAAAACTAAAAAAGGCAGAAAGACCCACAAACAAAGAATAACTGAAGACAGCTGCAGTTAGAGCCTGGCAAAGCATCAGAAAGGAGGAAACCAAATCTTTGGTAATGTCCATGGGTTCCAGACTTCAGGCAGTCAAGTAAAGGATTCTCCACAAAATATTAAAAATGAACATTTTATTTATGATTAGATTCATTTGTCCAATTACATTTGGGCCCCTGAAAATGGGGGGACTGTATAAAAATGGTTGCAGTTCCTAAAGTTTGTACTCAATATTTTTGTTCAACCTTGAAATAAAGCTGAAAGTCTGCACGTTTTAATTTTACTTTTGTGGCTGCAGTAGGGCTCAAAACGATCCTACTCACATAGAACTACCCTACCCCACCCTCACTCTTCTTGTTTAAAACCAAACTTGCCCATCTTCAATAGGGATGAGCCGGACACCCGGTTCGCATTCAAACTCGAACAATTTCAAAAGTTCAAGTTCGTACGTGAACACGATCCGAACTCAATGCAAGTCAATAGGACTCGAACGTAGAGATTTTTAGGGGTCCGGGTAGTGCCCTAGGGGACAGGAAACAAGGAAAAAAGTTTTAAAAAAAGACGTTTTTAAAGGAACAGTGATTTTTCCATGAAATAAAGGTTAAGAATAAAAATGAAAACTTCCTTCAAATATCGTGCATAGGAGGTCCCCATAACCTGCCTGTGAAGTGGCGGATTTGTCGGATGTATAGAAACATTTAAAAAGAAAAAAAATGACATTTCAAATAACAGTAAATGGTTTTCCTTTAATCTATTCATAAACAACTGCTTCGGGCGGCAGTCTGTGTGAAAAGAGGAGACGTTTTAGGACACGCAGAACAAGTTTATTGATTTTTTTGGCTAAATTATGGTGAAACTTATGCAGACTTTGGATGAAAGTAACAACAGGTGCATTAAAATTGGGCCTTTGGTGCGAGCTAGTGCCTTCACACCATAACCCCTCCGAGGTATTGTGGAAGAGTGCAGGGATGGACCCTGTGGTCAAATATTAAAATGATATGAATCTGGTACACGCGTCAGTGGCAGTACACCCAAATATTGGGCCTTTGGTGCCAGCTAGTGCCTTCACACCGTAACCCCTCTGAGGTATTGTGGAAGAGTGCAGTGGTGAAGGTTTTGGGAATACAGAATATGTCCCCGATCTATTCAGTTACATCAGCATCAGGGGAGTGATAGCTGCTGATCCAGGACTGATTCATTTTTATAAATGTCAGCCAGTCTACAGAGTCGGTGGACAGACGCACTCTTTTGTCTGTGACAAACCCTCCAGCGGCACTGAACGTCCTTTCAGAAAGCACGCTAGATGAAGGGCAACCTAGTAGCTCCATAGCATATTGGCTAAATTCTGGCCAGTGATCCAATCTCAACACCCAGTAAGCCAGTGGATCATCTGCTGTAAAGGTATCCAGGTCTGCCCTTGCCCCTAGATAGTCCTGCACCATATGGTGAAGATGCTGGCAATGGGTGCCTACATTTGACGTCCCTAGGCGTCGTGGACTAAAAAATTTGGAAAAGGCATCAGTCAAGCGGCCCTCTTCACCGCTCTTCCTCTGATAAACAGCAGCCTCAGAAGCACCTGTGTCATCAGTTGGTAACCTACCAGTGTCTGGAAAGGTGTTACACAAGTGTCGCATTAGAGAGTCCTCAAGTTGTTTCATCCTGTGCTCCCTCTGTGAGGGCAGGATGAGCTCTGCAACCTTACCCTTGTATCATGGATCAAGAAGGGTTGCTAACCAGTAATGATCCCTCTCCTTGATAGCATGAATCCTGGGGTCCTTTAGCAGGCTTTGCAGGATAAGGGAGCCCATGCAGCATAGGTTGGAGGTGGCATTAGCTTCAGAGTGTTCCTGGTCACTGAGGATGACCGTATCGTGCACTACCTCCTCCCAGCCACGTACTAGTCCATGGGTTTCTGGGGACACAAAACCCTCCCTTGAGGAATCCCCACCTTCAATGCCCCCACAACTTAAATATTCCTCCTCCGGTCTGATCTGAGGACCCGCAGGAATGCTGTCTGCGTAAAGACTGGGGCCTTGAGAGCTAGGGAAGTCCTCCTCCTCCTCCTCCTCCCGCTGCTCTGCCTCTAGTGCCACATCTATAATTCCCTGCAGATTGCGCTCCAGCAGGAACACTAAAGGAATTGTGTCACTGATGCATGCACTGTCCCTGCTCACTATCCTCCTTGCCTCCTCAAATGGTGACAGTACAGTGCATGCATCTTTGATCATCAGCCACTCTGGGGGGGGGGAAAAAACAAGTTGACCTGAACCTGTCCTTGTGCCATACTCACACAGGTATTCATTGATGGCCCTCTGCTGCTTGTGCAGGCGCTGCAGCATTGCCAATGTCGAGTTCCACTTGGTGGGCATGTCACAGATCAGGCGGTTTGTGGGAAGGTGGAATTCTCTTTGAATTTCTGCCAGGCGAACACTTGCTGGGAATGACCGTCTGAAGTGACTGCAGACTTTTCTGGTCTGGATGAGAAGCTCTGCCAGCCCTGGGTACCTGGTTAGGAAACGCTGTACCACCAGATTTAGGACGTGTCCTAGGCATGGTACATGCATCAACTTATCCAGGCGTAGGGCCGAGAAAAGGTTGCTGCCATTATCACAGACGACCATTCCCAGCTCAAGCTGGCGTGGTGTTAACCATCTCTGCACCTGCCCCTGCAGAGCTGACAGAATTTCTGGCCCGCTGTGGCTCCTGTCTCCTAAACAAACCAGCTCAAGCACAGTATGGCATCTTTTTGCTTGAGCCATTGCGTAGCCCCTGCCACGCGTCGGTTTAACTGCCACTGCGCCAGAGACAGAAGGAGGAGAAAGAGGAAGAGGTGGTGGAGCAGACAGACCTCATATAAGCAGCTTTCTGGAGGCGTGGTGGATGAGCAAGCTCCAGCTCAGAGCCCCATCCTGGATCCCTCCCAGCTGCAAGCAGAGTTACCCAGTGTGCCGTGAAGGAAATGTAACGGCCCTGTCCATGCTTGCTGGACCACGTGTCTAAAGTAATGTGCACCTTGCTGCTGACTGCCTTTCCCAATGACTCCATAACATTGTCTTCCACGTGCTGGTATAGTGCTGGAATGGCCTTCCGTGAAAAGAAATTGCGTTTTTGAACCTGCCACTGTGGTACAGCACATTCGGCAAATTCACGGAAGGAAGCAGAGTCCACCAGCTGGAAAGGCAGTAGCTGTAATGCGAGTAATTTTGCCAAGCTGGCATGTAGACGGTTGGGACAATATTTGTTCTTCCGATGCAGTAGCTGGGGCAACGAAATCTGACTGCATAAATCTGCAGCTGATGGGATGCTGGCAGATTCAGAGGAAGGAAGTGGTACACCTATTACTGTAGCATCATCCCTGTCAGTGGAGGTTGTAGGCAATGACATGGCAGGACATATAGTGGGGGTAGAGACAGATGAGGAGGAGGACCTATGCAAAGTGTTGTGCCAACGGGATGTGTGGCAGGTGGTCATATGTTGCCTCAAGCACGTGGTACCTAAGTGTCTGATGTCTTTCCCACGCTTGATCCTCTTCTGACATAGCTTACAAGTAGCAACACTGCAGTCTGCTGCACATGTCGTGAAGAACTCCCAGACAGCAGAGATCCTGGACGTGTGCTACGAGACAACAGCGCTCTGCACCTGAGCAGCTCTGACATCTGATGCCTTGGACTGGCTACTGTTGCTCATAGAGGATGTTGTGCCTCGTTTTTGTTGGGCCTCCTTTGTTCGATCAGGCACCCAGGTGGAGTCAGTGACCTCATCATCATTGTCATCACCCCCTATCTCTTCGTCACTGGAGCCAACCTCGCAATATGCTGCAGCTGCTGGGGGAACATGAGTGCCAGTTCTTTGTGTGTCACTGCACCCCCTCCCTCTAGGCTGATTATACTCCCTTCCTCAACCTCAGAGTTTGAATCAGAGCACTGATCGCATCCTCAAGCAGCATGTCACTGTCACTGTAGTCAAACAATTCAGCTGACTCCTCCGTGTATGATAGTGAGGCTACAGCAGGAGTTGCTGTGGAAATGGAGGCTAAATTAGATGTTTTGGCAGCTGAGGTGGACTGTAAACCACTACAAGCCTGGCTGGCAGAGGACTCGGAGGATGAGGATGGCCTGGTTAGCCAATCCTACAAATCCTCTGTATGTTGCTGCTGCTTAAAACGGCCAGCACCAGTTAGAAACAAGGACAAGCGTGCCCCTGCTGAGGATGCACCACGTCCACGACGACCAGGGGCACAGCCTTCCCACACAGTGGCTGCTTGTCCTCTTATCTGTGTTTGGGAGCGTCTGCCTGTCCTTTTTGGTTTTTCTGACATGGTGAGTGATATATAGATTAAAGATATACAGATTTTCCAGAACAATGCTATACGTCAGTGATACACCCTGGTTGATAGCTGCCAACACCCAGATTCTAATCTGAATAGATAAACAGTTGAACTCTGATTAAACTGTGTTATTGTATGGTATCTAGAATTAGATTAAAGATATACAGATTTTCCAGAACAATGCTATAAATCAGTGATAGACTTTGCAGTGGCAACACACAGATTCAAATTCACACAACTCTGGTATAAATCAGTGATATAGCCTGATAGCCTTTTCAGTGCCAACACACAGATTACAATTCCCAGAAATCAGATATAACTCAGTGATACAGCCTGATATGCAACAAAGAATCTCCTCTCCTCTCTGATTCACTCCTGCAACAAACACACTCTGGGGCTGCGGGAGAGCCTTATATAGTGTGCTGCGGGATTTAGCTCTGTGAGCCCATGATTGGGCAAAATTCGTGCCTCCAATACACAGCTTAGTATTCCGCCGAGATGGTGGCTGTACGCAGACCCTTGAACCCACTCATTGTTACAACATAGACTCCTAACAGTGCCCTCAATGTCCCCTTTATGTTTATGACAAACCCTCAGGATAGCTCATTTGGGTATTTGTGTTCTGATTCTTTTCAGTTTATGCAATTTTTTATACACCTTTTGATGTTGTTCCACTTTCTGTTCAAGACTATTACCTATGGTGCTTATTGTTATAATACAAAATAAAAGGAGTATGTACTGTTACATTTACTGAGCAATGTATCACGGACTGCTTTAACCCCATAATAACCCTATAGTGAACAGGCGGTTTTACCATTGTCAGTCCGAAAGTACCCACTGCTGTTTTTACATTTCAGCGCTGTTAGTGTTTAGCTCTAATTTTCCTCTTCCTCGTCTATGGAACCCACACATATTACATACTGTTTTTCTCACCATTAAATGGCCTGTCAAAAGATACCATAATTTTCATCATATCTTATAACTTACTATAATTTTTTTTATGAAATATGACTAAAAAAACACAAAACAGAAAGAACACTTTTTCGAACTTTTATCCCCAAAATCTACAACCGCAAAAAAGACCCTGGCTAAATAGTTTCTAAATTTTGTCCTGAAACCAAAAATACATAATTTTTACATGTTTTTGCTTTTTAACCCCTTCACTGCTGAGCCATTTCACCTCTGTGTGCTGACCTCCTTTTGACCGTTATATGCTCATCATGTTTAAACGTGATTTGAAGTCCTATTTTATTATACCCCAGACAATTTTTTTTTTAAAAAAACACTTTATTATTTTTACTTTTGTTTTTTATATTTACACCAAACATGGTCATGATCAGGCCTTTCCAATGATACCAAACATGACCTTATAGCTGCCACAGATTGGGAGATACGGAGGTCCAAAAGACTTCCTAGCTCCACTTAGCAGCTAGGGGTTAAGTGGCCAAGTGACGTCATCGCACATATGGCGATGATCTCAGTAGGCAGGGGTTACCCCGGGGGTTTGGCTGACATCCAAGAATTGCAATCTGGCACCCAAGGGGTTAAAGAGAGGCACCGCTGAAAAAAGGCAGACTTTGACCCCCAATGTCACTTGGGGGTTGAATAAAACTGATAATGATGTGAGCACAGAAAAGACATTTGTGGTTATTTCTTTATAAATGTTATGTTATATTTGTCTGACCTACACGTGCCTCTTTGATTTAATTGTAAGCAAGATGACGGAATGATCAAAATCAATGTCAAACTGGCCAAAACACTCAATTTCAGTGGGGGTTGAATAATTTTGAACACAACTGTATCTCTGACCACGCGGCGGTCACAATAGAACTACGTTTCATTTCCCCGCTCCCGCAGTCCCGCAACTGGCGTTTTCCGGCTTCACTATACAAGTCAGAGGGATTTAAGAAGCATGTGGAATTGTGTTGGCACAATTATGTGGATAGAAACATAGAAATATAGAAAAATGTCGGCAGATAAGAACCTTTCGGCCCATCTAGTCTGCCCAATTACATGGATACTTTACCTGGATTTATCTTTTGTTTAGGATAGCCTTATGCCTATCCCATGCTTGCTTAAATTCAATTACTGTTTTGGCCTCTACCACTTCAACTGGAAGGCTGTTCCATGTATCCACCACCCTCTCAGTAAAATAATGCTTCCTGATGTTACTTTTAAACCTTTGCCCCTCTAATCTAAGACTATGTCCTCTTGTTTTGCTACTTTGTTTCCTTTTAAATATACTCCCTTCCTCTACCTTGTGGATTCCCTTTACGTATTTAAATGTTTCTATCATATCACCTCTGTCTCGTCTTTTTTGGATGACAATATAGACCACTTAGACGACACTATTTTATTCTGGGAAGCGGCCAAGCCAGTAATGAGGGGGCATATTATAGAATATGTATCGTGCAAGCGAAAAGAGATCAATAAAAGGCTACTGGAGGCACATTCGACCCTAGTGACCACATACAGGTTTCACTTACTGCAAGCCACTGCCCAATCCGCGACAGATTACAAGGCCAGCAAGAAGGCATATGCCGAAATAGTTGAGGACAGGTCACAATATTTTTGATTCCACCAAAAAAACAAGTTTTTTCGCTGGGGTAACAGACAGGGAAAATTATTGTCCAACCTTCTTCGACTGCAAATGCTTATTTCAGGGACTATTTTGAAAGATTTTACAAGGCAGAACCAGACGTCTGGGAGTCTCAGGCGGGTATCTTTCTAGAGGCTAACCTACCTGAATTAGACCCAGAGGCTCGGGAACAGTTAAACACCCCAATTAACCCAACGCTGCGCTGCGGAATATGCTGGCGCTTTATAAATAAAGAATAATAATAATAATAACCCAACGGAAATCCATAACGCCATTGCTCGCTTACAGCATCATAAGACACCAAGTCCAGGCGGTTTTTCGGCGTAATTTTATAAAATTTTACAGGGTCATGTAGTTCCACACCTTGCTACGCTGTATAATAATATTTTACAGGGCAAAGACCCCCCACCAACCTTTAATACCTCAAGAATAGTTGTCCTTCCCAAGCCAAATAAAGATCCCATGCTAATCACGTCATACCGTCCGATTTCTCTTTTGAATGTCGACCTGAAACTTTTGTCTGGTATCATGGCTTGCCGACTTCAGGCGCCCTTGACGGACTTTATTTCCCCTGCACAGACGGTTTCCTAAAGGGACGTCACTCCATGCAGAATATTAGACGCACTCTGGCGGCAATATGGGCATCGAATGATCGTCAGCCTTCGGCGGACCTGGTCCTTAGTTGCGATGCCGACAAAGCATTCGACCGAATATTTTGGGCCTACTTGCGTCGGTTTTTTAAATACCATTTTTTGGCAGAGCAATCGGAAACGTGTTTGAGGCTCTATATCGCTCCCCGGCGGCCACGGTGACGACTAATGGGCTTAACTCTAATCCCTTCTTACTGGAATGTGGCACGAGACAGGGTGCCCTTTATCCCCTCTCTTTTTCAACCTAGCTCTTGAACCGCTTATACACATACTTCTAACTCGACCCGACGTCAAGGGCATAAGGGTGGGCGACCAGGAGGTGCGGGTAGTGGCGTTTTCAGATGATTTGCTCTTGTTCCTCTCTGACCCGAAAAGGGCGCTCCCAACGATACTTGACTACTTGGAAAAATTCCACATAGCCTCAGGTTTTAAAATCAACTTCGAGAAAACATTGGCCATTCCTCTGGGTAGGAACTGCAGGTCCACCTTAGCGAACCACATGCCATTCAGTTGGAGCGAGGGAGGCACCTTTAAATACCTGGGATTACTGCTCCCAATTGATTTCGGGAGATTATACGAAGTAACAATCCCACCGCTGATAACCCAATTTAAAACTCTGCTTTCTTCTCGGACCAAACTTCCACTATTTTACATGGGGAGGATTAGCCTCATAAAAATGGTGGCGTTCCCGCGCCTGTTATACCCGATCCAAATGCTACCCATACTCAAACAACGGGATATCTCGAACATCCATTCCCTATTTAATACGTTTACATGGGACGGAGGGAGGGCACGTATAGCACTACACAAATTACAATTACCATACAACCTGGGAGGCATGAATATGCCTGAGATAGGATCATACAACCTGGCCGCCCAATACCGCTTAGTAGCAGACTGGATAACAGACTCCTCCAGATTCACGGACCATAAACTAGATCAGGCAATGGCCTATCCGTTGTCAGTAGGGGCTCTCCTCCATCTGGCCCCCTCTTCGCTGCCGCCCACCCAAAGAACGAACCCTCTTCTCACTGTAGGCCGAGTTACGTGGTACAAGGCCAGGGAATACCTGGGCCTATCTTGGAAAACTTCGATTTATCAGCCTTTGCTTCGCAATCCGAGCTTCCAAGGCGGCTCACCCGCCCTGGCCTTTTGGGCCTTAGCGCGTAAGGGCTTATCCCAAATTGGTCAAGTACTGAGCCTACCTTCACACACCCTGCTCTCATACGAAGCGGTATGCAACATTCTAGCACCCACATATCTGCATCCCATGTATTATTTACAACTCTCCACATTCAGCTCACAGCAGTTACGGGATTTGGGGTCCAGGGATTTCCTTAACCCTCTAGACAGCATAATGAAAACAGGCCCCTCAACAGCTGCCTTCCGACAAATACTCCGTCCCCACTATGACTGGACAGTCGCCACCACAGGAGTAGCCTCTTGGTGTCTTTACCTCCCGCAACAGTCACCCTTTTCGCTCATAGCAGCCACCACTAGATCACGCAAACAAATTCCATCGGCCCAGTATGGGGAAATGTTTTTCAAATTATTACACGGGGCCTATGTAGCGCCAGCCAGACTGGCCCTCTATAATCCGCTAAATTCGGGACGCTGTCTTAAATGTTCACAAGATAGGGCAGATCTTTTTCATTGCCTGTGGTCCTGCCCCCGAATTCAACTTTTCTGGAACAACATTAAAAAGTTCGGGTCTAGACTCCTAAAACTAGTAATGCCGACCTCTCCAGACTGGGCGTTGTTTAACATTCTCTCTGATCAGGAAACACGTCAACTGTCCAGGGCCCAGAAAACACTTCTAGGCATTGTCGCAGCGTCCGCAAAGAAAGCCATTTTAGGCCACTGGATAGAGGTCAGCCCCCCCTCGTTCTCGATGTTCTACTCCAGGTTTTACTCTATCTTTAGACATGATTGGGCGGAAGCGAGTCTCCATAAAGAAGACAAGGTGGGAGAGTTTTTTGGGGTTTGGGGGCCTTTCATGCAACTCCTACCAGAAGATAGCCTGACCCGGATTAAAAATGATTTCCAGTGTACGGAATGGATTTTGTTGAATTCGCTCACAGACCCACCTTTGCTACCGACGTCATACTCCAGAGCGCTGGATGAATACTTGAACGTCCCAAGATCGTAAAAACAACAACTCGTCCTGATATGAGGGGAACTGTATATTGTGCTGCTTAAGGGGTAAAACTTGTTATTTCGATGTATGACATACCTTCAACGTTGATATATATGCTGTACTGCTTGAATCTTTAATAAACATATTTAAAAAATAAAAAAAATAAATGATTTTACCAAAAACCACTGCTTGCTGACAATGTTTTTTTGCAGATTCACATAGTAGTGAATGGGGTTAAGGGGATTTTTCTCCTGAACGTACTATGTACATCAGTGGTCCTTATGGGGTTAATCTGTACTCAAATTATTCTGGTCTAATCTCTTATTACTTAATGTACACTCTCAATTAAATTTGTAAAATAAAAAAATAATTCCCAGAGACCCCCAAACCTCACATTTAATAAATAACACCCCCTTAATATTTATGACTAGCTGTTCCATGTTAATAATTTTGATCAAAATAAATTGTATACATTACATACAATGAGCAAAAAATTCAGATTTTTACATTTCAAATAAACGGTCTATTGCGACACAAAAACACATGAAATATTTTTCATTTTTAGAAAGGGTACTTCATGAAGAAACACAGCCACAAAAGTAATCGTGATTAATTGTGATTTAATTTTAAACAGAATTTATTTATTTTTCAAATGTATTGATTTTTTTTTTTAAAAAAAATATATATATATATATATATATATCATTACTGTGTGTATATGTTATATTTTTAATCTGCCGAGTCTTATGAAAAAAAAGGATATATAATATGTCTGTGGGCAAAGTCCTACATTAAAACGTGATTTCAAATTACGTTTAAACATGACGAGTACAAAAATGGTGAAAATGAGCTCAGCAAGCAGGGATAAAATGACTAGGCAGAAAAGAGGTTAAAATATACAGTAATTTGCCCCAGGCAGGTTACATTGAGATAGCACTATATTTATTGATATGCACTAGTGATGAGACGAGCTTCCTCACCTGCAGCAGACATTTGCTGACGTCGCTCGCGCAGAGTGCTTTATTGCACGCTGTTGTTGTGGAGATGATAGAGCAGCACACAGCAACAATAAGAAGCAATGCTGGGATACACATTCTTCTTTGCTGTACCTGGTTTGTGCCAACTTTGTTATCACCACATCCCTGTTAACAATAAAGATAGACGCAATAGATTAGCACACGTACAATTCAATGCCAAGCAAAGCAGCCATATTGTACTTAGATTTCCATACATACAGCATTTTCACAGATAGCTGTTTAAGTGTGGTTAAGGGTTATAATATTAAAACATATATATTTATTTCACTTGGGAAGAAAAGGAGGTATACTGACCATGAATTACAATGTTAAAGGCATTGTTCAAATATTGAGCAGGACGCACAGGATCCACAAAAGGCCACTGGGAATTATTTCATCTCTGTCTTCAGTTGCTCCCAGCCAGAGGAAGTGGTGGATAGCACCGCCCTCTGCATCGTGGGGTGAGAGGTGAGTATGGGATTTTTCAGTCCCTTTAGATTAACATGTTAAGTGATTTTGCAAAAATCACTTAACACCAGATTTTCAAAGTCAGTGTTCTTTTTGAATACTGTCTTCAATACTAGAAGAACGAGCTATGTTGGAATAGCTAATCCGTCTGCTAGGCGCAAATTAACAGCTCCAATACAAAGTGTAGGAGCGTTTATTTACAGTTACCTGATGAAACAACTGAGCCCTAAGCAGGGCTATCGTTAGGGGTTGGTAAGCTTTCGACTGAAGTCGAAGTGTCTATTGGCTCTAGATGATAACCTATTGCCCATGGTATTTACATGGAGTCTCTGAAAATGAATAAAGAGTAATTTAACACGTGTTAAACTAACTTTGCTACTTTAGTAAATTGGGCTACTCAGGTTAATGCAGGGAGTTTCTTTTTTAATGAAACTCAGGGATGTGACTTGTGTTGTGTGTCATTTTAAACTCGGGGTACATGAGCCTAGAAATGTATTTGGGAGGTGCAGGCCTCATATTCTATATTATTTCCTTACCGTCTCTTATGTCGAAGTCACCCTGTGCCTGTAGGGTGCAGTGTGTTTCTGTAACCTGTGTTATGTATGAATAATGTTATTGTCTGTCTATTGTTATGGGCTTTTATTATCTGTATTAATAAACAAAGATAATACATTTTATTCCACAAATCGAGATAATCAACATTCAGTCAATATATTTGCATGGTAATTTCAAAATTCTTCAAATCTTAAATGATATAATTTGCTATCAAACATATATTCTTTTCACACGACATTCATTCCTATCATATTACGGGGCATTTATTTTTCTTTAATCCATGGTTGCCATACTGCATAATGGTCATCATAGTTATTTAAAAAATTCCCACAGAAACCTTTCTCTAACCTTGCTTGGAAATTAATCTGCTGATTGATATCATTCCAGTTCAGAGGATCTACTGACCTCCAATTTCTAACTATGATCAATTTTACTGCAAAGCAGATATGGATAAAAAACATTTGACTAGTATTTAAGGTTGGCAGGTCAAGATGTAAAACAGCAGCTCCTGAGGTTAGCTCAATAGGAGTGTCCATCATTTGTGATATTTCTTTCAATTTTCCCTAATATTTTGAGCAATCCCACCATATATGTCTAAAAGATCCTCAGTGCTGACCACATCTCCAACACAATTAGGAGTTTTTACTACTTATTCCAATTAACTTGGTAGGGGTCATATTTATACCATCTAAAACGTAATTTGACATATACTTCCAAAAGATTGACGGAATGGACTGTCTGCTTTGTTACCGCCATTGCTTTATACGAATCTGTATCTTCCCATACCTTACCAAGATCACTTTTCCACTTTTTAATATGTTCATATTCCTGTATTGATGCATCTATGGTTAAAAAATACGTCTATATTACTGTTTGTTTGATGGGGATAGAGGACATTATGCTCTATAAAATGTTTAAACCTCAAGAAGTTAAATAGATCCTTATCATTTAACATCTTTTTAGAAATCAAGGCTTTGAATGGAATAACTTTATTTTATTTTTTTGTGAGAAAGGATTTTACCAGGAAGGATACATTGAGATTTCTCTCGTTTTCAAGTATGTCCTGGGTGATATTCTCCATCAATTGAAAAAAATTTATGATAAATAGTTTTTCTTCCAAGACTCTAGGTCTACATTTCCTGACTGATTTTTGTTGGTTTCTAATGGCATATGTATTAGATGTAGTTTGGCCAATATTTGTGATTTGTATCCAGAGAGTATTTAGATGCTTTACAATCAGGTTCATGGCCGATTTTGCCAAGTCTTTTTTCCAAAGGCAAAATTTCAATGTTTTTGATTTTATCCCATATTTCGCGAGTTCCATCCAGGGCTGATCTTGGTTATAATTATTTATCCACAGTGCGATGCGGGCAAGCATTATGGCATGGTATATACATGGGTCAAGTCCTGGGAAAAAAAGTGAGGGAACTCACCCACGAATTCCACAACCCCTATTACCTGAAGAAAAAATATATACCTTATTTTTCGCTCCATAAGACGCACTTTTCCCCCCCCAAAAAGTGGGGGGAAAAGTGGGTGCGTCTTATGGAGCGAATGCCCCATGATATGCCTCAGCTCACCTGCTGCCGCGTTCAGCTCCCTCTGAGCATGCGTCTGGCGGCAAGAGCTTGGGCACTCGCCTGGGGGAGCCACGTGACCACGATCTCGCGAGATCGCGGTCACGTGGCTCCCCCAGGCGAGTGCCCAAGCTTCCTGCCGCCGGACGCATGCTCAGAGGGAGCTGAAGGCTGCGGCGGCGGCAGGTGAGCTGAGGCATATCCATGAGCTGCTGGGGCAGTATCCATGTGTGAGCTGGGGCATATCCATGTGTGAGCTGGGGCATATCCATGTGTGAGCTGGGGCATATCCATGTGTGAGCTGGGGCATATCCATGTGTGAGCTGGGGCATATCCATGAGCTGCTGGGGCATATCCATGTGTGAGCTGGGGCATATCCATGTGTGAGCTGGGGCATATCCATGTGTGAGCTGGGGCATATCCATGTGTGAGCTGGGGCATATCCATGTGTGAGCTGGGGCAAATCCATGTGTGAGCTGGGGCAAATCCATGTGTGAGCTGGGGCATATCCATGTGTGAGCTGGGGCAAATCCATGTGTGAGCTGGGGCAAATCCATGAGCTGGGGGACAGTATCCATGAGCTGGGGCAAAATCCATGAGAGGAGCTGGGGCAATATCCATTATTACACTATTTGATTCAGAATATTTATTTTCCTGTTTTCCTCCTCTAAAAACTAGGTGCGTCTTATGGTCAGGTGCGTCTTATGGAGCGAAAAATATGGTATATCACGAGTATAGCAGTACGTGGTGATACCATTTTTATTGGGTTAACATTACATTTAAAAGACAAGCTTTCAAGAGTGTAACCTCTCCTCTTCAGGTCTGGAAACTATACTGATCAGTGAAAGGTATCACTACGTACAGGTATACTCGGGATTTTGGCAACTGGACTAACGCGTTATATATAATATATATCACATACAGAGATATAGATATATATATATATATAGATATATATAGATTATATATATATATATCCCCAGGCACAGACCCACAGAATTATATACACAGGCACAGACCCCCCAGAATTATATACACAGAACTGGACCCCCAGAATAATATGCATAGCACTGGACCCCAGAATAATATGCACAGCACTGAGCCCCCAGAATAATATACACAGCACTGAGCTCCAAGAATAATATTTACAGCACTGAGGCCCCAAGAATAATATGCACAGCACTAAGCCCTCAGAATAATATACACCGCACTGGACCCCCAGAATAATATACACAGCACTGGACCTCCAGAATAATATGCACAGCACTGAGCCCCCAGAATAATATACACAGCACTGAACCCCCAGAATAATATGTACAGCACTGAGCCCCCAGAATCAGACCTCAGAATCAGATGGGGACCCGCCTGCACCAGCGTGCTCCTGCTCCTCCACGCAGCTGCTGGCTTCTGAAGGCTGTGAGGCGCTCTTGCGAGATCTCGCCTATAGGCCGCGTCAGATCCTTCAGAGGACCAGGGGCGGATCCAGACACAGGTTTTGGGGGGGGGCATTCTCACATGGATATATTTGCCCCCAGCTCTTATGGGTATATTTGCCCCAGCTCTTATGGGTATATTGCCCCATCTCTTATGGGTATATTTGCCCCCCAAGGTTTTATGGGTATAATTGTCCCCCAGCTCTTATGGGTATATTGCCCCAGCTCTTATGGGTATATTTGCCCCCCCAGCTCTTATAGCTATATTTTCCCCCCAGCTCTTATGGTTATATTTGCCCCCCAGCTATGGGTATATTGCCCCAGCTCACCTCTCTGCCAGTGCCAGGCACGGCCCGAAACAGTTTAGTGACACACATTGCCGGCAACCGCGTGTTTTTCCTCCTACGCGTGCCGCCAGCATAAAGCTCTACCTCCACCGCCCGCTCGCCTGGAATCTATCCACCAGGCAGCCGCGTCTCGCGAGATCTTGCAAGATCGCGGCTGCCTGGTGGATAGATCCCAGGCGAGCGAGTGGTAGAGGCAGAGCTTTATGCTGGCGGCCGCACGTAGGAGGAAAAACACGCGGCCGCCGGCAATGTGCGCCACTAAACTGTTTCGAGCCGGGCCACAGCGGGAATCTGCGTTCCCGCTGTGGGAGAAGTGCGAGAACGCCGTTCCTGCGCGTTCCCGCAGGACTCAAGCCCTGGTTTCAATGTTAAAAATATTTGCCGCTTTTAGCCAATATCTAATAAATCATTTATTTATTTTAATCTACAGCAAAAGTCTATTTTTTTTTAGGATTTTGTTGTGGCATTTTTCAGCAAAAAAAAAAAAAAAAAAGAATGATTTTCTGTAATAAATCTTTTTCTTATTATTCTTACGAACTCCTAGGTTAATTCCAGACATTTTCATCCAGTAGTCTTTTTGCAAACAGAGTTTCAAATTTGAAACTTGCGATCGTTTTGTTGTTTTTTTTACCCCCGTTTGTTGGCTTTTTTCGGATGCATACGGTGTTTTATCGGCGGTTTTGTGTTGGATTTTCAGATGCGGAGGGTGGATTTTCCCTGCACTTCAGAAACCCTGCGGTGAATGCAGAATTTACCGCAGGATCGTGGGAATTTGATTCCCTCAAGTGCAGGGAACGAGAGCGCACCAAAATGTCGGCGATATGTCAGTGCTCTCTGAATAATCCCTATAGTTATTCCCAAGCAGAGAAAAGCTTTTTCTATCCATTGAAAGGGATAAACCTCTCTGGGCAAATTTTGAGTTTAAATCTATAGTAATATAAATTGCTGTTGACTTCCACACTTAATTTATAATTTGACCAACCTGCATATTCCTCTATTATTTTCATCATCGATTCGAGAGAATATAGGATCTATCAATGTTAATATAGATATCCCTCTTTGCAGACTATATCATACTTGAGTAGCAGCGATCGAGAAACTCTTTATATTGTCCTGTTGTCTCATCATTTGCGCCAATAGCTCCAACACTAAAATATACGACATTGGAGCCAGAGGGCAACCCTGTCGAGTTCCATTCGATACTCCAAGCTAGATTCCAGTATTCTAGCCTCCGCTGAATCATATAGGACCATAATTGCATCTAGAAATCACTGATTAAAGCCAAAAACATGTAAAACCTCCCTCATAAATCTCCAACTGATCCTGCAGAAGGCCCGTCAACAGTGTCAGGAACAGCTTGATGCAGAGACCCAGCAATGCTACGGTATTGGTGAGCAGTTGCGACAATCTGAAAGCATGCTGTACGCTGCCCACCAACAACTGGAAAACAAGATGCTCCAGACATTGCTACAGCAGAAGATACAGGCCAAGCTGCAAGCTTCAGTTGCTGAACTAAAAGCAAAGATTTTACAGCTAGAAATACAGCTGGATGTTGGGATTAACAAGCAGCAGGCTGTCAGTGAACAGCTAAACAGGACAAAGGAAAATATGCATGCTGCTCTCCAGCAGATACAAGAGGAGAGGTTTCATGCAGGACAATTCCAGGAGCTACATACCAAACTCCAGGCCCCAGATGCTACTGAGAAGGCAAAAGATCATGCAACTGCAGCACAGTAGGCCACCTGGACAGGAGAAAGCCACTGAGTTGGCAGGTAGAGATCCTGAGGAGCCAGCAGCAGAGCAGAGGGCCAATGTTCTCTGGCTCCAAACAGGAGAATTACCGAAAGATGCGGATGAGACTTTGGTTTCCAAGTATGTGCTCCCTGGATGCTGGGCAGTTGGCCTCGATCCCCAACCCTTTTCCAAGTAGAGACCGGGCACCCCACAGTCTTTCCAGCGGCTGATCTGACTAAAAGGAGAAGGCACTAGTGCTACATCTCCTCAGCGTTAGACACAACCAACGGGAGATGCCGGGAATGGCTCGGTGAGTAACGCGCTAACACCTGTATTTTGCCCTGGCACTGGAAAGATGTTCCCATGCAGTGCTGCAAATACAGTTACCCATGTGTGGCTCCTTAAAGAATTTTAGGAGGGTTGAGTGCATCTGTGGTTGTGGTCTGGACTGCAGTGTCAGTGTGGAGGGAGACAAACGTTTTGGGATTTGGTTAGTCTTTTGGGGGGAGATATATGAGTTATGTCATTTTAAACTCTTGGTACATGAGCCTAGAAATGTGTTTGGGAGGTGCAGGCCTCATGATTTCCCTGCCCTCTCTTATGTTGAAGTCACCCTGTACCTGTAGGGTGCAGTTTGTTTGTGTAATCTGTGTTATGTATGAATAATGTTATTTGTCTATCGTTATGGTCTATGTGTATCTGTTGCTATTCACTGATGGGATTACTGGCTGGGTTATTTTAGCCTTTTCCACCATCCCCTCTCTGGTATAGGTTATTATCTGGTGTATATTTAAATGGTCTTTTGTTGATCAGCCTTGTCAGGCAAACGCTGGTCCATTATCTAAGGACTATAATCCTATTTACCATTTCTTGACAGTCATTGTCCTGTCTTGTCTAGGAATGTTGAGCAATATTGCTACCCTGGGACTGTATATGTGTAGCTCAATAAAGGCGTTCAGTGTTGTAGTCGTTCTAAATCTCTCAAAACTACTGTGTCGTCTTATTTCTGGGGGATGCCAAGCAAGGCTCTTTACGTGTACCCATCCATAAGCTTTGTCTAAGGACTAGAGGAAGGCACGAAAGCCTGCTGGTGAGAGAATGGGAGTTCAGCAAAGAAGCGGTATTGACAGATGTGACACTGAGATCTGTTACATGACTGTTATCCATTTCTATTTAATTCAGTTATACTGACTAAATAGAAATACATGATTACAGTTGCAAGAAAAAGTATGTGAACCCTTTGGGATTACGTGGAGTTTTGCATGAATTGGTCATAAAATGTGCTCTGATCTTCATCTAAGTCACAACAATTTGAAAAACACAGTCACAACATTATATGTTTTCATGTTTTTATTGAACAGAACATGTAAACATTCACAGTGCAGGGTGGAAAAAGTATGTGAACCCCTAGCCTAATGACTTCTCCAAGAGCGAATTGGAGCCAGGAGTGAGCCAACCTTGAGTCCACTCGGTGTGATCTTATTTCTGCGAGGCATGGGTCACATCAGGCAGTGCTTCTTGAAACCAGTAAACCCAAAACTGGTGTGTGTTTTTAAAGGGCAGGACAGCTTTCAGCAACACATCCAATAATATCACACTGATTGGACTCAAGGTTGGCTCACTCCTGGCTCCAATTAGCTCATGGAGAAGTCATTAGGCTAGGGGTTCACATACTTTTTCCACCCTGCACTGTGAATGTTCACATGTTATGTTCAATAAACACATGAAAACATATAATGTTTGTGTTGTATTATTTTAAGCAGACTGTGTTTTTCAAATTGTTGTGACTTAGATGAAGATCAGAGCACATTTTATGACCAATTCATGCAAAACTCCACATAATCCCAAAGAGTTCACATGCTTTTTCTTGCAACTCTACATGCGAATTGGGCTGATTTCTTACAGCTATCAGGCTGCTATATGTTTAGCATTTTGCAATTAGGGCTTAATGACCTTAGCTTGATCCATGGATCAGTGTTCCTTTATCTTCTGCTTCTACTACACGATGTGTTTTTGTTGGGTAGTTCCACATTAATATTAGGAGCAATAAATACTTTATATACAAGAAGATAACCCCATGCTTTTATCTCAGACCTCGTATGCCAGCAGTAGTACTAGTGAGCATTCATGTGGCCACGTGTTTGTTATTTTAGCTATCTATATTAATTACATAATGTCTCCGTCTGGAACTCAGGCCCTTTTCACATGTCTGCGGTTGTGTTTGCTGTTAAGGTTATTAAGTGACACACACACTAAGAATGAAGGAAAAATCCATTAAACATTTGTTAACCTTGGCTTCTTTAATAAAGTCAAAAGCTGAGCAAAGATTTCTTTAGTTGGAGGATAAATAGGTGTGCGTGTTCAGAGACACGTGTCAAGGACACAGTCACGATGAACATGATGTAGCGGAGACCCTAGCTAGCTACATCAAGCTTTTAGAAATTATATTTTATTTGAAATTTGATTCAGTAAAATTGTATGTCACCCACCTAAACCATTAAGGAATTGGATAATCATTTGTCCACTAAGGCTAGGGTCAGACTAACGCATTTTTTGCGTCGTCCGTGAAAAAGTGCGTTCGAACGAATGGACGTATTTTTTCACGGAATACGCGATAGCGGTCATACGATGCGCATTTTCGTACGTGATTTTGTTCGGATCATCAATAAAACACTTTTTGCGTCTGGACGTTATGTTGGCCGGACATTAGCAGCGTATGACCTCTCCTAATCACGCACACACGCCGCTAGCGGACGCAGCGCACTCTGTACGTCCGTACTAGCAGTTTGAAGTTCTCAAAAAAATGTGTTTACTTGCGTTGCGCGGCTGCACTTTTGTGCGGCCGTACTTCGTATATTGCCCGTCATTTGCTGCTACTACGGCCGTAATAAAGTGCGGCTGCACGCGCGTTCACACTGCGTTCGTCTGACCCTAGCCTAACTGCAATCAACATAAAAGGTCTCACCTTGTAATGAGCAACGTCATAGAAAATTAAAATTAGAGATGTGCAATTTGTTTCATTTTGGTGCAATTCACCATTTTCATGTTTCGGGAGCATTTCCGAAAATGAAATATCGACCACCCGAAATTTCGGATCAATCTGAAATTTCAGATCGATTCGATGATTCGGATCAGTTGGTTTTTCGCTTTTTTATGACTTATTTCATTTTTTATTGCTTATTTAAGAATGGGAAGTAGATTACTACCAATAGGATGAAAGTTTCTTTACTTATTTATTCTTTTAGGATTTTTTGGGTGAAATTTTAGGTTTTCTAACTTTTTTAAAAGAAACAAGCAGGGTTATTCAAAGAGATCCAAACGGTTACCTTTCGGCAACCAAACACTGAAATCAGCGTTCGGTTACCTTTCTTGGCCATTCGGCTATTCAGAGAGCAGGCAGTTCACCTAATGTTGGCGAATTGCCTGTACATACGGTGCCTGTTCGAGGGCAGTGAAATCCCCATAGCTACGTCTATTCAGAGAACAAGAACCAGCAGTGAAAAGTTGCCGAAATGCCCTGCCATTCGATGGCTTCATTCGACAGGTTTATTCAGGCGAATCCCATAGGCTTCAATGTTAAAAATATTCCCGTTTTAATTCAATATCTAATAAACCGTTTATTATAATATTCTGCAGTAAAATGATTCCTTATTTATAGATTTTTTTAGGATCTTTTAAGCATTTTTCTGGATTTTTTTGCAAAAAATATTTTCCGATTTTTTTTTTTTTTTTTTTTTTCTTTAAACGTTTTTTCTTTTTTCTGTAACAGCCCTTTTTATTATCAATCATTGGACCTGACATGTAAATTTCAGACATTTTCGCTCAGTAGTTTGTTTGCAAATAGCGCTTCACTTTTCAAACAGTCAAGCGTACTGTTTTTTTTTTTCACTCCATTTGTCTGCGGTGTCGGGTTTTCCCGGCAGCTGCTCTGCACTCTGATCGGCTCCTGCTCGGGGTTCTCCGGCGTGTTCGGCGGGGTTAATCCAGATGTTTTTGCGGGTTTCGGTGTGCATTCGCCTGGGTTTTGCGGTGGGTTTTCGGCGGCTTTTCCCTGCACTACAATGGCCCTGAATACACCGCAGGGTCGCCGAAATGGGATCGCCAAATCGTACCGAATTGAAGAGAATGAAAAGTCACCGAACGTGCAGTGACTTTGATTCTCTTTGAATAACCCTGATGGCTTTTTAACCCATAAGTTTCAATGCACCATATGAATCCACACACTGCCGGGCAGCACCTCGCTGCAGTATGATTAATGCAGCATATGAATCTGCACACTGCCGGGCAGCACCTCTCTGGAGATTGATTCATTGATTCGGATTGATTCATTTTTTGATCAGTTAGTTTTTCACTTTTTAGGAGTTATAATTATGCAGCATATGAATACACACACTGCAAAGTTCCCGGCAGTGTGCGGATTCCTATGCTGCATTAATTATACTGCAGAGAGGCACTGCCCGGCAGTGTGTGGATTCATATGCTGAATTATTCTGCAGAGAGGCGCTTCCCAGCAGTGTGCGGATTCATATGCTGTATTAATTATACTGCAAAGAGGAGCTGCCAGGCGGTGTGCAGATTCATATGCTGCATTAATTACACTGCAGAGAGGAGCTGCCCGGCAGTGTGCGGATTCATATGCTGCATTAATTATACTGCAGAGAGGCACTGCCCAGCAGTGTGCGGATTCATATGCTGAATTATTCTGCAGAGAGGCGCTTCCCAGCAGCATGCGGATTCATATGCTGCATTAATTATACTGCAGAGAGATGCTTCCCTGCAGCGTGCGGATTCATATGCTGCATTAATTATACTGCAGAGAGGTTCTGCCCAGCAGTGTGCGGATTCATATGCTGAATTATTCTGCAGAGAGGTGCTTCCCCTCAGTGTGCAGATTCATATGCTGCATTAATTTTACTGCAGAGAGGCACTGCCCGGCAGTGTGCGGATTCATATGCTGAATTATTCTGCAGAGAGGCGCTTCCCAGCAGCATGCGGATTCATATGCTGCATTAATTATACTGGAGAGAGGTGCTTCCCCTCAGTGTGTGGATTCATATGCTGCATTAATTTTACTGCAGAGAGGCGCTTCCCAGCAGTGTGTGGATTCATATGCTGCATTAATTATACTGCAGAGAGGTGCTTCCCAGCAGTGTACAGATTCATATGCTGCATTAATTTTACTGTAGAGAGGAGCTGCCCAGCAGTGTGCGAATTCATATGCTGCATTAATTTTACTGTAGAGAGGAGCTGCCCAGCAGTGTGCGAATTCATATGCTGCATTAATTATACTGCAGAGAGGCGCTGCCTGGCAGTGTGCGGATTCATATACTGAATTATTCTGCAGAGAGGTGCTTCCCCTCAGTGTGCAGATTCATATGCTGCATTAATTTTACTGCAGAGAGGCACTGCCCAGCAGTGTGCGGATTCATATGCTGAATTATTCTGCAGAAAAGCGCTTCCCAGCAGTGTGCGGATTCATATGCTGAATTATTCTGCAGAGAGGCGCTTCCCAGCAGTGTGCAGATTCATATGCTGCATTAATTATACTGCAGAGTAGGCTTGTGCACAGATTTTTTTTCGGTTCGATTCGGTCGGATGTTTAAAATTTTCGATTCGGCTCGTTTCAACCAATTTCTGTTTCGGTTCGGCTCGTTTTTCGTGTACATTTTTTTTCGGAATAGCGACCATTTTTCGTGTTTTCTCCTCGTTTCAAAGTGTCTAAGGCTAGGGTCAGACTGAGGCAGTGCGAACGCGCGTGCAGCCGCACATAATCACGGCCGCACTAGCAGCAGATGACGGGCAATGACGGCCAATATACGATGTACGGTCGCACAAAAGTCCGGCTGCGCAACGCAAGTGGAAAATGAACGCATTTTTTCGAGAACGTGAAACCGCAGGTACTGACGTACAGAGTGCGCTGCGTCCGCTAGCGGCGTGTGTGCGTTATTAGGAGACGTCAGACGCTGCTAATGTCCGGCCAACATAACGTCCAGGCACAAAAAGTGTTTTATTGATGATCCGTACAAAATCACGGACGAAAATGCGCATCGTATGACCGCTATCGCGTATTCTGTGAAAAAATGCGTCCATTCGTTCGAACGCACTTTTTCACAGACAACATAAAAATGCGTTCGTCTGACCCTAGCCTTACTCTATTCGTTTTGACGTAAACTACTATGGTTTACTTTTTTATAATAAATTTTTGGTTTGTTTTTCGGATCCGATAATTCATTCTGTCGATACGATAATTCTGGCGATTCTATCGTTTTTTTTTTATTAAATAAAGATCCTTTTTTTCTTTATGAATATACATTTCACAACTTTATTTAATCATATTAAAATGGTATGAAAGCCAAGGAACAAAAAAAAACAAAAACGAACAAAACGATTTAAAAAACGCTAAACTGACCCGAATGCCACAAGAAACAAGTGATACGCATTTACAAATACAAAATTTACAGAATCAGCGATATAACCGATAATAGTTAAATATACGATGTCCAGAATTACCGAAATGGAACCGAAATCACGAATGGAACCGAAATCATGAATAGAGCAAAAATAAATTTCGATTTGACACATTTCAAGTCCATTTGAAAACTCCGAAAATTTTTAGTTTCGGCTCGGAAAAATTTTCGGATCTGTCAGTTTTCGGGTCCGATCCGATTCGGAAAATCGGCCGAATCCGAAGACAGGAATCGAGAAATTTCGTGAAAATTCCGAAATTTCGAAACCCGAAACGCACATCCCTACTGCAGAGAGGCGCTGCCCAGCAGTATGTGGATTCATATGCTGAATTATACTGCAGGGAGACGCTGCCCGGCCGTGTGCGGATTCATATGCTGCATTGAAACCTATGTGTTAAAAAGCCTTGTTTCTTAAAAAAAAAAAGTTAGGAAACCTAAAATTTCACCCAAAAAATGCCTAAAAAAAATCGTTAAAGAATAACTAACTAAGTAACAAAACTTTCATCCTACTGGTAGTAATCTACTTGCCATTCTTAAATAAGCAATAAAAAAAACAATATAAGTCATAAAAAAGCGAAAAACCAACTGATCCAAATCACCCGAAATGATCCGAAACAAAAAAAAAAACACCCAAAAAACAAACGAAACGAAAAAGTCATGCACATCCCTAATTAAAATTATTAATTCTTTCAATGTTGGCTGAATTGTTTATACTCATTTCTTGCTATAAGTCTTTGGTTACATTTTGCTTTTTAGGATGAATTGATTCTTTGAGACTTTCATTTTGGTTGTATTGCTACTTTATCCTTTTTAGTCATGTATCAAATCAAATCTGGTAATGTCCAGGAGGCACCATGCTCAGGCTGGTTCCGAGGGCACTTGTATCATTGAGTTCCAAACCATCTTGTTCTTGCTCTAATAGCACTATAATACTGCTGGTTTAGTATATGGATTCCCTTGGTGTACAGCTAAATTTTGCCCTGCCTGAAGAAGTGCACAGGTGACACAATCAGTTACTCGCTTTTGATCTACTTCCAAAAACTGACATCCCTATTTAACCTCTTCAATACCAAGCGCTTTTCCAAAAATTCACTGCAAGGAACCAGTGGCTACATGTCGGCTGGGCAATGCCCAATATATCAGGGCATTCCTTAGCCAATATTAACCAGTTTTAGTACTTTGGGCATTATGGCCATAGGGCTAAAATTTTGGGGGCACCTTCTGGAGCCCAATAGCAAGCAACCTCCAGCTGCTGTGTCTTCTACTGTTGATCATGTATACACGATCACAGTAGTGAAGGGGTTAAGGTTGTATTCTTTCCCATTAGGGCTGCTGCACACTAGTTTGAAGTGAGAAAGTCTCAAAATTTATTTTTATTTAACCCCTTAAGTAGCAATGACGTACCTTGTACGAAAAAGGCCACTTAAGGCTAGGGTCAGATGAACGCATTTTTATGTTGTCTGTGAAAAAGTGCGTTCGAACGAATGGACGCATTTTTTCCCGGAATATGTGATAGTGGTCATACGATGCGCATTTTCGTCCGTGATTTTGTACGGATCATCAATAAAACTCTTTTTGTGTCTGGACGTTATGTTGGCCGGACATTAGCAGCGTCTGACGTCTCCCAATCACGCACACACGCTGCTAGCGGACGCAGCGCACTCTGTACGTCAGTACCTGCGGTTTCACGTTCTCGAAAAAATGCGTTCATTTTCCACTTGCGTTGCGCAGCCGGACTTTTGTGCGACCGTACTTCGTATATTGGCCGTCATTGCCCGGCATCTGCTGCTAGCACGGCCGTGATTAAGTGCGCCAGAACGCGCGTTCGCACTGCCTCAGTCTGACCCTAGCCTAAGGGCCAAGGGCGTGCCTGGTACGTCATGGGTTTGTTTAAATACCCTCCCTCCCGATGCTCACCTCTCTGGCTGGAGTCCCGCAGTGGTCTGACTTCCTTGATGTCAGACCACTGCATTAATGGACCCCTGCCATCACACTGACGTTATCGCTGGGAAAGTGCCTGAAAGGGTGGGTGGGTCCTTTGGACCCCTCTCCCTCCTGATCGGCAGGGAATTGAAAAACAAAAACCAGAGGCATCTGCTGGAAAGGTCACAGTGTGACCTTCCCAGCAATGCCTCTCTTTAACCCCCAAGGTGCCAGTCCACAGGCAGTCCATTTGGCACCGGATCGTGGACTTCTCCCAGAGGTGGCTGACATTACGGTTATAAGTATGTATAAAGCGCCAACAAACTCCTTAGCGCTGTACAATGGGAGAGACAGAATAACATACATACATACATACATACACATTACACACATGGAACAGAAGGCAGGAGGACCCTTACAATCTAAGATTACCAATCTGTATATTAACCCTTTCACTGCTGAAGACGTGTGGGGCACGTCCTCATTGATGCACGTTACATGCTGAGGACGTGCCCCACACGTCATCAGCTGTGCGGGACCCCCGGCGGAGATACTCACCTCTCTGTCCGGGGTCCCGCGGTGTTCTGACTTCAGCGTCCTCAGACGCTGAAGTCAAGCTCCTCCCGGCGTAAATGACGTCATCGCGCTTGGTGCGATGACGTCATTTCCAGGCGACCCCCCCCCGGCAATGCCGGGAGATAGCCTGGAAGGGAGGGGGGGGGTCCGTTCGGATCCCTCTCCCTCCCGATCGGAAAGGAGCAGCGCCAAAAGCCAGGCACCGCTTAAAAGGGGAGAGTCTCCCCTTTTAAGCGGTGCCTGGCTTTAACCACTCAAGCGCCGGGTTGCACTTCAGCGCCTTGCGGCGCTGAAGTGCAGCCTAGCTCCGGTGGGGGCCGCCATCTTGGATGGCGGCTCCACCCCCGGGTCTCCCCTCGCTGCCTGATGTCATCATGCATAGCGTGATGACGTCAGATAGCCGGGGAACCCCTAGCTGCCAGGGGATTTCCCAAGGAAATCCCCTGGTGGAGATATGGGGTTCTTGTGAACCCCGATATCTCCAGAACCGCGGCAGCTAGGGGGTCATGGAGGATGTCATTTGAAAGGCCTGAGCATGGCCTTTCGAATGATACCCAACATGACTAGGTACAAAGTAAAAGAAATAATAAAAAAATTATAATAAAAATAAATAAAATTTAAAAAAAAAACATGTTTTTTTTTGTGTTGTTTTTATTAATGCAGCAATATTGTTCACATTTCAATTATAATGTGAACAATGATGCTGCACTAATGATTTTTTTCTATGGGGTGCGTTTGCTAAAAATCACGTAAATCCCCCCACAAAATGTAACAAGTCCCCATTTCAAATTTTTGTACAAGCGCACCCCATAGAAAACATAACCGCAAACGCTCATGTAATAAAATTTGAAAAAAAAACACTTTACACACTGCAGATGATTAAAAACTAAATTTTTATTGTATTTTTTGTTATAATATACAGACAGGACATGGCGTATACATATAAAAATGATATATTATGAATCTGCGGAGTCTGGCGGAAAGAACGATATATAATATGTCTGGGTCATTTATTAAAATGTGGCTTCAAATCGCGTTTAAACATGATGAGCAAAAGCGGTAAAAATGAGCTCAGCACGCAGCGGTGAAATGCCTCAGCAGTGAAGGGGTTAACCCCTTAATGACCGGGCGGTTTTACGCAAATCCGTCCTTTAGTGCCCGCTGCTGTTTTTACGTTTCTGCGCTGTTAGTGTTTAGGTCAAATTTTTATCTTACTCGTTTATGCAGGCTCAGGGAGCATCAGTGTCATCGCGAACTATCCGTCAACATTTAAATGAAATGAAACACTATGGCAGGAGACCCTGGAGGACCCCACTGCTGACACAGACATAAAAAAGCAAGACTACAGTTTGCCAAAATGTACTTGAGTAAGGCAAAATCCTTCTGGGAAAACGTCTTGTGGACAGATGAGACCAAGATAGAGCTTTTTGGCAGGTGAGCTTAGCTGAGCCCACTTAACCACTTCGATGCGGAGGACGCGCTCAGCGCGTCCTCAGCATTCCCGCTGGTATGCGGAGGACGCGCTGAGCGTGTCCTCCCATTGGGGTCACCGTTCGGCCGGGTTCCGGCCGATCGCTGGCCCCTCCGGTGCGGGCTGACATCCTGGATGTCAACCCGGCATCCGGAACAGCAGCCGCCGGAATTTGGTGTCATCGCGGCAGCGCGATGACACCAAATTCAGGCGCCCCCCCCGCATGTGCGGAGGAGGCGCCTGAAAGGGAGGGGGGGGAGGTCCTTCGGACCTCTCTCCCTCCCGATCGGCGGCTCTGCGGGGGTTAACCCAGGCATCATTTGGAAGGGCACAGCCTGCCCTTCCAAATGATGCCTGGCATTAACCCCTGGGGAGCTGGATCGCGAATCGGCGCTGAAAAGCGCCGGTTTGCGATCCTTTCCCGGAGCTGGCCGACATCTTGGATGTCGGCCAAGCCTCCGGGAACTCCCCCTGAGGACTGGCGTCATCGTGCGTAGCACGATGACGCCAGTCCTGGACTTAACCCTTAACTGCCACCAACTGTGGAGATAGGGAGTTCCAATGAACTCCCTATCTCCCGATCCGTGGCAGCAAACGATACCAAACATGAAAGTAAAACATTTTGTAAAAAAAATGAAAAATAAAAATAAAAAAATTTTTAAAAAAAAATTATAAAAAAAAAAAATAAACACTTTTTTTTCTTCTTTTTTTTGGTTTGTTAATGCAGCAATATTGTTCCCATTTCAATTATAATGTGAACAATGATGCTGCACTAACGATTTTTGTATGCGGTGCGTTTGTTAAAAATAGTGTAATTTTCCCCCAAAAAAATGTAACGAGACCCCATCTCTAAGTTTTTTTAACAAGCGCACCCCATACAAAATATAACCGCAATTGCTCGCATGTTAAAATGTGAAAAAAAACACTTTACACATTGTAAATTATTGAAAATACATATTTTATTGCATTTTTTGTTATAATATACAGACATGACATAACGTATACATATAATAATGACATATTCTGAATCTACCGAGTCTGACGGAAAGAACGATATATAATATGTCTGGGTCATATACTAAAATAAGCCTTCAAAACACGTTTAAACATGATGAGCAAAACCGGTAAAAATGACCTCAGCACAGGGGCGGGAAAAGCCTCAGCAGCGAAAGGGTTAATGGCAAGTGAGGGTCCCACCAAACTGTCACGGCACCCCGCTCACCTGTCCCCTCCGGCCCATGGTGCCCCGGTGGCATGACAGCGTTTGGTGGCTCGGTGGTGTGGCCTGGTCTAGTCTGGGGATGCCCAACCTGGCCTCCAGGGCCTGGGTCTCAGCCCCACTCGTGGCCTCCCTCCTGCCCAGCGGACTTGAGTCTGATAGGGCAGTGGTCCCCAACCCTGGTCCTCAGGGCCCACTAACAGGCCAGGTTTGCCAGATATCTGAAGCACAGCACAGGTGTTATGATTTGCTGCTCAGTGATTGCAGGATTCAGTCTGCATTTCCCCATGGTGATCTGCAAAATCTGGCCTGTTAGTGGGCCCTGAGGACCGGGGTTGGGGACCACTGTGATAGGGTGCCCTGATGACTCTGCACGCCCTAGGTCTGCAGCGTGTCCCCATTTTGCTGGAGACACATGTACGCGAGTGTCTCACATCGGGTCTGTTCTTAAAAGGAGACAGACACCAGCCGCATTAACCATGTATGTGTTTCACCTGAAAGCAAAGGGTGTTTGAGAAATGTTTTCATCTAAAAGATCAGTCGTGCCCTGACTCACTTGCTGGTTAGTTGTGTTTCATACACCTCCTGTGTAATTCCAGTGCGATTATCTGTTGTTGACCGTGCTTTACCCGATTACACTGTCTTCTGCACCATTGGCTTCTATATTTTACCTCAGTTTTCTGGATTGTCAGCTGCGCCTCACCTGGATATCTCTGCATCTGGGGTCCAGTGCCAGCCCCCACCCTGTGATACAAACAGCCAAGCCAAACTCTGCCCAAAACACATCTGCTCCACTCAGCTGTGTTGTTGTACTGCTGCAAATTGTAGAAATCTGATTCCTGCTGCACTTTTCCCTCACCCAACATGCCTCTTTTCTGATGCAAATCAGTTTCTCCCTCCAATTTGGCATGCTATTGGATCTGTCTCCCAGTTACCACATTATTCTAGAACCACACATGGTAGTTAACATACAGGGTTATTCAAAGAGAATCGAAAAAGCCACCGCACATTTGGTGACTTTTCGTTCTCTGCAATTCGGTGCGATTTGGCGATCCCATTTTGGCAACCCTGCGGTGATTTCAGCAAGCACCACAGGGCCGTCGTAGTGCAGGGAAAAGCCGCCAAACACTCACCGCAAAACCCAGGCGAATGCACACCGAAACCCACAAAAACATCTGGATCAACCCCGCCGAAGACGCCGGAGAAACCCGAGCAGGAGCCGATCAGAGCGCAGAGCAGCCGCCGTAAAAACCCGACACCGCAGACGGATGGAGTGAAAAAAAACAAAAAACAGTCCGCTTGAATGTTTGAAAAGTGAAAACAAACTACTGAAGGAAAATGTCTGAAATTTACTTATAAGATCCATTGAATGATGATAAAAAAGGCTGTTACAGAAAAAAAGAAAAAGTTTAAAAAAAACAAAAAAAATGGTTTTTTTTGCAAAAAAATCCCGAAAAATGCTTAACAGATCCTAAAAAATCTATAAATAAAGAGACTTTTTACTGCAAAATATTATAATGAACGGTTTATTAGATATTGAATTAAAACGGGAATATGTTAAACATTGAAGCCGAAGGGATTCGCCAGAATAAACCTGTCGACTGAAGCAACCGAATGGCAGGGCATTTCAGCAACTTTTCACTGCTGGTTTTTGTTCTCTGAATAGACGAAGCTATGGGGTTTTCACTGCCCTCGAACAGGCATCGACCAGGCACCGTATGTGCAGGCAATTCACCAACATTTGCCGAACTGCCTGCTCTCTGGATAGCCGAATGGCCAAGAAAGGTAACCGAATGCTGATTTTCAGCGTTCGGTTACCTTTTGGCAGCCATTCGAATCTCTTTGAATAACCCTGATAGATTCAGGACAATTGTCAACCCATTTCTGCAGCCAAACCTTGAAGACTGTGACCCTCCTGATCAGTGCTCCCACATCATTCATCTTGTTTAGAAGTCACGTAAGGGGATGACCTGCAGGGCAGCCATCAGGGTGTGACAGCCCATGATATGTTCAGGGGCCCAGGTCCTTGCCAAACCCTGTTTATGCCCCAACAGGATGCCAAAATAGACCACAGCATCTGGAGCCAGTGAGATCACTCTGACTTCTCACTGAGGGAATGGTTTGCATGGTCCGCACCAAGTAGACGTGCAAACCCGATGCCCTTCAACCAGGAAACCCTTTTTTTCCCTTGGCTGGACCAAAAGGGATTCATCCTACTCCCTGTCAAAAAGTAGGTGATGAAGCAAAAGGTTTTATTTTTAATTAGTTTACTGGAATGGGCAGCTGGGGGAAGGAGGACCTGACCAATGGTTCAGTAATGGGCCCCAAGATTTCTGAAGGCAGCCCTGATGACAGACTGGCAGTACAAAAGGGCTCAATTTCTTACGGGTCTATTCAAAGAAATGTGAAACTCAGGAGAACTGGCAGGAGAGGTGAAAATTATAAGTCAAAATAGCCAAACCAGAAAAATTCTCCCATTTATCTCACTTTCCAAATCGGCTATTTGGTCTAGATTGAGGTCTTCTCCTGCCAATTTACCTTTACTGAAAAGACCCGTTGGTGACAGGCCTAAATGGCTTACAAACTACCACTAGCTTCCCTATCACTATGCATTCTTCCCATCCCACAGGTGACTCTTCACCAATGTACTAGTCGGAGGACAGACTGGATTGTACACTTCTGCTTCAAAATTCTCTTTAGGATCTTTGACTTGTTCTACCATGTACTTATATCCTGTAGACAGTATGACCAGAGGTCAAGACCTAAAAAAAGAAGTACAGGAACTCCCAAAGGTTTTCCGCACAGGCCCTATTCCAGCTGAGGCGATAATTGGGAGTGTAAGGATAGAGAGTCACCCAGCACCCTGCAAAACCCAGCAAAGCGAGGAAACCTCTAATCTGAAAAGCTGGTCCTTAATGATGGGCAGGTACTAATCTAAAGAAAGCAGACAAAGAATACATACAAGTACAGAGCAGGAGCAGGAGAGAAGTCGTAGTACAATACAAGCCAGAGGTCAGTACACGGAATAGACAAATGCCAAGAAGGGATAAACGTAGAAATCACAGTCAAGAATACTAGCCAGAGTTCATTTCAGAAGATCATAAACAGACAAATCAGGAACACACTGTAGGGTATAATAAACCATGACAGGTCTCAGAGCTCTATCAGTGACTTGTATTTAAAGGCCTCCTAGGTCTCTAACCAGGTGCAGCAGGCAAATTACCAGAATGACGCCCTCAGGGCCGTCTTTAGCGCAGGGCAAAAGGGGCAGCTGCCCTGGGCCCAGTCATTGCTAAGGGGCCCAAGGCAGCTGCTCCCAACCTGCAATAATCATGCCATTGAGTGCACTGCTGTGCTGTCTCCCCTTCGTGATGACATGTGACCGCAGAGAGGAGGTGAGGCCTCGCGAGAGATGTGGTTGGCTCCTCCCCTCCTCCTCACGATGCAGTTGCCCCCTACAGCGAGAGAAGGCAGGGCTGAGACTACAACACGATGTGGTAAGGAGCAGAGCTCTGCTTTAGGACCCCTTGCTCCATCACCCCCTCTCAATTTTCCTCCAGCTTGTCTGAGACCCAACTCAATTTGATTTGTGATTTAAAAACACTTTTGCTAATATTTTGCCCAACCTCCCTGTGTCTTTTCAAATGGGGGCTCTAAATGCTTCATCCAATGTTGGATGATCTGTAAATGGTTAGTCAGAGCAAAGTAACTATAGGTAGGGAGCACTTTGTTAATTCATTCTAGGCCTCAGCTTGTATTCTGGGACAGCTAGACCCCCCCCCCCTTACCATCCCACTAGCTTTTGGCTATTCCTTATCAGCACTTCCAGGGTTATCCTTTCTTCTCTCTTCTACATAATGTGCAGTGTGTGTGTGTGTGTGTGTGTGTGTGTGTGTGTGTGTGTGTGTGTGTATATATATATATGTGGATGTGTGTGTATATATGGTGAGTGTTTGTGTATATATGATGTGGTGATGTGTGTGTATATATATATGATGTGGTGAAGTGTATATTATGTGTGTGTGTGTGTGTATATATATATATATGTGGATGTGTGTATATATGGTGAGTGTTTGTGTATATATGATGTGGTGATGTGTGTGTATATATATATGATGTGGTGAAGTGTATATTATGTGTGTGTGTGTGTGTGTGTATATATATATATATGTGGATGTGTGTGTATATATGGTGAGTGTTTGTGTATATATGATGTGGTGATGTGTGTGTGTATATATATATATATATATGATGTGGTGAAGTGTATATTATGTGTGTGTGTGTGTGTATATATATATATATGTGGATGTGTGTGTATATATGGTGAGTGTTTGTGTATATATGATGTGGTGATGTGTGTGTATATATAATATATATATATATATATATATATGATGTGGTGAAGTGTATATTATGTGTGTATATATATATATATATATATATATATATATATATATAATATATATATATATACATACACACACACACAATGATGTGGTGATGTTTGGGTGTAATGTGTATATTATGTGTGTGTGATGTGAAAATGTTTATATGATGTATATATTATGGGGTATATACAGTATATAGAATGTGTATGTGTACAAAGAATGTATATACAATAGTACGTGTGTATAGGATGTGTATGATGTGTATACACAGAGATATTGTGTTTTTACAGTATCCGTAGGATGTGTAATTGTAAAAAATTTTATAAAATAAAATGATTTCATTTTAGGAGACAAGTCTATGTGTGTGGTTTTTTTTTAGGTTTTTTTTGTATGTTGGAGTGGAGAGCAAAATTCCAGGGGGGCCCAAAAAAATATTTGCCCAGGGCCCAGTCAATATTAAAGACGGCCCTGGACGCCCTCTCTGTTGAGGAGGCCGTACTGCAGAACCCCCAGCTGGCATGACAGCAAGCAGTTGACCCTTAGCAGCTCTCTATTACCATCTTTGTCAGGGCTCAAAATTTTGACTCACCTACTCGCATTTGGCGAGTGGAAATTGACTGAGGGCAAGTAGAAATGCATACGCAGGCAGCACAATAAATTATTTTGTGCTGCTTATTTTGGCAGTGCCACCGTGCAGCCCCCCTTCCCCAGGCTGCACGGTGGCAGAGATCAAATGCCTAACCTGACCAAGCTCGTCTCTGTCACTGGCAGGGGGGGGGGAGGAGCTTTCCTGTCTCCTCACTCTGCTCACACTGGGGTCTGATGGCTGGGTATACATGTATCTGGGGTCTGATGTTTGGGTATTAATGTTATTTTTGTAGCTTAATTCTAAATAAAACCTTTAACAGTGTAATTTCATAAGATAATTTAAGGGGGTTTGTTTAGGGGCAGAGTTAAGGGCTGGGTAGGGGTTAGGTGGAGCAACTGGTGACGAGTATAACTCTTATGGCCTGGTTAGTAGCTTGGAACTTGAAATTTTGAGCCCTGATCTGTGTTATCCGTAAGCCGTGCTTACAGCCAGAGAAGGCAGTGAATAATGCCACCCTCTGCATCCCCCAGTTCATATTATTTCTCCCCCAGTCCATTTCATTTCAGCTCTCCAGTTAATTTAATTTCAGCCCATCAATAAATTCCCCCCAGTCCATTTAAATCAACCTGTAACGGATCACCGCTACCCTGCAGGGGTAGATCCGCCATCAGCGCCGAGCTTGTCTGGAGGTGTAGAGTCAGGGGTAGCGGGCTGTATGAATTCGGCGGTGATTAAGCGCTTTTGCACGATCCTTGAAGCGTCGCGGTTCCCCAAGCCCTGTTATCCCCAATTACTAGCCAAGGCAGGAGTAAAGGTTCAAATAGGTACCAGTTTATTTAACATGGGGGATACAGGGGTATTTATGGGGAATGAAACCATTGTTCTCCCCTGGCCCGCCCTCAGTCCTCCTGCGGTGATCTTTACCTTTTCCTCCAGCCATTGCCCAATCTGCCTTGGTTAACCTGGGGGACCCCTGCGGTGCGCAGCCCTTATCTCGGGTCTCGGCGCCAGCTCGCCTGTCCCCCCCCTCCCAGGACCTCTCCCTGTCCGGGCAGCGCCCGTCCCCCCCCCCTGTGGTGTGAGCGCTCCTTTGTCCTGGCGGCTCCCTGTGGCTTTCAGCCCGAGTTTGGGGTTTTACCAGGGATTTCGGGGTGATCCCCTGGGAGCGGCGGCACGCTGGGGGTACCAGAACCTGGTAGTGCCATCCTTCTTGGGTACTAGAACCACCGGGGAGGCCCAGGGGCTCTCGGAGGGTTCTATTACCCCTAGATCCAACATCTCACGGATCTCTTTCTGCATCCCGTCTCTCACTGCATCGGGAATTCGGTACGTCGTCTGCCGCAAAGGGGCTTGACTCTGGGTATCGACCCGATGCAGGGCTACGGAGGTGTAGCCGGGACGGGATGAGAACAGGTCTCGGTGCTCCTGTAGCACCTGCTGAGCCTGTTCCTTGTGGCGGGGGGTGAGCCACTCGCCCAGCCGGACATCGGCTACCCCCTGGGCGCTTGGATCCCCGGGCAGTACCGGCAGGGGGAGATCCTCCAGATCCCCTGCGTCCGGCACGCAGATGGCGGCTACTGCCTCTTCCCTTTCGAAAAACGGTTTCAGCATGTTCACATGAAAGGTTCTGTGTATCCTTTCATCTGAACATCTGGCTGCGGTGAAGGTGGTATCGCAGATCTTTTCTATGATTTTGTAGGGACCTTCCCAGGCTGCCTGCAAATTATTTTGTTTGACCGGTCGGAGTGCTAACACTTTCTGCCCTATCTGGAAGGTGCGGTCCCTAGCCGACCGGTCATACCACCTCTTCTGCTTGGTTTGGGCCGCTTGGAGATTGTCCCGTACCAGGGCGGTCAATTGCTGCAGCCGGTCCCTAAACTCAAGCACATAATCTATGGCCGAGGTCCCCTCCTCGGCCAGAGCACCTTCCCAGTGCTCCCGGAGCAAGTCCAAGGGGCCTCGGACTCTCCGGCCGTACAGTAGCTCAAAGGGAGAGAAGCCTGTGGCTTCCTGGGGTACTTCCCGGTACACGAACAGAAGGTGGGGCAGATGGCGTTCCCAGTCCTTATGGGACATGGTAAAGGTGCGGAGCAGCTGTTTGAGGGTCCCGTTGAACCGCTTGCAGAGCCCGTTGGTCTGTGGGTGGTAAGGGGAGCTGTACAGGGGTTTAATCCCGCACAGTCTCCAGAGCTGCTGGGTCACCTCGGCCGTAAATTGTGTGCCCTGGTCAGACAGGATTTCCTGGGGAAATCCGACCCTGCAGAATATCTGCAGCAGAGCTCCGGCAACGGTCTCTGCGTGGATATCCTGGAGGGCCACGGCTTCGGGGTACCTGGTGGCGTAGTCCACTATGGTCAAGATATACTTCTTGCCCGTAGGGCTAGGCACTGCCAAGGGTCCTACCAGATCCACCGCCACCCGTCTAAAAGGTTCTCCCACTATGGGCAAGGGTCTCAGGGGAGCTTTCTTGGCGTCCCCCCAACTCCCTACTCGCTGGCATACCCCGCACGTCCGACAGTAGTCCCTGACCTCCCCTGATAATCCGGGCCAAAAGAAGCTCTGGGTCAGGCGGTGCAATGTCCGCCGGTGCCCGAGATGGGTCGCCAGGGGAATATCATGCGCGATCCTTAACAGATCTCGCCGATATTTTGCCGGCACTACCAGCTGCCTGTGGGGTACTCGGTCTATTCCCTGGCTCGTCCCCCCCGATGTCCTGTACAGCTTCCCTTGGTCCCAGGCAAATCTCACCTCCCCTAAACCTCTCGGGTCCCTCCCTGCTTGTTGTCGGTATGGGGCAAGGGTAATATCATCCCGGGTGGCTTGGGCAAAGTCCGTCGGGGAATCCCAGGTCAGGGCAGGGGTGTTGTCAGGGCCAAGGGGGGTGTTGGTCTGGTCTGGCTTACCGTGGTCCCCTCGGAGTTGGTGTGTGGAGCCTTCCACGCTTGGTTGCGGGTGGTAACGAGGCATACCCCGCCAGGATGAGGGTCCTCAAAGGTGGAGGTCAGCAGTCCCAGGTCGTTGCCAAGTAAGACCTCGGACTGTAGATTCTTCATCACCCCGACCTCCACGTCCCGGGCATTCGCGCCCCAATCTAGATGGACGCGAGCCATAGGGATTCGATACACATGGCCGCCAGCGACTCTGACGGCCACCGAATACCCGGTTGAAGCAGCCGAGTGGATAAGATGGGGCTGTGCCAGGGTAAGGGTTGCACCGGTGTCTCGCAGAACGCTGGCCAGTTGCTCATTCACCCAGACTTGTTGGCGATGGTGTTGACGGTTGTCCTGCGCGGCTGCTTGCACTGGGTCGGCCTCATGCAGGATGCCCCAGTCTTCCTCTAGGGCGGCTGTGGGTTCCGGTTCCTGATGGCAACAGTATGCCGCAGCTCGGCTTGGTGGGTGCGCTGCCCGGGATGGTGCCGGACGATGGGTGTTCAGGGGACAACGGTCCCATATGTGTCCGATCTGGTTACACCCATAGCACCGGGGCCCTACCCGAGGAGCTGGGGTGGGGGGTGCCGGTGGCCTGGGTGCTCGTTCGAGGGGAGCAGGGCGTAACTGTGGTGCTGGATCGAAGCGGGGAGGTGGAACTCGGGTGACCGGAGGGGCTACTCGCCTGGTGTCCTGGTACTCGTCGGCAAGGCGGGTGGCTTCAGACAGGGTGAGGGGGTGCCGGTCTTGTACCCAGTCCCGGACCTCTGGAGGAGAGTAGTTGTAGAACTGCTCCAGTAATAGCAGCTAGACAATCTGGTCCGGTTAGGTAGCTTGGCACCCCTGTATCCAGCTACGGAGCGCCTGCTGCATCCTGTGTCCCCACTCCGCATAAGAGTCCTGAGTGCCCCTTCTTAAGGCTCGAAATCGGACTCGATACGCCTCCGGGGTGAGTGCATAGCGGGCCAGCAGATGTTCTTTGACCCGCTCGTACACCATACAGTCTCCGTCCGCCACCGCCCGATAGGCTTCAGCCGCCCTGCCGGTCAATTTGCTCGCCAGGATGGGTACCCAGTCTCGGACCGCCACCTCCTGCAGGGCACATTGCCTCTCGAAATCCTGCAGGAACCCGTCAATGTCTTCACTCCCCTCTGGGAAGAGTTTGAACGCCGCGAACGGTATTTTCTGTTTGGGGGGTCCGGTACTGCCTTGGGGGGGACAGCGACCCCCCGGACCTTTGCTGCATCTCTGCCTGGCGGAGCTTGTCTGTGTCGGCCAGGACCCTCCCGATGATGTCGGCGGAGGGGTCCGTTCCGTATAGGGCCAGCCGCCACTGCACCTCTCGCCTCCATTCCGAGGTCTCGGAGCCCTCAGAGGGAGCCACGCTGTTGCGGTCGTCCTCCATCAGTTCTCCGATGATGACCGCTTTCGCCTTGCCTCCGGGTGCCTTGCCTCTGGCTTTTAACAGTTCTTTCAGGACCGTGCGCTTCAGCCCTTCGTAGCGCTGTGCCATACGGGGTCACCGCCGTTGCTGGTACTGTCCACCTCTCGAACCCAGGGGTGTCTGAGACCGGGGTCAAGGCAGCGGCTGTATCTCCCCCTGCTGGGCTGGTCTCAGATTCTCCCCCCGGATGATGTCTACTCCAGACGCTCGGCGTGTCACGGTGGCTGAGACCGGGGTCAAGCCAGCGGCTGTATTTTATTTATTTATTTATTTATAAAGGATTTTACCAGGAAGGATACATTGAGATTTCTCTCGTTTTCAAGTATGTCCTGGGTTCAAGTACATTGAAGTGTTACATTTACAGAAATACAAAGTAATACAATGTAAGATATTAACAACACAAATATACAGATTAACAGAAAATAAATATGTAGGAAATATAGTCACTAGGTTACATGTTTACAGGTGCATTCTGTATTGAGGTATGTTAACAGGGAAATTTTGAGTGACTTAAGACTGGTGGAAGATTTGATGGTGTCTGGGAGGTTATTCCATAATTGTGGTGCTCTGTAGGAAAATGAGGACCGAGCCACTGTCTTTTTGTATTGTGGTATTGCAAGTAAGGTGCTGGTCCTGGATCGGAGGTTATAGGATGAGGGAGCTGCTGGGGGAAGCAGTCTATTCAGGTAGGGTGGCAGCTTCCCAGAGATGCTCTTAAACACCAGGCTGGAAAGGTGAAGGGTGCGTCTGGATTCTCAGCGATGGCCAGTTTAGCTGTTTTAACATGTCACAATGGTGGGTCATGTAGTTACATTGTAGCGCAAAGCGGCAGAATGAGTTATACAGTGTAGTAAGTTTATGAAGGTGTGTTTGCGGGGCGGCTGCATACACTACATCTCCGTAATCAATAGCCGGCATAAGTATTTGCTGTACAATCTGCTTTCTTACCGCGGGACTCAGGCAGGATTTGTTTCTGTACAGGGCACCTAGTTTGGGGTAAAGTTTAGATGAGAGTTTTTCGATGTGGGGGCCAAAGGATAGATTAGGGTCCAACCACATACCTAGATATTTGAGAGAAGTGACTGTGGTCAGTGTGCCATTTGATATTGTCCCAACACATAGATGGGGATTTTGCAATTTGTGTAGTTTAGGTGCTGTTCCAAAGAGCATCGTTACAGTTTTGTCAGTATTTAAAAAAAGTTTGTTGTTTTTGATCCACTTTTCTACCTCTGTGAATTGTTCTTGCAGCACGGCCTCCAGCTGCGGGAGATTTGGTTTGCTGGTATAGATCACAGTGTCGTCTGCGTACATATGTACAGTTGAGGCTTTGCAGACGTTGGGCAGATCATTTATGAATATTGTGAATAGCAGGGGGCCTAGTACTGAGCCTTGGGGTACACCGCAAGTGACTGGGAGCGGGAGGGAGGAGCTGCCAGAAATTGACACATATTGTGATCGGTCGGATACATATGATTGAAACCAGGTTAGCGTGCGATCACCAATGCCAGCGTTTTTAAGTTTTTCTAACAAGATGCCATGGTCTACCGTGTCAAAGGCCTTGGCAAAATCAAGGAAGATGGCTCCAGTTAGGTTTCCTTGTTCCATCCCAGCTTGGATATCATTGCAGACTTTTAAAAGGGCGGTTGTGGTTGAGTGATTTGGTCGAAAGCCTGATTGATCCGGGGTTAAGTAGTTCCAATATTGATAATAATCACGTAATTGTGTGTAGACACATTTTTTCCAAGACTTTTGACATTACAGGGAGCAACGATATCGGACGGTAGTTGGATACCAAAGTTGTCCCCACTTTTATGGATAGGTACCACTCTTGCAGTCTTCCAGAGCTTGGGTATGTAACCAGTTGCCAGTGACTCATTTATTAGGGTTGCGACTGGATTTGCAATTGCTGGCGCACTGATTTTCAGCAGCATTGCTGGTATTTGATCAGGTCCAGACTGGTATTTCATTTTTTGCTTACGGAGAAGTTTAGTAACGACACTGACAGGCACTGGTCTAAAACTGAATTCCTGTGTGATACAGGGACTTTGCACAGTTGTTGGGGCCTGACCTGCATGAGGCCTCTCTGATTGCATGTAATTTCCTAGCTTGGCAATCAAAGTGGTGGCACATCCAACAAAATAATCATTAAGGCATTTGCTACATCTAGCGGGTGTTGCAGGGTTTGGTTGTTTACTTTGACAGCAGCTGGCTGGGAGTGGACTGGGGGTGCTTGTATGTTACTTATGGTTCTCCAAAAGTTTCTAGGGTTTGAGATGTTATTGTTTAGATTTTCATTGAAGTAATGGGCTTTGGCCATTTTTGTTTGTTTTGTGCATTCATTCCGACATTTTCGGTATTCGTAGTGATCGTTCATGGAACCAGTACTCTTGAAATTTGACCACCGTGAATCTCTAAGCTGGTACATTAGTGTAAGATCAGCTGTAACCCAGGGGAGATGAGTCCCTTTTACTCGCACTTTACGCAGCGGGGCATGGGAATTCCAGACTTGCAGGAGCTCAGACTGAAAGTATTCAACTGCACAGTCTAGGTCTGGGATTAGGTTTAGCCTGTACCAGGGGGGCTGTTTGAGATCATTTAGGAAGGATTCAAGAATAAATTTCTTGAAAGACCTGGTGGTTATCACCTTTGGGGAAGATTTCAAGGCCTTAATTTTGCGCACGCAGTACACTAGACAATGGTCACTAAAGCTATTAGCAAGCACGCCTGCCTCCTGTATTCTATCAGGAGATGAGGAGAGAATCCAGTCCAACAAGGTATGGTTGGGGCTTTTCATATTAATGCGAGTGGGGGAGGAGATTAATTGAGTTAGCTGCAAAGTTTTAAACAGCGAGCAGTGTTTATTGTTTTTAGGATTTAGCCAATCTGTATTAAAATCGCCAAGGACCAGCAGTTCACTTTTTTGGTTTTGGGCAAGTAGGTTATTAAGGATTTGAGATATGTCAGAGAGGGAGTGCACTGGAGAGCTCGGTGGGCGATAGAACCCAGCAACAATGATTGATTTACTGAATGGGATCTCAATTATACCAGAGAAGAAATCAAAGGTGACAGGAGAGCTAGAAGTCTGTAAGGGGGTGAACTTTATGGACTCCTCAACATAAATAACAATTCCCCCTCCTCTCTTTGCTCTGTCTTTTCTAAAACATGAATACCCCTGTATTGATATGGCAGAGTCTGGTACTCTGGTATCTCCCCCTGCTTGTCTGGTCTCAGCCGATTCCAGCGCTGCCAGCCAATGTAATGGATCACCGCTACCCTGCAGGGGTAGATCCGCCGTCAGCGCCGAGCTTGTCTGGAGGTGTAGAGTCAGGGGTAGCGGGCTGTATGAATTCGGCGGTGATTAAGCGCTTTTGCACGATCCTTGAAGCGTCGCGGTTCCCCAAGCCCTGTTATCCCCAATTACTAGCCGAGGCAGGAGTAAAGGTTCAAACAGGTACCAGTTTATTTAACATGGGGGATACATTGTTCTCCCCTGGCCCGCCCTCAGTCCTCCTGCGGTGATCTTTACCTTTGCCTCCAGCCATTGCCCAATCTGCCTTGGTTAACCTGGGGGACCCCTGCGGTGCGCAGCCCTTATCTCGGGACTCGGCACCAGCTCGTCTGTCCACCCCCTCCCAGGACCTCTCCCTGTCCGGGCAGCGCCCGCCCCCCCCCCCCTGTGGTGTGAGCGCTCCTTTGTCCTGGCGGCTCCCTGTGGCTTTCAGCCCGAGTTTGGGGTTTTACCAGGGATTTCGGGGTGATCCCCTGGGAGCGGCGGCACGCTGGGGGTACAGCCTGGCAGCTCGGGTCCGGGCGCTGGTTCAGTCCAAAAAGCGCCCTGATCGGATCAACGGAGCCCGAGCTGTGGAGGGGGAAAGTCTGGCGGCTGTACCCGAGCCAGAGTCACTGTTTGTCGGCCACGCTCCCGGCGAGGGATCCCTGGTCGGCGTTCGGGTTTCCCGGGGCGCTTCGTTCTGAAATTCGCACCCCCGTAAGAACCTATTTTTAGGAACATACTGGCCAAGAAGCGCTCTTCTGCGTGGTTTTCACGCTGCGGGGCACGGCAGGCAAGTTTGGGTTGCTTGGCAGAGATAGTTAGTGGCGGCTCGAGGCATTCACAGACCGGGCGTCTTCCCGGGGCTGTGGACAGGCGGGGGACAGGTCACCAATGGGGAGAATTACAGGGGGAACTTATAAAAATACAACCTAACGAATTCTTTAATACACCACACCAAATCAACATTTAAAAAATTTGTACCGCGCTACGGTATAGTGGCTGCCATTCCATCACACAGCCCTTCAGTTAATTTGTCCCCCAGTACAATTAATTTCAGCCCCCCAATTTCTCCCCCCAGTCCATTTCATTTCAGCCCCCAGTTAATTTCTCCCCCCGATCCATTTAATTTCAGGCCCCCCAGTTAATACCTTACTCCCCAGTCCATTTAATTTCAGCCCCTCATTTCTTCCCCCAGTCCATTTCAGACCCCCCAATTTATTTCTCGCACCAATTCATTTAATTTCAGCCGCTAAAGCAAGGCATGCTGGCCACTAGAAGTACTCCATAAAGAAGTGCAGTGATTGTTCCACAAATATTGGCCAATTCTCTGTTCAATACAACTACATAGGATAGTTTATATGCTAAGGCTGGCGGCACACGAGCATTTCTAAAAAGAGAGGGGAAAGAACATCTGTGAGAGTGGACGTTCCTTCCACTCTGTGCGCTCAGTGCTACAAAGTACGATCCTCCTATGGAGGATCGCGCTTTGTAGCCCTGTCAGCGTCCGTCTAGCTTTTTGATGGAGGGCTTTTTCATGTCCGGTGGTTGGCCCTCCCCATCAAAATAGCACAGACGCAGGGAAGTGCGGGCACACGCAAGCACTAACTGTGCTCGTGTGCCGCCAGCCTTAAAATGGATTTAGGTGCGGATTTGGTATTGAGACACAGTGGCCCTTATGAGCTGCCTGGACGACTCCCCTTCTTTCACAGAAAAAAATCCCTCCAATAGTAAGTACATTATTGCAAACTCTGGGCACCATTTCCTTCCTACCGCTAATATGGGGACGCTAACGGGGAAATCCTGAACCTGCAAGTTCCCCCATAGCGTTCCCATTTTAGCGGGAGATTCCGGGGCAGGCACTAATTCAGCACCTAGCCCCGGACCCAAGCACTATCCTTGGTGATATAGTCACAATAGCGCTTCTGTATTACCTCATGGAGTCCATAGTGGGTTCCGCTGCCAGGCCGCAAGCCAGCGCGATATCACTCTCGCGAGATCACACAGGGCTGCAGAGTGATCGCGGAGGGCAGGGGCGGACTGACAACTGGGGCCCCTGGACAAAAGGAGAGCATGGGGCCCCCTTGTGCCCCTAACATACACAAGCCACACCCACATAAAGCAGCGGTAACATACATACAACACCCACATGTACATCCTTGTGTTAATGATTTAATTTGCTAAGAAAGTCCACATAATGCATCTCAGCGGTACAGAGTGACGCACAGGTAAACTGGGGAAGTCGTCGGCTATAGTGCACCAGTCATCACCCATTATGCAGCTCAGTGTCAGCACAGAATGGCCCATGTGGCACATGGGAAGCAGCCAGGCACTTTCTGGGTTTAAAGTTGGCTGCCTCTATGCTACAGTTGCCATAACCCACTGACTGTCTCCATTTTACCGAGTACATTCCAGGGTAGATGCATTACTAGCACCGAGCCCCGGAACGAAGTGCAAGGCTGACAGAAACCATCAGCGGTGCAGCGGGCCACTACTTTATCAGCTCATAGAGACCGTAGGACTCCACGGAGCTCTGCGCATCCCGGCCACGAGATATTGCAGCGCTGCGTAGGAATCCCGGAGGGATATTTGGAATTTGATCCCATTCTCACGGTGTGTGTGTGTGTGTGATGACTGAGAGTTGACCAGGAGGGTCCAACAGATAGTGTACTAAATTAATACTTTAACTTAGCCAATAAAATGTGTGTAATGACTGAGGCTTAGTGTGTGCGTGTATGCGTGTGTGGAATGAGGCATAGCGTGTGTGTGTAATGACTGAGGCATATTGTGCGCGTGTGTGATGGTGAGGGTGTGTGTGTGTATGACTTAGGGAGGGTGTGTGTGTGTAATGACTGAGGGAGGGTGTGTGTGTGTGTAATGACTGAGGGTGTGTGTGTGTAATGACTGAGGGAGGGTGTGTGTGTAATGACGGAGGGTGTGTGTGTGTGTGTGTGTGTGTGTAATGACTGAGGGTGTGTGTGTGTTGTAATGACTGAGGGTGTGTGTGTGTTAATGACTGAGGGAGGGTGTGTGTGTAATGACGGAGGGTGTGTGTGTGTGTAATGACTGAGGGTGTGTGTGTGTGTGTAATGACTGAGGGAGGGTGTGTGTGTAATGACGGAGGGTGTGTGTGTGTGTAATGACTGAGGGTGTGTGTGTGTGTAATGACTGAGGGAGCGTGTGTGTGTAATGACGGAGGGTGTGTGTGTGTGTGTAATGACTGAGGGTGTTCGTGTGTGTAATGACTGAAGGAGGGTGTGTGTGTGTAATGACTGAGGGAGGGTGTGTGTGTGTAATGACTGAAGGAGGGTGTGTGTGTGTGTAATGACGGAGGGTGTGTGTGTGTAATGACTGAGGGTGTGTGTGTGTAATGACGGAGGGTGTGTGTGTGTGTGTGTAATGACTGAGGGTGTTCGTGTGTGTAATGACTGAAGGAGGGTGTGTGTGTAATGACTGAGGGTGTTAGTGTGTGTAATGACTGAGGGAGGGTGTGTGTGTAATGACTGAAGGAGGGTGTGTGTGTGTGTAATGACTGAGGGAGGGTGTGTGTGTGTAATGACGGAGGGTGTGTGTGTGTGTGTGTAATGACTGAGGGTGTGTGTGTGTAATTACGGAGGGTGTGTGTGTGTGTGTAATGACTGAGGATGTTCGTGTGTGTAATGACTGAAGGAGGGTGTGTGTGTAATGACTGAGGGTGTTCGTGTGTGTAATGACTGGAGGAGGGTGTGTGTGTAATGACTGAGGGAGGGTGTGTGTGTGTAATGACTGAGGGAGGGTGTGTGTGTGTAATGACTGAAGGAGGGTGTGTGTGTAATGACTGAGGGAGGGTGTGTGTGTAATGACTGAAGGAGGGTGTGTGTGTGTAATGACTGAGGGAGGGTGTGTGTGTGTAATGACGGAGGGTGTGTGTGTGTGTGTAATGACTGAGGGTGTGTGTGTGTGTGTGTGTGTGTAATGACTGAGGGTGTGTGTGTGTGTAATGACTGAGGGTGTGTGTGTGTGTGTGTAATGACTGAGGGTGTGTGTGTGTGTGTGTAATGACTGAGGGTGTGTGTGTGTGTGTAATGACTGAGGGTGGGTGTGTGTGTAATGACAGAGTGTGTGTGTAATGACTGAGGGTGTGTGTGTAATGACTGAGGGAGGGTGTGTGTGTGTAATGACTGAGGGTGTGTGTGTGTAATGACGGAGGGTGTGTGTGTGTGTGTGTAATGACTGAGGGTGTTCGTGTGTGTAATGACTGAGGGAGGGTGTGTGTGTGTAATGACTGAGGGAGGGTGTGTGTGTGTAATGACTGAGGGAGGGTGTGTGTGTAATGACTGAAGGAGGGTGTGTGTGTGTGTAATGACTGAGGGAGGGTGTGTGTGTGTAATGACGGAGGGTGTGTGTGTGTGTGTGTAATGACTGAGGGTGTGTGTGTGTAATTACGGAGGGTGTGTGTGTGTGTGTGTAATGACTGAGGATGTTCGTGTGTAATGACTGAAGGAGGGTGTGTGTGTAATGACTGAGGGTGTTCGTGTGTGTAATGACTGGAGGAGGGTGTGTGTGTAATGACTGAGGGAGGGTGTGTGTGTGTAATGACTGAGGGAGGGTGTGTGTGTGTAATGACTGAAGGAGGGTGTGTGTGTGTAATGACTGAGGGAGGGTGTGTGTGTAATGACTGAAGGAGGGTGTGTGTGTGTAATGACTGAGGGAGGGTGTGTGTGTGTAATGACGGAGGGTGTGTGTGTGTGTGTAATGACTGAGGGTGTGTGTGTGTGTGTGTGTGTAATGACTGAGGGTGTGTGTGTGTGTAATGACTGAGGGTGTGTGTGTGTGTGTAATGACTGAGGGTGTGTGTGTGTGTGTGTGTGTGTAATGACTGAGGGTGTGTGTGTGTGTGTGTAATGACTGAGGGTGTGTGTGTGTGTGTATGACTGGGAGTGGGTGTGTGTGTAATGACAGAGTGTGTGTGTAATGACTGATGGGGTGTGTGACTGAGGGTGTGTGTGTAATGACTGAGGGAGGGTGTGTGTGTGTAATGACTGAGGGAGGTGTGTGTGTGTGTAATGACTGAGGGTGTGTGTGTGTAATGACGGAGGGTTGTGTGTGTGTGTGTGTAATGACTGAGGGTGTTCGTGTGTGTAATGACTGAAGGAGGGTGTGGTGTGTAATGACTGAGGGTGTTAGTGTGTGTAATGACTGAGGGAGGGTGTGTGTGTAATGACTGAAGGGGGTGTGTGTGTGTAATGACTGAGGGAGGGTGTGTGTGTAATGACGGAGGGTGTGTGTGTGTGTGTAATGACTGAGGTGTGTGTGTGTAATTACGGAGGGTGTGGTGTGTGTGTGTAATGACTGAGGATGTTCGTGTGTTGTAATGACTGAAGGAGGGTGTGTGTGTAATGAGGGGTTCGTGTGTGTAATGACTGGAGGAGGGTGTGTGTGTAATGACTGAGGGAGGGTGTGTGTGGTAATGACTGAGGGAGGGTGTGTGTGTAATGACTGAAGGAGGGTGTGTGTGTGTAATGACTGAGGGAGGGTGTGTGTGTAATGACTGAAGGAGGGTGTGTGTGTGTAATGACTGAGGGAGGTGTGTGTGTGTAATGACGGGGGTGTGTGTGTGTGTGTAATGACTGAGGGTGTGTGTGTGTGTGTGTGTGTGTAATGACTGAGGTGTGTGTGTGTGTGTGTATGACTGAGGTGTGTTGTGTGTGTGTGTGTAATGACTGAGGGTGTGTGTGTGTGATGTGTAATGACTGAGGGTGTGTGTGTGTGTGTAATGACTGAGGGTGGTGTGTGTGTAATGACAGGTGTGTGTGTAATGACTGAGGGTGTGTGTGTAATGACTGAGGGAGGGTGTGTGTGTGTAATGACTGAGGGTGTGTGTGTGGTATGACGGAGGGTGTGTGTGTGTGTGTGTAATGACTGAGGGTGTTCGTTGTGTAATGACTGGGAGGGTGTGTGTGTGAATGAGGGAGGGTGGGTGTGTGTAATGACTGAAGGAGGGTGTGTGTGTGTAATGACTGAGGGAGGGTGTGTGTGTAATGACTGAAGGAGGGTGTGTGTGTGTGTATTGACTGAGGGAGGGTGTGTGTGTGTAATGACGGGGGTGTGTGTGTGTGTGTGTAATGACTGAGGGTGTGTGTGTGTAATTACGGGGGGTTGTGTGTGTGTTGTGTAATGACTGAGGGTGTGTGTGTGTGTGTGTAATGACTGAGGGTGTGTGGTGTGTGTGTGTATGACTGAGGGTGTGTGTGTGTTGTAATGACTGAGGGTGTGTGTGTGTGTGTGTGTAATGACTGAGGGTGTGTGTGTGTGTGTGTAATGACTGAGGGTGTGTGTGTGTGTGTTAATGACTGAGGGTGGGTTGTGTGTAATGACAGAGTGTGTGTGTAATGACTGAGGGTTGTGTGTGTAATGACTGAGGGTGTGTGTGTAATGACTGAGGGAGGGTGTGTGTGTGTAATGACTGAGGGAGGGTGTGTGTGTGTAATGACTGAGGGTGTGTGTGTGCGTAATGACTGAGGGTGTGTGTGTGCGTAATGACTGAGGGTGTGTGTGTGCGTAATGACTGAGGGTGTGTGGTGTGTGCGTAATGACTGAGGGTGTGTGTGTGTAATGACTGAGGGAGTGTGTGTGTGTGTAATGACTGAGGGTGTGTGTGTGTGTGTAATGACTGAGGGTGTGTGTGTGTGTAATGACTGAGGGTGTGTGTGTGTGTGTGTGTGTGTAATGACTGAGGGTGTGTGTGTGTGTGTGTAATGACTGAGGGTGTGTGTTGTGTAATGACTGAGGGTGGTGTGTGTGTAATGACAGAGTGTGTGTGTAATGACTGAGTGTGTTGTGTGTAATGACTGAGGGTGTGTGTGTAATGACTGAGGGAGGTGTGTGTGTGTAATGACTGAGGAGGGTGTGTGTGTGTAATGACTGGAGGGTGTGTGTGTGCGTAATGACTGAGGGTGTGTGTGTGGTAATGACTGAGGTGTGTGTGTGCGTAATGACTGAGGGTGTGTGTGTGCGTAATGACTGAGGGTGTGTGTGTAATGACTGAGGGAGGGTGGTGTGTGTAATGACTGAGGGTGTTGTGTGTGTGTAATGACGGGAGTGTGTGTGTGTGTGTGTAATGACTGAGGGGGTGTTCGTGTGTGTAATGACTGAAGGAGGGTGTGTGTGTAATGACTGAGGGTGTAGTGTGTGTAATGACTGAGGGAGGGTGTGTGTGTAATGACTGAAGGAGGGTGTGTGTGTGTAATGACTGAGGGTGTGTGTGTGTGTGTGTAATGACTGGGGGTGTGTGTGTGTGTGTGTAATGACTGAGGGTGTGTGTGTGTGTAATGACTGAGGGGGGTGTGTGTGTAATGACAGAGTGTGTGTGTAATGACTGAGAGGAGGGTGTGTGTGTTAATGACTGAGGGAGGGTGTGTGTGTAATGACTGAGGGTGTGTGTGTGTTAATGACGGAGGTGTGTGTTGTGTGTGTGTGTAATGACTGAGGGTGTTCGTGTGTGTAATGACTGGGAGGGTGTGTGTGTGTAATGACTGAGGGAGGGTGTGTGTGGTAATGACTGAAGGAGGGTGTGTGTGTGTAATGACTGAGGGAGGGTGTTGTGTGTAATGACTGAAGGGGGTTGTGTGTGTAATGACTGAGGGAGGGTGTGTGTGTGTAATGACTGAGGGTGTGTGTGTGCGTAATGACTGAGGGTGTGTGTGTGTGTAATGACTGAGGGTGTGTGTGTAATGACTGAGGGAGGGTGTGTGTGTAATGACTGAGAGGGGTGTGTGTGTGTGTTTGTACTCACCACTCAGGACAAGCATTTAACGGGGCTTGTCTTCTGCTGGGATCTGCAGTGCTGCATGAAGAAGCTGCATGGTGGCCTCTCAGGGGGCCCAGCACTCCCTCCAGCCATGTGCAGGCAGTCTGGCTCCTCCTGGTTGCTGTCATGCTGCTGCTGGGGGGGGGGGGGAGACGGTCTGCCCTGACTGATCTATAGCAGGGCATAGGGTTGAGGAACAACCCTATCTTTCCCTCCGCTCCCCCTCTGCAGTCTGCAGCACAGAACAGGCGTGGAGCATCCTGATTCCTGAGCACTGGGGAGGGAATCCCCATGACGCTCCACACATGTCCTGCAGGAGCAGCAGAGCCAATCTGGGCCCCACTCCCATCTGGGCCCTCAGGCAGTGCCCGATGGGTCAGTCCGCCCCTGGCGGAGGGAGACTGGGGACTATCTGTCCCCAGTCTCACTTTGCTCGCGGTGGCCAGAAGCAGTGGTCGGGGCCACCGTTCTCACTGCAGGATGAGAGGCGAGTATCTGATTCATTGATGGGCTTTAGCTGGTGCGAACTTATTCTGCAAAAGCGGAATCAGATAGCACCAAATTTTGGGTGCCAGTAAATAAAAAAATTAAGTGATTATCGGTTAAACCATAGGTGTGATAGGAGTTTGTAATACTTTACTTATCCTAATACTAATTACGGTTTGCTCTCTTCGTGTTAAGCATAGGGTGCGCAAAGTGCAGTAAGCTTAAACAACCTAGTGAGTCACCAATGCGCTGATATTTTTTATCTGTTTAGTGTTAGGAAGGTAATACAGGTGGCATGTGGTAAAACAACTTATCCTGACATTAATACTTACTCGCCCGAAAACTACAGTTAGTGTTCACTAGTGAAGTGTGGCCATTGTATGTTCTCACTGTTTGGACATGCAATCATTATAAGCATTAATATTACAATTGTCAGATTGATTTGTAGAACTTTACACCCTGTAGACAAATATTATGGGGATCCTAATTCATACCTACCCTGTAGTTAAACATTTTAGGAACAATAAAACTTAAGTACCATGGGAATTAATTACTAATGATCATATATTTATGGAAAATGAAAAAAACAAAAAACAAACCTCTGGTTGTGCAAGATTTTCAATATAAATAACCACCTTCTTGTTTTATACCAAATGACATGCTCCGTAGTTGGAGCCTACAAAGCATAGAACAGATGGACCTTAAAGTGCCACTACCACCAAAAAATGAAATGTCCTTATTGTGTTTATTTTATGTTGCTGATATATCTTACATGTGCTTTGTTTTTCTCTATGTTTAGTTAAGAACATATTTTACTCTATATGTGTCACTGGTGAATCCATTGTGTGATCTTTTGTGTTGTCTGCCCTCCACAGTATTATTACATCACTTGCTCTTCACTCTGTGGCAATGGCCATAAAATGGAGTCGATGGGTCCATCTCCCTTTCAAATCTCATTGTGTTGTGTGGGATTTATTCAAAGGACATCACTGGGGGATAGATCAGAGGTCTTTTAAGCTCCCTGTTTTTATCACATTCAGCTGCCATCTCTTATCTTGAGTAGTCTGAAAAACAATAGCCACCTGCAACCTTATCTAAACATTCCCTCCATCTCATTAAATTGTTAAATACTGTAGATTTGATAAACCACAGAAGTAAAGTATTACCTTTGGTAAATGTTGCCTCATGAGGAAAAAAATAAATTTGTAAAATTGTAGGGAAATAAAACTTATTCTATTTTTCATTTTCACATTCGATTACTTCAAAGAAAAGACACAGCCGCATGTATTTTATAATGTGGTTTTGCTTGTAATGCACAAGGAATCTAGTTAGATCTTATGTAAGTGTTAGTGTCCCTTTAAGATAGCGTGTAATAGTGCATGCCAGTATCACTCACTCATTTGGGGACTACATCCTAGATCTTACCTTGCTTTTCTTCATCCTGAAAGATTGAAGTGCAAAGCTTTGGCCTTGCTCTACTTTCCTAAACAGCAGGGTACACAGCAGGGTACAGAGACTATGCAGAGCAGTGTGTTGCCTATGCGCAGAACATCCTGCTGTGTCTATGCAGAGCAGGTTCTGAGTCTTTGCAGAGCAGAATGCTACGTCTTTTGCAGAACAGGATGAGGAATCTTTGTAGAGCAGGGTGTTGAATCTATGCAGAGCAATGTGCGGAGTCTTTGCAGATCAGGGTGTTAAGTCTATGCAGACCAGTGGCTGAGTCTTTGCAGAGTGGGATGTTGAGTCTATGCGGAGCAGTGCTCTGTATCCATGTAGAGAGGTGTCTGTGCTTAGGAGGAGATAAAACTGTGTGTGGCAGAACAAAAAAGGGGGCTGTGGGAGGATTGAGGGAGGTAAGGAAACTGTGAGCCTTAATAGGGAGTGAAAGAAGGAAAAACATGGAACATGTGGGAAAGATTACGAGCTGGACCGAAGCCAGGAAAAATGGAGAACTGGAACTCAAGAAACAGACCTGGTGGGGGAGGGATTGAAAATATATGGAGAGATTTAGAAAAACTGGAAAAAGCAAGGGAAGGCGTTTAAGAACATGGTAAATATTTTGGAAACTGGAAATTAGTTTAAATTTGTTTTGAGAAGTCCCAGACGCAGGTGCTGCCAATGTTTGCCGTAATATTAATTTAATGCAAAACTTTCACGGTATTAGTAATACAGTGAACCCGAGGCAGAACCCGATGGACGCATGTCTTTTTTCAGCCTATGTAACTATGTAACACACAAACAGAACATACTTTTATTCAATTTGTAACTGATACAAGATTTATTGGTGTTACATACCTGGGTTACACATGGCTTGTAAACGAGTCAATAAACATTAGACAATTGTAAGGCCTCTATGAGAACACGCAATAATCCCATTTTATCATATACACAGATATTTTTATTACCTACCTAGTTCTTTAACTTGTTAGCTGCCCGACCCTTGTGTGTTATATATGTCTAATATCCATTTGCCTTATACAGAGTATATTGCATCCTAAACACATATACGATGGGAAAATATTTTACCGGACCCTTTACATTGTATCTTTTCAATGTAAACTAAAACTATTTTACTCTTCTATAAACACTCAAAAGAACATTACACACTTTATTGTAGTCTTAATACAGTGTTTTTTTTAACCAAGGTATTACACCATATTATATTCTGCCATAAGGATCCAAACCATCAAGAATGCCACTAAATGTTTCAGAAAGATCTTGCTTTCTGGACTAAAAGTACCCGTTCTCATAAAAAAAAAATCATCTGTCAAAACCCTCCAATACTTATTGCACATTTTGTATGTTTTTTTTTAATCCGTTCGTGGGTCAATCTCGAGCACATCGCATACGTTTAACAATTGCCATTCTTCTCTAAGGCTGGATTCACACCTAAGCGTTTTACAGCGCGCTCCTGCGCGGTGTAAAATGCTTAAACATGAAATCCCATGATTGCCTATGTGGGCATGTCACACCTAAGCGTTTTAAAGCGCGCAGGAACGCGCTTTAAAACGGCCGACGCAAAAAGAAGTCCGGGAGCTTCTTTTCGGCATATAGCCGCGTGTTCGCGGCCATATCATAGCCGCGAACGCGCTGCAACGCACGTTCGCGCGTTTTTTTGTATGCGCAAACGCGCGTAAAAAAAACGCGCGCATTGCGCGACGCTGCGCTACGCCGTGGTGTGAACCCAGCCTAAGGGGGTTATTCACAAAATGCCATTGTTTAGGGTCGTTACAAACAAACAGGGAACATCGTCTTCGTTGCAACCACATTAAATGTTTGCAATTCCGTTAGGGATCAATGAAGCTTCCCCTGCTGCTGTTTTATTTAACCTAATGAAATTGCCGAAGTGTGACATGGTTGTAAAAACAGCAAATTGTTTGCAATAACCTTAAGGCTGGGGTCAGATGAGCAGTAGTAAGAGCAGAAGGAACAATCGTGAGAGTGGACGTTCCTTCCACCTCTCTGGCCGCCTTGTTGAGCGCAGTTAGTGCGCTCAGCGCTGTAAGGCTCAATCCTCATATGGAGGATCGCGCTTTACAGCCCTGTTAACGCACGTCCTAGCGCTTCGACGGGGAGGCTTGCTGCATGGACGCAGCACGGCCGCTCTCGGGTGCACAATTCGTGCACGCGCAACAGTGTGTGGCCGGCCCCGTTGCAGCGTCACAATTTATTTATAAAGGATTTTACCAGGAAGGATACATTGAGATTTCTCTCGTTTTCAATGCTGCGACGGACACCGGAAGGCACGTCAATATGGGCGCACATAGTGCGCTCGTCTGACCCCAGCCTAAGCAAAGGCATTTTGTGAGTAACCCATTTAATCTACCTTCTGTCAGCCTCTGTTAGTGAACACACTTTGCATCCAATGTTCTTTACTGTGAATTTTAACTATGTTTTCAAACATTAAGTACATTTAAATTTTATATCACAATGAAAAAAGTTCTACAGTTCCAATACACATACTCTGAGCATACACGGTTATCTACTCTAGCATAAACAACATACATTACACACAGTCCACATATATAAAACAAACGTTCTACTAAGGCCTTTTTTAAAGGGATACTTTAGGGTTAAAACACAAGGTGGTGACGGAGGGATTAAACATTTCCCCCTCCTGTTTTCACACTATAGTGAGGTTAAAACACCTTTCTTCAAGCACTGGGCTCCCTCAGCAGGGACCAGACAGTGATGAATCTAGGAACAATACATAGGGGGGCACATAAGATGCCACAGTCAAAAGTGGGGGGGGACATTAATAATTTTCACTACTAAATCATATCACTTAAAAAGACGAAATAAGTATGTATCACTAGGATTCCAAAATTCCAGAGTAATGTGATGCAATGATACCTTTTTGTTGTACTAACCTGATACTTAAATTCAATACAATATTTTATTTGCCGCAATTCAGCAGTTTTTGATGATGTCTGGTGACTGTTTCAGCGTCTCCAATTTTCACAAATTATGCTGACCATTCACTAAATAGTTAGAATTCACCATATTTTTGGCAAAATGGATTCCCTGGAATGTGGTGAAAAGCAAAGGCTCTAACAGTGAATAGATACTTTTGTTTCTAAGTTCACATAGGGAGTGGTGAGCTAAATGAATGGCTCTCACTGCGAGTGCAATGAGAGCCAACGAGTGGAAATGGGTTAAGAAGGATAACCACTTCCTAATCTATTCCTGGATGACAGATTAGCACTCGCTGATCTCAGCTTTGTGGGTTTTTCTATTACCCTACATTTAGCACCAACTATGGAATAGAGCCCTAACTTAACCAGAGCTGTTATACACGTAACAACTTCAAAACACTATAATGGCTCTGGTACGTTTACAATAGTTCTGGTTAAATTAGCACCAACTGTGGAATAGAGCCCTTAGAGGGCTGAAACAGCCCATTCAGACCCTACACCATAGGGCAACAGATGGGTGTGCACACTCTGGCCACTTTGACCATTCATTGTGCACGGAGTGGTCGCAGTGCCTGGAGCGTCCCTTTAAGTTGCGTATGAATTACCGATTCTGTGCCAGATTCAGGAAATATTCTTGGTCATATGTCAAGCCCCAATATACATCAGTATCACAATACCCAGGGCCGGATTAACATAGGGGCAGATGGAGCAGCAGCTCCAGGCCCATGCCCCAGAATAGGCCCAGAGAAAAAATAACAATGTCTGCATTTATGAACATGTGGACCCCATTATCTCCAACATCATAGCAGCTACAGGGTCATATGAGGTATCACTGGAAAGGCCAAAGTGTGCCCTTTGCAATGATACCAAACATGACCAGGTTTTATGTAATAATAAAAAAAAAATAATAAATATTACTTTATTTTTTCTTTCTAACACAGCAATACTTTCCACTTTTTAATTATAAAGTGAACAATGATGCTGCACTAACTCACCATCTCAAGTGTGGAGGTGATGGCACGATCCGTTATTACGTATTGTTACACCAAAAACCTAAACCACCGCACTGCAGCAAAGTGCACTGGGAGGGTGACTTTGGAACCTGCGTTACTAATCTTTACACCTCACAAGGTCAAGGGAGGTGTCATTGGACAGGTCAGCATCTGGCCTTTGCATTAATACCAAACATGACCATGTAAAATCTAAAAGGAAAACCCAAAAACTTTTTATCTTTTTATTTTTAGTTCCAATGCAATGGCATTGTCCATTTGTCACTTATAAAATGAGCAATACCACTGCCATTACTCACCTTCTCATTTCCCACGCTGGGAGCAAGATCAGTGTTTTATACATAGTCATATTATTCAAAAAACACAAGGGAAATATTTCATTTTTTTGGTTAAAATTGTATATTTTCTCAGAAAAATGCAGTAACAGGATCCCATTTAAAAAAAATTAACAAGAATTCCCTATAGAATATATAACCACAAGGGTTTGGATGATAAAATGTGAAAAAGTTATTTTACATGCTTTAAATGATTGAAATCTGAATGTAAATTTCCTCACACAGTATCTGCCTGGTTAGATATATCCGTATCTGCACTATTAAATAACCTAAAATATGCTTTAATTTCACTAAATTCCAAAAACAGCCACCAAAATCTTCAGCTCCAGGCCCATAGAGATCTTAATCCGGCCCTGACAATACCCTTAGGCCACAAATACTGCTTGCACTTTCTCCATTTACTAAAATCTTTGGATAAACAAATATATTTCTTGTTCTTATGCAGGTAAGTCCAATGCTACATTCTGAACCAAGGTTACTGATATCTTCATGATTGCTTAAGCTGTTTGGGAAACCTCTGTGCTTATAGTAGTTACAGAAGTGGTGGTGGCCATGCTCCTAGAGATCATGGGATGTGCCCATCTCTCCTGCAGATCAAGTGAGTATGACAAGGACTGACTGACAGTTTAAATCCAAATCTGGATTAGAGGGATTTTTGCAGAATCTGCAAATCCTGAAGATTTTTCCACGAATGCAAGAATTTCAAAAGTAAAAATATATTACAAATGTAGAGGGCTCAAAATGTCAAGTTTGGAACTACTATCCTGTCCAAAACACCCAATATTAATGGTAAGCTAGAGATCAGGGGGCCAGCATTACAAGACGCTAAAGCAAGAGCTTCTTCCTAGCAACCGCAATACCAGGGCTGATCAGAGCTCTGACTTTCCTTCTAGTAATGCAAATAATGGACCCTACATTTTTTATCTAACCATTTTCTTGCCTCTCCTCTTAGATTGTGTAAGCTCTCGAGCAGGGTCTTCTCTCCTACTGTTTTGTGGGTGTAATGTGTATGTATATCTGTTATTCGTTCTTTCCCTTTGTACAGCGCTACAGAACTTTTTGGCGCTTTATATATGCTTGTAACTGTAACTAAAATCAAACCCACGTTTTCTTAATTTTTCTTAAAATTAGAAAATATCATCCATGTATCTATCTACTCAACTTTCATAGCCTTCATTTCTCTTTGCCTGCCTATATCGCACCAATTCCTTTGTCTATGCAAATGTATAATGTAATCGTTGGATCAGTGACAATTTCTCTCTAGATCACAGTATCAATTTTCTGTCTGATGCTGTAGTTGGGGGATTCTTAATCACTTTGGCAATCGCACCACATCACTGCATCTTGGTGCAGTCTCAGTAATGTGAAAGGCTTGCTATCGTTATCAGTGCATGTCTGCGGTTGCGTAACTGAGAAGCAGTCAGGGGTAGAGAAAAAAAAAAATCCTGTTATTAATACATTGTATTTTTTATGAATATAATTTAAACCCAAATGCAGTGATACAGATTAGTTCCATTAAAAAAAAACTTTATGGTAATCTAATAGGGTCAATTATCTAAGCACAGAGTTGCCTTTCACCAGCACTGCTGTACAGTGTTATAGCTGAGAGTGACGGATGAATTAGCATTGATGCACATAATAGCATAAAGAGATGTAAACAGCCAGGAAATAGCCAGGTTGTAGGGATGAAACAACTAATCGATAATGAAAATAGTTGACAACTATTCTCGTTCATTGATTAATTGGCTAGTCGATTAGTTGGTCTGTGTAAAGCACACACTGTTTAGAGTCAGACTGAGTTAAACATTATTAACCTCAGATACTACTCTGGAGCTGATTGGAGAAGAAGTGCAGCTGCTTTACTCTATAGGATTTTGTTCTAGGGTTATGTTGGACATCAACAGTTTGTTTTTAATTTAGCAGCAGCAGCAGAACTATTGCACAGACCATGGGATACTGCCACTGGATGGAGGAGCTGTACCACCAGTGTTTTATACTTGCTTGGAACTGGAGTCCTGTGCCACCCCACCCTCCCTCCAGTCGAGAGCTGTCTTCACTCCTGTTAGTCCTAGTCCCTTCCCCGCAAACTCCCTCCCAAACTCTGGTCCAGTACCTTTCCCAAACTCATTCCTTCACACACTCGGGTCAGGTCCTTTACCCAAACTCATTCTCGCTCATCTCCAGTCCCTACCCCCACTCAGTTTGTTCATGAAATTATTTTCAAGGGACACACTATACACCCTGACCACTTTAGCTTATTAACATGGTCAGGCTGCAGTAGAGTGTCCTCCACCGTCTCATCCCACTTTGCATGCTGATATCATCATGTCTATCTGAGCACTCATAGCAGTGTTTGTTCAGGTAGAAAGCAGACATGGGCCTGAGCTGAGCATGTAGCATCAATCCATCACTCTGACCAACTGCAGCGCACCATGGCCCATATTACAATCTTCATGCTAAAACAGGGATACTAAGGAGAAAAGGCTGCGCCTGCAGGTTTCTCCTTAGCATTCCTCGTTTTAGCGTTCTGTTAGGGTACAGGTGCTAATTCACCGTAACGGCGCTAAGCCTCGGGATGCTCACAGCAGCGCTAAACTCCACCTCGAGCATCCCCTCCATTGAGTCCATAGGACTCTATTGAGGCAGACGCTGCCGGTCAAATGACCTGCAGGATCTCGCCTCACAAGATCCGGCAGTTCAGCGTAGTGATCTACAGAGGGAGACTGGGGGACTTTTTTCCCCCAGTCTCTCACTGCTCCTGGCGGCAAGAAGGAGTGGGTGGAGCTGCCGTTCTCGCCGCAGGAAGGAAGGTGAGTATGTGATTTTTTTGGGGGGGTGTGGTTTCAGCTGGTGCTGACGGATTCCGCAGAAGCGGAATCCGTTAACCACAGCTAGGACCTGGTGCTAACTTTTGAGTTAACCTCAGCAGGACTGTTATTAGGTGTTAGGACTTCGCAATCCTAATGCTAATTAACTCTTTACGCTCCCCATGTTAAGCATAGGTAGTGCAAAGTACAGTAAGCTCGCGCTGAAAAGCGCAAAACCCCAATTGCCACAGTTTTTTTAACCCGTTAGCGTTTGGATTGTAATATGGTGCGCCGCCCACACTAGGGCCACCAGGGCTAACGTTAACGCTCACACAGGTGAGTGCTAACTTTAGTGTTACGATTATAATAGGGCCTCTTGTGTGTGAAAATTACGGAAGTTACGTGAGATACATAATTTGTGTATGTACGTATAAAAGGTATGTACACTACGCAAATTGGAAAACAAAAACCATTTTTAAAAGATTGCTGAAATTAGTGGTTATTGTTAAATGCAGAGACTGCCAACGGCTGAAAAATGTCTCAGCAGTGAAAGGTTTAATTTTTTAATTATCCAATGAATCGATTTAAGTGAAAAAAATGAATCGGGCAACTAATCAGTTATGAAAATAATCGATAGTTGCAGCACTACCAGGTTGCACTAGTTAACAGAAACTCTGCACGTGTAGAATAAATCTCCCATGAGGTTCTGCTTACTTGCTTTATCCTCTGATTAATAAAATGCTAAAATTATTTTGAAGACGGAAACCTCTGCCTAAATACCGTTCTTTTCAAAGTTAGATTAATTGTGGAAACTACTTATTTATTTTAGATGGAGAGTGCATAAATGTTTAATATATCCATTACTGAAAGACTGCCAATATTTCTCATTTAAAATATAGCATTTAAAATGAATGCATGCTGCACTGTAATTCACAAACATATACCTCCAGAGTGTGCTTTCATAAACAGAGTTAAATGAAAAATATGATCACGCGTCAGGAGGGAAGAATGAATGGGTGAGAGTGTACAAATAATGTACCATTGGTTGATGATCTGCCCAGTTTTCTGGTGGGCCTCTGCCATATACCTATAATAACCCACATTGTGCTTTTGCCTCTTCCCTCTCATCCCCATGCAGTTCTTCCCCATCCTTGTCACTATCAGTTCTCCATTGCACTAACCATCCTGGTACTCTGTGCCCCACTATTGTCACCCACATTGTGCTTCTCCCCATCCCCCTTATGACCAAGTTGTGTCTCTGTCCCATCCTCTTCATGTCTGCATTGCGCCTCTGTCACAGCTCCTCTAATGCCCTAATTGTTCATTTTTTTCACCCAACTGCCGAAAAAGTAACGAACGCATCAGATAAACCTCAGAATGCAGCTGACAATCCGCCAAACAGACTCTGAAAAAACATACCAGGGGCAAAAAAAGTCAATCGGCCGCCAAACGGGTAAAAAAACAAAACAAACAACCCTGCAACTTTTAAAAGGCAGTTTTAAAAAAAAAAAAGCTTGACAATGTATGGAAATAAGGTATATAAGGTCCTATCAATAACAATAAAAGATCTGTTACAGAATAAAAAAGAAAAGCCATTAAAAAAATTAGATATATATCGCAATTAAAATTTTGGTCGAAAAATGCCTGAAAAATAAATGAAGAGACTTTTTGCTGTAAATGAATAAACTGTTGAATAAAATTTTTTTGTAAAACTGAGGATATGTTTATATACATTAAAACCTATGGGATTCGCCTGTTGAACAAAACCAACGAAAATAATGGCATTTCGGCAACTTTTCTCTGCTGTTTGGCGTGCAATGAACAGATTAACCATTACTTCTATGTGGAATTTCACTCCTGCCGAATTGCACCGAATTTCGCTGGCAATTTGCCAATATTTGGTGAATTGCCAGCTTTCTGAATAGCGAAATTGCCACAAAATTGCACCGTACGGGGAAATTCACAATTCGGTGGCCAGTTCGGTGTTCTTTGAATAAGCCCTTTAGAGTTTCAGGCAATTGATTCTTCAACAGTTAATGTATCAATGGACAATTGGACCTGGAACAGCAGCTCCAACAGTCCCTTTATCAATTATGGCTCTCCGCACAGGTGCCAGCACAGTATTCACAACAATGTACACCTAATGACAATATCTTATGTCTAATACATCAAACAGAATACAGACGCAACACCCAGATCCCGAAACAGTGCTAAGCCGCCTTAGAATGCACTTTAGGTTAATACTGCAATTAGTAATTCATGTAGCAAAGTTACCCAAATGTGCTGACATACAAACATGTCATTGCTACATAACCTTATTAAGGCAAATAAAATCCTCACAAATACATAAATTCACTCTCTTATCTATTTGATATACTTGGCATTCTGCATATAAACATTTGAAGAGGTATGCTTTGTTAATATGTCAACTAAGGAATAAAGTTACATCTATTTGTATCACAAAACAACACACGTTCTCCCATATACCATGAATCTTTTCAGTATAAATATCTCAGCCATCCAGAAAGCAGATGGAAATATTTGGGTATACTTTGTGGGTGAGGTCTGCACCCAGATAGCCCTTTATTGTACGTCCCACTTCAATTAGTGTAACCTTATTCTCTTGTATCACAAACACGAAATGGAATATGGTATGTATTCCAGAATAAACCTGTGGCATGCTTTTTTTTTAGAATGAAAATATGAGCTTTATATGGCTTTCTTCACTTGCGCAGACCCCATAATTCAGCATTTACAGTCTTATATGTCTTCTTACCACTTACTTTCAGCCTCATTTATTTTTTAAACAGGCCATGTTCATTGGATTTGCCTCTATACATTATTCTACCAGATATGTCCCTTCCTTCTCCGTCAGGCATGTAAGGTTGTCTCTGTCTAGTTTTCACCTTGCCCTACATCCTTCACATTAATACTGCTCCCATCAGCAATCTAATAATTGTGCATTTGGCCATTTTTCTTTGGTGTCACATAGGGGTCAGAGGTTGATGTTCTAGGTGTCATGGGAGTACCACATCTGCTATATGAAGTGAATCCATCCATTTTCAGTTTCCTGGCTCATGGCAGGAGGTTCTGCTTGTGGCTGGCCTAAGCTGTAATTTTTACCCTCGTTGTTGTCCCAGTATTCCTCTTCTCCCACTCTATAACGGATGGCAAATTGCAGTGATGAAGACAAATGTTGTCGATCCCTTGGTGGAAGTGGAAGGCGGAAAGTGAACAAGTCTGTGCCTGGATGCCCAGCCCCGCCATGACAAAGGCGTGAAGCATACAAAGCATGTGTATCCTGGTACGATTGCCAGCCATCCAAAGAGTAGCGCACCGTGACTTGTTTCTCATATGCCAAATCAAGTACCCGCACTGATCCCCAGAGGAAGCAGCTCTCGCAACGCATACTCTGCAGGCACACACGCTGATCCCATGTTTTCTCATCCCACGCACCACGATCCCATGACTGCTTGTCCCATGTTCCAGGTTCAGACATCCATGATGGCGAGAGCACATGACGAGCTTCGCACCAGCTCTGAAATACAAGGACAATTTACAACTCCGTAGTAGCAGACATACATATCTTTTTGCACTAAAACCACAAGTATATACATTTTATCAACAATGCATGCCGGAAAACTGCAATGGAACTGAATGTATATTGTACAATAGGGAACAAAATTTAGTTTTTTCCACAACAAGAAATCTTGAGAGAATGAATTACAACATTGTAGAGCTTATTGCAGGATAAAATGTAGGGGTGAAAGGATATTGACTTTATAGTTAATATTTTGAAAGTTGGAACTCAAGTCATCAAACGTAGATCATAACAATGAATGGCAAATTATTGGAACTATGTGTCAGATGCAGCCAATCACAGCCTTTAGTAATGGCGGGGGGGAATACATGCCCTTTTACTGACTTTATTACGAACAAGTCACTATGATATTGGTTGAGCTCACAATATTAGTGAGCCGATAGTAGTTACCAGCAGCGGCACTGCTTCAAGTAACCTCTCCAGGTGTGCACAGGACTCTATTGGGACCAGTGCAAGATATCTTGCTGCAAGCAGAAGGACACTGTGAAAATAGTTTCCAATGTCCTTCCATCAGTCCTGTGCAATCTTATGGGTTTGTGCAGGGCGAAAGGACAATGGAAACTATTTGTTTATAATGTCCCACATATTGTTAGCACATGATAGGAGAACTAAGTTTGGTGTAAGAAAACTATCACTACAGGAATTCCTTGGTGCTTTAAGTACAAAAAAATACTATGGCATCCTTCAAGAAGGGCCACTTGCTGAATCATATTGAACACCGAGTCCTCCAATTGAAGCATTGATAGGAAGTTTATTTATCATACAGACATGATGGTTTGCTGACAACAGAGTTGTAAAACATAAATAAAATATGATTTTCATCCGTTTTTGCAACTCACTTATTGGCGAAAATCTGGTAAAATTGCCTAAAACCCCTCATCTCAAATATAGCATTGTATTACTTTGTATTTCTGTAACTGTAACAATTCAATGTTCTTGAACCCAGGACATACTTGAAAACGAGAGAAATCTCAATGTATCCTTCCTGGTAAAATACTTTATAAATAAATAAATAAAATAAATATAAATTAATATCATGTCTGTCATGCACAGGGGTAATTAAATATAAAACCAACAAAGGGCAATAAGTAACATAAAAAAAATCAATATTACTAGGATAGACTCAGGATGTGAGAGCTTACAAATACAAAAAATGTTCAAGTACTAAAAATATAAATGTCGATTCAAAGCAAATTTCAGTTCAAGGGTATTAAAAACGTTGAATATGTTAAAGTATATTAAAATGCAGACAGAATCACATACTTTAATACTGGTGTAGGTATAAAATAAATGAGGAACTTTCACGGCTTTCTACAAATGCAGAATGTTATTTACCAAGAATTGGGGACAAAAATCAAATATGACTGCAACAAGCATTAAAAAATATTCATTATGGAAGATTCAACGAGTTTATATGTTATAGATTTACTCATTAATGGTATATCGGTCACATTATGTTGCATACTGCATGGAGGACTGCAGGAGATCTGTTTTTTATTGTAGAAGAAGGCGGCAGGTGTTTGGCACGGGGTTGGGTGGATTAGCACAGCACAGATATTGCCCCTCTGTGGGGACGTGATGCACATGTAGCTGTAGCAAGGGGTGATGCATGGAGGAAAGGGAGCCAGAATCAAATATAGAATGGTCTAGGGAAGTGCATGCAATGGTAATAAGGAACTGGGTATCCACTGACATACCGGTTCCTCCTGGGACATGCAGGAGCTAAGCAGCCGGCTTGTTCCTTGTTTTTGCAGCCGGTGGGTGACAGCTAAAGGCACACAGGGCATGTCCTCATGTCTGAAGTGACGGACAGACTCCAACTCCAGCCCTAGGGAGTCTGCAAAGCGCACCCTCTTCCTGGTCTCCGGGCTGCGTCGCCGCTCCTCACGGGGTACACGTAATGCAGGTGCGGATCGGGATCGCCAGCGCCGCGGAGCCTGGGGCGACTGTGGTCGGTGGCGGATAGGACCATTGTCGTCGTCTTCCAGCGCCTCGTCCTCCTCCTCCAAGCTGGGTCTGGCAGTCCGGTAATAGGCACGTTCATAGAGGCCGGCGATGTAACTGAGGTTCCTGGGGATATCTCCTGAGGGGGGCCGAGTAGGGCGAGACATGATCCACTACAAAGATATCACAGCCCTACCATGCCATCCCTAGCGCACTGAGACACTTACACATGCACTGATAAGTGATAATGTGTGTCCTTGACAGCACGTCCCCCCCTTAGAACACCTCCTTCATTCTTAATTTACATCTATTCTCTGCACTCTTTCCAACCCATCCTCTTCTGCACTTCAACGTCTCCCTGTGCACTCTGCATATTCCTGTCTACCTACCAGCCTAGCATCATCTGCCTAACACACTGAGCATCCACCCCCTTCTTCCCTGGCTGCATCTCATTCATCCTGCATCCCTGAGCTCCTTGGACCACTACCGTAATACTCAGAATAGACTTACCCCTACTGTGTTATCCTGTACCTGTTCATCTCGTCTCCCACCCCCTGGATCTCACACTAATCCACTGCATGAGGAGGGGAAGGCTGCTGAAGGTCAATCAACACAACAGCGTGATGACATTAGGGCAAACAGTTTACAAAGAAATATAGATTGTAAATTCCCTCAGGAACAGGATCCTCCAATCCCACTACATCATCTTTGTCAAGTTACATGTTGAGCAATTGTAATTACTTTCTAATGCATTTTCACCTCGCCACTTATCTTGTACAGCGCTGTGGAATCTGCTGGCACTTTATAAATAAAGTATAATTATAATGAATTATGGCAAAAACTTACTAACAGCAATATGGATAAAATACTGGGTTCCCTCATGCTCAATATGGTTACCCACATTAAGCAATGGACTAACACAGTGGTACCCAACCGCGGTCCTCAAGTACCCCTACCAGGCCAGGTTTTCCAGATATGTGAAGCACAGCACAGGTGATATGATTTTGCTGCTCAGAGATTGCAGGATTCAGTCTGCAATGCATTTCCCCAAGGCAATCCTTAAAACCTGATCTGTTGGGGGTACTTGAGGACCGCGGTTGGGAACCACTGGGCTAACATGTCACTTTTAATATGAAGGACACAGCAGGAGGAGCTTTCCAGTGGATGGTTTGCCAGGGGTAGAGTGTATGTGTTTGGTGGAGTTTGTCCACAGCAGATATACTGTCATAGATCAGAGATCTCATTACTTGGTGCAGATTCGGCAGGGATACGTGGTGGAATAAAAGAGAGGTACAAAGAAATCATCTCTCAGAAAGAAACCTGTGGCCAATTACCCAAACTGGGAACTGATGTGTACATAGATCTCAGACTTAAATAATCTAATCTGATGTATTCTCCTCCTTATTTTTTTTAATAAAGTCCACAATCAATATATAAAGGGTCTTCCCTTTACGTTGGAGCGGGTTTGGACATAAATGTCTGGCTCCATATTTTCCTTACTCCATTGGCAGCTAGAAGTGGGTATACTGCTGGATTGGGGCATATTGCTGTCCATCTCCTAGCTCTATATCCTAAAGTAGGATGTCATAAACAACAGGCTAGATCCAGGAGCGTTTCTTAATTTCACCTCATATGGGTGTTCAACAGCAGCCCCCATAAACTTACCCTTCCAATATTGGCTCTGTGATGTCAGCCTCTGTGTTTTTTCCTTGTCTGATACCCCTCTTTTGGGAACATGCAGACATATTCCTGGTGATCTATGTATCACTGTGTAGGCTAGGTCTGCCTAAGTACTATGAAATATTTCCTCTCCAAAGTGTGATATTGGGACACTTAAGGCACTATCAGCTGCCTACAGCTAAAACGGGGACACTAAGGGAAAAAATTTGCGTTCGCTAATCTCCCCCTGGCGTCCCCGTTTTACCTGTAAATTATGGAGCAAATGCTGAGTCCAGCAGACAGCCCTGTAGCGGCCGGTAGGCTCCAGGATGCTCGGAGTAGCGCTAAAGTGCCGTCGCGAGCATCCCCTCCATGGTATTGCAAACCTCCAGCTGTGGTTTAAAAAAAAAAAAAGAGGGGGGTTGACTTGAAATTAGTGATGAGCCGAACACGTCCGAGTTCGGGTTCGTACTCGAACCCGAACTTTCCAAATGTTCGGATCCGAACCCGAACCCGAACTCGAACTCCATACAAGTCAATGGGGCTGAAAATTCGGTTTTTAGAGTGTCCTCCAAGAGGGCATATATGCTAGATATTTGCCATAAAAGGTGTATGGGGGTCCGGGTAGTGCCCTGGGGGACAGGAAACAAGGACAAAAAGTAAAAAAAAAACGTTTTTAAAGGGACAGTGAGTTTTCCATGAAATAAGGGTTAAAAATAAAAACGAAAAATTCCTTCAAATATCGTGCCTAGGAGGTCTCCATAACCTGCCCGTGAAGTGGCGGATTTCTAGGATGTATAGAAACACTTAAAAACAAAAAAATGACTTTCAAATGACGGTAAATGCTTTTCCTTTAATCTATCCATAAACAACTGCTTGGGGCGGCAGTCTGTATGAAAAGAGGAGACATTTTCGGACACGTAGAAAAAGTTTAGTGATTTTTTGGCAAAATTATTGTGAAACTTATGCAGGCTTTGGATGAAAGTAACAATAGGTAATTTAAAATTGGGCCTTTAGCGTCGGCAACAGTGCCATCCCACCGTAACCCCTCTGAGGATATGAATCTGATACAGGCGTCTTTGGCAGTGCACCCAAATATTGTGCTTTTGGTGCCAGGCCAGCAAGACTGCCAGGCCAGCATGTACTATCATACAGTAACCCTTCTGTAGTATTGTGGAAGAATGCAGGGGTGGACCATGTGGTCCTATATTAAAAAGATATGCATCTGTTAAAGGCGTCAGTGCACCCAGATATTGTGCTTTTGGTGCCAGGCCAGCAAGTACTATCATACAGTAACACCTCTGTAGTATTGTGGAAGAATGCAGGGGTGGACCATGTGGTCCTATATTGAAAAGATATGAATCTGGTCAAGGCGTCAGTGCACCCAGATATTCTGCCTTTGGTGCCAGACTGCCAGGCCAGCAAGTACAATCATACAGTAACCCCTCTGTAGTATTGTGGAAGAATGCAGGGGTGAACCTTGCGGTCCTATATTAAAAAGATATGCATCTGTTAAAGGCGTCAGTGCACCCAGATATTCTGCCTTTGGTGCCAGACTGCCAGGCCAGCAAGTACAATCATACAGTAACACCTCTGTAGTATTGTGGAAGAATGCAGGGGTGGACCATGTGGTCCTATATTGAAAAGATATGAATCTGGTCAAGGCGTCAGTGCACCCAGATATTCTGCCTTTGGTGCCAGACTGCCAGGCCAGCAAGTACAATCATACAGTAACCCCTCTGTAGTATTGTGGAAGAATGCAGGGGTGGACCATGTGGTCCTATACTAAAAAGATATGCATCTGTTAAAGGCGTCAGTGCACCCAGATATTGTGCTTTTGGTGCCAGGCCAGCAAGTACTATCATACAGTAACACCTCTGTAGTATTGTGGAAGAGTGCAGGGTTGGACCCTGCGGTTCAAAAAATTAAAATGTTATAAATCTGGCACAGGCGTCATTGCAGCCAAATATTGTGCCTTTCATGACAGCAAGTGCATTCACACTGTAATGAACTAGATGAAGGGCAACCTAGTAGCTGCATAGTATATTGGCTAAGTTCTGGCCAGTGATCCAATCTCAACACCCAGTAAGCCAGTGGATCATCTGCTGGAAAGGTATCCAGGTCTGCCCTTGCCCCTAGGTAGTCCTGCACCATATGGTGAAGATGCTGGCAATGGGTACCTACATTTGACGTCCCTGGGCGTCGTGGACTAAAAAAATGTAAAAGTGCATCAGTCAAGCGGCCCTGGCCTTCACCACTATTCCTCTCATCATCCACAGCCTCAGAAGCACGTGTGTCATCACTTGGTAACCTACCAGTGCCTGGAAAGGTGTTACACAAGTGTCGCTTTAGAGTGTCCTCAAGTTTTTTCATCCTGTGCTCCCTCTGTGTGGGCAGGATGAGCTCTGCAACTTTACCCTTGTATCGTGGATCAAGAAGGTAATGATCCCTCTCCTTGATAGCACGAATCCTGGGGTCCTTTAGCAGGCTTTGCATTATTAGGGAGCCCATGCAGCGTAGGTTGGAGGTGGCATTAGCTTCCGAGTCTTCCTGGTCAATGAGGATGACCCCATTATGCACTTCCTCCTCCCAGCCACGCACTAGCCCTTGTGTTTCTGGGCACACGAAACCCGCCCTTGAGGAATCCCCACCTTCAATGCCCCCACTACTTAAATATTCTGCCTCCTCCTCATCCTCCTCCTGTCTGATCTGAGTAGGACCCGCTGGAATGCTGTCTGCGGAAAGACTGGGGCCTTGAGAGCTAGGGAAGGCCTCCTCTTCCTCCCGTTGCTCTGCCTCTAGAGCCACGTCTATAATTCCCCCGCAGAGTGTGCTCCAGCAGGAACTCTAAAGGAATTGTGTCACTGACGCATGCACTGTCCCTGCTCACCATCCTCGTTGCCTCCTCAAATGGTGACAGTACAGTGCATGCATCCTTGATCATCAGCCACTGCGGGGGGGGGGGAAACAAGTTGACCTGAACCTGTCCTTGTGCCATACTCACACAGGTACTCGTTGATGGCCCTCTGCTGCTTGTGCAGGCACTGCAGCATTGCTAATGTCGAGTTCCACCTGGTGGGCATGTCACAGATCAGACGGTTTGTGGGAAGGTGGAATTCTCTTTGAATTTCTGCCAGGCGAACGCTTGCTGGGAATGACCGTCTGAAGTGGCTGCAGACTTTTCTGGCCTGGCTGAGAAGCTCTGGCAGCCCTGGGTACTTGGTTAGGAAACGTTGTACCACTAGATTTAGGACGTGTGCTAGGCATGGTACATGCGTCAATTTACCCTTGCGTAGGGCGGAGAGAAGGTTGCTGCCATTATCACAGACGATCATTCCCAGCTGAAGCTGGTGTGGTGTTAACCATCTCTGCACCTGGCCCTGCAGAGCTGACAGAATTTCTGGCCCGGTGTGGCTCCTGTCCCCTAAACAAACCAGCTCAAGCACAGTATGGCTTCTTTTTGCTTCAGCCATTACGTAGACCCTGTCAGGCGTCGGTTTAACTGCCACTTCGCCAGAGACAGAGAAGGAGGAGGAGAAGGAAGAGGGAGAGGTGGTGGTGGTGGAGCAGACAGACCTCATACAAGCAGCGTGGTGGATGAACAAGCTCCAGCACAGAGCCCCGTCTTGGATCCCTCCCAGCTGCAATCAGAGTTACCCAGTGTGCCGTGAAGGAAATGTAATGACCCTGTCCATGCTTGCTGGACCACGTGTCTAAAGTCACATGCACCTTGCTGCTGACTGCCTTTCCCAATGACTGGATAACATTGTCTTCCACGTGCTGGTATAGTGCTGGAATGGCCTTGCGTGAAAAGTAATGGCGTTTTGGAACCTGCCACTGTGGTACAGCACATTCAGCAAATTCACAGAAGGGAGCAGAGTCCACCAGCTGGAAAGGCAGCAGCTGCAATGCGAGTAATTTTGCTAAGCTGGCATTTAGACGCTGTGCTTGGGGATGGTTGGGACTATATATTTTTTTCTGACTGCATAAATCTTCAGCTGCTGGGATAATGTCACATTGTGAGGAAGGACCTGGTACATCCATTACTGTAGCATCATCCCTGTCAGTGGAGGTTGTAGGCAATGACATGGCAGGACATACAGTGGGGGTAGAGACAGATGAGGAGGAGGAGGACCTACGCAAAGTTTTGCACCAACAGGATGTGTGGCAGGAGATCATATGCTGCCTCAAGCACGTGGTACCCAAGTGTCCGGTGTCTATCCCACGCTTCAGCCTCATCTGACATAGATTACAAATAGCAACGGTGGGGTCTGCTGCATATTTCTTAAAGAACTCCCAGCAGACAGCAGAGCTCCTGCGTGTGTGCTTTGAGACAACAGCGCTCTGCACCGGAGCAGCTCTGACATCTGATGCCTTGGACTGGCTAGTGCTACGGTAGGTCATAGAGGATGTTGTGCCTCGTGTTTGCTGTGCCTCCTCCTCCCCCTCTTCCTCACTTGATTCCTCTGTTCGATCAGGCACCCAGGTGGAGTCCGTGACCTCATCATCATCCCCTATCTCCTCGTCACTGGAGCCAACTTGGCAGTACGCTGCAGCTGCTGGGGCAACATGAGTGCCAGTTATTTGTGTGTCATCACTGGCACCCCCTTCCTCTAGGTTGATTATACTCCCTTCCTCAACCTCAGAGATTGAATCAGAGCACTGTACTTGCTGCGCATCCTCAAGCAGCATGTCACTGTCATTGTAGTCAAACAATTCAGCTGACTCCTCCATGTGTGATAGCGAGGCTACGGCAGGAGTAGCTGTGGACATGGAGGCTGCATTAGATGCTTTGGCAGCTGAGGTGGACTGTAAAGCACTAGAAGCCTGGCTGGCAGAGGACTCGGAGGATGAGGATGGCCTGGTTAGCCAATCCACCAAATCCTCTGTATGTTGCTGCTGCTTAAGACGGCCAGCACCAGTTAGAAAGGACAAGTGTGCCCCTGCAGAGGATGCACCACGTCCACCACGACCAGAGGCACAGCCTCCCGACACAGGGGCTGCTTGCCCTCTTATCTGTGTCTGGGAGCGTCTGCCTGTCCTTTTTGTTCTTTCAGACATGGTGAGTGATATATAGATTAAATATATACAGAACTCTGATTCAACTCTGGTATAAAGATTAAAGATTTAAAGAACTCTGGTATAACTCAGTGAGACACCCTGATAGCTGGCAGCCAGTGACAAGACACAGATTACAAGTCTCAGACACCTCCTATAAAATCAGTGAGACCCCCTGATGGGTGGCAGTGAGAAGCCACAGATTACAAATCTCAGAAACCTCCTATAAATCAGTGAGACCCCTTGATGGGTGGCAGTGAAACCTCCTATAAATCAGTGAGACCCCTTGATGGGTGGCAGTGAGAAGCCACAGATTACAAGTCTCAGAAACCTCCTATAAATCAGTGAGACCCCTTGATGGGTGGCAGTGAAACCTCCTATAAATCAGTGAAACCCCTTGATGGGTGGCAGTGAAACCTCTTATAAATCAGTGAGACCCCTTGATGGGTGGCAGTGAAACCTCTTATAAATCAGTGAGACCCCTTGATGGGTGGCAGTGAAACCTCCTATAAATCAGTGAGACCCCTTGATGGGTGGCAGTGAAACCTCCTATAAATCAGTGAGACCCCTTGATGGGTGGCAGTGAAACCTCCTATAAATCAGTGAGACCCCTTGATGGGTGGCAGTGAGAAGCCACAGATTACAAGTCTCAGAAACCTCCTATAAATCAGTGAGACCCCTGATGGGTGGCAGCCAGTGAGAACACACGGATTATAACAATTCCCAAATACTTTGTAGAAATTAGTGACCCGCAAAATACTTGTTGGCAGTGACAAGAGACAGATCACCTCAATTCCCAGATATTTAGTAAAATTAGTGACGACCAAAATACTGCGTGGCACTGGCTGTGTGACAAGACACAGACCACCTCAATTCCCAAATGTTTTGTAGAAATTTGTGACCCCCAAAATACTTGCTGGCAGTGACAAGAGACAGATCACCTCAATTCCCAGATATTTTGTAAAAATTAGTGACCCCTCAAAATATGCGTGGCACTGGCTGTGTGACAAGAGACAGATCACCTCAATTCACAAATGTTTTAAAGAAATTTGTAACCCCCAAAATACTTGCTGGCACAGTGACAAGACACAGAAGATCACCTCAATTCACAAATGTTTTAAATAAATTTGTAAGCCCCAAAATACTTGCTGGCAGTGACAAGACACACATCACCTCAATTCCCAGATATTTGGTAGAAATGAGACCCCCCAGACCCCCCCAGTAGCGTGGCAGACCGGCAGTAAGAACACAGAACAACAATCTCCTATGAAATCTCCTCTCAAATGCGTGCTGAAGCTATGCGTGGAAACCTTATATAGTGTGCTGCGGGACTTAGCTCTGTGAGCCCATGATTGGGCAAAATTTGCCCAATCAGGACTCTGAGCCGTGATTGGCATACTGTTGAACCTGTCTTGCACCAGACCTGTGGTCAGGTGCAAGGCTGTAGCCAATTATGAGCTTCAGGCCAGTGGGAAAGTGCATTGTGGGCATTTGTGATGCATTGTAGTCGAACTTGCTCCGAACACCCGGAAATGTTCGGAGTTCGCGATCTAACCGAACAGGCTAAGTTCGGCCCGAACTCCGAACCGAACAGCTCATCCCTACTTGAAATCAGCTTATCATCCACTAACAGGCCAGATTTAAATGATCACCATGGGGAACTGCAGACTGAATAGTGCAATAAAATCACTGAGCAGCAAATCATGCCACCTGTGCTGTGTTTCATATATCTGGCAAACCTGGCCTGTTAGGGGTACCTGAGGACAGGTTTGTAAAACATTAGCTTACAGAGACTATAGGTGGCAGGAAACAAGCTGAAAGTGCATTCTAGTATTCTAGTAAAAACGTAAACTGTTGATGTCATGCAGTTGGTAGCCACAAAATATATTTATGTTATAGTTGAAAACTACAATTATATTCCTGTAAATATTTTTGCATATATTGTTAAAAAAAACATACTTAATTGGCCATTAAAGTTAACTAAAAAAAAACTGTTTTTGTTTTGACAGATATATACCGGGATATTCAGAGAGCAGTGAAAAGAAGGAGAATGACTGGAGAATGGAAAATTCTAGGTCAAAATAGCCTATTTGGAAAGTGAGATGAATGGGAGAATTTTTCTGGTTTGGCTATTTTGACCTAGAATTTTCCATTCTCCAGTCATTCTCCTGCTTTTCACCGCTCTCTGAATAACCCTGATAAGTACATGACTATAAGGGTTATTCACTAACCTCCGAATTGGCCCCGATTGCACCGAACAGTGATTTTCACCATTCGGTGCAATTTCAGGTCATTTCATCTATTCACTAAGCTGTCAATACACCAAATACAAAGAACTGACATCAATATAAGGCGCAACTTGCAGCAATTCGGCAATTTTCACAGAAAGCTGAATTGCACCAAAATTACAGCAAAATGCCCTGATGTTCGGTGTTTCGACAGGTTTAAACAAGCGAATCCCATAGATTTCAATATAAAAAAGTAATATCTTTTTAATTTTGTTGTAAAAGACAATTTAGGCTAGTGCCAGACGAGCGTCTTTGGAGAGCGGAAGGAATGTCCGTGAGAGTGGTCGTTCCTTCCACTCGACGCCCTTCTGGCCACCTTGCTGAGCGCGAACTTCCTATGGAGAATCGCGCTTTGCAGCTCCGTCAACACGCGTCCTAGCGCTTTGACGGAGAGGCTTGGATAATGGATGCAGTTGTTACGCGTGCATTTCCTGCGCGTGCACAAGCGTGTGCCAGCCCCGTTGCAGCATCGATACGCTGTGACGGACACCGGTGAGCACGTCAGTACGGGCGCACATAGCGTGCTCGTCTGACGCCAGACTTATTGTTTTTATTTTTTGCAAAAACCTCTTTTTATCTTTGTATTTTTTATGATATATTATGAATCTGCCGGGAAGAATAATATATACTGTATTTTTTGCTCCATAAGACGCACTTTTCTCCCCCCAAAAAGTGGGGGGGAAAGTGGGTGTGTCTTATGGAGCGAATGCCCCATGATGATATGCCTCAGCTCACCTGCCGCCGCCGTGTTCGGCTCCCTCTGAGCGTGCGTCCGGCGGCAAGGAGCTTGGGCACTTGCCTGGGGGACCCACGTGACCGCGATCTAGCGAGATTGCGGTCACGTGGCTCCCCCAGGCGAGTGCCCAAGCTTCCTGCCGCCAGACGCACGCTCAGAGGGAGACGAACGCAGCGGCGGCAGGTGAGCTGAGGCATATCCATGAGCTGCTGGGGCATATCCATGTGTGTGCTGGGGCATATCCATGTGTGAGCTGGGGCATATCCATGTGTGAGCTGGGGCATATCCATGTGTGTGCTGGGGCATATCCATGTGTGAGCTGGGGCATATCCATGTGTGAGCTGGGGCATATCCATGAGCTGGGGCATATCCATGTGTGAGCTGGGGCAAATCCATGTGTGAGCTGGCATATCCATGAGCTGGGGGCATATCCATGAGCTGGGGGCATTATCCATGTGTTAGCTGGGGCAAATCCATGAGCTGGAGCAAATCCATGAGCTGGGGCAGTATGCATGAGCTGGGGGCAAATCCATGAGCTGGGGCAAATCCATGTGTGATCTGGGGCATTATCCATGTGTGAGCTGGGGCAAATCCATGAGCTGGGGCATATCCATGAGCTGGAGCATATCCATGAGCTGGGGCATATCCATGAGCTGGGGCATATCCATGAGCTGGGGCAAATCCATGAGCTGGGGACATATCCATGTGTGAGCTGGAGCAAATCCATGTGTGAGCTGGGGCATTATCCATGTGCTGGGGCATTATCCATGAGAGGAGCTGGGGCAATATCCATTATTACACTATTTGATTCAGAATATTTATTTTCCTGTTTTCCTCCTCTAAAAACTAGGTGCATCTTATGGTCAGGTGCGTCTTATGGAGCGAAAAATATGGTAATATGTCTGGGTCATATAATAAAATAAGGCTTCAAAACGCGTTTAAAAACTATGAGCAAAACCCGGTAAAAATAAGCTCAGCACACAGGCGTTAAATGGCTCAGCAGCAAAAGGGTTAAAACACCCTTTTGTATTTTTTTAGACAACATTTTTGTTTCTTTCAAAAAAAATTATGACTTTTTTTCATTTTGTAACAAACATTTTGTATTATTTTTTTTAAAGGACTTTTTTTTATTAATTGGACACATTTATATTGATTTCAACTCCTATTAGGATGTAAAGGAGACTTCTTTCTTTTTTTCCAGTTAGGGGGAATTCACCGATGCCAATTCGGCGGGTTTTGCCGACATCCGATTATTGCTTCGGCAACTCCGGTTTTGGTAAAATACAGTGACCATTCACTAAATAGTGAATTTTTGGTGAAATGGAATCGCCAAAGTGAGCCAAAATGGGCTGAAATACAAAGCACCGAAATTGCGCTCGGCTAGGTGGCCAGACGGTTGTCGAGTGAAAGGAACGTCCACTGTCACGGACGTTCCTTCCTCTCTCCAAAGATGGTCGTCTGACCCTAGCCTTAGTCGAAGTGGAGCTCTGTGGCCGTTACTCATCCAACCACGAGACCATCAAAAGTCACTCTCATCTCATCAGTCCATAAAACCTTTGATAAATCTGTTTTCAGATATTTCTTGGCCCAGTCTTGACATTTCAACTTATGTGTCTGGTTTAGTGATGGTCAGGTTTCAGCTTTCCTTACCTTGGCCATGTCTGTGACAACTGCACACCTTGTACTTCTGGGCACACACCTGGTAGGTTGCGGTTTTGGAATATGATAGCACTAGAGGATAATGGGTTCCTGGCAGCTTCACGTTTTATTCTTCTCAAATTTTAGGCAGTTAATTTGCGTCTTTTTTACTCGACACGTTTCTTGCGACACTGTTGACTATCTGCAACAAAACATTTGATGGTTCTGTGATTACACCCCAATATCTTTGCAATTTCAAGAGTGCCGCATCCCTCTGAAAGACTTTTTACAATTTGTGACTTTTCAGAGTCAGTTAAATCTCTTTTTTGGCCCATTTTGCTTGAGGAAAAAACTGCCTAATAATTATGCACACCTTGATATAGGGTATTAATCTCCTAAGGCCACACCCTCCTTTACTACACAAATACACATCACCTGATATGCTTAAATCCAATAAGCTTTCAAATTTATACAGCTTGGCGATGGACAATATACATAAAAATAATGATTTAGTCAAAATAGTCACCTGCCTAAAAATTGTGCACGCAGTGTAATGCTTCGTTGAAAGAAATGAATATTTTCAGGAATGAGAATAAGACTTAATTTTTTATAAATGGATGAGGCATCCTTAACACATCTAATGTCCTCCTCTGTTTTATACGCTAACAATAATTCTAACTAGAGGCTAGACTTAAAGGGTCACTCACACCAAAAAATAAAACAATTTTGTTTATTTTATGTTACTGATATCTTACATGTACAGTTAGAAGTGTTTATAAAGCGCCAACAAGAGGGCAGCTCTGGAGAAGTCCTGAAGGCGAGAGTTTGGGGTGCGGGTATGTGAAGCTGATAATAAAATAACATCAGATCATTGGCAGAGCGAAGTGGTCAGGATGGGATATACCTGCTAATATGGGAGAAGATGTAGGCAGCGGCGCAGTTATCGAGAGCTTTGTACGTGAGGACCATTATTTTGAATTGGATTTTAAGGCTAGCCGCCCACTGGGTCCATAGTCGGACAATAACTTGGTATTCAGACTACAGACAACTTAAGGGGTTATTTAAACAGGGTTATTCAAAGAGATCCGAATGGCTGCCGAAAGGGAACCGAATGCTGAAAATCAGCGTTCGATTACCTTTCTTAGCCATTCGGCTATCCAGAGAGCAGGCAATTCGCTAAATCCTGGCAAATTGCCTGCACATACGGTGCCTGTTCGTTGCCTGTTCGAGGGCAGTGAAATCCCCATAAAAAAGCACTGCTTCGGCTATTCAGAGAGCAAAAGCCAGCAGTGAAAAGTTGCCGAATTGCCCTGCCATTCATGGTTTCATGCGGCAGGTTTATTCAGGCGAATCCCATAGGCTTCAATGTTAAAAATATTCCTGTTTTAATCCAATATCTAATAAACCATTAATTATAATATTCTGCAGTAAAGAGTCTCTTTATTTATAGATTTTTAAGGATATTTTAAGCGTTTTTCAGGATTTTGTTTTAAAAAAAAATCAGATTTTTTTTTTTAAACATTTCTTATTTTTTCTGTAACAGCCCTTTTTATTATCATTCATTGGACCTCATATGTAAATTTCAGACATTTTCACTCAGTAGTTTCTTTGCAAACATTCAAGCGAACTGTTTTTCTATTTTATTCACTTCATTCATCTGCGGTGTCGGCTTTTTCCGGCAGCTTCGCTGCGTGTGATCGGCTCCTGCTCGGGTTTTTCTGGCATTTTCGGCGGGTTAATCCAGATGTTTTTGCAGGTTTCGGTGTGCGTTCGCCCTCGTTTTGCGGTGAGTCGTCGGCGGGTTTGCGGCGACTTTTCCCTGCATTTCGGCGGCCCTGTGGTGCTTGCTGAATACATCGCAGGGTGGCCGAAATCGGATCGCCAAATCGAACCGAGTTGAAGAGAACGAAAAGTCACCGAACGTGCAGTGGCTTTTCGATTCTCTTTGAATAACCCTGAAAGAGTACCTGAATTTTGTCAAAATTTTCAGTGCTCTTTCATACGGCACACTTTTCAGTGAGTTCAATTTGCTGCCCCTGCGGTGAATTCAGTGTTCCCGCAGTGCGCCAAATGGATCCACTGAATGCTGCTGATAAACCCACCGAATGCAGCCGACAACTGCCGTAAATCCCCCTGCAATTTTTAAAAGGCGTTTAACCCTTTCACTACCGAGATTGAGATATCTCAGTCTTCAAAGATGCCATCCGGTGCCCAATGTCGAGACATCTCAATCTGCAGCCCAAAAGCAAAAGAAATTCGTTTGCTGCAGACAAACGTCATTTGCTGTTGGGCTGCAGAATGTGCCCCCAATGTTTTAGCCCTGTGGGCATAATGTCCAAAGAGCTAAAACTGTGTAAAATCACCTAACTGAATGTCCTGACATCGGACATTCAGCAGCTGATGCAGGGAACACGAGCTGCAACTGTAACTCAATTTGGCAGTAGATGGCACCATCTTCTGGCCAAATATGTTATTACAGTAAGAAATACACTGGGAATATGCCCAAAAATCTCTTAGTGTATAATTAGTTTAAAAAGATTCTTCAAAAAAACACTTTTTTTTGGAAAATCGCTTGGTAGGGAAGGGGTTAAAAAAACACATGAAAATGCACGGAAATAATAAATGAGATCCTTTGAATAATAATAAAAAAGTCTGTTACAAAATAAATTTAAAAACGCCATTTAAAAAAAAAATATATATATATATTGTGGGATACAACGACCAGAGCCCGCCAAGGTGGAAGCCATCTTAGACTGGCCCACCCCTGTGACCAAGACCCAGGTCCTCGCCTTCCTGGGCACTGCGGGGTACTATAGAAAGTTTGTGCCCCATTACAGTGACCTGGCCAAGCCCCTGACCGACTTGACAAAGAAATCCCTGCCCCGCCAAGTCCTGTGGTCCCCGGAGTGTGAACAGGCCTTCCAACAACTGAAGGCCGCCTTGACCCAAGCCCCCCTTCTGGCAGCTCCCAACTATAATAAACGTTTTGTCGTCCATACAGACGCCTCGATGTTCGGACTGGGAGCCGTGCTAAGTCAAGTGGGGGACGACGGGGGGGATCATCCGGTGGCGTTCATCAGCCGTAAGCTTTTACCGCGGGAGGTGGAGTATGCTGTGGTGGAAAAAGAGTGCCTGGCCTTGGTCTGGGCCCTACGGAAGTTCCAGCCCTACGTTTACGGGCGGTCCTTCACCGTGATGACCGATCATAACCCGCTGGTGTGGCTCAACCGGGTGGCGGGGAAAAACGGCCGCCTGTTGCGGTGGAGTCTGGCTCTCCAACCGTTCAATTTCACTATCCAATACCGGCCGGGTCGCAGAATGGAAATGCTGATGGGTTATCGCGGCAATCGGGCCGGGAACTGGGAGACCTGAGAGCACCGACTTCCCCGGTACGACCCGTTGGGTCCAACCGGGTCCGTCGGACTTTGGGAGGGGGGAGGAGTGTCACGGAATGACCCAAGAGGCTCGGCAGCAAAGCCCAGGACTCTCAGCCAGGGACAGTTTAAATGACGTTTGTGTTACTGTGGACTCTTCAGTGCCGTTGCACCGTATGAACACCTTGACCCCTTTATTAGATGTGGTTGATATTGCGTGATGTAATAAAAGTGTTCCCTGTATGTATGACTGTGTAAAGTAGGTAAGACACCCATTGTATGTTTTGCCCGTCGCCATTTGCCATCGCCTCGTGGATCCGGTCGGAGTGGCCGAATCGTAAAATGGCCGATTCGGAACGTCCGGTCAGATTGGCCGAATCGAAAAATGGCCGATTCGGAACGTCCGGTTACGAATCGGCACCACCCCGATTCGGGAACGACCAATACGAATCGGGACCAAGGCACTCCAACTGGAGAAAGGGCCAATGAGATCATGGGGGCGGGCAGGGATCCCATTGTTCTGATTCTGTACGATTGTTGATAAATACATGTGTCTCCCCAGTAAAAGTTAGTTCAACCTGTACATACAGCTCCGCCTGGTGTCTTTCTTGAGCCTTCCCCACAGGAGTCTCCCCACAGTCTCTTGTACACGTCATTGCCCAGGTACGATCCCGCGTCCACTGTGGCCAAGTCCCGTGCATCGGCCCAACGAACCGCCGTATCCATGCCAACTCCGCATCCCCGAATCGGAGCAGCGGCGCTTCCTCCGCGCATCGGCCCAGTGAACAGTCGTACCCGCTTCGACCCCGCAGACCGGATCGAAGCCCCGACGTGGCGCTTTCCCTGCGCATCGGCACATCGAACGTTCTACCACTCCGAATCGAAACTTCGAGTCGACCACCCGCGGAACATCCGAAACGATTCCCGTCAGAACGGCTAGCCCAGCGGACGATCTCAGCTTCCTCAAGGTCAGTGGATCAGCCGCTCGAGACACCGAGTGCCGTGACACTCGGTAGTCGGGCTGATCTTCCCCAGGGGTCCCATCTAGTACCCTGCCAGACCCTCCCCAGGGTCATTTCGGGCCGCTCGAGACGCCGAGTGCCGTGCCACTCGGTAGTCGGGCCAGGTGGCGAGGGCCACAGGGGGCCAGATAGGAGCACACCGCAGGTGGACAACACCCATTCCGTCACATATATATACAGTTGCAAGAAAAAGTATGTGAACCCTTTGAGATTACGTGGAGTTTTGCATGAATTGCCATAAAATATGCTCTGATCTTCATCGAAGTCACAACAATTTGAAAAACACAGTCTGCTTAAAATAATACAACACAAACATTATATGTTTTCATGTGGTTATTGAACATGTTCATGTGTCCACAGTAAGACAGACTGTCTACAAATGGAAAAAGTTCAGCACTGTTGCTACTCTCCCTAGGCGTGGTCGTCCTGTAAAGATGACTGCAAGAGCACAGCGCAGAATGCTTAATGAGGTAAAGAAGAATCCTAGAGTGTCAGCTAAAGACTTACAGAAATCTCTGGCACATGCTAACATTTTTGTTGACACATCTACAATAAGGAAAACATTAAACAAGAATGGAGTACATGGGAGGACACCACGGAGGAAGCCATTGTTGTCCAAAAAGAATACTGCAGCACGTTTGAAGTTTGCAAAAGAGCACCTGGATGTTCCACCGCACTACTGGCAAAATATTCTGTGGACAGATGAAACCAAAATTGAGTTGTTTGGAAAACACTATGTGTGGAGAAAAAAAAGGCACAGCACACCAACATCAAAACCTCATCCCCATTGTAAAACATGGCGGAGGGAGCATCATGGTTTGGGGCTGCTTTGCTGCCTCAGGGCCTGGACGGATTGTTGTCATTGATGGAAAAATGAATTCCAGAGTTTATCAAGACATTTTGCAGGAAACCGTAAGACCATCTGTCCGCCAACTGAAGCTCCGCAGAGGATGGGTGATGCAACAGGACAATGACCCAAAGCATACAAGTAATTCAACAAAAGAATGGCTTCAACAAAGCAAAATACGCCTTCTGGAGTGGCAAAGTCAGAGTCCTGACCTCAACCCGATTGAAATGCTGTGGCATGGCCTTAAGAGAGCGATTCACACCAGACATCCCAAGAATATAGCTACACTGAAACAGTTTTGTGAAGACAAGAGGAGTGGTCCAAAATTACTCCAGATCGTTGTGCAGGTCTGATCTGCAACTACAGGAAACGTTTGGTTGAGGTTATTGCTGCCAAAGGAGGGTCAACCAGTTATTAAGTCCAAAGGTTCACATACTTTTTCCACCCTGCACTGTGAATGTTTACATGTTCTGTTCAATAAAAACATGAAAACATATAATGTTTGTGTTGTATTATTTTAAGCAGACTGTGTTTTTCAAATTGTTGTGACTTAGATGAAGATCAGAGCACATTTTATGACCAATTCATGCAAAACTTTTTCTTGCAACTGTATATATCAGAATCACAAATTTCGCTCAAAATATCCAGAAAAATGCCTATAATTTTTTAAAAAATAAATTAATGAAAAGACTAAACGATTGAATAAAAGATTAATAAAAATAGGAAATAATTTTTTACATTTAAACCTATGGAATTCGCCTGTTTAAATCTGTCGAACTAAATCACCGAAAATGTGGGCATTTCACCAACTTTTCAGTGCTGTTCGCCGTTCTCTATGGGGAATTTTACTGCCACCGAAGGTCACCGAACAGCACTGTATTTCGCTAGCAATTCGACAGTATTTGGCCAGGAAAATGCACCTTACAAGGAGATTCACTGTTCGGTGAATTCGGTGGCAAATTTGGCATTCTTTGAATAACCCCTTATATCATACGACCTGGGTCGTCCACTGCAAGTGACTATGGATGACCCAGGAAGACTGGCGGACAGACCGCCATACAGACCGCCGGACTGTAGAATAAAAAAAACGGAACTCTGCTATTCATCTAATAGTTGTTTAAACCAATAAAATTACATTAAAATGTGCTAAAAAATAAAAAGGTCCTTTTAAAAAAAGAAAAAAAAGGTCTGTTACACAATTTAAAAAAATAACTTTCTAAAAAAAATTGGGAATCAAAAATGGAAAAAAGATGTTCAGAAAATTAAATGAAAAGACAGTTTGCTGAAAATGAGAAGAAAAATAAAAACAAAAATTTTATTTTACATTGAATCATAAGGGATTTGGCTTTTTAAACCTGTAGAACTGAACCACCAAAAATCAAGGCATTTCACTGACACTTTGGTGCAGTTCGGTGTTCTCTGAATAGATTAACCATTACTTCTCTATGGGACAATTTACCTGCCGCCGAAGGCTGCCGAACGCCAGTGAACTGCACCGTGTGTCAATTCCATCTTTTATTCATGTATGCTGTCCCAGGTTGTCCAACTAATCCCATTCAAATGGGAAAGGTTGCTAGTCTGATGTAGTTGATGGAAGTCGGTGGCAGTGGACGAGGGTTGACTCTCCTGTGTGTTCTGGGATTAGTTGGACGACGACTATGGTCCCAGTGGCCGGCCAGCCTAAACGTAATAGGGAGCCAGTGTAGAGATTGACAACGGGGCGAAGTGTGAGAGGTGAGGTGGATGATCCTGGATGGATGATAACAGACTGCAGAGGGAGAATCTGGGAACTCTTCAAGCCAGCGAGAAGGGGGTTGCAATCGTCAAGGCAGGAGATAATATGAGCTTGGATGAGCATTTCAGTAGGTCCTGATTAAGAAAGGGGCGGACGCGTGCTATGTTTTTTAGGTGAAAATAGCAAGATTTGGTTAGCGACTGAATGCGGGTAGTGAAAGAGAGATCAGAGTAGGAGATGACACAGAGGCAACGTGTCTGATAAGTATTGGTGGCACCATTCACCTGAAGGGAAATGGGCGCAGGAATGTCAGCTTTAGAGAGACGGAAGACAAGAAGTTCCATTTTAGAGAGGTTTAGCTTTAAGGAACAGGACGTCATCCAGTCGGAGACCGCCGGTAAGTAGGCAGTAACCTGGCCCAATACAGGAGGAGAGAGATTGGGAGAGGAGAGGTAGATTTGGGTGTTATCAGCGTACAGAAATCCATAGGAAGAGATGAAGTTGCCAAGAGACGCGGTATAGATTGAGAAGAGTAGGGGACCCAGAACAGAGCCTTGAAGTACCCCAACTGAGAGAGGAACTGGGGGTTAAAGGGCACCAGTGAAGGAGGCACTGTAGGAGTGAAGGGAGAGATAGGAAGATAACCAGGAGATAGCAGTGTCGCCGCGGCCAAGTTGAAGCAGCGTGAGAAGCAGAAGGGGGTGGTCAACAGTGTCAAAAGCAGCGGGAAGATCAAGAAGAATAAGCAGTGAGAAGTGACCTTTGGTTTTAGCAGCAACTAGATCATTAGTCACCTTGGTCAAAGCAGTCTCAGAGTGCTTGGAGTGAAAACCAGACTGTATTTTAGTTTTTTCTTGTATGTTTAGATAAGAAAATATTTTACTCTATGTGTCACTGGGTGCCTCCTGTTTCCTAAAATGCCCCTTTCTTAATCAGGACTCTACTGAAATGCTCATACAAGCTCAATTTTGTGATATTTTGTGTAGTAAACTTCTCCCCCCACTATATTCCCATCAGTTGCTCCTCACTGGGTGGCTTTGGCTATTGAATGGAATCTATGGGTCGACCAGTGACTAAAATCATTGTATTGTGTGGGATGTATTCAAAGGACATCACCAGGGGGTAGATTTGAATTATTTTAAGCTCCCAGTTTTATCTCATTCAAATGCCAGTTGTTATCTTGAGCAGCATACACAACGATAGCCTTATCTAGGGATGTGCGTTTCGGGTTTCGGAATTTCGGAATTTTCACGAAATTTCCCGATTCGTGTTTTCGGATGCGGCCGAATTTCCGAAAAATTTTAGATCCGAAAATTTCAGATCCGAAATGTTTTCCGAGCCGAAACAAAATATTTTCGGATTTTTCGAATGGACTTGAAATGTGTCAAACGAGGAGAACAGATTTTCGGAAAAACGAAAATTTTCTGAAAAACGAAAATTTTGTAAAAACGAAAATTTTCTGAAAAACGAAAATTTTTCGAAAAAACGAAAATTCGATACAAAAAACGGGCAAAATGACACGAAAAATACGAAAAATGGTCGATATTCCGAAAAATTTGCAATTCCGAAAAACGAAAATTTCCGAAATTACGAAAAGTCGATACAAAAACCGAGCACAGTGACACGAAAATACGAAAAATGGTCGAAATTCCAAAAAAAAATGTACCCGAAAAACGGGCCGAACCGAATCGAATCGAAACCGAAATCGGTCGAAACGAGCCGAATCGAAAAGTTTAAAAATCCGAAAAATCAAACCGAATCGAACCGAAAAAAAAATCGGTGCACAAGCCTAGCCTTATCTAAACATTCCCTTCTCCACCTCATTAACTTTTCAATACTTAACATAAAGCACAGCCACAAAGTAAAACTCACCATTAGATTTTGGTAAATTTTGCATCATGGGAAAAATGCACATAATGGGAATAAGAGATAAAAAAACCAAACTTAATTTTTCCTTTTTCCATGCAAAGACTTCAAACAAAGAATAAATCCCAGCAGCATGTGTTTTATAATGTAGTTTTGGTTGTAATGCACAAGTAATCTAGTTACAGCTTATATAAGAGGTATTGTCATCTTAAAGGGATACTCTATTGAAAATATAATTTTTTTGCTCTTTAATAATTGGGCAGAGTCTTTGCCCATTTATTTTGTAAAATCTTTTTTATTCTAGCTGATTTTACTCACCTTTTTCCCTTGCCGTGTTCTGCTCCGAAACTTTATAATGCAATTTGTACTCCGTTGCAACTTGTGTAGCATAGAAGCTGCAAAATTGAGTACTGCTACTGGACTTGTGCAGTTTACATATGCAAGTTCCAGAGCGACTGTGCAGAGCAATGGATCACAGCTACGCACACATGCAGATCAGATCCATCGGCTGCCTCTCTGAGACTGATTGCTATTGTGGGTTGAGAAGCAGACAATATTTTTTTTCCCCCTGAAATATCAAGTGATTAAACTTAACGTAACCAAAATCTAAATTATGACCAAGTTTTAATGAAATATGAACTGGTAAAAAACATATGATGACAGAATGCAATACGTTGTGTGTATAGTCTTTTAATGTTTTGCTATATCGCGTTTGTTTTTTCACTTTGTTTATGTTAACTGTGGTGAGAGCGGAGTCACATGACAGGAAGGGTGGGGGCGGTACCAGGCAGTGTCTGCTGGGATGCCATGCTAGCGGGACGTACTGTATGTGTCTCCTCTATCCGATGTTATGCTGAATAAATCAACAACTATAAACCAACCCACGGAGTACACTCTTTTCATGACATGGTGTCAGAAGTGTTTCCCTGCGTATCCATTTTGATCTGTGAAGATGTCTAAATTCTCTCCTCCGGAACCCTTCGATTTCTCTCAGCCTGCTGCATGGCCTGCTTGGCGCCAAAGGTTTGCACGCTTCAGGATCGCTTCGAAGCTGGATAAGGAGCCTGGTGAGGTGCAGGTTAATTCCCTTTTATACGCTATGGGGAGAGACGTGGAGCCGATTTATGGTACTTTTCATTTCGGCGCTGGGGAAGAGATGGACTTTGATAAAGTCGTGGATAAGCTCAGCGCCCATTTTGTGCCCAGAAGAAATGTGATTCACGAGAGAGCCTGCTTTCACAAGCGCGCCCAGTGTGAGGGAGAATCTGTGGAATCATTTGTGCGCAGCCTTTATCAGTTGGCAGAGTTCTGTGAGTTCGGCGCTGCTAAGGAGGAGCAGATCAGAGACAGACTGGTTATCGGAATTGCAGACTCGGAAGTTTCACTTAAGTTGCAGCTGGAGTCTAAGCTGACACTGGATGAGGCGATACAGATTGCACGTCAGAGTGAATTGGTGAAGAAACAAAGTGCAGACTTAAGGTCAGAAAACAGGGTGGAAGAAATACACCAGTCACAAAGGGTTAAAAGCGGCAGACAGCAGGCAGCGGACAGACCCAGGAGTGGTTGGACACCGTGTTCCCGTTGCACACGCTGTAACCGCCCTCACGAGATGAAGACGCGGTGCCCTGCTATAGACAAAAGGTGCAGGAAGTGCAACCGCGCCGGCCATTTTGAGGTGGTTTGTAAATCAGAGTCTGTGAGAGAGATGTGTCTGGACAGTGATCAGGAGACACCAGAACTGTCCTTTATAGGATCGGTGACTGAACAGTCCGGCTCTGTCGAGGATTGGCGTGTTACACTCACGATGTTGGGTGAAAGAGTTGCCTTTAAGATTGATACCGGAGCAGACATTACAGTTATTTCCTTTGTGACATTCTCAAAGCTACCTCGACGTCCGGAGCTGGAAAACGTTACGATTCAAGTTCATAGTCTGGGAGGTCACATTGATTGCATCGGCAGGTTCCTTGCTGACTGTGAGTACCGGGAGCGGAAAATATCGATGTGGGTGTACGTGATCAGAGGATCGTGTGTGAATAACCTTCTGAGTCGGAAAGCAGCCTGCAGTCTGGGCCTTGTTGCTAGAGTGTACGAAGTCACTGAGGACGTGTTTGGAGACCTGGGGCTGCTGAACTGTGAGCTGGTCCGTATAAAGCTCAAACCTGAGGCTGTCCCTTATAGCCTTACTACGCCTCGTAGGATTCCATTTCCGCTTTTGCCGAAGGTGGAGTGCGAGCTTCTGCGGGTGGAAAAGATGGGAGTTATCGAGGCGGTCACAGAAGCTACTGACTGGTGTGCGCCCATTGTACCGGTCGCTAAAAAGAATGGGAAAGTTCGTATTTGTGTGGATTTGAAACGTCTGAACGAGGCCGTTAGGAGGGAGAGATATGTCATGCCGACATTGGAGGATATTGCTCCTCAGTTGTCGGGGGCTAACTTCTTTTCCACGCTCGACGCTTCCAGTGGGTTCTGGCAGATACCCCTTGACCCAGAGAGCCAGAAACTGATGACCTTCATTACTCCGGTAGGTCGGTTTTGCTTCCGCAGACTCCCCTTCGGGATATCTTCGGCCCCGGAGATCTTCCAGAGAGAGATGAGTTCCCTGTTGAGAGACCATGAGGGTACTGTGGTAGTTATGGACGATATCCTTGTGTATGGGTCCACTAAGGAGGAGCACGACCGGCGACTGCTTTGTGTGCTGCAAACCGTCAAGGAATCTGGCCTGAGGCTAAATAAGGAGAAGTGCCACTTTGGGAAACCAGAACTGTGTTATTTTGGCCATATTATTAGTGGGGAGGGGGTTAAGCCAGACGCCAGCAAGGTTCTCGCTATTGAGAAAATGAAAAGCCCTTCCGATGTGAATGAACTGAGACAAGTACTGGGCCTGGTGAATTATGTGGGGAAGTTTCTACCGGAGTTGTCCTCGGTGTTACATCCTATCACAGAATTGTTAAAGAAAGATGTCGCCTGGATATGGGGACCTCCACAGGAGGAGGCCTTAGCACGAGTCAAGTCCATGCTGGGATCCGCTCCGGTGTTGGGGTACTATGACCCCTGCAAGAAGACTGTGGTTAGCGCAGATGCTAGTAGCTACGGGTTGGGAGCGGCCCTTCTGCAGCTGAATGAGGGTAAACTACAGCCTATTGCCTATTGTTCTCGCACCTTAACAGCAGCAGAGAGACGTTATGCACAAATTGAAAAAGAGTGTTTGGCCGGAGTCTGGGCCTGCGAACGCTTCCACCGTTATCTGGTGGGCTTGGAGGAGTTCAGTCTGGAGACTGACCACAAGCCACTAGTTCCTCTTATTAATTCTTATGATATCGACAAGGCGCCTCTGAGATGCCAGAGACTCTTAATGAGACTACTTAGGTTTAATGTTAGAGCTGTGCATGTCCCGGGAAAACAGCTGGTGGTGGCAGATACCCTCTCCAGACTCCCGCTGGCTGCTGAGGGCGATTCGTCGACAGAGTCGGACGTGAAGGTGTATGTGGATTCGATCTTAGCCTCCAAGTCCATCTCTTCGGGGAGATTGGAACAGATTAAGAGAGAGACGCACCTGGATGTTGTCCTTCAAGAAGTTATCAGCTATGTAAGAGACGGCTGGCCGGAGAGTCGTGCTGCGTGGTGGTCTCTGAGTGCGTTCCAGTCCGAGAGAGCGTACCTTACTGAAATGGACGGCTTAGTGTTTTTTCAAGACCGCATTGTTATTCCGAAAAGTCTGCGTCAAGACATGCTACGGCGGATTCATGAAGGTCATTTGGGGGTTTCCAAGTGTAGGGAGAGGGCGTCGTCTGCTATGTGGTGGCCTGGGATAAGCGCTGACATTGCTGATTTCATCTCGAGATGTGCCTTCTCCAGAGAACGTCGACCTACACAGAGACGTGAGCCTTTACTTTCCACCCCCCTACCTGCGGGTCCATGGCAGAAGATAGCTGCGGATCTGTGCGAACTAAAAGGGAGGAAATACTTAGTTGTTGTGGACTACTACTCCAGATACCTTGAGCTCGCGCCACTAGGTGAGGCGACCAGTGCTACTGTGATCGTCCGTCTGAAAAGCATGTTTGCCAGGTGGGGTATCCCGTCGGAGTTGGTGAGTGACAATGGTATGCAGTTCGCCTCTAAAGAGTTCGCTTCTTTTGGGAAGGATTACGATTTCCGTCACACAACTTCCAGTCCGCATTACCCGCAGGCTAATAGGATGGCGGAGCAAGCGGTTCAGACCGCTAAGTTTATTTTGAGGTAGGCAGAGCCTTATTTGGCCCTGATGGCGTACAGAGCAGCTCCGGTTCAGGCTACAGGGTGTAGCCCTGCTCAGCTGATGTTGGGACGGCAGATTCGTACTACTTTGCCTTCTGTGGATGCTTCCCCGGTCCTTCCGGAAGCTATTCGGAGGAGGGACGAGGTGGCGAAGCGGAACTACAGGTTCTTTTACGATAGACGACACTCTACTCGCCCACTATCGGTGCTATACCCGGGGCAGAGTGTCCGGGTTAAGCTAGATGATGAGACGAGGTGGAGAACCCCGGCTACAGTTGTGGAGCGTTCTCCGGAGCCCAGGTCCTATGTGATCCGCACAGAAGGAGGAACTGTCGCTCGCCGCAACAGAAGGCATCTTCAGCCGGTACCTGAGGAGTTGAGTGCTGAGACCTCGACACCGCAACAGCCAGACTCTCCGGTCTTACGGAATGGGTCTACCCTGCAGGTGGTTTCTGGGCATGATGTACCGCTGCTTCCAGCGGAGCCACAGCCACCCTCTCAAGGACTTGGTGATGGTTCTTGCAAGATGACTTCGAGTGGTAGAGTTGTGAGGCCTCCGGAACGTTACCGGGATTAATGTTTAGCTAGAGCAGTGACTTGAAGAATGGGCAGAATAATCCCAAAGTCACTGCGGACTAGGGTAGTCTACCCCGATGTCCAAGTTAGCATTGTTTATCTACTTGTATCTTTACGTTGTTTATTTTGTATGTTTTATCGTTAAAAGGGGGAGATGTGGTGAGAGCGGAGTCACGTGACTGGAAGGGTGGGGGCGGTACCAGGCAGTGTCTGCTGGGATGCCATGCTAGCGGGACGTACTGTATGTGTCTCCTCTATCCGATGTTATGCTGAATAAATCAACAACTATAAACCAACCCACGGAGTACACTCTTTTCATGACAGTTAACGATGCATTAATTATTGCTATATTATTGGTAATGATATAATGTCATAATTAACATGCATTTCACCTGACATAGCGACAACTATGGCTACTGAGCAGGGGTATTTAACCCATTAACGTCACGGAGTGTACTATGCTGTCCCCATGATGGGTTGGTCTGAACACCGCGGGGGCGGCATTACATGCCCCACTGGCATCTATGGGCTGTGTCCCACCCGCCTACCATTGAGCATGTGCTGCCGTGGGAGGCCTGAACTCAAGCCGCCCACCTGCAGCTAATGACGAGCACAGCGTGTCAGCTGTGTAGGTGGGCTGGAAGAGGAGCTGAAGCAGCCGGAGCATACTAGTAAGCCCTGCCAGCATTTAGACCCTCCCACCAGGCACAACCTGCCTGATAAGGGGTTAAAATTCCCTGACTAAATTAGGGTTTCAGTGTTATTTTCTCTCTCCGAAGAGCTATTTAGCAACCCCTTTCAGTACTTAGTAGAAAAGATATCATCAGCAAACTGAAAAAACTGAATTGAAACAGTTGAAAATTTTCATTTGAGTTCAGAGATGAGTGTAGATAAAGGAGCCTATCAGGGTTATTCAAAGAGATTCGAAAAGTCACCGCACGTTCGGTGACTTTTCGTTCTCTTCAATTCGGTTTCTTTTGACGATCCTATTTCGGTGACCCTGCGGTGTATTCAGCAAGCACCACAGGGTCCCCGAATTGCAGGGAAAAGCTGCCGCAAACCTGATGAAAACTAACCGCAAAACCCAGCGAATGCACGCCGAAAACCCTCAAAAACATCTGGGTTAACCTGCCGAAAACCACAGAAAAACCCAAACAGGAGCTGATCACAGCCTTCGACACAGCAGAAGAGGCAGTGAATAAATTAGCAAAACAGTTTGTATGAATGTGTGAAAAGTGAAACACTGTTTGCAAAGAAACTACTGAGCGAAAATGTCTGAAATTTACATATGAGGTCCAGGGAATGATAATAAAGAGGGTGGTTACAGAAAAAATAAGTAAACTTAAACAAAAAAAATAAAAAAAAAAAATCGGACTTTTACAAAAAAAATTTCAGAAAAATGCTTAAAATATCCTAAAAAAATCTATAATTAAGAGACTCTTTACTGCAGAATTTTATAATGAACGGTTTATTAGATATTGAGTTAAAACGGGAATATTTTTAACATTGAAGCCTATGGGATTCTCCTGAATAAACTTGCCGAATTAAACCACCGAATGGCAGGACATTTCGGGAACCTTTCACTGCTGGTTTTTGTTCTCTGAATAGCCGAAGCAGTGCTTTTTCATGGGGTTTTCACTGCCCTCGAACAGGCACCGAACAGGCACCGTATGTTCAGGCAATTCACCAGGATTTGGCGAATTGCCTGCTCTCTGAATAGCCGAATGGCCAAGAAAGGTAACCGAACGCTGATTTTCAGCGTTTGGTTACCTTTCTCAAGCAATTCGGATCTCTTTGAATAACCCTGTAAATTTTAACGAAAATCGATATCCCAGTAAACCCTTGATCAAATATCCTAAACTGAAAAATGACCAAACAACCGACTTGGCCATCTGACTACAGACAACTTTTTTGATCAATCTTGAACGATCTGGGTCGTCCACTGGAAGCGAATATGGACGACCCAGATCGACCAGTGGGGAGACGGCCAAACTGAAAAAAAAATCCCACGCAGCCGAAGACATTTCAGTGGAACTCCTGTACTGTCCCTGGTGCTGAAAGGGCTTATTAAAGCCCTTTCAGCACCAGGGACAGCATCGGAAATCCCTTCATGTCTTTGGCAGCGGTCGCAATAGTTTTTTTTCAGTTCGGCAACAAAAGGAAAAAAAAACACATTTCCCAACTTTGACAGATCCACTGGTGTGCACCAATGGAACATTTTTTAATTGAAAACTTATGTTTGGAAGCTTTTGCACAAAATGTACATTTTTCATTAGAAATAAAAAGCCTGTAATCAGAGATATAGTCAGTTTTTATGTTATTCATCATGAGCCAGCTAATGGACATGTAAAATGTCAATGTATGAGGACCTCTTCACCCAACATTAGGTGTGCCACTGCCTGGGCACACCCCCTACGCACGTCTATGGACAAATCCCATTCAAATGGGAAAGATCATAGTCTGTAGTAGTCACACAAAGTCGATTGAAGTCGTCAGATGGACGTCGGAAGCATGGAGGAAGTCAGAATCTCCGCCACGTTGTGGGATTGGGCGGATGACAGACAACTGATAATCGCGGATCGCACAAATACGGACCCGATGGATGGCCAGCCTAATTCATATGCTGCAGGAGGGAAACCAGATGCCTAGTCAGAACAGGCCACCTGGGATTCCTCTTTTATTACCTCCAGCACATGGATTCTATATGCTACAGGTGAGCATTTTTCATGCACTGCCAATCCACATGAATAAGTTAAATGTGTCCCGTTAGACATGGCCGATCTGGCAACCCTATGCATACACTGCTTCGTGAGGAATTCTTACATTTGTTGGCTTTTTCCATTTCTTTAGGTGACATAGTATATACACAGATTGCAGTTTCTCCTAAATTGGTAAACTCATTCCCTATTTTTTAAATATTGGGGATTGCTGAGGTTAATAAATAACAGTAGGTTGTCAGATCAGCCATGTTTTCCTGGACATATATTACTATTTCAGGCAGGAGAGCACAGGGAAAAGTGCCGCCCTGCAACATGTATAACTCACATGCTGCAGGAAGGAAATCAAGGCATGTTACCTGGGATTCCTTTTTGATTTCTCACCTAGCTACGCCATATGGATTGAAGATGCTGCAGGTTGGAATTTTTGATGCTCTGCCCATCAGCATGAATAAATTATCTGTGTCCACGAAAACATGGCTGATCCGGCAACCATACCACCATTGTTAGCCTTTACAAGTGGAATTTCAAGCGATTGCCCAGGGAAGGGTTGCCTGATTGGCCATGTTTTCCTGGACACAGATAATTTACTCATGCAGATGGGCAGGGCATGAAAAAAACAGAACCCAGCAGCATGTAGAATACACTGCAGGCGAGAACTCTAAGGCTAGCGTCAGACGAACGCAGTCATCACGGCCGTGTCGCCGCACAGTTAAGGCTGGGGTCAGACCAGCGCACTTTTAACGTGCGTTCTGGCGCACATAATTACGGCCGCACTAGCAGCAGATGACGGGCAATGATGGCCAATATACGAAGTACGGTCGCACGAAAGTCCGGCCGCGCAACGCAAGTGGAAAACGAACGCATTTTTTCGAGAACGCCGAACCGCTAGTACTGACGTACTGAGTGCGCAGCTGCGGCATAGCGGCGTGTGTGCGTGATTAGGAGATGTCAGACACTGCTAATGTCCAGCCTACATAACGTCCAGACGCAAAAAGAGTTTTATTGACGATCCGAAAAAAATCACGCACGAAAAATGCGCATCGTATGACCGTTTTCGCGCACTCCGTGAAAAATACGTCAATTCGTTCGGACGCACTTTTTTACGTTCGCGTGTAAAAATGCTTTCGTTTGACCCTAGCCTTAACGTCCGTCGTAGCATTGATTTGTGATCAATAGAGACCAACACACGAAGTACGCATGCCATGCATCACGCAGTGGCAACGGACACGATGTAGGCCTCGATGTAATAGCGCTACGACGGACGCCCAGAGTGCGCCACGTCCACATAGTGGCCTGTGTGCGTGATGACGTGACATCGGACACAGCGCATTTGCGACACCCATCACGTTAGCGCTCAGACGTTTTTTTTTGGTCTGGCAGACTGTACCTGTCTTTTTAATTAATTTTGTTTCCCATATTTCCCTTTTTTTGTTTTCTACATCCGTTAATAAAAATGGACCGTGTGGTGTCTACAGTATCTTCCGTCAGTTCGTCCGTCCATTACGCACGCACGTAGAGTGCGCTCAGACTGCGTTCATCTGACATTAGCCTACGGCTAGGGTCAGACGAACGCATTTTTCTCGTTGTCCGTGAAAAAGTGCGTTCGAACGAATGGACGTATTTTTTCACGGGATACGTGATAGCGGTCATACGATGCACATTTTCGTCCGTGATTTTGTACGGATCATCAATAAAACCCTTTTTGCGTCTGGACGTTATGTTGGCCGGACATTAGCAGCGTCTGACGTCTCCTAATCACGCACACACGCCTCTAGCGGACGCAGCGCACTCTGTACGTCAGTACTAGCGGTATCAAGTTCTCGAAAAAATGCGTTTGTTTGCTGCTTGCGTTGCCCAGCCGAACATTCGTGCGGTCGTACCTCGTATATTGGCCGTCATTTGCTACTACGGCCGTGATAAAGTGCGGCTGCACGCGCGTTCGTCTGACCCCAGCCTAAAATGAATCTCAGGTGTCCTCGACTTCCTGCTTATAAATTATACATGTTTCAGGGCAGCACTTTGCCCTGTGCTCCCCTCTTCATAAAATAGTAATGTCCAACATTACAAACATAGCTGATCTGGCAACACTTAGGTAATCACTTTCAGCCCGATTGGCAGACATTCTTTGTAAAATGCTGACCTGGGGAACATTGTATATGTGGCCATTTTTCCTAAAATCGGTATTTCCTGACATTTCCAGTGCTACAATAATACCCCTTATTACATCACTAGAAGCCTATGACCAAATGCCATGTCAGTGGCGTTACAGCAGCCCTGCGTACCGCCCCCTCTACGCAGCTACTACATACATTACAGCGCCTCCCGTGCCCAGCCTTGAGGCGCTGGCCAATCAGGAGTCCATCAGGAGTGCGCCCCTCTTGATGTCATCGGGCGTCGCCATGACACACCGGAAGTTGCATGATTAGAAAGAGGGAGCTGGAGTAATGGCAAGAGGACCGAGTTCGAAAGGATCATAATGAAACTGGAAACAACCGTGTCCGGGGCTGCCCCGAGCTGTACCTGATTGGTAAGAGCACGCTGTTTCGTGAAGAGCTCAAACTGCGCTCAGCAGCGGAGGGGTTAACCAACATCCTTCAGGAAGTGGTTAATTCTGATAGGGGAGGGGCTAATCCGCTGTAACACTCGGGCAGAGAGGGGTTACTATGGAAAGAATTTGGCAGGGGATGGGTTAATTCTCAGATAATGTGATAATGGTTAATTCCCAGTTATTGTGAGAGGGAAGGGGGTTAATACCTGGTTATTAGAGAAGGTGTTGATTTTTCAGGTGTGTTGTGGCAGGGAAGGGGTTACATCTGTTTTAATATACTGGGGGTAACCTTAAATTCTTCTCAGATTGTAGTAGTCTATGTTGTCTCTGGCAGGGATGTGGTTAATCAGGGCTCTTGTAGTAATATCTACAGGTTATAAAGGGAAGGTTATATTTACTCAGTGGATGTAGGGTAGCAGAGATCTATGCATCCTGCAAGTGGGTGGCAGGCTGGCATGTAGTGAGCTTTGATTTCTTTATATATTGATGTCCTCCAGCTTGTGCATGGGATGCTACCACTGGGGCAATGTACTATTTATTCCAGAGAGAAGCTGGATGGCGCAGTCGGACCTAGGCTCTCGTCCCTTGGTGGAGGATTTTGTTCGGTATAAATTACACCAGCGTGGGTTAGTGTCAGAACCTGTTGGAGCCCCATCATGCGCGCTCCATTCAGCCATGCGTGCCGCTGGAGATGAATTTGAAGACCGTTTCCGTCAGGCCTTCAGCGAAATATCTACTCAGATCCACGTCACGCCTGGCACGGCATATGCGCGCTTCGCAGAGGTGGCTGGAGGTCTTTTCCAAGGTGGGGTGAACTGGGGCCGCGTGGTGGCATTCTTTGTGTTTGGAGCTGCTCTCTGTGCGGAAAGTGTTAACAAGGAGATGGCTCGACTTCTACCGCAGATTCAGGAGTGGATGGTGACCTATCTTGAAACGCACCTGAGAGACTGGATGCAGAGCAATGGTGGATGGGTGAGAAACCTCTCCCTATATCACTTTTATCCCAGCTTAATCACACTTACAGGTCTATTCAAAGAAAGTGGAAACTCTGGAGAATGGCTGGAGAAGTGAAAAATTCTAGGTCAAAATGGCCTAACCAGAAAAATTCTATTCATCTCAATTTCCAAATCGGCTATTTGGTCTAATTGTTCACTTCTCCTGGTTTTCACCTTTCTTTAAATAGACCTGTGTGTCGGTCACATGTTGTGTCCTTCCTCTTGATGCTTTGTGTTTCTTTCAGAATGGATTCCTGGCTCTATATGGCGATGGTGCTATAGAAGAGGCTCGAAGACAGCGTGAAGGGAATTGGGCCTCACTGAAGACTGTTCTGACAGGCGCAGTCGCCTTGGGTGCTCTGATGACAGTGGGAGCTCTGTTTGCCAGCAAGTGACAGAGAAGACCCCAGACAAGTGGCATTCAAGTTTCATGTGCAAACTCTTTCCTTATCCATATGCAACCAGCCTGGTAGTGAAGTGTGTGTGTGTGTGTGTGTGTGTGTACGATCTTGTGTGTGTGCGCGTTCTTCTGTTTGTTTGTCATTATTTATGTGATGTTCATTGTTCTGTGCCATACAGAATACAACATAGAATGACATGTATTTATCCCTGTGTGTTTGCATTGTGTGTGGACTTCTGTACTAGTCGCGGTGTGCTGCTGCTGCTCTTCTATGTGTCCGTATACATTCTCCCATGTTCTTTGCTGCTCTGCGCGTGCAGTGTCTGTATGCTGTGATGATGCTGTGTTCACTTGTCCTTTTTGATTATTGTCACAACCTGTCTGCATTCCACGTGTCTTTTTTCTTTTCCTCCTTTTTTTTTTCTTTTTAGTTTATGCACGTTGCATCCAAATGTGTCTCCTGTGCATGTGGCCTTTATCACCCTAGCACTGTTTGCGTGCGAGAATGCTTTTATATATAATATATATTTTTATTTATCCATGATTGCTTGGTTTGTGTGTCTGTGTTGACGTTTTGTGAGCAGTGCTCCTATTTATTGCTCGTTTTGCTATCCAGAACTTCTGTAGTTGGAGTTTCGTTGTCTCCTGTCAGTTTCAGCAGATTCTATGCATGCGTGGAAAGGGTGGGAGTATGTCACTCAAATCCTCTAGATCTGATTGTTATGTCATAAGGTGGAGATGTGACGTGGCTGTCTCTGAGTGGGACATTACTGTGTAAACTGTAGATCTGTTATACTCTTGTGTAAGGTCTCTTCACATTGACAGGTGTGTTCAATCCCTGCTCCCCATAAAGTGATTACAGGGGTCCCAAACTATATGTTTAACTGCATTCTTGCAGCTGTTCCCGCATTAAAATTCCCACCATTCCAGAATCAGGGCACCCAGAGAGATGGGAGTTGTAATCCGGCAGCAGTGACCGAAGTGGTCTTGTTCTCCCAGATCACTAATTGTGCATCTAGTGCCGTGAACCTCCTGGCATAGGTGTCATGGGAGCTCTGGGATAGAATGATATTCCCCTGACAAAGGAAGACGCCTCGTTAAAAAAAAAAAAAAAAAAAAACTGCACCTGCTTTAAATGTAGATCCAAAATACATCTCAGCCCCTACTGTCCAGAGGAATAAAGGGCACAGAGCAAGGTTATCCGTAGCATCTCTTACAGGTGGGGTAACATTATTCCTCTATATAGAACACTAATACCTGGGGAATGCTGTAAATGGCTCAAGTCATTAGGCATTAAATGTCTTGGTCCCAGCTTGTTATTTTCTTAATGTTCTCTTATTGTCTTTGCTGCCCATTTTTTATTTGGGTGGAGATTGATTTCGCACTAAATATGTCAACTGGCGTTGAAATAAAATATTATTTTTGACTTTTTTAAGTAGTGCGTCTATATTCACTGTATCTGATCTCTTGTTCAGCACCCTTGATGAGAACGAAAGTAAAGTCCTGCTGCACGTGATCCTGGTTTCATAGGTACTTTCCATTATTCTTGTAATTGGGAGCGTCCTGAGCAGTACATCTCGGATGGCTCGTTTTAAATACATTGTGCTTCAGTATTTCAATGTTCAATGCATTGTAAAGCAATTCTTTCCACCTCCCAGGTCTGTTGATGTTCATCCTGTGATGGCATTGGTCATGAGGCAAGCACTTTCTATTGCCGTGAAGCAAGTAGGTACCAAAGGAGGGCATCACAGTTGGCGCCATATGATTTAGGCTAGCGTCAGACGAGCGCAGTCATCACGTCCGTGTCGCCCCACCGTTTAACGTCCATCGTAGCATTGATTTGTGATCAATAGAGCCGGACGCACGCAGGTGGCAACGGATGCCATTTAGGCCTCGACGTAAAAGCGCTACAACGATGCCCAGAGTGCGCCACGTCTGCGTAGAGGCATGTGTGCGTGATGACGCGACGTCAGACGCAGCGCATTTGCGACATACATCACGTTGACGCTCAGAAGGTTATTTTTTTTTTTTTTTTTTTTTTTGGGCTGACTGTCCTCCACTTTGAATTTTGTCTTCCATATTTCCTTTTTTTTTTTCTACATCCGTCAAAAACAGACCGTGTGGTGTCTACAGTATCTTCCGTATGTACGCACGCACAGTGCGCTCAGACTGCGTTCATCTGACACTAGCCTTTAATGTATTTACCCCCCCCCCCCCACCACACTCAACTGGTAGGATCCAATGGTTTTATAGAAAACAACTTTCCATTACCCAAATATTTAAAATTGCATGTTACATTTCAATACATTACTGTGCTCATTTGGGAATCAGAGCGCTTCCCCTGCTGGTAAAAGTTTACTACTGCAACATCTGTCTGTTAGGACACATGAGTGGGAATCTGTAAGCTGCAACACATCGGCTGTTCCAGCATCCTGGGATTTCTTTTTTTTTTTTTTTTTTTTTGACCATTTGCAAAAATTTTTGCAATTAACTAATCTCCTAGAATGCTGACCCCCCCCCCCCCTGTAAATCTATCTAGTAAGTTAATGTACTGTGTGCCCTCCTCCATGCGAGCTTTATCCCAAGATTGCTGTAGATTGATGCTTTTGGAAGGTGATATAGGTCCTTGAAGGATAACTAAAAAGGTTCAGTGATATAAATCTTGTGCTTTTAGTTGCTGTTAATCCTGATTGAGGTAGTATAGATAAGGCTGTTGGACTTTAGTCTCAATGAACAATGTTGTGGAGCCCTAGGCTGCGGAAGAAATTTATCCACCCCTGCAGTATTTCAAAGTATGAGCTATCACGTTTTATCGTTAAGACCCCTTGCTGGGATATTGTATGCAAAGTGCACCTGGCTGGTATAGATGCACTATAAACCATACACCTGATCCAAGATTACACCAGGCATAGAAAAGAGAATCTAGCATGCATGAGACCCATAAATCAGGGCTGACCAAATGGTCGTTCTCCAGATGTTCTAAAAATACAACTCTTTTTATGCTTTTAACAACTTCAGATCAGTAAAGCATCATGGTAGTTATGAATGTCTATGGCAGGGCTGTCAAAAAGATAACTGTTTGCACAAGTAATGGCTGTGTTTTTGGACAAAAATTACCATAATCAGCAGTGTACTGATTCGGTAAGACCATCTATTATTGGTTGTTTGTAGCAAGCAATCATTCCATCTTCAGCCTGGGAATTGGCAAATTCCAAGACCAAATCGATTTTCTAGGTCCCTCTTGAAGTTCTGTGCCTGTAATGTGGGGTGATTCTCAACAAATTAAGTCTTCACTACTTTGACTTAAAAATAGATTGGTTACATATTCTGAACGTCTCTTGACTCACTGGCCATCCCTTCCTGTGTTTTGCACCCCCCCCCCTCCGATTCAAAGTGTCTTTATAAAAGCACACCTTGTCACTATGGAAGGCTGTTACCGCCCACTGACAGCCGGTTTGAGGGGAAACCACTGCCAAACAATGATTATCCTGATTTTCCTCTCAAGCCAAAAACCTGCTGTTGCTTCTCGGCTGTAATACAAGGTACTGTATGGGAATGCTTCATATACACTGTATAGGAGGCACTAGAGTATTGGAAGCTGAAGAATGATGACTGATTCCAAAGTCACCTATTAGTCTCCCTCTGGTATTTAAAATAAATAAAATACTAGTTTTGAATAGCTGGTGTTATGGTGAATGACAACCTGTAATTGCAAAGTCAAGGGACCAGATTCCATCTGAGCCATTACTGTTGACTTGCAAATGGAGACATATAATTTGCGAGCTGTTTCCATTTGAGTCTTCCTATTAATGGCTGTATTACAACAGAGCTTCACTGTGGTGGCTGGAGTCTGAATACTTGTGATCTGCCCTACATACTGGCAGCGGCGGAGTGTACTGCTGCTGAAGTCTATAGGACTCCATGGAGGTGTGTAAAGGAGGGGGTTTTCATGCAAAGATGGTGGGAACAATCCTCTGCATGCGGAGCCAAGGACGTCACCCGCAGGGAAAGGGCTACAGTGATCAGGGTATGTAGATTCTCCCGATCTGGAGAAAGAGTGAAGTGGTGGAGTTTTCTAGTCTTGCTGCTCGCTGCCAGTCGAAGAGGCAGATTATGACCACTCTGTGCTGTGGGATTAGAGGTAAATTTGGGAGTTTGTCATGTGTTAAATCCCTTAACCCCTTGGCTCTGGGAGACTGTTCTCGTCCTATGCCAGAATGAAAATGAGCTGTGTTGGAATAGCTCACTGTTCTTGTTTTTTGCCTTTTATTGGCTCATGTATAGAAGTTGTTAATATACTGTAAGGAGGCCGCAACTTCAGAGCAACAAAGGAACGCTTGCACAACAGATGGAATCTAAAGATATCTGAACAAGGTGGAATCTATACAGTTACAAGTATTTAAAAAGCGCCAACAAGTTCCGTAGCGTATAAAAATGTTTGCCATGGACTGATTAAGGCTGGGGTCAGACCAGCGCACTTTTAACGTGCGTTCTGGCGCACATAATTACGGCCGCACTAGCAGCAGATGACGGCCAATATACAATGTACGGCCGCACAAAAGTCCGGCCGTGCAACGCAAGTGGAATTTGAACGCATTTTTTTTGAGAACGCTGAACCGCTAGTACTGATGTACTGAGTGCGCAGCTGCGGCATAGCGGCGTGATTAGATGTCAGACACTGCTAGTGTCCAGCCTACATAACATCCAGATGCAAAAAGAGTTTTATTGACGATCCGTACAAAATCACGCCCGAAAATGCGCGTCGTCTGACCGTTTTTACGCATTCCGTGAAAAAATACGTCAATGCGTTCGGACGCACTTTTTCACGTTCGCGGGGAAAAATGCTTTCGTCTGACCCTAGCCTAAGCAGTTGACTTTGCATAGTGTCTAAATTATGGTTCCTTTTTTAATGTTGAAAAAGTTAATCCTATACAGACTGGCTGGATTCTCGACACGGCTTTATGTCTTTGCCAATCATACAAAGTCTGTAGAACTCAAAACTATATTACAGTGAAAATCGCTGCAATTCAGCAAAGAGAAGTAATGACCTAATATATTCAGAGAAAGCCGACATGTCTGAAATTTCCCAGATTTTTTTTTTTTTTTTTTTTCCTCTCAGTTATTTTAGTTTGACCGGTTTAAAAACACGAATCTCACAGCATTCAGTGGAGGAGGGGGGGGGGAATTAACTGTTCTTTTCATTTTTCTGCAAACTGTCTTATCTTTTTTGGAACATTTTTTTTTTTTTTTTTTTTTTTAATATAATTTTATTTTGAAAATCTGTCAGATACAATGGTGATTCCCAATTTATTTTTTTTGTTTGCTTCTGTAACAGACCATTTTTATTTTTAGAACTTCTTTTTTTTTTTATTTCCACACTTTGTCATGCATTTGCATTTGTTTTATATACCAAGTTTTTTTTTTTCTTTTTCCTGCAGTTTGGTTGTCTTCATGTACATTAAGCACACTTCTGGGAACCTGCAGTGAATTCACTGCTTCCTGAATAACCCGTCTAGTGTTAACCCCATAATGACCAGGCAGTTTTACCATTGTCCAAAAGTACCCACTGCTGTTTTTTACATTTCTGCGCTGTTTTGTGTTTTTAGGTCTAATTTTCTTCCTCGTTTATGGAACCCACACAGACAAAGACATAATTTATTTCCATAATATCATATTTACTATATGAAATCTGATGAAAAAGCACTTTTTCAAACTTGAATCCCCAAAATCTCGAACTACGAAAAAAGACCCCCACTAAATAATTTAAAAAAATTTCCCTGAAATTAGAAATACCCAATTTTTGCACGTTTTTGCTTTTTTTTTAACACATTCACTGCTGAGCCATTTCACCTTTTGTGCGCTAAGCTTATTTTGACCGTTTTATGCTCATGTTTTTAAGTATTTTATTAAAAGAAACAGCAATGCTGCTGAAAATCAGTGTGCCAGCAATTGCAAAACCTGTCGCAACCCTAATCAATGAATCACTGGCGACTGGATACATACCCAATCTCTGGAAGACTGCAAGAGTGGTACCTATCCATAAAAGTGGAGACAATACCTTGGTATCCAACTACCGCCCAATATCACTGCTCCCTGTAATGTCAAAAATTCTGGAAAAATTGTCTACACTCAATTACATGATTTATTATCAGTATTGGAACTATTTAACCCCAGATGAATCATGCTTTCGTCCAAATCATTCAACTACAACTGCCCTTTAAAAAGTTTGTAATGATATCCAAGCTGGCATGGAACAAGGAAACCTAACTGGAGCCATCTTCCTTGATTTTTGCAAAGGCCTTTGACACAGTAGACCATGGCATCCTATTGCAAAAACTTAAACTCCGGTATTGGTGATCACACGCTAACCTGGTTTCAATCATATACAGTTGTGTTCAAAATTATTCAACCCCCCCCCCCCCCAAATGCTGTAAAGGGTTTTAGGGAATTTAGTGTACATTTGTAATTTTATTCAGAATGAAATCCTACAAGGACTTTTTAAAGAACCATATGCAACTAAAATGACATCAATTGGTTTTGTAATACAGTAGTAAATGTTTCTTTTGTGAATTCTTCATTGACACAATTATTCAACCCCTTAAAGACTACCACTCTGAAGAACAGAGGTTCATTCAAGTGTTTTCAATCAGGTATTGAAAACACCTGTGGATGTCACGGAGCAGGAATAAAGCATAATAAGCACCAATTAGGCAGCTTTAAAATGACTGTGATACTCAGCTCCTTCTAGACATTTACTGGTGTGGTTACAAACATGGTGAAGTCAAGAGAATGGTCCAGGAAGATAAGAGAAGAGGTGATTACTCTTCACAGGAAGGGCAATGGCTATAAGAAGATTGCAAAGATGTTAAACATACCAAGAGACCATAGGAAGCATCATTCGCAAATTCAAGGCAAAGGGCACTGTTGAAACGCTACCTGGTCGTGGCAGAAAGAAGATGCTGACTTCGACTGCTGTGCGCTACCTGAAGCGTAGAGTGGAGAAAAGTCCCCGTGTGACTGCTGAGGAACTGAGAAAAGATTTGTCAGATGTGGGTACTGAAGTTTCAGCTCAGACAATACGGCGCACACTGCGTAATGAAGGCCTCCATGCCAGAACTCCCAGGCGCACCCCCTTGCTGTCTCCAAAGAATAAGAGTCGACTGCAGTATGCAAAAAGTCATGTGGACAAACCACAGAAGTTTTGGGATAGTGTTCTGTGGACTGATGAAACAAAATTAGAACTGTTTGGGCCCATGGATCAACGCTATGAAGAAAAGAACACCTTGCCTACTGTGAAGCATGGCGGGGGGTCAATCATGCTTTGGGGCTGTTTTGCTTCTGCAGGTACAGGGAAGCTTCAGCGTGTGCAAGGTACCATGAATTCTCTTCAGTACCAGGAGATATTGGATGACAATGTGATACAGTCCGTCACAAACCTGAGGCTTGGGAGACGTTGGACCTTTCAACAGGACAATGATCCCAAGCATACCTCCAAGTCCACTAGAGCATGGTTGCAGATTAAAGGCTGGAACATTTTGGAGTGGCCATCGCAGTCACCTGACTTAAATCCGATTGAGAACCTCTGGTGGGACTTAAAGAAAGCAGTTGCAGTGCGCAAGCCTAAGAATGTGACTGAACTGGAGGCTTTTGCCCATGACGAATGGGCGAAGATACCCGTAGATCGCTGCAAGACACTTGTGTCAAGCTATGCTTCACGTTTAAAAGCTGTTATAACTGTAAAAGGATGTTGTACTAAGTACTAAGATTGAATGTCACTTGGGGGTTGAATAAAACTGATAATGATGTGAGCACAAAAAAGACATTTGTGGTTATTTCATTATAAATGTTGTATTTGTCTGACCTACACGTGCCTCTTTGATTTAATTGTAAGCAAGATGACTGAATGATCAAAATCAATGTCAAACTGGCCAAAACACTCAATTTCAGTGGGGGTTGAATAATTTTGAACACAACTGTATGTGTCTGATCGGTCGCAATATGTGTCCATTTCTGACAGCTCCTCCCAGTCACAGGCAGTGTTCCCCAAGGCTCAATACTCGGCCCCTTTTCTATTCACGATATTCATAAATGATCTGCCCAATGTCTGCAAAGCCTCAACTGTACACATATACGCAGATGACACTGTAATCTATACCAGCAAACCAACTCTCCCGCAGCTGGAGGCAGTGCTGCAAGAACAATTCACAGGGGTAGAAAAGCGGATTGCAGATAACAACAAACCTTTTCTAAATACTGACAAAACTGTTACAATGCACTTTGGAACAGCACCTAAACTACACAAATTGCAAACACCCCATCTATGTGTCAGGACAGGATCAAATGACACGCTGACTACAGTCACTTCTCTCAAATATCTAGGTTATGTGGTTAGACCCAAATCTATCCTTTGGCCCCCACATCGAAAAACTCCTCCTAAACTTTACCCCAAACTAGGTGCCCTGTACAGAAACAAATCCTGCCTGACCCCCGCAAATGCTTATGCCGGCTATTGAATATGGAGATGTAGTGTATGCAGCTGCCCCTCAAACACACCTCCAGAAACTTACTACATTGTATAACTCATTCTGCCGCTTTGTGCTACAATGTAACTACATGACCCACCATTGTGACATTTTAAAAGCACTAAACTGGCCATCACTGGAATCTAGACGCACCCTTCACCTTTCCAACCTGGTGTTTAAGAGCTTTTCTGGGAAGCTACCACCCTACCTGAATAGGCTGTTGCCCCAGCAGTTCCCTCATCCTATAACCTCAGATCCAGGACCAGCACCTTACTTGCAATACCGCAATACAAAAAGACAGTGGCTCGATCCTCATTTTCCTACAGAGCACCGCAAATATGGAATAACCTCCCAGACGCCATCAAATCTTCCCCCGGTCTAAAGTCCCTTAAGAACTCCCTATTAACATACCTCAATACGGAATGCACCTGTAAACATGTAACCTAAGGACTTATACAGATTTCCTACATATTTATTTTTCTGTTAATTTGCTTTTGTGTTTCTTACATTTTACTATTATTTTTTTATTTCTGTAACCAATGTTCTTGAACCCAGGACATACTTGAAAACGAGAGAAATCTCAATGTATCCTTCCTGGTAAAATCCTTTATAAATAAATAAAGATTAAAACGGGAATATCGCACTTTATAGGAAGCATTATTTTACTGAGAGGGTGGTGGATACATGGAACAGCCTTCCCGTAGAAGTGGTAGAGGCCAAAACAGTGATTGAATTTAAGCAGGCATGGGATAGGCATAAGGCTATCCTAAATAAAAGATAAATTCAGGTAAAGTATCCATGTAATTGGGCAGACTAGATGGGCCGAAAGGTTCTTATCTGCTGACATTTTCCATGTTTCTATAGGGGCAGTAAGCTTACATTATCTTTAGTATCTGCTGCACAAGCATGTGACTGACAGGTGATGCTTCCAGGACCCCTATAATAGGGGGCACCCTTCACATGCAGTGTCCAAAGAGAATTGAATGCAAGAATATTTTTGAAAATAATGTTCAGAGCATGTGAACACCAAGGTTAAAGGAACACTTTACTCCTCTTGGAAATAAACTACAAAACCGTGGTAAATAGCGCAGATATAAAAGAAGAAAAATAAGACACAAGCCCATCAAACAGACTTTTTGTGTGAATATTAAAGCATCTCAAATTGCTGCTGCAAGTCCCCGTATACAATCTCTTGAAGTACACTATAGATCATAAGAATTAAAGGTCCTTGTGCATGCAGATCCCAACACATTGATCAGCACTTCTAAAGTTACTCTCGCATGAGCTAGTTCTGGAATACAAGAGATAAGATAAAGCGTACATAGCATAGTATAGCCTGTACAGTGAGCCCTCCAGTATCCCAGTCAAGAAACCTGCTCACTATTTAAAGAGCCAATTAGCAGCCGGCTCTGAACCATAACCGCATGGATAATAATATATTTTAGTCACCGTTCTCACCACTCCCACATACGATCTCCCTTCTTCCCACGTCCGAAGTGGGCACCTTTTATTGGGAAGATATGGTTGAGTTCAATACGCCCACAGGAATTATCTTCGCCGGTGTGTCCACACATCGTAATGCTAGAGTATTGCAGCTTCTTGCCGTATTCCCTAGTTTGTGCTTAAATGTGAACGCAACAGCCAGAAATTAGCGCCCAGTGGTAAATGTTGGCACGTTCCAACTACCGAGCGTATTACAAAGCTCACGCAGGTTCGGGCACACGATCAGTCAGCACATCTATGCGATGTGCTTACATTGCACATCCGAATGCTACAGTTACTGCCGCCTAGTGCTAACAAGGTTGCACGTGCAGATTCTGGCCTGTTTTTCCCATGTGTCCTCGCCTGAACCCACCTGTTCACTGCCAATAAATAACGTCTGCCCATGCAATGCTGTGACTGGTCGCGCTTTTCCAAGTCAGACACAGGGCCCGGACATTTGGCTGTTAATTGCGATTTATAAAGGGTGTGGAGTGAAGGAAGGAGTTTCTCGTCATTTATGGGTTAACACCGATGACCGTAAACATCACCTACAACCATCATTACACTTAAATACACATACACCTATATAGTACGACACATGACATACCTGTCTTTACCTGTACCTTATTATTATTCTTCTTCTTTATAAAGTGCCAGCATATTCCGCAGCGCTGTACAATAAGCACTGTATAGACAGGGTTACAATACATTGAACAACATTTGACAAACAGTACAGGAGGAGATGAGGGGCCTATTCCCGTAGGAACTCACAATCTGGGAGGGTTGGGGATGGAAACAGGAGGAGAGGATTGTAAGGCGAGAGTGATTGATGGTTGCGTCAGTGAGTTGGGTGGTAGGCTTCCCTAAATAGGAATGTTTTCAGGGAGCGTTTGAAGGAAGAGAAGTTAGGGGAAAGTCTGACAGTACGAGGGAGAGCGTTCCAGAGAGTGGGGGCTGCGCGTGAGAAATCCTGCAGTCTATCATGGGAAGAGGTGATGCGGGGAGAAGCTAGGCGCAGGTCACTGTTTGATCTTAGGGAGCGGGCTGGGGTGTATTTGGTGATTAGTGAGGACAGGTAGTGGGGAGCTGAGTTAGTGAGGGTTTTGTAGGTAAGGATAAGGATTTTGAACTTAATTCTGCAGTGGATGGGGAGCCAGTGAAGGGACTCGCAGAGGGGAGCGGCAGAGACAGAGCGGCGGGTGAGGTGAATTAGCCTGGCAGAGGCGTTCAGGATGGATTGTAGGGGGGAGAGGCAGGACAGAGGGAGGCCAGATAAGAGATTATTGCAATAGTCGAGTCGGGAGATTACCAGGGCGTGTATGAGTTGTTTTGTGGTGACAGCGGTAAGAAATGGCCGAATTCTGGAAATATTACGCAGTTGGTATCGGCAGGAGGAGGAAAGAGACTTGATGTGGGGGATGAAGGAAAGAGCAGAGTCAAGTGTAACTCCAAGGCTTGCTTCCCTTTTGTACCCACCCGGTCCCCTTACCCCCATGTATTCTCAACTGTTATGGTTTGTCATGAGTGATGGGGGAGGAGATGGAGGGAGGAGGAGGTCGTGAGGAGAGTTAGAGAGGAGATGCGTTGAGGGGGACAGGAGGAGTGAGGGAGCCAGGCCATGCCCATCCAGCCCAGGGGCAGATTCTGGGCAAGGGACAAGACCGTCATTGCACTATCACAGTCCCAGGGTACCTCAAGTGGACAGATTCGGTACATACTGGAAGAGAAGGAGGCACTGCTAGAGGCCTATATGCAGAGGGCACACTGGCTGGATGACCTGTCCCTACCTGAGCACCTCTGGTCGGAAATTCGACAAACGGTCGGTGCGCTGGGGAGGAACCGGAGCCCACAGTTCATAATGCACTGGTACCAGGACTGGAAGTGGGAGTTGAAGGCAAAGATGGCAAGGGAGTGACAGGAGGACCTGGAGGTGGCCCCCGAAGGCGCTAAGTTTATGCTTGTGTATGCTTGGTGGGAAGAGATGCTGAAAATAAGAACTTCTGCAGTCAGCGTGCGAGGATTTGCTGGAGGAGTGGACACCAGAGTCAGGCCATCATCCCCCAAACGTGAGTAATGCTGTCGTTTAGACTGTGTGTGTTTTGGACTAAATCTCCCATGATGCAGCAGTCACTCAACCGCTCCCTAGTACATCATGGGACATGTATAAAACCATTTGAAGGCGCCAGCCTGCAGAGAAATAATCTAGATATAATGTAAAATAGGACTTTGATGCTGTGGATTGTGGTTATCTACCTTGCTGCTTTTTAAATTGTTGTTTCATAATTGTGGCTTTATAATTGATGGCTGCTTGAACGTTGCTTTCCACCATCAGGCCTTTTAATATGGTGTTCATGCTTATGCTGTGGGGGTTATTCTGTTGGGTACCTACATTTCTCCATATTGATGGTGATAATTTGCTAGTATTCTCAACATGTGATAGCCTCTATTTATAATATATTTTTTTTATACATGACCCGGCTGACTCCCAATTCAGAATGTGTACCTGTGAAGAGAGGACAGAATATATAAACTACAATACATACTTGAATCCAACCACCATGCCCTGTGACACTTGTGCACCCCCAGGAGGTGGAGCTGGGATGTAATAGCGCACAGTCCTTCCTCGACCCCCTGGGGGACGAAGACTACATCTCGTTTTGGTATGGCAAGCCGGTGGCCCGCAGCACCTTGCTTGGTGGCCGGCTGCGGAGTAAAATGGCAACCAATCGTGCCCGTGTCACAGGCGTGGCATGACGACGTGGCGCCTGCCAAGTTTAAAATGAGACGCCAGAGCCCTCGTTCCTTGCCCTGACATGGTTTTCACTCATTTGTTCATATATTCTTCTGATTACTTGTGTATCTATATTGGCTTTTCTGATTTCTACTGGCTGTTAGCAAAAGCAGGTTAACGACCCCTGACATTTGGCTGACGACCCGTTCTGGCATAACGACCCCTGGGATTTGGCTCCTGTGTATTCTGGCATTAACCCCTGATGTATGGTTACTGTTTACTGTAAGTAGAAATCCAGCTGCGTCAAGGACTGGCAATGTAAGCTAGTTGTTTTGTGTACAGGGGTTAGACATTATATCTAGGATGTACATGACATTACATCAGGGCTCTGGATCCCGCAGACATATCTGTACAACTGGCAAGAATGGCAGCTAGACAGGATGAACAGGACAAATGCATGGACTAGTTCGCCCAGGCATTAGACCATTATAGCTCAGACCGCTCATACACAGCCCTCGCCTCCTGTTCCTGTGCCCTTTGCAAGTGCTTCTGTGGTATCCGAGACATATACCCCTCATATGAATATGACCGCGCCAATGAGATTTGATGGGACACAGAGTGCATGCAGGGGTTTCCTGACTACGGTTGATCTATACTTCGAGCTGAACCCTGGTATGTGTCGCTCTGCTAATTCTGACAGATGGTTTATGATAAACCCGACTTTAGAGAAAGCACTTTTGTGGGCTACTCCCTTGTGGGAGAGCAAAAAACGTATTCTGACTGTGAGGGCTTTTGTGCATGCGTCATACTTTTGATCCTGCCAAGGCAGCTGGGAAGGCCTTGTTTAGGATTAAATAAGGTAGTAGGAGGGTGTTTGATTACACTATTGCGTTCAAAATGCTTGCCTCTGTTCACTGGACTAATGAGTCACTTGTCTTGGATTTTACAGAAGGGTTAGCTGACTCACTAATGCATGAGCTTGCACCTATGAAATTGCCAGTGGAGTTAGATGATCTCCTCTGTACAGCCTTAGATGACCAGATCAGACACCGAAGAGCCCCCAGGGAAAAACCCAGGAGATTGCTACCCAGTGTCCCCCCTGTATGTGTTCCTACAGTTGAACCCCCCCCCAGCACAGAATCCATGTAGATTGGGAACTGGCTTAATTGAAGAAGATAATGCGGGAGAGTTTGACTTTTATTGTGGTGTCCTAGATGACGCAGGAGGTCCAAGGTGTCGGAAAACTCACACACCTAGGGTCACTAAGGGGATGAAACCTAGGTTGAGACGCACATGTCTTCAGAGAACAACCATAGAACTTGTGTATTGGTCCTAGTGTCACTGGCTTGGGATTCCACCAAGATTGACACCGAAGCATTTATTGATTCTGGTTCAGCTGGTAACTTCCTGAATCAAGGGTTTGCGTCCAGTCACTTGCTCCCTCTGGTGAAAAGAGAAACACCCATGTTGGTGGACGCTATTGATGGTAGGGCCGTTTTCCAGACCCAGAGTAACCCAGGATTCTGCCCCAGTCATCATGTCTACAGGGGTCATGCATAAGAATGACTCACCCTCTTGCCATGTGGTTTTGGGTTTCCCATGGCTTGTGAAACACAACCCTGTCCTATATTGGATCCAAGGTGATATTCGCTTTTGGAGTCCATACTGTTGGTCTCAATGGTCATGACTGTAAGCATTCTTGGCAGTCAATGTTCCCACTGCTCTTCTGTCCACTGAGGTACCTGAAAGGTATGCTGACCTCAAGGAGGTCTTTGATAACCGTAAATCTGAGCTACTGCCACCCCACAGGCCATTGATGTGCCTCTTGGTACTATGACTCCTAAAGGGTAGAGTCTATCCCAGAAGGAGGAGTACATAAACAAAAATATATTGCCAGAGGGTTTATAAGGTGTTCGTTTCCTGCTGGGGCCGGTTTCTTTTTTGTATCAAAAAAGTAGGGTGATTTGCGTCCTTGCATTGATTTATCAGGGGCTTAATTGGATCACAATCAAATGTATATCCTAAACCTCCATATACAGATGATAGAGAGGTGCTAAGGTATACGCCAAACTTGAGTTATGAGGATCACACAATTTAGTCTGTGTTAAAAGCCAAGAATGGAAGACAGCCTTTAATACCAGGAGAGGGCACTATGAGCATCTGGTGATGCTGTTTGGGCTCTGTAATGCCCTGGCTGTTTTCTGGGAATTCATGAATGATGTCCTCAGAGATTTCCTAGAGTCATTCGTTATTGTGTGTCTCGATGACAAATTGGTTTACTCCCCAGACCTTGACACACCCCATAAGCACGTTTGTACAATGTTTACACTGTTGTTAGAGAATGGTCTGTACTGCAAGTTGGAAAAATGTCGGCTTGATATAGCCACTGAACACTTTCTTGGTTATGTCATCATCACTCCAGAGGGCTTCCAGATGAATCCCTCTAAATTGTCTGCAATCGTTGAATGGCCTTTACGTCAAGGGATAAGGCCATTCAGAGGTTTATGGGTTTCAGGAAACTACTATAGAAGGTTCATTAACAGCCATGACAAAGTAGGGATGCACCGATACCACTATAAGAACGCGTACGCGTACCGATACTTTTTAAAAAGTACTCACCGATACGAGTACCGATACCTTTTATTTTGTCATGTGACCGCTTTCCAATAAGAACAGACCTCATATAAAAATGCCCTCAGCTCACATGTATATATCCCCCCCCAGATATCTATTTATCTATCAGTATGCCCCCAGCTCTCATGGATATGCCCCCATCGAACACTAGGGAAGCTGTCCGCGTGCATGAAAAGCACGCGGCCAGCGTTCCCCTCCAGCGGCTGCAATACTCACCCCTTCCGAAGGTCCGGTCGCGCAGCTGTGATGCGTTCACGTGGCCGCCGGGCACATCTGTGACGCTGCCTCTCGGCTGGAGGCAGCATCACAGAAGAGCCAGTGGCCATGTGATCGTGCCACAAGTACTCGTGCAAACGGCAGTATCGGCACCAATACCGATACTAGTATCGGTGCATCCCTACAAAGAAGGGTGGACACCCTTGGCATTGCAGGCTTTAGAGACTTTCAAGCAGGCCTTTGCCACTGCACCTGTAGTGAGACACCCTGATGCTAGACTACCATTTCAGTTGGAGGTTGACGCTTCTGTAATTGGAATGGGGCGATTCTAGTCCATTTTTCCTTCAAAAATTAATTACGACCGAGGGAACCGTGAATTATTAGCAGTGGTCTCTGCTTTGTCTGAATGGAGGCATCTTTTTGGAGGGTTCCAGTGATCCTGTCATGATTATCACTGATCAGAAGTACTTGACATATATACAAGATGCTAGAAGATTGAATGCTGGACAGGCAAGATGGTCACTGATACCCTCTAGCTTTCGTTACATCCTCACATATAGACCTGGTTCTCACAACATAAAGGCTGATGCCTTGTCCCGGCAATATGAAACCTACGAACACCATGTACAAGATCAGAATCCCATTGTTCCTAAGTTCTACTGCTCTGAACCATTCCCACAACCTGCTTCTGACTATTACTGGATTCACTAACCATATTTCCAGATTCCAGCTCCAGCGACCACAATTCTCACCAATCTCCATTACTAGTCAGTCTTAACCTGCTCACCCCCCTCCTTCCATATCTATTGGTGCAGATCACTGTACCTTGGGTTCACCTCCCCTCACCCCGGTACTAAGACTGTGACTGTGATGACGCAGCGCCCGCCAAATTTAAAATGAGACACCTGAGCCCTTGTTCCTTGCCCTGATGTGGTTTTCACTTCTCTCAGTGCGTTCTTTGTTCTTATATCCTTCTGAATAACCAAATGGAAATCATACAATTTCTAGCGTGGTTAACCCCCCCCCCCAACTAGGCAGTGTAAGCACCTCCCTCGGACACGTTTGCTGATCACCCCAATTTAGCCTGAACACTAACAAAAACGTTTATGAACCATATAGAAAAAAAGGAGGATCTGCACCCAAGAGATCCCCTGGTGATCAGTCCACTGGGCAAACCCTTGTTTAAAGGTAAAATTTAAATCTTTATTAGTACATCGGTTTTTAAAAAATTGCAGACACGAAAACAATTAATAAAAAATTCAGCAATTTCGGTATGGTCACTCTGATATCAATTGGCACCATTCAAGAAGGTCTCAAACTTGAATAGATGTCCAGATGGTTGACCAGTCAATTTTGAGGCCAATATTCTATTCATTTATAACCACATTCCTCTGCCTGTATTTCCCCAAATATGGTTTTGGGTCAATATATGGTAACCCACTTGGTGTATCATGTAATTATATAGGCACAAGGTATATACCCCTACACCAGTCTTCTTGTAATGGAAACTTCAGTCAAACTTTGTGGTCTCTTATTTTGAAACGTAAGGGCTCCATAAACAACAGGTGTGATAAAAATGGGACCCCCAATGAGACCAGAGCGAGACTATAGGTCTACAAAACTCCATAGCTTTGGCTGTGAATGACCTAGCTATGCCGGTCTCCTTGATGTGGGACGGACAAAAACCCAAAGGTTAGCCAATATACAAAGCAGTGACCTCAAACAATTTGCTCTTATTTGTAGTGGCCCTAATAGGTCAGAGACCTGTACTTCTACCGCCATCTAGTAGTGCCCAGATACTGAGTGCTGTGTTTTAAAAGGCGCTCAACTCGCATTTCTCTGCTGTAACAAGCGGTTTCATCAGGAGCTCCTAGTGCACATGTATCTTCTATTCTATGCCTGGCATATATTGAGCTACAAGTGACATGTGGAGTCATCAACATTATGACATATAATACTTTCCTATGGCAGTGCTGCTATCCATCCCTGTGGATTGCAGCTTGATACAACAGTACGATGATTATTTTCCTGCCACCAAGATGCACATCATCCCTGGCATTGGGGTCTACTGTTCCCACTTAATAGATCCTAATACTGGCATATCATGTTTCCACACTCATTGAAATGCATATAAGGAAGTCCCACTGCATTCCAGCAATTACAAAGACAGATGTTAGGGTTTTACAAATTTATTTTCCTCAAAGGAAATGTTATACTATTGACTGTCATGGTTTTTTTCACATTTACAATAACGTGTAAAAAGTAATGTATACTTGTTTCAATAGTCTTTCAAGTGTCAAATCAATAATATTGTGTGCCCCTATCAAAATAAAAATGCCTTCAGTGACATGAAGGTAATGCCTATATTCCATACAGTCTGTTACAAGTGTCATGCACGATAGTTCCTTGCTTCTGGGCTAATACTGCATATTCCAAGTTGTTGCCAGCATACCTTGTTGCATGTTATTCTAGTTATGTCGCAGTGACATGTGTAACCTAATCCTATTTCTACCTTCAACGTTGACATCATTGACGTAATAAAAGATTGATCTACCTCTTGAATAAAATAGTGTTGTATGAATAACATGCCTCTGTAATGTGTCGCCGTCACCTCCATAAGTACAGTTTGACAGGGCCAAACTTCGTGATGGTGAACATTTGGGTAGCATTTCATAGAGCAAAGTGCTGCCCATGCAACAAGTCTAATCTATGTGCTGCAGTTAGAGAACCAAGAGGACATGTCACATGTGATTCCTTTCCTGCAGCATACATGGTGTAGGGTGGCATTTTACATGCAGTGCCCTTCAGAATGACCGATGTGTCCAGGAACGTGTGGTGTATCTGGCAAGCAGAGATGTGATGTCCCCTTTGCAATTGTCTGTGTAAAATGCGTACAGTTATGTCCATATATATTTGGACAAAGGCACAATTTTCATACTTTTGTCTCTGCCACCAGAATAAGTAAAATGACACAATATAAATGAATTTGAAGTGCAGACTTTAAGCTTTAATTCAAGGGATAAATATCAAGTACAAATTTTAGGAACTGCAACCATTTTTATACACAGCCCCCCCCCCCCTATTTTCAGGTTCTAAAATGTAATTCTGCCAATGACTGTCTAAACTCTGGAACCCATTGACATTACCAAAGACTTGGTTTCCTCCTTTCTGATGCTTTACCAGGCTCTAACTGCAGCTGTCTTCAGTTGTTCTTTGTAAATATATGGTTAGTTACAAGTATTTATAAAGCTCCAATAAATTCCTTAGCGCTGTACAATGGGAGAGACAGAATATCGAATATACATACGTTACACACCCGAAACGGAGGGAGGACGCCGCTCGAGACGCCGCTCGAGAGCTTACAATCTTTTAAGAGGAGAGGGGTGACCCATTAAGTGAGGGCGAGTAGGGTAAGTGGAGTGGTGGGTTGCAGGAGGGCTGAATGGGAAGAGGAGCAGGAGATGACAGTGGGGAGATCATGGAGCGAGCCGATGGGCTTCTCTAAAGTAATGTGTTTTCAGAGACTCCTTGAAGGACTGGAGAGACTGGGAGAGTCTGATGTTGCGGGGGAGTGAGTTCCATAAAAACGGGGCAGCTCAGGAGAAGTCCTGAAGGCGAGAGTTAGGGGTGCGGGTACTAGGAACTGAAAGCATCAGATCATTGGCAAAGTGGTCGGGATGGGATATACCTGGTAATAAGGGAGGAGATGTAGGCAGGGGCACAGTTATGGAGCGCTTTGTAAGTGAGCACCAGTAATTTTTTTAAATGGATTCTAAAACAGGAAGCCAGTGTAGAGATTGACAGAAGGATGAGGTGCAGGAAGTGAGGTGGATGAGCCTAGCACAGGCATTCATAGCAGAGGGATAATCTGGGATCTCTTAAAGCCAGGGAGAATGAGGTTGCAATTATCAAGGCGGGAAATAACCGTTTGGATGAGCATTTTTGTAGTCTGGATTAAGAAAGGGACGGATGCATGGAATGTTTTTTAGGTGGAAGTAGCAAGATTTGTTTAGAGACTGAATGTGAGGAGTAAAGGATAAATTGGAGTCCAAGAGGATCCCGAAGCAACAAGCCTGAGAGGTAGAAGTAATGGTAGCACCATTCACCTGAAGGGAAATGGGCGCAGGAATCAAGGTCTAAGGCTAGGGACAGATGAGCGCATTTTCTGCGGCCACCGTCAAAATGTACGTCGATGCGTGCGCACGCATTTTTTCACGGAATACGCTTAAGTGGTCAGACGACCACAGTCGCACAGTCGCAGGTACTCACCAACGCAATTCTAGGGAAATCCGGCTGTTTGAACGTTATGTAGGCCGCACACTAGCAGCGTCTGACGTCTCCTAATCACGCACACACGCTGCCATGCGGCCGCAGCGCACTCTGTACGTCTGTAGCAGCGGTTTCACGTTCTGAGAAAAATGCGTTCATTTGCCGGTTGCGTGGTGTCGGCGCACTTTGTACGCACGTACTGCGTATATTGGCCGTCATTGGCCGTTATGTGCTGCTACTGCCGCCGTGATTTAGTGCGCCTGCACGCGCGTTCCGACTGCCCCACTCTGACCCTAGCCTTAGAGGGAGGGAAGATGATAAATTCAGTTTTTGAGAGGTTGAGCTTGAGGAAACGGGAAGTCATCCAGTTAAACAGCTGATAGGCAGGCTGTAACACGGTCCAACACCGGAGGAGAGCGAATGGGAGAGGAAAGGTAGATTTGGCGTGTCGTCAGCATAGAGATGAGGTTGCCCAGAAAGGCAGTATAGATTGAGAATAGTAGGGGACCCAGAACAGAGGCTTGAGGCACCCCAACTGGAAGAGGCACCAGCAGAGGAGACGTTGAAGGAACAAAGGGATAGATGGGAAGAGAACCAGGAGCGAGTGGTGTCGCTGAGGCCAAGCCGACGCAGCGTGAGGAGTAGAAGAGCGCGGTCAACAGTGTCTAATGCAGTGGAAAGGTCAAGAAGAATAAGGAGGGAGAAATGACCTTCGGTTTTAGCGGTAGCTAAATCATTAGAGTGCTGGGAACAAAAGCCAGACTGGTGCGGATCGAGTAGAGAGTTGGCAGCAAGAAAATTGGCGAGCTGGTTATAGACCAGGCATTCTAGGATTGTGGAGGCAAAGGGTAGCCGAGAGATGGGACGGTAATTTGAGAGGGAGGTGGGATCAAGAGATGGCTTTTTTAGAATGGGGGTGATCAGAGCATGCTTGAAAGCCAAGAAGACACCAGAGGAGAGGGAGAGGTTGAAAATATGAGTCAAAGCTGGAACAATGGCTGGTAGGACAGACTAAGGTGAGAGGGGATGGGATCAGGTGGTTGGACAGGAGGACATGAGAACTTCTGAGACCGGAGAAAAGGAAGACCTAGTAGAGGAGGGGGGAGGGAGTCAGTGGGGTAGACTGGTTAAAGGAGGAGGGCAGTGAAGAAATGTCTAGTCTAAGTTTAGGGATCTTATTGGTGACCAAGTTAGCAAAGCTTACAGCGGTGAGGTCTGTGGACGCAGATTGCATTAACAGATTGAAAGTATGAAACAGATGTCTGGAATTGTGGGAGAAGGATGAAATAAGGAATGAGATGTAGGTTTGTTTACTGAAGGATAAAGTGAGACTGTAGGAACGGAGCATGAATTTGTAGTGGAGGTAGTCCGCTGAAGTGAGACTTGCTCGAAAAGTGTTCAGCTGCTCTGGAACATTGGCGAAGATAGCGTGTGTATTTGGTGCTTGTGCACCTTTCCTGTGAATTATTGCTGGACAATGCGCTGACTGACATCTGGGCCCACGTCCTCTGCATCATCAGGTGGCACTAGTGGGACCTCATCCGGGGCCACAGCAAGGTCAGGCTCAAAATCTAGCAGAGTCCCCCATCATCTAAAGGAGTGGTTCCCAACTCTAGTCCTCTAGTACCCCTTACAGGCCAGATTTAAAGGATGTCATGTTATATAAACTGTTGTTTCCCTTATGTGTATCTGTAACTAACAGGTCTAGTCAAAGAAAGGTGAAACTCAGAATGACTGGAGAAGTGAAAATTCTAGGTCAAAATAGCCAAACCAGACAAATTCTCCCATTTATCTCCCTTTTCAAAACGGCTATTTGGTCTAGATTGTTCTCTTCTGGTTTTCACCTTTTGTCTGAATATCCCTGTTAGTGATTCCTTTAATTTCCTCAGGATTCCATCAAACTCACCAGGTTCTGGCTTAACCCAGATTTCTCTGTCCCTTCCTTGGCCTTTTGTTTTATTTAGGGCGTGTATGTGGGAAGGGGGGCTATTGGCAGGCTCTTCAGTATGGGAACACTGGGGCATGTTTTCCATTGTTTTCTGTGCATCCCCCTGTGTGTGAATTTTGCAACTGTAAACCCTGAATAAAAGTAATTCCCTGTTTTGTTATCACCCTGCAAGGAGCTCCTGCAATTGACTGGGTGGGTTTGGGCCAGAATCGTTACTCCTTCACGGCACATGAGGCCAATAGAACATGTGCTGTGCTGCTTTCCTTTTTATTGGCTAAAGATTTTGTGGCAATTTAATATTTATTTATATAGCGCCAGCATATGCCACAGCGCTGTACAATGGGCATAATATAGACAGGGTTACAATACATTGAACAACAATTGACAAACCGGTACAGCAGGAAACGCAGGCCCTATTCCCATGGGAATTTATAATCTAGAAGTGTTGGGGGTGGAAACCGGAGGAGAGGACTGCAAGGTGGGAGTGATGGACTGGTTGCATCAGTGAGTTGGGTGGTAAGACCTTCCTGTTTAGGGAAGCCTAAGGGAGCGTTTGACGGATGGGAAACTAGGGGAAAGTCCGACCGTACGAGGGAGCGCGTTCCAGAGGATGGAGGCTGCGCATGAGAAATCATGCAGTCTATCATGAAGAGGTGTTGCAGGGTAAAGCTAGGTGCAGGTCAGGTCAGGTCACGTTCATTGAAATTGGAATTGGCTACAGCTTTCAGGAGTAGCTAAAATTTTCAACATTGCATCCTGCGGTAAGTAGAGTGAGCACTTGAATACCTTTTACTTATCGACAGTGGCGTAGCGTGGGTTGTCAGCGCCCGGGGCCAGCCAAGAATTGTGCGCCCCCAACCTGTGGACACGTTATCGATATTGCCCCAGCCAGATCACATGAATATTGCCCCAGCCAGATCACATGAATATTGCCCCAGCCAGATCACACATGGATATTGCCCCAGCCAGCTCTCACATGGATATTGCCCCAGCCAGCTCTCACATGGATATTGCCCCAGCCAGCTCTCACATGGATATTGCCCCAGCCAGCTCTCACATGGATATTGCCCCAGCCAGCTCTCACATGGATATTGCCCCAGCCAGCTCTCACATGGATATTGCCCCAGCCAGCTCTCACATGGATATTGCCCCAGCCAGCTCTCACATGGATATTGCCCCAGCCAGCTCTCACATGGATATTGCCCCAGCCAGCTCTCACATGGATATTGCCCCAGCCAGCTCTCACATGGATATTGCCCCAGCCAGCTCTCACATGGATATTGCCCCAGCCAGCTCACACATGGATATTGCCCCAGCCAGCTCACACATGGATATTGCCCCAGCCAGCTCACACATGGATATTGCCCCAGCCAGCTCACACATGGATATTGCCCCAGCTCTCACATGGATATTGCCCCAGCGGCAGCCAGCTCATACATGGATATTGCCCCAGCTCCGGATCCAGCAGGGGTTGGGGCCCAGATGCCGGGTAGCGGGAGTGCCTGCCCGGTCCTGAACAGCGTGTGAGTCCGTCCGTGTTGAAGGGGAGGAGGCTGCGTGCGTGCGCATGTCACGCGGTCCGGCCAGTCAGGTGGTACAGAGACTCAGTACCACCTGATTAGCCGGACCACGTGACCTGCGCCTGCACGCAGCCTCCTCCCCTTCAACACGGACGGACTCACTGTTAAGGACCGGGCAGGCACTCCCGCTGCCGGGCATCTGGGCCCCCTCAACCCGCGGGCCCTTGGGCGGCGCCTCAACTTTTAGGGGCGCAAATTTCTTTTGAAATTATGTGCCCCTAAGAAAACTGCGCCCGGGGCCACGCCCCCCAGCCCCCCCCCACGCTACGCCACTGCTTATCGACGCATTACAGATCACTTGCGCTCACCATGTTAGGTATAGGACACGCAAAGTTCAGTAAGTTCGCGCAAGCTCTGATGTGCTAAGTGATTTCTTAGGAGTGTAAGCGTCAGTAATGTAATATGGGGGACATGTGTTAAACTCACTTATCCTGGCAGTACCGCTTACAAATCCAGACACTAATGTTAGAGCCAACTACGGAATAGTGCCCTTAGTTATCTGGGACTGCATTTCTGGTTTACAGTAAAAAGAATCCCATACTCACGTTGTCATGCATCACTTTGAATTTGGGGTACATGGTCCTAGAGATGTAATTGGGAGGAGCGTGCCTGATCTATATTATTTCTCTGCCATCTCCTATGTTGAAGTCACCTTGTATCTGTAGAGTGCAGGTGTTTGTATAATCTGTAGAATATTATATAGTGCCCTGCTGAGAGCAGGTTCTACATAAAGAAACTGAGCAAAAAGAAGTATGTACTCCAAATGGAAAGAAGGGGGGTAACCCACGTGTAATTGTAGAATTTAGTCACCGGGGTGGCTATATCAAATGGAGCTTATTAAAACATAACCTTTATTGGTATCATTTGATAAAATCGATAAATTAAATAACGAAACAATTTACGGAAACAAATAAATCTGATACGATATAATAACTGTCTGTCCCCCTGGAAATCTAGTTCTTGTCCAGTGAAATCAGAATTGTTGGATTGCCATAATTATTAGCACTCTGCTAATTAAGCAAATTATTATGGCAATCCAACAATTCTGATTTCACTGGACAAGAACTAGATTTCCAGGGGGACAGACAGTTATTATATCGTATCAGATTTGTTTGTTTCCATAAATTGTTTCGTTAACCTTTATTGGTATCATTTGATCGATAAATTATGTTTTAATAAGCTCCAAGTTCTACTTTTGTATAATCTGTGTTCAATATGAATACTGTGATTGTTGATATAGTTATTCTCCATGTTTAACTGTGTGGATCATCTTTAGTCTTTTCCATATTCCCCTATCGGTTAATGGTTTGAATGTATATTTTTCTGTCTTGTTTGTCAAATGTTGAGCAATACTAATCCCATTGTTTGTCCCGGGTCTAATTGTGTCCCTGATTCTGACACGCAGAGCTGAAAACTTCAGAGTAGTAAGAATAGAATTCTGAAGGAGGGATTAATGAAGTGCAGTAGAAGCCAGAGTGTCCTTTAACATTGGCTGTTAGGCACTGTATATATTATTTCATTAAAGGCTCAGTCCCCGTTGCTGACTGTTCTAAAAACCTCCAGATCTGCGTATTAGCATCCCCCAGAAATGAGGCAAACACAGCTCTTTGCGTTTTACCCATCCTTAAGCTTCTGTTAAGGGCTGGAGAAAGTCACAAAAAATATTGCTGGTGGGAGAACGGGGGTCCAGCAAGGAAGCAGCATTAATAAATGTGCCTCAGTCGGGGTACAGAGATCTGTTATATTGGCTAGAAGCTGGTGGGATTTGCTTCATTTTCTCTGGAACTTTTGTTTTGTGTGGCTGGAACACCAGCTATGGCATATGAATTCTGGGAAACCCTGTGGGATGCACTCAACAGACCTGTTTCTGTGGAGGAATGCTTGGAGCTGAGGGACTGGATCTGCCTAGGACTCGGGAAGCCGCTCTCCAATGGGAGAGGACATACCGCGCCAGATACCTCCCAACACCAAGGGAACGAGTCAAGGTCCAGCTGGAGCTGAGGATATTATTGTTGGGAAAGCAGCTGAAGGAGGAATGGGCGTCTGAGCTGGAGCATTTGGATAGCCAGTACCATGCTCGGCAGTGGCATGCAGAACAGGAATACTTATCCCTCTGGTGACCAGTCACTTCTCTGGCCTATGACTTTGGCAGCCCAGGACCACTATGGAAGAGCCTTGAGGAGGTCAGCCTGTTTATAGAACAGGAGGACCCCACCCTGGGGGACATTCGCGAAGAGCGAGTGGAAAGTTTGGAACTCGTGCCACAGCTAAAGAGTTATTTGGATTTTTTTTCGTTGCCAAAGAGTGGGAGCTTGAAAAGGATTATAGGGTGCTGCTAGATTCCATTCAGCAGCATTACCTGTAGACTTTAAGTTCTAATGAACTCCCCGAACTGAAGACCTTGCATCAGGGCAGATCATCTCTGGTCTCAATTCCCGTGCAGTGGAAGATCGTTGTCCTGCAGCAGTGGATGGGACTGCGGTTTCCACTAATGTGACTTTTGGGGACAGTGATGTGAGGCTAAAGCAGAATTGCCTGGCGACGGTGGGCGAGCCTGAGGTCCCCACCATCAATTTGATGGAATGCATGGCAGTAGGCCCAGGACCCCAGCGGAGCATTCCCACTTGAGGATGGGAGGAGGAGCTGGAAAAAGTGGACTTGTTCTGGTCAACAGTGGAAGAGGCTGTGGTCCTCCCCACTGCGTATTTGAGATGGGGGGGCAGCTGGCCTGGATCCCCAGCTTGAGGGGACAGCGGTCATGAAGACTGTGGACCTCATGTTTGGTGAGCAGCCTGAAGAGCTCCCAGTGGTATAGGGAGAAGTGCTGGTGTCGGGGCATTGTGCGGGCTGGCCTGACCTCATTCTAACGCGCCAGATCTTTGGAGAAAGAACAGCCTCACAGGAGCTTGCTGCAGCCCGAGGGGAGGACCCAGCAGTGGAACAGCGAGCCAATGTTCTCTGGACCCAACAGGATATTTACATTGCAGCAGTTGATGGGACTGTGGTTTCAATCTGTGTGCCCCCTGGATGCTGGACCCCTACCCCTTTCTTTGGAGACACCAGCCACCCCATATTCTCTCCAGCGGCTGATGGCGTACCAGGAGATGGTGCAGCTGGCACTAATCCCCAGCAGCAGATGCAAGATATGGGAGATGCCGGTGTCGGGTGGGTGTGTAACTTATTTTCAGTGACTCCTTATGGACATTGCTTTGGCAGTGAGATGGGAAAGACTGTATTGCTGACTACCCTAACCGGGTTGCTCTCTAGGTTATTCTCCCAGGTTATTCTCACGCAAAAGGGGGAGATATGTGACGGTAGTCGCTTTTGAACTTTGGGTACTTGAGCCTAGAGATGTATTTGGGAGGTGCAGGCTTGCTGATCTATATTTCCATGCCATCTACTATGTCGAAGTCATCCTATACCTGTAGGAAGCCATAATTTCCCATTGGTGTCTGGCACTGTATATATAATTTCATTAAAGGCTTGGTTCCTGTTGTTGCAATCAAAGCTCTTAGCGAAGCTTAAGGACGGGTACACACTAAGGGCTTGAGAAAGGCACAAAAGACTGCTGTTGGGAGAACAGGGGGTATGGCAAGGAAGCAGCATTAACAGAAGTGACCCAGTCGTGGTAGGGAGATCTCTTACACTCCCCTGTCTTCCCAAAGTGAAAAAGGATGGCCCTGTCTGCCTTTTCTTATTGCCGAGAGCAGAGTGAGACTGGGAATAAATATTTCCTAGTCTCCCTCCGCAGCACTGCGCAATCTCGCGGCCCGGAAGCACAAGCCTCCATGGAATCCTATGGACTCGAGGAGCTGATACCCTCAGTAGCGCTCCTGCACCACTGCAAGTATCAGGGAGGTCAGCGTTGCGTCCCAGGGTTGAAGTGCTGAGATAACCCCTACCCCCGGAAAAATTATGTTAACATGGAAATGTTAAGGGAAAATCTGCAAGGGGAGATTTTCCTACTTACAGTTTCCATGTTAGGGCCCTATTCCATGGTGGATGCTATGTTGGAACATTCTGTTATGCGTGTTTGGCTCACTTGACTGGAAATCACTCCCTTTGTATGTGGTAGCACATAGGAATTAGGCAGACTGCTCTGAGTGAAACAGCTGTGCTATACCCAGTTCTCTATTCTATAAACTGTTTTGTTTGATTCCATGTACCCCAATATCTCTATTCAATGCTTGATGAGGATCTTTTGAGCTGCACAATTGGTGCACTACAGTCAGAACGTTGATGTGAACACAAAGCCTCAATCACCCTATACGATGGCCCCATAGGAGACACAAGGAGGAGCCCAACACTTTAACCAGGTAAGCAATAGCTCTTGAAACGATGGGATATCACAGTAATCGTTATGACTAAAGCGACACCCCCCAGGAACGAGATCCTGTACTTACGCGTTCACTTTACACTAATTTTAAGAGGTCATGGTGGCAGGGGTTGCTTCCACTTTCTAATCCTCCCATCCCCAGGACAGTGGTTTGAAATAGAGGTATCCTAGGGTTGCCAGATCGGTCTTTTCTTGGACAAAAATTACTATTTCATGCAAAGGAGGCGCACAGGGATGGTGCTACCCTGCAACATGTGTACAGGTGCATCTCAATAAATTAGACTATTATGGAAAAGTTCAACTCAAATTGTGAAACTTGTGTATTAATGCACACAGACTGAAGTAGTTTATTTAAGTCTTTGGTTCTTTTAACAAAAAACCATCAATTCACGATCTCAAAAATTAGAATATGTTGACATGCCAAAGGTTTCCTGAGCCTTCAAAATGGTCTCTCCGTTTGGTTCTCTAGGCTACACCAATCATAGGGAAGACTGCCGATCTGACAGTTGTCCAGAAAACAATCCTTGACACCCTTCACAATGAGGGTAAGCCACAAACATTCATTGCCAAAGAAGCTGGCTGTTACATAGACTGAAAAAAGACATGCATCCGTCGGGTTCAGCCTTTCACACATCACTTAGTGCTGTTGATCCAAACGAAGGTTAAAAACCCAGTCTGAAGCGCTTGCCAATATGCAACATAATCCTTCTTGACCCCAGAATGGCGTCAGATTTCTCCTTGGATCAAGAAGCTTTTTCCCAAATATTAAATATTATGACCCTTACAGGGTTATTCAAAGAGATGCGAATTGTGGCCGAAAAGGTAACCAAACAGTGAAATTCAGCATACGGTTACCTTTCCCGGCCGTTTGATATTCAGAGAGCAGGCAGTTTGCCAAATGTTGGCGAATTGCCTGCACATACAGTGGCAAGAAAAAGTATGTGAACCCTTTGGGATTACGTGGAGTTTTGCATGAATTGGTCATAAAATGTGCTTTGATCTTCATCTAAGTCACAACAATTTGAAAAATACAGTCTGCTTAAAATAATACAACACAACCATATGTTTTCATGTGTTTTTTATTTTCATATGTAAACCTTCACAGTGCAGGGTGGAAAAAGTATGTGAACCCCTAGCCTAATGACTTCTCCAAGAGCTAATTGGACTCAAGGTTGGCTCACTCCTGGCTCCAATCAGTGTAATATTATTGGATGTGTTGCTGAAAGCTGTCCTGCCCTTTAAAAACACACACCAGTTTTGGGTTTATTGGTTTCAAGAAGCACTGCCTGATGTGAACCATGCCTCGCAGAAAAGCGCTCTCTGAAAACCTACGATCAAGAATTGTTGACTTGCTTTTGTAACCCTTTCCAGCTTCATGCATCTCCAAAGGCCTTGATGTTCATGTGTCCAGTAAGACAGACGGTCTACAAATGGAGAAAGTTCAGCACTGTTGCTAAAGATGACTGCAAGAGCACAGCGCAGAATGCTTAATGAGGTAAAGAAGAATCCTAGAGTGTCAGCTAAAGACTTACAGAAATCTCTGGCACATGCTAACATTTTTGTTGACACATCTACAATAAGGAAACCATTAAACAAGAATGGAGTACATGGGAGGACACCACGGAGGAAGCCATTGTTGTCCAAAAAGAATATTGCAGCACGTTTCAAGTTTGCAAAAGAGAACCTGGAAGTTCCACAGCACTACTGGCAAAATATTCTGTGGACAGATGAAACCAAAATTAGTGTTTGAGTTGTTTGGAAAAAACACTGTGTAGAGGGGCAAAAAAGGCACCTCAAAACCTCATCCCCACTGTAAAACATGGCGGAGGGAGCATCATGGTTTGGGGCTGCTTTGCTGCCTCAGGGCCTGGACGGATTGTTGTCATTGATGGAAAAATGAATTCCAGAGTTTATCAAGACATTTTGCAGGAAAACGTAAGACCATCTGTCCACCAACTGAAGCTCCGCAGAGGATGGGTGATGCAACAGGACAATGACCCAAAGCATACAAGTAATTCAACAAAAGAATGGCTTCAACAAAACAAAATACGCCTTCTGGAGTGGCCCAGTCAGAGTCCTGACCTCAACCCGATTGTAATGCTGTGGCATGACCTTAAGAGAGCGATTCACACCAGACATCCCAAGAATATTGCTACACTGAAACAGTTTTGTGAAGACAAGAGGAGTGGTCCAAAATTACTCCAGATCGTTGTGCAGGTCTGATCTGCAACTACAGGAAACGTTTGGTTGAGGTTATTGCTGCCAAAGGAGGGTCAACCAGTTATTAAGTCCAAAGGTTCACATACTTTTTCCACCCTGCACTGTGAATGTTTACATGTTCTGTTCAATAAACACATGAAAACATATAACGTTTGTGTTGTATTATTTTAAGCAGACTGTGTTTTTCAAATTGTTGTGACTTCGATGAAGATCAGAGCACATTTTATGACCAATTCATGCAAAACTCAACGTAATCCCAAAGGGTTCACATACTTTTTCTTGCCACCAAATCCTGGTGAATTGCCTGAACATACGGTGCCTGTTCGTTGCCTGTTCAAGGGCAGTGAAATCCCCATAGAGAAGCAATGCTTCGTCTATTCAGAGAACAAAAACCAGCAGTGAAAAATTGACAAACGGTGGTTTCTTTCGACAGGTTTATTTCAGGCGAATCCCATAGGCTTCAATGTTAAAACGGTTTATTAGAATTAAAACGGAAATATTTGATTAACAGCCCTTTTTCTTATCATTCATTGGATCTTATGTTAATTTCAGACATTTTCATTCTGTAGTTTCTTTGCAAACAGTGTTTCACTTTTCACACATTCAAGCGTACTGTTTTTTTTCCACTCCATTCGTCTGTGTGTCAGGTTTTTCCGGCAGCTGCTCTGCGCTGTGATCGGCAGCTGCTCGGGTTTCTCTGGCGTGTTCGGCGGGGTTAATCCAGATGTTTTTGCGGGTTTCGGTGTGCGTTTGCCGGGGTTTGTGGCAGCTTTTCCCTGCACTACGACGGCCCTGTGATGCTTGCTGAATACACCGCAGGGTCGCCGAAATGGGATCGCCAAATCGCACCGAATTGAAGAGAACGAAAAGTCACCGAACGTGCAGTGACTTTTCAATTTCTCCTTGAATACCCCTGTTAATATTCCGTGTCTGCAGGAAGTCATCCAGCTGTTTTTTATTTTAAAGTCTGTACAGTCTCTGACCTAACCACCTCAGAGGTGGTACACCTGGTGTAATGTGTTTCTGATAGATATTTATAAAATGTTTATCAGAAACACGTAACACCACGATTTCTATTACTTACAAGTATCCCGGGACAGGGCAGCAAAATGACATTTTGTAATATTAAATATTCCTATAAATGTGGGGTCAGCAGCCCTGGCCCTTTAAATGTTTTGGAACTATATTTCCCTTGAGCCTATGCAAACCTAATGAGCTGCCGAGCATCACAGGAAATGTAGTTTCAAAACATGTGGAGGGCCCCAGGTCCCCACCCCTAATGGGGGCCTTGTGCTGATTCGCCATACAATTCCATATTCATGTTCCAATTGAATCCTTCTGGACCAAGAGCTAAACCACGTGACAAAACATCTGGGTGGTAGGTGTGCCTATGCTTCTACGTCATCATGATGGACAGGCACCGAGGGCGAACCCCGGATAACCGGATGGGCGGTGCTTTTTACTGGCGCCCGAGGAAACAATAAACAGCGAGGAGTCCAATCATTCGCCGCTCCACTGTGACTGACGTATGCTCCAACCACTCATTTGGGCTATAAGGGTTATAAGGCTGGGTCCATAGGCCAGCGAGCTTCGCACAAGATGGCGGCGGTGTCCTCGGCTTCTTCTCTGCGTGGGGCAGATTATGAGAACGGGCTGCGCGGCGGAGCCGGCTCGGCTGGCGTGGGACAGGAGTCCGGGGAGGACGATCCCATGGGCCGGGGAAGCTTGGAGCTTGACCTGGAGTTGCTGAGTCCCGGAAGGCGGAACCGGCGGACTGCGGGGCGAGGTGCCTCGGCCAGGAGATCGAGCGGGCGCGGGGCCTCCGGCGGGACAGGAGCCGCGGGCCTGGAAGAACTGGAGGAGGAGGAGCTAGAGGAAGAGGAGCCCGGGGAGCTCACCGGGGACCAGGCCATCGAGGACCCGGTGAGAGCCTGCGGGGAGTCGGGCAGTGCTGCAGCACAGATCCGGTCCGCCAACCGGTCTACACGGGGGAAACGGGAGTGGGATTGCCTGTAGAGAAGGGAACACTGGTGCATGGGTGGGCATCGTTAATCTAATTCCATCTGCACCCCCCTTGCTGCCGGGGACTGGCCTCCCACTTCAAACATGGCCGCCATCGCCTTTTGTTAGACGCTGCCGCAGTCATAGAGCTGCATGGCCGGATTGCTGCGCCTCTCCGGGAACTTGTGGCCACCGTTATAGCCAGCCCGACAGCTCCCACAGCACCTGATCACCCTACAAGCCCTCAGGAGCCTCTCTGACCAGCAGTCTGTAGTGTTAATGATACCTGCCAGCCATGCCTTGTCATGGAGCCCCTGCACCGATCTCTGGCATGCAGTTAGGGTCAGCCATGAGATGCAGGATGTCTACCTGTGCCATAAGATCAACCTGCTGTGACATGATGTCCTGCTATGAGGAATCTGACTCCCATAAACACGCAATTGCTGTTAAGGCTCTAGTGCTTTATCACCATTTGATCCAACATGTTACTAGAAGAATTTGACATTTCATTTCCAACATTTAAAGGGATACTCTATAACCCCCCCCCCGCTTTTTGCCCTTAAGTAAAAGGTCACCTGCTGCCAACAGTCTCTTTGCAATTTGATGCATTTATGCAATTTTTTTTGTCCCTCGCGCGCAGTGCCTCCGCTTTGGTTTACGGCCTCCCGCATCTAGAAGTCTGTTCTTCGCACAATTTGCAGTCCTAAGCTCCACGCCTGGATCCCCAAATTGTGCAGCGTTACTGGACTTGCCTGCTTTACATACACACGTTCCATAGTGCCTGTGCAGAGCAATGTGTTGGTGTTGCGCGCATGCACATCTCTGATCCCTGAACTGCAACAACCCGTCTCCGATGCAGCCATTTGTTTTTGGTAATGTTAACCCACTCTCTGCATGCTGACATCATTTGTGACCAGCTGCCAGGAAACTAAAAAATCTTGACTGTAACCCTGGATGGGGTGGAGGAAACTCCACTTCACTCAGTGTTTCAGCAGAATGGCACCTGTCAGAGGGAAGTCTAAACAGGCTGGCCACTTTAAGGCTGCTATCACGCGAATGTACTAAGCTCATCTGTGTGACCACCCCCTCCTAGTATCTGTCGTAGTGCGATGGCTGCTTGACGAGGGCCACACAGTGTAACGTTCATAATAGTATCGTCTGTTACACTGGATGTGCTGAAATTCACTGTCAAAAAATGCTTTGGGTGTGTCTGCATAGCATGATCCTCCCTAGGAGACTCATCCTTTTTAGGACCGGGTGCACTAACATGCTCTCAGTGATGTGCACAGGTTTCTGATCAGAGAGAACGTTCCCTCAACTCGTGTGCCCGCAGCCTAAAACACTTAGTGGTCAGGATGTGTAGTGACCCGTTTAAGTTATTCCTTTTCACAAGAAGTCTCCCTCCTGACCTAGCCACATGCACTGTACTTGCCAGTTGCCTCCATATGCAGCCTCAGTAATTCCATTGTCATTCCAAAGGTGTACCAAGGTCTGATTTGTTGATGGGTGCAGGATAAATCCAGTCACACCAGTCTAGGTCAGGAGTGAAGCCTGCAGACTCATCATAAACCCCCCTAAAGGTAGTAAATAAGGCAAGTGCTTGTTGTAACTAAACATTGCCCGAGTCAGTCACATTAGATCTTTTATCCGGACAGATCTCAACATCCTTGATCTGTGGTAAGGCATGGGTATCCTTGGCTGGTGCTGATTGTTTGGCACCATTGGCACAGTGCTCCTCATTCACTCCCATGTGCTGTACTTTGCAGTGTTGTGGCTAGATATGAGCAGGTAAAGCCCAAGTCTCATATATATATTTTTTTGCTTTATACAGGAGTTGGAGGCCATCAAGGCACGTGTTCGGGAGATGGAGGAAGAGGCTGAGAAACTAAAGGAATTGCAGAATGAAGTGGAGAAGCAAATGAACATGAGCCCTCCACCTGGCAATGGTGAGTAGTATGATAATATGCCTACTGTGTGTTCTGGTGCACAAGACCCACTTCAGGTCTTCCCTATTGATTTTTGCAGATGCTCCAGATCCTGTCATCTCAGACAGTTTGCAATGTCATGCAGCAAATATAGGGACCGTCTAGGCAAAAAAGGATGGGGAAATGGGTTAAGGAATATAATCTCCATCTGCCACCCTTTTCTTGGCTTGCGTGCCTGGTACTCTTAAAGCACCACAGTCACCCCTCAGAACTCTTTCAGCTGGATTCTGGAGCCAGATGCCTCCAAATGCAGACCATTGAATGTAAAGTTAGTGCAAGGTGCTGATTCGCAGCTATTGTTCTTTGAGGGCAATTGGACATACTGTCGCTGGTACCCTGCAGCCAGTGTGTGAACACTTGTTGTCTGCAAGTGAGCTGCAAATACAACATGCTTAAAATGTGAACAATCAAGATGCTCAGTTGTTTTTCCAAAGCCTGGATGTCAGAGGCTTCTCAATCACAGCATGGCACAGCTTGGTCATGAAGTATCAGTTGAGTATGTTTGTTGATGCTGCTCCCGTCACCAGGAAGAATCAAGAAACGGGCAGTACTTCTCATGAAAATTCAGACCCAGAGTACTTGGGACACAGCCCACAGGGAGGTGCTTTGCTTTCATAGCATAGCCTTAATGATCATTCATGCTCCTCTGTGGCATTGTCTGTGGACCTGTACTTGGTCATCCAGTGCAAACCATGAGTAAGAGCTCTGCAATTCTGTGTACCTTGTGGCTTCTAGCATATTCAGTCTGTACAGGTTTACTGCTTGCAACCCTCAGATGCCTATTACTGCTGCTGGTGTTGCTAGTGGAGTGGCATTGGATAAGGCTGCAAAAAGATGGAGCTTTGTTCTTCCATGAAGCAGACCTTTATCAGCACTCAATACTATACCCCTATTTACTAGACTACGTGTCTCCTCATTGTAAAGCGCTACGGATTCTGTTGGCGCTATAGAAGTATCTGTAACTGTCTGTTTTTAGATCTGTCGTACATTAAGAAATATTATTGGTCGTTAAGTCAGGGTGAGATTCATTTCAAACTCACCCTACTTCGTTAATACTTCAAATCTAGGTGCCAGTCAGGCATTTGTTCGAGACGATACCTAATATAGGGTGTATATACATCTATCACATGCTCCTAGATTTGGTTTCATAGCCAGTGTTCTGATTGGTGAACCTCACAGGATGCGTATTTAAAAATAGATTTCATAAACTCTCATTAAAAGGCTTCCATAATGAACAGATCACCTGTAAAGACATCTGTCTGTGTATAAAGTATATGCTTTTTTGGCGTTTTTTGTAAAACGTTACCCAAGCCATATCTTGCACATCAATAACTTTCTATCGTCTCTCCAGCTGGTCCAGTTATTATGTCTGTTGAGGAGAAAATGGAAGCAGACGCCCGATCAATATATGTAGGAAATGTAAGTTTTGTGCCTTGCAGTCTTTATCGTTTAATCTGTATACCAAAGTAATGTTTATAGCAGTGGCTAGTCCTTTTCATTCTAACGAATGCGGTTCCCTCCTACAGGTTGACTACGGTGCAACTGCGGAAGAATTGGAGGCCCATTTTCATGGATGTGGCTCTGTGAATCGGGTGACCATTCTGTGTGACAAGTATACTGGTCATCCAAAGGGGTAGGAGTTCTGAGGGATATATTGGGGGTCTGTGCACATCCTTTAGCATTGTGTGGGTTGGTTATGAGAATGTAGAAAATCCAATTTAAAGGGCTATATTTAATGGCATTGGAGCTCCCAAGCCTTACAGCTTTAATTGGGTCATGTCCCTTCGGTCTTGCAGTAAGTTTTGGCTGTGAAGTGACACCTTCCCTGATTTGTATTCTGTTAAATTGACGGCCATGATTTTTTGCAAATGCCGATGTTCAAATGATCAATTTAGAAACCAAATTCTAGCAATTCTTTCACTTGTCTTTCCTGTGTATACTGTGGCTGAAGTTGGTCCCTGCAGTTGTTCTAGGATTTTTACTGATTTTATAAAGTGTTATTTTTCTTAGGTTTGCTTACATAGAGTTCTCTGATAAGGAGTCGGTCAGGACATCAATTGCTCTTGATGAATCTCTGTTCAGAGGGAGACAAATAAAGGTAATTATTTATTTATAAAGGATTTTACCAGGAAGGATACATTGAGATTTCTCTCGTTTTCAAGCATGTCCTGGGTTCAAGAATATTGAAGTGTTAGTTACAGAAATACAAAGTAATACAATGCAAGATATATATAAAAAAAACAAATATACAGATTAACTGAAATATGTAGGAAATATAGTCACTAGGTTACATGTTTACAGGTGCATTCTGTATTGAGGTATGTTAGTAAGGAGCTTTTGAGTGACTTAAGACTGGGGGAAGATTTGATGGTGTCTGGGAGGTTATTCCATAATTGTGGTGCTCTGTAGGAAAATGAGGACCGAGCCACTGTCTTTTTGTATTGTGGTATAGCAAGTAAGGTGCTGGTCCTGGATCGGAGGTTATAGGATGAGGGAGCTGCTGGGGGAAGCAGTCTATTCAGGTAGGGTGGCAGCTTCCCAGAGATGCTCTTAAACACCAGGCTGGAAAGGTGAAGGGTGCGTCTGGATTCCAGCGACGGCCAGTTTAGCTCTTTTAACATGTCACAATGGTGGGTCATGTAGTTACATTGTAATGCAAAGCGGCAGAATGAGTTACACACCTTCATAAACTTACTACATTGTATAACAGGAATCCAAATACGATGTAATGGGGTGATTCAGTATTTTGCAAGTGGCAGAAAGGATTTGCCTTTCTCCTAATAATGGAGAGGTATGGCTACGGTGACCTTTTCTCAACCCATGGGGGAAAAAAATCTAGTTTTTGCTTGTATCTGAAAGTACTGCACTGACTATGGGGGGTTTTATTTTCTGTTTGTTATCTGAACTGTCAATGATAACAGACTAGGTCAGGGATTGTTTGGCACTGAAAGTACAACTGCATTTAGTGCCCTGCAGCTTTGCTGTGTTTAGTACCACTACAAGTGTTATCGTTACAGGTTGTCCCGAAACGGACAAACAGACCAGGTATCAGTTCGACAGACAGAGGGTATCCACGAGCAAGATTTAGAGCCAGAGCATCGTCCTTCAGCTCACGTTCCCGATTCTACAGTGGCTTTACTGCCAGACCCAGAGGACGCGTGTACAGGTCTGGGGAACGCTCTCCAATGGACGGGGACAATGTCTTTGGTTTTAGGGTGGCGGGTGGATCTATGCTCTTGCCGGAGGGTGTTCTATAGGTATTGACTGTATGCCTGAAACATGTCTTGTCTTTTTCAGGGGTCGGGCTCGAGTGACGTCATGGTATACTCCTTACTAAAAATTAAACATTAGGAAGACCTGAGAAAAGGCAAAAACACAAAAAATGAAAAAAAGAAGACTGGAAAGAATTAAGAGTTTAAGATGTGGGTCCCCTATTTCTCCTGTGCTCCAACACCCCTTATGTGTCCTCCATGCATTGCATATAAAGGGTTGTGATAGGGCAGGTTTCTGACTTGGTGTGTGTTGGGAGAAATGGGTTGTCTGTTCCAGTGGTCAGTGCGCTGGGGATGTCTGAACTGTCCCTGGCTCCCTGTAGTTTGGTAACTGCCCCAGTTGGGATTCCAGAATTTAATATAACTGTTTATTGGGTGGTTCTAAGCCAGTGTGATCCCAGCTCAGCTGTCTATTGGGTGGGGTATGTCTGTTAAACATCCTGCTGTTTCTTTTTTTTTTTTTTCTTTGTTTTTGCGTGTTTTTATCTTTGCAGGTTTCTTTCTATGGGAGAAGCTTGTTTTCCGGAGAGACTCAGCTGCCCCCCTCAACAGCCTTTTCATTTTCTTTCATTCTGGCTCAGAATCCTGCATTCTTTTGGAAGACCAGAGCTTGGGAGACTTTGTTTTTAGAAGTCCTTTTTTTGTTTTTGTTCGGTCAGAAGGACCTAATTTTTTATAGTGTATGGCAGGAAGGGTAATGAGAAAAAAATAAAAAATGGAAAATTTACATGGCTGTTTTTATTAAGCATTCAAAGATAACGGGATGTAAGAGATGTGTTTCTGATCTGCAGCTAAAGTAGGAGCAGGATTGAGCAGGGCCAACCCAAAGAGTGCCTTTCGGATTGTCTTTGCTTATCAGACTATCAAGGAGGGGCGAGGTTTCCCTTTATTGGTATAAATGTAATTCTAGTTAAAGATTGGTGTAGTAAATCCCTCTTCTACATCTTAGGCTAGGGTCAGACGAACGCATTTTTCGCGTCGACCGTGGAAAAGTGCGGTCGAACGAACGGACATATTTTTTCACGGAATACGCGATAGCGGTCATACGATGCGCCTTTTCGTCCGTGATTTTGTACGGATCAACAATAAAACACTTTTTGTGTCTGGACGTTATGTTGGCCGGACATTAGCAGCGTCTGACGTCTCCCAATCACGCAAACACGCCGCTATGCGGCCGCAGCGCACTCTGTACGTCAGTAGTAGCGGTTTGACGTTCTCGAAAAAATGCGTTCGTTTGCCACTTGCGTTGCGCGGACGAACTTTCGTGCGGCCGTACTTCGTGGTTCCCCGGCATTGGACGTCATTTGCTGCTAGCACGGCCGTGATTTTGTGCGGCTAAACGCACGTTAAAACTGCGTTCGTCTGACCCTAGCCTTAATGCAAGATTTGTGTGCTCCCCGGGGATAAAATTGTGACCTTGTCAACTCTAGGGGTGCTCAGTAATAGATGGGGAGTTAATTGCTGAATATCGCCATACAGCAGATAGACGGTACTACTGGTAATTTGTTTTCTCAAAGCCCAACATACTGTTATTTGTTCTAGTCTTATTACAAAGACACAAATTGTGCCACTGTAGCTTGTCCTAGAGTTTTCAAGCTGGGACCACCAAATTTGGCACAGACCCTCCATGTTCTGACTTACTGTGATGTATCTTTTCTAAATTCTCAGATTTTGGGATTCTCTTTAGCAGGGTTCCAAAACTTCAATACTTTTCATTGAAAAGGGAGAGGTACCATTCAAATCTTAACACTAACAGCTGGAGTTAAACTGAAAGCATCAACAGAGCAGCAATTTAAATGGCCCAACACAGGCTGTGCATGGGAATGCTGAAGATTGCGTTGTCCCCAGGCTCTGGCTTTCAACAAAGTCATCTGTAGACTCGTTCAAAGGTTATTCCTTAGGTCTGAATTTGTCTCAAAATGGTAATGTTTTTTTCCCCTTTTTGTAGGTGCAATTTCAGTGCATCTTGTTTATTCACAAGCTGTCAATTTGCCAAATACATGTGAATTGAAAGCAAAATTCGGTGCGATTCACCTGCACTGAAATTGTTCCAAAGTTAATGATTCATCTATAGAGAATGCCAAAATGCAGAGAAATGATCGGCTTAAAGTGAATTCAATTTGACAAGTTAAAGACTAGGGTCAGACGAGCTCATTCTGTGCGGCCGTGCACAACGGACGTACTTTCTGACTGACAAGGTAGTGGCCAGTGTCAGTTTTTGTGACTGGTGTTTTTTTTTTTTTTTTTTTTTTACAGGGTTTATTTCCCATTTTGTCTGTCAAAAATGCTGTCTGTCCACGTTCTATCACTCACACACAAAGCTATGCGAATGTGGCATACTCCGCACGTCAGTTCTAGCAGTTTTACGTTCTTGCCTAACTTGCGTCCGTTTGCCGTGTCCGGGTCTCTATTGATCATAATTGTATGCTACCACGGACGTTAAAATGTGTGGCAACATGGATGTGAACACTGCGCTCGTCTGACCCGAGCCTTAATGGAACTTATTTTACAAAAAACTTTCAAAATACCTTGTTTTAAGACCACCTTAAGGACTCTAGATGATTTAATCCTATTGGGAGAAAAAAAAAATTCCTTCTATATACCAGTTCAGTGGAATCTGACAGCCAATTGGGTGCTTTTTGCCAGCATATAACTGCTTCAGAGACCCAATTTTTAGCACATTCAATGTCCATTTTAATTCATGGATTTTCAAAATTGAACTCCCATTTTTAGTACTTTAAAAACCCCTCTTCTCAAACTTGAACGTGCTCATACTCATCCACCCTCACGATTTTGAACTTTCAGACAAGTCAACAAAGCTTGTCCCGAGCTTTTATCCTTTCTAGGTGTATTGCTTATACTAGGAGCACAAATGCCTAGGAACAGGATCTCCAGTTTAGCTGATGGCACAAAGCACATGGGTAATGTGGGAGAACTGCAATTTACTTAGTTTGGGTTGAAGTCTGCGCTTCAACTTGGCACATGTAAATCTTGTAGCGTAAGACACTGCTCTGGATTATGCCGCGGAATCCATAAGGACCTGTCAGAAATCAAGACTGTGTTGTGAGAAGTCAGTCCCTGCCAAGATGGCATTTAACTACATATAAAAATTACTTTCCCACTCCTACCCTTCTGGGTCAGGGGAAAAAAAAAACAAAGATGCTGCACTATCAGTTCTCCAGCATGCCCACGCTTCAGTTTCACCTTTTTGGCACCAGGCCTAAACTCGTACCTTTTCCACTCCAGCTGCTTCTACTTTACTACTCTTCAAGCCTAAGCTTCTCGGTCCCATACAATACCTTCTATATTCTTTCTGGCACCTTCTCCACATTTCCCCAGCTCTTTTATTTCACTTGCCTTACTAATCATTTTATATTGCGCCAACAGTTTCTGCAGCACTTTACAATAGCCAAAGGGAGTGAGGTTGGAAACTGTAGAGGGCCCTGCTCATAAGAGCTTACAATCTAGAGCTGTGATGTTGAACCTTGACACTCCAGATGTTTTAGAACTACATCTTCCATGATGCCTAGTCACAATTAAGAATGGCTGAGCATCATGGGACATGTAGATCAGAAAGATCTGGGGTGTCAAGGTTTGCCATCACTGGTCTAGAGGGATTGGGGTTGAAGGAGTTTTACTGGACGTCTGGATCATTAGTGCCAGTGTTTCAGGAATGTGGGGTCACAGAAGTGGCTTCAATCATGTGAGCAGGGGGGAAAGAGTTGCATGAGTGTGGTTTGCTAATCTGAGATGGGTTTTGAGGGATTTATTGAAGATTAGGGGAGAGGTAAACAAGAGACAAATGCCACGATCTCCACCGGAAGGGAGCCCAGACTAAAAGACCTCACGAGATCACCACCGAGGGGACGCCGCAAGTCCCATAAAGAGACTTGGAAGATTACACTAAGGGCCGAGTCTATAGATGGACCCAGAATAAAACTACCTTTTGGAAATGCACCCAAACAATCCCCTTCTTTCCGAAGACCACGTTTTCAGAAAAAGAATGCTAGCAATTATCAAGATTCCACAGAGACAGAGTTAGAAACATCGGATGACCAATTATATTCACAATCTGCTCCTATCAATTCTGCTTTTTTAGTCAGAGATCAACAGAAACAGGACGGAGGAGGAAGAGGAAACCTCACAAGCGCGGAAAGAAGGCAGGATCCGGGAAGAACAAAAAAGACTTGCCATCCAAGGATGTACAACCAGCGCCGTTAGTGATAAATATATCAGACCATATCCTTACTGACATTGAATATAAGGTACTGTCCAAGGGTCTTTCATTCTGTCCTTCTGTTCCTATTGACCTTTTTGCTCTACGTGTGGATCTAGAGAAATTTTTTCGTAATGTGAAATTAAAAGTGTTTTTCCATGGGAGAGTAGAATCCACTGATATACTTACTTCTAATGCTTCTGATATTTCATTCCACGCCAAAGAACTTAAACTTTGGACTAAAAGTGATTTTTCTCCACCTACGACCCCTCCCATAGAAACGTTTATTCAATTTGTGAAGCAGGACATTGATCACCTGCTAGATGTCTTTTGTAGATGGTAAACATCCTAATTTCTCTAAACTTGAACGACAGGCGCTAAAAGATCTAAGAGAGAATAAAAGTCTTACTCTTAAACCCGCTGATAAGGGGGGAGCTTTGGTTATTATGAACCATGTGGATTATGTTAAGGAGGTCAATAGGCAGCTTAATGATACTGACACATATAGCGTTAGTCATTCGGGTGAGGTCACACAATTGGAGAAATTAATTGATACAGTTATTTCAGAGGCTTTAATACAAAACATCGTAGACGAGGATTTATACAAATATCTTAAAGAGCATGCTATTCTGCCGGTGTTTTATGTATTGCCCAAAATACATAAAAGTCTGGAGAACCCACCAGGGAGGCCTATTGTGGCTAGCACGGATTCCGTGCTTCAGCCCATATCGGTCTTCCTGGATAGGGTTCTCCAGCCTTTAGTCATTAAGACTCAGTCCTTTTTATGGGACAGTAAGGATGTACTGAGACGTATAGCGGAACTTTCATTTACAGGTCCTGTTATTTTATTTACGTGGGATGTCACAAGTCTATATACCTCTATTCCCAATATAGAGGGTATGACAGCTATTCATGACACACTACTTAAATATTCATTTCCAGAAGAACACATTTCTTTTCTGATGAAGCTAGTGGAGATAGTGCTCCATAATAATATATTCTTGTTTGGTGATATGGTGTACAAACAATGCAGAGGTACGACCATGGGATCCAACATGGCTCCAGCCTACGCCAACCTATACATGGATGCATTTGAAAATCAATTCATCTATCCACATCAATCTTTTATTAACTTTGTACACATATGGTGGAGATACATCGACGATGTCTTTGGTATTTGGACTGGGACTGAAACTGACTTAACTTTTCTGACAGAGATGAATGCAGTCAATGCTCATATTAAATTTACTATGATCTCTAATCCACTCGAGATCAATTTTCTAGATCTTACTCTTGAGAGTCGAGGGGACACATCTGATTAGTGACTTGTTTGTAAAGCCAACAGATAGAAACAGCCTTCTTCATTATAGTAGCTTTCACCCAGAGAGTACACTCAAATCATTACCTCGTAGTCAGTTTACCAGAGTAATAAGAAATGTCTCTAATCCAGACACTCGCGATGATAGACTTCAACAAATGATAAATAAATTCACTGACCGAGGTTATCCTAAAATCCTTCTACAAGAAGAATATATGCGATACAAAACTTTGGATCGCGCTACCATCATTTCCCAATCAAAGAGTAAAAAACCTAAAGAGTCTCGCATTCCATTCATAACTAAATTCAATGAGACTAGTAGATCCATCAATGAGATTGTACGTAAACACTGGCAGATTCTTCAAAAAGCCTATGGTGGGATTCCATCTTTTCAGTTTGCACCTATGTTTGCTCATCAAAGAAATAGAAACTTGAGGGATTCCCTCGTCAAAGCTGATGTGGGATCTCTGAGGAAGCATCAACAAGTTACTCTAGCACCGAGGAAACATGGGACCTTCCCTTGTTTACATTGTGCCTCGTGCAATGCAGTGATCAAGGGTGATTCCTTATTACATCCACAGACAGGTGAAAGAATACCTATTCAGGGTTTCTTCACCTGCGATTCCTCATTTGTAATTTATGTTTTAAAATGTCCATGTGGCCTTTTGTACGTAGGCGAAATGACCACGAAGGTGAAAGATAGAATCAGTAAACATAAGTCTACGATCCGCACTATGCGGCTAGAGTTACCTGTTGCAGAGCATTTTCATCATTGCTCTCACAATGTAGCACAACTACGTTTCCAAGTCATTGACCAAGTCCCACCACTTAGACGTGGTGGTGATAGGACTCGTCTATTAAAACGCAAAGAAAAAAAGTGGATACATAAACTCAATACTCTGTGGCCTAAGGGTCTTAACAGAGAATTCGATCTAAATATATGTTTTTGAATTCTATTTTAGTCTGTATCCCTCTCTTTCCCCCTTATAGTAACACGTATCCCCCACATTGTGGGAGTCCTCACGTGATGGTCGTCGGGCAATAAGCTTTATCATGATAGACTGTATAAACTATATAACATTATACTTTCAACATAAAACACCTTATATTATTAATGATAGGATTTGTATATATGTATACATGCCTTACCATGTACCAGTGATGTTGTGGTATCAATTATTATGCAGATGCATATATGTTATACGATATACATATGTAGAATACCAAAAAAGTTAGAATGCATACATTCGCAGATACTGATTATTTACTTATTGGTATGTTTTTCTTGGACACCCCTCCAATTTTCTTTTTAACTTTTTAAACCCTTTTTCTTTTTTGTTTTTTCTTCTTTTCTTTCTTTTTTCATTTGCTTATTTATACTAGGCCTTCTTGTTCCCCCAATATTCTTGGGGCTGCATATTCGTAACACAATTTAAATGCTTGATTATATAATTGGTTAATTGCATAAGCATGCAGGCAATTAAGGCAGTATAAGTAAAAGGGTTTTCGATAAGTGTGCACATGTATGATTAAGACCTGTGGGTCGAAACGTCACATGATATTGTTTTGAGGTCTGCTGTACCCGAATAAACGTCTTTCCTCGTTTGAAGATCCCACCCTTTTTTTGCTTCTATTTTTTTTTTTTTGCTTCTAGGGGAGAGGTAAGTCATTCCTCAGGACTGGAGCTGCCCTTGCAAAGTCTTGGAAGCAAGAGTTGGCAGTGCAGGTGAAGATCGCCGCTGACCGGAGTTGTCTAGATGCAGAGTAAAGTGATTTGAATGTGCACATTTTTAAACTATCCTGAAAATGTACAGGAAGCCAGTGGAGGGACTGGCAGGGGGAGTACATTAGATGCGTCTGAGAAAAATAAACCTGGCACCCGCATTCATTACAGCCTGCAAAGGGGGAATACTGGCATTGGGGAGGCCAATAAGGAGCAGGTTGCTGTAATCAATGAGCGTTCCATTTACTGAGGGTTTTTCTTGGAATGAGAATTTCAGTTTTGGCAAGCCTGAGTTTAAGGAATCCAGAAGACATTCAATTCGAGACAGCAGAGACGGTCAGTGACTAGACCCAGGAGAAAGATCAGAGGAGAGGTATATTTGAGTCATCGGCATATAGGTGGCCATGAAATCCAAAAGGATCTGATCAGTTTGCCTTGAGAGGCAGTGTAGATCGGAAAAAAGAGGGCCCGCTACTGAACCTTGGGGCACCACAACAGAGACAGGCTGCTGGAAGTTGGTAATTTCAGAAAGTGAGAATCGTTTGTACAGGTAGGAAGAGAAACCTGAAAGAACAGTACCTTGACGGCCTATACCACCAAGGGGAAGCGAGTGGTCAACTGTATCCAAGGCTGCAGATAGTAGCATCTATTAGATTTAGCGATTTGCAAGGTCATTGGTCAGTTTTGCAAAAGCAGTTTCCATCGAAAGCCAGATTGCAGAGGGTCAAAGAGAGAGGGTGTTGAGGTAGGCAGATGGGCATACACAAGCTGTTCAAGGAGTTAGGAGGCAAAAGGGAGCAGGGCCACAGGGCGGTAGTTGGAGGGAGCCGTAGGATCCAGAGATTAAATTTAATTTATTTTTTGGATCTGGACTACTGTGGCTTGTTTGAGGGGAGCAGGAAAGACCCCAGAGGTTGACAACGTATTAAAAGGTGTGGGTCAAGGACCATATAAGGAGAAACAGTGTTTTGATAAGATGCGGGGGGGGGGGTTGAAGGGGCAGGTAGTGGGATGAGAGGATTGTAATAACGTAAAGACCTCTTGTTCAGTCGCAAAAGAGAAGGAGTTAAATGTGTGAGGATAGACACGATTAACATTTTTCCTGCATGGGTGATAACGGCATTGTAGAGATTTCAGTTCTCGTCTGTTCTATTTAGATTGTAAGCTCACTGGATGTCTGGCTGAGCACTTGTACAAAGTCCTATATCAGGGCAATTATCCTATGGCCGAAAACACTCTTCATAAAGGCTGTGTGTTTTCTCATACTTTCCTATAACCACAGACCCTCGAAGGCCTGTTTCTGTTCATTATATTTGATACTTGTAATATCAGTTTCCAGGGAGGGTCCAGTATTGTGCTAGTATCTCCAATCTAGCATACTCCCAAACTTGCTTTATGGCCTCTTTTTTGTAGTGGCCTTTGTTCTTGCCTCTGCTGAGACATGTATAGGTTATGTTTGTCCTAGGTAAGCACTGCGACTGTGCCTACCGCAATACAGCTTTGAAAGCATTCTATCTTTTTCAATTATCCTACGGGCAGGGCCATCTGTTCCTTTATGTGTTTCATGTTTGCGCTGTGGCTTCTGTTGGCGCTATATAAGTAACAAACGAACAGCTGAGGGTGTTCTTTATAGCTAGGTTTCTAAAACTGCATGGCTTATTGCCAATACAAACCCTTCCTGGAACCAATGGGAATGCTGGTCGTCTGTACACTTCTCAAAAGTGTAAAAACCTCAAATTGCCTATTGTGAAGGTATGAATTCTGTTCAGTGAATGGCTCAATGGTAGAACATGAAGCCATTGCTTTCAAATATTCTAATTCCTATTGAGTAATAAACTGAGCCTAGTCTTGGTCACTGGTCTATAAAAGTAAAAATCCAGCACCAGGCCTTCTGTTCACTATAGAGGGTGTTGAGGTAAGACTGCAGCACTCCCTTCTGTTTTGTCTTGTAATTGCAGTCCTCGTCTCCTGTTTCCACCCCCATCCCTTCTAGATTGTGAGTTCCCAGGGGAATAGGGCCCGTGTTTCCTCCTGTACTGGTTTGTTAAATGTTGTTAAATGTATTGAAACCGTGTCTATATTGTGCCCATTGTACAGTGCTGTGAAATATGCTGGCACTTTATAAATATTGAAAACTTACTAATTATTGTTATTCTTTGAGGGGTTTTCCTTGGCCTTCACATAGATAAGATGGTGTTTTGTAGGTGTGCCAGGAGACCTCTGAAAAGGTTACAGTCCCACCAGCGCAGGCACAGGAAATAACCCTCACCTTCAAGCTCCTTACAGTCTTTATTTTATCAATATCATACATATTTAACAGGACGCCTAATTGCAGAAATTAAAGACCAGGTTGTCCACCATTTGGTTTGGCTTCATGTCTTATGTACTGTGGTGCACTTTGCCAGAAAACATACATCCATGCAATGGCATTAACAAAAAAACCCCACAAAAACTAATGAACAAGGTTACTGCTGGTTATAACAATATTAGAGTTTAGTCGAGACGAGCCTGAACAATCCTAGTGTCTTTAGAAATTCAGGGAGCATGTGTCTCTTAACAAAGACCTACTCTTCATTATTAAAATAAAAAAAAGTTACTGTGTTAGCCCTAAGCTGTTTTAATTAGAATCTGAGCTACAATTGCGAAGATCCAGTTGAGAGGAAAATGAGTGCATACATACCTTTCAGAATATCTGGGCAACCCTGAAATGTTCAAAACTCAATCTGCCCCCCAAAAGATAATTTTAGGGACGGAGCTGAGCCGACGAAGATGGCGGCAGCGTGATAGCCGAGCTCCCGCACTTTCCGCCGCCGATCCTCTTCGAAGAGCCTCACTCGCCTGCCAAAACAGCCAGAAAGGGGTAGGATCCTTCCCCCATCATGTTGCCCGCAACTAAAAAAAATAAAAAGCAGGATGCGCTGATCTTTGCCCCTAGACACCGGGCGGAGTATCAGGCCCAAGATGGTGCCCGCCGGCACACAGATGGAGCGGATCGAGATGGTGCCCAGGCACACTCGTCCCAGCCTCTAGAGCCTGATGCCCCTGCATCGACTCCTGCTCTAGCCACCAGGGATGATATTCAGGGTCTGAGTGCCTTTATCACGAGCGAGCTTAAAAAATCAACAAGAGCCCTATCCTTAGAGATTCAAGCGGTGGGTGAACGCACCGCGCGCTTGGAAGACCAGGCCCAAAAGCACTTTACGTTTTCTCATGATTTGGCGGGACGCTCTGAGGCTATGGAACATCGTCTCCAATATCTGGAGGAAACCTTAGAGGACATTATGAACTGGTTCAGAAGGAATAATATACGCCTACGTGGCCTGCCAGAAATGGTCTCTAATACGGATTTGACGGCTATTTCTATGGGAATCATCAAACGTATGGCTCCTGATATACCAGACTCTCTTCTCATGTTGGACCGTATCCACAGAGCATTAGGCCCCCGCCGTGATAATACCTCTAATCCACGTGATGTGGTATTCCACTACTACACTTCTAAAGATGCAGTGCTCAAAGCAGCCCGGAATCAAGATGTGGAATATGAAGGTACCTCGCTGACATTTTTTCAGGACTTGTCCGCATCCACTCTAGCTCGAAGGAGAGAGTGGAAAGAGGTTACAACCATTTTATGTAACAATGAAATCCGCTATGCCTGGGGATTCCCATTGAAGATTTTGATATGTCATAACAATCGCACTGCGGCTTACGCTTATCTCCAATAAGCGAAGAATCTTTTGTGTTCCCTGGACTTACCAGTGCCTCCTACGATTGCCGCCGTTGCCCCTCCACGTCCTCTCCCACGGCTGCCTCAGGAATGGGAGACTACAGGGGACTGAGCTTATATGATTATGATGGCCCACAGTGGCTTTACAACTCCCTTTCTTTATAGGGCCCACGGAAATGGTGGGCTCGACATTTCTCGCAGCAGACGTGTGTCCTAATAGATGTAACGTATTCCATTATAAGTATGGTCCTATACCTCAATTTCGTTATGGTTAAGAATGTTATGGATATGTTTTGGATCTTTTTTCTTTCTGGAATAGGAGAGGTTTTTTCCTCTCATTGTTGATTTTCTCTTTCTCTGGCAGTGGAAGGGGGAAGCCTGTTTTGGTATCCCCCTTGCTCTCGCTGGCTTTTCTTTGGTTTTTCCAATGGTCTCCTACCTCTCCCCCCTCTTTTTTCATCTTCCCTTCGGTGTCCCCGTTCGGCTGGTATTCCTTTCTCCCTCGTGGCTGCCCACCACGAGTTTTTCTTTTCCTCTTGCCTTTCTCTTATATTTTGGTCTCCTGTTCTTCTTGTCTCTTTGCTCCCCCTTTTTCTCGGACTCCCCCCTTTGGCGACACCTTGGGCCTCCTGCCCTCCGGGGGAGGGGTGGCCGGATGGGGGATCCACCTTTTGCCTCCTCCTCAGTTCTGAATAATGTTTAAAGTTAATGTTTATTTTATTAATGTCAAAGGTCTGAACTCGCCAAGGAAGAGACGACTCTTAGTCCGTGAGCTCCGACGTAAATCAGTAGATATTGCTTTTCTTCAGGAAACGAGAATCTCTAAACTAGCTGCTTTTCGCCTCTCAGACCCCGCATTTTCCAGGGTATTCATGTCATGTTCTACCCCTAAACGTAATGGAGTAGCAATACTCTTACGCAATTCCTTCCCGATGGTGGTAGAGGACGTGCACATGGACAATCTAGGGAGATGTTTGATAGTCCGGGGCACCATATCTAATCAGGCATATTCTTTAGTGGCAATTTATGGCCCTAACTGTGCCGATGTCGGCTTCTGGACTGACACAAGGGATTTTATTAACTTGCATGCCTCCGGACGGATCATTATAGGGGGGGGGGGGATTTTAATGCTACTTTATGCCCTCCAGTGGATAGGTCAGACCCCCGGGGAGCCAGACCACCACAGACCTCCGCCTCACAAGATAACCAATTTTAGTGGATTAATTAGTGGATATATGGAGAATACACCACCCTTCAACCCGAGATTACACTTTTTACTCCCATGCTCATGAGTCATATTCCCGCATAGATTATATCCTGACCTCTCCCGATTGTATCCTGACCATATTCTTCTCTGATATAGGTTCGATTACGTGGTCCGACCATGCAGACGTCTCTCTGAGATTGCATCCTTTCTCTTCCTCCCCCTGTAGACGATGGAGCCTTGATCCGTTCCTACTAAACAAACCTGGTGTGTTGGACGCGATTAAAGAAACTACCCTAGAATACTTTCAACTAAAGGACACCCCTGATGTCTCACCCCAGATTCTTTGGGCAGCATACAAACCGGTGATAAGGGGCAAACTTTTGATGCTGGCGGCACACCATAAAAAGCTAAAACTTAAGTCACTCCTTACCAACATACCTCAATGCGGAATGCACCTGTAAACATGTAACATAATGACTTTCCTACATATTTATTTTATGTTAATATGTATATTTGTGGTTTTTTGTTTATCTTGCATTGTATTACTTTGTATTTCTGTAACAACTGTAACATTTTAATGTTCTTGAACCCAGGATGTACTTGAAAACGAGAGAAATCTCAATGTATCCTTCCTGGTAAAATCCTTTATAAATAAATATTTCCTCTTTACAAGCCCAACTTAGACAACTGGCGCTCGACCACAAATCCTCCCCCAGCCCTGACTCCTTTGCTGCATTATCTCAAGTCAGAGCAGCCCTTAATCAGTTGTTTGTGGAGGATGCTGGACGGGCCCTGTTATGGTCTAAGCAGCGTTTTTATGACAGATCCAATAAAATGGACTCCCCATTGGCCCGATTGATTAATCCTCGCTTGCAATTTCGCCCGATCACGATTCTGCAGAGATAGGAATGGTCTATCGCACAAGACCCCGCAGGCTATTAGAGATGCACTTACTAGATATTATACGGTCCTGTATGATCATACCCCCGATCATTCTGGCTTGAATAATATATTACTACAGGAAATAGTTATACTTGAAAAAGGCTTCCTTACCTCATCTATCAGAATCTAGAACAGAGAAACTTGCAGACCCAATAACAGAGGAAGAGCTAGGCAAAGCCTTGGGATTCATGAAACCTCAAGGCCCCGGGTCCGGATGGCTTTACGTATCACTTTTATAAAACTTTTGCGACAGTACTTATTCCTCGGTTACTTCTTATGTTTAATGACATGTTGAAAGGGGGTAAACCTCCGCAGAATCATTGTTAGCCTCTATAGTACTGATTCCTAAACCCGGTCGGGATCCTCACTATCGCCCTAGCTCTTTAATTAATACAGATTTAAAGTTATTCACCAAAATTCTGTCTTTGGGTGTTAGGAGATCTAATCCATCCTGATCAAGTGGGATTTATACCAAATAGACAGGCCTTTGAAAATACTAGGAAAACGGTAGATATTATATGGTTTGCTGCTTCCCGCAAGATCCTTTCCCTATTCATATCGCTTGATGCTGAGAAAGCATTTGATAGGCAATTACGCTCTTTCTTGTTCTCCCTCCTCAAACATCTCGGCCTTCCCCCGACATACGTGGCTGCGGTACAAGCTATGTACTCGTCGCCATTTGCTCAGGTGGTGATCCTGGGTGCGAATTTGATTCCTTTTAATGTACGCAATGGCACTCGCCAGGGATGCCCCTTATCACCGGCCTTGTTTGCCTTATTTCTGGAACCTCTCCTCCAACACATTAGACTTGATTCTTCAATACGGGGCATATCCGTCCAGGGGCGGGAATATAAAGGGTTGGCTTACACAGACGATGTCTTACTATCACTCTCTCACCCCCTTCTCTCACTCCCTATTGTCCTCAAAAAATTGACTGAATTTGCGCGGCTCTCTGGGTATAAAATAAATGTGGACAAATCAGAGGCTATCCCGCTTTTTTATCGGAGGACGATATAGCTTCTATCCAATCTTCTTTCCCTGTGCTGGTCTTTACGACCTCGATTAAATATTTGGGCATTAGTTTATCAACTGATATGGAAAGATTGTATGATTCAAATTACATTCCATTGCTTGCTCAAATTAAACGGGATTTAGAAAATTGGGATGAATATGCATTTTCGTGGGTGGGAAGAATTTATTGTATAAAGAAGACTGTTTTGCCTAGGTTTTTGTACTTCTTTCAAGCATTGCCAATTGCTATCCCTCCAGAGGATCTTCATCACCTTCAGATAACAATTGACAAATTTATATGGAGGGGCAAGCGGCACCGAACAGAAAAAGCGACACTTTACCGATCTAAATAGGCAGGGACTACCTTGCCTTCTTGAAAAACGAATCAATTTGCACAAAGTGCAACTAGAGTACCAAGAGTAGGTTAATTTTAATAATACACATAAACAAACAATGAATGAAAAATTGCAAGGTTGGTAGTAGAGGGTGTGGAGGGTGGGACAAGGACCACCAATCAATAAGCAAAATTGCACAATGAAAGGGTAAAAGGGTCTATACCTCGGCGGTTCAAGCCACCTACATAACCAGTAATGTAATAAGGAGTACCAGACAGCATATAGCAAACCCAAACAAATTCCCTCACCAACCAAAATACAGTTAAAAACAACAAGGAGGCATAGCTTGACGCGTTTCGCCCGTCTGGGCTTAGTCTGAAGCTAGTATGCCTTAAATATTCACCCCAATATATATAGGTACCTAAATTAAACAAATACCAGACAGCTGGACAGAAAATCAGTATGGGGAAATCACTTCCGGGTACGCCGGCGATCACATGACAATTGAGACCAATGAATTAACAGGAACATCATGGGTGCAAAAAAAGAGGCCAATCAAGAAGCAGTGGAGGTCACATGGGATCAATGGCCAATAAACGGCTCCCAGTGTCCAGGAGTTAACACAGTGGATTCTGCAGTGTACTTCCTGGTATGTCAGCGATCACATGGCAGTTAAAACCAATAGGGTAACAGGAACATCATGGGTGCAGAATGGGCCAATCAAGGAACAGTGGAGGTCACATGCGATCAATGGCCAATCAACGGGCATCACATGACAAATGAGACCAATGAATTAACAGGAACATCATGAGTGCAAAAAGGGCCAATCAAGAAGTAGTGGAGGTCACATGGGATCAATGGCCAATAAACGGCTCCCAGTGTTCAAGAATGAACAGAGTGAATTCTGCAGTGTACTTCCTGGTATGTCAGCGATCACATGGCAGTTAAAACCAATAGAATAACAGGAACATCATGAGTGCAGAATGGGCAAGAATGATAAAAAGCCACTACAGCCTGCAAGAATACACTATAATGTTGCCATAAGGCTATAAGCGTGACATACAGATCAACTAGGTAGCAGAACGTCCTAATGCCGATATAATAATGCACAAGGGCACCAAAGAAATTTACAATGGTGACATCAAACCACTTGAGAAGGTCTAACCTAATACTGATGTGCAGATGAATAAAGGGGTGAAAAATAAAAACTAACATAATAATGGAATAAATGACTATTAACCAGGGTCTACACATATGTATGTCAAAAAATCATGTATATATTAAACGTACACATATATATATATATACATATATACATGCTCGTATATAAATGTATGAATGCATATACAACACAATAAGGGGAGCAAAAATGATGATAATAATATAGAGAACCTTAATAAGGGGCATGTAGGGAAACATCATGTGACCATGCGGACATTTGGAAGAGAACCACAATACAAAACCAAGTGACTAAATAAAAGGGGTAAACGTAAACCCTTCATTAAGTCCAAAGGGTGACCGAGTATTGAGTTGGTAAATCCAAAAGGCTTCACGTTGAAGTAATTTGATGTCAAGATTGCCCTTCCTAGGGCCCAACTTGATCTGCTCAATGCCCAAAAATTTCATGTTATTGAGTGTACACATATCGCAACTCTGAAAATGTCTTGCAACGGGGGTATCCTTAAGTGATTTGATAGATCTGACATGTTCCAAAATACGTACTTTTAATGGTCGGATGGTTTTGCCAATATATTTTTTACCACAATAACAAATGAGTTGGTACACAACGCCAGTGGAATTGCAATTCGGTATTGGCCATTGCTAACTCAGGACCCTTATTTGAAGGGGGCTCTTACTCCACATCCTTCTATGACAGCCAGGAGATGTACTAACCTTCATGATAAACTAGTACATAGTCATTTTCAAACTCCCCGGTCCCCCAACACTTCTTGGTTAATCAATTGACTCAAGGGCATGTACAAATGCGGCAGATGCACCGCTTGTGCTTATGTATCCTGTGATCCCAAGCACTTTTCTAATTTTGACAATTCCAAAACTTTTTCTGTCCGCCAATTTTTGAATTGCAATTCCACTGGCGTTGTGTACCAACTCATTTGTTATTGTGGTAAAAAATATATTGGCAAAACCATCCGACCATTAAAAGTACGTATTTTGGAACATGTCAGATCTATCAAATCACTTAAGGATACCCCCGTTGCAAGCCATTTTCAGAGTTGCGATATGTGTACACTCAATAACATGAAATTTTTGGGTATTGAGCAGATCAAGTTGGGCCCTAGGAAGGGCAATCTTGACATCAAATTACTTCAACGTGAAGCCTTTTGGATTTACCAACTCAATACTCGGTCACCCTTTGGACTTAATGAAGGGTTTACGTTTACCCCTTTTATTTAGTCACTTGGTTTTGTATTGTGGTTCTCTTCCAAATGTCCGCATGGTCACATGATGTTTCCCTACATGCCCCTTATTAAGGTTCTCTATATTATTATCATCATTTTTGCTCCCCTTATTGTGTTGTATATGTATTCATACATTTATATACGAGCATGTATATATGTATATATATATATATGTGTACATGTTTAATATATACATGATTTTTTGACATACATATGTGTAGACCCTGGTTAATAGTCATTCATTCCATTATTATGTTAGTTTTTATTTTTCACCCCTTTATTCATCTGCACATCAGCATTAGGTTAGACCTTCTCAAGTGGTTTGATGTCACCATTGTTAATTTCTTTGGTGCCCTTGTGCATTATTATATCGGCATGAGGACGTTCTGCTACCTAGTTGATCTGTATGTCACGCTTATAGCCTTATGGCAACATTATAGTGTATTCTTGCAGGCTGTAGTGGCTTTTTATCATTCTTGCCCATTCTGCACTCATGATGTTCCTGTTATTCTATTGGTTTTAACTGCCATGTGATCGCTGACATACCAGGAAGTACACTGCAGAATCCACTCTGTTCATTCCTGGACACTGGGAGCCGTTTATTGGCCATTGATCCCATGTGACCTCCACTACTTCTTGATTGGCCCTTTTTGCACTCATGATGTTCCTGTTAATTCATTGGTCTCATTTGTCATGTGATGCCCGTTGATTGGCCATTGATCGCATGTGACCTCCACTGTTCCTTGATTGGCCCATTCTGCACCCATGATGTTCCTGTTACCCTATTGGTTTTAACTGCCATGTGATCGCTGACATACCAGGAAGTACACTGCAGAATCCACTGTGTTAACTCCTGGACACTGGGAGCCGTTTATTGGCCATTGATCCCATGTGACCTCCACTGCTTCTTGATTGGCCTCTTTTTTTGCACCCATGATGTTCCTGTTAATTCATTGGTCTCAATTGTCATGTGATCGCCGGCGTACCAGGAAGTGATTTCCCCATACTGATTTTCTGTCCAGCTGTCTGGTATTTGTTTAATTTAGGTACCTATATATATTGGGGTGAATATTTAAGGCATACTAGCTTCAGACTAAGCCCAGACGGGCGAAACGCGTCAAGCTATGCCTCCTTGTTGTTGTTTTTAACTGTATTTTGGTTGGTGAGGGAATTTGTTTGGGTTTGCTATATGCTGTCTGGTACTCCTTATTACATTACTGGTTATGTAGGTGGCTTGAACCGCCGAGGTATAGACCCTTTTACCCTTTCATTGTGCAATTTTGCTTATTGATTGGTGGTCCTTGTCCCACCCTCCACACCCTCTACCACCAACCTTGTAATTTTTCATTCATTGTTTGTTTATGTGTATTATTAAAATTAACCTACTCTTGGTACTCTAGTTGCACTTTGTGCAAATTGATTCGTTTTTCATGTTGTTTGGGTTATGCCCTTTTGTTGAGTACCTGGTGCCCCTTTCGTTGTGCTTTTTTTCAGTACCTTGCCTTCTTCCCTATTATTATGCGGCTCAACTAGCCCAAATCGTAGCTTGGTACAAACCGCCCGGACAACATCGCTGGATTGACTTAGAATGTGCCCTTATGTTTCCCGATGACCCTAGCCTTTGGATATGGCTCTCAAAATCCCACCGGACTCTCATAAGAACCACCTGCCCAGCTATAGTGAACTCCATTCGATAAACTAGCAGCCAAATGTGATTTGTCGTCTTTCCCATCACCCTTATCTCCAATTATACGAAATAAAGCCTTCCCTTCCAGCCTATTCTGCGAAGGTGGGGAGAGGTTGGTTGGACTCGAATATCTTCCGCTTCTATCAACATTATCTTGGGGGCTCTCTTATCTAGGGCGGATTTATTGCCATACGACACAACGACCCACGCTCATCCCCTACCATACTTGCAAATAAAAGCTTTTGCTTCTCAGCGACATGTGAGAGCAGCGGCCTTATCAACCCTCACACCGTTCAAGGCAGGTTCCTATCCGAAGGGTTCGATCTCGACGCTATACCGATCCTTATCGGATTGGAGAGACTTAACATACCTTAAAGCATGGGAATCGGATCTGGAGGAAACTCTAGACAAAGGAGGATTGGTTGGACATTTGGGACTCCATGAGAATGGTCTCAGTGTGCACTACCCACCAGGAACAGCTGGTGAAAACTATATTTCATTGGTATGTTACTTCAGTGCAACTCTCACGTATGTCCCCATTGACTCCGGATACTTGCTGGAAGGGTTGCGGCAAACGAGGCACTTATTTACATATGTGGTGGACATGCCCTCGAATACAACAGTACTGGACTGCGGTTCAAACTCTACTTTCTAAAGTTATGTCACGGAATATCCTTATGGACCCCTGGGCCTTTTTACTTTTCCGCCCCATCCCGGATCTATCGACAAGAGCACAAACTCATGGCTAAAATCACCTTGGCAGCTCGCCGAGTTTTGGCTTCAGAGTGGAATTGTCCTCAGGTCCCTTCAACAAATTGAATTTATGCTTCGATTCAGGATGTACAAACTATGGATAAACTTACGGCTTTGGCCAGAAACGTCCTCCCCTCCTACTATAATACATGGACCCCGTGGATGGACCACATGGGTTCCTCGGTGGCAACAGAATTTTTTTTTGGGGGGGGGGGGGGAGTGGTTGAAGGCTTCTTTTTATGTACCTATAGTTTACCGCTTTGTGCACATATTAGCGACCAATATCTGTTAGTGTTATGTATTGCTTTTCGCAGGACCAATTTACTTCCTTTCTTTCTCTCTCCCTTTTTATACTATCTTTTGGGGGCCTGGGCAAGCCCCTTCCCCTCCCTCCCTTTTCTTGAATCTACAAAATTTGAAAGTATTGAGAGTTTTGCACTTCTTTACTTTGTGTTCCGCTTTTTATTGATTGTATTGCCTTACTTTTTCCCAATAAAATTACATTAGAAAAAAGAATTTTTAGGCCCCATTCACACTGAGCGACTTTGCTCATATTTCCGCTCAATATATCGCTCTATGTAGCTTCTCCAATGCCTTTAAAATGGAGCTGTTCACATCTCACAGCTCAATGTCGCTTGTAGCTCGTTGCTGGTACACAGGGCCGGTGCTCCCATTAGGCAACCGCCTAGGGCGCACTACCACCTAGGGGCGCAGCTGGCCCCAACCCAGGTTCCATTATTGTACCCGTTCTTCATGGTGTGGCTTGTTTAGGCGGCAGTAGCAGCTCTCAACGCTGACATTGTCGACTCGCAGACCCCCTTTAGCGGCGCAGAAGGTGGTGGACGTATTATGGTGATGCGCAGGTGCCACCAGATGAAAGAGAAAAGAGGCAGAAGAAAGCGAAAAAGGCACAGAAGAATGTGAGCAAAGCACAGAAGAAAAGCACAAAAGAATGACACAGAAGAGGCATTGAAGAAAGCGAGAAAGGCACAGAAGAATGACACAAAAAGAAAAAGAGGCAGAGAAGCAGATAAAAAAAAGAAAGGCAGAGGCAGATGAAAGAGGGCAAGAAGAAAGAGGCACAGACCGATCACAGGCCCGTCCAGCTGAGGAGTAAGATGGGCACCGATCGACCATGTGCACCCCCATGCAGTGTGTGTGTGTGTGCGCACAGTATGTCCACCCCCACCCAGTGTGTGTCTGCATTTCAACAGTTAACAATTTATGCTGGGGGAGCGCAAGTAGTTTGTCTTGCCTAAGGCTCAAAATAGTCTAGCACCAGCCTTGCTGGAACATGACCTTTTTTTCCGCGATTCGCTGCAACGTGCATTGAGAGACAACTGCGATATCGCTCAATGTCGCGTATATGAAAATTGCGTGGAAAAACACGCGATTTTCATGTCGCTCAGTGTGAATGGGGCCTTAGATTATTACAACTGGAACCGTGTAGCTATGAGAGTTCTTATAAAATAAAGGCTATTAACAAGTTTACCGTTACAGCACGTTTGTTGGGACTAATGCTACATCGTCTAAGCACATTTCTTTTCTTTTTTTTATAAATAAAAAAAAAACACAACAACACTGCATTCGTTTACATCTGAAGAGTATCCAAATTTTTAATTCTGTGCAGGCATTACCCAACTGAACACAAAAACCATGGCCATAGCCTATAACTATTTTATTTTGAAACCACAACAGATTATATTTTTTCCACCCTCAATAAAAATAAATAATTTGCATAAAAAAAGTTTAAAAATAATAAAAATTGATATATAAACAAGGTCATAAAGTGTTAAGGATGGCAGGTGATTGATATTTGTGGTCAGAGCACAGCATATGCCTTGGCATGCGAGACCCATTGCCAAAAGCTGGGCTGTTAGCTGCAGTACCTGGATGCAATATCAGAAAACTTAAATTGTCTCTAATCCAAACCCCACAGATCTCAGCTAGCCAGGTTTTGCAGCAGGTCCGTGAAGCTGCGTGCACAGGTGCATAGCGTTGAGACGCTGCTCGCCATAGCTTTGAGTGCAGTGGGTGATGGGTACAGGGCTGCGGCTTCTTTAGTTGCCAATACTACCTCTTTCAGTGCTTGGCACAGTGACCCTCCTTCTCCTGATAGTTTTGCTTGTAGTTGAGAACATCCTAGCAGCCTACCAAGTGTGTCCCCTATGAACACAAGCTTATGTGCTGCAATCACCAACTGCTTTCCATGTCCCACAAACACACGGGGAGGCTGTGAGCTAGCACTAGCCAGAAAGGTGCCAACACATGATTGCAGGGTCTGAAGATGGCCATGACTTTGAGCAGCATAGAAACGCAACAAGTGTTGATCTTCCTCTGATGGTTCTATCCTGGAGTTTGTCTGAAACAACAAAGTGGACAAATTCATACTTTTTATTGGATAAAGTTTTTTCTTTGGTCACCAACATCCGACAAATAGAAGTTAATATTAAGTGCACTAAATCTCCCCATAAAAGCTGCAAAAATCATATACTTTAGCAAATATTTTGCATTATGGTTTTACTCTCAGCAAAACTCTTGGTCCTGTGTGCCAGTATGGTTTGTGCAGAATGCAGGGGCAGACTGACCAATCGGGCACTGCACGATGGCCCGGATGGGGGAGGGGCCCCATCAGCCTACCTTGCTGCCCCTGCAGTGCTGGACATCTGTGGAGCGTCATGGGGATTCCCTCTCCAGCTCGGAGGATGCTCCATGAATGTCCCGTGTCCCTGCAATGCTCGTGCCAATCTGACACCGAGGAAGGGGCTGCAGCCACAGCGGGATGACATCTTGGATGTCAGGCACACTGTGGGACTGCCCCCCCCAGGCCGCGGGAGTCATCGCGCATGCGCAATGGACGCCACAAACTTGGATTTCCCCTGCTAGGCAGGGAAAATCCATGATGGAGATGCAGAGGTCATTTAGAATGTGTACATTTTACTATTCGTACCCTTGTCACACCACCTTGGACTATACCGTTATTATTTGGTATTGTGACTTTGTATGTCTTAATACAGTAAGGAAGTGTATGTAGAATTGATGAAGAACTTCCTTTACAGATAGGAGCACGGGCAAGTCAGTGAATCTCTGAGCTACAGAGAACGTTACCCGTGTGACCGTAAATCTACCCTGAAATCAAGGGATAAAAAAAACAGGATACTCTCATGGGTCAAAGAACAAAAAAATTAATGAATTTAAAAAAAAAAAAAAAAATCAGCTACTTCTGCTTTATTTACCTTGAAAAAGCCTCACAGTCTGAAAGAATATGTATGCATAAACAATGTGTGCATTCACCTATCTTAGGCCGAGGTCAGATGAGCGCACTTCAGAGTAGAAGGAACGGCCGTGACAGTGGACGTTCCTTCCATTCGACGCCCGTCTGGCCACATCGCTGAGTGCAGTGCACTCAGCACTGCAAAGCGTGATCCTCCTATGGAGGATCGTTCTTTTCAGCCCCGTCAACGCACGTCTTGTTATGACTCTAGAGGCAGTTCTGTGAGACGGGACATTGCATCTGCATTTGCATTGTCATCATGACTTCGATACTGTATGTGGTAGCTGTATGCTCCCAAGAACAGGGCGTAGCGCTGGAGACGGGCTGCAGTTGTCTGAGAGATTCCTTTGTCAGGGCTAAAAATTTGAAGAAGCGGTTTATGATCCGTTAAAATGGTAAACTCTCTACCATAAAGGTAAAGGTGAAACTTCCGAATTGCCCATATCAATGCAAGTGCCTCTTTATCAATTTGAGAGTAATTGCTCTCTGTCTTCGTCAAGGATCTGGAGGCGAAGGCCACCGGTTTCTCAGAGCCATCCGGTAGGATGTGGGAAAGAACAGCGCCCAGACCATAAGGAGAGGCATCACACGCCAGGGTGAGAGGCTTCTGGAGGTCGTAGTGCACAAGCATACGTGACGCTAACAGTTTCCGTTTAGAGGACTCAAAAGCATGTTGACATTTAGCTGACCAGTCCCACCTGGAGTGTTTCTCCAGGAGCTTATGCAGTGGAAACAATGTATGAGCAAGGTCTGGAAGAAATTTATTATAGTAGTTAAGCAGGCCAAGGTAGGATCGTAGTTGATGGACACTTGTTGGGGCTGGAGCTTTGACTAAAGCATCGACCTAGTCTTCAACAGTATGAATGCCCTCTGCATCTACTAGGTGGCCACAAAACTCCAATTTAGGCACCATGAATTTACATTTTGTCAAATTTACCTTGAGACCTTGGTCCTGAAGTCTTTGTAAAACGAGCTCTACATTCTGCTTGTGTTCTTGGTCCGTGCGACCAGTGATGAGCATGTCGTCTAATAGACACTGAGTGAAGGGAATGTCTGCTAAAATTTCATCCATCTTTCTTTGCCAGATGGCTGGTGCAGATGCAATGCCAAACACCATTCGATTGTATTCGTACAAACCCCTGTGAGTGTTAATGGTGAGGTATTTTCGAGAAGAGGGGTGGACCTCAAACTGTAAGTAAGCTTGTCGTAGATCAATCTTGGTGAACTTTTGTCCCCCAGCAAGTGAAGCGAAAATGTCATCTACTCTGGGTAGAGGATACTGGTCAACCTCCAGTTGGCTATTCAGTACCATGCGAAAATCCCCACAGATCCGCAATTCACCATTTGATTTCTTTACTGGAACAATAGGTGATGCCCAAGCACTGCGCTCTACCTTGGAAATGACACCCTGTTCTTCTAGCCGGATTAGTTCAGCGTCCACTCCTGCTCTAAGGGCAAACGGTACTGTCCGAGCCTTGAAGAATTTGGGATGAGCATCCGGTTTCAGCTTGAGCCTTACACAGTCATTTTTGATTTTCCCTAACTCGTCAACGAAAACCTCAGGGAAACGCTGTTTTAAGGATTCCACCCATCCATCATCATGTCCTGACGGAACTGTCAGGGTGTTGCAAGGATTCTTGATGATATCTGGCATTCCCAGATGAGTGATCCAATCTCTGCCAAAGAGAGGCGGTCCTCCGTTTCTCAGGATATATAGTGGTAGTCTCTTTGTCTGGCCCTTGTATGATACCTTTACCTTTGCACAACCAAGTGGATGGAGTACTTGCATTGAGTAGGTCTGCAGCTTTATTGGAGTGGGGCGGACAGTTGCCTGGATCTGAAGATGTTTCCACTGTTTTTGTGTGATAACTGACACTGCAGCTCCTGTATCAACGTCCATCTTTAGTCTCTTCCCTTCAATGGTTACTTGTACTGTCATTGCAGGGTGTGACGAGTGTATACGATGTATAGATAAACTATGTAATGCCTCATCGTTGTCTGAGTCAGATGAAGATGATGTCAATTTCTGTACCTTGTAAGTCTTCTTCTTAGGGTACTGCGGCTTTTGTCCTTGTACATTCCTATTACGGCAAACCCGTTGGAGATGGCCCATTTTTCCACATTGATGACAAGTTGATCCTTAAACCGACAGATTTTGGAGTCGTGGTCTGTATTACCGCACCGGTAACAAGCTGGCGTGGGTTTGGGTCTGTATCTCCAGTTGGCTGTAGCAACTGCAGTTCTGAAAACGTCCTCTTTCACCCCTTCTTTGTGTGATCTGAGGGTGCAATTCCTCCGTATCCCTGACAGCCATCTCCATGACTGATGCTATCTCAACTGCGCTTGTAAGGGTGAGTCCCTTTTCTGTCAGAAGTTTCCTTTGAATCGTTTCACTATTCAGTCCCAGGACAAACTTGTCTCTCAAAGCTGTCGGTAGGTACTCCCCAAATGAACAGGTGGAGGCCAATTTGCGAAGGGCCACCACATAGGTTTTAATATCTTCGCCCGGCTGCTGCTGCCGTTGATAAAAACGAAATCTTTCTGCAATTTCCAGCGGTTTTGGCTGAAAGTGATCCTCTAATAGTTTCAGGAGTTCCTGTAGAGCCTTGCTTGCTGGTTTCTCAGGAATAGAAGGTCTCTTAGAGTGTCATATGTGTTAGCCCCAACGGCTGTGAGAAACACTGCAACCTGCCTCTCAGGGGGTAATGGTGTTAGCACTGAAGTACTGCTCTAATCTCTCAGCCCAGGAGCTCCAGGAAGTTTTCTCTCCATCAAACTCAGTTAATGTGCCCATCAGTGCCATGTTCTTGCTGCTGGATGGCAGTGTGTGCTTTATCTGGCTTTCAATCCCTGTTTTTTTTTTTTCTTCAGGCTGAGCAGACCTTTACAAATCTCATTCTCGTCGCCACTGTTATGATCTCTGCTTGTTCAGATATGAGGCTGGGCTGTCAGGTTCACCATTGCTTTATTGCAGGACACTTACTGTTATATACAGGCTTGGATAACTACAGGAACACAGGATCATGCATCTGCCTTCATAACTGCATCACACTAACTGACCCTGAAGATGGCTGCCGTGCCCTCTGACCTGTGTCATCCTGGGCGGAGCCACTAGTTAAAGTGATAGCACAGGTTTAGTATAGTCAGCTATAACACGTCTAGTGTTTTGACGGGGAGGCTTTGTGGGCAGATGCATTTTGTGCGGGCGACAACCGTGAGACCAGCCCCATTGCAGTGTCACAAAGCTGCGACGGACGCCAGTAGGCACATCAGTACGGGCACACCTAGTGCGTCCGTCTGACATCGGCCTTTCCGCTCTCTAGTGAGTGCACATATTATGTATGTACATAGTTGCAGACTGTTTTATTTATTGTGAAAAAGGATCAGGAGCAGAAACGTCTTTTAATTATGCATTAATAAAAAGCTATTTTTTGACTGAATCTGTCCCGTTTTCTTGGTTGTATACAGTACTGTGCAAATGTTTTAGGCAGGTGTGAAAAAATGCTGTAAACAAAGAATGCTTTCACAAATGGAAGTGTTACACATTTATGTTCATAAAGGAACAAAATGCAGTGAATGAACAAAAGAGAAATCTAAATCATATCAATATTTGGTGTGACCACCATTTGTCTTCAAAACAGCAGCAATTATTCTAGGTAAACTTGCACACAGTTTTTGAAGAAATTCGGCTGGTAGGTTGTGCCAAACATCTTAGTCTACATCCACAGAAGATCTGTGGTTAGTTTTCTTTCTCACATCCTTCTGTCTCTTCATGTAATCCCAGACACACTCGATGTTGAGATCAGGGCTCTGTGGGGGCCATGCCATCACTTCTTGTTCTTCTTTACGCTGAAGATAGTTCTTAATGACTTTGGCTGTATGTTTGGGGTCGTTGTCCTGCTGCAGAATAAATTTGGGGCCAATCATACACCTCCCTGATGGTATTGCATGATGGATAAGCATCTGCCTGTATTTCTCAGCATTGAAAACACCATTAATCCTGACCAAATCTCCAACTCCATTTGCAGAAATGCAGCCCCAAACGTTCAAGGAAACTCCACCATGCTTCACTGTTGCCTGAAGATACTCATTATTGTACCGCTCTCCAGCCCTTCAACAAACAAACTGCCTTTTGCTACAGCCATATATTTCAAATGTTGACTCCTCAGTCCAGAGCACCTGCTGCCATTGTTCTGTACCCCAGTTCCTAGGTTTTCGTGCATACTTTAGTCGCTTGGCCTTGTTCCCACGTCGGAGGTATGGCTTTTTGGCTGTAACTCTTCCATGAAGACCACTTCTGGCCAGACGTCTCCGGACAGTAGATGGGTGAACCTAGGTCCCACTGGTTTCTGCCAGTTCTGAGCTGATGGCACTGCTGGACATCTTCTGATTTCAAAGGGCAATAAGCTTGATTTGTTTCCTTGGCCAACCACTGCGTCTACGATCCTCAACGTTGCCCGTTTCTTTGTGCTTCTTCAAAAGAGCTTGTACAGCACATCTTGAAACCCCAGTCTGCTTTGAAATCTTTGTCTGGGAGAGACCTTGTTGATGCAGTATAACTACCTTGTGTCTTGTTGCTGTGCTCAATCTTGACATGACATGAAACGGTCTTTCACAACCTCACCTTGGTTGCAGAGTTTGGCTGTTCCTCACCCAGTTTTAAAGACTCCTACACAGCTGTTTGTTTCAGTTTATGACATTGATGATCATTAGCACCTGTTTGGTATAATTGGTTGATCATACGCCTGACTATAAATCCTACAAAATCCCTGACTTTGTGCAAGTGTACCTATGAGAATTGATGCTGGTTTGAAGGCATAAGATAGTAACACCAAATATGGTGTTACCAAATATTGTTCGCTCACTTTGCATGTTGAAAATTGACTATTTCGATTTCTGAAAGCATTCTTTGTTTACAGTATTTTTTCACACCTGCCTAAAACTTTTGCGCAGTACTATATATTTTTTGGACCATTGCAGGGCATGAGAATTTTTTCCCCAACTCTGAGATACCTTTAGGAGAGAGGTTTTAGGATTACATAATATATAAATAAAATCTATTAGCGCTGCAACTAATTAATTATTTTCATAAATCGGATAAATAAAAAAGTTTGGTTAAAAAGGGAACATTGTAAAAATAACCACCCCCCTTTTTTTCTTTACACAATTTGTGTAGTGTACATAACTGAGAGCCCCAGGCTGCAGGGGTTAAATATTTCTCTGGGGATCTGTTTTGTTTGGGGTGTTGGGAAAGTCCTCCAGGGATCTAGGCAAAATGGTCAGTTACTGCAGAAGAAACTACCTTTGGTTCATTAATGCCCTATCCCCTGATATCTGCAGGCCCGGACTGGCCATCGGCCTTTGCGGCCGGTCGCCCTCAAGTTCCACGACAGCCTCGTGCCACTTGAGGGCTTCCGGCCGGCCGTGCGGCCGGCACAGCCAAAGGCAGCCTGCTTCCTCAGAGCAATGTGGTTTGCACTGCAATCACGCACAGACCACATTCCCGCTGAGCTCCAATGCTCAGTGACTCCAAGTGCGGCACACGCTGACAACATCAGCGCGTCGCACATTCATGACGTTCTCGGCGTGCAACGCGTGAACTTCCTTGCACTCAGGAGCCAGCGCAAGAGCAGCCTGGGTCTCTCCCACCCCGACAACCAGGGAGACATCCCTGGCCTTCTCAGCGCGGCTCAGTGTCCACTGGACCACCAGGGAGCAATGACCCCCCCCCCCTTCTCACACCTCTGCCCGCCAGTGATTTGGCCCCCTCCCTGAACAAAAAGGTAAGGAGAGGCAGAGGCAATAAAATTATATATTAATAATGTATATTTTATTGTTAAAAATTTATTATTACCAAATTATTTTTTATTTAAAATGCATATATAAAATTTTAGAATTTTTTTATTAAAATATATATTTTTTATATCTTCATATATAACTATAGTATGTTTATTTTAGGAGTATTAATATAATTTTAATTATATAATTTATATTTTAGTGTCATTACTTTTTACCTTGTATCTTAATTGAAAATACTATTAGTTCCATTGCTGTTGAGCGCTGCGATACGCTCAGTTTTGTTGCGGTGTAGCTCTGTGATACAGTAACGTGCGCTGTGTATGAATATCACAGCAAAACTCATAGTAATGTGCATTGTATATGAGCAGATCACAGAATCCACAGTAATAAAACTAACAGTAATGTGTGGTGTATATGGGTGTATAGGAGCTCCACAGCAATAAAACTCCTGCTCATACACACTGTACATTACTGTGAGTTTTATTGCTGTGAAGCTGTGATACAGTAATGTGCAGTATATATCACAGAGCTTCACAGCAATAAAACTGCAATGTACAGTGTGTATGAGCATGAGTTTTATTGCTGTGAAGCGCATACACCACACATTACTGTTAGTTTTATTACTGTGAAATAGTAATGTGCGTTGTGTATGAGCATGAGTTTTATTGCTATGTGCGCCCGTATAGGTGTGTGTGTAGGTGTGTGTGTTGCAGTAGATGAAAGTGGGTTGCTCAACTTAAAATGCCTGGGCCAATTTTTGTCCCAGTAGGGGACTGGATGTCTGTGTATTATTCCCTCTGTATTAGCACACTTGGTTTCCCCTGATTCCCTCAAAACCTCCCCCTAGGACAGGGGTCGAAGGTTATGAACATAGAACTCAGTGTGTGCTGTACACAGACCGATTCAAGGGCCACTACCACAAAAAAGTCCTTATTTTGTTTATTTTATGTTGCAGATATCTTCAATGTGCTTTGTTTTTCTCGTGTGTTTAGTTAAGAAAATATTGTACTCTATATATGTGACACTGGATGCATCCATTCTGTGATATTTTGTGCTGTAAACTGCCCTTCCCCACATTGGGCCTTATTCCCTAGTGAACGCTAACTGCAGGTGACTTTGGCTATAGAATGAGCCTATGGGTCAGTCACCAACTCTCATCATTATCTTGTGTGGAATGTATTCACAGAACATCACCAGGGGGCTTTTAAGCTCCCTGTCATATCTCCGTTAGTCTGGAGAACAAAATAGCCTTATCTAAACATTCCCATCTCTACTACCTCATTAACAGTTAAATACTCCTGTGGGTTATCTTCTACAGTAAAGTTTTACTTTTGCAAAGGTTTTGGTAAATGTTGCATCATGGAAAAAAACTACAAAATAGAAAACAGATGAAAAAACAATTCCCCCTCTTTACATGCAATTACTTAAAACAAAAAAAGGGTCTATTCACTAAACACTGAACTTGCCAATTCAGGGAAGTCTATTCCCTAAGCTGTCAATTCAACTGCATTTGGTGAACTGAACACAAACTACGGTACAGTTTGCCACAGTTCGGCGGCATTGTTTCATAGAGCAGTAATGGTTAGTCTATTCACAGAACGTCAAACTGCACCGAAGTGTCAGTGAAATGCACTGATTTTCGGTGTTTCAGTTAGACGGGTCTAAATAGACGAATCCCATAGGATACAATGTAAGCAGGTAATAAAAATAATTTTAAAAGAAGTCCCCCTCCATTTTCAGCAAAAAGCTTTTATTTTGTAGAACACCTTCATATTTTGACGAAATTTCTGGTTTCCCAATTTTTTTTAAAAGGACTTTTTTTATTTAGACACATTATAATACATTTTTATTGGTTTAACCCCTTCACTGCTGAGCCATTTCACCAGCGTACTGAGCTCATTTTTACCATTTTTGCTCATCATGTTTAAACGTGATTTGAAGTCACGTTTTATTATAAAGACCTAGACAAATTATATATCTTTTTTTTGGCAGACTCAGAATATAGCATTATTATATGTACAGTGGCAAGAAAACGTATGTGAACCCTTTGGGATTACGTGGAGTTTTGCATGAATTGGTCATAAAATGTGCTCTGATCTTCATTTAAGTCACAACAATTTGAAAAACACAGTCTGCTTAAAATAATACAACACAAACATATGTTTTCATGTTTTTATTGAACAGAACATGTAAACATTCACAGTGCAGGGTGGAAAAAGTATGTGAACCCCTAGCCTAATGACTTCTCCAAGAGTTAATTGGAGCCAGGAGTGAGCCAACCTTGAGTCCAATCAGTGTGATATTATTGGACGTGTTGCTGAAAGCTGTCCTGCCCTTTAAAAAACACACACCAGTTTTGGGTTTACTGGTTTCAAGAAGCACTGCCTGATGTGAACCATGCCTCGCAAAAAAGAGCTCTCAGAAGACCTACGATCAAGAATTGTTGACTTGCATGAAGCTTGAAAGGGTTACAAAAGCCTTGATGTTCATGTGTCCACGGTAAGACAGACTGTCTACAAATGGAGAAAGTTCAGCACTGTTGCTGCTCTCCCTAGGCGTGGTCGTCCTGTAAAGATGACTGCAAGAGCACAGCGCAGAATGCTTAATGAGGTAAAGAAGTATCCTAGAGTGTCAGCTAAAGACTTACAGAAACCTCTGGCACATGCTAACATTTTTGTTGACACATCTACAATAAGGAAAAAATTAAACAAGAATGGAGTACATGGGAGGACACCACGGAGGAAGCCATTGTTGTCCAAAAAGAATATTGCAGCACGTTTCAAGTTTGCAAAAGAGAACCTGGAAGTTCCACAGCACTACTGGCAAAATATTCTGTGGACAGATGAAACCAAAATTGAGTTGTTTGGAAAAAAACACAGAACACTATCAGGGTTATTCAAAGAGATTCGAAAAGTCACCGCATGTTCAGTGCCTTTTCGTTCTCTTCAATTCGGTTTGTTTTGCCGATCCCATTTCGGTGACCCTGCGGTGTATTCAGCAAGCACCACGGGGTCCCCGAATTGCAGGGAAAAGCTGCCACAAACCTGACGAAAACTAACCGCAAAACCCAGCGAATGCACGCCGAAAACCCACAAAAACATCTGGATTAACCTGCCGAAAACCACAGAAAAACCCGAACAGGAGCCGATCGCAGCCTTCAATACAGCAGAAGAGGCAGTGAATAAATTAGGAAAACAGTTTGTATGAATGATTGAAAAGTGAAACACTGTTTGCAAAGAAACTACTGAGCGAAAATGTCTGAAATTTACATATGAGGTCCAAGGAATGATAATAAAGAGGGCTGTCACAGAAAAAATAAGTAAACTTAAAAAAAAAATTCTGAAAATATCCTAAAAAAAATCTATACATAAAGAAAGAGACTCTTTACTACAGAATTTTATAATGAACGGTTTATTAGATATTGAATTAAAACGGGAATATTTTTAACATTGAAACCTATGGGATTCTCCTGAATAAATTTGCCGAATTAAACCACCGAATGGCAGGGCATTTCGGGAACCTTTCACTGCTGGTTTGTGTTCTCTGAATAGCCGAAGCACTGCTTTTTCATGGGGTTTTCACTGCCCTCGAACAGGCACCGTATGTTCAGGCAATTCGCCAGGATTTGGCGAATTGCCTGCTCTCTGGATAGCCGAATGGCCAAGAAAGGTAACCGAACGCTGATTTTCAGCGTTCGGTTACCTTTCTCAAGCAATTCGGAGCTCTTTGAATAACCCTGTATGTGTGGAGAAAAAACAGGCACAGCACACCAACATCAAAACCTCATCCCCACTGTAAAACATGGCGGAGGGAGCATCATGGTTTGGGACGGCTTTGCTGCCTCAGGGCCTGGACGGATTGTTGTCATTGATGGAAAAATGAATTCCAGAGTTTATCAAGACATTTTGCAGGAAAACGTAAGACCATCTGTCCACCAACTGAAGCTCCGCAGAGGATGGGTGATGCAACAGGACAATGACCCAAAGCATACAAGTAATTCAACAAAAGAATGGCTTCAACAAAACAAAATATGCCTTCTGGAGTGGCCCAGTCAGAGTCCTGACCTCAACCCGATTGAAATGCTGTGGCATGACCTTAAGAGAGCGATTCACACCAGACATCCCAAGAATATTGCTACACTGAAACAGTTTTGTGAAGAGGAGTGGTCCAAAATTACTCACAGATCAGACCTGCACAACGATCTGAACTACAGGAAATATTTGGTTGAGGTTATTGCTGCCAAAAGGAGGGTCAACCAGTTATTAAATCCAAAGGTTCACATACTTTTTCCACCCTGCACTGTGAATGTTTACATGTTCTGTTCAATAAAAACATGAAAACATATAATGTTTGTGTTGTATTATTTTAAGCAGACTGTGTTTTTCAAATTGTTGTGACTTAGATGAAGATCAGAGCACATTTTATGACCAATTCATGCAAAACTCCACGTAATCCCAAAGGGTTCATATACTTTTTCTTGCCACTGTTTACGCTATGTCCTGCCAGAATGCTATAAAAGAAAAAAAATATTTGAATTTCCATTAAAATTTCAAATCATCTACAGCGTGTAAGGTAATTTATTTTTTTCTTTCACATTTTATCATCCAAGCCTTTGCGGTTATATAGTCTATGGGGTACGAATGTTAAAAAAAAAAATTAGAACTGGGAACCTGTTACTTTATTTTTCTTAGAAATTACGTGATTTTTATCAAATCCCCACCCCCCCCCCCAAAAATCGTTAGTGCAGCATCATTTTTCTTTTTTTTTGTATTTAAGATTTTTATTTTCAATAAGAAAAGGTCACAGATTAACCAGCTCAAGTGGCCTCGCAGGGCCAGGTAATATGCTCACATAAGAAATGCAGAGAAAATAATAAAGTAAAAATAATAATAAAATAAAAAAAAATTCAACAAAAGGTCGCGGAACAGGGGAGGGGGGGATTAAAACAAAAGTCAACAGAAACACTCCAGAGAACTAAAATGAAGCCAAAAAGTCTCAAATGCATCCCCAGCCGGGGAACAACAGCGAGAAAAATGAAAATAAAATAAAGGGAGGGGAGAAAAATGGGGGAGAACTCTCAGGGCCAAATATCAGAATCAGAAAGAATTGTCAGCGGTATAACTCAGCTTGCGGAGGGGTAAGCCAAAAAGGGGGAAAAAAATCAAAAGGGGAAAATAAAACAGGGTAAAGTCAGCCGGTATCTAGCAGAGGAGGCCGGGCCATCACAGGCAGGTAAATGCAGGGTCGTCTAGGTCTCACTGTCCCCTTGGGCGAGTATGCTCGGCAGATATAGGTATTCTGAAGCTGAACCTCACAGTGTCCCAGTGCGTACCTCTGTGCCATCTTGACCGCCAGCTGAGGGTTAAATCCTCGAAAGACCCGGACCGATCTGCGAGCACCATATCTCTTCCGTAGGTTCCTTCGGCGGTATCGTGTGCGCTTCCACGCCTTCCTGGCCGCCAACCGGGTGAAACTGCCTGTCCCCCGGGGCGGCACTGCCTGCCTCCGTCCTGCCAGCATCTGTGGGGTGCGGACGTCAGCCTCACCGCCATCAGCGAGAGTCAGGGACACTCTGGGGAAACGGCACTCTCGAGCTGGGACCGCAGCCCGCACCAATATCTACGCCGTCTCTCTCAACAGCTGCGGCAGCAGGGGGGCAGAACACAGTGGGGCGCGGAGGATTACCGGCCCCGTTCCCTGTAGACCGCTGAGACCTCTCCTCCCGGCAGCATCGCAGTGCGGCTAACATCTTGCGGTATGGCCTCTAGTGAGTGGACCATCCGCATCCTCCCCCTCCAGCAGAAATAAACAGGCATCTATGCCGCCAATAGCGGCCTCCACAGCTCTGGAGGGGGGGGGGGTCCATCCCTTCTCCAACCAGCGGGTCCGACCGCCACTCCCGTGAACCCAGCAGCCAGGAGACGGGGGCCCTCCATCTCCGTGCAGATCCGGCCCGGGGCACCCGGTCAGCGCCGCGTGGTCACAAGGCTTCACGTAGGTCGCAGGCCTCAAGATGGCCGCCGTCTCCTCACAGCAATCACCCAGTTATCGCAGCCAGGGGTGTCTCACGTCCGGAGGGGGGGGGACTAAACGGCCTCCGGACAGGTCAGAACCGGTGGCCAGCCACTCAGACCCCAAGTCAGCAGGAAAATTGGCACTCGAAAATCAGATAAAAGGTCCCCAGAAGGAGCAGACGTGCGGAGCTCCAGTAAAACACGTCCGCTCCTGTGAACAGCCGGCCACGCCCCCCCGCAGCATCATTTTTCACATTATAATTGAAATGTGAATAGTGCTGTATTAATTGAAAAAAAAAAAAAAAAGGTTTTAATGTGTAAATGTTTTAAATTATTTTTTTACTTTTAGAGGGTCATGTTTGGGATCATTGTAAAGGCCAGTGCATGGCCTTTCCAATCGTAAACCTTAACATCTAGCTGCCATGGATCGGGAGTCCAAAGGACACGCTCATCTCCACCATAGGGAAACCCCTTGGCAGCCAGGTGTTAATTCTCATATTGGCGCCATCACATCAGTGGGGGGGGGGTGGGGGGATCCCCAGAGGCTTAGCTGACATCCAAAAGGTAAGCCACCTCTGGGAGAGGTACGCGATCCGGCCCTGGATTGTGGACCGGCACCTCAGGGTTAAAGAGAGACACCAAAAGGAAAAGGCAGACTCTGCCCGTTCCAGCGGTGCCTCTCAATCTCCTCCCAATTGGGAGGTGGAGGAGCCCGAAGGAACCCCCCCCCCCTTCAGGTGCCCTTTCCCCCAGTGGGAGGGGGTGCCTGAAACTGATGTCATCGCGCCCGTCTGATGACGTCAGTGCGCCAGGAGAGGTATAAACTCGCAGATTTTACTTCAAGGAAGTGAGATCTGCTTGGGACCCCAGACGGAGAGGTGACTATTGGCGGGAGGGGGGCTTGAACGCGACGACGTGCGGGGAACGTCCTCCGCACACGAGTGAAACAAGAGGATGCTCCCTGCACGTCCTTTGCGCTTAAGTGGTTAATCACCTATTAGGACAATAAGAGACCCCCCTCCCCCTTTTGGGAGGGGGTTTGCAGTGTCGGTGGAATTCGCCAAGGCCACTTCGGCACTCTGATGTTATCAAACTTATTCATCAGGCTTCGGCGACTCCAACTTCGGTGCACTACGGTGACCATTCGGTGAATAGTGTATTCACCGTAATGTCAGCAGAATGTAAATCGCTGAAGTGCACCGAATTTCAGGCTTTGTGAATCAACCCTAAAGAAAAAAAAAAAAAGCCACACTGGCAGCAGTGTTTTATAATGTTGTTTTGTCTGTAATGCACAAGTAAGCTAGTTACAGCTCATATAAGTGATAGTGTCCTTTTAATTGATGAGAATAGTTGATAACTATTCTCATTATCAGTTGTTTCAGCCCTAATTTATTATACATTTATACACTAGTTCCAAGATCTAAGATGATTAGACTGTGGAATAACCTTTTAAAAAAAAAGCTATTGCTGAGAATGGTCACATTGAGACAATCTTACCTCTTTCTCCTGTGATTGGGTCTGCTCAATGTTGGTCTGTTTATCCCTGGTTTTCATTGTAACCTGTGATGCATTGGTACCCTGGGAAAATATAGGGTCTACAGTAAGAATGGAAAGCGTCCGAGTAAGCAGCGCGTGGCACTAGCGGTGTAAAAACCAAGGTGACCAAGTTGAAGTAATGAAAGATTAGGTGCACATAGAGGGTTAGTTGGGTCTGAGGTTCTGTCATAATTCGCTAGAGGGAGCCAAAGGGTTGTACTAAGCTTCAGGCCAGACTTCCTGGGAACTACCATCTCCAGGCCAGACTTCCTGGGAACATTGCGAGGACATGAGCATGCTTTGATTGGCAAGCAGGGGGCAGGAGCAAACCTTGTAGTTCGAGTTTGCGGCTCCCTTCTGCCAATCAATCTTTAGGATGGAGGTTCTGCCGCCTTCACAAACCTCTATAACAGAAATGGATTCTCATTTGAGGGGTATAACCAAACCCCCCCCCCCCATCTTGAATAAAACCTACCAATCGTTGCTAGCACTATGTACATATACCTGTACACACTTTAGTTTGAGCTTTGACCAAGGTGACTAATGATTTAGTGGCTGCTAAAACCAAAGGTCACTTCTCCCAGATCTTTCTGCTGCACTTGACACTGTTGACCATCCTCTCCTGCTCCTCACGCTGCGTCAACATGTCCTCAGTGACACCACGCTCTTTCGAGATCTTTTTTCGTTGCTTCAGTGGTGCCTCTTCACCCCTCGGTTCAGGGTCCCCTACACTTTTCTATCCATACCGCCTCTCTTGGCCACCCCATCTCTTCCTATGGATTTCAATATCTCTATGCTGATGACACCCAAATCTACCTTTCTTCTCCAGCTCTCTCTCCTTCGGTGTTGGACTGTGTTGCTGCCTGCCTGTCACTCCGTGTCCCTTGGTGTTGGAACATAGTGTATAATTACCCCTCACCCACTGTGTCACCCCTCTCCGCTTTAGATTGTAAGTTCTCGAGCAGGGTCCTTCCCTCCTACTGTTCGCTGTGTGTAACGTCTATGTATACCTCCTACTGTTCGCTGTGTGTAACGACTATGTATAAAAGGGGGATGTTTGTGAGGGTCCTGAGAACGAGTAACAGCACTAGTGGCATGCTCTACGGTGGGGGCCCGCTCAGGTCTCAAACAAGGTTTTAGCTTGAGTGTGCCATTACAGGGATGAATCAGCCTGCTCTCACCCAGAAAGGGTGACCCGCACTGATTGCCAAGGACGTCCTCCCTGCACGTGCATGTATATTTGTTATTCTGTCTCTCCCATTGTACAATGCTAAGGAATCTGTTGGCGCTTTATAAATGCTTGTAACTGTAGGCTGTCTCTGACTGGATGACTTCCCGTTTCCTAAAGTTCAACCTCCCTAAAACTGAACTTCCCGTCTTCCCTCCCTCTAAAGCCAACATTCATGCGCACATTTCCCTTCTGATGAATAGTGCCACCATTACTTCTACGTCACCGGCTGGTTGCTTCAGTGTCCTCTTAGACACTGATCTCTCCTTCACTCCTCACATTCAGTCACTAACCAAATCTTTTTCCTGACACCCAAAAAAAAACATTGCATGCATCTACCCCTTTCTTAATCAGGACTCTACTAAAATATTCATCCAAGCTCTTCTCTCCCACCTTGACTACTGTAACCTCCTTCTCACTGGCACCGCTCACACCTTGCCCATCTCTAAAGTGGCTTCCTGTTTCCTTTTAGAATCCAATTCAAATTATCGGTGCTCACATGTAGGGATGCACCGATACCACTTTAAGACCGAGTACGAGTAGCGATACTTTTGTTCAAGTACTCACCGATACCAAGTACCGATACTTTTATGTCACATGACGCTTTCCAATAAGAACAGACCTCATATAAAGCCCGCAGGTCTCATAGATATGCCCCCCCAGCTCATGGATTTGCCCCCAGCTCATCGATATTGCCCCCCAGCTCGGATATGGCCCCAGCGTGGATATGGCCCCACAGTACATGGATTTGCCCCCCTCCGCTCATACTTACCTTCCTTTAGCGACGCCGGGAAAGTCTTCGCGCACGCGTGCTCGCTCCTTGGAAGGTCCCCAGCCGCGACCACGTGATCGCAGCTGGGGTCCTTCCAACGAGCGCACGCGCAGAAACTTTCCCGGCGTCGCTCAGGAAGGTAAGTATGAGCGGAGAGCAGCTGCAGGGCCCGTCCGAATTCTCTATCGGCATTCGGACAGGCCCTGCAGCTGCTCTTCTCACTTTGTTTATACTTACCTTCCTTGGCGACGCCGGGAAAGTTCCCACGCGTGCGCTCGTTGGAAGGACCCCAGCCGCGATCACATGGTCCCACGTGGTCGCGGCTGGGGACCTTCCAAGGAGCGCGCGAAGACTTTCCCGGCGGCGCCCAAGAAGGTAAATATTAAACAATGCGGAGAGCAGCTGCAGGGCCTGTCCGAATGCCGATAGAGCATTCAGACAGCCGCCGCAGCCCCTCGGATGCCAGCAAGCCGGCTCAATGCCATCTTCCGGTATCGGAAAAAAATAAATCGGGGGTACTGCAGGAGTACCAAGTACTCCTGCAGTACCCGTATCGGCACCGATATTAGTATCGGTATCAGTGCAACCCTACTCACAAGCAAAGCTCTCCATAACCGCGCTCCTGCCAACATTCACTCCCTTATTAGCAGGTATATCCCATCCTGTTCACTTTGCTCTGCCAATGATCTGAGGTCATCATCTCGTCGTACCTACACCCCCACCTCTCGCCATCAGGACTTCTCCCAAGCTGCCCTTTTTCTGGAACTCTCTCCCCCGCAACATTAGACTCTCCCCATCTCTCCAGTCCTTCAAGAAGTCTCTGAAAACATTACTTGAGAGAAGCCCATCGGCTCACTCCAGGATTCCCCCATTGTACATTTATTGCGTCATCTTCCCACACAGTCAACATGCACCCCACTACTTCACATACTCCGCTATTTACCCTCACCTAGAGTGTCACACTTCGCTTAGATTGTAAGCTCTTAAGCAAGGTCCTCACTTCTTCGGTTCTGTGTGTCTAAGGCTAAGGTCAGACGAACGCAGTCTGAGCGCACTCTGTGTGCATAATGGACGGACGTACTGTAGACACAACACGATCCAGTTTGACAGATGTAGAAAAAAAAATATGGGAATCAAAATTAATTAAAACTAAAACGACAGGTACAGCCAGCCAGACCAAAAAAAAAAAAAAAAAACTGAGCATCAACGGGATGGACATTGCAAATGCGATGCGTCTGACGTTGCGTCATCACGCACACAGGCTGCTACCCAGATGCAGCGCACTCTGGACGTCCGTCGTAGCGCTTTTACGTCGAGGCCTAAATGGCCTAAGTTGCCACCTGCGTGGTGCGTTCACACTTCGGTGTTGGTCTCTATTGATCACAAATCAATAGAGCGACGGACGTTATCCTGTGCGGCGACACGGACGTGATGACTGCGTTCGTCTGATGCTAGCCTAACTTGTATGTATATTTGTTATTCTGTCTCACCCATTGTACAGCGCTATGAAACTTGCTGGCACTTTATAAATACTTGTAACTAAAATTACTCCAGCCATTACTGGTTTATTATGAATATATTTTCCCATAATTATAAGAGCTGTATGAAATTACAGTAATGAAAAGGTTTACAAAAGTTTTTGTTACCTGTAGATGTACGTAATGATTGTCTCTGCACTGTATCCTTTCATATTCACTCTCTCCATTCTCTTCCGGTGCACTTGGGGCACAAAGCAGGGTTGGTGGTGGTGGCAGAGGCCTGTCCTGGATGCTGCCCTTGCGGAAAGGGGCAGGGGATGCTGTCGGCAGAGCTGGAAGTGGACGCCGAGATAGACTCTCGCTAGACGATAGTCGTGGGCGCGGGAAGAGGAGGCCAGCATTGGAGCTGACTAGTCTTACAATACATCCACTTTGCTCATGTATCAGTTTTGTCAAGGAAACATCAGTGCCTTGATCAATAAGCTCCTTCAAAGCATGCTCCAACTGTTCGAGGTGACCTGAAAGTTCCCAGTGGAGAGCAGGGTCCGATGCCTGGCAGGATCGTAGAAGAACAACCTGTGCCAAGCCAAGGAAATCCTTCAATACCTCTGTTCCCTGAGTTGGTATCAGGTGTTCTTGGCACTTGTCTACTGGCTCGGATTTTTCACCCACAGTTGCCATTGTGCGTTGCAGTTCTTTGTGCAGGGATCGCAAAGCCTCCACGGTACAGTTGCCTTCATTACGAGTATCCCAGGTTAGCATGGATGTTATGCTAGATTCCCGACTTCCACCGGAATCTGCAGAACGGGTGCTGCCGGTGCTGGACACAGAAAGCCGGTGAGTGTTGACTGGCTCCACAGTTTCTGGGAGATGCCCTGAACTCAGAATATCTTCTGGTGCCTCATACAAATTCTGCAGCCCCGACACCCTCTTCAAGTTAGAAGGTAATGAATAAATTCCTTCCTCTTCATCCTCCTGGTCATGAGGCAGCCCGTGTAAAGCTGGAGGCACATCGTAGATGTCCTCTGGAATTTCTTCAGGCACATTGTTCGTAACGGCCTCATCTTTCACTCGCAAGACTGGACTGTCATATATATCCAAGGCAGAGAAAACCTCTCTCTGTAAAGAGGAAGGAGTGTCATAGACCTGAGAAAGAACAGGAGATAGAAATATTAACATGGGGACTCTTCTACAGACCTCAGAGTAGAACTGTACTTGTCTTGAGTTGTGACAAGTGATGGAATAAGATGATGATTGTGTAGGGTATTCTTAACTGCATAATTTTCTTTTGCCCAAAATGGGATTAAAGCTGTACTAGAGAGCTGCTGACAAGAAAGAAAAGGAGTATACAGAGGTAAATCGAGAACGGCAGATGGGAAGAGTTAGGTCTTGTATCTACACCATGAGTTGCTGGCCAAAATGTCTTTATACAGAATACCTGTAAATCTGGAACACAAAAAACACTCTTAACACGTGCATTTGGTTTTGTATGACTGCTGAAATCTTTGTAGCGTCCTTACCTCTGTTGACTGCTGTGAAGATACACCGACCAGACGTGGCGAGTTGTAAATTTCATCCTGAGCATTTTTTGGTGTAGGAGAAAGGCAAAGCCGTGCAATGGCGGGGACCTGATACACCTATACAAAGAGGAGATATGAAGGTCTTCACAGTTCTCTTTATTTGGCCTCTATCTCTGTATCTATATACATACCTCAGTGCCTGCCTGAGCTTCTGTTGAATCCTCACTGGGTCGTGGTGTCTGACCCGGATTTGAAAGTTCTCCAGTTTCTGCTGTGGTGTCAAGAAGACGAGGAGCCTGGTATTCGCTTTCCTGCGATGGCGTGTCGGGAAGAATGCGCAGCCTATTCCCCGGGGCTATTCCTTGTTGACCTCTCAAAGAACAACGCCACCAGCCTCCAAGTGCTGGGGCATCTCTCTCTATAACCAGCATCACATCTCCTTTGCGGAAACTAAGCTCCTCTGGGCTCTCTGCTGCATTATCATATAGGGCAAGGGCCAGCTGTGCCTTAAGATTAAAAAGATAAATAGGGCTTACAAACAAAACAAATTTCAGGTTTAAAATTTTTGTAATGCACAAAATTAAATCCAACGTATCAAGAATTCATAGAATCAATTCCACCGTAAGGTTGACTCCATCTCAATTACATGGAGCATCAAATCGGCCAGGGGTCAGCAACCTTGGCCCTCCAGATGTTTTGGAACCATGTATCCCATGAAGCTCAGATAGCCTAATGTGTGGCTAAGCATCAGGTGAAACCTAGTTTTAGAACATCTGAAAGGCCAAGATTGAGGTCTACTGAACGAAGTTTTCTAGACACAGAGAGAGGTCATGTATGTCTGCATTATCGGTGTTTTGACATACTGCTAATTGACAAAGCAAAACACACCATACATCTTGTAAATATAGGAACAGGCGAGGTGTAGAGGTGTTCCACCCCACCCCTGCTTTGGTTTTGTTGGATATTCCTTTTACAAAACTGCACATCCATTAAAAAGACCATTGAATCACTGACTTAAGCAAATGTTAGCTATTATTGGGCAGGGTGACTGGAAACAGAACAACAGAATGGAAATCTCTATCCAAGTTACCTGCGGCTGCATATCATAGAAGTGCAGAAATATTCTGTGGACACATAACCCATTTAAAATTGGAAAGTCTGGTATCCAGGTCTAAAGACCAAATAATGCATTTTTTATGTCCCTAAAAAAAAAGTGGGTTTCCTACCTCAAACCATGATTGCATTGATATGGAAATGACAGACATCAGAACCTGGGTGGTTAGTGGGCTGCCTTAGGCATGAATTTCCTTTCTATTGTGATGTAAGTGATGAGTGCTGTGTGCAGAGGACTCAGTCTTGCCACGTCAAAACCACAACCCTTAAGTGTAACTTTTCCTTTAATAAAACGAATCTGAACCATATAGCAACTTCTAGATAAGCAAGGGCTTGACATATTCAGGTGTCGGCTTGCCACAGAGTTAGAACAGGACTTAAATTCTTCTAGAATTCCATTTCTAGTTTATTATGCACTAAACTGTCAAGCATCTTTTCACCGGTTCCTGAAAAATTCTAGATGGTTTCTAAAGTCAGTAGATATTTGTAAAAGACTCACCTACCATTTGTATCGAAAGCAGCCATGGCAGATCAAAAGACCTCCAGTTGCTCTCATGGGTCTCTGTTAGCAGAGACAAATTTTGGGCTCATTTGCACCTTTATACTATGACCGAAAGTCTTGGCAGTAAATGATCGGATAAACACTGTAGAGCCAAATCGAGGTTGCCAACTCAATGTACTCTGACCACTCTATCAAATTGGTCAGGCTGCATGGAGTACACACAAACGGTCACTCAGATGGGATTTTGAATATCCTGCATGGAGGACCAACTCTGGGACCAATGTTGTCTGCAATCCAAAACATGTACCGACATCATCCTGTCCCCGAACGGTTGCATCGGCCATTCTAGGCAGGCGCTCCCTTTAACTTGCGTGCAAAAGATGCAAGTTCTGCAAGATACGCAATTTATGTACATATGCTACACAAATTGAATTAGAAGCTGCAGGGACATCCGGATTTCAGAAGCCCTGAGCTGAAGAGGAGAAGCAGCGCACCGAGGGAGAAACGCTGAGTATTTACACTTTAACAACAAATAGGTAATAATAATGCAGAGGCTGTCCGCAGCATCTGCCCAATTATTTTAAGAGGAGGAAGGGTGTGTGTGGTTTTTTTTTATGGAATGCATCTTTAACATTATTTACCTTACCACGGTTATTTCTTTATAGAACATTTTACAGAAAACAGCATTTAATGTTTTTTGCCAGAACTTCCTAAATGTTACATTGTGCCAAATGGTACATGTAACTACAGCTCCTATCAATACTTGCTCCAAATGATCCCATAAAGACAGCAGCCACCATGGTGCCTTATGGGTAGCTGGTTTTCTTTTCATTGCATTAGGATTATATATAGTACAGGGCGGCCCTTTATTAATTTTTTTATTTATTTTTTTTAAAAGGATTTTACCCAGGAAGGATACATTGAGATTTCTATGGTTTTCAAGTATGTCCTTATGAGTAGAAAGTGTTGGTTTATTAACAGTAAATAATGAACACAGGGCCAGGGACACTATGCTTGCATGGAACATTTTCAAACGGGTGCTAGGACGGAATGTGAAATGGGGAGACCTTTATTTTAAAGTGCTGCAGAAACAGTTGGCGCTTCCATGAATGACGATAATAATTTGGGACAGATCCAAAGACAGTCATAAAATATAATCAGATCCTTAGCAAAATGACTCAAGTAATTTACGTTACAACCCAGGTTATCGTCCTCCACAGTGAGCAGCACACTTTGACAGTCACAGCAAGGCAGAGATCGGCGATCAGCAGTGATGTAAGTGCACTGGCCAAGTCAGTTACTTGAAATGAGTAGAGGGTTGTCCTGTAGGATGGCACCTCACTATGGCAACCCCCAGAAGTGACTTTTTTTTTTAAAATAGGGACCTAAAACATTTAACAAGGAGTGTAAACACACACACACAATCAAATTAACCCAATATGTTGGGCATGGCAGGTGCTCTTTATCTTGATCCAATTTGTACATACAAACACCACAGCCATTCTCCGTTCCGTAAGAGCAGGGGTTCAAAGCCTTTTCTGTTTGCTAGGCTGTGAAAAGTAGGCTTGGGTCCCAGACACTGGATCCTTGGCATCTGCCTGTATTCATCCCACCCAATTGTTTTAATTAAAACCAGGGCATTTGATTTGTTTCTAAACTTTATTTACATCAATTCAGCATGTTAAAAAGACATTATCCTAAATACGGTTCTACCTTTAGCAAGTTATGGCATGCTATGACGTCACCACCTTAGCTGAACAAATGAGCTTTACTTTCAGCTAGGTCTATGTTGCTGGTGTAGACAAGGAAACATGGGATATGTTCAACAATGGTAGGCAAGTTTGGCCCACAAAGGGCACTATCAGCTGCCCCTCGCTAAAACCAGGATGCAAAGGGAAAAAATTAGCTTCTCCTTTGGGTCCCAGTTTACCCAGCAGATCGCGGGGCAGGTGCCAAGTCCAGCAGCCGCCCCTTAGCGATCGCTAAGTTTGTGGATGCTGGGGGCAGCGCTACAGCACCCTCACCAGCATCTCCTCCATGGAGGATCGTGCTGCCTGGTCACATGACCGTCAGGATCTTGCCTCTTGTGAGATCCTGCTGGTCGGCGGAGTGACCGGGATGGGGGAGGGGGGGGGACTTTCTTCCCCCTGTCTCACTCTGCTCCCGGCAGCCAGAAGGAGTGGATCAGGCCATCGCTCGACGCGGGAAGAGAGGAGAGTGTTTTTTGGGGGGGGTTTGAACTGCAATTAACGGATTCTGCAGCAGCGCAATCTAGGGCTGTGAAATAGGGACAAAATAATCATATTGCGATTTTTTGAATGAATATTGCGATTACCACACGGATATACTGCCCCCAGCACACACACGGATATACTGCCCCCAGCACACACACGGATATACTGCCCCCAGCACACACACGGATATACTGCCCCCAGCTCATCTCTTTGCGCCGCATGTTCGGCTCCCTGTGAGCTTCCGGCAGCATGGAGCTTGGGCGTTCGCCTGGGGAACCACGTGACGCGAGAACGCGGCTGTACACGTGGTTCCCCCTGCGAGCGCCCAAAGCTCCATGCCGCCGGAAGCTTACAGGGAGCCGATAAAATGAATAGATAAAATTGCAGCCTTATGCGATTTAGAAATTGCATGTGCTAAAATCGCGATTGTTTTGCGATTGCGATTAATTGCACAGACCTAGCGCAATCCATTACCTACCTCTGAGCTGGTGGTAACTTTTTCGTTAGGACCTTGTGATCCTAATGCTAGTTTGTCTGCGCTTTCACTTTGCACTCCCTAAACCTAATATGGGGAGCGCAAAGTACAGTAAACTCACACTATGAATCGCAAATTAACGAGCGCTAACGTTTTTTTAACCCGTTAGTGATTCGAAGGTGATGTAGGCGCAGCGCTATGACTTCCTTTAAAAAGGGAGCGCCAACGCTGACGCTAGCTTGAAGAAGGCGATGAGGCTCAAGTTGTTTGGAACTGCAGCAGCTCACACGATGCTCACGATTCTTCCTCAAAAACAGGTTTTACTCCAGCATACTAGACTTACAAAGCAGCCTAGATACTTAACCCTCAGTATGCCATTTCACCTTCTCCTGCAAGACCGTGACAGAGAATCTCAATTGCTTTCTCAGAGTTTGAAGTTCTGGCTCCCTTCTCTGCAGATCCTTGCCGCCTCCTCCTTCATGATGTACCGCTGTTTGTGTGTTTTGCAGGCTCATCTTTCGCATTTATACTGTGACTTTTTGAGATTTGAGCTCTTGAACATGCTGTTCTATATGCCCTTTATTTTCTCCTGTTTTGGTTTTGTCCCACCATACTTCATAAACACTGTTCTACAATAAAAAGGTGCAATGTGCACAAAAATCACATCACCATAGCTTTGAGGCTTATTTCCCAAGTTCGTGAAGACGTTTCAGCTTTAAGGAAGCGCAAGTTATCCAGGCATGTCGGAACAGAAATATGAATCAGAGATCTAAGTTCTGATGCTGCCAAGAGCGTGCACAAACTTTCTAGCTCCATAAAGTTTTATAACAACAGCTGAAAATGCCGTATTTATGATCCTACCAAACAAAATCTTAAAAAAACATTGATAGACATGAGGTGTTATGCAACAATCACTGACATTTACCACTGCTTCAACTACGGTGAACACCGACTATCCAGAGAAAGAAAATACAACACCAGCAGTGAACAACAGTACCACCATTATTGTTCCATAAAAAGTGTAAATGGCAGCTATTCTTCATTTATTGTTCCAATGAATAAATGTCACTGATTTTAAAGTGGAGATCACCATGAACTCCGACAGGAACAGCACTGAAAACAGTTAACTTCAACGGAAACACCAGAGGAAACTGTTCAATAAACGTTGGCAGAAGAACCGGTGTCATCCAAAACAAAACTCCATAGAACATTACATTACAGAACTGAACTAGACAACGTTGGCAGAAACTATGGTAGACAGAATGTTGGAAAGTACGGCAAACTACGGTCGGTGACAGTCCCCTAGATAGAGAGTTCACATTGGTTTCACCATACTTTATCCGTTGTAGTTCCCTGAAGTGCGCCATAGTAAAACAACCATTCTTTCAGTGAAATGACGGTGGTTAGTAAATAACCCCTACTGTGTCATATCTACCATGCCCATATGGCAGCTATTAACACATAACCTATTGTAAGGGCAGTCTGATGAACAAGAAACAGTATCAGCGTTTTTGTGTTACTTTAATGCATCTTCCTAGAAAAGGTCCTACAGGGACTCAACAACACAACCCATCCTGGCACCAGATTCTAAGCCAAAGCATTTGGAAGCTTACAAATGCCATATAATGGCACTGACAAGCTTAATACAACTGTAGCAAGGTCCTCTCTCCCCTACTGTGTGTTTACCATGTATGTATATTTATCCCCAGCCAGGTCTTTTTTTGCTGCTGCCCCTTTCCATGTTTTCTTTTTCAATCCCAAAGTGGAAAGGTTTTTGGTGAGGGTATAATTATAAACCCACTTGTCTGCCTCTTGGCTGAGAAGTCGCATGAGGACATGTGGTTTGCTTAAAAAGCAGCTTTTGGTTTCATCTGGATAGGACACACCTAACCAAGAGGTGCCGGGGCAGGTTGGCTTAGCACTTTAATGGCCATTCGAGTAAACCAGTCATTAGGTCTGACATTAGGGTTTTTTTTTGCATGGAGCCACAGGGGTAAGCACAATGACAACCTTTTTTCTTGTATGTATATATGTTATTCTGTCTCACCCATTTTACAGTGCTACAGAACTTGTTAGCCCTTTATAAATACTTGCAACTGTATCTACGTTTACACGCGGCTTGGAATCTAGCCCCTGTTCTTTAGGCAATATACTCTAGGGCATTTATTAAAGGGATATCCTAGTCTAGAAAATAATGTCACACCCTATGTTCTACGATATCGTCATTTCATACATTAAGGAAACACGTATATTTTGATTTAAATGCCCTTCGAGAGCAGAGAGGTTGGACACAATGATTGCACGGGTCAATCATCTCACTGACCGATCGACCACAAATCATTGGCTGCTTCCAGCTGCTATGATGCAGCTTTAAATGTCTCTTTAACCCCTTAATGGGATATAAGCACACACACACACACACTGCCTCTGGCAGTCAAGACAAAATAACATGCTCTGTGGGAATTCAATGTTTGATTTGTTCATTTTACACACACACACACACTATATATAATATAGATATTATACACACTAATATAAATTTTAATTAAAAATTGTAATATATCATACATACACACACACTATGGGCAGTATTACAAATGTTGGTGCTAACTTAACCAGAGCTGTTGTAAACTGAAAACCTCCATAGGCTATAATGGCTCTGGTAAGTAAGAAAGAAACTATATATATATATTTAGTGTGTGTGTGTATAATATCTATTATATATAGTGTTTAAAATTTATAAAATATATATATATATATATATATTTATAAATTTTAAACACTATATATAATAGATATTATACACACACACACTAATTATATATATATATATATAATATTTATATATATATATATATATATAATTAGTGTGTGTGTGTGTATAATATCTATTATATATAGTGTTTAAAATTTATAAAATATATATATATAATATATATATATATATATATATTTTATAAATTTTAAACACTATATATAATAGATATTATACACACACTAATATATATATATATATATATATAATTAGTGTGTGTATAATATCTATTATATATAGTGTTTAAAATTTATAAAATATATATATATATATATATATATATTTTATAAATTTTAAACACTATATATAATAGATATTATACACACACTAATTATATATATATATATATATATATATATATATAACACACATATTATATATGTATTAGACACTATATATATTATACACACAATATATGATATATATTACACACTATATAATATAGATTATATATTACTATATATTATATAGCGTGTGTGTAATAGATTATACACACACACACTACACTATATATATATTATACATATAATATATTATATATAGTGTGTGTATTATATATATTATACACCCACTATATTATACACACACACACACACACATATATATATCGTGTGTATAATATATATTATAAATAGTGTGTAGAATATAGATTACACACACACTAATTTTCACTTACATTACTTGTTGCCAAGTAAGGCACACCCTCAGTTTCTCACCTTTGGCTTACATTGTAAATTGAAAACATGCTGAAGGATGAGATAAACCTCTTGAAAACTTTTCCAAATCACAACAAAGTAGCAGAAAGCTGGGATGGGTTTTTAGACAATAAACAATTGCACAGGTTTGTTTTCCTTTTCCCTTTTTGCAAATCTAATTTACAATCTGTCAATTTGTCCACTGCCCCCCTCCTCCATATTTAATGAAAATTTGGTATCTTCTATTTGCATCTTAGACTAGTCCCCTAAAGGCTAGTTGCTTCCCCCCCCCTCCAGTTTTAACCCTGGAGTATTGCAGGGCTTCACAAACACAGGGACCAGGTTGTGTAACATCCCTCCCTACAAATGTACTTCTCCTTAATCCGCAAAAATTGTACCTCGCCGCTAAAAATGTGTAACTGGCCCCTACATTTAATACAAATTTGTCATGCCCTGATAAACGGTAAAACAGCCAGGTAGCTAAAAATAAGGACTTCTACACAGAGCAAGACACCTATTCCAAAACCTTAAAGATGGAAATTCTCAATTTTTATGCAGAGATCTTTATGAAAGCAAGGAGGTAATTCATCCAGAGCCCATTATACATAAAAGAATATTTTCACAACATGATGAAATATGCAAAAAGAAACAATTAATGAAATGGCAGATTTAGAGACAAACTGAATTGTGAAATGATGAAACGGGGGGGGGGAATTTTCCACTTTGGCATCATTTAACAAAACAATTTGCAATTCCCTTATCAAGTCCCTCATCATACATCTTCTCCAGGGACCCTCATATCCAGGCGTGTCGACAGAGCGTCATGTGGCAGGGACACAGAGCAGAAACACAATCCCGAGAAATATATCCAAACCCTGTGACATCATGAATCAAAGAATTCCCCATCCTAGAAGCACTGGAAAACAGCAACAACCGATACAAAGCAAACATGCCAAGCAAAGATGCAAACTGCAAACACAAGCAAGGCAACAGATCCAACAAAAACTGCAAATGCACATCAAACCAGAGGTGCAAGCACACTGAAACAGGCATTTAAATGGAAAAAAAAAAAAGGGCACATAATATGGAAAATGACACTCATTTATTTTTCTTTTTTAACCCCACAGCTTTATAAATAAATAAAATAATCAAAATCCAGAAACCCATCTCATGTTTTGAGGCCTACACTGCAACAATGAAACTCCCATCTATAGATTTCTCAAATAAAGGCGGCCTTGTCACAGAGGTGTAATTACTCCAGCAATAAAGCTAATAAAAAAAAAAAAGCATTCTCCTCACCCATCCCTGTCCCTCGCCCATCATGCAGAAAAGACGGGCTCTTTAAGAGAGCAGAACATGTGGCGCTGACATCATCCCTGACACAGAATAAAGACACACAGAGAGCACTGTGTCAGTGTGATCAGTACAAGCCTGCTCATTAACAGGGAGGGAGCACTGCGGGTATCAAACAAATGCATGTGTGTGCGTCAAGACATTTTTAATGTGTTTTCTGTGCACGGCATTTTTCATGGATAAATGTTAAAGGTTGGTTTGTATCCGTTCACGCTTTATATATAATTTTTACACACTTATCAGAATGTGAGTCGCTACTTGCAATTGAACTGGAAGCCCCATGATGCTCAACCACTGTAAAAACATGAGGCAGCTGGATAGATATATAGGATGTCACCAGCTGAACAATACCAACCTTTATATACATCCCTATACAAGAGAGCTGGCAAGGGGCACCTTGGGCCATTATCACACATGGATTATTTGCCACAGCCTTCCAGGTCCTTCCTTCCGCTGTTTAAATGCAGGGAGAGGTAGGCCGGGCTGTCTCTACACATTTGTAGGAACCAGCCATAGTTTCGTCCTATATCTTTTCATAGAAAAATCCTGAAGAAAACAGGAGCCAGAGGTTCAATTCTAAGGGCCATTGGCAACCTGGTTCGTCAAGCAGGGTATTATTGGGTCCTGATTGCACGAGCCATTTGACCAAAATCTGCTAGCCTTCCTATCCCCTTCAGTCATACCTGCTTTATTGCATATTCAAAGCATATATTCTGGAACGCCAGGGTCATATGCAAGAAGTGATTGTCACATGCAGGATATGACTGACGTCAGATAGCTTAACTCGTCCTCTTTCCAAAGCACACAAAGTCCTTTATATATTTCTTCACTTTATTGAGAAGGTAACAGCAAACAAAAAGGGGTTTTGTGGGTAGAGATAGCGTCTCTGTAGTAGGCTTTGTAATGGGAGGAAGGTGGATAGAGCGCGCTTCTCTGCATTTGGCGCTTTGTAATAGGAGGAAGGTAAAACAGAATGCATCTGGTCAGTATAAAACAGCATGCTGCTACTCACAAGTCTCCATGGATAGAAATGGAACTGGGCCAAACTAAACTATGCAAGTTAGACAGGGAAAGTGGATTAATACATTCTTAATAAAAATCATAGGGGTAAACAACTACAAGGAATCTGGTTCTATGATACCATACCTTTTTTATGCTCTGTGTTTGGGGAGAAAGCTTCATATCATCATTGAGGATATCCAAGACATGTTCCCATTCCCCACCACACAAGGAGATGCTATGGCCTTAATGTAGGGTTCAGCAACCTTAGCCCTCCAGATGTTTTGGAACTACATCTCCCATAATGCTCAGCCTCTCATTTGAACGGCTGAGTCTCAGGGGAAATACAGTGCCAAAACATCTGAAGGGGCAATGCTGCAGACACATGCTTTATTGTTATAAAACATTTTGTCCCATCAAGGTCCTAAAGCAACGCCTGGTTTTGACATCTGCTGTGCCATCACTGCCCACTTAAAAAAAAGACAACATTTGCCGATTGTAAGGAATATACTCCTCTCCATTATGCCAGCTCACTCAGCTGCCTGTGATGATGTAATATCATTTTTTCCCTTTACCACTTATGAATAATTCTCCTAATTACTCTAAACCACAGCACTTTCACCTTCATCAGAACCTTAGCTATGCCTCATTCCTGCAATAAACAAATAAGCCTCCCATGCCGAAAATCCAGCTGCGCCAACTCCGGGGCACAGGGTCTATTCACCACAAATTGATCCATTGTGTCCCACCATTGCTGGACACCCATTCGGACTGTTGACTTTAGAAAATACTTTGCCCCACTAAGGACAAGTGGTTGGCACTCAAGATGCTGTGGAAGGCAATTTCATCCAGTATAGATCCTACTTAACCCAGAGCAACAATGACTAAAATCCTGCAATAGGATATAACAGCGCCACATGCCATGCGTATGTAAGGCTGGTGTCAGACGAGCGTAGTGTTCACGTCCGTGATTGCGCCTAAAAGTACGTCCGTGATAGCATGAAAGAAAGTCCATTGGAGCCTGACACATGAAGTACGTCCGCACTGAACTGCGGACGCACAACGGCCGCGGCAAACGGACGCAGGTTAGGCAAGAACGTAATACTGCTAGAACGGACGTGCAGAGTGCGCCACGTCCACAACGTCTGCATAGCTTTGTGTGTGAGTGATGGAGCATGGTCAGACGGACTGCATTTATACGTCCAGCATTTTTGACGGACAGAATGTTTTTTCATTGTAATTTATTTTCCCCTCCTACATCCGTCAAAAATAACTTCAGTGAAAAAACGGACTGTGTGACCACTACTGCGTCATCCGTACTGACGATGTCCGTACTGCACGGACGTACAGTCCGTAGAAATCACGCTCGTCTGACCCCAGCCTAAGCAGTGGACGTCACCATAAAGTCCACATTTCTGAAGCAAATCCCACCACTATCAACATGCTTATCCAAAGCTTCAGCGAGCCACACCTCACATAAGTTCCTCATCTTCAACAAAACAGAAAACAAAGGCCTGAGAACTCCACTTCTAACTTCTTTAGCCATGAAATGGACACAAGACGTTGACCAAAGAAAGGTGTAGTGTGACCAAAACTGCTAGTTACACATATTTAGAGCTGGCTGATGCCCGTCTACTGGCATATTGTGGCACATCAAAAGGAAGTGTGTTCTGGGCTGGATCACCGTGATACAAACCTAGGAATTTCAGAATGATACATCTTCTCACTGCTCACCCCAGCTTCCCCCTTAGACCATCAATAGAGTGTGGCAGGTGCGGTTTTTCAGGAATTTGTGGCATGACTGATGCCACACACACACAAGCTAAAACTGGCGCATGTTGCTAAATGTGCAAAGGAGGATCTGGTGACTTCCATCTATTTATACCCACTGTGGTTACACTGATCACCATGTTCACGCCAGGAGAAACGCTATACACACACACACACACACGGATAAGCCATGGCATTGCAGCTGTCCTGGACTGCATTCTTTATGTACAGCCAGATAAATAGCCAGCATGCCAGACGAATAGGGCACATAGGAAAATAACCAGAAGGGGGGGGGGGAGGTAAATGATAATTGCATATACACACACATATACACACACACACAGTGCTGCATAGGAACATTGTCAAAAATATAAAAACTTGACACATTTAAACTAAAACTGTTGGAAAGCTCAGATGTTTGTGTCGCCCAAACATTGGTTTCCAAAATAAAAACCACAATCTCCGCACCAAATCAGTGATGCACTGTATATACACAATACATATTTTGTGTTATATATATATATATATACACACATACATACATACATACATACATACACACACACATAAAAAAGGTATCACTACGTACGGCTATACTCGTGAGATATATATATTTTAGGCACAAGCCATTTGTAAATTGTACACCAAAGATCACTTACTGGCATTGCGTCCTCTCTGCTCGTCACTCACATGCCATGGAGGAGGTGCCAATGTGAACCCGCACACTCTGGCGCCTAGAATGCTATGGGACAAATAGAGATTCAAAACAGAGTGACACAGTGACAAAACAAACACAGGAAAAGTCAACACGGTGACACACATCAGGAAAATAACCATTACCTCCCCTTAAAAGCAACAGAGCTGTAGGTGGGCAAGGTGGTAGGAGGCATCAGATGGTTGAGCTGTTATGGGGCAGTGGGTGGGTGAGCTGGCTCTAGGCATTTGTCACTAAGGAGGGCCTGGGTGTTAAAGGACTGAAGCAGGGCAGCAAGTGGGTGAGGTGGCACACAGGATCTAGATTGAGGAGGTACAGGGCAGTGGAGTCCGCTAGTACAGGGTGGTAAGTGGGTGAGGTGGCATATGGATTTGAGGTGGTACAGGGTAGTGGAGTCAGGTGGGACAGGGCCCTGGACATGACTTGGTGGAGGCAGTAGTTGGTGAGGAGGCACAGGGAATTGGTTGGTAAGGACGGACAGGGCACCAGTGGTATAAGGTGGGGCAGGGCAGGAGATGGCTAAGGTAGTAGGGGGCATTTAAAGGGGTAAGAGCAGGAAGCCATGGGCTCGGTCAGAGCTTTGGGAGCATGCCTAGGGTTCACTTTGTCGTAGTGCAGTGGGGGCAGAGAGACAAAGGGAGTCAGGGGAGGGGGCGGCAGGTGTGTGGGCACGCAGTGACCCCAGTGAGGGAACTGAGGAGTCCTGACTCACCCCTAGCCTTGTCCTTCCTGCGGAGCAGAGCGGGCCAGATGGGGAAGAGAGGGAAGGAGAGCGCACAAAGGTGCGGGGGGAGCTGCGGGGGAGGAGCCCTGGCCACGGGGAGAAGGTAGAGCCCAGTAATAGGAGCCGCCGTCCCTCCCGCAGCATTGTACCCGGGCCCTGCTGGGAGGGGGAAGCCAGAAACCAGGATTAACCCCGTATCTGCCGCAGCCATCTACCCAGGCGGCGCGCCTCCAGGGGGCGCCAGATGCTGTGGTCACCCCGGGCGGCAGGGGGCGCCGTGCCATTGTGTGTCCCTGCTCTGCCTCCTAGTGCCCGGGGATGGGGAGACACCCTGCTGCGCCATCCCCTCACACACGGCACAGACTTTGCCTCTGTATCAGCACCGCGGACGTGATGTGTGGTCGGTAATTAACCCTCTCACTGCCCATGGCACCGGGGAGCGACTGGCACGGAGTGGAACGGGTTAAACGAGCTCTGTATTGCCGTGACTACCCGGGCAGGGAGCATTAACCCGCTCCGTGCCGCCCGCGTCCATCAATATGCTTTATTATGTGTTTGACTCGCGTGGGAACAGAGGGGCTCTTGTTATACAGAGAGTGCAGCACCAGCCCCCTCTATAAGCACACACAGGGGCTCTGTGCTCCGGCTCCCCCCCCCCCCTCACCCTGACTGCACAGCTACATACAGCACCACACACAGCACCATACAGCCACACACAGCACCACACAGCACCATACAGCCACACACAGCACCACACACAGCACCATACAGCCACACACAGCACCACACACAGCACCATACAGCCACACACAGCACCATACAGCCACACACAGCACCATACAGCCACACACAGCACCACACAGCACCATACAGCCACACACAGCACCACACACAGCACCATACAGCCACACACAGCACCACACAGCCACACACAGCACCATACAGCCACACACAGCACCACACAGCACCATACAGCCACACACAGCACCATACAGCCACACACAGCCACACACAGCACCATACAGCCACACACAGCCACACACAGCACCATACAGCCACACACAGCACACACACAGCACCATACAGCCACACACAGCACCACACACAGCACCATACAGCCACACACAGCACCATACAGCCACACACAGCACCATGCAGCCACACACAGCACCATGCAGCCACACACAGCACCATACAGCCACACACAGCACCACACACAGCACCATGCAGCCACACACAGCACCATACAGCCACACACAGCACCATGCAGCCACACACAGCACCATACAGCCACACACAGCACCATACAGCCACACACAGCACCATGCAGCCACACACAGCACCATGCAGCACGGCCTGCAAAGAAAAGCCACATATATCATCATTTATATATATATATACCTCCAACACAGCTTTACAATAAGTCTAGGGTCAGACTAATGCATTATTCGCAGCGACCGTCAAAAAGTGCGTCCGAACGCATTGACGTATTTTTTCATGGAATGCGCGAAAACGGTCATACGATGCGCATTTTCGTGCGTGATTTGTTACGGATCCAAACCAGGAAACTTTGGGTGTCTGGACGTTATGTTGGCCGGACATGAGCAGGGTCTGACGTCTCCAAATCACGCAGACACGCCGCTAGCGGACGCAGCGCACTCTGTACGTCTGTAGTACTAGCGGTTCTGCGTTCTCGAAAAAATGCGTTCATTTTCCACTTGCGTTGCGCGGCCACACTTTTGTTCGGCCGTACTTCGTATATTGGCCGTCATTGCGCAGCATTTCCTGCTACTGCGGCCGTGATTAAGTGCGCCTAAACGCACGTTAAAAATGCGCTAGTCTGACCCCAGTCTAAGGACTGGGGAATTAAGTAACAAAATTACAAAAAAAACTAGAAACTAGAGCCAAGAGGAGCAGAGGGCCTGGCTCACAGGAGTTTACAATCTAGAGGAGCAATGGGCCTGGCTCACAGGAGCTTAAAATCTAGAGGAGCAGAGGGCCTGGCTCACAGGAGTTTACAATCTAGAGGAGCAGTGGGCCTGGCTCACAGGAGTTTACAATCTAGAGGAGCAGAGGGTCCGGCTCACAGGAGCTTAGACTCTAGAGGAGCAGAGGGCCCGGCTCACAGGAGCTTACAATCTAGAGGAGCAGAGGGTCCGGCTCACAGGAGTTTACAATCTAGAGGAGCAGAGAGCCCGGCTCACAGGAGTTTACAATCTAGAGGAGCAGAGGGTCCGGCTCACAGGAGCTTAGACTCTAGAGGAGCAGAGGGTCCGGCTCACAGGAGCTTACAATCTAGAGGAGCAGAGGGTCCGGCTCACAGTAGCCTACAATCTAGAGGAGCAGAGGGCCCGGCTCACAGGAGTTTACAATCTAGAGGAGCAGAGGGTCCGGCTCACAGGAGCTTAGACTCTAGAGGAGCAGAGGGCCCGGCTCACAGGAGCTTACAATCTAGAGGAGCAGAGGGCCCGGCTCACAGGAGTTTACAATCTAGAGGAGCAGAGGGTCCGGCTCACAGTAGCCTACAATCTAGAGGAGCAGAGGGCCCGGCTCACAGGAGTTTACAATCTAGAGGAGCAGAGGGTCCGGCTCACAGGAGCTTAGACTCTAGAGGAGCAGAGGGCCCGGCTCACAGGAGTTTACAATCTAGAGGAGCAGAGGGCCCGGCTCACAGGAGTTTACAATCTAGAGGAGCAGAGGGTCCGGCTCACAGGAGCTTAGACTCTAGAGGAGCAGAGGGCCCGGCTCACAGGAGCTTACAATCTAGAGGAGCAGAGGGTCCGGCTCACAGGAGTTTACAATCTAGAGGAGCAGAGGGTCCGGCTCACAGGAGTTTACAATCTAGAGGAGCAGAGGGTCCGGCTCACAGGAGTTTACAATCTAGAGGAGCAGAGGGCCCGGCTCACAGGAGCTTACAATCTAGAGGAGCAGAGGGCCCGGCTCACAGGAGTTTACAATCTAGAGGAGCAGAGGGTCCGGCTCACAGGAGCTTACAATCTAGAGGAGCAGAGGGCCCGGCTCACAGGAGTTTACAATCTAGAGAATGTGAACTAGCGGGGTGCATGTGTGCTGGGTGGGAAGATGGTGTAAGAAATTAATAGAGGGGGTTCCTGGAGTGAGCAGATAGGCTTCTCTAAAGTAATGTGGTTTCAGAGACATCTTGAAGGACTGGAGTGACGGGGAGAGTCTGATGGTGCAAGGGAGGGAGTTCCATAGAAAGGGGGCAGCTCGGGAGATGTCCTGAAGGTGGGAGTTGGGGGTGCGGATTCAAGGAAACTATAACGTCAGATCATTGGCAGAGCGACTTGGTCGGGATGGGATGTACCTGAGAACAAACAGGCTTACGTTGGCACATGGGTTACTTTGGGTTATTTTGAGAGAGTACAGCAATATCCACATTCTCTGGGCATGGTGGGCACTATATATATGATTGGCTTTGCTGAATGTGTGACAAACTTAAGGTTGGCTAGACATAATGGAACAGTTCTGAAACATTTGGGGTGCCAAGGTTTGTCATCACTGTTTTAACCATCCATTCAGATTTGTCACCATTATGAATAATCTCTTTTTTCACCCCTCTGCTGCTCCTTTTGACCAGAGGTTTCACAGTCTGCATCACTCCATTACCTGTCTACTATAAATCCTCCTATTTTCTAATAATGTTACAATTTTTTAATACAGACAATGACAATCTCTATCACAAATAAACTGCTATTCTTGTTCTTCACCCCAACTCCCCCTGATTGTAATCGTGTCTAAATAAGGGAACAAGGTGCTACTCAGTGACTGCATTGTGAATACTCCCCCTAGATAATGTCTGATGAATGAGACAATCGATTGTTTATTGTTCCAGTAAACCTTAATCTGTCCAGCCTCGTATAGAAGCTTTTTTGCATTCGACACTATCTCCATATTTACTGCATGTCAGGAATTAATCCTACTTATTTAGCAGCTTCTGGATACTGCTTGCTCAACGTTCTACTCCTTATCCTCCTAAGGCCCGTGTCAGATGAATGCAGTGATCACGTCCGTGTTGCCACACAGTTTAACTTCCGTCGTAGCATAGAATCATGATCAATAGAGGCCCACACACGAGATATGTGTGCACCGAACTACGCACGTGGCAAACGGACGCAAGTTAGGCAAGAACGAAAAACCGCTAGACGGACGCGCACAGTGCGCCACGTCCGCGTAGCGGCCTGTGTGCGTGATGACGCAACGTCAGACGCAGTGCATTTGCGATGTCCATCATGTTGACGCTCAGATGTTTTTTGGTCTGGCTGACTGTACCTGTCATTTAATTTTGATTCCCATATTTCCCTTTTTTTTATACGTCCGTCTAAACACACGGACCGTGTGTTGTCTACAGTATCTTCCGTCAGTATGTCCATCCGTTGTGCACGCACGCAGAGTATGCTCAGACTGCGTTCATCTGACATTAGCCTTACTCGCAGTAGAAGGTGGCAGCTTCTGTTGTCTTTTAAAGGTAGAAGTTGATTGATATTAGGCTACAGAGTTTAGAGACAGGAAGACAGCTCAGCTATAAAACACAAAATATTCAATCGCTGCTCTAATTTTCAGCTGGAAAGGTAATAGTTGTCGTTACATGATGAGCCTTTTCGCAGATAGAAAAAAAAATGTAGTTTGTGGTAAATATCCAATACATCTACTTGTCGACTTTCGATCCATGCAAGTTATATTCATCCATACTTACATCCAACTCTATTGTTCTTAATAAATAACAAAAATAAAGTCTGACCTGTAGCACACTGTGATAAAATACCAAGAGAAGCAAAATTCAGAAATGTGTGAATTTCCAAGCGCAGCTATTCTCCATTCAGTGCTGTTCTACCACTGTTTGCAACACCTGTAAATGCATTCCAACGACTATGAAGTGACGATATACACTGAATTCCAAATGAGACAATGGTGAAAACAAAGGTGACTGCTTTAGTGGAAACTAAGATGGGAACGTTGGTGAAAACTACAATGGACTACAGTTAAAGTTCCCTAGCTGGTGAAGTAGTTATACTGTACTTGAATCATGGTAGTTCATTGATGTTTGCCATATTAATTCACCTTTGGTATGAATCCAGTATGCAGCAATACATCTAAAGTCAGACCGGTTCTACGCAGAAGAAACGTTTTTTTTTGTAAACACTGGAGACTGGGATGAATGCTGAGGATGGTTGGACGGGACACGAATAGGGCTGGGCAGTGGAGACACAAAACATAGGACAAAGGGGCAAGACAGGAAAAGAGCTGGACACAGACAGAAACAGAGAGAATACAAAGGGCACTTACAGGGTTATTCAACGAGATTCGAAAAGTCACCGCACGTTCGGTGACTTTTCGTTCTCTTCAATTCGGGGCAAATCGGCTTTCCCATTTCGGCTACCCTGCGGTGTATTCAGCAAGCACCACAGGGCGGTCGAAGTGCAGGGAAAAGCTGCCGAAAACCCAGCGAATGCACGCCGAAAACCCGCAAAAACATCTGGATTAACCCGTCGAAGACGCCAGAAAAACCCGAGCAGGAGCCGATCACACGCAGCGCAGCCGCCAGAAAAAGCCGACACCGCAGAATAAGGCAGTGAATAAATTAGTAAAACAGTTTGCTTGAATGTGTGAAAAGTGAAATGCTGTTTGCAGAAACTACTGAGCGAAAATGTCTGAAATTTACATATGCGGTCCAGGGAATGATAATAAAAAGGGCTGTTACAGAAAAAAGTAGTAAAGTTAAAAAAAAACAAAACGATAGGACTTTTTAAAAAAACATATGCTTAAAATATCCTAAAAAATCTATAAATAAAGAGACTCTTTACTGCAGAATTTTATAATGAACGGTTTATTAGATATTGAATTAAAACGGGAATATTTTTAACATTGACGCCTATGGGATTCGCCTGAATAAATCTGCCGCATGAAACCACCGAATGGCAGGACATTTAAGGAACCTTTCACTGCTGGTTTGTGTTCTCTGAATAGCCAAAGCATTGCTTCTCTATGGGGATTTCACTGCCCTTCGAACAGGCACCGAACAGGCACCGAATGTGCAGGCAATTCGCCAGGATTTGGCGTATTGCCTGCTCTCTGAATAGCCGAATGGCCAAGAAAGGTAACCGAACGCTGATTTTCAGCGTTCGGTTACCTTTCTCCAGCCATTCAGACCTCTTTGACTAACCCTGTTAGAAACTCATGGAAAGGACTAAGGTAGGGGTGAGATTAGCCAAGTGCAAGACAGAGGGTTGGTTACTGGCTAAAGACAAGGGAATCAGGAGGGCAGGCTGGATATTGATATGGCTGAGGGCACAGTGAGCGGTAAGGTGTTCACAGCAGTTAGTAGGCTGGAGGCTTAGGGACACAGTAGAAGACCTGCTGTGCTGAAGTAGGAGACACACAGGTTAAAGTGCTGGAACACACAATATACAGATCAAAGAGCTGGAGTACACTGGAGACTGCAGATGTTGCAGACCCCATTCAGAAGGCCAGCAAACATGTAAATACCTGTAAAAACAGGAAAGAAAGAAGAGACAATATGGATGCTTTCTCTAACAGCAGCCTCATGGTTATCTTTATTACACAGGTATGTTTTCAATTGCTTTTAAAACAATACAATTTTCATTCTAAATGACCAAGTAACATGTCATCTTAATTTCCACTATATGTCAATATATCTTTTCCTGTGAATCAGTCTCACAAACTTTACATCTTTATATATGCAACGTGCTTTAGCGATTCCTTTTGCTTCTGCACATAAGGTGATGTCATACATGCAAAGACATATAAGAATTTCTCTAATAGAAGGTAATAATGCACCTGAGATTATCTGCATAAAGTACGTTTAAATGTACATAGCTGACTCTGCATCAGACAATCCTGCTACTACCTTTACACATGGTCTTTACAGCGATATTAAAACAAATCACTTTTGTGTTTCTTAGGCTAGGGTCAGACTAACGCATTTTTCACGTTGTCCGTGAAAATGTGCGTTCGAAGAATGGACGTATTTTTTCACGGAATACGCATAGCGGTCATACTATGCGCAGTTTCATCCGTGATTTTGTACGGATCATCAATAAAACACTTCTTGCATCTGGACGTTATGTTGGCCGGACATTAGCAGCGTCTGATGTCTCCAATTCACGCACACACGCCGCTAGCGGACGCAGCGCACTCTGTACGTCAGTACTAGTGGTTTAACGTTCTCGAAAAAATGCGTTCATTTTCCACTTGCGTTGTGCAGCCGGACTTTTGTGCGACCGTACTTCGTATATTGCTGTCATTGCCCGGCATCTGCTGCTAGCACGGCCGTGATTAAGTGCGCCAGAACGCGCGTTCGCACTGCCTCAGTCTGACCCTAGCCTTAGACAAACTTAACTGCACCGTGTCTGGATGAGAGCTTTATAATCTGAATATTAATTAACTTAACCTAAACATTAAACAGCTATCATTTAACCCCAATGAACACTGCATTTATTAAAGCGTAACTGGAGCCTGCAACCTCCTAGTGATTCTCCTAAGAATACCTTATTTACTCTCATCTGACTTCCTGCACAGTCAATACAGCTGTATATAACAGATTTATTCTGCATTTTAAATGTTTTGGGAGTTATTTTCCACTTTAGGCTTACCTGTAAAAACAGGAAAGAAAGAAGAGAAACAATATGGATGCTTTCTCTAACAGCAGCCTCATAGTTATGAGGTGAAAGCATTGCCACACCCATACAGGGATATTCAGAGAGCGGTGAAAAGCAGGAGAATGACTGGAGTATGGAAAATTCTAGGTCAAAATAGCGATGAGGGGCTGAGAGTTGTCACATTCATGATGCATCTGGGGAAGGAAGAGTCCTCTTAAGGGTCTATTAACTCAGCACTAAAATTTCAGGGAAATGTTGGTGCTTTTCCCTTCGGCGCCGTTTGGTGCTCTTCGGTCATTATATGTAGATGACATTTCATTTAATTCAGTATTTAGCGAATGGTCACTGTAGTGCCCCGGAGACGGAGTCGCCAAAGCCCACAAAAAAGTTGTAGAAATTCGCCAAAAAGCACCAAAGAGTACCAACTGACCTTGGTGAATTCCACCATACTGCAAAAAAAACAAAAAATGGAATTCTCCTAATAGGTGTTTAATCCAATAAAAATCATTAAAATGTGTCTAAATAATAAAAAAACTTCCTTAAAAAAAAAGAATAAGGTGGTCTGTTACAGAATAAAAAAAAAGCCTTTTAAAAAATTGAGAAACAAAAGTTTTGGCAAAAATACAAAAAGGTGTTCAAAGAAATAAATATCTAAAAAGTATTTGTGCTAAAAATGACAAAAATAAACAGTCTTTTAAAAAAAAGAAAAATTATGGGCTCTATTACCTGCTTCGCGCAAAAGCGCACGCGCAGCGCTATTTAAACGTTAAATGTTAACGCGCGTAAATGAACGCTGGTATTACAATCCGAGAGCATTTTTTCATCTGTCAAAAAATAACGCGCGCGTTAACGCTGCACGCAGAAATCAGTGGGCGGACTGTTTTTTCACGCAATTCAGCCAATCTGAATTAAGAACCACAATTATCTCCCGTTAAGTTTTTGTGCCTGTCAAAGTCAATCTGCGCATATATGCTGCAGCAATAATAAAAACACACATAGTTTCTCCATTTTATTGTTTAGGTATGTGTAGAATGTGTAACTATACTTTGCTGTATTTTTTATTTCGGGCTGGTGTATTTGGTTTTCGGCCAAAACGTTCAGATTTGCCATTAACACCAGCTTTAAGGCTGGGGTCAGACTAGCGCACTTTTAACGTGCATTCTGGCGCACATAATCACGGCCGCACTAGCAGCAAATGACGGGCAATGACAGCCAATATACTAAGTACGGTCGCACGAAGGTCCGGCCGCGCAACGCAAGTGGAAAATGAACGCATTTTTTCGAGAACGCAGAACCGCTAGTACGGACGTACAGAGTGCGCTGCAGCGGCATAGCGGTGTGTGTGTGTGATTTGGAGACGTCAGACCCTGCTCGTGTCCGGCCAACATAACGTCCAGACACCCAAAGTTTCCTGGTTTGGATCTGTAAAAAATCACGCACAAAAATGCGCATCGTATGACCGTTTTCGCGTATTCCATGAAAAAATATGTCAATGCGTTCGGACGCACTTCTTTACGTTCGCGTGTAAAAATGCTTTCGTTTGACCCTAGCCTTAAAAGACGTTAAAATTATGTGCGCAAACGTTGTCCGTTAAAATTTGCGCATAACTTGTAATACAATCCGCGTACCAGTGCACAAACGCATTTGCGCTCACAATGTTAAGTATAGAACGCGCAATGTATGTTACGCTCGCAAAGGGTTCGCGCAGGTTCACCAGCGGTAGACGTTAACGCGCATTTTTTGAGTGGACATTGTAATACGACGTTCTGCGCAGAGGGTTTTTCCCCTCGCGTTAATGCGTTTTTGCGCACGCGTTCATGTTTGCGCAAAGTATTTAATAGAGCCCTATGTTTTTACATTGAATCCTATGGGATTCACCTTCTTACATCTGTTGAGTTGAAACACTGAAAATCAGGTAATTTCACCGACACCTCAGTGCACTTTGCTGTTCTATGAATAGACGAATAATTACTTCTCTATGAGCTAATTTCACTGCTGCGAAAGACCTCCGAACTGCACTGTACTTTGTCGTCAATTCGCCTGTATTTGGCGAATTGACAGCTTAGTGTATAGACGAACTGCCCTGAAATTGCACTGAACGGTTAAATTCACTATTCGGTGCAATTCAGTGGCAAATTCTGTGCTTAGTGAACAGAGCCTATAGTGTCCAGAATACAATATTAGGGTAAAGTACTAAATGTAGGGCAATCACCATGGGAATCATTGGTGAACACTCAGATAGCTTTTTATTTGTCTATATACATAAAATATAGGAAGGGAAAGATACAGATAGATTACATCAGGGATCTCATATTGATCAGTTGTTCATTACCTGCAATTCCCAGAATACTGTAAATGCAACAAATGGCCAGAGAATCAAGGGAGTTGTAGTTCAGAAACATCTGGATAATATAGATAAACAGCCAGACAGAAAGAGATATATGGATAGTTAGGTAAATAGAAAGACAGACATGTAGAGACATATTGATGGATAGATAGAAAAATTGAATGGTGTAAATGCTCAATTTGCTGTGTGTTCCTCTACGCAGCCATTCATCTAGTCTATGCCCACAGTCCATGCTATCTATTTCCCTATATGACTTTTTCCCTTTCCTTCTCAGTTCCCCTCCATCCCTCCCCCTCTCTCTCTGTCTTCCTGTAACGCAATCTGGATCAGCTGCAAGTTTCCTCGGGTCCCTGCTCATCCTCATAGACACGGTAAATTATTTTACTTTACCCCCATGTATTATATCCCTCATACCTCTGACTCACCCTGCTGTACTTCCCACCCTCAGATCTCTCCATCCATCTCCTCCTTCTCCATCTGAAAGTTTTCATCACTCTTCCATACCGTAACGTCTCTCGCTGTGTCCCCTACTTTGGTCATGGATTCCACTTAATACATAACATGAAGCATACACATCATTACAGGTCACACTCTTATTTGTCTCTTGGCTCTCTTCTTCTCTCCCATGTTCTACCCCTCAGGATTGTGCCCTGCAGCCTCCTTTGACTGCTTTCTGCTTGCCCTTGTGGTGTCCCACAGCCTGGGTATGAGTGAGCAGGACGAGCCCCGCGGCTGTGGCAGCAATCTGCTGGACAGTGACTTCCTCAGGTCCCTGAAAGGACGGATCCTTCTCCTAGAGCTGGTAACTGGGTGGGGGGGATTATCACCCTTACACACACATTATACGCCCTGTTATAAGCAGCATCACATGCACATTTACTTTTTCCTCCCCAGATGTGCGCTGATTAAACCACATTCATCCTTGTTAAAGAGATTTTCTAGGATTTTTGAACTTCCCCTAACATTTCACTGTGTTAAAAGAAGCATTTTTCTTCATTTACGTCCATTATTTATGTTTTACCTTTAGCAAGTTATTGCTATTTAAAGGAGAATCTTCCGACTTGATGAACTCATCCGCTTTGATTATGTAGACCACAATCAGAGAGTAGTTACCATGCACTTGGTTTTAGTGATTTTATTCTGGAGGACAGTCAACTGAAGGTGTCTGATCACCCACAACCTCTGAATCAGGGGCACCAAAGGCAAATATCAACAGGGTATTGACCGACTCTTCCTCTACTATCTGTGTCTCATATGACACAAATCCACTTTGCAATGCTGCAAAACGAATTCAAGTTACATAGCTTTGAAAAGAGGTAATAGTTAGTGTAGATTCTTAGGGCTAGATTACATACCAAACACTAATTGTAGCATTCAGATATATAAGCGTTAACGCCAGGATAAGTGACTTTAACACATGCCCCCCATATTGCCTTCCTAACGCTAAACGCAGTAAAAATCCATTAGCGTTTCAGTGATTGCGCTAGCTTGTACTACCTTACTGTACTTAACGCACCCCATACTTAACATGGGGAGTGCAATCTGTAATTAGCGTTAGGATAAGTAGGGTATTAAAAAAGTCCTAGCCCTAATTACTGCACCGATGGGGTAAACAAATTTTTACTGTGTCCTAAAAGTGGTGCTAAATGATTCCGCTGTTGCAGAATTAGTTAGTACCAGCTACCCCCCCAAAAAAAATCTGATACTCACTCTCATCCCGCGGCTAAAACGGTGGCATGATCCACTGCTTCCTGCTGCCAGGAGCAGAGTAAGACTGGGGACACATAGTCCCCAGTCTCCCTCCGTTATTACACTGCGTCGCTGCTCAATCTCATGGCCTGACCGCAGAACCCTACATGGAGACCTATGGACTCCAAGAGGTGATACTTGCAGCAGGATGGAAGTGCTACCATGAGTATCACTGAGGGTAGCACCTCGTTACAAGGCAAGGTGTCCTTAGTAGTGCCTGCACCAGAATCTCACGCTAAGATTTGGACACTGTGGGGAAATCTGCAGGCGCAGGTTTTCTCCGTTAGTGTCCCTATTTTGGCGTGAACTTTGCAATCTAGCAGTTAGCTGGTAAATAAAACGCTTCCCCACAGACTCTTCTTTTAAACAGGAATAACTCTAGAATGTAGAAGATAAATTATGGAAGTAAGAAAGGGAAAAATCTTTTAATATATTACAACAGTGAATGAATCGGTTTGGGGAAAGTTCAAAACCCACTTAAAAGGATATACAGGAATTCATTGATCAACCCATTCCTAAACACATCATTTCCCTGTAAGATCCATATTAAACCATCGAGTACACACATGTTCCAATTCACACACTGTAAATGTGCATTACCGTAGTTTTCGTCCACAATAATTTTTGAATGAAATATAGGCATTTCGGGGATTCTGGAGCATTCGTAATTCCAAATCGCCAGGTAATGATACAATGTTATCAAATCGATACAAAATTATCGCATCAATTCAAAATCGTTTTCCTATCTGAAAAATATTGCATTCTTTGTACAACAGTAACCCGAGCCCTAACCCTAATACAAGCATTAACAGTTTCTGTAGCCCCAACAGTAACCTTAACACAAACAGAATCAGTAAGCCTAACAGTAACTCTAACAGTAACCCTAATATAAACAGAAACACGGCAGTAACACTAACAGTAACTCAACCCAAGATGTAACCAGGGCTGGATTGGCCTAGCGGGATACCGGGAGGGATCCCGGCAGGCTGTTTGATTTATGGGCTGATGGTGCTGGGGAGCCGTGCGGCCCTGCCTCCTCCATTCCAGCAGCAGCTTCAGGTCCTGACAGGGAGGTAAAGAGGCACACTGTGAGTAAATTAAGTTGCAGTGGGGGGATTCATGTCTAGTGAAGTTTTTCTGATATTCCTCCTTATATGATTTATTTGGTCCTATTTATATAAATAACTGTTTAATGTGTTCACTCTATCAGGGTTATTCAGGGAGCACCGAATTGTCACTGACATTTCAGTGCTCTCTGGTTCACCTCACTTCGACAAGTTAAATTTGCAGACCGTGCGGTGAATTCAGCACTCATCGCAAGGTCCCCAAAGTGCGGTGAATCGACCCATCGAACGCTGCAAACCTGCTGAATGCCGCAGATCAACCCAAAGGCAGCCGCAAAACCCACTGAGCAAACCGCCGAACACACCTGCCAAGCGCAGCCACCGAAGAGACTGCCAAACGCACCTGCAAGCCACCCAAAGAGACTGCCGAACGCACCCATAAGCCACCAAAGACACTGCTGAACGCACCCGCAAGCCACCGAAGAGACTGCCGAACGTACCCGACGGCCTGCCCATGCAGCCACAAAAAGCTGACCAGCAGCTGAAAGGGTTTTAAAGAAAAAAAAAACACCCAATTTTTAAATGTGGTTTGCAAAATACTACTGCATGAAAATGCCTGGAAATAGTATATAAAGTCCTATGAATAATAATAAAAAGGCCTGTTAGAGAAAAAAAAACATTTTAAAATAATTCACCAGAAAAATGCCTCAAAAAAGAGACTTTTTGCTGCAAATTAAAAGAATAAATGGTTTATTAGATATTGGATAAAATGGGAATATTTTTAACATTGAAACCTATGGGATTCGCCTGATTAAACCTGCCGAATGAAACCACTGAACTTCAGGGAAATTTCACTGTCATTTCTCTGCTGTTCAGTGTCTGTGTGAATAGTTTAACCATTGCTTCTCTATGGGGGATTTCACTGATGCCGAACAGGCACCATTTTTCCCTGGCAATTCAACAAAATTTGCCAAACTGCCTGCTCTTTGAATAGCCGAATGGCCCCGAAATTGCACCGTATAGGGAAATCCCCAGTTTGGTGCAATTTTTGGACCAGTTTGGCTCTCTTTGAATAACCCCGTATATGTGGGACTTTAGACTAACTCAAAGACTGGTCAGTAATGAGAGCTGTAATTATTATTTTATTATTATGGAATGTCTCCTCTAGTTATATACCAGGATTTTATTTCTGCTTCTTTTATTTTTCCTGTGTTCTTTCACCATAAGAGCTTGTGGGCACTATTCCTTGCCCTGTGTTAAAACGGGGACGCTAAGGTGAATCATGTGCACCTGCAGGTTTCCCCTTAGTGTCCCCGTTTAAGCTCCATATTACGGGTCAGGAGCGGATTCAGAAGTCTGCCCCGTAATGCAGCACTAAGCGCCACTGCAAGTACCTGCTACTGCAGTCCATAGGACTCCATGGAGGCTTTTGCTGCCCGGCCGCGTGACCTGCAGGATCTCGCCTCTCGTGAGATCTTGCAGGTCCACAACTTGATTCGTGGAGGGAGACTGGGGACTTTTTGTAAATACAGAAAAAATGGCGTCGCGCCCATACTCACCGGAGCGGCAGCAACTGCCAGGAGTAACAGCCCAGTTAATGTATAAAACATAACAAGGAAAAAAGGTGTCATCTGCGCTCGTTTCTATGTGTTCCATGTACAACAAAACTGAGGTTTTTGTTTGTTTCAATGGCCATTGCAACGTAAGCTCACTTGCCACTTCACGGCACCTCTTTGCAGAGTGAGTACCTAACAAATGTAACCAAAAGGCCGCTCTACTGAGCAGCTCCAAGCCCCTCCTGCTGCTTTTCATCCAAGGTGAGGCAAAGATATGGTGGGTTTTATGTATACACGCACCAAACACTTCCCATTTGGGATTAAAAACAAAAACATGGAAAGAGGAACAGCTGCAGAACGACGGACTGGTGTTACAAGCATGATATACATAAATACAGAAAAAATGGCTTCGCGCCCATACTCACCAGAGCAGCAGCAACTGCCAGGAGTAACAGCCCAGTTAATGTATAAAACATAACAAGGAAAAAAGGTGTCATCTGCGCTCGTTTCTATGTGTTCCATGTACAACAAAACTGAGGTTTTTGTTTGTTTCAATGGCCATTGCAACGTAAGCTCACTCACTCACTTTTTGTCCCCAGTCTCACTCTGCTCCCTGTGGCCAGAAGAGGCTGATCGGCCCACTGTTCTCGCCACGGGATGAGAGATGCGTCTCTGATTATTTTTTTTTTAGCTGGTGATAAATGATTCCAGGATAAATGGTATTAGTTAGCACCAGCTTCTAGCGGTGGTTAACTTTTGGGTTACCTCATCAGTGCAGTAATTCGCGTTAGGACTTGTACTGATGAGAGACTGACTGGGAACGAAGAGGCTTAAGCATGTTCCCTGTTTAAAGAAAAGAGTAGAAAGTTGGGAGGAGTTACAATGGTTCCCCTTTTGTTTCAGGATTATCGCTGGGATTGGGTCTCGGGGGCAGATAACAGAAAGGGGAGGGCCAGGGGTAATAGAAAAGGGTAAGCAAAGGACAGATGAAATCAGTCTAACCTTTGTCTTTTTGGACAGCCAACTCCATTTTACCATCACCATCAGCATATGAAAACCAACGACTGGATAAGTATTCCTGGCTGTATCAATCTGTTTTATATTCCCTTTTATTATAGTCTGCTAAATATATATATATTCCTAGTTCTATTATTACCTGGATAAATAGGTGCAGGTTTTCCATTGTATTGATTTGCAGGTTTTAACACAGGTAGCCTCCTGGTTTGAAGATCCTCCCGGCCTGCTATCTGCTATAAAGAGAGCAGCGTGTGGTCGCGCTAGCTTAGCCACGTGGGGCCGGCCGCTATTTCTGGGCAATGCTGGTGGTTCATTGCGGTTGCCAGTGCTATCTGGCTGGATCTATGGTACCAGTGTTATCTGGTGTTACCTAGTCCAAGAAAGCGAGGATCGCTGATAATTCTGCCACAAAGGCAATGATTTTTGGCCTTTGATTATAAATAAAAGACGTGACCTTTTCAAACCGCCAATACTTTTGTCATGTGTTTTTATTTATGGGGAGAGCGGGGGCGGGGGTGGGGGGGATGGTTTGGGGGGTTGAAGGGAAGTAAAGGTAACTTAAGAGAAAGGTAATGGTGGAAGAGTAATAAGGGGTAAAATGCTTATGCGCTCTCTATCCTTAACATGGGAAGCGCAAAGTACAGTAAGCTCACAGAAGCGAGCACAATCACTAATGCTCTAAGGGTTGTATTTTTTTAGCCCGTTAGCGTTCAGATTGTAATATGGGGCATGTGTTAAAGTCACTTAATTTAGCGCTATAGGGCTGGTCTAAATTTTTTTTCCAGGGCTGATTTTTATTCCCAGTCCGGCCCTGGATGTAACCCTAAACCTAACACAAATGTGACCAGTAACTGTAACCCTAACAGTAACACTAACACAGTCACTTATATAGCACCAAAAGATTCCACAGCACTTTACAATGGGTAGGCACAAATGTGAGATATAATATGTAATGATACATTAAGAACAGATGGTCCTGCCCGTAGGATAATTGTCTTGGTCCTGCTAATACAGCACTGTATACAAGTGCTCAGCCAGACATTTTGTGAGTTTACAATCTATGGGACAGAGGTATGTGAAACAAGAAAGAGCAGGGAAGTGTGGAGCTGACGGCCAGAAAGGAAATAGCAGGGATTGCATGAGAAGGACTAGAAACTTGGGCTTGAAAAGAGTAATTAGATAGAAAGTAGAAGCAGCTGGAAGGGAGAAGTATAACTTTAGACCTGGGACTGGGTGGGAGGGTGGATGGGGAGAGCAGGCGGGACTGCAGAGTGGAAAGATAGGAGCTGGAATGGTGATGGCTTTGGATGGTGAGCTGTATGAGGAAAGAGACTTACAGGGTTATTCAAAGAGATCCAAATTGTGGCCGAAAGGTAACCGAACAGTGAAAATCAGCGTACGGTTACCTTTCCTCGCCATTCGGCTATTCAGAGAGCAAGCAGTTCGCCAATTGCCTGCACATACGGTGCCTGTTCGGTGCCTGTTCGAGGGCAGTGAAACCCCCATAGTGAAGCAATGCTTTGTTTATTCAGAGAACTAAAACCAGCAGTGAAAAGTTGCCGAATTGCCCTGCTGTTCAGTAGTTTCATGCGGCAGATTTATTCAGCCGAATCCCATAGGCTTCAATGTTAAAAATATTCCTGTTTTAATCCAATATCTAATAAACCGTTGATTATAATATTCTGCAGTAAAAAGTCTCTTTATTTATAGATTTTTTTTGGATCTTTTAGGCATTTTTCTGGATTTTTTGGTTAATTTTCTTTTCTGTATTTTCTTTTAAATCATTTTTTCTTTTTCTGTAACACCCCTTTTTATTATCATTCATTGGATCTTATGTGTAAATTTCAGACATTTTCGTTCCGTAGTTTCTTTGCAAACAGCATTTCACTTTTTAAACACTCAAGCGTACTGTTTTTTTTTTCGCTCCATTTGTCTCCGGTGTCGGGTTTTTCCGGCGACTGCTCTGCGCTGTTATCAGAGGCTGCTCAGGTTTCTCTGGCGTGTACGCAGGGTTTTGCGGTGAGTGTTCGGCGGGTTTGCGGCGGCTTTTGCCTGCACTACGAAGGCCCTGTGGTGCTTGCTGAATAACCGCAGGGTCGCCGAAATGGGATCGCCAAATCGCCTCGAATTGAAGAGAACGAAAAGTCACCAAATGTGCAGTGACTTTTCAATTCTCTTCGAATAACCCTGATAGATTTAAGGAGAGTGGGCTGTGTATGAGAGGTATTAATGACACAAGGAGGGGATTGGGAAGCAATTTAACAAAAACCGAGAGAAAAATTTAAAAAGAAAACTAGTCAGCCAGAAATTAATACATAAATGCAAGAATAAAATATGTACAATAGGATTAGAGCGGAGGTTGTGGAGTGGTGTGGCAGATGACATATTGATAGCAGGATACCTTGGTTTGTTTCAGAGTGGAAATGCAGGAACTCACAGAACAGAACCAGCAGGAATAACAGTAACTGTAACCTTAACAGTAACCAAATCCTAGAGAAAACCCTAAACTTGGCCTTACCCCTAATTCAAACAGTAACTGTAACCCTAACACAAACAGAACAGTATGCCTAACAGTAACCCGACCCTAGAAGTAATCCTAACCCCGATGCTAACCCTAATGTACATTTAGGGTAGAGGGGATATAGGGAGCAGTATAAAGTGAGACAGGTCGGAGGAAGTAAAGATGGGGTTTTAGAGAGAGACCCACCATTGTGACATGTTAAAACAGCTAAACTGGCCATCGCTAGAATCCAGACGCACCCTTCACCTTTCCAGCCTGGTGTTTAAGAGCATCTCTGGGAAGCTGCCACCCTACCTGAATAGACTGCTTCCCCCAGCAGCTCCCTCATCCTATAACCTCCGATCCAGGACCAGCACCTTACTTGCAATACCACAATACAAAAAGACAGTGGCTCGGTCCTCATTTTCCTACAGAGCACCACAATTATGGAATAACCTCCCAGACACCATCAAATCTTCCACCAGTCTTAAGTCACTCAAAATTTCCCTGTTAACATACCTCAATACAGAATGCACCTGTAAACATGTAACCTAGTGACTATATTTCCTACATATTTATTTTCTGTTAATCTGTATATTTGTGTTGTTAATATCTTACATTGTATTACTTTGTATTTCTGTAAATGTAACACTTCAATGTACTTGAACCCAGGACATACTTGAAAACGAGAGAAATCTCAATGTATCCTTCCTGGTAAAATCCTTTATAAATAAATAAATAAATAAATAAATAAGGCTATAGAGGGAGATATAGGAGGATATTGGGGCTAAAAATACTTCTGTCTGCAAAATTCTAGACATTTCCAAAAATTATAACATTTGTCTAAATTTCAGATTGATCCGAATAGACAAATTCGAAGAATTCCGAAATCTTAAATTTTTGGTTTCTGAAATTTGCCAAAACAAAACAAAATTTTGGGCTGTGCACATGGCACATCTCCTTTGCCCCCTCCATTCACACTGACTGTTCTCTTGGTGCTGGCCGCACACGGGGCATTATTCTCTTGTTCGCGCTAACATGTGGACACTAATGGGGAAAATCTGCACCTGCAGATTTCCCCGTAGTGTCCCTATGTTACCTCGATATTCGGAGGCATGCACTACCTTAGTGCCTCCTCCCGAAATGCAGCGCTAACCACTGGGGTACTCGTAGTAGCGCTTCCTCATCGCTGTGAGTATCACCTCTTGGAGTCCATAGGATACCATGGAGCGTTGTGCATCCCGGGCTACGAGACTTGCTCGAGCTCACGCAGCGCTGCGGAGTGATCACGAATGGAGACTGGGAACTATTTGTTCCCAGTTTCACAAATATATGTGTGTTTCTTTATAGCGGTAGACAAAACTGGGCTGCTCACTTTTAAATGCCCGGGTCTGTTTTTCGTCCCTCTCCTGGGCCTGCTATTATATGTTATATTTTTTTATCAGCCCAACATTGTATTTTCATGTGTGTGAGTATCTTCAACAAATGTGCCTTTGTTCCCAGGTTCTCTGTTTTGTGGTCTTTGTCTGCTTCGCTGCTACCCTGTCCTCCTACCTGGCAGCTCCGCTCTTCGAGTTCATCATCACCCTCATTTTCATCATCTTACTCTCCAGTCAATACAACCAGCGCCTGACTACGCTCAACTGGCCATGCATGGTGTGTGCCCTCTTACTACTCTTAGCAATGCATGGGGGGGTTGCCTAGGTGCATGCTCAATTGCCGAATGTCCCATTTTCCCAGGCATAGTCCAGAATTTTGAAGTCCTGTCCCAAGTCCTTATGTGTCCCAGAACATGTTCCAAATTGTGACATCTGCCCAGCAGTCGGGTTTGCAAACAACACTATTACATATGTAACTGTTTTAGTTAAATGCAATGTAATAGTTTAGTAACTAATATATACAGTGATATATTTATGTCCAAGAATACTCCTGATAACTCAACCATGACTATAATTACTGATTACTGCTCATGTGCTGCTTCGCTAATTATAGGATGAACTATACTATAAGTCACTGGCGTTTGCAGCCCATTATGTTAGGGTGTGCACCCATGGAAAATGGATTAATTGAAAACTTATGCTTAGAAGATTTTGTGCATAATGCAGTTTTTTCATTAGAAATAAGAAGCCTGTAATCAGAGATACAGTCAGTTATTATTATTATTAATCTTTATTTATAAAGCGCCAACATATTCCGCAGCGCTGCACAATGGGGGAGCACAAACATGAGACATACATGATAAATAAGGAAAAGACAACCCTGCTCGTAGGATAGCTAGTCTAGGAAATGCAGCACTTTAACCAAGTGCTCAGCCAGACATCCCGTGAGTTTACAATCTAAAGTTTTTATGCTATCCATCCTGAACCAGATAAGTGACATCTGAAATGTCAATGTAAAAGCAGAAAGAGAACCTCTTTACCCAACATTAGGGTGTGCCTGGGCACACTAGGCACACCCTCTGCACGCGCCTATGCTATAAGTATAATGTGTGGGTGTTTTGGGGACGAGCAGAGTGTGTGACACTGTGTAAATATTTTGTGGGTATTGCTAAATAAACCATTTGCGGGAGGTGCCCTGTAAACCATTGTTGGGAGTAGCCATACACCATTGTTAGGCAGGGCTGTGTAAGCCATGGGTGGGAAGAGCTGTGTGAAAAATGGGGGCAATACCAAACGTTGGGGTTAGAGTTTAGGCAACAGATTCAACTCAGTTTTTTATGTGTGCTGTGCTACAATCAGGAAAACAGACATTGTTTGTTGGCTTTCTTTAAAAACAAACAAAACACTTGGTGTGAACCCACTTTTTAGACCTGTGACTATGATGGGTGTTACATTTAGGTTTTACATCTTATTTACATTTAGTTGAGTACCAAGTCAGATTCCCTAATCCTTCATGCTCACTATACAGCTCAGGTTTGCCAGATCAGCCATGGTTTCTGTGCGGCATCTAACATCTATGTGCTAATGGGAAGCACATCAAACAGCCTTGCATTATAAAGAATTTTCCTGCTACAAGAGGGACATCAAATCATTAATTAAAGTATAGATAATGATATTGCAGAAGAACACTTTTATGTGCCACCTACTAGTATGTGCAAATTATGCGTGTCCTGGAAAATATATCTGATCTGCCATCCCAAATCTCTGTATTTAAATTTGGTAAATAAAAGGAAACAATACCTCTTCAAAACAATATAATTCCCAATTTAACCCAACCCAGGACATACTTGAAAACGAGAGAAATCTCAATGTATCCTTCCTGGTAAAATCCTTTATAAATAAAATAAAATGAATGTGTTTGGAATTTCTATCTACTGCCATTCAGAGATTTAGAGATGTAGCTTCTTTTATATTGATATTTGGTATATCTGGCTCTCTTATAGCAGTATTCTATCTAGGCAATGTGTAATAGTTCCTCCCCATGGGATTAGATTGTTTTTGGAGCAGGAGGAAGAAGAAGTTAATTAGTTTTGTGTATTTTTTGGCTAATCTGCTGCTGACCTCAGTTATGATGCAGGAAACGAGTCCACAACCTTCAATCCAAAATATTTCTACTGACTGAAATACAAACATTTCAGGCCCCATTCATTTTTTTATGACTCTGAAAGAGTAGAATTGTCACGTCGTGTCGGGTGCTGGATCCGGGGTGGTAGGTTCGAGCCCAATGTGCAATGAACGAGGCAGATATGCAAGTGTAAGTGAATAAAGGATTTTATTTATAGACACAGGGAGGACTAAATAAAAGGCAGTAAGTAAATATGAAGAGGCTGGGCGAGACGGGGAAGACACTGTAAATAATAAACAGCTATAGGGTTAACTGAAGACACTGAGGAATAGACAGGATGGGAGAAGGGTGGACAAAAGGCAACACTGAACTAAGAATAAAGAAGGAGGAAATAATACAGGTACAAGACTGTTACTGGTACTGGAAGTATACAGAGCAACAGAAGGGAGACAATACTATGAATAGAATAACATTGAAGGTTATAGAAGGTGATAGGAGTTGGCGGAGTAGGCTAGATGTATATAGAGGGACCTATGGATGAGGATAAATGGGAGTAGGAGTAATGGGTAATCCTTGGAGTGGGGGCTTTAGATGCAAGTCCTTAGGGCATAAAATAGAATTAGATATCAATAGGATGAAGGCAGTAAATCGGAATCCTGAAGGTTGAAGCTGTAACTATAATCTTTGTAACGAGGGTTGTGGATGCAAATCCTTAGGAAAAAGGCATTGGTAGGATCCTTAAAACAAAAGCAAGACGAAACCAAAGCAAAGTTCTAATGTGCCGTATCCATGGGGTAAATCCGTAAGCAAATCCAGGTACAGTTCCATAGATCTTGGATCGGCAGCAGGCAAGCAAAGTCCAGATAAACAAAGGCAGAAGGTCTGGGGAGAGGTATCAGGAGAACAGGTCTCTGTGAGATCAGGCAGCACACTGACACATTGGCAATACAGAAGCATTGGGGCCTAGGTGTGTTCTCTTTTGTGGTTCTATTTTTAATAGAGTATCCCTTTAAGATCCAGTTATATCATTCTTTTTCTATATCCCTTAGCACAAACACGTAATAAGTGTCCAGAAGAAGATGTGGCAGCAGGCTGTGAATTTTATCAGCACCTCTGTAACCCTATGCACAAAGGGCCCTATTCCAACCCTGATGTAAACGTAACCAGAGCTGTTGTAAACTTACCTACTCCATAGAGCCAGATCACAACTTGGACGTTAAGCTAAGTGGCCGAACATAAAGCTTTACCTCACTGACTCAAGCACTGAGCTAAAATTTAATTTGTCCTTTTCTTTCTGAGATGCAAGCTCAGCTTACATTTCAGATGCAGTGCCTGGTTATTGTACTTAAATGTCTCCCAGGGGCAGACTGTGCCGGGGGGCAGGGTGGCAAGCATCCCCCGGGCTGCCGCAATGTGTGCCCGGTGTGACACACATCTCTGCTGGCACATTGAGCGGCCGCTAGACCTCCTTGCTGGTCGGCCGGCCTACATAGCCAGCCGCCCAGCAAGGCAGTTTTAGTCACCTAAAGAGGGAGGGAGGGCGGCCGGCGAGATGCTATCAGTGGGGCCAGCTGCTTCTGATTACGTCACAGGGAGCGCCCACACACATGCGGCCTGGGATTAAGGCGCGTGTTTGGGCTGGATCCTCCCTGTGACAGGACGTGCATCTCCCTCCCAGCTCCTGTCAGCCAGCACGCGACGGTCACCAGGCCACTGCCAGCCATGAGGTATGCGGGGGTGGGGGCGGGGGCGGAGAATGCATTAATTGGTATGGGGGGAGAAAATCTATGAATATGGAATGCTGGGGGTGAATTAATTTGGAATGCTGGGGGTGAATTAATTTGGAATGCTGGGGGGGTGAATTAATTTGGAATGCTGGGGCTGGGAGGGGGTGAATTAATTTGGAATGCTGGGGCTGGGAGGGGGTGAATTAATTTGGAATGCTGGGGCTGGGGGGGGGGTGTGAATTAATTTGGAATGCTGGGAGGGGGTGAATTAATTTGGAATGCTGGGGCTGGGGGGATGAATTAATTTGGAATGCTGGGGGGGTGAATTAATTTGGAATGCTGGGGGTGAATTAATTTGGAATTATGGGGTGAATTAATTTGGAATGCTGGGGGGGTGAATTAATTTGGAATGCTGGGGGGTGAATTAATTTGGAATGCTGGGGGTGAATTAATTTGGAATTATGGGGTGAATTAATTTGGAATGCTGGGGGGGTGAATTAATTTGGAATGCTGGGGGGTGAATTAATTTGGAATTCTGGGGTGAATTAATTTGGAATGCTGGGGGGGTGAATTAATTTGGAATGCTGGGGCTGGGAGGGGGTGAATTAATTTGGAATGCTGGGGCTGGGAGGGGGTGAATTAATTTGGAATGCTGGGGCTGGGGGGGGGGTGTGAATTAATTTGGAATGCTGGGAGGGGGTGAATTAATTTGGAATGCTGGGGCTGGGGGGATGAATTAATTTGGAATGCTGGGGGGTGAATTAATTTGGAATGCTGGGGGTGAATTAATTTGGAATTATGGGGTGAATTAATTTGGAATGCTGGGGGGGTGAATTAATTTGGAATGCTGGGGGGTGAATTAATTTGGAATGCTGGGGGTGAATTAATTTGGAATTATGGGGTGAATTAATTTGGAATGCTGGGGGGGTGAATTAATTTGGAATGCTGGGGGTGAATTAATTTGGAATTCTGGGGTGAATTAATTTGGAATGCTGGGGGGTGAATTAATTTGGAATGCTGGGGCTGGGAGGGGGTGAATTAATTTGGAATGCTGGGGGGTGAATTAATTTGGAATTCTGGGGCTGGGAGGGGGTGAATTAATTTGGAATGCTGGGGCTGGGGGGGTGAATTAATTTGGAATGCTGGGAGGGGGTGAATTAATTTGGAATGCTGGGGCTGGGGGGATGAATTAATTTGGAATGCTGGGGGGGTGAATTAATTTGGAATGCTGGGGGTGAATTAATTTGGAATTATGGGTGTGAATTAATTTGGAATGCTGGGGGGTGAATTAATTTGGAATGCTGGGGGGTGAATTAATTTGGAATGCTGGGGGTGAATTAATTTGGAATGCTGGGGCTGGGAGGGGGTGAACTAATTTGGAATGCTGGGGGTGAATTAATTTGGAATGCTGGGGCTGGGAGGGGGTGAACTAATTTGGAATGCTGGGGGTGAATTAATTTGGAATGCTGGGGCTGGGGGGGCGGTGAATTAATTTGGAATGCTGGGGCTGGGAGGGGGTGAATTAATTTGGAATGCTGGGGCTGGGAGGGGGTGAATTAATTTGGAATGCTGGGGCTGGGAGGGGGTGAATTAATTTGGAATGCTGGGGCTGGGGTGAATTAATTTGGAATGCTGGGGCTGGGAGGGGGTGAATTAATTTGGAATGCTGGGGGGGTGAATTAATTTGGAATGCTGGGGGGGGTGAATTATTTTGGAATGCTGGGAGGGGGTGAATTAATTTGGAATGCTGGGGCTGGGGGGATGAATTAATTTGGAATGCTGGGGGGTGAATTAATTTGGAATGCTGGGGGTGAATTAATTTGGAATTATGGGGTGAATTAATTTGGAATGCTGGGGGGGTGAATTAATTTGGAATGCTGGGGGTGAATTAATTTGGAATTCTGGAGTGAATTAATTTGGAATGCTGGGGGGGTGAATTAATTTGGAATGCTGGGGCTGGGAGGGGGTGAATTAATTTGGAATGCTGGGGCTGGGGGGGTGAATTAATTTGGAATGCTGGGGCTGGGGGGGTGAATTAATTTGGAATGCTGGGGCTGGGGGGGGTGAATTAATTTGGAATGCTGGGAGGGGGTGAATTAATTTGGAATGCTGGGGCTGGGGGGGTGAATTAATTGGAATGCTGGGGGGGGTGAATTAATTTGGAATGCTGGGGGTGAATTAATTTGGAATTATGGGGTGAATTAATTTGGAATGCTGGGGGGGTGAATTAATTTGGAATGCTGGGGGGTGAATTAATTTGGAATTCTGGGGTGAATTAATTTGGAATGCTGGGGGGGTGAATTAATTTGGAATGCTGGGGGTGAATTAATTTGGAATGCTGGGGGTGAATTAATTTGGAATGCTGGGGGTGAATTAATTTGGAATGCTGGGGCTGGGAGGGGGTGAACTAATTTGGAATGTTGGGGGTGAATTAATTTGGAATGCTGGGGCTGGGAGGGGGTGAATTAATTTGGAATGCTGGGGCTGGGGGGATGAATTAATTTGGAATGCTGGGGGGGTGAATTTGGAATGCTGGGGTGTGAATTAATTTGGAATGCTGGGGCTGGGGGGTGAATTAATTTGGAATGCTGGGGCTGGGAGGGGGTGAATTAATTTGGAATGCTGGGGCTGGGAGGGGGTGAATTAATTTGGAATGCTGGGGCTAGGAGGGGGTGACTTAATTTGGAATGCTGGGGCTGGGAGGGGGGTGAATTAATTTGGAATGCTGAGGCTGGGGGGGTGAATTAATTTGGAATGCTGGGATGAATTAATTTGGAATGCTGGGGCTGGGGGTGAATTTGGAATGCTGGGGGTGAATTTATTTGGAATGCTGGAACTGGGGGTGAATTAATTTGGAATGCTGAAACTGGGGTGAATTAATTTGGAATGCTGGGGCTGTGGGGTGCTGTGGCAATATATATCATGTGAGCTGGGGCCAATATATCCATGTGTGAGGTGGGGGCAATACATCCATGTGTGAGCTGAAGCAATACATCCATGTGAACTGGGGGCAATATTTCCATGTGTGAGCTGGGGGCAATATTTCCATGTTTGAGCTGTTGGGGGCAATATATTTCCATGTTTGAGCTGCTGGGGGCAATATATTTCCATGTTTGAGCTGCTGGGGTCAATATATTTCCATGTTTGAGCTGCTGGGGGCAATATATTTCCATGTTTGAGCTGCTGGGGGCAATATATTTCCATGTTTGAGCTGCTGGAGGCAATATATTTCCATGTGTGAGCTGCTGGGGGCAATAGATCTCATGTGTGAGCTGATGGGGCAATATATATATCCATGTTTGAGCTGCTGGGGCAATATATATATCCATGTTTGAGCTGCTGGGGGCAATATATTTCCATGTTTGAGCTGCTGGGGCAATATATTTCCATGTTTGAGCTGCTGGGGGCAATATATTTCCATGTGTGAGCTGCTGGGGGCAATAGATCTCATGTGTGAGCTGCTGGGGCAATATATATATCCATGTTTCAGCTGCTGGGGCAATATATATATCCATGTTTGAGCTGGTGGGGGCCACTATATCCATGTGTGAGGTGGGGGCAATAGATCCATGTGAGCTGGGGGCAATATTTCCATGTGTGAGCTGGGGGCAATATTTCCATGTTTGAGCTGCTGGGGCAATATATTTCCATGTTTGAGCTGCTGGGGGCAATATATTTCCATGTGTGAGCTGCTGGGGGCAATAGATCTAATGTGTGAGCTGCTGGGGCAATATATATATATCCATGTTTGAGCTGCTGGGGCAATATATATCCATGTTTGAGCTGGTGGGGGCCACTATATCCATGTGTGAGGTGGGGGCCACTATATCCATGTGTGAGGTGGGGGCCACTATAGCCATGTGTGAGGTGGGGGCCACTATATCCATGTGTGAGGTGGGGGCAATATACCCATGTGGGGTGTGTATGAGTGAGTTTTATTGCTGTGGAGCTCTGTGATACGCTCATCCACACGGCACATTACTGTGAGTTTTATTGCTGTGGAGCGTTGATAAAGTAATGTGCGGTGTGTATGACCGTATCACAGAGCTCTACAGCAATACAACTCACTGTAATGTGCGCTGTGTATGAGAGTAAGTTATATTGCTACGGAGCTCTGTGATAACGCTCATAAACAAAGGGCCTGAGTTGCTGCACTATGGGCCTCTGGGTCATACTTGCCACCTGGGCCAAAAGTTGACAGTCAGCCCTTGATGTCTCCCATACTTTGTATGGGAATGTTATGCTGTTAGCAGATGGAGAACGGGCTATTCCAACCAGTTTGTTCTCCATCTGCACCTGTCAGGCCTCAATGACATGGGGGGCGAGGGTACGAGCATAGGGATGCAGTGACACACTGGAGAGGCACGGATGGTGTTAATAAACAAGGGTTTATTGTACAAACACAATCTAAATAAAAGTGAGCCATAATGGAAATTGGTTGATGCACAAGCTTTCCATTTGATTTTTACCGTTAGCGTTTAAGTTATGATATGGCCCTATAGACTTTAATGATTGTGTGAAGTTTACAACAGATCTGGTTAAGTTTAGACCAAGGTTAGAATAGGGCCCAAAGTATTTAGCATTAATGATTGCTGACATACAGTTTCTGGTGTGTGTAATCTTTATTAAGGTACATATTTTGGTCTGTAGTGGTTGACCAGCTGATAATGCTTAATGGAGCCATGGATCTTATCCTGTGTTTTTGCTGGGGAATCAGATTCAGTACATGGCATTACTTTGGAGACCTATTCCTCACCTGAATGGAATAAGTGACACATGACCCAATGGTAATATACATGAAAACACATTTTGGCAAAGACATTTTTGTTTTAAGCTGTCTCTACTGCCTGGGGGGAAATAACACCAATACTGTAAGTAAAACCTTTGAGTAGTTTCCACTTTCCTGGAGACTGACCAATATGCTATGTCTATATTTATCAGTGTGAACCCACTGAAATGACAGGATATTCAATTTAGGGCTTCAGTTCATGCTTTAAAACCAATTGCATACTGACTTTGCCAGTTAGATGTACAGTTTGTGAATGAGGTGATCTTCCATTAATTTGGTTTAGTGTTTACTTCAATGTTGGTGTAACAGGAACAAGCTGAGGTCCTGCCCAGGCTCATGACCAATCCCATTACTTTGTCCTGTCTCAGACACAGAACCACTCAAGGGACCAGCATACCCCTTCCAGACTACCTTGCAGGTAGCCATTGTATCATAGAGACACCACACAGAGAAGCAAACTCCTCCACAACGGTCAGCCACGCACTGAATGGCTCAAACTCTAAAAACAACATATGCATTTTAATAGTAAAAAGAATATCAACTATGGAGGCAAAAGGGTCTGGGATAACCCGTGCCTGTGTGTTGCCTTCAGTGTAATGGTCCATAGTCTCTTGGTAGGAGGCTGCATCCACACACCTCCAAAGCTCACTTTTGAGAGCATGGTTGAGGTTGTAAATACTTGCACCAGAAATGTGTATGGATATGTAAAAGGGGAGTCCATTAAAAGCAGAGGGAGCCTGGGTGACAGCTGGATTCGTAGTGGATGAGTGGAGTCCATGATGTCAAGTGTGTCCTCTGTTGGAGCAGGAGTGGACAGGCTATCATTTAAATCAAAATCACTCTTCTTTCCATCTTTCAGGATTTTCTACGCTGTGTTTCTGCTGCTACTGTCTTGTTTGTTGTCTCTGCCGTTGCTATCGCTCGGAGCGCAGGAAGTGGTGGGGCAATAACAGCAGCTGTGAGTATTTTATCCCATGGTTTTGTATAGCAATCTCCCATTCTTTTATCATGTATTTTGTTGGATTTTCTCTTTATCCTGCTTCAATTCAGTATAACCACTCTCATTAAAGCTGGCGTCAGACGAGCGCACTATTTGCGCCCGTACTGACGTGCCTTCTGGCAGCCGTTGCAGCCACACGCTGTTGCGTGCGCACGCATTGCATGCGCAACAGCGGCCATACTGCGTCCGTGCAGCAGCCCTCTACGTCTAAGTGCTATGACACGCGTTGACGTACCTGCAAAGTGTGATTCTCCATAGGAGGATCGAGCCTTGCAGCGCTGAGCGCAATAAGTGCGTTCAGCGAGGTGGCCAGAAGGGCGCCGAGTGGAAGGAACGTCCACTCTCACGGATGTTCCTTCTGCTCTTCAAATACCCTCGTCTGACGCCAGCCTTATTCTTCTTGCACAGTTCACGGTTTACAGCTTTTTGATTTTTCCTCTTTCTTGGTTCATTTTATGTATTGGCGACTGAGTTGCATAGGTGAATTTGCTCTGCTCATCCTGTGCCCTGAGGATTGTAACCTCAGAAGGATGCCCCAGTATGAGCTGAATGATAGTCTTCAGGGTGGAGGGAAGCCCTCCCATTTGGAAGGCTTTCACAGGCCCCTGTTTCGACCAACCAAGTTAAAGGGACACTCTAATAAAAAATCACCCCCCGTTTTTTAACCTTAACCTATCCCTACTCCCTTAATAAATCGTTCGTTTTTTTTTTTTTTTTTTGTAACTGTAGTACTTACCCTAAAATCCTCTTCTTTCCAGCGGCGTCTTTTTTTTTTCATACTCACCTCCCTCCTCTTCCGCTCCCGTCCTTCTTGAGTCTTCTTGCCTTCTGGTTTACGTGAGAAGCGCGCATGCGCGCCTCTCACGTAAGCCTGCCAATCGGCAGGCTTCCTCCCGGCTCCCTCTGAGGATTAGTGTTGCGCGCAAGAGGATGCGCGCAACACTAACCCTCAGAGGGAGCCGCCAGCTTCTGCGGTGACTTGGAGACGTCATCGCGCTGAAAGCACGATGACGTCTCCTACTCGGCAAAAGTCGGCAGAAGCGGGAAATATGATTCCCGCTCTGCTGACTGACAGCTGGGAGGGCGGAGTAAAGTTCTCTGCCTCTCTCAGCTGTTTTCAGCATTTACAGCTGAACCGCTGAGCGGAGGGAGGGGGGACAGAGGGCAGGATACTCCGGGCATCATGACCACCTAAAAAAGCTTAGGTGGTCATGTTGCCTAGAGTGTCCCTTTAAGTTCTTTATGGTGGCTAGAGTGTCCCTTTAAGTTTTTTCGAAAAATGAGAATTGTGCTAGATGTATTGGTCAGGGAAGAAAACCAATAAGAGTAGGTTTCAGCAGAATGAATTCTTGATATTTGGGAACCGTTAAGTGTTGGTATTGAAGCATTTTTAAAGTTTTTGCAGATATTCTGTACTACCTGAAAACAACTCAATCCCATTTAGAAAAATGATGCCTTGCAACACTGCACTCGTGGTGTTTACCATTCATTTCGATTTCCAAATGCTAAGCAGGGACAATTCAGGGAATGTCACACAAACTGTCCATAGACCAGATGGTTCTGAGTCATTTTATATGACATTCTGACCTACAGACTCATTTATGTAAATAAACTATGAATTAGAATAAAAGCAATAGGGAGAGAAAAGAGTAACAAATTGATCGGGTGACACAAATAGTCCATGTCCCCTCCAGTGTGGAATTCGAGAAATCTTTTTACACACCTTTATGTTTCTAATCCTAATAATGAATAATCTTGCTCTGTTTATTCCATCATTGTCTTTGTTTATTCCATCATTGTCTTTATTTTGCTTCACATGTGCAGCACTTCTTTTTTTATTATTTTGCATTTTTACCTCCATATTTCAGCCATTTAAATACTGGACCACAGAGGTGTCAAACTGCACCCCACTAACTTCTGTTTGACATTCAAATAATTATTTTCAAGCCATAGTATAACAGGGAGTTAAGGGTGTTTTGGCTCGAATGTATTGACCTACTGGCCTCAGCCAACTGCACCTGTCACTTGCTGCGACCTGAGTTATTCAAGCTCATATCTAAGCATGTGTTAGAAGAATACCAAAGAGTAAATAACACTGGAATTACATACCCTTTCAATAGAACCTACATTAGGCAATTGCAGAAGAAGAAACACATTTTTTATGTCGTCTTCAACACTGAATCAGTGGTTCACATAATTAGCTCAGGGGACTTTCTGGAGCAAATTCCTATTAAAAATATTGAAGAATAATCAATGCAGTTCTATAGTATTGCACTGTACTCAGAGATCACCAGAAAAGATAGTTAGCCTACCAAGGAAGTCTTCTAAATATACAGTGTAGACTCAATGTCTTTCCATATTGCACAGGACTGGTTTTACCATAAATTTCTTGTATTCTAGAAATCCAACCCTGCTGTATACTAAAAGTGCACTTTCATAGGCAAAGCTAGCTTTTCCCATTTGACAGGGCATCTCTCCCTTAAATAGAACAGTTATTTTTTTCTCTCTGACTTATATAATGGAAAAAAGGGAAATATTTTAATGATTACCCTTCGCCCAGGAGCCTGAGCCATGTTGCAGGGGTAGGGCACACTACAAGCAAAGAGCTATCCTATAGGATGGGCCCCCCCGCTCAGTCAGTGTTGTGTTAGGCCTGGTTGGTGCGCCTGTACTGGCGTGCCTCCCAGCATCCGTTGCAGCGTTGCGATGCTTCGACGGGGCTGGCCACATGCTGTAACGCATGCACGAATTGCACACACTACAAGCGGACATACAGAAAGCCTCCCCATCAAAACGGTAGACACACGTTGGAGGGGGCTGCAAAGCACGATCCTCCATAGGGGGATCGAGCCTTGCAGCGCGGAGCGCACTGACTGCACTCAGTGAGGTGGCCAGATGGGTGTCAGAGTGGAAGGAGCGTCCACTCTAACGGACATTCCTTCTGCTCTCAAAGAAGCTCGCCTGACCCTGGCCTTAGCTGCCACTTTGTCATTTAGCTTGTAACTGGCAGACAAAGCGGCACACTGACTTGGCTGAGGCGTGGCCTGTAGGACGGCTCTCTGCTTTTAGTGGCCCCTCCCCCTTGCAGCATGCCGCAGTCACATGGTGGGCTGGAATCTTCTAAGGAAATATTTCCCTTTTTTCATTTATGCAGGTGCATACATAAAGTATCTCTCTGGACTACAAAAAATGGTTAAGAACAAACTCGAACAAGGCAACACTAATGAAATATTCTATTTATTCTAGCACAATAAACAAATTGAGTCAGGAGGAGTCTAAGGAACCTTTCTGAGACCACAGTGACCACAATACCCCATATTTGAATGGTGGAAAGAACTTCAGATAGTTGTAAGCAAGCACTTCTACCTTGATCTCTGCCTTAAAAAGTATAGCACATTTTTTATTGTGGTGTATGAAAAGGAAAATCGAGGTTTGAAGTAAGTTTAACAGCCTGGGGTAAATATTTATCTTGAAGATACTTATCCTGCACAACAATGTGCCTAGGGACAGAGCATATCTATCTGGACAGATTGCAACTTTATGCTCCAAGGCAAGAAAGTATATGCTATAATTATTGTTGTATCTGATGAATGAGTCAGAAAATGAGTGTGACACTGAAGTGTAAATGTATATTGTGACATGGTGGGAATTAGCTGACTTTCCGATCTGAAATGCAGACCAACAAGTTTTTGTTTTTTAATGTTACAGTACGATTAGAACATATTTTTGATTTTGCAGTAAAAAAGCATAAAGATAAATTGAATGATACTCGAGAACTCAGGAAAGGGCCTTTGAAAATACTTTACTGCTTTTTACCTTTACTGCGTTCTGGGGAAGCTTTCTACATCTAGATTTTCGTTGTGGCTTTTATGAAGCTGAAGTTAGCTTATTCGACCAGCTTCAAACTCGGGGAATGAAGTTAGCTTTGTATTCACTCAGCTTCTTATTCGCCCAGCTGCTTATTCATGAATGTATTATTTCAGTAAAAAAAAAAAAAACAATTGAATAGATCTACAACAAAATCATATGAACAGATCAATTTATCTTGAAAACTGACACCAAATCTGCCCCACCACCCCAATCCATTCATTTCAATGGGAAGATCTGAATAAGTAACCAATGATTTCCTCTATGGTTCACCACAAATTGAGTAGATTTTTTTTATTTGGGCACTTCTCTACAAGCAAAAACACAATCTAGCCTGAGCCAAACATTACTTATTAAACAATCTGGCAGCAAAATTGGCACCCCTGCTCCATTAATTTCAATAGGAACATCTGAATAAATAGCCAATGATTTCCCCTTTGAAAATCAGCTAGTATGAATCAAGTTGATTTTCATTGGTAAAATCATTGGTTACTTTTTCAGATTTTCCCATTAAAGTGATTGGAGCAAGTGTGACAATTGTGAAGCCAGTTTGCTTAATAAGTAATGTTTAGGGATGTGCGTTTCGGAATTTCGGAATTTTCACAAAATTTCCCGATTCGTGTCTTCGGATTCGGCCGAATTTCTGAATCGGGTCGGACCCGAAAACTGATAGATCCGAAAAGTTTTCCGAGCCGAAACGAAAAATTTTCAGATTTTTCGAATGAACTTGAAATGTGTCAAATCGAAATTTATTTTTGCTCTATTCATGATTTCGGTTCCATTCGTGATTTCGGTTCCATTTCGGTAATTCTGGACATCGTATATTTAACTATTATCGGTTATATCGCTGATTCTGTAAATTTTGTATTTGTAAATGCGTATCACTTGTTTCTTGTGGCATTCGGGTCAGTTTAGCGTTTTTTAAATCGTTTTGTTCATTTTTTTTGTTCCTTGGCTTTCATACCATTTTAATATGATTAAATAAAGTTATGAAATGTATATTCAATTATTCATAAGAAAAAAAGATCTTTATTTAATAAAAAAAACACGATAGAATCGCCAGAATTATCGTAGACACTTTGAAACGAGGAGAACAGACGTTCCGAAAAACGAAAATTTCCGAAATTTCCGAAAAGTCGATAGAAAAAACGAGCAAAGTGACCCGAAAAATGGTCGATATTCCGAAAAAAAAATGTACACGAAAAACGAGCCGAACCGAATCGAATCGAAACAGAAATCGGTCGAAACGAGCCGAATCGAAAAGTTTAAACATCCAAACAAATCGAACCGAATCGAACCGAAAAAAAAATCGGTGCACAAGCCTAGTAATGTTTGGCTCAGGCTAGAGTGAGTTTTTTTCGAATAGAGAAGTGCCCAATTAACATAAAAACTATTCAATTTGGGGTGAGCCAAGTTGATGTTCACAGAGGAAATCATTGGTTACTTATTCAGATTTTCCTATTGAAGTGAATAGAGTGAGGGGTGCCAGTTATCAAGATTCATTTTATTCTTTATGAGTTTGTTGTAGAAATGTCCATTTGTTGAAATAGTTTTTTTACTGAAATAATACTTTCATCAAAAAGAAACTGAATAAGACACTAACTTCAGTCCCTGAATAAGAAGCTGGCCGAATAAGGACCTAACTTCAGCTTCATGTTTAGATTTTTAGTGCTGAAGTTGACATACTCACACGTGTAAATGTTCTCACTTCAAAAGACATCAGTATATTTCTTTCTCTTTCTTAGATCTTTGGGTTTTTCCTGGTTTGTGTATTTTGTTATGATGCTTTCGCAATTTATAAAGAAGAGATTCGAGAGCAGAAAACAGAGACAAGCGAGGGTGAGTCAACCTTTATGCCCAACTTTTACATGGCCCAGTTTACCCAGTTATAGATTTTGCTGAGCATCCGCACTTGCACACAGCTGCCACGCTTCCTTATGATAAAAATGACAAATACAATCATTTATAAAGCATCAAAATCGTCCGCAGCGCTGTACAGTGAGTAGGGCAAAACAAACATAACATTATCAAGTTTGACGCATGGAGAATGACAGGAAAAGAGGACTTTGCTCAAGTGAGCTTGCAATCTAAGGCTAATGTCAGACGAACGCAGTCTGATCGCACTCTGCGTGCGTGCACAACAGACGGACGTACTGACGGAAGATACTGTAGACACCACAAGGTCTGTTTTTGTTGCCGTACGTAGAAAAAAAAGGGAATTATGGGAAACAAAACTAATATGAAAAATGATAAAAATTGGAAAAGGATATGAAAAGCCATTTTGTGCGTCAAGGTGCTGGACGTCGCAAATGCGCTGTGACTGACATCTCATCACTCACACAGAACGCTACACTGACGTGGCGCACTCTGCGTGTCTGTCTAGCGGTTTTACATTCTTGCCTAACTTGCATCCGTTTGCCATGTGCGTTGTGCGTGCGCACTTTGGTGTGCACGTACTTCGTGTGTGGGTCTCTATTGATCATGATTCTATGCAAGACGGATGTTAATCTGTGCGGCGACACGGATGTGATCACTGCGTTCGTCTGACGCCGGCTTTAGGACTGAAGAACAATCATATTGCATTGATTGTGGTTTTTAATCCCCATTGTGATTTAAGAGGATATGTTTGGGCTTCTATTTCTATAAAACAGAAAAGAGCCAGAAAATCTAACCACAATGTTAAGCCTACATTGATGAAGTGATAACAAAAAAATTGAAATCTCTTAATGAACTCACATTGAAAAGTTAATGAGTATACACTAGTGGCCGAAATTGTGGATACACCTTACATTTTTACAAACATTTGCAGTTTAAAGTACTTTTTATATAACAGTCTCTACAAATGTCATAGCACAAGTAAAATTTAATATAGTAAATGAATGCCTTATCAACAAAAAATCTTTAAATAAGCGCAGTTTTGGCTGGAAATGTACCATAATGCATCTTGGCTATTATATAGCATAAAATGATAATTTCAAGTTTGTCGCAATGTGTTTTTTCAATAATGTGTTTGATAGCCTTTGGCCTTAACTACTGCCTGACACGTTCTAGGCATTGACTCTGCAAGTCTTTTGACATCTTCTTCTGTGATCAAATGATGCTAGGAATTGATTATAGCCTCAATGAGTCCTCGCTTGTTGCTTGGATTCTTGCTTGAGACCGTGCGTTCCAATCTTGACCATAGATTTTCGGTGGGATTGAAGTCAGGGCTATTTCCAGGCCAGGGAACCAGAGGAATTTTCTTGTCAACCAAAACTGACAAAATCAGAAGGTGAATCCACAATTTTGGCCACTAGTGTTTATATCACCCCAGTAAATTTTTAAGGGACTCATAAGTAAATGGTGCTAATGTCTGTCCAAACTGAAACTCTGACACATATATGTATCTCAAAATGTATCAGTTCTGTTTGAGTTATACTACCCTGTTTATGTAAATTCTTATATTTTCTAAAACATTTTCCTGTGTTGTAGGTGTATAGTAACAGCTTATGAAGAGCTGCAACACTCAATATGAAGTCCCCATTGCACTCGATATTTCATTATATGTATATGTAAACATGTGTTATTGATCTAGGAATTTTTGGCATTTTAATAAATAACCACACTCTGTTTCTGATGTGCCTTTACTGATTTTACTCAAAAAAATGTGAAAACTATATACACTCCCTTTATAAAACTAAAATGTTTCCTCTACATGTCCCATATGTCCATTGTATGTACAGCCAGCACTGAGTGTATGTCTTCTTTTTATGACCACAGTATTGTTTACTCACAATAAACGGTTAACTAAGAAATCAAGACTGTGGCATATTATATTATTTCACCTTCACTGCTCCTCTTATTTTATTTATAACGGATTTTTTTTGTATCAGGAAAATAATACATTGAGACTTCTCTTTTCAAGAGTTTCCAAGGATAGGCCAGAAAAAAAGATAATTCACAATGTCAGACATACATTTTGTTGCAATTTATAGGATTCCATAATGCTGATTAGGCCAGGGAAATTGCAATGGTTTTATATGGAAAGTTGTCAGACCTAACAAATATGATTGAGAGGGACGGTGACTGCGTAGGACAGCGACGGAATGGCACCATGGAATGAGGTGAGGGATGGCAACCAAGGATTGATGTAAGGATTGGAGGCCAAGAAGCAACATAAGGGTTGGCGCCCATGGAACAGCATGAGGGACATTGACCTCTAGGTGTTGCAAGGGACTGCAACCTAGGAGCACCACGAGGGACAGAGACTGAGGGGTGATGTGAGGGTTAGTGACAGGGGAGTAACAAGTTTCATGGACCAAAGAGCAATGTGAAAGGTTGCAACCGAGGACAGAGATCGAGGTGTGGTGGGATGGTGGCGGCAGCCTCTCAATGTCTCTTTTAATGCAATAGCATTGAGACATTAACCAATCAGCTATGCACAGTGCTGATTGGAACCTTGTAAGGCTGTCAGGTAGGAGCTGCTCTGTGGAAGGTGGTCAAAGCCACCAGGGCTAGTCGGATGAGAGATCAAAGCATTTACCATAGCCAACTAATTCAATTAATGTGATTATGGTGCCTAGAGTATCCTTTAAAACTTTCCTGTGAATAGAGACATTATTAGATGTGTGTGATTTGTTTCATTCTGAATCGCAATTCTCTTGAATTGCTGCCAATTCGTTATACCCAGGACATACTTGAAAACGAGAGAAATCTCAATATATCCTTCCTGGTAAAATACTTTGCAAATAAATAAATAAATTTCGGAAGCATTTCTGAAATAAGTATGAGCATAACAAAATAACAAAGAATATATATATATATAACTAATTGTTTCATTATGAAATGAATTGCTTAATTATGACGTTTCGTTAATGGAAGGGTGGTGGAATGATTAACATTAGTCTGGGCCAATTACTGCATTCCTTTTATGGAAGTTACAGCGCTGCTTGCCCAATCATTGGTCTCTATCTGTCTCCATTCGGTGTCCAATTGGAACAGGGTTAACTTTAATTTGAGTTACAGCCATTAAATGTTGATCGTATCACAGACAGTTTTCCAATGAAGGCTATGAGAGACACATGATCATCATGGGGGCAGCACACAGATCTACCTAGAGATTGTTACAGACCCCTTCATGGCAGTCGTGTTCCCTGGGGACAGTGGCCTTTGTCAGCATGAGGGAATATGACAAAAGGTTTCAAGGTGTTGTATTGGACTCCGAGTTCCCCAGATCTCACTCCAGTTGAGCATCTGTGTGGGATATGCTGGAACAATAAATCCGATCCACAGAGGCCCCACCTTGTAACTTGCAGGGCATAAATTAGCTCTTTCTAATGTCTTAGTGCACAATATAACATCTTCAGAGGTCTTGTGGTGTCCATTTCTCGATGCATCAGACCCGTTTTGGCAGCACAAGTGGGGCCTATAAAATATCTGGAAAATGTAATCTCTTTACTTGTTGGATTTCATTTTCTCTTTACACTTTTTTACATGTTTTTTAAAAACTTAACTAATTAGGAAAATAATCCTTCCGGACATAGGATAAAAACAAACACAAGAACAAGTACACTGGTCAAACTCTAGTCACTCACAACATATGCAGTGTTATAATAATGTAAATAAACCTTTGCAAACAGAGGCTGCTGATTTGGTCCCTTCACTGTCTCTGTGATGCTTTCTCAGCAGTGGCTCCTATTTCCTTGGTTGGAAGCTGGCATCCTCACTCCTCCAAAGGGCATGGAGTCTCGAGTTTAAGCACGGTGATGAATGACTATGCCAGGCTTTGCATAAAGAGGCTTGGATGGCCAGTCTATTAAAAGCTGAAGGGGCTTCCGACACACATGGACCCTGACTTTTTAAAGGGACAATGTACAGGATATTGAGTATCTATTTCCATTAACTTTTGCTATATGAAAATTCTCTCCTTTCTACTTTTTCTGTTAATATCCTACGCCCACTTTTCCACACTTCATATATATATTTTCATAGGGTTGAAATGATAGTTATATTACTTCTATACTCTTTCTTGGTGATTCTAATATTTGCTGTTTGTTGAACGGACCAACTTTGACAATTCTTTTAAAAACAGAAGATAGAAATAGAGTTTTGTAGATTTTTAGAATGCCATTGAGGACGCGGCTGAATCAAACTGCAAAAATTATTTGGATTTGCAATAATAGTTTGCATAGGTTCACCATAAAACTGATTTGTACCTGGTGCAATAATATACATTGTTGTCACTGACTTTTTCCAATCATAGAAACTTCTCCTCAAATGCGTACATGACGCACATGTTGTCTAAAAAGTCCAATCTTGCTCTGGGCCCTCATGTAATACAGCGATGTGTAACAAGGATTCTACTTGCTGTTGAGTGCTTTCTGATGATTAACGTCTTAATGGAATACAAAACCATGTGATTCTACTTCAGAGATGTTTTGCAGCAGATAACATCTTGAGACCAGCCCCATCTAATAATCTGGTGACATCATGCGCCGTCATCTCAATGTTTCCTCAAATAGAAGATACAATCCAGACACAGAAACACCAGTTCAACATTAATATCACAATGTGTTGGCCACTTCGGGGCCCATTGTTATCAGCAGACCAGGTTTATTCTTTTCTTTTCTTTGATCTCTGTGTCTGTGACTGGCTTCTTGTTGATACCACACCTGGTAATTACGAAGTACACTTGTTTACAAGGATTAAACTGGTTTTACATAACAATTTTCAATCCATAGTTAAACAACCTCTGCAACCCTGGGTGTCCTTTTACTGGAAGCTCAAAAGCTTGATTTATGCACTGAAAACAATCCTGTCAAAACATTAGTTTACAGCACCACTTGCATCTAGGAGAAAATGTCATGTTTCTAAAATCAAAGTGTTACATGCATTTGGTATGTTTTCTTTGGAAGATACCTCTTTGTTTAGGTTGGGGCAGCTTCCAGTTTAATGGAGTTTAAGGGGTTATGTAAAGAGTCCTGAGTTTGCCACCGAATTGCACCAAATGGTGAATTTCACCATACGGTGCAATTTCATGGAAATTTGGCTAATCAGAAAGCTAGCAATTCATCATATATTGGTGAATTGACAGAGAAATATGGTGATCTTCGGTGACAGTGAAATTCCCCATAGAGAAGTATTTGGTTAATCTATTCAGAGAACATCGAAAAGTTGGTGAAATGGCCAGATTTTCGGTGCTTTTGCTCCAGATTTAAACAGGCGAATCCCATAGGTTTCAATGGAAAAAAATTCCCCACTTTTATTAATTTTTTGTTCAACCGTTTATTTTTTCATTTGTAGCAAAAAAGTTTTAATAATTTATTTTTTACAAATTTTCACGCATTTTTCTGGATTTTGTCGGCAAAATTTTTGATTCCAAATCTTTTTAAAATAATTTTTTTGCAGCAGACCTTTTTAATGTTATTCATAGGACCTTATATATTATTTGCTGGCATTTTCATGCATTATTTTTGTTTAAACGCCATTTAAAATTGTGGGTTTTTTTTGTTTCTTTTACTCCGTTTGGCGGCTGTTGGCTTTTTTCAGTAGCATTCAGTGGCTGTTTGGCTTTTTTAGCGGCAATCAGCGTCATTCCGTGGATCATCGACTGCGTTCGTCGGTTTATTGGTGGCATTTGGTGGTTTGCGGCTGCGTTCAGCAGGTTTATCGGTGGCATCTGGCAGATCCATTTAGCGCACTTAGGGGACCCTTTGGTGAATGCTGAATTCACCGCAGGGTCGGCTAAAGTGCGCCGAATGAAGAGAACTGAAATTTCGTTGCTCTTTGAATAACCCTTTTAGTGTTACGATGATGAGGAGCCAGTAAGAGAGCAGGGGTCTATCTTATGACATCATGATGCAGGCTCTGCACAGAGCTGTAAAGTGAATTTTGCCCAAAAAAATTGAATGTTGCATCATGGGAAGAATCCACAAAATGGAAAAAGGAGATAGAAACCCAACTTTATTTTTCTGACTTTACATGCAATTATTTCAAAGATAAAAAACAGCATGGGCCCTATTACAATCATTAGTGCAGCACCATTGTTTACAATATAATTGAAAAGGGACGATAGTGCTGCACTAATAAATAAGAATGTTTTTTTTTTATTCTTATTTTTTTTAAACCTTCATTATGTTTAAACATTTTTCTTCACCTAACCTGGTCATGTTTCATATCTGGGGTCACAATAAAATGTCAAAGTTTCTGTAAAATTGTTACTGAATAGAAAGGTATTACTGCTTTCCAGTATATTAGCCAAAAGGGACCCACAATCCACCTGCTAAAATAGTGTGGACTGTGTTCCCAGGTGTTTCTGATTGTTTTGACCCTTCTTAAGTCCTGTCATAGCTGGCATGAAGTCAGTTGAAGTGCAACATGAGATAATATATGATGTTAAATCGAATTTCTTTATTGTCAAGGAATAGTATATTATATAGCAGTGGTTCCCAGCCCTAGTCTTCAAGTACCCCTAACAGGTCAGGTTTTAATCCCCTTACTTCCGACATCAGATATCTCCAGCTTCAATGGCACCATCCGGTGCGCCAATATCTGGATATCTCGATCTGCAGATCTGAAGTCCAAAAGCAAATGAAATTTGTTTGCTGCAAGCAAATTTTGTTTGCTTTTGGGCTGCAGAAGGTGCTCCCAAAGAGCTAAAATTGTGCGACATCGGCTGTTGAATGATCTGACATCAGACTTTCATGAACCGATACGAGGAGGAAAAAAAATCGAGCTGAAGCTGTAGGGGCTGTAACACAAGTTGACAGTTGATTGTGCCATCTACTGGCCAAATAGGTTATTACAGTAAGAAATACAATAGGAATGTGCCCAAAGATTTCTTACTATATAATTAATTAAAAATGGTTTTACAATAAAAAACTGGTTTCTGACAATGTTTTTCTGGAAAATCACTTGGTACGACAGAGTTGGAAAGAAAAGAACTGTTATATAGTATTAATGCCAGAACATTTGTTTAATATGGTTAGAATAAATATTTAATTGTTTGGCAAGACTTTTCAAAGATTCAAAGTGAAATGTAATGCAGATGGTAACAGAGAGAGGAGACTATCAGGGTTATTCAAAGAGAATCGAAAAAAGTCACAGAACGTTCGGTGACTTTTCGTTCTCTTCAATTCGGTACGATTTGGCGATCCCATTTCGGCGACCCTGCGGTGTATTCAGCAAGCACCACAGGGCCGTCGTAATGCAGGGAAAAATCGCCGCAAACCTGCCGAAAACTCACCACAAAACCCAGGCGAATGCACACCGAAACCAACAAAAACATCTGGATTAACCCTGCCGAAAACGACGGAAAAACCCGAGCAGGAGCCGATCACACGCAGAGCAGCCGCCGGAAAAACCAGACACCGCAAACGAATGGATTAAAAAAAAAAAACAATTTGCTTGAATGTTTGAAAAGTGAAACGCTGTTTTCAAAGAAACTACTGAGTGAAAATGTCTGAAATTTACATATAAGATCCAATGAATGATAATAAAAAAGTCCTTTACAGAAAAAAGAACAAACGTTTTAAAAAAAACCTGTAAAAAAATTGCAAAAAAAATTTTGGCAAAAAAATCCCCAAAAATGCTTAAAACATCCCAAAAAATCTATAAATAAAGAGACTTTTTACTGCAGGATATTATAAGCAACGGTTTATTAGATATTGAATTAAAGTGGGAATATTTTTAACATTGAAGCCTAAGGGATTCGCCAGAATAAATCTGCCGCATGAAACCACCGAATGGCAGGGCAATTCGGCAACTTTTCACTGCTGGGTTTTGTTCTCTGAATAGCCGAAGCACTGCTTCTCTATGGGGATTTCACTGCCCTCGAACAAGCACCGAGCAGGCACCGTATGTGCAGGCAATTCGCCAGGATTTGGCGAATTGCCAGCTCTCTGGATAGCCGAATGGCCAGGAAAGGTAACCGTACGCTGAATTTCAGCGTTCGGTTCCCTTTCGGCAGCCATTCGGATCTCTTTGAATAACCCTGTATGTTTAGGGCATGGATGAACATTAATAGACTATCCCTTTGCTATGTAATGTTCAGTTGTTTTCTAATGATATTGCAAGGGAAACAATAGTAGTCTTACATGGCTGCCCATATGCTGGATACTTAGGGACATTGCTGAATATATGGAGTTTGCAGGTTTTATTTTTATCACAGTTTTTGTAATTGTTGTGCACACTACTTTAGTGTTTGCTGTAGATGTAGCAGTATCATCTTCACATTGCATCTTCTGTTCTAGTAAAACATATATTACAATATCATGTATAATGAGCTAATAAAAGCTATCAAGGGCTTATTTGAAGGCTGATCATTACTCTGCGATACATCCAGCAAAAAGGCATCAGTGGATTTCGTTCAACACAACAAAGGATATAGTAGCTAACTTTTCTTTAATAATAAAAAACCTTCAAATATGTACAATTTGTAAACATAAACTATAGCCTTGATAAAATTAAAACAACCCTAAGGCTGGGGTCAGACCAGCGCACTTTTAACGTGCGTTCTGGCGCACATAATTACGGCCGCACTAGCAGCAGATGACGGGCAATGACGGCCAATATACGATGTACGGCCGCACAAAAGTCCGGCCGTGCAACGCAAGTGGAATTTGAACGCATTTTTTTGAGAACGCAGAACCGCTAGTACTGACGTACTGAGTGCGCAACTGCGGCATAGCGGCGTGTGTGCGTGATTAGGAGATGTCAGACACTGCTAATGTCCAGCCTACATAACGTCCAGACGCAAAAAGAGTTTTATTGACGATCCGTACAAAATCACGCCCGAAAATGCGCGTCGTCTGACCGTTTTTGCGCATTCCGTGAAAAAATACGTCAATGCGTTCGGACGCACTTTTTCACGTTCGCGGGGAAAAATGCTTTCGTCTGACCCTAGCCTAAAACCAATGCTTTTTGGTTCTTGTAACCAAAGGTCCATTTATAGGTTCAGATTGTACAATGTCAGTTATATTAAACCTTTAATTAGCAATAGTAACCCAACATGGGGACACTTTTGACCCTTTAGTAGGGATGTGAGATCATTGCTCCTAATGTGGACCCTTTCAAGGGCCTTTATTATTCTACACTACAAATTAAGTCGAAAAACTATAAATCCAACCAGAAAATATAGAAGATTAGAACAAACAATAACCAGTAATTGCTGATATAGCTCAAAAGACAACAAACTTTCTTTTCCCGCAGTCTTTGGCCTAACTTGAGCAGGACGAGTATTTTCACTCAGTTTTCCCTTCTTAAATCACTGTTACTTTGTATTTTTTATATGACTAAATTCTTTAGAAAGTAATTACAGAATAAACCTTTTGATCAGCGAAGTTTCAGGCTTTAGAACGCTACGCTAAAAGCTCTGGATCTGTGAATGTAGTTGCAATATTTAGCATTGGCTAATTGTAGGTATGACTCATCTGATGGAGCTTATGGATATTGTTGCACTTATATTTTGGGTCATGGCCAAAACAGATCTGCTGTATACAGGTTATTGATTTAACCCCTTTTGAGAAAGAAATGGAATTGGCCGGGCTGGGTAATAGAAGGTTACAAAACAAAAAAGTAAAAGCTTCATTCTGCTTTAGCTCAATTAAGACAGCAAGAAGTTTGTGTGATATAAAGAGTGAAACATAGACGATAGCTCCATGAAGCCCCCTTCATCATAAATGACTCTTTCATTAGTCTTCATCTCCCGTCTTGCTATACACATGATGCAATATGTAGCAGTGAGCGGCACAGATACCTGCCTGGGAGCCTCCATAAGGTCCTAATACCAACCTAATGTGAGTCTGTCTGAGTTGCCTTCTCTAAATGAGATGTGTCTGCTCAATAACGTGATAACTGCTGCCTTTTCCCAGCTGTTACAAATCAATGTATACTGGTTTTAGTTATAATGTGATCCATGTGAGGTGAGTGCTCAGCTACCGCCACAAATGGTTCAGGGTTAATCGTATAAATGGACAAGATAACAAGATATAGAAAGGAATTTCAACAACATTTCCATTGTAATGACTCATGTATTCTTCCTGAGGTGCTTTGTCCTAGCTCGTCTCAGTTCCATCTCTCTCTGCCAGCCTATTCTTTGGCCACAGTATATTTTTTCACTGTTTCTCTATTTCTTCTTCACCTTTCCTTCCTGATGTCTCTCCCCTACCTTTGTTCCCCACCTTTCTGTCACCCTGTCTCATTCGCATTTTTACTTTCTATATCCCTGACATTTCCCCATCGCAGTTTCTTTTTCATATTAGCTCCAATATATTTTCCTTGTCATCAATAATGGAGACCAATTTTCGAATCCCGGCAAGAGCACCTCTCCAGTAAGTGTCCTTGGGCAAGACACCTAACGGTACATACTCGCCACCCAGGACATACTTGAAAATGAGAGAAATCTCAATGTATCCTTCCTGGTAAAATACTTTCTAAAAAATATATATATATATATATATATATATATATTTCTTTTCTCCTGTATACCAACATGCATTTTTCCCGTTTTCACACCAATATCTTTCATGCTTCTACAATTGTTTGTTTCGCATTATCTACAAATCTTTTGTTATAAACACCTTATTTTCTGTCTATTTCCATTAATTCTTATGCCGTATTCCATTACCCCTTTTTTAGCACAATGATTTGCATTCTCTTCCCCAGCTATATCTGCACATCTCCAACCCCCAACCTATGTCTCCCTCTCTCCTCAGTCTCCTCTATTCCTTCCTTTTGACTTGCTCTACTTTATTTTACCACTTCCATTGCTGTCCTTTGAGTTTGTCTGCGAATTAAAAAATACATATAGGCAAGTAAACAAAAAATCTTGTAATGATCAAAACAAATCTTGTCATGAAAGTCTCCTTTATTAGTGAAGTGACTCCCAGGGTGGGAATGATACCATTCTGACACTCTAATAGTTGTTACTATTGCAAGCGGGATGTTTTACTCATATAACATATGCCAAATTTGCTGAATACATTGCTGCTACTTACTTGAATGAACACTGTCATATAAAAAGTATGGGCGCACTACTGGACTTTATTTTTCCACTTATATTCGGCATAGAATAATTAGGAAGAATCAAGAACTTATCTTAAAAATGCTCGGCTTCTTCTGGTTCCTTTTCATCATTTATTCCTCCAGCAAGGATCCCTCGTTTCTCACAAGGGGAAGGCACCATGGTTTCAATAAATTTTTTCCTCCGCATTGCGTTTTCAATGGCCGAGTAAAACTCACAAAATGGTGGGTTTTATTTATAACCTCACCAGAGACATTTCCACTTTGGGATTAAAAACGAAACACATAACGGGACAGCAGCAAAAATTACCTGGCTGGAGATACAACAAAATATGCATAAGTACAGAGAAAACGGTGTCGCGCCTAATCCCTACCAGGCCGGCTGCAACAACCAGAAGTATCCAGCCCAGTACATGTATAAAACATAACAAGAAAAAAAAGGTGTTGACTGTGACTAACTCTATAGCTCCACGCAAAACAAAACACAATCAGAGGTTTTGGTTTACTTGAATGGCCATTGAAGTGTAAGCTCACTTACCACGTCACCTCTGGTAGGTGAGCCCTAACTTAATTATAACCAAGAGCTGTTTCTCTAAACAAACTCATGCTTGAAGGCTGCTTTTCAGCTAAGAACCAGAGATGCCGTGACGTGGCAGGTGAGCTCACACTTCAATGGCCTTTCAAGTAAACCAAACCTCTGATTGTGTTTTGTTTTGCATGGAACTATAGAGATAAGCACAGATAACACATTTTTTCTTGTTATGTTTTATACATGTACTGGGCTAGATACTTCTGGTTGATGCAGCCGCCCTGGTAGGGATTAGGCGCGACATTTTTTCTAATGCACAATGTATCAAGTTTGAGACTTTAAAGGATAAATCCTGAGACAATCATCAGAGATCCAATACAGGAAGTAAGCTGTCTCATGAAAACCATGTTGCTCCCACACAAAAGGTTTTTAAAAGGAGTCATGCAGTTACTCCTGCTGGACTTAAAGAGCTGGAGTTCCATCTTCAAAAACTCTGCTGGACATCTCATCGCACAAACTATTCTTTAAGCTTCCTGAATGTTTAAAGAAGTTCTGGGGTCAAAGCTTTTGCTATTGTGAGGTCAGTAAAAAGGCAACAATGCAATCACAGTTGATTATCTAGCAATGGAAGATGTGGTCATAATCACAATTTAATTTCACTTGTCATACTCAACGGCTGGATGTCGTCTCCCATAGGCCGGCTCTTCTGATCTCACCTGATTTTAAAATTGGTTTAACAATGATTGAACCTCAAACTGCTGTGGCATTCATATACAAGATGTTGGAGCCCTATTTGTAAGAAAGACTACATTTCTCTATTTTGTCTCCCAAGAATGAGTCCATATATTGTTTACATATACATACTCATCTTCACTGACAATGAAATGAGGCAAAGTTCACCAGTCCTCCACTATATAAGTGCTTACAGATTATTTAACAATTTTAAAAAGTCTCGTCACTTTGGTTATTATAGTATTTTGACCCCATGGATAGCATGTTTTCCATGCTAAGGGATTAAAGCAAGCATTGTCCTGACTGTTGTCTGTAATTTACTTTTTAATAGCTGTAATGGATTAGTAATGGTTATATGTAATTCTATGTAGCTCTTTGTTGGTATAATTCACGAAATAAGTGACATGTGATTTACTAATAAGTAGTTAATTAAAAAAGTCATGCTAAGAAATTTAGTTTAATGGAACATTAATAATTAAGAGCCCAAGGCTCAGTCCTCCTCCTACATCCTGTATTCAGTGAGGAGTGTATTCAATATGTTCCTAAATGTATTGTTAATGTACTTAAAGGGCCGCTACCTCCAAAAAATGAAATGTCCATATTTTGTGTGTTTTATGTTGCTGATTTCTAACATGTGTTTTGTTTTTCTCTTGCATGTTTAGTTAAGAAAATATTTTATTCTATATGTGTCACTTGATGTATCCATTGCTTGATATTTTGTATTGTAAACTGTCCCCCAAGTATCTTTCCTTCACTTACTCTTCACTTTGTGGCAATGACCATATAATGAGGTCTATGGGTTGGTCACTGTCTCAATTGCATTGTATTGTGTGGGATGTATTCAAAGGACATTACCAGGGGGTAGATTAGAAGGGCCACATTACATTCCTGACCTTAACATTAATGCTGACTTGCGTGAGCATTAACGCTAACTGCGGTGTCTACCGCATATTACGATCCAAACGCAAACTGGTTAAGTAACCCGTTTGCATTTGGTACCTTGCGCTTCTCAGCACGAGGTTACTGTACTTTGTGCTCCCTATACTTAACATGGGGAGCGCAAAGTGTTAATCAGCGTTAGGATTACAATCTACTAGCGCTGATTAACGTCCGGCTGTGGTTAGCAAAAAGATAACCAGAGCCAGGATTTGGTGTTAACGGATTCCGCTTCTGCAGAATTCATTAACACCATATAGAAAAAATAAAAAAATGAATGCTATACTCACCTCCTGTCCCGCGCGAGGACCGCGGCTCCAACCGCCTCCTCCGTCCGGCGGGAGCAGGGAAAAACTGGGGGAAAAAGTCCCCCCAGTCTCTCCCTGTGTATCACTACGCCGACCGGCCGGATCTCGCGAGGCAACATCCGGCTGGTCATGTGACCGGCAGGGGGAAACTCAATGGAGTCCTATGGACTCCATCGAGTGGATGCTCGCAGCTGCGCTCAGCGCTGCCGCGAGCATCGCGGGGGTTACCGCGCGGTAACAATGCATGCAGCATTTTTTGCGCCTGCATTGTAATCCAGCGTTAAAACGCGGGCGCAAGGAGGAAAACTGCAGGCACAGTTTTTCCTCCCTTGCGTCCGCGTTTTAACGCGAGGATTGTAATAGAGCACGAAGTCTTTTAAATCTTCTAGATCTTCATCTAAGTCACAACAATTTGAAAAACACAGTCTGCTTAAAATAATACAACACAAACATTATATGTTTTCATGTTTTTATTGAACAGAACATGTAAACATTCCCAGTGCAGGGTGGAAAAAGTATGTGAACCTTTGGACTTAATAACTGGTTGACCCTCCTTTGGCAGCAATAACCTCAACCAAACGTTTCCTGTAGTTGCAGATCAGACCTGCACAACGATCTGGAGTAATTTTGGACCACTCCTCTTCACAAAACTGTTTCAGTGTAGCAATATTCTTGGGATGTCTGGTGTGAATCGCTCTCTTAAGGTCATGCCACAGCATTTCAATCGGGTTGAGGTCAGGACTCTGACTGGGCCACTCCAGAAGGCGTATTTTGTTTTGTTGAAGCCATTCTTTTGTTGAATTACTTGTTGGAGGCTTCTTATGTGCTATGATTACACGATTGCCTCACGGGTTTCAAATCATCTGCTGTACGATCCTGTCTCAGACCTCTGTGCCAATTTCCTCTGATTCATCAGGGTGGGGCATCGTTGGGCATCGTCACTGGACACAGTTGCATCCACCCCCCCCCCAAAGTCCCATTGTTCAGTGCCAGATGTAACATAGCACATGCTAGTACGATGAGGACCGCTTTGTCTGGCTGATACTGCAGCGCTCCGCAGGACCTGTCGAGTCACCTGAACGCATCTTGAGCAGGCCAGTGGTCCTCTCAATGACACACCTGGCTATTTGGTTGTCATTATTGTAGGCTGTTGTTCTGTTCTGTTTTGATTGCACACTTGTGGGTGAGATTAGTAGAGGTTCTCACGGGGAGGATAGCTGCACATGATTGTTTGTATATATACAGTGCGCCAGGTGAAATTCTATTTTGCATTATTATTATTATTGTAGGGCTCCTGTGCAGGTCCATCAATCCTCCTGAAAGGAGTCATTAGCCATGGCCTCAGTGGGTATCCTGAATTGCCCAATACATGGTACATTATACACATTAATATTTTTTACATTTCCCAATACTTTCCAGCTAGGATATATTTGGTAAAGAAAATGTAAACCCACCTATTAGCCATCCATCGGGGATTCTCCTGTCCTGGAAATCACGGATCACGAGGAAATAGCCAGGATATATTAATAATGGGCACTTCCAGGAAACGCTGCAAACAAATTCAGGATGTGCATATTGGCATCACAAACTATTTGCATGTTTATGTATCTCTATGTGGGTGAAAATATTAGGAAACTCTACATTGTCATAAAACCCCTGTTTCAGAGTGCACCATCCCTCTGGGGTGGTAGGGTCCCCAATGTTTTGGTGGCACTTGCCCCACATAGCTATGAGGAAGTGGTGGAGCATCTTTGAAAAGGCACCCTGGCTGACACCGGCTAGCTCAGGCAGGGGATGCTGTAAAGCTCCAGTGGCCAGGAACCTGAGGCAGCAGAGCAACTTTGGCATCCCTTCCACAGATATGCGTGAGCCAGACCTGGACTCCAGATTCTTCTGCAGCTCTTGATAGAGCCTGCAGATCTTCTCACAACTGAGCCTGTAACACAAGCGGCACTTGTCATCAGTCACCAGGGCCGGCCAGACCACGGAGCAGTTTGTAGCAAACGCGCCAAGTGGCAGATTCTGGGGTAGCGGCATATTTTTGCCGCCGAGCCCCTACACTACTTTTAAGCAGTGCCGCTGTGCTGCCATCTCTTGGAGGCCGGTGCAGTGGCTGCTCCGCACCAGACTTCTGGACTAACTCCCTGTCTGGGCGCTGCCTGCTGGCATCACCGGACCATTGCATGCTGGGAGATGTAGTTCTAGACTGGTTTACTGCATATTGCAGAGAACCAGTCTAGAACTACATCTCCCGGCATGCAATGCTCCGGTGATGCCAGCAGGCGGCACCCAGACAGTGAGTTAACCCAGAAGGTCGGCGTAGACTTCCACAGATAGGGGGAACAGTGCCTGTGAAGGGAGAGAAGCAGGCGCTGGGCAGCATGGAGGCCAGGGGGAGGCAGGGGTCAGATTGCAGAGAAAGCCTGCTCTTAAGTACAAGTCTGTCTCCCCGCATCCATTCCTCTCATGCCCATCTCCCCCTCTCTCTCTCCCCCTCCTTCCTTCACTTCCATCTCTCCCCATCCCTCCTGCACTCCATATCTCCCCCTCTCTCTCTCCCCATCCCTTCTGTACTCCCATCTCTCCTGCACTCCCATCTCTCTCTCCCCATCCCTCCTGTACTCCCATCTCTCCCCCATTCCTCCTGCACTCCCATATCTCCCACATCCCTCCTGTACTCCTATCTCTCCACCTCTCTTCCCATCCCTCCTGCAATCCCATCTCTCACCATTGCTCCTGCTCTCCCATCCTTGTGGGTGTGTGAGACTGTATGTGGGGTGTGTGTGGCGTGTGACTGTATGTGTGTGTCCGTTTGAGAGACTGTATGTGGGTGTGTGTGCATGAATGGAAGTGTGGAGCTCTTTGATATGCTCATACACACCACACATTACTGTGAGTCTTATTGCTGTGGAGCTCTGATACAGTTTTGTGCGTTGTGTATGAGCATATCACAGAGCTCCACAGCAATAAAACTCACAGTAATGTGCAGTGTGTTTCAGTGTATCAGAGCTGCACAGCAATAAAACACACAGTAATGTACAGTGTGTATCAGTGTGAGTATTATTGCTGTGGAGCTGTGATACGCTCATACACACCGTACATCAGGGCTCAAAATAGATTTTTATACTTTTGATTCTTATTTATTTTTGCAACTTTATTCTAAATAAAACCTTCAATAGTGTAATTTCATAAGATAATTTAAGGAGGTGTGTTTAGGGGCAGAGTTAAAGGAACACTCTAATCAAAAATCACCCCCCCCCCGTTTTTTAATCTTAATCTATCCCTATTCCCTTAATAAACCGTTAGGTTTTTTTGTTTTTTTTGTAACTGTAGTACTTACCCTAAAATCCACTTGTTTCCAGCGGCGTTTTTTTTTTTTCATACTCACCTCCCTCCTCTTCCGCGTCTGTCCTTCTTGCGTCTTCTCGCCTTCTGGTTTACGTGAGAAGCGCGCATGCGCGCCTCTCACGTAAGCCAGCCAATCGTCAGGCTTCCTCCCGGCTCCCTCTGAGGATTAGTGTTGCGCGCAAGAGGATGTGCTCAACACTAACCCTCAGCCGCTGCCGCCAGCTACTGCGGTGAGTTGGAGACGTCATCGCGCTGAAAGCGCGATGACGTCTCCTACTCAGCAAAAGTCGGCAGAAGCGGGAAATATGATTCCTGCTCTGCTGACTGACAGCTGGGAGGGCGGAGTAAACTCCTCCGCCTCTCTCAGCTGTTTTCAGCATTTTCAGCTGATCGGCTGAGCGGAGGGAGGGGGGACAGAGGGCGGCATACTCCGGGCATCATGACCACCTAAAAAAGCTTAGGTGGTCATGTTGCCTAGAGTATCCCTTTAAGGGCTGGCTAGGGGTTAGGTGGAGCAACTGGTGGTGAGTAATTCTTATGGCCTGTTTAGCAGCTTGGGACTTGAAATTTTGAGCCCTGCCGTACATTACTGAGTTTATTGCTGTGGAGCTGTGATATGCTCATACACACCGTACATTACTGAGTTTATTGCTGTGGAGCTGTGTTACACTCATAGACACCGTACATTACTGTGAGTTTTAATTGTGTGGAGCTCTGTGATACATGCTTTTATATGCCACGTGTTTTTTTTTTTTTTGGGGGGGGGGTACATTTCATCCATCGCTCCAGGCAGCACAGTGGCTTGGGCCGGCCCTGTCAGTCACATCCACCAAAAGTAAGCTGTCCTTTGGACAGGAGTTGTATGTGGGATTCTGTGTGCCCTTTCTACCTCCTGCTGGCTTTGGACACAGTTTCGACACAGTTTCGCATTCCTTTAAATAGGCTCAGGATCTTGCATTTGGCCAGGTTATCCAAGTTTGGTATTAGCACCAGCTTTTAAGAGTCGTTAAAATGTTTGCTTTCGCATTCCAACAGGAACGTACGCCAGTACTTTGTAATACCTCGCTTTTCGACACGCTACAAATTGATTTCACTCCTCATGTTAAGTATAGGCCGCGCTAAGTACAGTAAGCTTGCGCAAAGTGCAAAGCGCTGACTGATTTCACCCGAGTGAAGTGTCAGGATTGGAATATGAATGCCAGACGTTAAACCTACTTATCCAAGCTCTAACGATTACATATTGAGACGCAACATTAGCACCAAGTATGGAACAGTGACAAAAGTGCTTTAAACACAACATATTACCCATGTAATGCCTAATAAATAGAAAAGCTTTGTGGGGGGATGAGAATACCATTTTGTATATAGAAACGTGGAATAAAATTCGGTTTAAACTATATTTATTTATTTTGCCGTGCGTTATTTTAATCCGTTCTCGCATCACAAATGCTGATTCTGGTGCCAAGACTTGCAGTGCTCCAAGATAAATGTTGACACAAAGTATCCTATTGTTTTAATAACTTGTGACCAGATAACGTGATGTTGCATGAATATTACACTTCATTGCCTCCTTTTGGTGTAACCTTACCAGGGAACAGCATTAGCTGGCTCCTTCTATGACCTTGAAAGAAGTATCATATAAGAATGCTGTGTGTAAATTGCCCCCATCTTCTTGTATATCTTCAGTATTTAGATTTTTTTGAAAGGGTGTTTATTTACTGGCATACAACCATCATGTTTTAAAGAGAGAGGCACCTACATAAAGGCTAAGCTGCTACTATAGAGACTATGCAGGAGTTTAAGGCATATCTGAACACCATGGCCCCAAAAAGCTGTTTGGGGTTAACTGAAATTCCTTTACTTTGGGCAAAGGAAGTAATGTTCAATTCTGATCACTACATTCCTTCCAGCTACTGCATTTATGACTTATTATGGTGGTGAGATTTGGAGATGATACATCCTTTTCAGATCCCCTAGCAAAACAAAGGCCAATGGGAGGTACACCTAGGAAGTCCCTATGTATGTAAAATAGTTTACTATGGAGAGAGTATATAAGAATAAGGCTAGGTAATCACCCTTGATACCCAGGATACACTGGAGGCTCAGAAAACAGTAAAAAGTTTAAAATTGCATGGGTCTGTATAGGAGAAGAGAAGGTTAATCTACAGACTATTCTCTTTGAAAAAAGACATGGATGTTAATAATAATAATAATTTTTAAAGCAAAATGTGCCTCTAACCTCGACTACTGGTGTATAAATCTGAGAGATAGTTATTTAGTATGAAAGAAATCCAGTAAATAAACAATTGTTTACCCGGGTCAAGAATTGCTGTGCCAACTGATGTATTAAAAATAATCATAAATATTTCATCCTGCCCTTTCCTTTACAACCCAATGATTTCTAAGATTTAAGAAGAGGATTTTCCTGAACAATAGTAACCATTATCAGGTCTATTCAAAGAAAGGTGAATCTCAGGAGAATGACTAGAGAAGTGAAAATTCTAGGTCAAAATAGCCAAACCAGAAAAATTCTCCAAGTTATCTCACTTTCCAAATCGGCTATTTGGTCTCGATTGTTCTCTTCTCCTGCCAGTTCTCATGGTTTACACCTTTCTCTGAATAACCCTGTATGTATGTTGTGTTAAATCATGTATTTTTTTGTGTTACTAATACCAGTAGTACCGAGATCATCAAAATTGATTTTTTTATCAACTTTTAAAAAATGTTTCCATATATTCCCTGGCAAGGTTGGGCCACCTCTCTCGACCACTCCAGGATCAATTAGGAAAATAATTCAGGGATGCTCAATGGTACCTCCTTCAAACTTTACAAAAGTCTCCACCCACTGCCCATTTTGTGGGCTGCCTCATCCCTCTTCGAATTCCTGATAACCAAAGAAACCCTCCCTGTGGACACGTCAATCCTCCCCTCTTTCCCTTTGCCCCAACTACTCTTGGGGAGGACTTGCTTTAATCTAATCAATGACATCAGGGCTCAGAATTTCTACTTTTACAAATTATTTTGTGCTGCATATTCCAGCAATGACACGTGCAGCCCCCCCTCCCCAGGCTGCACGGTGGTAGGGATCAGCTGTCTAACCTGACCAAGCTCGTCTCTGTCACTAGCAGGGGGGTGGAGAGGAACTTCCCTGCCTCCTCACTCAGCTCACACTGGGCTCTGATGACTGGGTATACATGTATCTGGGGTCTGATGTCTGGGTATACATGTATCTGGGATCTGATGTCTGGGCATTAATGTTATTTTTGTAACTTTATTCTAAATAAAACCTTTAACAGTGTAATTTCATAAGATAATGTAAGGGTGTGTGTTTAGGGGCAGTGTTAAGGGCTGGGTAGAGGTTAGGTGGAGCAACTGGTGGCGAGTATAACTCTTATGGCCTGGTTAGTAGCTCGGGACCTGAAATTTTGAGCCCTGAATGACATTGTGTTCTATTATTGGATTTTTTATTTCCGGTATGTAGTGAAACAAAATAGTTTTTTTATTGGCCTTGTGACTGATTTGCTTTCTTTGTATCCTACACATTGTACAAACGTGCATTTTTATTCAATGCATTTTTTTTCTGAACCAATAAAAATATTTTTTGGGGAAAAAAAAAAAAGGGCTCGCATTATTCTGGAACCTAGCTTTCCTATTCACGCTGACTAACATATTGACTAACCTCAAAATTGGCCCCGAATTGTGCCAAACTGTGAATTTTGGGTCAATTCGTCTATTCATTAAGCTGTCAGTTTGCCAAAAACAAGTGAATTGACAGCAAAATATGGTGCAATTTGCTGCAATTCCACAACACCGAAATTGTCTCATAGAAGACTATCTTGTCTTCTATTCACAGAGTACCGAATTGCACCTAAATTTGGTCTAAATTACCTGATTTTCGGTATTTTAATTCAACAGGTTTAAACAGTGAATCCCATAGGTTTCAATGTAGAAAAGGTAATGTTTTTTGAGGTTTTATTTTAAAGACCGTTTATTCTTTATATTTTTTTGCAAAAACCCTTTTTATTTTTGAAAGAACTTTTTGTATATTATAGACAACATTTTAGTTTTTTTTAGATTTGTTACAGACTTGTTTATTAATTTTTAAAGGACCTTTTTATTATTTAGACATATTTTTATTAATTGAAACTTGTTTTAGGAGAATAGATTTCTTTCTTTTTTTTTACAGTTCGGAGTAATTCACCGATGCAAATCGGCTGGTATCGGCGCAATTTGGCGTTATTCACCGACGATCGATAACTGCTGGTAGTGGTAGACTCATGTGGGACAGTTTTGTTGCTGCTGAATTGCAGCGATTTGCAGTGTATTTGGCAAATTGACAGCTTAGTGAATAGGCGAATTGACTCGAAATTCACCGTTCAGTGTAATTTGGGGCCAATTCGGAGGTTAATGAATAACCCCTTAAGTTGTCCATCACTTTTACCAATGACTTAGCTTAATAAAATTGTTGTAAAATAATAATATATAAAACACAGATACACAAAGGACATAAAAAGAAAGCAATAATGATATACTGACAGTGATGGCCAGACACAAAGGGGCATAGGTCACAAAGAAAATGCACTAGGAAAACAATGGATAATAACAGAAATCACATTTCATGTGGTGGGACACCTTGAAATAAGATGACAGAAGAGGATATTGAGACATGTGATAGAGAAAGGAATGAGAGAGATATATACAGGGTAATTCAAAGAGATCTGAATGGTTGCCGAAAGGGAACCGAACGCTGAAAATCAGCGTTCTGTTACCTTTCCTGACCATTCGGCTATCCAGAGAGCAGGCAATTCGCCAAATCCTGGCGAATTGCCTGCACATACGGTACCTGTTCGAGGGCAGTGAAATCCCCATAAAAAAGCACTGCTTCGGCTATTCAGAGATCACAAACCAGCAGTGAAAGGTTCCCGAAATGCCCTGTCATTCGGAGGTTTAATTCGGCAGGTTCATTCAGTCGAATCCCATAGGCTTCAATGTTAAAAATATTCCCGTTTTAATTCAATATCTAATAAACCGTTCATTATAATATTCTGCAGTAAAGAGTCTCTTTATAGATTTTTTAGGATATTTTAAGCATTTTTCTGTTTTTATTTATTTTTTAAAAAATTCCTTTTCTTTTTAACTTTACTTATTTTTCTGTAACAGCCCTTTTTATTATCATTCCCTGGACCTCATATGTAAATTTCAGACATTTTCGCTCAGTAGTTTGTTTGCAAACAGCGTTTTACTTTTCAAACATTCAAGCAGACTGTTTATCTAATTTATTCACTCCATTCGTCTGCGGTGTCGGCTTTTTCCGGCGCTGCACTGCGTGTGATTGGCTCCTGCTCGGGTTTTTCCAGCGTTTTCGGCGTGGTGAACCAGATGTTTTTGCGGGTTTTTGCGGTGAGTTTTCGTCAGGTTTGCAGGGGCTTTTCCCTGTACTTCGACGGCCCTGTGGTGCTTGCTGAATACACCGCAGGGTCGCCGGAATGGGATTGCCGAATCGGCCCGAATTGAAGAGAACGAAAAGTCACCGAACGTGCGGTGATTTTTCAATTCTCTTTGAATTACCCTGATAGAGAAATGTAATAGAATTTAGAGAAAAGAATGACACACTTAATGATGGTTGCAATTATTGCACTCACTCTTTATTTCAAGATAGTTTATATACAATTAAATAGTCTTTCAAGACTTGTAGGGTGTTCATTCTACTTATTCCTCATCATGGAGCTTCTGCTGTTGAAGACATAAAAGATAAAATGTAAATGAAAATCAAATAGCAGGTGAAGAGTAACAGGAGTGAAGACTCCATTGGATTAAATTGCTCAGTTACAGGAGAGTTCTAAGCACAATGTTAGTAGCAATTAAATATTTTTACTTTTAATGTATTGATAGTCGTCCTCTGAATAGATGCTAGCGAAAGAATGCTTTATAGATTAACGTTAGGCTGCAATGTATAGACTCCAAATACAGGACGAATGTGAGTTAGTGTTTGGAAGGAGCAGATATACAATATGGTTCTGAGTATACACATATAACAAACACATTTGAGCAGCACATCCTCTGTAAACAACTTATTTTGAGGCAGTACGTATAAAGGTGATATGTAAAATACTACAGTTATGGTCATCTACTCATTGAGTAATCACTTTGTCACCAAGATCTCTTCTCCCCTAAAAAGTTAATGTCCACACACATTAGGACTCACCTTGCCTCCCACATCTCGTGTCTTTGCTCGCAGCTTGTTGACCTGGGACTCTGCAATGTCCGCTCTTTCCTCAGCTTCATCCAACTCGTGCTGGACCTTGCGGAACTTGCCAAGATTAGAGTTGGCTTGTTCCTCCTGTGGAGAGCCACGTCGAGAGAATTAAGGGGAGATGTTGAAGGGAAAAGCAAACAGAGCAAGCCATCAAATTAAAGGGCCACTACCAAAAAATGGAATGTTCTTATTGTGTTTATTTTATGTTGCTGATATCTTACATGTACTTTGTTTTTCTCTTGTATGTTTAGTTAAGAAAATATATTTCTCTATATGTGTCACTGAGTGCATCCGTTTTGTGATATTTTGTGTCGTAAACTGCTCTCCCACCCAAGTATCTGTACATCACTTCCTCTTCATTCTGCGGCAATGGCCCTATAACAAGGTTTATCACTGTCTCAAATTTCATTGTATTGTGTAGGATATATTCAAAGGATATCACCAGGGGGTAGATTAGAAGTCTTTTAGGCACTGTGTTTTAGCTCATTTAGCTGTCATCCTGAGTAGCCTGGACAATTCAATATACCCCTGCTGCCTTATTTAAACATCCCCTCCTCCATCAAATCAACTGTTAAATACTTTAGATTAGATAAAACACAGAAGTAATGAAAAATCTTTGGTAAATGTTGCCTCATGGGAAAAATCAACAAAATGGTAGGGAGATTAAAAAAATCTAATTTTATTTTTCCTTTTTACATGTAATTACTTCAAACAAAGTATTAAAAACTGCAGCATTTGTTTTATCTAATGAATTTATTGTAATGCAAAGTAATCTAGCTACAGTTTAATTAAATTGTGGTGTCCCTTTAAGCCTAATATCACACCAATTATGTAAAGCAGGGCTGCTCAATCTTGGCCCACCAGATGTTTTGGAACATCCTTTCCCACAAGGCTTGGTTGACCTGAGTGGATGAGTATCATGGGAGATGCAGTTCTGAAACAGCTAGAGAACCAAGGATGAGCACCCCCTGATGTAAAAGATATGACATATAATCCTAAAGTAATATTAAGAGCAAAAACTCACAGCCTCCTCTGCTTGTCGTTTGTAAGCCTTCACTTTGAGCTGCAGTTTATCCACAAGGTCCTGAAGACGAGCCAAGTTCTTCCGGTCCTCTTCAGTCTGCAGTGTAAGGAAACAGGTATGTAATAAGAACGGTGAACACAAATATGAAAGACATATAAAATTGAGAAAAATAGAAGACATGTACGACACAAAAGATTTCTGTTCATACCTGGGAATCTTCTATGAACACAAATCCTGTTTCATATATCCATGCGGGGTGTGAATGTTTTTTTACAGTAGCAGGATCGCATTTTTTAAACAATCAAGCCATTCTGTATTCAGACCTCCCCCTCTTTTTCAATAAGCATGTCCACCACTGGATGGTTTATGTTTGCTTTTAATTACTATGTTTTCATTGATTGCATTGCATATTTTTGAAATCTCATGATATTTCTGTTGATTTCTGCTCACTTTTGTCCCTAATTTCTGTGTATATCCACATTTACGCTAAGAATTCCATGTCTTACAAACCTGATATGTGAGCTCCTTAATGCGTCTCTCATACTTTCTCATGCCCTTCACCGACTCTACGTTTCTCTTCTGCTCAGCTTCCAGCTCGCCGTCCAGTTCTCGAACTCGAGCTTCCAGCTTCTGTAGTTGTTTCTTTCCTCCTTTCATGGCGATCTGCTCGGCCTCATCCAGTCGTTGCTGGAGATCCTTGATTGTTTGCTCCATGTTCTTCTTCATCCTCTCCAGGTGAGCACTTGTGTCCTGCTCCTTCTTTAGTTCCTCAGCCATCATGGCAGCCTTTGGAAAGAGGGATGTATTTAAAAAAGTACAGTAAGAGCAGGGAATGTGATGTCCAGGTCAGGAAATACTGTGTACTTACATCAGTGATGGCTTTCTTGGCTTTTTCCTCTGCATTGCGACATTCCTGTATTGCCTCCTCCACTTCAGTCTGCAGCTGAGAGAGGTCAGCCTCCATTTTCTTCTTTTGGTTTATAAGACTAGTGTTCTAAAAGTGACATTGGATAAGCAATTATTTAAAAATAACAAAATTCACTACTCTCATAAACTATCTAAGTACGCCAATTCTAGTCACTGGAAACATGTAGCTGCTGTTACAAGTGTTTGTTGCCGATTCTCCATATTCATGCTTGGTTCATTAAAAAGTGTCTGTTGGGAACATGAATGTAAGTAAAATAGCAATTTAAACATTTTTTATATCATAGATCGTGGATCAATTATTTAAAGACCATAGAAAAACAATGGAATGGCGAACAGAAATACAAGAGAGCACTGTGTTAATTAATCCAGAATCTAGCATGAGACATAAAGGATTTAAAAAAAGGTCAGGATAATATAGTTCCACTTCAAAAATGGAAGCAGGTAAAACTCTATAAATCTGTTGCAGTTTAAGTAAAAGGTTAGATTTGGATACATAATTACAGCAGAGATGATTTGGTGTTTTGGTACATATGGAAAGTCAGATTTCTGTGCATACCTGAGAATGCAGGAGTTGCACCCTCTCACTAGTCTCTATCAGCTCTTGTTCAGCAAGTTTACGCGCTCTTTCTGTCTGCTCCACCAAGGATCGCAGCTCCTCCAGCTCAGCTTGAAGCAGCATATTTCTCCTCTCCACTATGGCAATGTTTTCTTTCAGTTCTTCATTAGCCCTCAGTGTATCATCCAGTTGTATCTGGGTGTCCTGTGAGATACCACATACAAAGGTAACGCATAACAGATTTTTTTGTGAATGGTAATCAACATAAACTGGTATCGAGTCCTCTTTGTAAAATTTATAATCGTTTTTCAATATACATGGTATACCATAATTGTATAATAGTATAAAACTAGTACCACACAATTGTGAGCAAAATACATGTGGTATCTCTTACAGCAGTTTAGGGATCTCACCTTCAGAGCTCCATGTGCCACCTTGAGGTGCTTTTGAGCTTCAGCTGCCACACGGTTGGCCTGACTAAGTTGAATCTCCATCTCATTCAGATCACCTTCCATCTTCTTCTTTATTCTGAGGGCTTCATTACGGCTCCTTGTCTCAGCCTCCAAGGATGTCTGTAGTGAGTCCACCAAACGCTGGTGGTTTCTCTTTGCCTGTTCCATTTCCTCGTCCTTTTCGGCCAACTTGCGCTCAATTTCTGATTTCACCTGGTTAAATTCGAGCTGAGCACGTAAAATCTTGCCTTCTTCGTGCTCCAGAGAGGCCTTAAGAAGATATATACAGTATATATACATAAATATTACAGTATCAGAAATAATAGCACAATAGTTGAAAAACTAGTATTATATGTTCCCTATCCTCACCTCAGCCTCTTCCAGCGCTGACTGCAGTTCCATCTTCTCCTGCTCCAACTGTTTACGAACCTTCTCCAGTTCATGGATATTTTTCCCGCTCTCTCCTAGCTGTTCTGTCAGGTCTGAAATTTCCTCTGTGGAATAATATTGTCATTAATTTCATATAGTCTACATATGGTTGCTACTATTTTATAAATTACCTCCATTTATGCATTAATTATATGAAAACAGTGCATTACGATAGGAATGGGGGTATGCTTAATGGAAAGTAGAATAAATATTTCCAGCTTCAGGAAGGTTGGATGAATACTTCCAAGGGAAACCACATGCAGGTGATCTGTCCTTACCTTGCAAATTTTTGTTCTCTCTCTTGAAAGTCTCCACATGTTCCAGGGACTCTTCATATGCGTTCTTTAACTTAAAGAGCTCAGTGCTCAGAGTGCGAGATTCTTTGAGAGAAGATTCCAGCTCTGTCTGAGACTCTTCAAATTTCTGTTTCCATTCAGCCATTATCTGCAGAGCAAGAAGACAATGGTCACATTCTACTCCAGCCTCATTTTCTGAAACAATATTTTCTAAACCGTTCTCTTTTTCTCACCTTGTCAAAGTTCCTCTGTTTTTTGTCCAGAGCGGCTGCTGCAGCATTTGACCTCTCAATGTCCACCATTAGGTCCTCAATCTCATTCTGCAAACGGTGTTTGGTCTTCTCCAAGGATGAGCATTTGGCATTTACTGCCTCCACCGCCTCTTCAGCTTCTTGCAATCGCTGGGCCAACTTCTTCCTGTCAAAGTCCAAGGTAGATGGGAAATAAAAATATTCAGGCTGAGGACAGTCAAGCAAGATAGGGGATTAAGATGCTCAGATTGAATATGCAAAAATCAATATGAATGCAGTTTTTTCAAGGAGCATGCCTTCCTGATTCCGTGCACCCAAGCATTTTCACCCACCTTTGTAGCAAAAAACTGAAGCAAACCCTTCTAACAAACAAGCTTTATGCTCGTCTTATACAACAGTATGAAACATAATCCAAGCAAAAAGCTTCTCTGTTGGAAGAAATTGTGCAGGCATGATGCACCTAAGCAGGTGTTAAAACAGTAAGAAAAACAGCAGGACAAGATACAGATAATGTAATGAGGGAAGAAACAATACTTATGTGTAAGTATGAAAGCAGGGAGAGTTGAAATGGCCACATAAGCATCACTTGACATGCCTACAACAATGCAATCGTTTATGTGAAACATCACTCACTTGGCCTCCTCAAGCTCCTCAGTCCTCTGGATGGCGTCCGTCTCATACTTTGTCCTCCACTGAGCCACTTCAGAGTTTGCTTTAGACAACACTCGTTGCAGCTCTGCTTTGGCCTCTTGTTCCTCTTCATATTGCTCTCGGAGGAGGTCACAGTCATGGCGTGCAGATTGCAGGGCATGGGCCAGTGCGTTTTTAGCCTTGTATGAGAAGAAAACAGTGAGAAAAATATTACATAGTGAATATACTTCATCAACATGCAACAAGATGTAGTTAATATTATTTTGGATATTATAATTTCTTTGGCAGGAGAAATATATTAATGTATTCAATGCATGCTGGTGTGTTAATGAGCTGGGCTTATCACTTTCCCCTCCATACCTTTGTCTCTTCTTCCAGTTGTCTCTTAAGGTCTTCCAGTTGCTGTGTGTATGTCTGCTTCCCGCGAGTCAGCTGTGACACTAACGCCTCTTTCTCATCCAACCTGCGAGTCAATTCCCCATTCTCCGTTTGGAGTTTTGCCTTACTTGAGGTGAATTCATTGAGAGACCTTTGAGTTTCTTCATATTTGGTTCTGTGCTCATTCATTTGGTCCTCTAAAGAGCGGCACATTTTCTCTAAATTGGCCTGTAAAGCAAAAAAACAAAGAGGCAAAGATGTAGAGATTCAAAGAGTTGGAAACCGATGACAGACACTCACATTATTTTAAAATGGTCATTGTAAACCAAGAGTCAAATCCATCTTGTCCTATTCTAGCTGCAGGAATGTAGTTTCTATTTGGCTGATATACTGGAAAGCTGCAATACCTTTCCGTTTCAGAATAGGGACTTGACTTAATTCTATCAGCCATGACTTTGTAATATCGTCTAAGTTGAAATAAATTGGCCAGAGACAATATTCGAAAAATTCCTCTTGTTTGAAATAAAGCTTGCCGGTAAAACTGCCGAAAAAGAATTCAATTCGGCCAGCATCATGTAGATTTTTGCCTTTGTATATGACTTTTAGAAATATCTTATGTCTCAAAAAGATTCCAGTTTTATTCCCTCTCTATTTCTGCCTGAAATCCATTTATCTACACCTTTAAGCATTTGAAATAGTTTTAGAAATCGGCATATCAATAAATTTGAATTGAATTGATATAGCCGATATTTCCATTGAAAAATACAGCCACAAGAGCCATTATTCAAAACAATTTTTTTATCAGGAATCAAAATGATGTTAAATCCACATTTGAATCTCCTGAACTGAAAAATGTCAGAAAAGCGTCTGATAAAGGTCTCAATTTCTGTCATTGATCCAAATTAAATTCAGCCTGAGATTGGGAATGGATAGGAATAATATTTTAACTGTGTTTGCCGGAAGAATGTTATTCTTATACATATAGAAGAACTGAAGATGCTGCAATTTCTAGAAATCTTTATGAGAGGAATCATGGGTATACAGAAAACATAAAAAAGTGATGGCACTTTTTCTAAGTACTTGAGATGTTTCTAAAGGTGCAGCACAAAACAAGGATTTTTGAGGATTTTTTTAATAAACTGACATATTGTAGAGAGATAATAAACAGGGCCAACATCAGAAGGTGACAACCCATGGCCGAAAGGCTCAAGAGGGCTGAGGGAGAGGTGACAGCCACAAGGGGCATGATATGAGAATGGGGCTGATTACTGGGGGGGGGGGGAATGGGCTGAAGGTTGGAGAAGGGACAATTTGAGATAGGACTTCTCACTCTGGGAAAAGGTCCGTTACGTTAGGTGAAGAGAATGGGACCACTCACTCTGGGGAATGGGAGAAGTGTAATGGGCCACTCAAACTGTGATATGGAGGGGGGATAATGGTACTTTTCCCACTGTGTTAAGGGAGTGAGGAGGGAATGGAGCCACTCACATTAGCAAAAAGGAGGTCGGGAAGAGAGCTACTCACACGCGGGGGCATAGAATATTCTGTTTTGGGACCTGAGGAGTATGGCAGTTCTGTTTTGGATCCAAGAGGGCATGGGAACCCTATATTGGGATCTTGGGACCCCTGATTTTGTGATATCTGATGGCAGTCCCTTTCTCCATAGGAAAACATTTATGAAGGCAAAACCAAACGCTCATTTGATTATACCCATAACACTGAAATAAAACTATTTGAAAGCATTTGTAAATTCTAAAATAAGAAGAAAATTTTCAAGTGTATATGGAAAATAGAAATTATTTGAGGATATGCATTTCACTCCAAAGTATGGAAAAACATTCCAAAAATTGAGGTATAAAAATATACGCAATTAAAAGGATAAAGATGACTGCCACAGATATTGACTCACCTTGGCTTTTATAACCTGCTCCATGTTGGATGCTACATCATCAAGTTCCAGCTTGAACTCACTCTTCTCTTTCTCCAGCTTTTGTTTGACTCTCTGAAGATTGTCTATCTGCTCGCTTAGCTCAGCCACAGAGTCCGCATGCTTCTTCCTTAGAGCTGCTGCTGTGGCCTCAGACTGCAGAGTGGATTCCTCCAGGTCTCTCCTGAGCTTCAGGAACTCGGCCTCCCTTTTCTTGTTGAGTTCCAGTTGAACAGAGGTGGCGCCTCCGGCCTCCTCCAGACGTTCGCTGATCTCCTCCAACTCTCGGGACAGATCGGACCGAAGCTTCTCCACCTTAGCTCGAGCTGTTCGCTCAGCCTCTAGCTCTTCCTCCAGTTCTTCAATACGAGCCTTGTAAAAAAGTAAAACATATTTTAATAATGGCTCAACCCATTAGTAACCAATATAGGGCATATGTCTAATTCACTCCCCCTGTTGGAATTACATATATTTGCCCAAACACAATAATAAAGCAATTTTGGAAACATATTTGTGTCTTTTTGTCCAACAGTATATCCCAGATAGGACGTATACCTGAAGCTCTTTTATCTTCTTCTGATATTGCATTCCTAGGACTTGTTCATCCTCAAGCTTGGTATTTTGTTGTGCTATTTCAAACTCTTTCCTAAAAGAAGATATATAAGGTACGTTTTCAACTTGCTCTTATCCGGCTCTGCAACCACTAAACTTAAAAAGACCACTTACTTTTTCAATTTTTCCTCTAGCTGCTGTTTGTCATTTTCAAGGTCCATTACATTCTCCTGTGTGAGTTTGAGGTCTCCTTCCAACTTTCTCTTGGCCCTTTCCAAATCCATTCGGATTTTTTTCTCCTGTTCTAGAGATCCCTCCAGCTAAAGGAAAAAGTGGATAGTTGCAAACTTTAACACCAAAAAAACACTTTCATAACAACGAAAAATATTTAAATTAGCTAATCTAGATTACTTACATCATCCACCTGCTGCTCCAGTTTAGCTTTGGCTTTAGTCAAAACATTGACCTTATCCTCCTCGGCTTGGAGATCATCTAGGGTCTGCTGATGAGCTTCCTGGAGGGCCTTCTTTTCTTTGGTCAGCTTGGCAATAATTTCATCCAGACCAGCCATCTCTTCAGTTAAATTCTTGACCTAGTTATAAAGTACGATACAGATGAAGAAGATGAACAAGCATGAGAAACAAATAACTAGAGTGATTAATTATACAGAGACTAGAAGCTGAAATAACATGATGATATTTTTACCTTATTCTCTGTGGCATGTTTCTCTTTCTCCACTTTGGCCAATGTGAGTTCTAGATCATCAATGTCCTTCTTCAGCTCAGAACACTCATCCTCCAGCTTCCTCTTCTTGGCAGTCAACTCCGCATTCATCTCCTCCTCATCCTCAAGTCTTTCTGTCTGTTCCTTTAGCTTGGCCTCTAGCTGAATCTTGTTCTTAATCAGCTGCTCACACCGCTCCTCAGCATCATTCAGATTGTCTTGTTCCTATGAGCAGAGTGATTTTACTTAACTCATCTTCTTCATTTTATTGTTTTTTTATTAATTTTTTTCACACTTTAAACAAATCTTACATTTTCAATAAAGTTCACAATTTTATATTGCCAAGTGAACAACATATTTCTAAATCAAGAATAGATCTGGTAGACCTACCGATTGACATTGCAACTGCAAGTCATTCTTCTCTTGCAACAGAGAAACCATCTTCTCCTCCAGTTCTTTGCGTCTGGAATCAGATTTCTCAAGAGCCTCTTTGAGTCTCTGGAACTCCTCTTTCATGTTTGCCATTTCCTTCTCAGACTCAGCACTCTTCAGTAAGGGCTTGATCTTAAAGTAAAGTTTCATCCATGGCCAATTCTTGACACCCATGAATGCTCGAATGTTCCATTGAATTACCAGGAGAGCATCTCTATAGAGGGATTATTGTTCATCATGATCATTTGTCATTATCATTAAGTGGAAAAACATATACAGGGTTATCCAAAGAGATTCGAAAAGTCACCGCACGTTCGGTGACTTTTCGTTCTCTTCAATTCGGTTCCTTTTGCCGATTGCATTTCGGTGACCCTGCGGTGTATTCAGCAAACACCACAGGGTCCCCGAATTGCAGGGAAAAGCTGCCGCAAACCCACCGAACGCTAACCGAATGCACGCTGAAAACAAGCAAAAACATCTGGATTAACCTTTGAAAGAGCCGAACAGGAGCCGAACATGAGCCGAATCACACAGAGCCGAAGCAGCTGTGACGTAGAGGAGGCAGTGAATAAATTAGAAAAACCATTTGTATGAATCTGGGAAAACGAAACGCTGTTTGCAAAGAAACTACTGAGCGAAAATGTCTGAAATTTTCACAGGAGGTCCAGGGAATGATAATAAAGAGGGCTGTTACAAAAAAAATAAGTAAACTGAAAAAAAAAAAAAAAAAAAAATCGGACTTTTAATAAAAATAAAAAAAAATCTGAAAAATGCTTAAAGTATCCTAAAAAACCTATAAATAAAGAGACTTTTTGCTGCAGAATTTTATACTGAACGGTTTATTAGATATTGAATTAAAACGGGAATATATTTAACATTGAAGCCTATGGGATTCTCCTGAATAAACTTGCCGAATTAAACCACCGAATGACAGGGCATTTCGGGAACCTTTCACTGCTGGTTTGTGTTCTCTGAATAGCCGAAGCAGTGCTTCTCTATGGGGATTTCACTGCCCTCGAACAGGCACCGAACAGGCACCGTATGTTCAGGCAATTCGCCAGGATTTGGCGAATTGCCTGCTCTCTGGATAGCCGAATGGCCAGGAAAGGTAACCGAACGCTGATTTTCAGCGTTCGATTACCTTTCTCAAGCAATTCGGATCTCTTTGGATAACCCTGCTAGTCAAAGAATTGTCTAAAACATAATCTAGAAATGCAAGTTCTGTGTGTAGTTTTAGTGTTTTCTGAGCTGATAAACTTTGGACATTTCCCATTGAGATTGCATTCAGTATTTCTACGGGAGCCTAAGTTTCTCACCTGCGTTCCAAAATCTTCTTGAACTCCCTTCTCATTAGCAGACCTCGGGACTGAGCTTGTATTCGTGTGATGATTCTGGAAAGACGCTCATCTCTCATCTCTTCCAGCAGACCCAGTAAGCCAGCTTTAAAGAACACCTATGTGAGGAAAATATATTGTATTTTCATACAATCGAAAAGTCTTCTGACTTCAGTAGTATACCATGGTTGTAGTGCAACTCTGCAACAATTTTGCTAAATTTAATAAAATTGAAGAAAATTATTCTATTTGTCTCTACAACACAACAAAACGAGCTTGGTCAATGCAGCATGTACATACAAACAATCAAAAAGCAAATAAATCTGTCAATAGGAAAATTTTAGATGGTATAATACTTGGTCTTACCAACAGCGCACCAAGTGTATTTTAAAAACCACAAATATAATGTACCTTACCTTTGTGTGTCCGAATTTGTATTGTGTATGATCAATATCCAGTGAACTCAAAAGCTTTTCTGCTCCCTTCTTGCTGTCTATGAATTGACCTTCAGGAATGGCGGCAGGGTTCAAAATACGGTAACTGAGGAAAACAAATATATTTCAAAGTTTAATATCATTTTGATAGACAAAGCATAAGAAAAAACCCAAAGCAGTGTGCTTGCAGACTCACCGTTGCCTGAAGTCTCCATACAGGATACGATTGGGGAAGCCCTTCCTGCATATACGGATACCTTCCAGGACACCATTACAACGGAGCTGGTGCATTACAAGAGGGTTGTCCATTTCTCCTGTACAGCCCATGAGCAAGTTGGGTGGATTGAAAGGGGATAATAACTTATTAGAAAGGTTAGATGAATGTAAAGGAAAACAACATGCTGAATGGTTAGATCCACTAGGACCACTTGACACTAGTTGAATGTTAGTGTCAGTGATGCAGATTAATTTAACTAGCTGATAGCCTTACATCACTATATTAAAAAAATCTGTTCTAATGTGCATACATTTGGCTATGTATGACTAATAATGATATTTGCATTGAAAAAACATGTAAATGAAAGACATAGGCCCCTATTACACGCTTCGCGCAGCCGCAAATGCGCTTTTGCGCGAGGACAAAACCATTAATCGTCTACCGCGATTGACCCTGCACGAACCCAGCGCGAGCGCAAGTTCGTGCGCGCATCCTATACTTAACATTGTGAGCGCAAATGCGTTAGTGGGGATGATATTACAATCTTCGCGCAAAGTCATACGAGCGACGTTTGCCCGAATTTTCGTAACGTCTTTGAAAACTTGGTGTTAACTGCAAATATGATAGTTGTGGCCAGAACGAAATAACTCAGCAATAAAAAAAAATACAGCACGGTACAGTTACACATTCTACACATACCCAGACATCAAAAATTAATAATTTGCCAAAAAATTTTTTTTTGCTGCAGCACATATACGCAGGTTGACTTTGACAGGCGCAACAACCTCACTTTAGAAAATGGTGGTTCTTAATTCTGATTGGCTGAATCCCGTGAAAAAACAGTCTGCCCACCGATTCCTGCACGCAACGTTCATTTGCGCACGAATTTGAGCGTCGGATTTGCGCACGAAAAAACATGAAGGCTGAAAAAATGCGCTTGGATCGGAATGACGCGTTAATTTTCGCGCGATAACGTTTTTTGCGTCTGCAAAAAAAAATGCGCTGCGTGAGCGCATTTGCGCAGTGCGTGTAATAGGGGCCATAGTATCTATCAATCAATTATTATCACATTCTAACATGACTCAACACAACTCATCACTTTTCAAGTGTTTTACAGGAATAGTTAATTGTTTGGTGTTGAGTCTGTGCCACTTTATTTCCTTTGCAATTATATCAAAGATGTTTACCTGGAGCCTTCCGTTCATTAGGGATGATACAGCGCACAAAATGAGGATGAGTGGTCCTCAAGTTGGTCATCAACTTGTTGAGATTCTCCTGTAGAAAAAGATGAATATTGTGGTTGAAAATGCAACAGTTTTATGTACACTGTAAATACACTGCATATATAAAGAAAAAAAATAGATAAAGGCATGTCCTTGCTATGTACACATCTACAAATACATAATATAAACCTAAAGTCCCGCCTCTCCCCCCTACAATCCATCCTGAACGCCTCCGCCAGGCTAATTCACCTCACCCGCCGCTCTGTCTCTGCCGCTCCCCTCTGCGAGTCCCTTCACTGGCTCCCCATCCACTGCAGAATTAAGTTCAAAATCCTTATCCTTACCTACAAAACCCTCACTAACTCAGCTCCCCACTACCTGTCCTCACTAATCACCAAATACACCCCGGCCCGCTCCCTGATATCAAACAATGACCTGTGCCTAGCTTCTCCCCGCATCACCTCTTCTCATGATAGACTGCAGGATTTCTCACGCGCAGCCCCCACTCTCTGGAACGCTCTCCCTCGTACTGTCAGACTTTCCCCTAACTTCTCTTCCTTCAAACGCTCCCTTAAAACATTCCTATTTAGGGAAGCCTACCACCCAACTCACTGACGCAACCATCAATCACTCTCACCTTACAGTCCTCTCCTCCTGTTTCCAACCCCAACCCTCCTAGATTGTGAGTTCCTACGGGAATAGGGCCGTCATCTCCTCCTGTACTGTTTGTCAAATGTTGTTCAATGTATTGTAACCCTGTCTATACTGTGCTTATTGTACAGCGCTGCGGAATATGCTGGCGCTTTAGAAAGAAAGAATAATAATAATAATAATAATAATAAAGATAAGAGCATGAAATATGGAAAAAAAGGAAAAAAGGTCCGGCTGAAATGCCCCTATTAGAAAGGACTCTTGGCTGACGTTTAATAGTAATCTATTTTTCAATCTTCAAACATAAAGACTGTTTTTTCTGCTCCTAGAAAGCATTGATCCAGGGTTGTAATCTTGCATAGGCCAACTAGACCCGGCCCTAGGGACGCAGATTGGAGGGAGCAGCATTATTTTTCCTACTGTCCTTTCTTTTTGAGGTCCGTTTATTTGAGGTTCGCAAGTGTATAAGAGAGCCGCAAAGCCATTACATTACTAAAAGAATCTGTAAACTATATGAAATATTTTTAGAAATTATTTGGTATAGATAAGATACTTTGATCTTGATCCTAAATACTTTTTTTACTGTTATCAATAGCCTTCATAGGTTCTGATTATTTCTCTTATTATTTCTCTTATATGTTTTAATGTTCATATTTATTTGGCAAAGGGGCAACAGATTTTGGGGTGAGTAGGGCATCCTCTAGATTATAAATTCCCACGGGAATAGTCAATTCGCCAAATACAAGGACCTTTTATTATTTAGACACATTTTAAATCATTTTTATAGGTTTAAACACCTATTAACCTATTAGGAGAATAGGAGAGTTCAGTTTTTTGGTTTATTTTGCAGTCTGATGGCTTTCGCTAAGAACACTTTGGTGCTTTTTGGTGCTATGTTTTTTATGTGACTTCATCAACTCCATCTTCGGCACACTACTGTGACCATTTGCTAAATAAGCCAAAATTTCCGCAAAATGGAATCGCCGAAGTGTACTGAAGTGAAAAGTGACGGAATTTCACTGAAATTCAGTGCTTTGTCAATAGACCCTTTAATGTGCCTCTGCATGAATTTAATAGCTCTCTATGCAGCCCTAAACACTGAGAATATCACAAAAGTTTGCAGGTTTTACCTATTTTGGAGATGCCAATTGATGTCTTTCTGTACTATATCTTTCCTGTGAACGTCATGATTAGGCTTGTGCACCGATTTTTTTTTCGGTTCGATTTGGTTTGATTTTTCGGATTTTTAAACTTTTCGATTCGGCTCGTTTCGACCGATTTCTGTTTCGATTCGGTTCGGCTCGACTCGTTTTTCGTGTACATTTTTCGGAATATCGACCATTTTTCGTATTTTCGTGTCACTTTGCTCGTTTTTGAATCGACTTTTCGTAATTTCGGAAATTTTCGTTTTTCGGAATTGTACATGTCTTCGGAATTTCGACCGTTTTTGTATTTTCGTGTCACTTTGCTCGTTTTTTGTATCGACTTTTCGTAAGTTCGGAAATTTTCGTTTTTTCGGAACGTCTGTTCTCGTTTCAAAGCAATAAATTTCGATTTGACACATTTCAAGTCCATTCGAAAATTCCGAAAATATTTCGTTTCGGCTCGGAAAACTTTTCGGATCTGCCATTTTCGGATCTAAAAATTTTCGGAAATTCGGCCGCATCCGAAAACACGAATCAGGAAATTTCGTGAAAATTCCGAAATTCCGAAACCCGAAACGCAAACGCACATCCCTAATCATGATCTTATTATCATTCGCTGTGCTACATGCATTCTAACAATTGTACTTGAAAATATACTTTTGCAATTGTTTCATATTCCTCTGAAAGACTGATAAAACAGAGAATAACAAAACAACTCTTACCCTGTGCAGAGCAGACACTGTCTGGAAGGAAGAGCCCTTCTTCTTTCCTCCTTTTCCTTTACCACCACTATCTGTCAATGAGAAAACATGACAACTAAGTTAATCATTTTGAATTTACTCAACTGATTTTCCAGATTTAAAAACAAACAAATATTGCCTTATACCTGAGTCAGCACTGGAATAGTTAGCAAAGAGTAGTGCCAGCAGCTTGAGGGAAGACTTCTGGTAAAGTCCCACCACGGTCTCATTCAGAGGATCCTTGTTTTTCACCAGCCAGCCATTGATGTTATAATCGACAGTGCCGGCATAATGGACCAGGGCAAAATGAGCTTCTGGCTTCCCTTTGGGGTTCCTAGGCTTTTGGAAATTATTGGACTTGCCCAGATGGTTATCATATAGTTTGGCCTTGAAAGTAGTGTCTGAGGCTTTTGGAAACATGCATTCCTCTTCCAGAATGGACATTATGCCCATGGGCTGTGGACAGAAAAAAACATGTTGTCACCTATCACTTAAACTTTAAAACAAATGGGTGCAACAGTAATACCCGGCTGATAAAGTATTGCTCCTAATCAGTGGACAAATCTCTTGAGGAGAGACAATAATACAAAAGAAACTGTTAAAGGGACACGACCACTTACATAAACTGTAACTAGATTACTTGTGGAATTACAAATAAGACCACATTATAAAACACATGCTGCTGTTGTTTTTTCTTTAAACTGAAGTAATTGCATGTAAAAAGAAAAAATAAAGTAAGGTTTTTGAGCTCTTGTGTCCAGTTTATGTATTTTTCCTGTGATGCAACATTTACCAAAAGTTTTGCTTTGTGGCTCTTGTGTATTTAATCTACATTATTTAACAGTTAATGAGGTGGAGGAGGGAATGTTTAGATAAAGCGACAGGAGGGTATTGTTCTCCAGGCTACCTGAGACAAGAGATGGCAGCTGAATGAGATATAACAGGGAGCTTAAAAGACTTCTCTACTCTTTGGTGATGTCCTTTGAATTCATCCCACACAATGCAATGATTTGAGTCAATGATCGACCCATAGACTCCATTCTATGGCCATTGCCACACAGTGAGGTGCAAGTAATGTAAAGATAATGTGGGCTAGGGGGCAGTTTCAACACAAAATATCACACAATGGATGCGCCCAGTGACACATATACAGTAGAGTAAAATATTGTCTTAACTAAACATACAAGATAAAAACAAAGCACATGTAAGATATCAGCAACAAAAAATAAACAAAATAATGGCATTTTATTTTTTGTGGACCTTTAAGTGTAGGACTAAGGTTAGAAAATGGGTGGACTACTCCTCACCTTCTCAATGAGATCAATGCAGGCCTGCAGATCCATACCAAAATCAATAAATTCCCACTCTATGCCTTCCTTCTTGTATTCTTCTTGCTCCAACACGAACATGTGGTGATTGAAGAACTGCTGTAACTTCTCATTAGTGAAGTTAATGCAGAGCTGCTCAAAACTGTTAAACTGTAAATGGTGGGAGAAAAAAAATGAGGCTCAGAAGATGGGTCTTGGGAATATCAAGTTGTTGAATGAGAAATTTGACTATATAATATCAATACAAATAGATTTTTTAGTATAGTAGGCATGTGTTTAAGATATATGTAATGGCAAAATAACTGAGCTGGTATAGTTATACAGAGATGGCATAATCCAACAAAATATTTGATATGTAGAAAAAATAGAAATTAATACTCAATGCCTTCCAAGCTAATTAGTGTGCTTTGGTAATTATTCTAGTGCAGAGGTCTCAAACTCTGACCCCCCCCCACCCACCCACCCTTGATGTTTCTGAAGTACAGCTTTCATGATTCTCTGGTTATTTAGTCCATTCAAAGAATTCTGGGAAGTGGGAACTGTAGGACACCAGCGTCTAGGCGGCCGGAGTTTAAGATCTCTGCTCTGGTTTCTTACATTCTCTTTACTTCAAAGCAGCATTAAGACATCATTAAGTCAACAAACGGTATTCTTTAAACTCTTAACGGCACAGGACATGCTATGCCGTCCTGGAGGTGGATGGGCCTTGACTCCGTGGGACGACATAGCACACTCCGCTGGCTCCTATTGCATGCCTCCAAGCCAGTCCCCTAGTCAGTGCGCGGCATTGGCTGCCGCACGTCCCCCTGCAGCCAATGACACGTGCTTTGGCTAGGTAGGCAGGCCGGAGGAGTCACCGGACATGCTATTACGCCAGCTTTCAGACCCACCGAAGGGCAAAAGCTGCCTGGCGAGAAAGGGGGGTAAAAAATAATTTACCCCAACTTGAATTCTCACATATTTCCCCCCTATGTTGAGCATACGATCATCCAACATGAGGACATACTTGAAAACGTGAGAAATCTCAATGTATCCTTCCTAGTAAAATTCTTTATAAATAAATTAATTAATAAATCCTTGCCACATTAAATTCTCAACTAATAAATCATTGCATATTATATATGATTCCAGCTCTTACAAAATAAACACCATTTTCATGCAGGTTTTTGTTTTCACAATTGCACATTAACATTGCCATTAGTAAGCAATTTTGCTTCAATAAAAAGATTACATAAATTAGTTCTTAGATAAATGGATCTTACTGTAGCTTTATGATAATTGGCACTTTCATTACTATTGATTACTATTCAGTTTGACCATACAGTTATACTACTAATAGTCCTATATAGCTATAGGTTATACAGCTATAATACTATGGCCCAACACCTAGGGCCGGATTAACATAGGGGCAGATGGAGCAGCAGCACCAGGCCCATGCCTCAGAAAAGGCCCAAAGAAAGGATAACTATGTCTGCATTTGGACCCCTGTATCGCCACCTGAATATCAGCTACAGGGCAAGTGAGGTATCACTGGAAAGGCCAGAGCATGGCCTTTCCAATGATACCCAACATGACCAGGTTTTAAGTAAAAACAAATTACTTTTTCTTTCCAACAGTAATATTTTTCACTTTTCAATTATAAAGTAAACAATGATGCTGCACTAACTCACCATCACATTTCTCATGTCACCAACAAGTGTGGAGGTGATGGCACAATCCTTTGTACGAATTGTTACATCAAAAACCTAAACCACCGCACTGCAGGGAAGAGCACTGCGGGGAACCTTGGACACCTGCGTCACTAATCTTTACACCTCACAAGGTCAATTGAGGTGTCATTGGACAGGGCAGAGTCTGGCCTTTGCATTAATACCAAACAGGACCATGTAAAAATCTAAAAGAAAACAATTATTTATTTATTTTTAGGTCCAAAGTGATGGCATTGTCCATTTGTCTGCGAGTCCCTTCACTGGCTCCCCATCCACTGCAGAATTAAGTTCAAAATCCTTATCCTTACCTACAAAACCCTCACTAACTCAGCTCCCCACTACCTGTCCTCACTAATCACCAAATACACCCCAGCCCGCTCCCTAAGGTCAAACAGTGACCTGCGCCTAGCTTCTCCCCGCATCACCTCTTCCCATGATAGACTGCAGGACTTCACACGCGCAGCCCCCATTCTCTGGAACGCTCTCCCTCGTAGTGTCAGACTTTCCCCTAACTTCTCTTCCTTCAAACGCTCCCTGAAAACATTCCTATTTAGGGAAGCCTACCACCCAACTCACTGACGCAACCATCAATCACTCTCACCTTACAGTCCTCTCCTCCTGTTTCCAACCCCAACCCTCCTAGATTGTGAGTTCCTACGGGAATAGGGCCCTCATCGCCTCCTGTACTGTTTGTCAAATGTTGTTCAATGTATTGTATTGTAACCCTGTCTATACTGTGCCTATTGTACAGCGCTGCGGAATATGCTGGCGCTTTATAAATAAAGAATAATAATAATAATAATAATTTGTCACGTATAAAATGAGCAATACCACTGCCATTACTCACCTTCTCATTTCCCACGCTGGGAGCAAGGTCAGTGTTTTATACATAGTCATATTATTGGTAAAAAAAAAACATGTTCCAAAACACAAGGACATATTTAATTTTTTTTTTCCATTTTTTGGTTAAAATGGTATATTTTCTCAGAAAAATGCAGTAACAGGTTCCCATTTCACATTTTTTAACAAGAATTCCCTATAGAATATAGAACCTCAAAGGTTTGGATAAAATGTGAAAGAATAATTTTACACGCTGTAAATGATTGAAATCTGAATGGAAATTTCCTCACACAGTTTCTGCCTGGTTAGATATACCTGTATCTGCACTATTACATAACCTAAAATATGTTTTCATTTCACTAAATTCCAAAAAAGCCACCAAAATATTCAGCTCCAGGCCCATAGTGATCTTAATCCGGCCCTGCCAACACCTGCATACACATTTTGTACTTCTCATCCTACTACTTACATCAAAGATCTCGAATCCTGCAATATCCAGCACTCCTATGAAGTATTGCCGAGGCTGTTTAGTCTCCAGCGTGCTGTTTATTCTAATCACCATCCACAGGAACATCTTCTCATACACTGACTTTGCCAGAGCACCAATAGAGTAATTTACCTGCACAAACAGAAAAGTTAAAAATGAGTAAAACTGAAAGGAAGAGATCACATATTGAAATATATAAAGACTGTAATGCAGCGTTTGGTAAATACATGGTCACTGAAAATATTCAGCCATTACCTGTTGCACATTCTGTCCCTTGGTGACATATTCATTTCCCACCTTGACTCTTGGATGACACAAACCCTTCAGGAGATCAGCCGAGTTTAGATTCATGAGGTAGGCAACTTTATCAGCCTCTGAGAAAGAAAAATATAATCTATTATGCAATGGGCTTTCAACCATCATATAAAGAAATATGAAACAACACATTGTATGTGTTTGGACTCCCAACACACAGAAGCCACTTTGCACAGTGTCCTATGATTACACACAGCTCACCCTCAGTGCCGTCAGGCTCTGCCTGCTCCTCTCTCTGCTTCTGCTTGAACCTCATGTTTCCAGAGTGCATGATGGCTCCAGTAAGCTTATAGATACCAGCCTTTTCCTCAGCGGTAAATCCCAGGACATCAAAAGCACTCTGATCAGTGAAAAAGTGGAGAGAATAAATCCAGCAAGCAGGTATTTGATTTGCATTATCTTAAAACACTATTTGCTGATGTTCAAACAATCATTCTTTATTATTAAGATTTATAAATAAGGAGCAGCTTATTTCCTTACATCAGTAGCAATGAGTTCATCAGAATCATCAATTGAGGCAACAGTGACTTCTCCTTGGGAGATGTAACTGTAGTCATATGGGTTGTTGGTGACCAGCATCATGTCTGCAATAGAACAGAAAATAATTTAGAGCGGAATATGAAACATTAAATTAAACATTGATCTTTTTTCTAACAATGGTCTTATCCATTCTTTTCTACTCTTTCAACGTTACTTATATAATAAGGCTGGGTGGAGTAGAGGTAACATTACTGCTCTATAACTATGGAGACTGTGGAGACACAGGTTTGAATTCCGGCAAGAGCACCTCTCCAGTAAGTGTCCTTGGGCAAGACACCTAACGGTACATACTCGCCACCCAGGACATACTTGAAAATGAGGGAAATCTCAACATTTACTTTGTTGCCGACTGAGGAAGCGAGTTTCTCGCGAAACGCATTTTGGCGCTTGAATTTTAATTGTTTTAATTGTTTTAGCAATAAATTCGATATACCTTTACCAAAAGTCCTGCAGCTATTTTTATTTCCTGGAGGAACTTCTTCTAACAGAAGCACGAAAGGGGAGTCCGGTATCTCCTAAAAATACCGGCTGTGCAGTACATCTAGTGTCTGATTTATGACACCTCCAAATGTGAGTTAAACCTTTATACATCTATCCTGGGCGGCACAGAAGATTAAACAAATCACACTATGTTGCCATTTATCCCCCTTTTCTTCAAGGGTTGAAGACCACTTATGAAAAGTGACATCATAATTTAATAAGAAGATCTCCCACTCGAGAATATCCATTACCTAAGAGGGAAGCGCAGAGAATCACCACATTCTTCATTAAATCTCAATGTTTCCTTCCTGGAAAAATACTTTCTCACAAAGCAAAAAAACTAACTATGTACCCATGTACTTCCCAGTACTCCTCATGCCTACAATAATTCAGGAGAACACTTTCTTAAAGACACTCTAGGTCTCTAATTTGAATGGGCATTATGACCTGACAGAATCTCAGGCCTGCTGACCTGCAGGGTTCCTGGGTGCCATTTCATGTGTTGCTCCTCTACCTGATTTATATCTGCTCTACTATGATCTATTCCCTGTGACTCTGCTTCTCATCTTCAGCCGGTAAGCAGGCCTTGCCTAGTTTACATGGGTGTACGCTATTGACCACCTTGAAATCTTGACCTATAAAAGTTCAGAAGACCTCGGTGTTAGTGCTTGGTTATTTTGTAGCATGCTGCTGATCACATGGGTGTATCTCCTGTTCCTGAGTGTTCTAACTCTGTTTTTCCAATTTCCTGGTACTTGACTCTTGCATCCTGAACCTCCCCTGCCTGTCCACGATCCCATTGGCTTTGTCTGACTATGGTTTTGCTCTACTCTCCATAGAGTTATTCTGCCAATGTTGTGTTGCGGTGTAAGGCCCTGTGCAATCTCTGACCTTCAATGGTCCTGTTCTCACTCTCAGTTGTTCACAGAGGTGTATGTTTGCAATGGTCTGCAAGTATCTTCTGGTAAAAGAGCAGAGCTCAGGTTCTGAGGATTTGGTATCTTTTGGAACTAGGTTCCACCAATGGCCCTCGATGCATTCCAGCAGAGCCACTGGCTGGAGCGTCCAGTTTCGTTGTGGTCACATGACATGCAGCTACTAGCATCATGCTATATCTGGCAGGGTTCAGAGGGAGACCAACGCTGGATTTACATATGTTTTAAAAGGAAACTAAAAGGTTTAAATGTGAGAAAGGGAGTGTGCAAGGGGTCAGGAGGGATTAATGTTTAACACTTCTATTTCATTCCCCCCTCCTGTTGTAACCCTATAGTATCCTTTTAAGTATCTGGTCAGTGCAGGGTGTATCACATGCACATTTAAGAGATTGATTATCATTGCAAGGTTTGCAATACACAGTGAATTCAACCTTAAATTACATTTTTATTGGTAGGGGAAAGGAAGAAAACTTTATTACACAAGAATATACTGTTATAAAAAAAATCCATATAACTTTGTGTCCGCAGACCAAAATTCTAAGGCTCGGGTCAGAAGAGCGCACGTAGTGCGCCCTCACTTACCGGTGCCCGGCGCAGCCGCGTGATGCAGGGAAGGGCCGGTCACACTCTGGTGTGTGAGCACTAACTGCGCGTGCAGCAAGCGTCCGTGTAGCGAATCTCTCCGTTGATGCGCTAGAAAGCGCGTCAACGGAGCTATAAAGTGCGATCCTCCATAGGAGGATCGCGATTTGCACAGCTGAGCGCACTCAGCGGCAGCGGAGAGTAGAAGGACAGTCCGCTCTCACGGACGTTCCTTCCACTCTGCAGTGCACTCGTCTGACCCTAGCCTTAATGTCATAAATAGAAAACTACAGTGGCAAGAAAAAGTATGTGAACCCTTTGGGATTACGTGGAGTTTTGCATGAATTGGTCATAAAATGTGCTCTGATCTTCATCTAAGTCACAACAATTTGAAAAACACAGTCTGCTTAAAATAATACAACACAAACATTATATGTTTTCATGTGTTTATTGAACATAACATGTAAACATTCACAGTGCAGGGTGGAAAAGTATGTGAACCCCTAGACTAATGACTTCTCCAAGAGCTAATTGGAGCCAGGTGTGAGCTAACCTTGAGCCCAATCAGTGTGATATTATTGGATGTGTTGCTGAAAGCTGTCCTGCCCTTTAAAAACACACACCAGTTTTGGGTTTACTGGTTTCAAGAAGCACTGCCTGATGTGAACCATGCCTCGCAGAAAAGAGCTCTCAGAATCTCAGAAGACCTACAATTAAGAATTGTGGACTTGCATGAAGCTGTAAAGGGTTACAAAAGTATCTCCAAAAGCCTTGATGTTCATGTGTCCACAGTAAAACAGACTGTCTACAAATGGAGAAAGTTCAGCACTGTTGCTACTCTCCCTAGGCGTGGTCGTCCTGTAAAGATGACTGCAAGAGCACAGCGCAGAATGCTTAATGAGGTAAAGAAGAATCCTAGAGCGTCAGCTAAAGACTTACAGAAATCTCTGGCACATGCTAACATTTTTGTTGACACATCTACAATAAGAAAAACATTAAACAAGAATCGAGTACATGGGAGGACACCACGGAGGAAGCCATTGCTGTCCAAAAAGAATATTACAGCACGTTTGAAGTTTGCAAAAGAGCACCTCGATGTTCCACAGCAATACTGGCAAAATATTCTGTGCACAGATGAAATCAAAATTGAGTTGTTTGGAAAAAACACACAACACTGTGTGGAGAAAAAAAGGCACAGCACACCAACATCAAAACCTCATCCCCACTGTAAAACATGGCGGAGGGAGCATCATGGTTTGGGGCTGCTTTGCTGCCTCAGGGCCTGGATGGATTGTTGTCATTGATGGAAAAATGAATTCCAGAGCTTATCAAGACATTTTGCAGGAAAACGTAAGACCATCTGTCCGCCAACTGAAGCTCCGCAGAGGATGGGTGATGCAACAGGACAATGACGCAAAGCATACAAGTAATTAAACAAAAGAATGGCTTCAACAAAACAAAATACGCCTTCTGGAGTGGCCCAGTCAGAGTCCTGACCTCAACCCGATTGAAATGCTGTGGCATGACCTTAAGAAAGCGATTCACACCAGACATCTCAAGAATATTGCTACACTGAAACAGTTTTGTGAAGAGGAGTGGTCCAAAATTACTCCAGAGCGTTGTGCAGGTCTGATCTGCAACTACAGGAAACGTTTGGTTGAGGTTATTGCTGCCAAAGGAGGGTCAACCAGTTACTAAGTCCAAAGGTTCACATACTTTTTGCACCCTGCACTGTGAATGTTTACATGTTCTGTTCAATAAAAACATGAAAACATATAATGTTTGTGTTGTATTATTTTAAGCAGAGTGTGTTTTTCAAAATGTTGTGACTTAGATGAAGATCAGAGCACATTTTATGACCAATTCATGCAAAACTCCACGTAATCCAAAAGGGTTCACATACTTTTTCTTGCCACTGTATATTGAATTTAAACTGTCTGAATATAGACTGTTTTGTTCAAATAGATATGTATTTATTTCTTAAGGGTTTATAGCACACAGCTACAGATGTAGAAAAAGCTTTAGTTCATATGTCTACTGAGTATCTGTTTCTTTATTGTGCACCTGGCATGCTCAGGCACACCCTAATGTAGGGCGAAGAAGTCATTTTCACCCCCTACATTGACATTTTAGATGTTTCTTATCTGGTTTTTGATGAATATCTTGAAAATGGACTTTATCTCGGATTACAGGCTTTTTATTGGTAAAGAAAAATTTGTATTTTGTGCAACATTTTCAAAACATATTTTTTTAATTAATAAATGCACTGTGGGTGCACACCCTAATGCATTGGGCTGTGCACGCCAGTGGCAACTGGCCATTATAAATGCAGATCTAAAAGAGAAGGGTGGTATATCAAGTGATATATATATGTATATATATAACACAAGCTCTTTAAAACCTAGACTTACCCAACAGCTCTGGCTTTTTGTTGGACAAGATCTGGTAGAAAATATGATAGTTTCTTTCTGACTTTAACTGGAAGGTGCACCGAGATTTCTCCAGGAGATCTGAGGATATAAGAGAAGTTGTGAGTGACTTGTGGCAAGAAGATTTACAAGGTGGAAAATTAGAACCGAGCAGTACAGAGAGGAAGGAGAAAGCACAACTCACAGGTCTCTATGTCAGCAGACGCTAGCTTCCCAGAAGCCCCAAAGTGGATTCGGATAAATTTACCCTGAACAGTTAGAGAAAGTAAGAAAGAAAGAAAGAAGCAAGAGCTGGATATGAGGTAGGTACAAATGAATCAATGGATGGAGTACCTTAGATATTTAAGAATAATAAAGGCTACAGTTTCATTTTCACGTAGAATACTGATATAGTTCTAATACTTACAAATCGCGATGAGTTGTCATTTCGGACAGTTTTGGCATTCCCAAAAGCCTCCAATGCAGGGTTAGCCTGGATGATTTGATCTTCCAGAGTTCCCTGGGATGAAACAGACATAGTCAAACTGCTGAACAAGCTCATTTCTTCTGTGACTTATGCTTTTTCTTTTATCCATAGTCACTCACATAGAATGAGAATTGGCTTCATTACCTTTTCTATTCTAATGAGTTTTTACCCACTTTTACTACCATCATTACCCGATCAGGGGTTATTCATTAGCCAGTGTCCTTTCATTTAAAAAAAACACTGGTTTTGCTTCAACTACCTTGAGGGAACTATGGTGGATCAAGTACGGTGAATTCTCTATTAGATCCCCATAATTTTCACCATTCCTTACACCAAGGTGTTCAGTGCAGCTTCCGGCGAGGTTTCCACTATATTTTCTGTCTTAGTAATTTAGCATAGATTTCATTTCACCATAGTTGCCACCATATTGTCGGTCAAAGTATCCAGATCTACTGGATTTTAATGGAGATTGCCACTTTAAAAACACCAAAGTATATTCACCAGTGTTGTAAACAAAGGCAGAATGACACTGAATGAAGAATAACCATAGTTCATTCATTTAACGGAAGAATCACAGTGGTACCATTGTTCAGTGTTGTTCGCTGTTGTTTGCATCATCGTCACCTTCTTTGGATAACCAGAATTCACAGTTGTTGCTACAACAGTGGCCACCACTTGTTAGTGAATAACTCCTATGGACAGCCCTTCTCCCTCAACTTAAATTCTTTTATATCAGAACATTTTGCCTTCTTTTACCTTGTTAGCACTTGCCGTTTCCTTTTTTCCTCCAACAGCTGCTATGCTAGCAAAGTACTGTATGACACGTTTGGTGTTCACAGTCTTTCCAGCACCAGATTCTCCACTGTGAAGAAGAAGAAGAAAAATTGGGAGATAACAGATGAAGTGGAACATATAACCTGGGATAAGATGTCAACCAGAAGAATGAAATGAAGAAATGCAAAACTATGATAGACACTCACGTGATTAGGATAGACTGATTTTCACGATCTGTAAGAACAAAGAGAGAGAGACTCAACTTCAAACCCAATGTTTGGCACTCACATCCTAGACTGCATTACAGAAGCTATTCTGCTGTATATCTAATATTAGACCCACCATGATTCTAGACAGATCACACATGTAGTACTGGGTATGAGTTAGATTGGTGTTTTTAAAACTGCAGATATAACAAAAGAGCTTCCATTAGGAGAGACTATTAATTCTCATTTATATAGTGCCAGGTTTCGGCCGCTCTTTACAATGTAGAGCAGTGGTTCCCAAATCTGTCCTCAGGACCCGCTAACAGGTCAGGTTTGCCAGATATCTGAAGCTCAGCACAGGTGATAGGATTTGCTGCTCAGTGATTGAAGGATTCAGTCTGCATTTCCCCAAGGAGATCCTTAAAACCTGTCCTGTTGGGGCTACTTGAGGACCAGGGTTGGGAACCATTGATATAGAGTAATGAATTAAAGTGAGAAAATTACAAAATAGCCAAAGATATACAGTTACAATCTGGAAGAAGACATGCATGGATGAGAATAAAGGTAATAAACACATGAAAAGGAAAGGCAGACAAGTACAACCCCTTACCTGTCAACATGTACTGATACGCGTTATCAGAAATGGAGAAGATGTGAGGTGGAGCTTCACTCCTTTTCTTGCCCCGATACGCATTTACAACCTCTGCATTATACACAGGGAGCCACTTGTAGGGGTTCACAGTAACGCAGAACAGACCGGAGTATGTCTGGGAAGAAAAAGGTTATGCTATGATTATTATATGCTAGAGAAAAGAGTGAAAGAAATAGAGCGTCGCTGGTGAGTGATACACCAAGAAGAAGGGATTATCAGAGTAAGTCTCTGGACTCTCACATAGATCATCCAGGCTGCGTAACGCTCTTTGAGGTTATACAGCACAGCTGGTTCATGCAGAAAGGTCAACATCGCCATGTCTTCAATCTTATCAAACTTGGGTGGGTTCTGCTGGTGAACATCTGTGTCCTTCACAGTGACCGCCTGGAACCAAGAAATGAAAGCATGAATGTTGGAAAAAGGAACAATAAACTGCAGATATAATGCAGGTAGCGCTAGGCTAATGAAATAAAAGCTATCAAATATTAAATACGTGAGCTAATCAATAAGCTTTATTTAGAGCGGTAATACTTGTGGAACAAGAAATACACAATTTTTCCATAAAGTTGTATAGTAGATGATCGTATCAAACAGGATAGAGAATTAGCACACAATCCTGACTTTTGTACTCTATCAGTACGATACACACCATCACAAATGTATGTCATTAATAATGCCTCTCCAAGCATACCTTGCCTTTCTCAGTCTCAGCAGTCACTTTTGCCCCTTCACGACTTGTGATTTTGGCTTTCACATACTCTTCCTGGACATCAGGGACAAAACATTCAGTCTTGATGTCAAAAATTCTGGTCTGAGCCTCCAGACGCTCTTTGTCTGACTTTCGGAGGTAGGAAGCAGCAGCCCCAAAATCTGCCATGGCTGCATCACCCATGGTGATATCTGCAGGACAGAAAGGGTCTACAGTTACATAACAAAATCCTAAATGCATCCACAGCGTAAATGCATCTGACATCACCATTCCATACCTTATTGCTTTATAGCAGCAGGAGAAGACAGAAGATGGATTCTGTAAAGAGAAGAAAAGAGAAGTTTGAGAGGAATGTGGCAGGTCTCTGAAAGGAAGGAAAGGAAGTCAGCTGTGGAATTTGAAGATGATCATAAAAGGACATGTGAGATGATAAATGGGACAGAAAAGATAATGCCTATGAGTGTCACTGACAAAGAGGAAGAGGAGAGATAAGAGCTGGAAGAGACCTAGACAAATGTAGATAAAAAGAAACGTGGTATTTATAGAATATGATAAAAGAGTAGGTAAGAGAATGAGGGTTGTGGTGACGGCGAAACGATAACCAAGGATAATGCAAACAGTATTATATATATTAAAAAATATTAGCATTTTTATTTTATAATTTTACTATAATAAAAACTAATATATAACAATCTGTAACTATTCATTGTGTATTGTGGAGTGTCCTATGGAAAGGATCGTTTAACTTTCCACAGATTATTGAAAATCTATAAAAGTAAAACAGTCAGGGCTATTCAGAAAGAGGTGAAAACCTTGAGAATGGCTGGAGAAGTGAAAATTCTAGGTCAAAATAGTCAAACCAGAAAAATTCTCCCATTTATCTCACTTTCCAAATTGGCTATTTATGTCTAGATTGTTCTCTTCTCCTGGCAATTCTCAAGTTTTTCACCTCTCTCTGAATAACCCTGAATGTGTGCAAACTACTCTTAACACAATCCACACATCCTTAGATAGATCTATAGTTTATTCAGTTAAAAGGACTAAAGCCATATTTATTTTTTTAATTCATCAAGCTGAAACACGATTGTATATAGATATTTATTTCTAGTGACATTGCATTGGCGTGTAGCGTGTGTGCATTACAGCATTCTTTTGATGAAGAAAGTGAGAAACCGTAGACTTCATTTGCATGCCCTGCCCACAATTCCCTTCTACACATGGAGAAAGTGCGGCAAAGGATCTCTGTGGCTCAAGCAACTACCAGAAACATAACTATTCTTCTCTACTACTTATATTAACATTACAATTAGCATAATGAGGTAGTGGTGGCTTTTAATCTCACTATTGTTTGTTTCCCCTCTTTAATTTTAATAGTTGCATAAATATCTAGATAGACACACACACTAACACTTGCAGGTCTATTCAAAGAAAAGTGAAACTCAGGAGAATGACTGGAGAAGTGAAAATTCTAGGTCAAAATTGCCAAACCAGAAACATTCTCCCATTTATCTCACTCTCTAAATTGCCTATTTGCTCTAGATTGTTCTCTTCTCCTGCCAATTCTCCTGGTTTTCACCTTTCTCTGAATAGACCTGTAGGTAAAATGATCATGAATACATTTCTGTAATAAGATAAAATATGTGGATTGTGCTTATAATAATCCTGTTACAGTATTCACAACATTCTTTTTATTTTTATTTTTCCAGGAATTTTTATAATTTTTTTAATGGACCTTTTTAATTATTTAGACACGTTTTTTAATACTTTTTACTGGTTTAACCCCTTATTCATAACATTATTTTCTTCAAATAACCCCAATTGAGTTATATTCTGTCTCACTGTTGCTCTACTTCTCCCCGTATGTGACAGACATTCAGCACATCACATAAATTGCAAATGTACTTTACATGACATAATGATAACCTCACCCAGAACAACCATTGTTGGAGCAGGTGCACAGCACCAGGACCTAGTGGCACAAAGCATGAACAGGCCCATTGTAAGCTGATGCTGGTAAGAATATACTATATTTCTGTGTTATCAATTACACAAGTGTCCCACCACCAGGGTCCCATAATTCATAATTGTGTCTAATCAGTGAAAGACCATGAGTAATACTGAGTGTTTAATTTTCATTTAAAATGACATCACTCCCTCCTTTCTTGATTGTCTACAATTTTGAAAAGCTCAACAATAATACCAATAGTGATTTAAAATTAAATACACAATTCTTGCAGGCCCATTTTCAATATAGAAAAGACAGCTGTTTGGGTAATTATTACTAGGTAAATGAGCAGGGTGGAATATTTTTAAAGAGGTTAAAATTTAAAAATAAATAAATAAATTAAGAAGACCTTATCCCAAGCATGCCCTTATGATTGATGAGAGAGCTGTTAAGTATACCTGTCCTGCTCATTAATCATATTCCAGGCAAACCACAAACTTCGCTTGCAGCCAGGCATGTACTGGCAATAGGGACTACAGGGAGATTCCCGTGAATGCTGGTTCACCGCGCGGCTCGCGCTGCCCTTAGTGGATGAGGTGAGAACTTCCTCACCATCTGTAAAACAGATGCAGTCTGCCACAGTCTTATATTGGGGCCGCCGTGCCAGCGAGACCCACTGCGCATCCGTCACACCAAAAGGCCCCATTCACACTGAGTGACATAAAAATCGCGCGTGTTTCTGCACGATTTTCATATACGTGACATTGAGCGATATTGTGCGATACTGCACTTTTGCACGTGATATTGCGCGACTTTGTACAGGGACTTGGTCGCAGCTACATTGGGCTGTAACCATGAAAAGGATGCTAGAGATGACATCATTCCTCTTCCTGTTTCCTGTTTGAAAATAAATGACACCTCTGTCACGCGACTTTGAGTGTTAATATCGATTTGCCGCCATAGGCATCAATAATGTCACGCAATATCGCTCATAATGGCGATATTTTGCGACACCACTGAAGTCTATGACGGCAATCGCACAAAATACGCTGAAAAAAGGGTCATGTACGAGCGACAAGCTACAGGCGACATCGAGCTGTGAGATGTGAACAGCTCCATTGAAATGCATGATATCGGAAATATGCGCGATATTGCGGCAAAAAACGTGCGATAAATCGCTCAGTGTGAATGGGGCCTAAGACATTGTGTGTACTCAACCTCAGTGCTGTTGCATTGCTCTGGTATCTGTAGAGTGATTGGTTGAGCGATCCAGTTGTTTTATATACTAATTTTGTGCTTGTTTGCATAATTAAAGTGGGCCAGTCTGGATGAAGTCCAGGGCTGATTTTTTGTCCCAGTCCAGCCCTGCTTGCAGCTTGGCTGGTGCGGCTGCCTATAGTCATTGTTTAAGGTTATCCAGAAAATAACAGCAATTTCAAGGTCGCTTGTTATCTTCCAATCCAGACAGTATTTAACCCCTTAAGGACTAACAATGTAATGTTTACATCATAAATGCATTGACTTTAAATACCCCTGGTCCTTAATGGGTTAAAAAAATCCAGCTCTCAAAACCTGGGGCTGTATTTCAACTGGTGTAAACAACCAGAGCTGTCGTAAACCTACTATATAATTTAATGGCTCTTACAAGTGTACAGCAGATCTCGTTAACTTTAGATCTGGGTTGGAATAGGATGGCCCCTGGTGTTTAGTGATTTTGCATTCCCAATATACTCTAACAAAATTAGATGAATAAATAAAAATCATCAATAAAATCTATATTCAGATATGGTCCCTCGATGCAGATGTCAGTGAACCTCTTCTCACAAAAAGAAGAAAGAAAACTGGAAAGAAATAGTTCCCAGTGTCCTTCCACCGGCACTGCACATGCAATTTTGCGTAGGACTCTAGGAGATGCTGTCTGCTGGAAAGTGACAGAAGCTCCCATAAGCGATAGTGACTCACTCATAAAAGAGCCAGTTAGGAAAATGCTAAGACTTAATGGCTGCACCACATTTTTCCATTACTAGCTCTCTTATTACCAGCTGAGCCGGAATAACGGCCCAAATACATTGATGCTTCATAACATGAACAGGAATTGGCTCGGTGTCACACTGCGCTGTATGTGCTAAGCATAGAGCACGCTGAAATGATTCAGAGGATTTACAAGGAATAAAAATCAAGCATAGTTATTTGGCAGCGAGACACGTGTGTATGAAAGGGATCCTGTGTTAGGATTTGTCCTCGACTCTACAACCCACACAATCCTTTCTTGTCTTGTCCTGTCTTGCCTCTGTGACCTTCAGCATCTACTTAGCCTTATGGTCATTCTTGGTGTGACCTTGACATATCTGTGTAGTCTGAGTATACATACAAAGCATATACAAGTAACATGCATACATTAAAAATATTATATATATATATATATATATATATGGTTTTAGTCGCATACTACAAATAGACTATAAACCCAGTATGTTTTGAACCTGGAATAAAATTTAAATTAAACATCCTCTAATTCACGTGAAATAGAAGATATCCTTGGATGTGCAACTTTTGTATATATTCCTACTTCCCAGCTGACTTACCCTGAGCCTGGATGATCGGTTTGCTTTGATGACAATGCAGGCTGTGCCCCCTTTTGTTCTTTTATATCCAAACCTCTCTACCTTATTTGGAGCATATCCCCTGCCTCATTCTATTGTCAGCTAAACCTCCCACTCCCCCCACCCCTTCTAAAAACCTATTATCCACTCTCTACCATTCATTCACCTACAGGGTATTGTCTTTGACTTTAGGGAGGGGGATTGTGCGTATGTGTAACACAACCCCTCAATGACACAGGACAGATTGTGCAGAGATGACAGAGTCACAAAAAAAAGAAGGTTTTCCATGTAAGGACAGATGGGTACCTCTTAAAAATTCGCACCATTTCTCCCCCCACCACTCCTTGACCCCCCTGAACTTTTCAATAGCTGGATTTAGGATCCACTTGTGCACATTCCTGAGCCCAGGACAATAGGCAGGGTGACAGTGAGGAGCTATTTCAGGGAATCGGGTGGCCTTGAGCTGTCCACAGGCGAGCAGAAGGACAGTTCTCTATTCTCTCCTCATACCCTTTTGTTTCAGAAAGTTATTTTTAAGATACAGCTGATAGCAGCTCTCACTCCATTAACTCCTTCATACTGACACTCAGATGCTTCTCAGACACAAAGGACATATTGTTTCGTTAATGACTGTCTAGGAATTGTTTAGAGTAGAATAAAGATTGTTGTTATTGGCATGCACAATTATTTTTTTTATTATTTCTTATTGCACTGTCTGTAACGCAATACAACGTAATTTTGTAGTTTTTGAGCACGCGCAAAGAACAGCTAACATTTTGGAGAATTATATTTTGAGTAAAATGTATGAGAATATGGTCACACCACAATGTGATAAAGTGCAGCTGTCATGCCTGACATAATGCAAATATATGTATAATATGGAGTTGTTCCCTGTCACTTCCAGTGGCATGCCACAGGGGTGAGTGACAGATATGAGCAGGGGAATTGTCCCCCATGATGACACTACCCTCTTGTCATGTGAGGGGCGGCGCCAGTGCAACTTGCCTGCTCCAGTTATAGACTGGGATGCAGGCATGCTGCAGGCGCCACCGCGGCATTTACAGAGTGCGCCGCTGGCTGCCTGTTAAGTGCACTGATGACCATCACAGGGAAACCGGCGGGGGCCCACTATGACGCCCCAAACTGGGCCCCTACCAACCCGCGGGCCCTCAGTGCCGGTGAGCAATGGGGGGAGGGGGCAATATATATCCATGCTTGAGGTACTGGGGCAAATATATTCATGTTTGAGCTACTGGGGGAAAATATATTCATGTTTGAGCTGCTGGGGGCAATATATATCCATGTTTGAGCTACTGGGGCAAATATATTTATGGTTGAGCTACTGGGGCAAATATATTCATGTTTGAGCTGCTGGGGGCAATATATATCCATGTTTGAGCTACTGGGGCAAATATATTTATGGTTGAGCTACTGGGGCAAATATATTCATGTTTGAGCTGCTGGGGGCAAATATATTCATGTTTGAGCTACTGGGACAAATATATTCATGTTTGAGCTACTGGGGGCAAATATATTCATGTTTGAGCTACTGGCGGCAATATATATTCATGTTTGAGCTACTGGGGGCAAATATATTCATGTTTGAGCTACTGGGGGCAATATATATCCATGTTTGAGCTACTGGGGAAAATATAGTCATGTTTGAGCTACTGGGGCAAATATATCCATGTTTGAGCTACTGGGGGCAAATGTATTCATGTTTGAGCTACTGGGGCAAATATATTCATGTTTGAGCTACTGGGGGAAAATATATTCATATTTGAGCTACTGGGGCAAATATATTCATGCTTGAGCTACTGGGGGCAATATACAGTATATTCATGTTTGAGCTGCTGGGGCAATATATATTCATGTTTGAGCTACTGGGGCAAATATATTCATGTTTGAGCTACTGGGGGCAAATATATTCATGTTTTAGCTACTAGGGGCAGTACATATCCATGTTTGAGCTACTGGGGGCAAATATATCCATGTTTGAGCTACTGGGGGCAAATATATTCATGTTTGAGCTACTGGGGAAAATATATTCATGTTTGAGCTACTGGGGGCAAATATATTCATGCTTGAGCTACTGGGGGCAATATACAGTATATTCATGTTTGAGCTGCTGGGGCAATATATATTCATGTTTGAGCTACTGGGGCAAATATATTCATGTTTGAGCTACTGGGGCAAATATATTCATGTTTGAGCTACTAGGGGCAGTACATATCCATGTTTGAGCTACTGGGGGCAAATATATGGTGGAAGGGAATTGGGGCATGCTAACGTGTCCACAGGTTGGGGGGCGCACAATTCTTGGCTGGCCCCGGGCGCTGACAACCCACTCTATGCCACTGCCGGACTGGGACAGAAAGTAGGCCCGGGCATTTTAACTTTAGTGCCACACTATATATATTATACTAGGTTCCAGCAACAACCTTACCAGTAATATCCAAAAGAGCAAAGAGCCTTGGTGCTTGGCTCAAATCTAAATGCATACAGTCCACTGAAAGGCCGCACACGAGTATTATAAAATAACAAAAATTTATTAAGTCATTTAAAATAATTACCATTTTTCGGCTCACGCAGGAGACATTTTCAATAAGAAAGGCAATATGTGCAATTTTCTATAGATGTATGCATCTGTCAGGGTGGCTAAATCAAAGGCTGTCTGTAATGATACAAATCAAGAGGCTCAATATAATGCATAAATCATAAAAGTGGCCTACAGTCACTAGGGGGTATCTTTATAATCATGCAGAGACCAATCACCACCCTCATCATCCTCAGCAATGCATTAGGCAGGAAGCACACATTTTTTTTATACTGGTCAGCACAGATACTGATGGCTTGCTATTGGAGTAATTCAAATATACCCAGAACCATTTTGGGCCTCAACTAGGCACACCACAGAATACTATGAGGTTTATTGCTGTGGAGCTCTGTGATACGCTCATACACACACATTACTGTGCGTTTTATTGCTGTGGAGCTCTGATACGCTCACACGGCACATGTTTTTGTTTTTGTTGTAAGGTAGGCAGCATTTCATCCTTGGAACCAGGCAGCACAGTGTCTTGGGCAAGCCCTGCGTTAGGTTAAGTGGCCCTAGCGCAGGCCACCAATATTACAATCTGAACGCTAACAAGCGCATCGGGATTGCGCATGCTTCTGTATGTTTACTGTACTTTGAGCTCCCTATGCATAACATGGGGAGCGGAGAGTGTAATTAGCGATAGGATTACAAAGCCCTTATGCTAATTACGCCCCGCTGCGCAGTGGTGTATTTAGGTTTTGTGCTGCCCTAGGCCTGACTAAACTCGTGCACCCCCTAATTTAAATTTGAGGCACCCCTTCCTGTCAAGGGCACACCTCTTCCTGGTTAATCCCTACCCTTCCTCTTTAAGCTCCACCTTTTCCTCTTAGAGCTCCGCCTTTTCCTTGCTTTATATTAAAAGCGGATACCAAGTGCCTACTTGTATATTTTGTATACCATTTCAAACGTATCTATTGAGATAAATAAAACTATGAAATGTTTAAATTCAAGCATTTTTACAAAGAACAGCCACGCATGTCAAGTATACTGGATCACAGCCGCTCTAATTGGTTGAACAATAAAATCCACAGAAACGTGCACTGCATATGAGTGTATCACAGAGCTGAACAGCAATAAAACCCACAGAAATGGGCACTGTGTATGAGCATATCAGAACTGCACAGAAATAAAACTCACAGTAATGTGCAGTGTGTATCACAGAATCCACAGCAATAAAACTCCCAGCAATGCAATGTGTGGTGTGTGTGTCAGCATATCAGAATTCACAGCAATAAAACTCACAGCAATGCAATGTGTGGTGTGTGTCAGCGTATCAGAATCCACAGCAATAAAACTCCCAGCAATACAATGTGTGGTGTGTATGAGTGCATCAGAATCCACTGCAATAAGACTCCCAGCAAACCGAGTGAATATGAGCACACTGCAATTATTTATTCTATATTTACCGGTCTCCGTCCGCGGTAGGGCTGTGTGCAGAGTCAGCAGGGACTGTGTACAGACTCAGCAGGAGGTCCCTCCAGGCCACGTTAGGATCACGGCTGTGCCTGTGCGTGGAGCCATCTTGTCAGCAGTGGGGTGCCACTGCCAGAGGGTGCACCGTGGCTTTGATTCCCTTCCTGGTAGGTGTTCAGTCCAGAATATAGTGAGAGTCCGTGTTAACGAAAGGGCGGGCAGCTGCGTGCCATGTGGTTCAGCCAGTCAGGTGGTACTGAGACTCAGTACCACCTGATTGGCCGGACCGCTTGACCTGCACGCACGCAGTCTCACCAGGAGCCAGGCAGCTCAATGACAAATTTCTATCACTGCAGTGCTGGTTAAGGAACGGTCCACTTTAAACAGCAGTAAGCAGACAGGGCTTCATATTCTGCTGATACCCCCCTTTACCTGCCTTTTACTGTCATCTTCTCTCTCTGCACACAAATCACATCCCCCTCCCCTCTCCTAGAGCTGCTGCAGGGGAGGAGCTATGGAGGGAGGAGAGGGGGATTTTTATTCTATTCGATTTTATTCTGTATGCAAATGCCCTGCTCCGCTGCTCAATGTTTGAGAACACTGCTCAAAGCTGACACACAGTGACAGTGGCACCTCCTAGTACCCCCTAATGACACCCAAATAATCACTGGAACCTGGGGCGGCCCGCCCTCCGCCACTCCCCTAAGTACACCACTGCTCTGTGATATGCTCACACACAAGTTTGGCGAACTGCCAGCAAGTACGGTGCTGTTTGAAGGCAGTGCAAATCCCCATAGAGAAGTTATGGTTAATCTATTCAGAGAACACCAAACAGCAGAGAAATGGCAGTGAAATGCCATGATGTTCGGTGGTTTCAATCAGCAGGTTTATTCAGGCGAACCCCATAGGTTTCAATGTTAAAAATATTCCCGTTTTTATGCAATATCTAATAAACCATTTATTATTTTAATCTGCAGTAAAAAGTCTTTATTGATTTTTTTTTAGTACCTTTTAGTAATTTGTAAGCAAAATTTCCCCCCTTTTTTTTAATAGCGGTTTTTCTTTTTTCTGTAACAGAACTTTTTATTATCAATCATAGGATCTTATATGTAAATCCCAGACATTTTCGTTCAGTAGTTCTTTTGAAAACAGCAGGCCACGGGTTTGCGGTGGCAACATTCTGCGGCCGACTCCATGCACTTTGGGAACCCTGCGGTGAATGGTGAATTCCCTGCAGGGTGGGGAAATTTTATTCCCCGAAGTGCAGGGAACTACAGAACACCAAAATGTTAGCGTCATTTCGGAGCTCTGTTAGTTATCCATTTAGTGGTGAGGTTTTTGCTGCCCCCTGGAAAGTGAAAGCCTAGGCCTTGTCTACCCAGGACATACTTGAAAATTTGTGAAATCTCAATGTATCCTTCCTGGCAAAATACTTTGCAAAAGTTAAAAAAAAAAATTTTTAGGGGTGGGGCCACCAGTGCGGGCCGCCGCCCCCTGGAAAGTGCCACCCTAGGCCTAGACCTTGTTGGCCTAGGCCAAAATACACCACTGCCGCTGCGCTGCGACTAACTGAAAAGGTACCCACAGTTAGGAGCTGGTGCTAAATGATTCCACTTCTGCTCCAGCTTAGATTCTCCCCAAAAAATCTGATACTCATCTGTCATCCCGTGGCGCGAATGGTGTCCCGATCCGCCTCTTCTGGTTGCCAGGAGCAGAGTGAGACTGGGGGCAAAAAATCACCAGTCTCCCTCAGTGATCACTCCGCGGACATGCAGGCTCTCGCGAGGTGTGGGCCACTTGACCCAGCAGCTCAAGCCTCCATGGAGTCCTTTGGACTCTAGGAGGGGAGACTCGAGGAGGCGCGTTAGTTTCCAGTGGCTTAGCTCTGCATTACGGGGCAGGCTGCTGAATCAGCGCCTGCCCTGTAATATGGTACTAAAATGGGGACACTAAGGGGAAACCTGCAGGCCTGGGTTTTCCACCTTAGCGTCCCCATTTTAGCAATAGATATGCAATTTGGCCTATTGGATTTTTTATACTGGTCAGTACAGATATTGATGAGCCGCATGGCTTGCTATTGGATCAGTTCACATGTACCCAGAACCAGTATGATTTAAAACATTGAGACTGTATTGGTGTTTATATCATAGGCAAATCATTTATACTTTATATATTTTTATACTAGTTGCTAGACCCTGTTTATTAACCATGTGGCTAGTTATCTTGGTATTATATGGGTATTTAGGACCGGTATGGTCTCAGTGTGCAATTGTTTAGATAGCATTGGCTTTTGCACTATCCCTCACACCCTTGTGCTAACGTGATTACAATAGTTTATTTGAGAGCCACAACAAGGCCTCTCAGGGCCTATAGTTGACCTGTCTTCATACTTGTTCGTTACTATTCATTCATGGTTTTTTATGTGTATCGAGATAATAAAGAATCAGTATTATTATTATTGTTGTTCTTTGTAACTTCGGAGGAGCATTTCAGATATTACCTTATCGAGGATATATATTACCAGGCTAGTGCTTGGTTTATCTGGTGGATTGATATGTTTAATGCCACCTTTACCAGAAGATGACAGTTTTTATGATGAGGTTTCGGATTTAGGCTACGTATCACAAAGCAAGGCCTCGGCACTCGGTAGCTGTAAACGAATCAGATAAGAAAGTTATTTTGCTGTTGATTTAGAGCAAACATCTCAAACTTTGCCCCCCCCAGATGTTTCTGAACTACAACTCCCATGATTCTCTGGCCATTCATTAGATTCAAAGAGTTCTAGGAACTGGAGGCCATCAACATCTGGGGTGAGTTTGAGATCCCTGATATAGAGTTACGCACTGAAAAAACATACAAAATTAAATCAACTGTAACTAATAAGTATTTGTCAAATAAAATAAAAGCAAAAACATTCAGGGCTATTCAGAGAGAGGTGAAAACCTTGAGAATTGGCAGGAGAAAAGAACAATCTAGATCAAATAGCCAATTTGGAAAGTGAGATAAATGGGTGATTTTTTCTGGTTTGACTATTTTGACCTAGAATTTTCAATTCTCCAGTCATTCAAGGTTTTCACCTCTCTCTGAATAGCCCTGAAACAAACCAACCAAAAAGTCAACCTCTCCAGTTTTTACCTGGCAAGGTATGAAATGAGGTGACATAAATCTCAACCACTAGCAAGCTCTGATCTTATCTTAACAACATGCAGTATGAGAGGAGTGTAATGTAAGACCAGCCGTATATCTGAGGTTTGTTGACATTGTTAATAAATCAGCATTTACACACTGGCTTTATGCAATGTCCCTGAAGGTCACTTCTGCAACTGACATGCTGGAAACAGGAAGGTTTTGCACTTCTAATCTAGGAGATTTCATTACGCAGGACAAACAGGAAAGGATCTGATCCCTTTTAATATATGCCTGATCTGGTAAACCCCACTTTAAAGTAAGTCACCCAAACTATGCATGAGTCAAGGTAGTAACAACAGTTGTGTAATACAAAAAGAATAACAAAGAAAAAAATAACAATGCAAATTCTAAAATAACTGGATACAATCAGGGACGATGACTGGATATAAGTCTGTTTATCGAAAGATAACTTTGTTGTGATCTGATAATGCTACTACCAACATCATGAACAATTCTCGGGGGCAATATGTATATATATTGTCTCCACAACATGCATGCACATGTACATGAACTCATTCAAAAACTCACAACCATACATATGCACACTATCTCTTGGATACACACTAAAGGCGTTATTCAAAGACACCAAATTGGGCACAGAATTGCAATGAATGGTGAATTTCCCTGTATGGTGCAATTTCGTGGCCATTCGGCTATTCAAAAAGCTGTCGATTCGCAAAAATTTAGTGAATTGCCAGCGAAAGGTGGTGACCTTCGGCGGCAATGAACTCCCCATAGAGAAGTAATGGCCATGCCAGCCTTTCCATGGGTTGTAGTAATGAACCCACGTATTACTGCCGGTGACTTCCCACATCTTCTGGTGCTCAGTGAACCCACAACAACAACATAAGCTATGTAGTACACCATAAGCAGCAACAATAAATCCTGAGATATTTTTAATAGGGTGGCAACACATACCAGGACCAGCCAACTCTCCAGTAGTCATCCACGAATAAGGTATGGGCACTTTGAACTTCTGAATCAGGACAACATTTATTGGAATAACATCTTAGTGAGACAACATTTCGACTCAGTCACTAGGCAAGTCTTTATCAATCTTTATCTTGCCTAGAGTCAAAACGAAGACTCACTAAGATGTTATTCCAATGAAAGTTGCCCTGAAGCCAGGAGTGCCCATACCTTCTTATTGGATAACAAAGTCATAAGCCAGTAATAGGCCAAATGCCAAGTACTGGTTCTAAAATATTTTAATTTTAGCCAGCTAAGGGGGCAAACATGGTTTTGTTTTGGCATACAATGTGAATAATATACAATTTGTAATATGATTTGCTTTATACCTCTGGCCTTCCCAAATGGATTAAGAGGCATCTGGTTATAAGCTATGTTCAGTATACAACCTTTCTTTAATATCAAGAAGTCAGATAATCTCTTCTTCCCCATTTGGAGCTTGGAAAGCCTATTTAGGATTAACACTCACACTCCTGTGTGTCACATTGCTCTCTTAGCTACTAGTAAGGGATTGATACAAGGAGAGCAGAGTATCAAGCTTTGCATAACCCCCAGCTCTGTATATTGAGAAGTCACTGCCCCCCTCCCACACACACATTTGGAACACTTCACTTGTTATATTGTCAAGGGATACAGTTGAACAGAGTGAATATGCAATAAAATAGCAAAAATTCCAAGCAATGTGCATACAATTCAGGGTTTTGTATTTTTCCACATTCTGCAATCCATGTATCTATGACAATTGTATTTAATTATTTTATTAGAAAGGATATTGCATTGTAGCCCGTTTTATTTTCTGAGGCAAAAAGATGAAATCTCGACTGATATATCCAAATTCAGGGATTATTCAAATCAATATACTTTTGACAGTTTATGCATAGTAATACCAAAGCAGACACTTCTGTTTAGGCTGCAATATAAAAAAAAAACGTTATAAAAAGTAAAATTTGAGCAAATTAAACCTTAATGTGAACTCATCATAAATAAAACCATTTTTTCCAATGAACATATACACTGTCACTAAGATCCCTGATATATGTCATTGTCTGATAAAAAATGACAGCTGTCCTTGCCTCAGCTTATGTGACACATGCTCCGCCATCTTGTCACGTCCTGTGCTCTCTGTCTTACTCCTGAGTAAAGGTTGACACACTGCTTCATTACATGTTGCTGTTGTCGCTTTATTCAGCTCTACTGCTATCCAGTAGTAGTTGTCTGAAAGCTAAGCAAGACAAACAGATTGTAGGAGGGGTTGGCTTCCTTTCCCTGTGCAATTTCTTCAAAACATGCACTTCTTTTCCATGGGCATGCCAATGGAAGAGCAGTGTATGCTGGGACAATCTATTGACATATGGGAGAGGAGACATAATTTAATAGTTTCTCCAAATACCTATTTTACTGTCAGGGTTATTCAGAGAGCACGGAAATGTCACTGACATTTCGATGCTTTCTCTTTCCCTGCTCTTCGGGGAATCAAATTCCCCGAGCCTGCTGTGAATTCAATATTCACCGCAGGGTCCCCAAAGTGCAGAGAACGGATCCAAAAATCCGCCGCAAAACTGCAGAAAAATTGCATACAAAAAGCCAAAAGTCTGCTGAAAAAACACAGTCGATACGATCTGAAGTATCGGATCACTTCGAAACGCCGCAAAAAATACACCAAACACGTCCAAAAAAAGCTGACGATCTGCCGAACATATCGCCAACCTGCCGGAAAAAGTTGACAAGCTGACGAACGGGGTTAAAAAAAAAAAGAAACAAAACGATTGAAAGTTTCAAAATTGAAATGCTGTTTGCAAGAAAACTACTGAACGAAAATGTCTGAAATTAACATATAAGGTCCTATGAATGATAATAAAAAAAGTCTGTTACAGAAGGAAAACAAATGCTACTTAAAAAAAAAAAAAGAAATCAGAAAAAAAAATTGACAAAAAATCTCAAAAATTGCCTAAAAGATCTTAAAAAGTAAATTAATAAAGAAACTTTTTGCTGCAAATTAAAAGAATAAACGTTTTATTAGGTGTTGTATAAAAAAGGGAATATTTTTAACATTTAAAGCTATGGGATTCGCCTGAATAAACCTGAATGAAACCACCAAACACCAGGGCAGTTCAACAACTTTTCTCTGCTGTTCGGTGTTCTGTGAATAGATTAAACATTGCTTCTCTATGGGGATTTCACTGCCTTCGAACAGGCAACGTATTTGCTGGCAATTCACCAAAAAACTGCCTGCTTTCTGAATAGATGAATGGCCATGAAAGTGCACCGTACAGTGTAGGGGCAGATCCAGGGGGGGAGCAATGGGGCAATTGCCCCCCAAGAAAATATTACACGGAGCCTCTCCTGATGCTGCTCTCAGTAGCAGTTGCTCCTCCCCATCCTCCTGCACAGTCATCTTCCTGTCCATGTGCCACCAGGGAGGGAGTTTTGAGAGGTGAGGGGAGAGCAGGAGGACCAGCCTGATGCAGCAGCAGCCTGGACACACATCACAAGGCATAAGTTCCTGATTCCCCTGGGACACAGGCAGTGCTTTTTTTTTATTAGGGCAGCTCCATACACAAGCAGGGAAGCCAGGCTGCATGGAGTCAGCTAAAAAACGTCTGACTGTGATCAGGGGAGTCGCTACCTGGGGGGCGGGGGGTGCGGCCTGCACCAGGTGACACCCGCCTTTAGGGTGACACCGTCACCTTAAGGGTGGGTGTCTCACCCTGCGCCGCGTGTTCGCTCCCTGCGAGTGTCCGAAGCATGCAGCTTCGGCACTCGCCTGGGGGAAACACGTCACCAGCCAATCGCGGCTGGTCACGTGGCTCCCCCAGGCGAGCGCCCAAGCTGCACGCCGCCGGACGCTCAGAGGGAGCGAACACGCGGCGGAGGTGAGCTGGGGCATATCCATGAGCTGTTGGGGCATATCCATAAACTGCTGGGGCATATCCATAAACTGCTGGGGCATATCCATGAGCTGCTGGGGCATATCCATCAGCTGGGGCATATCCATGAGCTGCTGGGGCATATCCATGAGCTGCTGGGGCATATCCATCAGCTGGGGCATATCCATGAGCTGCTGGGGCAGTATCCATCAGCTGGGTCATTGTCCATGAGCTGGGGCAGTATCCATGTGCTGGGGCATATCCATGAGCTGGGGGCATTATCCATGTGCTGGGGCAATATCCATGAGCTGGGGGGCAGTATCCATGAGCTGGGGGCCAGTATCCATGAGCTGGGGGCAGTATCCATGAGCTGGGGCAGTATCCATGAGCTGGGGGAATTATCCATGAGCTGGGGCAATATCCATGAGCTGGGGGGCAGTATCCATGAGCTGGGGGCATTATCCATGAGCTGGGGGCAGTATCCATGAGCTGGGGCAGTATCCATGAGCTGTGGTAGTATATCCATGAGCTGGGGGCATTATCCATGAGCTGGGGGCATTATCCATGAGCTGGGGCAATATCCCTGAGCTGGGGCAGTATATCCATGAGCTGGGGCATATCCATGAGCTGGGGGCATTATCCATGTGCTGGGGGCAGTATCCATGTGCTGGGGCATATCCATGAGCTGGGGGCATTATCCATGAGCTGCTGGGGCATATCCATGAGCTGGGGGCAATATCCATGACCTGGGGGGGCATATCCATGAGCTGGGGCATATCCATGAGCTGGGGGCATTATCCATGTGCTGGGGGCAGTATCCATGTGCTGGGGCATATCCATGAGCTGGGGGCATTATCCATGAGCTGGGGGCATTATCCATGAGCTGGGGGCAATATCCATGAGCTGGGGCAGTATATCCATGAGCTGGGGCATATCCATGAGCTGGGGGCAATATCCATGAGCTGGGGCAGTATATGCATGAGCTGGGGTATTATCCATGTGCTGGGGGCATTATCCATGTGCTGGGGGCATTATCCATGTGCTGGGGGCATATCCATGAGCTGGGGGCATTATCCATGTGAGCTGGGGGCATTATCCATGTGAGCTGGGGGCAGTATCCATGTGCTGGGGCATATCCATGAGCTGGGGGCATTATCCATGAGCTGGGGCAGTATCCATGAGCTGCTGGGGCAGTATATCCATGAGCTGGGGCAGTATATCCATGAGCTGGGGCAATATCCACGAGCTGCTGGGGCAGTATATCCATGAGCTGGGGCAGTATATCCATGAGCTGGGGCAGTATCCATGTGTGCTGGGGGCATATCCATGAGAGCTGGGGCAATATCCATGTGTGAGCTGAGGCGCAATATATCCATATGTGAGCTGGGGCAATATATATCCATGGGTGAGCTGCTGGGGGCAATATATAATTGTGAACTGGGGCAATATATCCATATGTGAGCTGGGGGCAATATATATCCATGTGTGAGCTGCTGGGGGCAATATATCCAGAGCTGCTGGGGGCAATATATATCCATGTGTGCTTTCACTGCCTTCGAACAGGCACCGTACTTGCTGGCAGTTGGCAAAAATTTGTGTGAGCATATGAGAGAGCTCCACCGCAATAAACCTCACAGTAATGTGCGCTGTGTGTATGAGCATTCAGTGTTATATGGGAGTACTGATTTAGGAGTAAGAGTAGTTAAAAAAAATCTGTAAAACTCGGGGGGAGGTGACACCATAAGTTACCGCACCGGGTGACACCAACCCTAGTGACGCCACTGACTGTGATAGCCTTGCTGGTCCCCTGCCACCAGACAGACACAACCCCCCCCCCTTACCTGCTGATCAATTCAATTCAAATAAGCTTTATTGGCAGGACCAAATACATTTTTGCATTGCCAAAGTCTATGGGGAGGTTATATGGGGTGGGGGTAGTGGGACATATATGGGGGGGAATGGGCAAGTCCATTGGCGTTTCAGGAGTAAGGGATAATGTGAAGTGGGATGGGGGCGAGTCCGTGTTGGGGATTTATAAGTCCGGGATCTCTCATGTTCCTCTCAGTCTGTGACATTCTGTGATGTATTGAGCAGATATTTTCACCGCCGGTTCCTCTTTTCCCCCGGTATGATGTGGAGTTTCCTCGTCTCTTCTATAGAGGTGAAGTCCGGGATGAGAGTGGAGAGTCTCTGTAAGTGAGTTTCCCTCAGTGCTGAGTACTTGGGGCACTATAGGAGGAAGTGGACCTCATCTTCCAGGGCCCCCTGGTCACAATGCTGGCACAGTCTATTCTCCCTGGGCTTGTAGGTCTGTCTATGCCGCCCTGATTCGATTTCCAAGCTGTGGGCGCGCAGTCTGTACCGGCTTAGGATCTGTTTGTCCTTGGGGTCTTGTAGTACCTCCAGGTATGGGGCCAGTTTGTATTCCCTCTGTAAGGATTGGTAAATGGTGAGTTTCTGGGAGTTTGCTATAACTCCCTTTGCAGGGAGGGGGCGACGTGTGTGTGTGTGTGTGTGTGTCATGGGGGGACTCAGAGAGAGAGAATGTGACAGGGGGGTCACAGAGACAGGGGGGTCAGAGAGAGAATGAGATGGGGTCACAGACAGGGGGGCAGAGAGAGAGAATGAGACGGGGAGTCACAGAGACAGGGGGGTCTGAGAGAGAGAATGAGACAGGGAGGTCAGAGAGACAGGGGGTCAGAGAGAGAGAGAATGAGACAGGAGGTCAGAGACACGGGGGTCAGAGAGAGAGAATGAGACAGGGGGTTAGAGAGACAGGGGGGTCAGAGAGAGAGAATGAGACGGGGGTCACAGAGACAGGGGGGTCAGAGAGAGAGAATGAGACAGGGCAGTCAGAGAGAGTGAATGGGATAGAGGGGGTCACAGAGACGGAGAGACAGAGACAGAGCTCATGTCCTGCGGGAACACGTTTACGGCATTCCCGCACTTGTCCCACAGCGGGTAGAGTGCCCACTCCCCGAAACCTTTGTCTGGATCCGCCCCTGGTACAGTGTACATCATACATTCACTGTTCGGTGCAATATCGGGGCCAGATCGGCTCTCTGAAAAATCCTGTATATTTTTTTTTTAAATCTATACTTTTGCTAGTAATTTGGCTAGTACAGTGGCAAAAAGTATGTGAACCCTTTGGGATTACGTGGAGTTTTACATGAATTGGTCATAAAATGTGCTCTGATCTTCATCTAAGTCACAACAATTTGAAAAACACAGTCTGCTTAAAATAATACAACACTAACATTATATGTTTTCATGTTTTTATTGAACAGAACATGTAAACATTCACAGTGCAGGGTGGAAAAAGTATGTGAACCTTTGGACTTAATAACTGGTTGACCCTCTTTTGGCAGCAATAACCTCAACCAAACATTTCCTGTAGTTGCAGATCAGACCTGCACAACGATCTGGAGTAATTTTGGACCACTCCTCTTCACAAAACTGTTTCAGTGTAGCAATATTCTTGGGATGTCTGGTGTGAATCGCTCTCCTGACTGGGCCACTCCAGAAGGCGTATTTTGTTTTGTTGAAGCCATTCTTTTTTTGAATTACTTGTATGCTTTGGGTCATTGTCCTGTTGCATCACCCATCCTCTGCGAAGCTTCAGTTGGCGGACAGATGGTCTTACGTTTTCCTGCAAAATGTCTTGATAAACTCTGGAATTAATTTTTCCATCAATGACAACAATCCATCCAGGCCCTGAGGCAGCAAAGCAGCCCCAAACCATGATGCTCTCTCCGCCATGTTTTACAGTGGGGATGAGGCTTTGATGTTGGTGTGCTGTGCCTTTTTTCTCCACACATAGTGTTGTGTGTTTTTTACAAACAACTCAATTTTGGTTTCATCTGTCCACAGAATATTTTGCCAGTAGTGCTGTGGAACATCCAGGTGCTCTTTTGCAAACTTCAAACGTGCTGCAATATTCTTTTTGGACAGCAATGGCTTCCTCCGTGGTGTCCTCCCATGTACTCCATTTTTGTTTAATGTTTTCCTCATTGTAGATGTGTCAACAAAAATGTTAGCATGTGCCAGAGATTTCTGTAAGTCTTTAGCTGACACTCTAGGATTCTTCTTTACCTCATTAAGCATTCTGCGCTGTGCTCTTGCAGTCATCTTTACAGGACGACCACGCCTAGGGAGAGTAGCAACAGTGCTGAACTTTCTCCATTTGTAGACAGTCTGTTTTACCGTGGACACATGAACATCAAGGCTTTTGGAGATACTTTTGTAACCCTTTCCAGCTTCATGCAAGTCAACAATTCTTGATCGTAGGTCTTCTGAGAGCTCTTTTCTGCGAGGCATGGTTCACATCAGGCAGTGCTTCTTGAAACCAGTAAACCCAAAACTGGTGTGTTTTTAAAGGGCAGGACAGCTTTCAGCAACACATTGAATAATATCACACTGATTGGACTCAAGGTTGGCTCACTCCTCGCTCCAATTAGTTCTTGGAGAAGTCTTTAGGCTAGGGGTTAACATACTTTTTCCACCCTGCACTGTGAATGTTTACATGTTATGTTCAATAAACACATGAAAACATATACAGGGTAATTCAAAGAGATTCAAAAAGTCACCGCACGTTCGGTGACTTTTTGTTCTCTTCAGTTCGGTTCCTTTTGCCGATCCCATTTCGGTGACCCTGCGGTGTATTCAGCAAGCACCACAGGGTCCCCGAATTGCAGGGAAAAGCTGCCGCAAACCTGACGAAAACTAACTGCAAAACCCGGCGAATGTACACCGAAAACCCGCAAAAACATCTGGATTAAGCTTCCGAAAACCACGGAAAAAACCCGAGCAGGAGCCGATTGCAGCTGCCGGAAAAAGCCGACACCGCAGAAGAGTCAGTGAATAAATTAGAAAAACGGTTTGTATGAATGTGTGAAAAGTGAAACACTGTTTGCAAAGAAACTATTGAGCGAAAATGTCTGAAATTTGCATATGAGGTCCAGGGAATGATAATAAAGAGGGCTGTTACAGAAAAAATAAGTAAAGTTAAAAAAAAAAAAAAACGGACTTTAAAAAAAAATAATAATTCGGATAAAATGCTTAAAATATTCTAAAAAGTCGATAAATAAAGAGACTCTTTACTGCAGAATTTTATAATGAACGGTTTATTAGATATTGAATTAAAACGGGAATATTTTTAACATTGAAGCCTATGGGATTCTCCTGAATAAACTTGCCGAATTAAACCACCGAATGGCAGGGCATTAGGGGAACCTTTCACTGCTGGTTTGTGTTCTCTGAATAGCCGAAGCACTGCTTCTCTATGGGGATTCACTGCCCTCGAACAGGCACCGAACAGACACAGTATGTTCAGGCAATTCACCAGGATTTGGCGAACTGCCTGCTCTCTGGATAGCCGAATGGCCAAGAAAGGTAACCGAACGCTGAATTTCAGCGTTCGGTTATCTTTCTCAAGCAATTCGGATCTCTTTGAATTACCCTATGTGTTTTTCAAATTGTTGTGACTTAGATGAAGATCAGAGCACATTTTATGACCAATTCATGCAAAACTCCACGTAATCCCAAAGGGTTCACATACTTTTTCTTGCCACTGTATTACAGTGTAATAACAGAATTTTATGCTTTTTCAAAAGAGTTACAGTTTTTGCACAGGACAGGGTCAAATTAATATGGAGTTGTGTGAACTGGTCAGTGTTTTGTTTTTTCTTTACAAATGTTTTATAAATGCATAAAAAAAATATGATATCTAGTTATTACATATGTGCAAAGTCAAAAATATACTAATCACCAAGCTCATTTATAATAATGTGCACACACGCAAAGAGGCAGTCAGACAAAGCTTGGATAGGATTAGCACCCCCATGGCATTTCATTCTTAAAATCCTTGGCATGCCAGGAGGCCGATACTTCCCTGCTCGCTATCTGAAAGCCGCCTGTACCTTGTCTGTCAAACAGGGTGGAGAGCTTAAAGTAGGCAAGAGGGATCATATTGTCCTCTCGGGGATTCCTTCTCAAACTCCAGAAGGGCACATAATGAGGCAAAGAGGAGAACAAAAAAAAAGAGCGATGACGGAGGACTGAAACAAAATGGATCTGCATAGATGATGAGAGACTGAAGGGTTCATTCAGTATGCAGGGCTTGCTATCAAACCTCTGAAAATAAAGACATAAGACATCAGTTGGACATATAAGAGCACAGGAGATTCCAGTAATCTAAAGCTATTTCAATCCAAAGTTTTCAAAACCAGCTTTTGTTTCATCTCTTTTCACCATTAAACAAAAAGGATCCATCATATTGGAAGACCCGTCCCATTTATCACTAGGCGTAAGTAGCCGGCGCTGCCCAGGCTTTTCCCAGTTGAAACCTTGTGGTGGACAGGTAAAGAAAATATTAATTTCATGTTTCCTTGTATATGTCATAATTTTCTTAGTATTTTTTTAATTTTCTTTTAGCACAAAGGCTTAAAGGCCTGCGGTGAAAATCTTTACTGCAGTACTTGATGATGCACTATATTCTCAGTTGTCCCATCTGGCGCAAAGATAAACACATTTTATGGGGAACCTACCCTTCAGCATGCAACATAAAGTTATCCGTGGGGGACACCGGGAGACCTCAGATTACTGTAGATACTTGAGTAAACCGCTAGATTTTGGTGACAGAAATTTACCTTAAAATTGTAGGGGTCGCGTTATAGTCGAGACATCTGTATCGCGTGTAAAAAAAAAAAAACTTGCTCTGGATCCCAAGTCTCCCAGAAGTTCCGGTAGTCTCGCTGAAGTGAATGCGGGCTCCCTGATGCTTGCAAACACTTCAGGAACTCACGGATTCGGGAGAGTTGGGATCCATCATGGCCAGAGGCCACGCTCAGTTTAAGCCAATCATTCACCTCGCTCGCCTCCGCCAGCCATCTAATCGCTAGTAAAGGAGACGGGTGGCCGGCGGCTTCATACTTAGTAACAACTGCAATCATTCTAGTGCAGAACACCCTGGCCTGAGGGGGAGCCTGACTGTGTTAAGAGAACCTAGAAGGATTTTAATTGTTTACCGGTACAGTAAAATTTTGTTCCTCGTGTTATATTCGAGTCTTGAGTATTCTCTCATTTCCATAATAAATCTCTATCCATCGCGTTATATTTGGGTCGCGCTATACTCGAGTATCTACGGTAATTCTGCAGCACTGACCGGATTGCCCTTGTACAGATTAAAGATAAAGAAACTGGGAAATAACTGTGTAGAAAATGAAACAACAAAAAGATCATAGCAATTCAGTGTTGTAGACAATTGGCTACTGATATGCAAAATGATAGCTCTCGATACAAACTTATATCACTGTGCTCACCCGGCCCATGTCTTTGTTTATACATTTTGCACTGACCAGTTACCCGGTAGGACTTGGAATATTGTTATTGTTTTGATATGCTGTCATTACATTTCTTATTAAAATTTAAAATTAAAAAAAACTTTATTACAATAAAAAAAAATCTAAAAAGATCATAGCGCAACACAAACTGTACATATGGATGTGATAGGCCCCTTTAAAACCGCACTCACAAGAGTTATAAAATACATAGGCACGTAGCAATAGAGGTGTTATCACTCATCTGATATCCTGGTTTTCCAGATCAAATAGCCCTCCGAGGGTGAAGAATCTCCAGCCTGGACCAGAAATTGTTACTTCCCCAGCACGGCTTCCAAATTGTTGCAGGACCCGGCATCGCCAGTAATCTGAGCCACCAACCACTGCTGCTATATTAAAAAGGGTATTTTATTAACATCCAAATAAAAACAATTAAAAGAGTTATCTCACGCATTTCGTGGATGTCACTTCCACTTCATCAGAGATATGTGTGCGCTTTGAGTTTGCCATTATTTATGCCGCTGATTTTGTGGGTTTTTCGTGGATTTTTTGCCCATCAATCAGTCTCCAATCATTTCCATGTTCCAAGGCCAGAACGCAATGGGACATCTTCCATACTCGTCATCGCTGCTTCCTTCCGCATCGTCTCTGACTGAAGATGTCACCGCATCAAGTCCCGGGCGCCATCTTTGAAAATCCCTAGTGCATGCATACAGCCTCCGTCCTAATGACCGGTTCTCACTTATTTTCCTCTGCTCAAAACCTGAGTGTCCAGCCTGTCAAATCCTCTCGATCTGAGTGAGTTTATTGTCTACTATCATTATCAATCCGTTGTACCAAAGTATTCTTCCAAAAGCCAAAATACATCATAAAAAAATAAATAAAGTAGATTACTAATGTGCACAAACGGGGAAAAATGTAAATAAAATCTGCAATAAAAAATGCATGCCTTCATATAGTTCTATTACCATTAGTACACCTCTCGTTCCACCAGTTTATTAGTGTATCACAAAACCTATATCCTAAATACAGTTGATACTGTCCATGTCAATGTATAAACCACCCTTCTTCCACGTCTGCATGTTAAAAATCCACCTGCTTTCTTTTTTCGCTAATAAGTTAATAAAATTCCGTCCTCGCCAATTTGGGGTGACCGATTCAATCACAGCCCCTTTAAAACCTTGGATATTAAATTTAGGACCTTTTATACAATGGTTTGGTACACTATCAGGGTTATTCAGAGAGCGGTGAAAAGCAGGAGAATGACTGGAGAATGGAAAATTCTAGGTCAAAATAGCCAAACCAGAAAAATTCTCCCATTTATCTCACTTTCCAAATCGGGTATTTTGACCTATAATTGTCCATTCTCCAGCCATTCTCCAGCTTTTTACCTCTCTCTGAATAACCCTGTATGATCAATTTTCTTCTTAATATTATTTATGTACCAAAACCCGTACCTTTACCTCTCTTGGGCTCCGCAAGGGCACTCCAATAAATAAATGACACCTTCACTTCTACAGTTTAAGAATTCTTTAATTTGAAAACATTCACCAGTAAATTCATTTAAAAGAAGTAAACTTCCTATCCAAGATTTAGCTTTACAATTATTGCATTTATAAAAACCTGTTACCTGGTTTAAAAAAACTACATCCTATATTTTTTATCTTTTTTGGGTAGAAGGGTTGGGGCAAACCGGTTCTTAAAATTTGAAGACTTTCTAAAAATTACTACAAGGGATTCAGGTAATACTTCCTTTAAAATCTCATCGGCTCTCAGGACATACCAATGTTTCTTTAAAACCTCACGTATTTTATCTGCATGAGGGTTAAATTGAGTTATTAAAGATGAGGAATACTTATTATCATTTAATCTACTGTTTTTTCCTTCTTTTCTAATAGTTCCTTTCTATCTCTAGATAAAACTGTCTTAAAATCTCTTTCTATCCATTTCTTCTCATATATATTTCTGTATATATTTATTTTTTATTACCTCTGTCTGTTCTTTAAATACTTCTATCTCTGAGCAGTTCATACGTAAACAAATCGTCTGCCCTTTTGGGACATCTCTTAGTCAGTTTCTAGCATGTGAGCTCTTAATACCAATAGCTGAATTAGTATCTGCCTTTTTAAAAAAATTTCATGCATAACTCAGACTACATGCACAAAAGAGAGGGCAAGGAAATGACACAGAACATCTGGCCTGCACCTCCCAAATATATCTCCAGGCCCATGCACCCCAAGTCCAAATGACGCACGTCACAGTTATTATTGTTATTATCAGCATTTATGTAGCGCCAATAGTTTTATTGTCTATTGTTATGGTCCATATGTATTTGTTTATCTGCTGTATATTTGAGGAGTGCTTAATCTTCTTTGTCAGACAAACACTGCCCTGTTATTTGTTGTTTTAAACTAATCTGTTTGTCAATCATGATTGCCATTGTCCTGCCTCATTTAGAAATGTTGAGCAAATGGTTATCCCATTATCTGTTTCAGTCTATGTCTCCCAGCAGTTTCTAGGGGTGGTGTTGGTGTTTGTAAATGACCCTAGTTTGACCGCATTAATATGTGTGGCTGTCCCCAATTTAAAGAGTTCCATTCTGACCCTGAAAGACCCCAGATATATAGTCTCATCGTATTTCTGGGGGATGCTAGCAGGCTCTCTATGTGTCCCGGTCCTTATGCCTCGCCTGAGGACTGGAGAAAGGCAAGAGAGTCTGTCTGGTGAGAACACGGGGGTAGTGCAAGGAAGCGGCACTGACAGATGTGACCCTGTTGGGGTACTGAGATCTGTTACAATAACCCTATATGCTAATGACCTATGGGGCTATTGCCACCATGCCATCCTTATCAGCCCATTTGTACATTACTGAACCTGATGTTTAGTGGTTTTTACAGGTACTGCATTGGGGGAATCTCATATCCTCACACTGGCATGGTGGCTATATACACCGCAAACTCCCTACTATCTGCAAATACTATATCCAAGCCGTAACTCTAAGAAACTTTATCCTTTACCGTACCCTGATCTTTTCAACAGCTCCGGAACCAAATATTTATGCTGTAATTTAATGTGTAGATGCTCCGACGTGAACAGGCTCATGTTTTCAACCCCCCCTTCTCTTTCTGTTCAGTAAGACGCACACAGAGGCCCCTGCCCTGTAACCAAATTCCAATTCTTCCATGTGATGAGATCACTGGAAGGCAGGTGGGTGCCTGTCAGCCCCTTCCCCTGTCCCAGTGAATGTGCAGAGGCAGCTCCTGATACATTGTATATTGAGGACACAAGGTAAGCTGTGTTTGTGGGGAAGTTGCAGGAAGATGTGCAGCACTGATCACTGTGTGCATCAGCATAGGGTGAAGAGGTATGGACACAGAGTTATGGATGCACAAACAGAGCATGGATGCAGAGACAACTTGTGGATGCAGTACACAGGGTATGGATGTAGTATAGGTTTAACTTACTACCCCATGGCGAATTCAAACGTATTAAAGGGCCACACCCACCAAAAAATGAAATGTTCTTATTGCGTTTATTTTATGTTGCCGTTATCTTACATGTGCTTTGTTTTTCTCTTGTTTGTTTAGTTAAGAAAATATTTTACTCTATATGTGTGATTGGGTGCATCCATTGTGTGATTTTGTGTTATAAACTGCCCCCCCCCCCATATCTTTACATCACTTGCTCTTCACTGGGTGGCTTTGGCAATAGAATGGAGTCTATGCGTCAATCACTGACTCAATTGTATTGTATGGGTTGTATTCAAAGAACATCACCAGGGGGTATATTAAAAGTATTTAAGATCCCTGTTTTATCTCATTCAGCTACCAGCTCTTATCTTGAGTAGCCTGGAGAACACAATAAACCCCCTGCTGCCATTTCTAAACATTTCATCCTTCACCTCATTAACTCTTGAATACTGTATGAGATAAAGCACAACCACAAAGAAAAACTTTTGCTCAGATTTTGGTAAATCTGGCATCATGGGAAAAATCCACAAAATGGAAACAGCAGATACAAAAAAGTTTATTTTTCCTTTTTCTAGCCCAGGACATATATATAGACTAGTACTCTAGGTATGGATATAGTAAAGGGTATTTACAGTTTGGATGTAGCAAACAGGATGTAAATGAAGTACACAATGCATGTATTTAGAACACACATACTGTAGGTCATAGCTGTAGTATACTGGCCATTAGTACACTCACAGCACACAGTTTGCAGGACGGTGGAGTGGACACAGTACGGAAGTAGTACACAGAATATAGACTATGTACACATTAAGGATACAGTACAGAGAATAGACAAGGAACACAGGAATTAATGCAGTACACAAGATTCAGTACACTGTCTGCAGCGGAGAGGCATGGAGGCATTGCATTAGGTAAGGGTGTTTTATAGAGGGTATGAATTTGTGACCCTGTATTCACAAAAAATGAATGATTTGGTTTTACTATATCCTTGTGTTGTGGAAGTGTCTCAGTAATTGCTGTCTTTTGCTTTTACTCTAGCTACTTTTTATCATCTCTGTTATTATTATCTAAATCAAATTACATACATTTTCCATTAACCCCTTCACTACCAAGTGATTTTTGTTAAGAATATATCACAATATTTATTTGAAACATGAGATGCAAAATTAGCAATTAAATATAGAGTAAAATAGGAATTATTCACATTGATTGTTGTTCTGACATAGTTAAAAATGAAAGCAATGTAAATTTGCTAATTTAAAATTTTCATGTATTCATCATTTATTGATTACAGAAATATTGTTGGAATGAAAGAATCTGAACTGAAGATGGTGTCCCTTACCTTGCACAATGTCACACGAGGTCTGCATTATCACCATACAGGCAGAGATGGCCTTTGTCTCAAATACTGTAACTGAGATAAAGATAAATAATAAAAATGGGCAGATCTCCTGCTTATGGGGGTCTGTAGTGATCACAATGAGACCATTAGCAATGCAGCTTCCAAAAAATACCAGTACAATATAAAAATATAATCTGTATGTGACATAATGCTTGTATATGCAAATTACAGTAACACCTTGTTTCTGTACTGTACAGAAATTTTCAGTCATTATATCCACCTGAATCTTATCCCAGCACAGCAGCGAGTGACCCCAGAGCTCTCCCTATATTCTGAACTCTTGCTGGCTGTTCTAATGCAACTGTAATGTTTTTGAACTTTATGTAGTAGTGAGGTTTGGGGCTGCTATAGGCAGCATGTTTTTTCTCTCTGCCGGGTGCCTTGAGAGATAAGACAGTGGATTCTGTTTCTCCATGGGGGCACACTAATCCGTCTTTAAAAAGGTGCGAAAAGTGTATTTTGATATGCTACTTAGGGTCTTTCAGTGTATTTCAATGCAAAATCGAGATAACTTGACTTTGGGTGTGAATGTGGTTAAGATCATTAGGGGGTTATTCACAAAGTCAAAATATGCACACAATTCAGACAGAGTACCAACGAATAGGTTACTTTATTGCAAACCAAAAAAATATCACAACACACACACACATAAATGAGTGAAAAAATGTTCTGTCTGTACCAACAAAGGCAATATTATGTAGTCAATCCCAAACTCAGGGTATCATAGGCCAGTGGTTCCCAACCACGGTCCTCAAGTACCCCCAACCACGGTCCTCAAGTACACCCAACGGGCCACGTTTTCCAGATATCTGAAACACAGCACAGGTGATATGATTTGCTGCTCAGTGATTGCAGGATTCAGTCTGCATTTTCCCAAAGACAATCCTTAAAACCTGTCCTGTTAGGGGCACTTGAGGACCGGGGTTGGGAACCACTGCCATAGACGGCAACAGCGGGGAAAGTAAAGGGTATAGGACTGTAATCCCTATCTCATACCTCGGTGGTTCAAGCCTCCTACACACCTCATAAGCTAATATATAAAAGCCCGGAGTAGGACAAGACCATCATATATCAATAGCCATAAGTACCGGGACAGCAAGAGAGTGACTGTTAAAAACCAATAACTAGCATTGCTCAAATTGCGCAGCAGGACTTGAGCACTTTACGTACATAAGTTCTGAACCTCTTGTGCAAAATGATGGATCGGTGCATCGTGCAAGTGTAGATCCGATCCATTAGCTGCATCTCTGATACCCCTCAATGCCTCGATTGGCCTCAAAGAGGGTGATATCGACACGCTCTCTGAATGCTGACATTACTGGTGACAGATCTGTTGACTGGCAGCACCGAAATCAAAAAATCCTGGCTGCTGGTGACACTGGGTGGGGTGGAGGAAACTACTCCACTTCACTTTAACCCCTTAGTGACCGGGCGGTTTTACACAAATCTGTCCTTTAGTGACCGCTGCTGTTTTTACGTTTCTGCGCTGTTTGTGTTTACGTCAAATTTTCCTCTTACTCGTTTATGCAACCCACACATATTTTACACTGTTTTTCTCGTCATTAAATGGACTTTATAAAAGATACCATTTTTTTCATCATTTCATATAATTTACTATAAAAAAACATTGTGAAATATGACAAAAAAATTGAAAAAACACCACTTTTTCGAACTTTGACCCCCAAAATTTCTTATGTATCAACAACCGTCAAAAAAATTTAATTCCTTAGTAGTTTCTAAATTTAGTTCTGAGTTTAGCAATACCCAATGTTTACATATTCCTCGCTTTTTTCCTTATTTTATGCAACAATAAGTGAAAGTAGCACTTTGCCATTTACAAAGGGTTTACTTTTAAAAGTAGTCATAGTGACATTGTAACACTGATATCTGTCACTAATTCCTGAATAACTCTCCACATATACATATTTTTTTTAAAGTACACAAATCAAGGTATTAAACTTGGGGTATTTTGACTCTTTCCATGCAAACCATTTTACCACAAATCTATGCCAAAGTTTGAGAAAAAAAAAAGTTTTGATGATTTTTTTTTTAATGCAATTTAAGAATACATGTACTGTGAACTTTAAGGTTTACTGCCAAAAAGCACCCCAAAATATGTTCACCAACATCTTCTGAGTAAATTGATACCACCCATGTATAGGTATGTCGGGTCATTTGGGGGCTAATAGGCCTTATTTGGGGGGTGCGTATTTCAGTTTTCCAACTTGGAATTTTCATATTTCGTCATCATGCACCCATGTCCTATTTGGGACATTTTTGAAGCCGGCCAAAGTAATTTATCCCCATCAAACCAGATATTTTTAGAAAGGGCACACCCTAGGGTACGTCAACGAGTTGTATTTTAACACTTTCCATGCACTAGCTCTTTGTCAAACTTTCAGGTAGTTACTTTTTGTGTTATTTTTTCACACACATTGTACTTTAGGCATGAATTGTCAAATCCAGTTATGGGTTACTGCCAAAAAACACCCCAAAATATGTTCAGCAACATCTTCTGAGTAAATTGATACCACCCATGTATAGGTATGTCGGGTTATTTGTGGAGTAAAGGCCTTATTTGGGGGGTGCGCATTTCAGTTTTCCAACTTGGAATTTTCACATTTCGTCATCATGCACCCATGTCCTATTTGGGACATTTTTGAAGCCGGCCAAAGTAATTTACCCCATCAAACCATATATTTTTAGAAAGGGCACACCCTAGGGTACTTCAAAGAGTTGTATTTTAACACTTTCCATGCACTAGCTCTTTGTCAAACTTTCAGGTAGTCACTTTTTGTGTTATTTTTTCACACACATTGTACTTTAGGCATGAATTGTCAAATCCAGTTATGGGTTACTGCCAAAAAACACCCCAAAATATGTTCAGCAACATCTTCTGAGTAAAGTGATACCACCCATATATAGATTTGTTCTGTTGTTTTTGGGGTGCTACGCCAATCATTTGACATGTGCTTGTCATTTTTCTAATTTGACATATCTTCTTTGCTTATCTTCTTTTTAGGGGCCTTTTTACATACCCCAATTTTATGAACATGCATATATTTGGTAAGCTAACACCCCAAAGTATTGTAAATGGAGTGTTTTTATGCCATGGATGCAACCGTTTGCTCCAAACAAATTGGATACTGTTTGGTGGTCATTTTTCATTTTCACACCCACATCAGTTTTGGACTGTGATTTAGGAGACACTGTTGTTTGTTACTGCATGAAAACTCTCCAGGTTGTTTTCTGCAAGGTCTCCTGAGTACACCCATGCCCCCCATGCATAGGTTTGCCAGGATTTTGGGAAGGTTCAAATACAATTTTTATGACTTTGTCATTGGAGTTGAAATTGAGATTATTTCTTCAGCTAGGCCTATCTTTGGTTTTGGGTCTACCGCATACCCCAGTTTGAATTATTGCCAGAAAATTGTTTATATTTGTTATGTTGACACCCCAAGGTATTGCATATGGAGTGCTTTGATGCCATGGATGCAACGGTTTTAGCCCAAAACATTTGAGAAGGTGTGTGGCGGTAATTTTTCAATTTTCAGATTTTTACGCCCACATTAGATTTGGACTGTGATTTAGGAGACACTGTTGTTTGTTACTGCATGAAAACTCTCCAGGTTGTTTTCTGCAAGGTCTCCTGAGTACACCCATGCCCCCCATGCATAGGTTTGCCAAGATTTTGGCAAAATACAGCACCAATTGTAGAACATAAAAATGTAGGAATAAAATGTAAAAAAGTCTGGTGCAGTAAAAGAAAAAAATAAATAACCTGAACTAACTAACTAGACTGTAAGAAAAAAAAATCGCAGATCACGCACAGTGTGATACATCTTGAAACAGTCCCCAAGACACAGACCGGGTTGTCCAGGGCATTCTGGGCAGTAAAAGATTGTGTCTCTCCTCTGCCCCCTCTTGAAACACACCCTGCATCTTTTTTGGGGTTTCTGTTTGCCCTCAGTAGGGGGGATTTTAAAAATAAAATGTGTAGCCCCAACTCTGTCCCCCATCACCGCCCGGGGAGAAGGTGCATCCTGATACAAAAACCCCGAAATGACCTGGAGCTGAAACTGTAAAAAGGACAGCGTCACTCCGGGGTTTGCCTTTTTGCAGAGCAAAAAGGCATTGTGGGTTGCAATTTCCATCAGGTAAATTGCAACCTTTTTGTACCAGGCCCTTGACTTCCGCATAATCTGGTAGGGCTGGAGCAGCTGATCTGCCAGATCAACCCCACCCATATGCCGGTTATAGGCTTTGATGCACACTGGCTTCCTGATGCGCTCAGCTCTGCCACGTACAGAGACCTCCACAGACCTCTCAGTGTGGATGGTGGATAGAAGGTATACATCCTTCTTGTCTCTGTACTTGACCGCCAACAGCTCCTCTTGGCGCAGAGCTGAGGTCTCCCCCCTTTTTAACCGGGTGCGGACAAGCTGTGCTGGGAAACCTACGCAGTTCTTGCGAACAGTACCGCATGCTGCTGTATCAAAACAATACAGCAGCTTGAACAAAGGGACACTTGTATAAAAATTATCAACATACAAGTGGTACCCTTTGTTCATCAGGGGAAAAAGTAGGTCCCACACAATCGTGCCACTGGTTCCCATGTGTTCTGGGCAACCTGGAGGGTCAAGGCTACAATCCTTTCCCTCGTACACCCGGAAGGCCTGAGTATACCCACTCTCGCTGTCACAGAGCTTATACACCTTCACTCCATACCTGGAGCGTTTGTAAGGAATATACTGTTTGAATCCCAGCCTTCCCTTTTTTTTCATTAGGGATTCATCCACGCAGATATTCCTTCCAGGTGTATAAGCCTCTGCAAACCTGGCGGCAAAGTGGGTAATCAGGGGGCGGATTTTATACAGCCTGTCAAACTGGGGATGCTCTCTAGGAGGGCACAGGCTGTTGTCACTGAAGTGCATGAAAAGCAAAATGTTTTCATACCTTCTACGTGACATTGATTGGGGGTAAATGGGGGTAGAGCAGATGGGGCTACTGCTCCAGTAGGATCGAATTGAGGGCTTCTTTATGATGCCCATCAGCATAGTAAGTGCCCAGAATTTCAGAAATTCTGGCACATCTAGCCGGGTCCATTGCTGCCTTGCCAAGTAGGAGTCTGGCTTCGCAGCACAATGCTGATGGGCATACAGATTTGATTGGGCAACAATGTGGCCCAACAAATCATCCCCCATAAACACCTGCAAAAACTGTGTGGCGGTAAATCCTGCAACATCAATATTGATGCCAGGATTTGCCGTGAAAGGAGGGATAGCTGGCCTCTGGCGATGAGGCACTACCCACTCCTCAGCTGGAGCTGTGCGTCTCCTGCTGGCAGGTGGTGGCCCAGGATCTGCATCAGAAACATCACTAGGAGATACATCAGCCAGCGTAGATGATGTATTTAGCGATGTCTCTGAGCACTTAGCGGGGTCAAAATCTGGGTCGGAGTCCGACGCAGATGCCTCAGATTCTGACGCCAGGATGGCATATGCCTCCTCGGCGCTGTACACCCTCTCAGACATTATATATAATAGATTATAAAATTTTATAATTATCATATATATATATAAGCGGATTATCTGTTCTCAAAAGAACCGTTGGGTTTCACAAGAAAATACAAATAAACACCTAAATCTCTCTAAATCCCTCTAAACCTGCCTCAATTGTTCTAAATCTCCCTAAAATCTCTCTAAATCTGCCTCAATTTTTCTAATCTCACTAAATCTACCTAAAATCTCTAACCTGTCAAATCTGATCTCTCTCTCTCTCTCTCGCTCACCAAAACACAAGTGAGGAGAGGGAGGGAGAATCACAGAGGTCACGGACAATATTTACAAAATATTGACCTGATCAGACAAATTAGAAATTTTATTTAGATTTTTTATAACTTCTGATTGGATGTTGCTAGCCTGCCTCTCTGATGAGTCAGGTTAGGAACATCCCACACAGCCCCAAGATGACCCTGCCCTTAGAAGGGCAGCGCCATCTTGGCTGTCAGTTTTCTTTTATTTTATACCTTTTTATTTATTTATTCTACTTTTTTTACACATTTTTTTAGTCTGCTGGGTGCCTTGATCCCTCGAGGCACCCAGCAGAGCACCTGATCACTCATGTGATCTTTTTTGTACTGAGTGCCACGATACCTCGTGGCACTCAGTACTTCCTGCCGCTACCGGAAGTGATCGCTCGGGGGGAGCGATCACAGACGGACCGGCGGCAGGTAACCTTATTGCAAGGATGCCTCGATGTCGAGGCATCCCTGCAATATACTCAGAGCAGCTGGAAGCGATACCGATCGCTTCCAGCGCTCTGTAGAAGTGCGGGGCACCTTTCCGGTCAAACCGGATGTTGATCGCTCCCGGGGAGCGATCACAAGGGGCCCCGGCACTTCTGTCCGCCATTGCACGGATGCCGGACTCCCAGGCAGCGTGCAATGGCCCTGGAGCTGCTGGAAGCGATCCGATCGCTTCAAGCGCTCAAAAGACCGCTGGACGTACCATGTACGTCAGCGGGTCTAAAAGAGACCCGCGGCCGTGACGTACATGGTACGTCCGTGGTCACTAAGGGGTTAAACTGTAAAGTGGTCAAGATGAATAGTCTGTCCCTTTAACTGAAGCAGGTATATTGGAAGATTGACAAATGAATTACAAACATTATACTAAAATATAGCTGTCCTAGAAAAATTATCCAGCACCTGTTGTATTGTTTTACAATTCCCAAAAAGTTGGCGAAATGCCCAGATTTTTGGTGCTTTCGTTTGACAGGTTTAAAGAGGTGAATCCCTTAGGTTTCAATGTAAAAAAAATCTCTATTTTTATTAATTGTTCATTCAACCGTTTATTCTTTTCATTTGCAGCAAAAAGTCTTTTAATTAATTTATTTTTTAGAATTTGTTTAGGCATTTTTTGGGGGTTTTCGGCGAAAGTTTTGATTCTGTCTTTCTTAAATGGCTTTTTTTATTCTGTAACAGGCCTTTTTATTGTTATTCATAGGACCTTATATATTATTTCCATACATTTTCATGCATTGTTTCTGTTTAAAACGCCTTTTAAAAATTGTGTTTTTTTTTTACCCCTTTTCAGCAGCAGGTTGACTTTTTTCGGCAGCATTCAGTGGCTGATCGGAGGCGTTCGGCGGTCTGTTTGGCAGATCCTTGGCTGCGTTGGTTTGTGGATTCATTCAGCAGTTTATCGGATGCATTCGGTGATTTATCGTCGGCGTTCAGTGGTTTATCAGTGGCGTTCGGCGGATCCATTCAGCGCACTTCAGGGACCCTTCGGCGAATGCTGAATTTACAGCGAATACAGCTCACCGAAGTGCGCTGAATGAAAGAGCACCGAAAGGTTTCTGAAATTTTGGTGCTATTTGAATAATCCGTTTAATATCTAATGTGCTGGGGAACAAAGCCAAAAACAAAGCATCTTGCAGTGTGCAAATAATTATGGACTGCACTATGAAAAGCAAATTTCTGGCATTATCCCAATCAGAGGAGATGCTTCCATAGAATCTATCAGGGTTATTCAAAGAGAATCGAAAAGTTATCACACTTTCAGTGATTTTTCATTCTCTTCAATTCGGTGCGATTTGGCGATCCTATTTCGGTGACCCTACGGTGTATTCCGCAAGCACCACAGGGCCGTCGTAGTGCAGGGAAAAGTCGCCACAAACCCGCCGAAAACTCACCGCAAGACCAGGGCGAACGCTCACCGAAACCCGCAAAAACATCTGGATTAACCCCGCCGAACACGTCGGAGAAACCCGACCAGGAGCCGATCAGAGCGCAGAGCAGCCGCTGGAAAAACCCGACACTGCAGACGAATGGGGTGAAAAAAAACCCCAGTATGCTTGAATGTTTGAAAAGTGAAACGCTGTTTGCAAAGAAACTATAGAACGAAAATGTCTGAAATTTACATATGAGGTCCAATGAATGATAATAAAAAGGGCTGTTACAGAAAAAAACTTTTAAAAATAAATAAAAAAAACAGTAAATGTTTTTGCAAAAAAATCCCAAAAAATGCTTAAAAGATCCTAACAAATCTATAAATAAAGAGACTTTTTACTGCAGAATATTGTAATGAACGGTTTATTAGATAATGAATTAAAACGGGAATATTTTTAACATTGAAGCCTATGGGATTCGCCTGAATAAACCTGTCGAATGAAGCAACCGAATGGCAGGGCATTTCGGCAACTTTTCCCTGCTGCTTTGTGTTCTCTGAATAGACGAAGCATTGCTTCTCTATGGGGATTTCACTGCCCTCGAACAGGCACCGTATGTGCAGGCAATTCGCCAACATTTGGCGAACTGCCTGCTCTCTGGATAGCCAAATGGCCAAGAAAGGTAACCGTACGCTGAATTTCAGCGTTCGGTTATCTTTCGGCAGCCATTCGGATCTCTTTGAATAACCCTGTATAACTCAGTTTTTCATAAAATCTTGGTAATGGTGGCACTCCCACTAAACCAATCTCTAGCCATCGCTCCATCGCAGTAATTTGTCAATAATCTCCACACATTAGTGTCATCTGTCCTCGCATCTATGTTAGTTTGCGGTCTGCGAACAATTTCACACAATGCTAAGTCGCCCTTCAGCCTAGCTGTGCGCTGTGAGAAATGTACACAATAAACTGCTGTGCCAAGGTCACCTGCCATGACCTTCGTGTGCATTAAACATTGATGGACATTTTACATTCCATTGGTGATGACAAATGTGTTTTTTTTGTTCTGCTCTATTTTAACTACTTGTTATATTAAAATGTTAAAGCACATTTGCCATCAGATGAAATAACTTTACCAATCCTAGTGATTTATTCACTCTTTTAAAGATGTGAACTGAGATACTGTATATCAAGTGGTAAAATTTTTTTTTTTATTTCTCCTGAAATAATTTATAAAAATAAAGCATGGCATTGATTTCAGAAGTATTTTTTATCGTGATTTTTTCTCCAGCGACCAGGAGATATCATTGGTTTCATGGGATACCCAAAATGGCCCAGTTTATTTCACTGTACTTGTCAGATGGTAAAAGAAACGCATTCAACATCCAATGAAGAAGAATGCAGATGTTTCCAGCCCAGGTTCTCTGGGTCAAATCTTTTCAAGTTTCCTATATACAATGATACACATCCTTAAGACATTCCTATTTAGGGAAGCCTACCACCCGACTCACTGACGCAACCAGTCCATCACTCTCACCTTGCAGTCCATCACTCTCTCCTTGCAGTCCATCACTCTCACCTTGCATTCCATCGCTCTCACCTTGCAGCCCATCACTCTCACCTTGCAGTCCATCACTCTCTCCTTGCAGTCCATCACTCTCTCCTTGCAGTCCATCACTCTCACCTTGCAGTCCTCTCCTCCTGTTTCCAACCCTTCTTGATTGTAAGTTCACACGAGAATAGGGCCCTCGTTTCCTCCTGTACTGGTTTGTCAAATGTTGTTCAATGTATTGTAACCCTGTCTATACTGTGCCCATTGTACAGCGCTGCAGAATATGCTGGCGCTTTATAAATAAAGATTAATAATAATAATACATATGTGATACAACTCTTTTAAAATGTATGCTGCCAAAAAACTTTATTTTGCATCAACTCAGCACCCAAAAAGATAACTTTTATTAACAAAATTACCTGAAATATTTGCTCATGCTAGAGGTGCTGCACGAAATGATAAATCTCAACTAGTCATCAAATAACTAAATACTTGTAGCTTTAAAATATTTTAAAATAAAATGTAATCCCTATTGTCAATTCACACTCAATATAGCCCACTTTGAATTTGATTCTAATTTACTGACTATCCAATCACACTAGGGGTTATTCAGAGAGAGCCGATCTGGCTCTGAAATGTCACTGAACAGGGAGTTTCCCCATACAATGCCATTTCGGGGCCATTCGGCTATTCAGAGAGCAGGCAGTTCACCAAATTTTGGCGAACTGCCAGTAAGTACAGTGCTGGTTTGAAGGCAGTGAATCCCCCATAGAGAAGCAATGGTTAATCTATTCAGAGACACCGAACAGCAGGGAAAAGTTGCCAAAGTGCCCTGCTGTTCAGTGGTTTCATTCGGCAGGTTTATTCAGGTAAACCCCTAGGCATCAATGTTAAATATATTCCCGTTTTTATTCAATATCTAATAAACTGTTTATTATTTTAATCTGCAGCAAAAAGTTTCTTTATTTATTGATTTTTTTAGGATCTTTTAGGCATTTGGGGGGGGGTTTTTGGCAAAAAAAATTTTTTTAAAGGCGTTTTTTCTTTTTTTTCTAACAGACCTTTTTATTATCATTCATAGGACCTTCTATATAAATTCCAGGCCTTTTCGTTTAATAGTTTTTTGGCAAACAGAGTTGCAATTATGATGCTTTCAATTGTATGTTTTTTTTTTTTTTACCGGTCCGGCGACTTGTCGGCTGCGTTTGGCGCCCTCCGGGAAGGTTTGCGGCGGCATTCGGCAGCCGATTCCCTGCATTTAGGGACCCTGCGGTGAATGCTGAATTGATTTGATTTGTAGAGTTAATTTCAAGGGTCAACCCTATCTATTTTTCTATGTCCCTTCTTCATGCCAGGCTACATTGCCTGTCCATTAATACTTTATTGTGGTTCAGTCCCTGCTAATGGGGTATTTTCTGAGTGGTACTTAATTTCAGCAGCTCTGGAGTTCACTCAAAAACTGTCAGGTCTATTCAAAGAAAAGGTGAAACTCAGGAGAACTGGCAGGAGAAGAGAAGAATCTAGACCAACTAGCCAATTTGGAAAGTGAGATAAATGGGCAAATTTTGCCGGTTTGGCTATTTCGACCTAGATTTTTCACTTCTCCAGCCATTCTCCGAGTTTCACCTTTCTTTGAATAGAACTGAGTGTGCTCATTCCTGAGTATTTTCTTTGAAATTCAATAACTGGCATAGGGAATGTATAGGAACTATAGAATATCTCCAGAAATTCATAACGGGGAGTGCTGTGTCTGACTCAGGCCAGCAGTCTGAAGGGGGCATCAAACTGAGAGGGCAATGGCCATTTTTGGATGAGCTTGTCTTTGTATATTCTGCAAAATGTCAGACAGCAATCGTGCACAGTGTACATTAACACTCAGTTATATGTGTTTTGAGGAAAAAGACATTATGGTAACAGGACATTCTGTACTTATACTAATAGGTTCTTTCAGTGGCAAACTCTGGTTTGAGTAAGGCTGGGGTCAGACGAACGCAGTTTTAACGTGCGTTTAGCCGCAGTTAATCACGGCCGTGCTAGCAGCAAATGACGTCCAATGCCGGGCAGCATACGAAGAACGGCCGCACGAAAGTTCGTCCGCGCAACGCAAGTGGCAAACGAACGCATTTTTTCGAGAACGTCAAACCGCTAGTACTGACGTACAGAGTGCGCTGCGTCCGCTAGCGGCGTGTGTGCGTGATTAGGAGATGTCAGACGCTGCTCATGTCCGGCCAACATAACGTCCATACGCAAAAAGTTTCCTGGTTTGGATCCATACAAAATCACGGCCGTAATTGCGCATCGTATGACCGCTATCGCGTATTCCGTGAAAAAATACGTTCATTCGTTGGGACGCACTTTTTCACAGACGACCCGAAAAATTAGCTTGTCTGACCCTAGCCTTATACTTTGTACTCAAACCTTTTTGGACAGTCTCATATCTACTGAAGTAAAGCGTCGGCCACATGAATCTACGTATATGGCCAGTGTTGATTTATAGATTGCTATTAGAAACACACAAAAATTCAACATTTTTTGTGATTATTAGTTACAAAATTCACATGGGTACAAAATGTGTTCACATGGGTAAAATTTGGTGATATTTGGAGAAAAGGAAAATAAAATAAACCTTTTGGAAAAAGCCAAATATTTATTTTCTCTAGTTCCTGACATCTATTTTTTCAACAAATCTGAGAGAATCTCATGCTGCCATGATGTAAATGTCTGTTTTGTATTAAAAAATCATTTTAAAGTAGTGTAAACACACACTCAATACCCAACTGTTTATATTCAATGAAGTTGTGACCTTCGGGGAAGCTGAAGGACCTTCTTGCAGTATTTCTAGGAAACACTATTCATGGTTTGGCCCTCTTCACTAATAATACTCATCCAGTTATTTTGGTTTATGGTTTATTTATAATTTCCTCTGAGTGACCTTGTGGAAGTATCACCATTTGTTGTGGGAAATTGGTTACAGAATTTCATTTTTTTAAAAAAATATGCAAATATTCCAAAATCCATGTCTTTCCCTGCTATTTTCAAGTAGTTTATAGCCTAATGACACAGATTTGTTGTGTGGTAGTACACACGTTCTGTGTTACAGATTATATAGACTGAATGGTTTATCGCTACTTTATGGCAGGGTCACGCATTGTATTTGTAGCATCTTGGACATACACTTTAGTTCTGGATGCCCTTGCGTTTACATGGATGGACTTTAGATGCATGTGTTGAAACGCATTGTGATTGTATGATGTATTATGTTGAATTTGTATTCAAAGTGAGAGTATGGTGCTTGCCAGGGATGTCAAACTCCAGCCACCACAAATGTTTCTGAACTACAACTCCCATGATTCTCTGCCCATCTATTACATTCAAGGTTTTAAGGGAATTGCTGGCCATCAACATCTGGGGGTTGCAGTATGACAACCCTCATCCATGCACTTTATTTTATTGTACTAAATCTCAGTACATATAGACACTAATGTGTCGTGCTACCGTGCTTGATGTTTGTGGGTAGTGGTAAACAATATGTTTAGCTTTAAGACAGTCAATGAGACACAGACCAGGTTAAATTATTTATTGTACAAATGAAATGCTTTAAATTAAGTCTAATGTCTTGGACACGACTTTGTGCAAGAAATCCTCAGCAATGGTGTTCGTTACTCATTCAGCGTTTTCTGGAAATGAAAGACAAGAAACATAAGCAAGCATGGAGAGTTGAAATGCAAGAAACACATGTTGACTACACAGAAATACTTAATGTAAGCTGTCTTTAGTTTATATTAATTTTATAATTAGCACTTTCTTGTCTTATTATCGCCCCCCCTTCCCCCCAGCCTATTAAGAAGTAGGAAAAGGGAAGTGCTCATGCCACTGTACAGAGCACTGGTGAGACCTCACTTGGAGTACTGTGTGCAGTACTGGAGACCGTATCTCCAGAAGGATATAGACATCTTAGAGAGAGTTCAGAGAAGGGCTACTAAAATGGTGTACGGCTTGAAGGAGAAAAGTTACCAGGAAAGGCTTAATGATCTTAACATGTACAGCTTGGAAAAAAGACGAGACAGAGGAGATATGATAGAAACATTTAAATACGTAAAGGGAATCCACAAGGTAGAGGAAGGGAGTATATTTAAAAGGAAACAAAATAGCAAAACAAGAGGACATAGTCTTAGATTAGAGGGGCAAAGGTTTAAAAGTAACATCAGGAAGCATTATTTTACTGAAAGGGTGGTGGATACATGGAACAGTCTTCCAGTAGAAGTGGTAGAGGCCAAAACAGTAATTGAATTTAAGCAGGCGTGGGATAGGCATAAGGCTATCCTAAACAAAAGATAAATCCAGGTAAAGTATCCATGTAATTGGGCAGACTAGATGGGCCGAAAGGTTCTTATCTGCCGACATTTTCTATGTTTCTATGTTTCTATTTGACACCTATAGCATTTTTATCCTGCAATACGTAACTACTTAAAGCTCACCTTGACCCCCACATCTCGGGTCTTTGCTCGTAGCTTGTTGACCTGGGACTCTGCAATGTCCGCTCGTTCCTCAGCTTCATCCAACTCATGCTGGACCTTGCGAAACCTGGAAAGGTTACCGTTGGCCTGTTCTTCCTATAGGGAGTACAGGAGGGACATTGTCTCAATTAAGTAAAGTAACTTGTGTGACAACTTAAAATAGGAAAATAAAAATGAGTATATACTGTAAGTTTATTAATAAAGACACTCACAGCCTCCTCTGCTTGTCGTTTGTAAGACTTCACTTTGAGCTGCAGCTTATCAACAAGGTCCTGAAGACGAGCCAAATTCTTCCGGTCCTCTTCAGTCTGCATAAGAGAATGATGACACATCGTAGCAAGAATTAAGGAGGTAATCAAAACATTCTATTTTTGACGGTTATGGAGAAGAATATCTTCAGCTGTAATTTGAGAAGTACTTTATGTTGTGTAATATTGAATAGTGCTAAAAATATATCCAAGGGTCCACTTCAACTCTGTATATCATACTGCCGAGTAGAGGTTCTCAGTAGCATTATTTTATAATGTTCTTGAGATGATATCAGTTCTTCATAGAACTGTTGTATATGGTCATTGAGTCATATGCAAAATCATTGCCCAGAGATAAAGCCTCTACAGGCAAGTATACTAAAAACAGAAAAAACACTAAGGGCTCTATGCACTACTGAAGGCTAACTGTAGCGTTCGGGTGAGTAAGCGTTAACATCAGGATAAATAACTTTAACGCATGCGTATTACTGGCCTATCACTAAAACAGTTAAAAAAAAAGTTAGTGCAACGGTAATTGCACTAGCTTGCGCGCGCTTCCTGTATCTTTCGCACCCTATACTTAACATGGGGAGTGCAATCAGTAATCAGCGTTAGGACTTTGTAATACCTTACTTATCCTAATGCTAATAACCGCACCAATATGTTAGCCGAAAGCTGGTGCCAAATGATTCCTTTTTTGCAGAATCAATTAGCATCATCTAAACCCCGCCCCAATAAAGCAGATACTCACCTCTCATCACACGGCGAGAACAGTGGCCCGATCCTCTGCTTCTGACTTACAGTCCACGGTGCTGCGTGATCTCGTGACCCAGAAGCAGAACCCTCCATGGAGTCCTATGGACTCCCGGAGATGATACTCGCTGTGGCATGCAAGCGCTATTGTGAGTATCTGTGCAGATAGCGCATGGTTCTGGGACAAGGTGCTGAATCAGTGCCTGCCCTGAAATCCTGCTAAAATGGGGCGCTAAGGGGAAACCTGCCGGTGTTAGTAGTTAGGTAGTGCATGCATAGGCCCCTAAGTTGCAAAACTGTCTGCTGCACACAACGTCTGCACTGGAACTTGGAGGATTTATAAATGTATTCTTCTGTGTCCTACATTAACACTATGACTGATAGCATATGTTAGCCTAGATGTTTTGTTATTTATAGTAAATCAGAATTTTCCTGTTTAATTCCATGAATGATGACACTCTTGTTGTCATAGAGAGATTTCACTCATGACAGATACATCCCCTTTACTTTAAAAAATGCAAAAAAAGTTCTTTAAATGAAGTAACTATTAAAATTAATCTTGTTGCCCATGATACAACCAGCAACATATTGTCTTTGCTGTATGATAACAATTTGGTTTTGTATTCTCTCATTGACTGCCTCCGTTCAGTTCATGATTTTCCAGCTTTCCTTTTTTCAACATGGCCTCTTAGCTCTCCCTGCAATCAATGTACTGGTGTTTCGTCCCATCTCTTCTCATCTTACAAACCTGATATGAGAGCTCCTTAATGCGTCTCTCATACTTTCTCATGCCCTTCACTGACTCCGCGTTTCTCTTCTGCTCAGTTTCCAGCTCGCCGTCCAGTTCTCGAACTCGAGCTTCCAGCTTCTGTAGTTGTTTCTTTCCTCCTTTCAAGGCGATCTGCTCGGCCTCATCCAATCGTTGCTGGAGATCCTTGATTGTTTGCTCCATGTTCTTCTTCATCCTCTCCAGGTGAGCACTTGTGTCCTGCTCCTTCTTTAGTTCCTCAGCCATCATGGCAGCCTTTGGAAAGAGGGATGTATTTAAAAAAGTACAGTAAGAGCAGGGGATGTGATGTCCATTGATATTGAGGTCAGGAAATACTGTGTACATACATCAGTGATGGCTTTCTTGGCTTTTTCCTCTGCATTGCGACATTCCTGTATTGCCTCCTCCACTTCAGTCTGCAGCTGAGAGAGGTCAGCCTCCATTTTCTTCTTTTGGTTAATTAGACTGGTATTCTGCAAGTAACACAAAACACCCAATTATAGATTTAGGCGCACTCTAATGAAAAACTGTCTAGGACTGTATTTTACAGAGGGTCATAGAACTATTGTTAGTAAGACAAAGGGTGATGGAAGAGTCCTCTTATAGGTTACACATAGTGTACTATATATGGAGTAGTCCAAGATACTATTTTAGAACCAGAAAGTCAATGACACTGGAAACCATTCAAAGTGAAATTGATATGTACCATGAGTTATTAATGTAATTGTCAGTGACACTTGTTAATGGCTGTCATCTCACCTGGGAGTGGAGAAGTTGCACCCTTTCACTAGTCTCAATCAGCTCTTGTTCTGCAAGTTTACGCGCTCTCTCCGTTTGTTCTACCAAGGATCGCAGCTCCTCCAGCTCTGCCTGAAGCAATGTGTTCCTCCTCTCTACTATGGCAATGTTCTCCTTCATCTCTTCATTAGCTCTCTCTGCATCATCAAGCTGGACTTGCGTATCCTTGCAGAAAACAAAACCAGTAAGGTGAGTAACCACTTCAAAACTATATTCCTATTATCCATAGAATTGTATCACTTACCGGTAATATTACTCTATAATCTAATCTAATAGACTTTGTAAATCTTGAAACTTTACTAGGTCCTTCAGCAAAAACACATTACAATTTTTTTAATCTAATAGGCATTAAGTTCAAAAATAATAACTTTAGTTATAAAGAAAAAGAATGTACCTTCAGATGGCTTTGCAAAATCTTGAGTTGCTTTTGTGCTTCCACTGCCACACGGTTTGCTTGGCTGAGCTGCACCTCCATCTCGTTCAGATCACCTTCCATTTTCTTCTTAATCCTCATGGCTTCATTACGGCTCCTGGTTTCTGCCTCAAGTGACGTCTGCAGTGAGTCGACCATTCTTTGGTGATTTCTCTTGGCCTGTTCCATCTCCTCGTCCTTTTCAGCCAATTTTCGCTCAAAGTCAGCTTTCAGTTGGTGCAGTTCCAGTTGAGCACGTAGGATCTTGCCCTCTTCATGCTCTAGTGATGCCTGGGGGATGCATGCAAGGAAGTCGGTTAGTAGTCACAACTATAGAAACATGACGGAATCTAGAAACACTAAGATCACAAAGTATAAGCATAAAAAAACTATTCTCATTAGAGTTAGATTAAGATATATAAATTCCTCAAAATTTTAAGAAAGTACACACAACAAGGACACCATTAACATGTACGGATTTTAAAACATGTTGGTTTACAGAGATATTCTACAGAGGCCATTGTGCTGAGATCTCTTCCTTTGTAGTCTATTAGGGCACTATTCCCTGGTTAACGCTAAGATGGGGACGCTAACGTCGAAAATCTGCACCTGCAGATATTCCAGGGCAGGCGCTATCTCAGCACCTTGCCCCGGGAATGCAGTGTTAACCTCTGGGATACTCGCAGTAGCGCTACCGCACCGCCACGAGTATCACCTCCTGGAGTCCATAGGACTCCATGGAGATGTACGTTTCCAGGACCGTGCCCTGCGCGAACTTGCTCTCGTGAGATCACACAGTGCCGAGGAGTGATCTCAGCGGGAGACTGGAAACTATTTGTTCCCAGTCTCACTCTGCTCACTGCCAGAAGAAGTGGCAAATCATTCTCGCTGTGGGACGAGAGGTGAGTATCGAATTTATTGGGGGTGTTTAGGGGGGTGCTACATGATTTTTCAAATGTGGAATTTCCCTGGGGTAATTAGCGCTAGCACTTTGTAACACCTTACTGATCTTAACGCTAATTAAAGATTGCACTCCCCATGTTAAGTATAGGATCCAGAAAGTTCAGAAAGCTTGCGGAAGCTAACGCAATCACTGATGTGCTAAGTGATTTCTTGCAGGTTTAGAGTTAGGAATGCGAGTTAAAGTCACTTATCCTGGCGATAATGCTTACACATCCGAACGCTAACCTTAGGTTCACTAGGGAATAGTGCCCATAATCTCATTGACTTGTGTGAAAAACACTTTTTTCAGTCATTCTTGTCACATACCATAATGATTTCTCAGACAATTTTAAATTAGTCAGGCAATTAAAGACCAAAATACTAGGTGCCAGGCATACAACATTTCAGTAACTGTTCAGTAAATACTTGAGAGGTCCTTTTTGGCTACCGAAATGTTGTGTGGCTTTCCTTGAATAGAAGCTCCTTAGAAAAAAAAATTTGGCGTGCCTGGTACCCAGTATTTTGGTGTTTAACTGGATGTTTGAGTTGTTGAAGCAAACGTGTAGACCCACAACATCAGAATGTCAGAAGAAAACATCTTTATTCCACCATAGTGGACCTGAGGCTTGACAAAGATTTTTTTCTCCTGACATCCTGGTGTTGTGTGGCATTTGCTTTATCTGTCATGAAGTTGGGGGATCCCAGTGACTACACACTCAGGCATGGACAGTGTGTGGTAACCCAAATGACTTCTTTCATTGAGTTCTTGGTTGCTCGAGTCCCAAGACCACCCTTTTTCCTCTAAGAATTTGCTGACCCAGATTGATGTAAGTGCAGTTCCTTTGTGAATATTAAATTAATGAAGTTGTCATCACTGCTCTATTGGGTCCTCATGAAAGAATGAGTTTGGAAGTTGAGATGTCCCTATATACTTTTGGTTAATTATAGCCATGTGTAGGGATCACAGTATTGCAGTCAATGTAGCTGTGTCGTGTTCCTAGGATGCAGGTGTTTTCTCACCTCAGCTTCCTCCAAGGCAGACTGAAGATCTATCTTCTCCTGTTCTAGTTGTTTTCGGATTTTCTCTAGTTCGTGAATGTTCTTCCCACCCTCCGCCAACTGCTCCGTAAGGTCTGAGATTTCCTCTGGGAATGAAAGCAGTATGTCACCATAAGTAACTTGCATATCTAGAACCAGATGTTGATTATTTCACCCATATTCAATATATTTGAATATTTCTTTATCTGAACCCATATAGTTACATATACAATGGAATACTGTGTTGTGTGTTTTACTGCATCCCTCACATCTTTTATGAAATAGGATTGCTAGAAAAGTTTTAGTTTCCTTTGCATAGGATGCATTTCTGTTTTGTGAGTTCTGGAATGAGTACTTTATGTGCATAATTATCATACAGCTCTCATTTGCATCCCAATCAGTCATACAGAAGATATTTAAGAGAAATTTCAATAAATTAAGTCTAATTAAATACATAGATTGTAAAGTTTTCATTTAGTGTGGCATTGTTATTCTGAGCCGTGACACAGTGAGTGGTTCTCTGTAATAGATGCTGAAAGGATCACATGCAGTGCTGGCCCTTTGATGAACAGGTTCCCCGGCTTGACAACTGAACAGTGGCAATAATGCAGGCAAGAGCAGATATTTAGGTACAATTAAATGGATGGACTTTATAATCATCACATCCTTTTACTTTTTTCTTTGTCACCAAAGGCCTAAATACATGTTGTTTAATCCTTCTAAGTATCCACTCGTCAGTTCCTCTCTTACCCTGCAAGTTCTTGTTCTCCCTCTTAAAAGTCTCAAGATGGTCCAAAGACTCTTCATATGCATTTTTCAATTTAAAGAGCTCGGTGCTCAGAGAACGTGCCTCTTTCTGTGAAGACTCCAGATCTGTCTGAGACTCTTCAAACTTTTGTTTCCACTCAGCCAAGATCTGTAGAAAGTTTGGTATTATTGTTAGTCTTTTCTAGCCATTTCTCACTACAGGCCTCTTACACCAAGTTCTTTTTGTCCTACCTTGTCAAAGTTCCTCTGCTTCTTGTCCAGAGCGGCTGCTGCAGCATTTGACCTCTCTAGGTCCACCATTAGGTCCTCAATCTCATTCTGCAAACGGTGTTTGGTCTTCTCTAGAGAAGAACATTTGGCATTTACAGCTTCTACAGCCTCCTCTGCCTCCTGCAGCCTCTGGGCCAACTTTTTCCTGTCAAGTAGAAGGGAATTTAGTATGGTCTTCGTCAAATACTTTTATTGTAAGCATACGTTGTCTGGGTAACTAACCCACATATTATTGGCATTTTACGAGTCCTGGTTTGTGACACATACTTGGCCTCCTCAAGCTCCTCAGTCCTCTGGATGGCGTCCGTCTCATACTTTGTCCTCCACTGAGCCACTTCAGAGTTTGCTTTAGACAACCCTCGTTGCAGCTCTGCTTTGGCCTCTTGTTCATCTTCATATTGTTCCCGGAGGAGATCACAGTCGTGGCGTGCAGATTGCAGGGCATGGGCCAGTGCGTTTTTACCCTTGTATGAGAAAATAATATGTGAGGAGAAGTATCCTATCAAACATGAACAAGGCAGAATAGTTTGCAATGGCTTTCATGTCGTGTTCTCTTGCACCCTCTGCAGCAAGTCTTTTGATAATGCATACACACAGTTAGAGACAACCTGTGGCTTTACTAACAATCTAGCTCTGTATTGTACACACCTTTGATTCCTCCTCCAGCTGTCTTTTCAGGTCTTCCAACTGCTGTGTGTAAGTGTTTTTGCCACGCGTCAGTTGTGTCACTAATGACTCTTTTTCATCCAGACGGCGTGATAATTCCCCTGCGGCCAATTTGAATTAATGTTTCAGACTCAACAAGCTTTCAAAAATATACATAATCATTAATTCATGCATCTCTGCCACTCCTGGGAACCATTGTGATCCACCTTGTGCCGTGTCCAATAGGATTCAGAAATACTGATGTGCTTCAATCTTGTTTACCTAAATTTACAATTTGAAATGTTCATATTCTGGATTTATTCTATTTATTTCATAGTACTGGGCTTTTCAGCTTGTGCTCAGCAGGTCTAACTGGTGATATTGAGTTAATACTGCATTGCTAATTATTTGATATGTAGGAATGTTGCTTAAACGAATTAACTGCTACATTCTTACAAAAAGTTAAGAGCAGTAAGGTGTGAGTGTAGCCAGATTGAAGCAACCCACACAGTCAACTAAAGATAGACTTTCTTATCTAATGGAAAGGTAAGTGGGATGCTCACAAAATCAGTTTGTCTTTAATAACATACTATATATATATCTATGTTTTATTAGTCACAGTAATGTCATTGCAAAATAACAGATTGCAGGTTGTAATGGGATAACTTCAAATATGTGTGTTTTATCAAGAAAGAATACACATGAAGTTCCAGCTGTTAACGTATTAGCAAGAGTGGAATTATTATTATTATTTATTAAGCGCCAACACATTCTGCAGCGCTGTACAGGGTGCAATGGGTAAAGACAGGACAATACTACAATACATACAGGAGACAGGTCAGTATTCCTGCCAGCAGATACAGGAGGACATGAGGACCCTATTCCTGTGGGAATTTACAATCTAGATGGGTGAGGGAGTGAGAAACAGGAGGGGGGACTGCAGTGACGAGTTAATGCAGGGAGAGGTGAGGACTGTTTTTGGGTTGGTCAGATGTCTTGTTATGGAGTTAGGTGGTAGGCTCCCCTAAACAGAAGGGTCTTTAGGGAGCGTTTAAATGAAGCCAGATTTGGGGACAGTCTGATATTGCGAGGAAGCGCATTCCATAGGATCGGCGCTGCACGAGAAAAGTCCTGCAGTCTGGCATGTGAAGAGGTAATGATGGAGGAAGCCAAGAGCAGGTCATTGTTGGATGTTAGGGGGCAGGTTGGGGTGTATCTGGTGATTAGCGAGGACATCAAGAATGCAATTAAAACAACTAACAACAGCACTAACAAAAGTCTGTTGCCCAGCAAAAATAATGGTAGAACGGTATTCCCAAGTGTTTCCACTTGACTTGACTTCTCAACTATTATACTTGTATTTCCTTTTGTGATTAATTGTATATTATTTTCTTCATGGACAGATGCATCTGTGTAACCCAGTTTCAATGCCATTGTGACTTTTAAAGTTCTAGTTATGTCCTTTTTAAGAAATAACGATTTTAGCATGTGCTGACTATGCTAGAATTTTCAGTTTCACCCTGTGCTTTTGCTGTACCTGCAATAAACTGACTGTATTTTTCGTCATTATGTTCATGTAACTCTATACAACACATTTTGGACCAGGATGAGTGACACATTACAGAATCTCTGAGCGGTTTTTTTCCCCACTAGTTGTAATTGGGGAGTTTTAGATCATTTACATGCTATTTGGGGCATTGGATGTTATCCCTTGATCACGGGAGTCTAGCACTTTAGAATACCATTTTCAGTCTGAAGCTTGGCACGTTGTGTTGAAAGCTCATTTACGGCTCTCTGTGTCTCTTCTGACTTGGAGCGATGCTCATTTGCTTGATCTTCTAATGTGCGGCATAGCTTCTCTAGGTTTGCCTGGGTAAGAAAATAAAATATTGGAATATGGAAAGAAGATAAAGTGGAGAAACTAGACACACTGACAAAAAAGTATCTATATTCACACAATACCCTAAAATAAATATACAGGAATTTATTTTGCAAATGCTTCAGGAAACTGAATAATTAGAGAAAGGGGGGTGTGAGGATCCTGAGGACGAGCAACAGCACTAGTGGCCTGCTCTACGGTGGGGCCCGCTCAGGTCTCACAAGGCTTTAGCTTGCTTGTGCCATTACAGGGACGAATGCTTCTGTAGCGCTCACTCCCGGAGGAGCCGCTAAATAAACCTCGGGATAGTCTCACCAGCACTGTTGTGGATTTTTATATATTATATTCTTTACTGATCCCAATAAAGCAGCATATAATACGCATGTACGGTATTTGAGTAACAAAAATTCGTAACACGGGAAAAACACGCAGCGGCAAAAGAAAATCGGTTAACCCCCTCAGTTCTGGAGTGTAAGTCCCGTGAATAATAGCTCAAAAATATATATGTGTGTTGTCTAGGGTACCCAGGTACTGTGTTCAACTGGCCAGTGAATGAAACAAAACAATCTTCGACTAGTCACCGTTGGGGCCCTTAAAGGAACAATAAACAAGTGCGCAATGTTCTGCATTTCACCAGGCCGAAGCCTTCTCACCCATCCGGTGTAACCACTTGTCCTGGACCGAAGAACGCTGGAGAAAAGGGATCACTCGAGAGAGGATCTGTCCTCGCTGCCACTTGGATAATAATCTATAAATTCACTCAACACCTCAGGTAATTTATGAAGAGCCAACTCATGCATCAATGACTCTGATAACCCCTCCATAAAAGCCAGAACCAGAGCCTCATTAGTCCAGTTCACGTCAGAAACCAACGTTTTAAATTCTATAGCATAATCAGATACAGTCCTGTTCCCTTGACTTATACGGAACAAGGATTTGCCAGCTACCTTGGCCTTTCTGGTAGGATTAAACGTACGTTTTAACTCGGCTATGAATTCTTTATAGTTCAGTACGATAGGCTTCTCTGCCTCCCATAAAGGATTCGCCCAGGTCAACACTCTGCCAGACAGATGGTTAATAATGAACCCCACTTTGGCTATGTCAGTGATAAACATTTGTGGATTTAATTTAAAATGAATATCCACCTGGACCAAAAATCCCCGGCACTCCGAGGGAGTTCCGTCAAACCTCATAGGAGCGGTCATGTGTACCTGGGATGTCTGAACAACAGAGGACACAGGTATAGCAGGCGGAGGTGCAGCCCCAGCTGGTTCCAGGTGAGCCGTACGAGTCAGGATAGTGTGTAAGGCGAGCGCAAACTGATCCATCCTATGGTCCTGCTCGTCCTGTCTGGATACAAAGTTACTCAAAAGCTGTGTTAAGTCTGCGGGATCCATTTTGGCCAGATAGTAATGTCACGGTTCCCAGATCCCACCACGCAGTCCTTAAAGCCCAACACTCCACAGAGCCCAAAAGCTACCAACAGGGTAGCCGTAGAAGAATCCCTAACTGTCTGGTCCTTAGAATTGGGCAAGTATACTAGCTAGACAGAAAGGGTTAATCAAAGACAATGTCGTAATACAAAACCAGGTCAGCAACACGGGGGTAGTCAGACGAGCCAGAATCAGGAATACAGAGTATAGAATAGTCAAATGGAATAGCCGGGTCGATATCAGTGCAGAAGCGTAGTACAAGAAAATAGTCTAGGGCAATGGAAGGCAGAATAGTCAGAAAACAAGCAGAGGTCAATAACAGGTTAAATCCCGAGAGAATTCAGGTACAAGGAGCTCAGGTATGGATAACCACGATCTGGCACTGCTTAGAAGGAACTGTTGGTTTTTAAAAGACCATTACCAGACCACGCCCCCCTCTCAAGCCGCACCTCATGCAGCCATCTCCCTGCCTGTTTCAATTTAAACCGGGTGTTGGTGAGTGAGCAGCATCAGACATGCTGCCCTCAAGCACACCGAAAAGGCTGGAATCCCCCAACGTTACAGGTTCTCTGTTCTTTGACCATCCGTTGACAGACCGGCTGTAACATCGAGTGCGCCTTTTTGGGAGCATGATTCTTTTCCTTCACCAGTGGGGTTAGAAGACGGTTAGAAGACGGTGAAGTCGGTGTTCGTCCCCACTATCATAGAACTTCGATTAGTTCCAGAGAGCCGAGGACACACAATGACCAACATGTCACATACTCTCGGTTGTCCAACGGTCACAGAACTGAATTCCAGCTTCATCTGTAGATATCCATCATAGGGAAACCTCTCAGTCCCCATACCCCAGATTTCAAGATCCTTCAACTTCTTCAGGGGTATATGTTTCAAGTATTTCTGATAGAAGTCTTGGTTGATCAGAGTTACTTGAACACCTGAATCTAGAAGAGCCTTGGTGTAGATCCCTTCTACTTGAACCGGAAGGACAGGCGAAGGACCTATCAGTTTATCAGGGAACTTCTCCGTAGTAGTAGGAAGCATAGGCCCAGTCTGCTGTAACCTAATCCTCGTCCTCATTCGAGGTGATTGAGGGTGTGCATTGTTTTCCCGTGACGTAGGACCGGACCTCCAAGGAGAGTATCTTCTAATTCTAGCAGGTATATATTCAGACCCTCCCTGCCTCCTATTTGTATCTTGGGAATCGTAGTAGTCTCCGGCAGTTGGGTACCCAGTTTGTTCTCTCAACCGGGGTTCTCTGAAGTTTCCCACTTGCGAGGTAGATAAAAGTCCTTCCAAGGCCTTTAAGAAATCTTCAACTATTTTCCTTTCTGGCCTTCGGTTCGTATACTGCGCTCGGTAATGACCCAATTCTCCACAGCTGAAACATCTTTCCTTTGAAGACGGGGCACACTTTCTCGCTGTGTCTCATTTGAAGACCACCTGTCGGATGCCACAGCAACCCTTGCTGTTCGCATATCTGAAAGAGACCTCTGTATTTCAATCTGCATTTCTGCTACCTTCAAGATTTCCCGGCGCAGATCCGCGTGGGCCTGTTCCAATTCAGCTTGGGCCTGTACTCTTGTACTCTCGAGAGTCTGTAGCATCTCACCATAGACAGTGAGCTGCTCTTGTCGGTCAATTTTCGGCTCATATGTCTCCTCCGGATAATCTTCGTCAGACGAACACTCATTATACCTTACAGGTTGGGCATAAACCTTTTCTCCCCTTCTTGCAGACTTCTCCTCCAGAAGGGCTTCTTCTTCTCGAACAGTTTGAATCAGCTCTAGGTAATTAAACTCTTTATTGCCTTCTTGAGTCTTTAGTTGCAACATCACAGGGTCTAAAGGCTGAGCACCCCTCAATATCTGCCGCATTCTGATCTGATCTACCAGGGCAGGTTCGGCCCCTTTCTTGAGTAGTATCTGGTGCAGAATCTTGTCCAGGCGCCTTATATAATCAGTCATTTTCTCACCTCTCCACTGGTAGGTGTGTTCGTACTGGTACATGAGTTCAGCAGCCTTTTCTGTTCGCCCGAAGACTTCATGTAATATATTTAAGTAGTCTAAAGCAGTACAGTCTTTCTTACTCAACTTCAGGTTTCTGACAGCCTCTGATGCAGGTCCCTTCAGGCTCTCTGTAATTCTCTGTTTCTTCTGCGCTTCAGGGACGTCCCACTCATCCAGAGCCTGCATCGCCTGTTCCACCCATTCTTTGAAGGTTTCTTCTCCCGCCGGAGTTGGCGCGCTTCCTGAAAAATTCCTTAACCGTCGATAACCAAAATTAGTGTAAGGAAGGTTTGTTCCTTGACATTTAGCCAGCAAATTTCCGATAGCCATGATGAACTCAGGCCCGATCATGGCCAGCGGACTGGGCGCTGGAACGTTTGCGGGATCGCCACGTGACGCACTTGGCTGAATCAGTTGAACTTCCACATCATCGGTCAGCTTCACACTTGCACACTGGGACACCCTTTCTCCACTCAAAAAGAGCATATGTGTGAGAAGTATCTGGGTTCGCTTTAATGTCCAGGATTAACCCCTGATGATCTGGTGTCAGCGCAGCCACGGCCCGGCGAATCTGATTTTCGGCCCAAGTGTCTGCAGGAATGTCCATGACTATGCTTAACCCTATCTGGCTATTGTGCTCCTCACACCATTTGGCAGCAGTTCTGGATCCATAATTAACCCTTTAATTGCAGTATCCACAGAGACTGGAATCCCGGAACGAGCCCCCACGTGTAGCGCTGACTACCGGAGGAGCCGCTGAATAAACCTCGGGATAGTCTCACCGCACTAGGAAATAACTATACACCAGCACTGTTGTGGATTTTTATATATTATATTCTTTACTGATCCCAATAAAGCAGCATATAATACGCATATACGGTATTTGATTAACAAGAATTCGTAACGCGGGAAAAACACGCAGCGGTAAAAGAAAATCGGTTAACCCCCTCAGTTCTGGATTGTAAATCCCGTGAATAATAGCTCAAAAATATATATGTGTGTTGTCTAGGGTACCCGGGTACTGTGTTCAACTGGCCAGTGAATGAAAAAAAACAATCTTCGACTAGTCACCGTTGGGGCCCTTAAAGGAACAATAAACAAGTGTGCAATGATCTGCATTTCACCAGGCCGAAGCCTTCTCACCCATCCGGTGTAACCGCTTGTCCTGGACCGATGAACGTGGAGAAAAGGGATCTCTCTCGAGAGAGAGGATCTGTCCTCGCTGCCACTTGGAACTCGATGCTGTTAACGCCTGCACTGCCGATCGGGTTCTCCTCCGCCAGAACACGAACACATAGGCCGCCAGCACTCCTCTCCAGTTTGCAGCCTCTCCTCACACGATGTCCCTCTTCTCCCAAACCGCACTTTATCAAAAACGATTCATTCAGCATAGTACACAGCCTGCCGATGCACACTCTCTCTCTGATCACTGCAGCAATGGATGCCGCCGTCTCTCTGCGCTCCAACTCTGCCAGGATCCCAGAAACGTCACCTGCGACTGCTCTCTCTCTCTGCTCGCTCTGTACTCTCAATGCCCAGGGAACAGCACGATCTTTAACAGGACTGTAGCAACTTCCACACTCCAGCCTGGTTTCAAACCCTAACAGCCCCAGCGTGTGTCCTACGTCTCTTGTCGCTCTGCTCACACTGCTTCTGCCTTGCACGAGGCTGCTGATCTCATTCCTCTTCCTTGTACCACCCCCTTCCTGTCCTCACGCAAAGGATGATGGTAGGTGTAGTTCGGTTTTGTCCAGCATAGTCCGCAATGTCTCTGTCTCCCTCTGGTGGCAGCAATAGTTCAATGCACCAGAATACAGTGTTTTTAAAGCAGCGCTACACTTCATATGCAAATCAGTCTGCTCTCACCCAATGAGGGTGGCCAGTACTGACTGCGAAGGACGTCATCCCTGCACGAGAGGTGCAGCCACCCCTGACGACCGTTTTGGCCTTGTTAGGCCTCGTCAGGAGTGTATAGCTGACACCCCTCTAGGCACATCAAGCAAGGGGTCCACGTCTGGATGATCCTGTAAACTTATAGTGAGAGAAAGGGGGGGGTGAGGATCCTGAGGACCCTCACAAACCCCCCTTTCTGTAACTGAATAATTAGGTTTAGTAATTACAGTGCATCAGAGGCGTAACTAGAAACCTCAGGGCCCCCATGACGGGCCCCCCCCACCCTAGGCAAAAACATACCCCCCCTCCCATCAACATGCATTGGTTCCCAATGTTGACTCCAGACAGTGTCCCATTCTTCCAGGTTCACTATGACCTCTTCAGTCCATCCCATTTTTTATGTAGTTTGCACTATGTGTATTTCACAGAGATCCACAGCAATAAAACCCACAGTAATGTGCAGTGTGTATGAGCATATCACAGAGCTCCACAGAAATAAAACCCACAGAAATGTGTGGTGTGTATGAGTGTATCACAGAGCTTCACAGCATTTAAACACACTGTAATGAGCGGTATGTATGAGCATATCAAAGAGCTCCAAAGTAAAACTCACAAATAAGTATAAAATAAATAAAAAAAATTATAATATATATATATAAAATATAGGCAAGACCCCAGTTCCAGGCAGGCGAGTATGGGCCCCCCGGACTCAAGGGCCCGGGTGCGGTGGCACTCTGCACCCCTGGTAGTTACGCCCCTGCATTGCATTAAAATACAACAGTTATAAAAATGAATAAACATATATCATTCATCATATTCATACTCACCATACATATCCTCTATGTGTTTGAAGCAGTGCATTATGCACATTGATTTATAATTTATGATGTTTCGTTGCTGTTTTAGGTAGCAAAGATGATTTGGTGCTGAATAGTAGAGTGTGAGATGGCTTTTATGTTGAACCAGGGCTGAATTAGGATAGTTATGGGTTGGAAGCTGAAGATTAATGGGTCTAATTCTGGAATTGCGTGAAATGAAAATATTTTATATATGGCTGAAATGTATACACAGCTGGGCAGATGTGTATATAGCCAGACAGGTAGGTATCTATAGGGACTGAGAAAAACTCAGTAGTGTGACCCAGTGGAGTGAGACTATAGACAGAGGTGGTGCATATCAAGTTTATTAGTAATCATAGCTCACTGTGGGGTAAACGTAAACGGGAACAGAGAATCGACCCTTTATATAGAATTGAAAACAATGGAGCTAACAGCTGATAGCTCCAGTCCCCACCAGGTGGCGATAAAACATAACTTTTATTGACGTTATATACAAGTATGATACTTTGTATCTAAAAAATGTGGCCACAATAACCAAACATACTCAAATAACACAGATATGATAAAACCAATGCTCAAAAACCACCTAGGGAAGAGCATACCATGAAAATATATCTAAATATGTCAAAGCCTAAGTAGGAGGAAAATTAAATGTACAGTATATATTTTCCAGTCAAAAGAAATGGTTAAATTCAACTCAGGCAGTCGTGGGGAGTGCTATGCCAGCAGCCATTCACTCTGTCTTTGATTGACTTTATTATAGAGGTTTATTTATTAAGACATTCTGAACATCACCCCTTGTACTACACTACTGCCTAGGTTGAATTTAACCATTTCTTTTTGCTGGAAAACTCTATACTGTACATTAAATGTTCCTCCTACTTAGGCTTTGATATATTAGATATATTTTCATGGTATCTTCTTCCCTAGGTGGTTTTAGAGCATTGGTTTTCTCATATCTGTGCTATTTGTGTGTGTTTGGTCATTGTGACCTGATTTTTTAGATACGAAGTAATATACTTGTATATAACTTCAATAAAAGTTAAGTTTTAATCGCCAGTCAGGTATGTAGAGATGGATGGATATGTATAATTGGCCAGGCAGATATATTTATATATATTTACCCCCGTATCCCTATGTAGGCAGATAGGTGTACATATTGGCATATATAACCGGGTATATAGGTAGACAGGCATACATGCCCCCGCAGTTGCATTCATTTCCTGACCCATTTCTGTTTCTATTTTACACACCCATTTAATTTCTGTAATCAACCAGTTCAATTAATATGCCTCCATTTCATTTAGTATGCCACATTGTATCTTGGTATACCCCCAATTAATTTATTATACCCCATATGACTTTTTGCCCCCGACTACTTGCCTTTATGCCTTGACTTGCTAAATGCATGCTCAACTTGGATTAGTGAGAAAAAAGGGGGTGTTTGTGAGGGTCCTGAGAACGAACAACAGCACTAACGGCCTGCTCTATGGTGGGTGCCCGCTCAGGTCTCACAAACAAGGTTTTAGCTTGATTGTGCCATTACAGAGATTAATATTCCATATGCAAATCAGCCTGCTTTAACCCAGAAAGAGTGGCCAGCACTGATTGCCAAGGACGTCATCCCTGCACGAGAGCTGCAGCAACCCCCGACGATCGTTTCGGCCTTGTTGGGCCTCGTCAGGAGGGTATAGCTGACACCCCTCTAGGCACATCAAGCAAGGGGTCCACGTCTGGATGACCCTTTACAATTACAGTGAGAAAAAGGGGGTGTTTGTGAGGGTCCTGAGAACGAACAACAGCACTAATGGCCTGCTCTACGGTGGGTGCCGTACGTCAACTTGGATTAGGGCTGTTTATCTTGTAACTCAGCTTGTGTGTATAATATTTTTCACAGCAGGTCTCTTTCAAATAGTGCATTATAATCTTTTTGTAAAGTTCATACTTATGCAACAGTATTTGATTTTGACTGTTTGCATAGGTCCCTCACCTTGGCTTTTATAACCTGCTCCATGTTGGATGAGACATCATCAAGTTCCAGCTTGAACTCACTCTTCTCTTTCTCCAGCCTTTGTTTGACTCTCTGAAGATTGTCGATCTGCTCGCTTAGCTCAGCCACAGAGTCCGCATGCTTCTTCCTTAGAGCTGCTGCTGTGGTCTCAGACTGCAGAGTGGATTCCTCCAGGTCTCTCCTGAGCTTCAGGAACTCAGCCTCCCTTTTCTTGTTGAGTTCCAGTTGAACAGAGGTGGCGCCTCCGGCCTCCTCCAGACGTTCGCTAATCTCCTCCAACTCTCGGGACAGATCAGATCGAAGCTTCTCCACCTTAGCTCGAGCTGTTCGTTCGGCCTCTAGCTCTTCCTCCAGTTCTTCAATACGAGCCTTAGAAATTGAACAGAATATATTTGACTGCTACAGAACACTATTTCACATTTTATAATGTTTGAACTCTCTTGGCAATTAGATTCCTAAAGTTACTCATAAAACCAAAGATCCATAGAACACGGCACATGTTATTATGGAAGTGTCATTTTTCATTAGAGGTAATTTTAGAACTACCTGTAACTCTTTCAACTTCTTCTGGAGTTGTGCACCAATGTTCTGCTCGTCCTCAATTTTCGCATTCAACTGATTGATCTCAAAGTCTTTCCTGATGAAACAGATAACAAATACTCCTCAGCTCTGGACTCAAAATTAAACCATTCCACAGAGCTACCTATACAAACTGTCAATTTGAGTCACGAGGCACTGAATTGACAATCATTCATCTCTCGGATGCAATAAGATTTCATGCAGCCATTCTCAATCAATTACCGATATGACACATTTTTGTTAACATGTTTACCATTAAAATAGTCCAAAAATATGTGGGACAGACTCTTATGTCTACTAGTTCAGATCCAATCTCTTTCCATTAGCAAGGTTCATCATCAGGTTAAGATATCGCTATGCATCTTTTACATTGCTGAAAAGTCTGCATTAGTATTTTTTTATTAAGTCCTGGTGACCTTGGCCCGTCAGAGCGTAAAAATGTGTAATTCACAAATGATTGAAAGAGGCTATGTGTATCTCAAGTCAGTATAATTTTCCCACTATCTCAGTATACTTATTATTTTATTAGAATCTGTCATGCGATATGTAAATTAAATGGCAGTGAAAACAAAAACACTCCATTCATGTCGAATTTGATATTTTTACCTAATTTTACGGCACTTGCCAAGTAATCACAACCAACTCTATAGTAATAAAGTTTGCATATCTATATATGCCATGGGAACCAGTGAGCAGCCACAGTTTCATAATCAATCATAGGTCTAAAACATAGCTATTTGAGATATTATTAACCTGGAATGAAACCAAAGTCTATAGTTAAAAATCAGTTTTGAGCTTTCTGGATGTGTAGGAAGATCCTCTTGGATTGTGTTTCTACATTAAATGGCACCCAAAGATAGACAAAAAGATAAATTCTCACATGAACTATTTACTGGTTTCCCCATCCTATTTTATGTCATCACTTTATCGCTTACTTTTTCAGCTTTTCATCCTGCTGTTGTTTGTCATTTTCTAGGTCCATAAGACTTTCCTGTGCCAACTTCAGGTCTCCCTCCAACTTCCTCTTAACTCGTTCAAGGTCCATTCTAACCTTCTTCTCCTGCTCCAGAGATCCCTCTAGCTGCACAAATCAGTTATCAAAATCTTTATTATCAATACAATGCATTTCTGTAGAAAAAAAGGCCTGTTTTGACCAGGGCACAACTAACAGATACGTACATCATCCACCTGCTGTTCAAGCTTAGCTTTCGCTTTGGTCAGCACGTTAACCTTGTCTTCTTCTGCCTGGAGGTCATCCAGAGCCTGCTGATGAGATTCTTGGAGCGCTTTCTTTTCCTTAGTTAGTTTAACAATAATTTCATCCAGACCAACCATCTCTTCAGTCAGGTTTTTAACCTGCAAATAAGAAAATACATTAGTAGAGGATATCGCATAATAAGAGAAATCATAATTCCAGTCTTGATACTCTTTTATTACCTTATTCTCTGTGGCATGTTTCTCTTTCTCCACTTTGGCCAATGTGAGTTCTAGATCATCAATGTCCTTCTTCAGCTCAGAACACTCATCCTCCAGCTTCCTCTTCTTGGCAGTCAACTCCGCATTCATCTCCTCCTCATCCTCAAGTCTTTCTACCTGCTCCTTTAGCTTGGCCTCCAGCTGAATCTTATTCTTAATCAGCTGCTCACACCGCTCATCAGCGTCTGCCAGATTGTCTTGCTCCTATAATTAAAACACAAAAATTTATGTTTATTGAATATTGTGCGTAATTTATTTCTGGACATACATGCCTGCAACTGTTACGAACTGGAACAACATGATTAGAAATGAACACTTCATATTTCACAATATTTTCACTCATTATGCACAGTAATGTAACAGGAAGACATGATAAGTCTTAATAATTTAATATCATTAAGGTTTTTTCTTACTAATTAGAGATTTGCAGAAAATTTACATAAAAACACTTTGAGATTCAAAAAGCCAGTAGCGCCAAATTCTTATTTGATCATAGTCAGAGATAAACTGTGTTTTCGTTATTATTATTTTAATAGATTTACAGGTTTTCTGTACCTAACCCTAATTACAAATCCTAAATCAAACCCTAACCCTAACTAACACTAAATCTAAAAACGAACACAAACCCTGACCATAAAAATCGTTTGCTCCCAAAATGTTGTTTTTTTTTTTGGAAGCTATCGAAAATTTTCAAGTGGTGCCAAACCTTTTTTATTGCTCCCAAAAAACACTTCCCCAAAATAATACAGGGTGCCGATTTCCAAAACGTTCAATTTTGTGCACCTCTTTTGTTTGGTGTAACTTTAATTGAAGCATTTTCTATTGCGACCAGGAGGTGGTAATTTTTCCATAGTATACCCGGAGCTGGGCACCTTTAAGAGGTAGGGAATCTAGAGAGTTCAGACATTCTGTGACAGAGTAGAAAGGTGGATTTTAGCAATGATAGAGTGGTTTATAATGGAGGATTAGGAGTTCAAATGATGGGAGCTAATTTCTATAGGATTTATGGCTAGAAAAGAAGCTTATTTGTTTAGCAATGCTAAAATGACTTTATAAATTCATGCCTTTGCACAGAAAATGAAATGAAGAGCTGGAAAAGTAGATAACATATTAATGGTCGATAAATTGAGAAAGCCCGTTTTAGTTGAACTTTCTTTGCTGGAACATTTTTATGGTATTTAGGTTTGGGTTGTGCCCAATAATAATAATTAGGAGCTGGTAGGTACTAGCTATTTGTCATAGTGATTTTCATTTACAGGAAGTCTTAAAATACGATACACTGTATCCCTTAGACTAAAAGCATTATAAAAAAATGTTACTCAATTTAGCGTCTGTAAAGTTACATTCGAATGGTTCACATTCTGGTGAAAAAAGGGCAGGCCCTATTTTATAGGGTTTGTCATTTTGACCCAAATGGCCAGTCAAAGGGTTGCAAACACATTTAAACCTGTGATAATCATACAGTCAATGCCCAAGTTGCCCACATCCCAATGGTATATGGCAGACTTGTGCACTACTTAATCTTTAGGTTTGTTTAAAACCCATTAGTGAGTGTTAAAGCATAGCCTTCATGAAAGCAGGCCTGCTATTTTTTACTAAAATATCTTTTTACTGCCTGCACTCGTTCCGTGTTTGTGATTAATGCATATTGTTTGTGTACTCACAGTCTGTACTTGAAGTTGCAGATCATTCTTCTCCTGCAGTAAAGAAACCATTTTTTCTTCCAACTCCTTGCGTCTGGCATCAGATTTCTCCAGAGCTTCTTTCAGTTTCTGGAACTCTTCCTTCATTGTCTGCATTTCCTTCTCAGTCTCTGCGCTTTTCAGTAAAGGCTTTATCTTGAAGTAAAGTTTCATCCAAGGCCAGTTCTTGACACCCATGAATGCTCGAATGTTCCACTGGATTACCAGGAGGGAATCTCTATTTAATGTAAAGCAGAGCATTCAAATATATCATTCTACAAAACCCTAAATTAAAATAAATACTTTTAAAAAATATTGAGGATAAAACTATGAAAGAATAACCCTAATAATTCATGATAGGGAACTACTGACAAGCCTATGCTATATTTAAAGCATAGACAATGCAGCTTTCAGACTTGCGTGTAAAATGTTTTGAGAGTTAGGTACCTGCGTTCCACAATTTTTTTGAATTCAATTCTTGAGAGGACACCCCTGGATTGAGCTTGAATCCGAGTGATGATCCTGGAAAGGCATTCATCTCTCATCTCCTCCAACTGGCCCAACAATCCAGCTTTAAAGAAGACCTTTGAACACAGAGAATTATATCAGGTGATAATACAAAACTCTTAAGATAGAGCTTTTATTTATTATTGTGGCCCTTATACCTTGGTGTGTCCAAACTTATACTGAGTGTGGTCAATCTCCAGTGATGCCAGAAGCTTCTCTGCTCCTTTCCTACTGTCTATGAATTGTCCCTCGGGGATGGCTGCAGGGTTAAGGATTCGGTACCTGGGTAATAGTAAAAGATATATAAGAGAATGACATATCTTATTGGAAACATATGCCAGTTTTTGTTTGAAAGTTCAATAGCCACGCTACAGGAAAAGTAACAGTGTCCTCCAGGGTTAGTTACCAGTTCCATCATAACTCGTTATCTGTTATAATGTACCATTGATATTGATTAGGTACATGTTCTGCAGGACGGGTACATAAGTTATAATGTTGATGATCACCTTATTACCTGTGTTGTTGTCTCAGGACACTAAGTTCTCACATGTATAGACAATTACTACACTTTTCATTAATATCAATATTTCAAAAAATAAAGATATCTTTCTCAATCCACACACTTTCCTTGATTGTTTAATGCTCAGAATTCATGTTATTGTTATGATGGTACCCTATGCAAGTGACGCCACCTTCTTGACGCTGGAAGAAACAAATGTTAAAAATGATGGAAAAATAAAAAAGGCGCTCCAATTTGGATGTGTCCAAAAGTGAGTGGTTTTCAAGAGCAATCAAAAAATTTCAGGACCATTTGAAAATTTTGGAAATTGGACTATTTTCAGAAGTGAACGATTTTTTGGAAGGTGAATTGAACCGTTCTTTTTTTTTTCCAGCATAGTTTTTAATGCGTTTCTCTCTTAGTGACCAGGAGCTCTATTCTTTTCTATAGTAAACCGGTATGAAAATCTGCCACCTGCCCGAACCATTGAATTCTGCCACCTGCCCGAACCATTGATATCTTCTACAGATATCACCTCTGCCATTGCCCAGGGTAGGTGTACAGGACATCTGACTATTTGGGCTAGGGTGGTTTGCACGGGGGTGTTTACCTGCTGCTGCTTTTGGCCACCTCTGACATAGGGCATGTTAACTAACCGTTGTCGAAAGTCCCCATACAGGATTCGGTTTGGGAATCCTTTCCTGCAGATTCGTATGCCTTCCAGGACACCATTACAACGGAGCTGGTGCATCACCAGACGATTATCCATCATACCTGTGCCAAACATGGGGGTTAAATACATATTATCTCAGTGGTTCAGTAAAAAAAAAATAAAAAAAAAATTCTTCAGTGGTAGTTTAAATTTTGTTGAAATTGTTAAGTTTCTAAAAGTCTTACCTGGAGATTTTGTCTCATTTGGAATGATGCAGCGGACAAAGTGAGGGTGAGTAGAACGCAGGTTGGTCATTAATTTATTCAGGTTCTCCTAGAAAACAAAAAAGGACATGAATTGAAAAAGAGAAAAATTGTGGCCACACTGAACAACATTTATTAAAGTTATGGTTCCATTGACTACTACTGAGCAATAACCTTATTTCTGCGTATAACAGTGCCACAATCTATACCACGGACTTATTATCTAGAAATGATAGCTACTGTAGATACTCGAGTATACCGCTAGATTTTGGTGACAAAAATTCACCTTAAAATTGGAGGGGTCGCGTTATATTAGAGACATCTACATGGCGTGTAAGAAAAAAAAACCTTGACTTGCGCATGGATTCCAAGTCTCCCTGACTATGATGATGCGGTGGTTGAGCCTGCCTGCTGGAGCCGGAGGTCAGAAAACGACACCTCCCGGCATGCTGGCTGGTAGTGAATGATTCACTGTGTTGGTCATTCTGCTCCGCCAGCCATCTAATCGCAAGTAAGAAGACAGCTGGCCAGTGGTTTCATACTTAGCGACAACTGCAATCATTCTAGAGCAGAGCACCCTGGCCTGAGGGGGAGCCTGACTGTGTTAAGAGAACCTGGAAGGATTTTAATGGCTTCCCGGTATAGTGAACTTTTATAATTTTGCTCCCCGCTTTATATTCGAGTCTTGAGTATTCTCTAATGTCTATAATAAATCTCTATCCATCACGTTATATTGGGGTCGCGCTATACTCGAGTATCTACGGTAAATACATTCATCTTGTATAAAGTTAATCATTTAAATATGGACGGCCATGACTAACCCGATGCAGAGCAGAAACTGTTTGGAATGAGGAACCTTTCTTCTTACTGCCTTTCCCTTTTACAGCTTGGTCTAAAAGGTTGGAAACAGATATAAACAAAAAAACAGGTGTTAAAAAAAGGAAGCAGACACATGTTCCACCCCTGTAAATCGATGAAAGAATGAAAGATTTACATTAAATTCTAAACACCAGTAAGTGTACATTAGTACTGTACTCAAAAAATAATACTATTTAAAGTATATTTTATTGCATTTATATCTACATTATCGCTCAAATGGATTTATGAATAATTTAAAAAAAAACAATATTTAAAAGGAATGAATAAATGCTTTAGAAAAATGCAACAACATTTCTAAATTATGGTGATTACCATCGAAACATACGGTATGTTCCATATTTCTTTAGTATTTATGGTGAATGTATGTAAAATGACTTACTTTAAATAAAAATAATAATGTTCTTATGCACAGTTATCCCTTTCAAAATGTTGGGGTTGAAAGCTACAAAAAAAGCTGGATGATTGAGGAAAAAAAAGTTCCTTGAATTACTTTTAACATAAGTAGACAATGATTTTTTAAAAATATCTATAAGTACATGATTTAATTCTGCGTGGGTTTCTAAAACGGCTGTATGCAGCAGCAAACATTTTTGACTGGTGGTGTTAAAGTGTGTTTGCAAGATTAGCAGGTCTATTCAGTAAAAGGTGAAACTGAGAATTTTTCTGGTTTGGCTATTTTGACCTAGATTGTTCTCTTCTCCTGTCAATTCACCTGAGAATCACCTTTAGTGAATAGACCTGTATGTGTACTTACTAACTGAAGGGCCTGTACCTGAGTCAGCACTGGCATAGTTAGCAAAGAGTAGTGAAAGCAGCTTGAGGGAAGACTTCTGGTAAAGTCCCACCACGGTCTCATTCAGAGGATCCTTGTTTTTCTCCAGCCAGCCATTGATGTTATAATCGACAGTGCCGGCATAGTGGACCAGTGCAAAATGAGCTTCTGGCTTCCCTTTGGGGTTCCTAGGCTTTTGGAAATTACTGGACTTTCCTAGATGGTTATCATATAGTTTGGCCTTGAAAGTTATGTTGGTGGCCTTTGGAAACATGCATTCCTCTTCCAGAATGGACATTATACCCATGGGCTGTGGACAGAGACAGAAAGAGTGTGTTTGATTGGTCTGTACGGTATTTTGAAGAGAGGAATCTTGTAAAAATAAATGTGGTTAGCCAAAAAGATAAATGATTAGAGTAGGAGGGACTTGTGAGAGATAAATTAGGGATGCACCGAAATGAAAATTTGGGACCGAAACCAATACCGAAAATGCACGATGAGCTTGGCCGAAAAGCGAAACCGATACCTAAAATGACTTTCTATATATGATTATATTTACACACATATACTGTGTATACATGTGTCTGGTGTGTGTAAAATATGTATATATATATATATATATATATATATATGTGATGCTCTCAAATGTAAATTTTGGAACGAAACCGAAAATGACTTTTCCCCTACAATTTATTTTAAGATTTTTGGTATAACTGTATTAATACTAGACTTTATTAAATTAATATCATGAATTTAAATTAATCCACATTAAAATATTTAAGATATTTTTGTCCTATTTTGGTAGAGTTCGTTTGCATCTAGTGCATACTTTCATTTGTAAAATTTTTAGACACACACTTACACTTTATAGTTGCAGTGGACATTTACACATCCCAACAATTCAGAGAACTCTAAATTGCTGGAATGTGTAAAGGTCTTCTGCAACTATAAAGTCTATTATTTGTTGTGTGGAAGCTTTTAATCTAATTATTTTTGCCCTACAACACAACTTAAATAAGTAGATATATATCTGTAATGGCTCAGATGGAGCCTAAACATCAGTCTGTTTCTCTTAATCTATCATTTTTTTAAGGTGTAGAAAAACATTCCATTAACTTTTTGGAGGCATGGATGTAAGCTCCCACATTAACCCCCCTCTTGTCCTCCGAGCAGACACCTCTGGCAGGAGGTCAGTGATAAATCACTTGTTCCTTGTCACTGAGAGGCCAGAGGTTACTGATAGTGTGGATCATGCAGTTAACCCTTTGTGTGCAGAAATAAATATGTGTAGCAGCTCCTGCCTCTCTCCAATTACAATTATCTCCAGCTAAGCAGCATTGAAAGAGTGCTCGCTCAGTGTCAGCTGGGATCAGCAATTTTCGGCTGACTTTTTCTGCTGGTGTTTTGCTTTCGGGCTGAAACCGATAACCCCATTATCGGCAGAATCTATCGGTGGCCGAAATTCCGGTGCATCCCTGAGATAAATAGTAGACACAATGTAGAACACAGTAAAAGTAGAGTATATGTAAGTCATTAAATATGAAAAAAAGTTCACAAAACATTGCAGGTTCATCACAAAATGTTAAGAACCCAGAAGAAGTAGGGTGACCATGCCTCACCTTCTCAATGAGATCAATGCAGGCCTGCAGATCCATACCAAAATCAATAAATTCCCACTCTATGCCTTCCTTCTTGTATTCTTCTTGCTCCAACACGAACATGTGGTGATTGAAGAACTGCTGTAACTTCTCATTAGTGAAGTTAATGCAGAGCTGCTCAAAACTGTTAAACTGTAAGCATTAAAAAAATGGTCAGTGAAAACAGATTTCATACCAGAGATATGGAGCGAAAAATTCAATATGCAAGTTGTTCCCAGATATAAATGGAAAGAGACCTTTGGAGGGAAAGGAATGAAATGTGTACAAGGGTCAAGGCAAAAAAAAATAAGTGTGAGAACTCATTGATAGCTCTTCTCACTATTAACCCCTTCACTACTGAGCCATTTCACCCGTGTGTGCTGCTAATTTTCACCATTTTCTGCTCATCATTTTTAAACGTGATTTGAAGTCACGTTTTATTGTAGGACCCAGACAAATTATAAAAAAAAATGCAGTACACTTGGCAGGTTCAAAATATATAATTTCTATGTTTATATGTCATGATCTGTCAGAATACGATAACAAAAAATGGCAAAGTGTAAATTTCCATTGGGATTTCAATAGTTTGCAGCGTATAAAATAATTTTTACACATTTCCTCATCCAAATCTCTGTTATATATTCTATGGGTTAGTCTTTATGAATTTTTTTTATAAACAGAGACCCTGTTACTCTGAAACCCCCCCCCCCAAAATTAATCGAAACTGAGAATTTAAATTTTTTGCTGGTATTTTGGCACATCGCATTTTATGAAAAATATGACTACAATAAAACACTGAACTTGCTCCAGGCATTGAAAATGAGAAGGTGAGCAATGGCAGTGGTATTGCTCATTTTATACGTGAAAAATGGACAATGCCACAGCCTTAAATAAAAAAGAACTTTTATGTCCCTCTATTTATTTTTCAGTTTTTCTTTTTTTAATAATTTACTCGGTCATGTTTAGTATAATTGGAAAGGCCAGACTCTGATGTTTCTAATGACATTTGACTTGACCAAGTGGAGTTTAAAGAATGGTGAAACGGGGATCCAAATGACCCCCGCCCCTCCTTGCGATGGATTTTGATTAGGATTAAACAATGCATAGTAACACATTATGCCATCAATTCCAAACTTGCGCACAGTGTGGGAAATGAGAAGGCAAATTAGTGCAGCGGCATTGTTTGTGTTATAAGTGAATAATGCCACTGCCTTAGAAAGGAGAAATAAAAAGGTGTTTTACAATTGATTTTTTATTTTACTTATACACATTATAAGGTCATGTTTGGTATCATTGGAAAGGCCAGACTCTACCCTTGTGAATGACACTTCGATTGACCTTGTGGGGAGTACCACATGGTGATGCAGGGGTCCAAAGCAACCCCTGCGCCCTTTGCAGCGGCTTAAGATTTCGATGAAACAATGCGTAATAACGCATTGTTCCATCACCGACACTTGCTGCTGTTGTGGGAAATGAGAAGGTGAGGTAATGCAGCAATATTGTTCACTTTATTACTGAATAGTGTACAATATTGGCACTTTAAAAATAAAAAAGATTTTTATTTATTTAACCCCTTAGTGACCGGGCGGTTTTACACAAATCCGTCCTTTAGTGACCGCTGCTGTTTTTACGTTTCTGCGCTGTTAGGGTTTAGGTCAAATTTTCCTCTTACTCGTTTATTCAACCCACACATATTATACACCCTTTTTCCCGCCATTAAATGGACTTTCTAGAAATACCATTATTTCCATCATATCCAATAATTTACTATAAAAAAAAATATGAAATATGATGAAAAAAATGGTAAAAACACACTTTTTCGTAATTTAATCCCCTAAAGCTACAACCACCAATAAAGACCCCGGCTAAATAGTTTCCAAATTTTATCCCGAGAATAGAAATACCCAATTTTTACATGTTTTTACCTTTTAACCCTTTCACTGCTGAGCCAGTTCACCTATGTGCGCTGCGCTCATTCTGACCATTTTGTGCTAATTATTTTGAGATGTCAGCCTAGGTCCTATTTAATTAAACCCCCCCCCCAGACAAAAATTGTATAAAAAAAAACACATTTTTTTATTTTATTTAATTTTTTTATATTTTTTTTTTTTATTTTTTTTTTAATTTTTTTTTAAACCAAACCTGGTGATGTTTGGTATCATTTGAAAGGCCATGATCAGGCCTTTCAAATGATGTCAAATATGACCATCTAGCTGCTAGGATCGGGAGATAAAGGGATCCTTAGGATCCCCTTATCTCTACATGGCAGCTAGATGGTTAACTGGCCCACTGACATCCTCACACATATGGTGAGGTTGTCAGTGGGTGGGGGTGGACCTGGATGTCAGCCCCCCTCCAGGTTCGAATCGCGTTTTGGCGCCAATTGGCGCCGCAACGTGATCCGGCGGCGAAACGGTTAATGCCATACACCGCTGGAAAGGGGAGGCTCTCCCCTCTCCAGCGGTGCAAACGGCATCTCCCTAGCTTCAATGGTTGGGGAGATAGAGGGCTCCGAAGGAGCCCCCCCCTCCCCTCCATTGAAACACATGGGGGCACCTTCTGATGACGTCACCACGCAGCGTGGCGACGTCATCAGCCTCGCCTGCCCATGTAAATCACATGGGCAGGCTTCCTCCCTGTCAGATCGCCGTGGGATCCGACGAGGGAGGTGAGTATCGGGCGGGAGGGGGATTTGGCGCCGCTGACGTACCCTGTACGTCATCGGGTCTAAGGGAGAAACGAACACAGGACGTACAGGGTCATGTTTGCTATCCTTGGAAAGGCCAGAACCTGGCAGCTCCAATGACACCTCCACTGCTGCATGGTTCTGGGGATACAGGGGTCCAAAGGACCCCTGCATCTCCTGCTTTAGAATTCTCCTGCCGGGCAGGGGGACTCCCTCTTTATGATGTCATCGCAGCGAGAGGGCAGTCCCACAGTGGGGACTCCAGTGGTGGGGGAGCAGTCCCACAGTGAGGGCTGACATGCAAGATATCTGAGAGATGTGAATGTAGCCCCAGATCAGCACCGAGCTGGGACAGCGAGAAGACATGCATGGAGCATATTTTCCTCCTTCTTAGGCTTTTCCATATTAGATATATTTACATGGTATGCTCTTCCCTAGGCTGTTTTTTAGCATTGGTTTTATCATATCTGTGTTATTTGTGTGGTTTTGGTTATCGTGGCCACGTTTTTTAGATACAAAGTATCATACTTGTATATAACGTCAATAAAAGTTAAGTTTTATCGCCACCTGGTGGGGACTGTTAGAGGTCTCACGTGGTGTAATTGTGTGCATTATGCATTTATTTATTTATTTGTAAAGTATTTTACCAGGAAGGATACATTGAGATTGCTCTCATTTTCATGTATGTCCTGGGTTCAAGAATATTTGGCATTGATATGCATACTGATATCACTCACAAATACTTCCATCTATCAAGAGTTTGGTGAATTGACTAATTAGAATGTATTGTATTAATTAAACTATTTCTGCATAATAAGGTTGGTTTCACACTCCAAAACAATGATACCCACATAGGCATATTCTAATACAGAAAGGCAGCTGTACGTACACAAAAAAAGCTATGATTTGAATTACACCTAAATATGTCTGAAGCTACAACAAATTGCAATCCTATTTTGTCGTCAATGCCCAATGTACAGCATTAGAGACTGTGCTGTTCTATGCCCATTCCCCACTCTTACATCAAAGATCTCGAATCCTGCAATATCCAGCACTCCTATGAAGTATTGCCGAGGCTGTTTAGTCTCCAGCGTGCTGTTTATTCTAATCACCATCCACAGGAACATCTTCTCATACACTGACTTTGCCAGAGCACCTGTAGCATAATACACCTGCAGAGAAAATATTTGTAGAATGTCAAAAAGTGATGTATGCGTGATTCCACTAGGTCAGCGGTTCACAACCCTGGACCTCAAGTACCCATAACAGGCCAGATCTGACAGATATGTGAAGCACCAAACAGGGGATATGATTTGCTGCTCAGTGATTAAAGGATTCAGTCTGCATTTCCCCAAGGTGATCTGAAATACCTGGCCTGTTAGGGGGTACTTGAAGACTAGGGTTGAGAACCACTACACTAGCAGGGTTATTCAAAGAGAATCTAAAAGTCACCGCATGTTCGGTGACTTTTCGTTCTCTTCAATTCGGTGCGATTTGGCGATCCCATTTTGGCGACCCTGTGGTGTATTCAGCAAGCACCACAGGACTGTCGTAGTGCAGGGAAAAGCCACCACAAACCTGTCGAACACTCACCGCAAAACCCGGCGAACGCACACCGAAACCTGCAAAAACATCTAGATTAACCCTGCCGAACACGTCGGAGAAACCCGAGCAGCCGCAGATCACAGCTCAGAGCAGCCGCCAGAAAAAGCCAACACGCAGACGAATGGAGTGAAAAAAAACCAAAACAGTAGGCTTGAATGTTTGAAAAGTGAAATGCTGTTTGCAAAAAAACTACAGAACAAAAATGTCTGAAATTTACATATGATCCAATGAATGATAATAAAAAGGGCTGTTAAGGAAAAAAGAAAAAACGATTTAAAAAAAAAGAAAGAAGAAAATATTTTCACGAAAAAATACCAAAAAATACCTAAAAGATCCTAAAAAATCTATACATAACGAGACTTTTTACTGCAGAATATAATAATCAACGGTTTCTTAGAAATTTAATTAAATGGGAATATTTTTAACATTGAAGCCTATGGGATTCGCCTGAATAAACCTGTCGAATGAAACCACCGAACAGCAGGGCATTTCGGCAACTTTTCACTGCTGTTGTTTGTTCTCTGAATAGAAGAAGCATTGTTTCTCTATGGGGATTTCACTGCCCTCGAACAGGCACCGTATGTGCAGGCAATTCGTCAACATTTATCTAATTTGTATTTCAGTGTTCGGCTACCGTTCGGCCACTATTCGGATTTCTTTGAATAACCCTGAAAATATTAAGATTTAAATATATTTCAGGAATGTTCTGTTTTGGAATTCTGTGATACCGAAATGTCACTAGTAAAATGAACTACACCAAATCCCTAAACTCATTAGGATTGGGGATAATCTTAATTTTGCCTCTTTGCGAAAGGGAGGAATACCTTAATGTACAATACAGGTATCTGCTTAGAAAATTCAATATTGTAGCATTAAAAAAATGCTTTGGGTGCAGCAATCCAAGCAAATGTATTGCACGAATGAACAACTGTAAACCAAGAGTAGAGAAGAAATATTTGATTTTCAATCATAAATCTGCTTTGAACATCATACAAAATAGATTGTATATGAGTAATGTTTATTGAGTTCTAAAGAGTTGTACCTTATTTAAACAATCAGTCTATTAAACTGCATTTTTATTTCCTTTTCTAAAATTCATAAATTACAGCGATACTGACCTGTTGCACATTCTGTCCCTTGGTGACATATTCATTTCCCACCTTGACTCTTGGATGAACTAAACCCTTCAGTAAATCAGCCGAATTTAGGCCCATGAGGTAGGCAGCTTTATCAGCCTCTGCAGTAACACAAAGTTTTATGCCGCATATTAGAATAGCAAACTGTGATACTCAGTTAACCCCTGAAATGGATGTATGTATTTTACTTAAGAACATTCACTTTTTAAAAACAATGATTGATATTCAGTTTGTGAGTTTCTTACCCTTCTGGTAACCTGCTTCCGGTAGCAGAATTCCAGTGCTATCATAATAGCATAATACTATGTCTAGTGTTAAACAACTTGCAGAACACGTACCACTATTAGTATTCACTTGTGGAACCCATAGGCATCCCTGCGGTGTTAAGCAGACATCCCAAACTGCAAAAACTCATTTCAGGGAGGCTGACCACCCACTCGCCCTACCCCCCCTGCAATGCAGGGCAGCACTTTACCCTGCATGTAGCAAAGCTGGGCAGCACGCTACATGCAGTGTAGCACTTTATAGGCTGTGCAATGCCGGGCAACACTTTACATGTCATTCTGTGCAATGCAGGGTAGCACTTTAAATGTCATACATCTTGAATGACTGGCTTAAACCGAGCATGTCCTCCGGCCCGACGGATCCCACCTCTCCCGAATCCGGGAGTTCCTGAAGTGTTTGCGGTAGTTAGAGAGCCCGCATTCACTTCAGGGAGACTACCGGAAATTCTGTGAGACTTAGGATCCATGGTTAACATAAGACCAGTGTTTTTTTTCAGCTGGTACTTGCCGGGACGGAGTTACCACCAGCTTTTAAAAGATGTTAAAATTATGCGCGCAAACGTCGTTCGTAAAAAGTTGCGCATCGATTGTAATACCATCCACGTACCAGCACACAAACGCATTTGCGCTCACAATGTTAAGTATAGGATGCGCGCACGAACTTGCGTTCGCGCAGGGTCACTCGCGCTAGAGGTTAACGCACATCGTGTGTGCGAACGTCGTAAGACGACTGTCAGGGCGAAGGGTTCTGCCCCTCGCGTTAAGGCGCTTTAGCGCGCGCGCAAAAAATTGCATTGAAGAATGTAATAGGGCCCGGAGTGTTTTTCATAGCATTGAAAGGAGGCAGCAGTTAAGAGGTAAGCTTTTTTTTTTTTTTAAATTTCCCCTGGTTTGCAACAGGGGCAAAATTACAGCCGAGCTGCTAGTCCAGTTGCCTTGTGAATCAGAGGCTGAGGCTCCTTTCTGTATATTAATAGCGCTTATACTTTTTATAGTAACCTTTAATAATGGCTCTACTTTCTCAGAGTCTGGTGTTAAATGATTCTGCAAAAGCAAAATCACTTAACACATAAAGCCCCCCAAAAAACTAATTTATCTCTAATCCGATGATGCAGCGGGTGTCGGAACCACCACGTCCTCTAGCCAGGAGCAGCAGAAGACTTGGAAAAAAATAATTCCCAGTGTCCTTCCAAAGCTCTCGCGCGATCCCGCTCGTGCAGGGCTGCGCTTGGTTCCATGGAGCGCTGCTGTCAGTATTTATTTATTTATTTGCAAAGTATTTTACCAGGAAGGATACATTGAGATTTCTCTCGTTTTCAAGTATGTCCTATCTACAGGTGGCTCCCAAATATTCTGACATGAGCCGCTAATACAGAAAATGGCTCACGTACAATTTTTCCATTTGTGATCATCTATTAAAAGCTTGTAAAGCTTAGTAACAACTTGCCAGCCTACTCAGAACATCAAGCTAATGTTTGTGGGAGACATCACAATAATTTAAAGACCTTGAGACAACAATAATGCTGACTTGAATAAGACTCCCCATGTGTATACTTCACACAGCTCACCCTCAGTGCCGTCAGGCTCTGCCTGTTCCTCTCTCTGCTTCTGCTTAAACTTCATGTTTCCAAAGTGCATGATGGCTCCAGTAAGCTTATAGATGGAGTTCTTCTCATCTTGAGAAAAGCCCAGGACATCAAAAGCACTCTGTGTGGATGAAAAGATAAGATATAATACAACAAAATAGACTTATCATAACAACAGTTTTGTCATAAAACTCCAGCAACAGGAATTTAAAGGGGACACTCCAGCCACCATGACACTTTGTCATGTTATGTTACACCATAAAAACTTAAATTTACAGTTAAAAATATATTTTCTCTTTAACCATGGCATCATTTCTGAGATGAGTTCACATACAAGCCAGTCACTCACTAGCCAAGGGTAATTAATTTCACAAACAAATTTTGTTTGCAGTTGGGCTCCAGAGGGGGCTCCTAAAGTTTTGACACCTCGGACTTGACACCCGAGGTGCTACAACAGTTTGTACAAGTGATTATCTCTGATAGGAAGATATTCACCTGCTGCAACTAGGGCCAGATTTACATCTCAGGAGCCTGTAGGCACAGAGATCTGGAGCACACCCCCCACCTCCCCACTCCCGAATAAAGTGTATAAACTGGGGGGGGAAATACTTTTAGAATTTTTGCTTTGGGGAAAAGAAAATAATTAATTTTAAAAAAAAATCGAAAAACTGTTTCTCTCTGTGCGCACATCAAAAGCGGGGGCCGAATGTGTTGCCTTCAAATCAAGCAAAAATTTTGCAGAATATTAGGACTAGGGTAAACCATAAACCTAAAGCAAGCACAAATAGTAAGCTAGCCATATTTGTAATCCTAACCCTAACCCACGTTTTCTAAGCCTAACCATAACCCCCCTTTTTTGTTTACATAATACATGGTCATATTTGGTATCATTAGAAAGGACAGACTCTGACTTACTGCCGCACTTGACCTTGTGCAGTGTAAAGTGCAGAGATGCACAGATCTAAAGGCCCCATGGCTCTCCTCACTGCAGTGCAGTTGTTTAAGTTTCGGATGGAACAATATGTAATAATGCATTTTGCCATTGCCTCCACACTTCCTGGCAGCATGGTAAATGAGAAGCTGCGTTAGTGCAGCATCATTGTTCACTTTATAATTGAAACAGTGCTGTGTTAGAAAAAATATATATTTGTATTTTATTTATTTGTTTTTTTTATATAAAGCTACTAATTGTATCAAGTTCATATCCTGGCTTTACCAGGGATACCTTATTTGACCCTGTAGCATCTCTGGTTCTGGAAATATAGGGGTCTAAATAATTGTAAATTGTAAACTTTTTTTTTACACAGCAAGGTGGTAGGCGTCTGCAGGCACATGCCTACTTTGCCTAATTATAAATCCAGACCTGCCTTCAACAAAGAGCCCCAACTGCAATAGCTCCTTTTGGCCAGCAGATGGAGATGTCTGCTTGCCAAATGGGACTACTGCAGGAAATCATGCATTAATTATATATATATATTTTTGTTTTTGAGAAAGGATTTTACCAGGAAGGATACATTGAGATTTCTCTCGTATAAGGCTAGGGTCAGACTAACGCATTTTTCGCATCGTCTGTGACAAAGTGCGTTCGAACGAATGGACGTATTTTTTCACGGAATACGCGATAGCGGTCATACGATGCGCATTTTCGTCCGTGATTTTGTACGGATCACCAATAAAACCCTTTTTGCGACTGGACGTTATGTTGGCCGGACATTAGCAGCGTCTGACGTCTCCTAATCACGCACACACGCTGCTATGCGGACGCAACGCACTCTGTATGTCAGTACTAGCGGTATCACCTTCTTGAAAAAAATGCGTTTGTTTGCCGCTTGCGTTGCGTGGCTGCACTTTTGTGCGGCCGTACTTCGTACATTGCCCGTCATTTGCTGCTACTACGGTCGTGATAAAGTGCGGATGCACGCGCGTTCACACTGCGTTCGTCTGACCATAGCCTATATTGGGCTATTCCCACTTTAGGGCGGCGTTAGCTGAACGCAGTGATCGCGTCCGTGTTGCCGCACAGTTTAACATCCATCGTAGCATAGAATCATGAGCAATAGAGACCCACACACGAAGTACGTGCACACCAAAGTGCGCACGCACAATGCACGTGGCAAACGGACGCAAGTTAGGCAAGAACGTAAAACCGCTAGACGGACGCACAGAGTGCACCACGTCCGTGTAGTGTTCTGTGTGAGTGATGAGGAGATATCAGACGCAGCGCATTTGCGATGTCCAGCACCTTGACGCACAAAATGCTTTTTATATCCTTTTCAAATTTTTAGCATTTTTCATATGAATTTCGTTTCCCTGAATTCCCTTTTTTTTCTACGTCCGTCAACAAAAAGGGACCGTGTGGTGTCTACAGTATCTTCCGTCAGTACGTCTGTCCATTATGCACGCACGCAGAGTGCACTCTGACTGCGTTCGTCTGACATTAGCCTTATAGTTAATGAAAAGTGATTTTTCAAAAATCCACTGCTTTCTGGCAGTGGATTTTTGTTAAATCACTTGGTAGTGAAGGGGGGGGGGTAGCGTTAAGGTACTACACACACGTGTGCCCTATAACAAACATGCTCAAAAGCATGACCATTTTTTGAGATTATGCCTGATTTTGAAATTCTCTGTATAGGGATAGGTTTCAGGGGGTTATAATTAATGGAAATACCTATACATTATAGATACATGGTATTGGTTGAATTTTCAGGCAGCTCAAGTTCTAGTTGACAAATAATTGCAATATTATAATATAATAATATAGCTCTGCTTTTCTGACCTTTTTAGTGAGTGAACGCAATGTCTAGGAAACCTTTACTGAATCTATCACCTATACAGTTTTTAGATCTTATAATATGGAAGAAAAATATAAGAACGAACATTTCTTTGCAAATATTTTAAAGTTTAAAATCCTCTGGTTAAATCCTCTGGTCCTAAATCCTAAAGTTAAATCCTCTGGTGTGTTGCAGGTTGGATAACTTCTTTCTAGCTATTATTGTTTTCAGTATGTAAAGGACCAGCACTCACATCAGTTGCTAACAGCTCTTCTGCATCATCAATGGAGGCCACCGTTGTTTCTCCTTGGGAGATGTATGCATAGTCATAAGGATTATTAGTAACCAGCATCATATCTGCAAAAACAAATTAGAAAATATCAACAAAGGGAAGACTCAGAAGGGAAAAATGCTTAAAGTTATACAAAGGGATATACGCTAGAACTGAAACATAATTGAATGCATACAACTGTCAAATATTATTCTACATAACCCATTTCTAATTTAAATGTAAAAGATTTATTCCTGATTTTAATTAATGCTCTTGGCAACAGAAGATCTATTCCCAACTTTATCCCACACTTCGTCATTAATACATGTATATTATCAGTACTATCTCTTTCTTGAAAAACAAAAAACCTTCAGAAAGTGTGATTTCATTTTTTTAATACCTTCATTGAGATGGTTAGTATTATTCCATATCCTCTCTCTCTTTGGAAAACGCCGCCCTAATGTACTTCAATAATATAGCAGGATTAAGGGGGGAATTCACAAAGTACTAATGTTCACCGTTGATACATTTCCTCTCGCATCAAACCAATTTCCAATACCAGCTTCCTGTTATAGAGGTTTAGTCTGACTCAGCCGATGTATTAGTGGCTTGGATCAGAATAATAGAGAGCCCCGTGCAGATACTGGCAGCACTACTGCGTGCCACCATGGGTATTGGCTCCTGGAGTCCATAGGACTCCATGGAACCAGGCGCGACCCTGCACAAGCTCTGAGCTGGATTATGCACGGGTTATGGAAAGAGCTGTGGAAGAAGCAACAGAAGAACACTGGGAACTTTTTGTTACCAGTCTTCCGTTGCTCAAAATCAGAAGAATGATGGATCCCACTGCCCTCCGCACTGTGGGACCTGAGGTAAGTAAGAGATTTTTTGGCAGGGTTTTATTGAGGCGTTTAGTGATTTTGAAAAAGCAAAATCATTTAACACAAGGGTTTAATTTCTGAATACTGGCTCATGTAGAGGAGAATGAACTATATTGGAATATCTTGTTCTCCTCTAGAGAGCTGTAAATTAACGGCTCTTGCATATAAAGTATAGGGGCTATTATTTTACAGTATGCAGCCGCCACCTCCAAGTCGCAAGCAAGGCTTGCAGCTCGATATCAACATAAAAATTAGCCCATTTATTTCCTGTAAAAATATATAGGTACTGAAGCACCTATCAGAACGCAGGTATAATTGGACTGCCATAAAAACAAGGGGACATAACCCCACTCTTGATAAAGCCGCATCCTAGGGGTGAAACGCATTGAGTGGTCATGCGATCTGTATTTTAAGAGTTCTACTTGTTTGGTTATAGTACTATCTACCTCTATTATTCCTTTCCTCTAATCCTTATCTAGTGGTGTGTAGTAGGCGGCACGAACCGCTGAGGTTAGATGCAGGAGTTTACATCTTCATCCCTTTTCTCCTACAATCTCTGTTATTTTTGACAATGTGCATCTAGCCTTGGAAGTTATATTGGTATTGTACGAATATTATAGCGTATTTACTCCTTGTATGTATGAGATTTAACTCATTTGCCATTTATCTATCCATCACCTTCATTGTGAAGGTACTAACTCATGGGTTTCTGAGGATAACTGATATGAACTAATAGTCACCCAGGCTATGATACTATATGGTTGGATTTCACCGATTATACATGAATCGTATATTATCCTTGACCTTTATCATTATCGAGGTTAGCTAGTCCAGTTGGTCACTAACACATTTATATGTGTTGAAATTGGTTTGTCTTTCATAAATGTGATTTAATAAAGGTTATTTCATTTTGTTATGTTATTCCTCTATTTACTGCCGGATTGTTGCCTTCCAACAATAATGTAATTCTATTATAATCATGTATTTCCTTTGCGTGGTCTTTTGGCCATCTAATATAATAACATGTGATTGGATCTTGAGGAGATGACAAGAATAATTAATAAGAATTAGTAAGGAAATATTTCTTGGTATAACTGTATACTTATGGATGACAAAGCTAAACGTTTCATAGACTTACCCAAAAGCTCTGGCTTTTTATTGGACAAAATCTGATAGAAGATATGATAATCCCGCTCTGACCTTAACTGGAAGATACAGCGTGACTTCTCCAGGAGATCTGAAAAGTTGGTTTGAAACAAATGTTTGGTGGTGAATACTCAAACAATGATCAGAACAAAAGGGAAAGCAAAAATCAAAAAGGAAACCTAGTGAGGGAGAGTTTTGGAAAGTGATGTTAAAAGTATAACAGGGGAAGATACAGATAATTGCTCACAGGTTTCTATATCAGCAGATGCTAATTTCCCAGAAGCACCAAAGTGGATACGGATGAATTTTCCCTGAAGTGAAACAAAAGGAAGACGAGAAAAGAAATTAAAGGAAAAAAAAAGGAGATGTAAGTCATTATCTAAGAATAAACACATATGTTACAGTTGTGTATAGAACAAAAAAGTGGCGTTGCCCATGGGTGATTTTACAGGATAGATGGGAGGTAATGGACTTACAAATCGAGAGGAGTTGTCATTTCGGAGAGTCTTGGCGTTCCCAAATGCCTCCAAAGCAGGGTTTGCCTGGATAATTTGATCTTCCAGCGTTCCCTGCAATTTAGAAGGAGAATAAAGTGAATTTGAAAATGTAGGAAAATGCTGTTTAAAAAGAAAATAATTATTTGCATAGCTTCAGTATGTGTAGATTACAATTAGTGAAGAGTAAGAAAGCGCTCTCATGACATTTTTATTGAATCTGACATTAGCTGTAATGAATTAAATTGGTTATTCATCACTCCTATTAAAAGAATAATTGTCATACTAATATAATTAAAAGTAGGAGATACAAAGAAGAGTACCAAAGATTCATTTTCAATGCAAACATAAGGCTCATGCACAATATATGAAATAAGTTTATAGCGCCGTGAGAAAGTTTGTGTTATGCTGTACAAGGTGATGTTGTGGTGCGAGAAATTGCTAGATGTCAGTAGAATATATACAGGGTTATTCAGAGAGCGTGAAAAGCAGGAGAATGACTGGAGAATGAAAAATTCTAGGTCAAAATAGCCGATTTGGAAAGTGAGATGAAAGGGAGAATGTTTCTGGTTTGGCTATTTTGACCTAGAATTTTTCATTCTCCAGTTATTCTCCTGCTTTTCACCGCTCTCTGAATAACCCTGATAATATAGAATAATTGCTAGTGTCAAGTAGAATGTATAAATCTGTTTTTGTTTCATGTGAAGCACTACATGCTGTTAGCTTTGATTTGATACGGAATGCTCCTGTAAACATGTAACATAATGACTTTATTTCCTACATATTTATTTTTCTGTTAATCTGTATATTTGGTTTTGTGTTAATATCTTGCATTTTATTATTTTGGATTTCTATAACAATTCAATGTTCTTGAACCCAGGACATACTTCAAAACGAGAGAAATCTCAATGTATCCTTCCTGGTAAAATCCTTTATAAATAAATAAATAAATAAATTTGTTGTCAATATGCATAATTTAAAGGAACACTCCACCTATGACCATTTTAGGGCCCATTACATTCTCCGCACAAAAATGCATTAACGCGAGGGGCAAAACCCTTTGCGCTGAACATTGTATCACAATGTCAGCGCAACAAACGCACGTATACGTCTACCGCGGGTGAACCTGCGCAAACGCTGCGCGAGCTTACTGTACTGCGCGCGTCCTATACTTAACATTGTGAGCGCAAATGCGTTTGTGCGCTGGTACGCGGATGGTATTACAATCTATGCGCAGTTTGTAACGCACAGCCTTTGCGCGCATAATTTTAGCAACTCCTAAAAGCTGGTGTTAATGGCAAATTCTATCAACCTGGCCGAAACCAAATACACCAACCCAAAAAAAATACGCAGCAAAGTATAGTTACACATTCTACTCATACCAAAGCAATAAAATTGAGAAGTTGTGCGTGCTTTTTTTATTGATGCAGCATATATGCGCTGATCGACTTTGACAGGCGCAAAAACGTAACATGAGACAATTGTGGTTCTTAATTCTGATTGGCTGAATCGGGTGAAAAAAACGGTTTGCACACTGATTTCTGAGCGCAATGTTGCTGCGTGCGCGTTTCTGCGCGTCCGTTGTACGCGCGTTATTTTTTGCCGAATGTAAAAATGTGCGAGGATTGTAATACCAGCGTTGATTTATGCGCGTTAACGTTTAATGCTTTGTGCAAATATTCATGCGTTGTGCGTGCGTTTTTGCGTGAAGAATGTAATAAGGCCCTTAGTGTTTTAAAGTGGTCAGGCTGTGTAGAGTCTCACCCCTTCTCCTCTATCCTCCCCTCTGCCAAGATTTGGTGAAAAAGATTGGTGAATTGAAGGAGTTTTTTCCACCCCACCTAGCGCCACCAGCCACCAGGAGTTTGCATCTTCTGCCTGCTGGTCACTAGATTGGTAACTACTAACGTCGGCCAACAGAGCGTGCTTAAGTCAAACTCTGAGACAGCCTGTGATAGCGAGTGTCCTCAGAGAGGCAGCTGATGGATCGGTTCTGCTCATGAGCGCACAGCTCTGATCCATCGTTCTGCGCAGGTGCTACGGATCTTGCGTACCCAAAATGTTCAAGTCCAGAGTGATGTGAAGATTCCACATCCTTCGCTTGGCAGTTTTCATAGCCTTGTAAAGTGCATAGCAAAGCTACAGGGACTTCAGGATTTCGAAGCCCCTGAGCTGAAGGGTTAGGAGCAGCGCAAGTCGAGGGAGAAAAACAAACAAAATAATTGAGCAGATGCGTATATTACTTTCTGACTCCCTTTTACTGCGCACATTCCAGGGTAGGTGCTTTATTAGTGCCTGGCCTTGAAGGAAGAGGAGGTGCAGACTGAGAGCTCCGGAGGTGCACAGGTAATACTTCTGGAGTCCTTAGGACTCCCTGGAGCCCAGTACTTCCCAGCAGTGAGCTCTGCGCAAACTCACACTCATGGGAATGCATATGAGCCACAAACGAACCACAGAAGCAGACTGGGAAGTGGGAAGTTTTTGTTGTTTATAACATATTATTACATTAGCAGAGCATGCTGATGCAGAAGACTATGGGGAGTAGAGGGCAGAAATGATTTTATGTGTTGGTGGTTACTTTCTGTATTGTGCAGTAGGGTCATACCTCTAGCTGTCTCCGCAATGTTTGGGTTTTCCCTATAATGGAAGTCATTTAATGCATGGTTTAAATAAACCCATCATTTTGTCTCTGAGCCGAAACTAGCTTGAGGCAACGCATTGGAACTTTAATGCCCATTTAAGTAAACTAAACCTCTGTTTTTGTTTAGGATGGTATATGTGATTCAAAGTGCCGATGACAATTTTTTGGTAAAACTTTCTGTATGAACTGGGACTGAATCCTAGCAGTGTACACTGCCGCCTTAGAGAAGTGGGAGTAGAGCCAAGGACTGGTTTTATGTGTTTTAATAGAAATGTGGGAAATCACTCTGACTCTCTCAAATAACCCTAGATTCCTGTAGTCAAAATAATTAGTGGAAGTCTGTCCTTAGAGCTGTAGCAGCTACAGCACATCTTTAGTATAGTCTGGTTACACTGGAAGAGTGGCATTGTAAGCATTCCCACTGTACCACAGCCTTGAAAATCCCCTTAATAGTGATGGTTTGAGATTGAGTATACATGATATTGACAAGCACGTGCTTGTGCCCTGATATTACATTTGTCTCCTCCTGGAGAAATGCAAAAGAATTTTGATTATTGCAAATGGTCTCCAGAATGTGCCTCAATAGATTTAGCAGCTCGGGAATGGCAAGCAAGGTGCTAAAGCAATTTGAAAAGCTGGGACTCTGTGTCTACAACACGAATCTCCAGCTGATTCAGCCTGCAGCCCCAGCTGCAGTAAACCTGTTTGCCCATCATATGGTGACATCTGCCTGTCATATACAGCTACTACGGTAAAAATTTCATTGTGAATTTTCTCAATGTTTTTTCACGCTATGATTAAAGAAAAGTGATTTAAAAAACAAACAAACAATACACTAGATCCTGGCAGTGGTTTTATGGAAATTCACTTGATAGTTAAATGATTAAATGCAGGCAATATTGTTACCACGTATTAGAAAGCCTAATCTGAAAATGTTTCATTGTCTTTCAGAGTAGCAGCAACACATCAAAGGCTTTACACTTTGTATTTGGAATGGATTCCCTTGTCCACCTGCAAAAAATAGTGATGTGACTATGTTCACAAATATTTAGCTCAACTAGGCCCTTCGTGTTTGTGATTTCACTCAGATGACCTAAATAATGCAGGTAAAAGTGCAAAAATGACCTCATCAGTGAGTAAACCATTGATTGGATGTATTACTCTTTTCATAGAACATACTGTACATCAAATGTATGTTCTTCAAAACAATGATACTGGAGCCTCTGACACAAGGTACTTAGTAATTTAAATGTAAAGGTAATTAGTGTGAGTATGAACCTACAAACAATCACATACTAGGACTTGATTTTCTCACCTTGCCTGTTGGACCAGTGTCTTTCTTGCGGTCACCAATGGCAGCAATGACTGCAAAGTACTGAATGACACGTTTAGTATTCACAGTCTTCCCAGCACCAGATTCTCCACTGCAGACAAACACACATAAGGTAACAATAAGAGAGATAGAGAACACACCAAGAGGAATTAATAGGCACAGGCAGGTTAATACATACGTGATGAGGATAGACTGGTTCTCACGGTCTGGAAAAAAATAAAAGAATTATTAATTATTAGGAGCATACAATAACATTTTTTCCAAAGCACAATTACGTAACATTGTGGCACCTATTCCAACCTAGACCTTGATTTAGGTCATTTGTAATCATTTGAAAATGCTTTTTCAATCAATCAGAAAAAGTTCAAAAGATTTATTCACCATTAACGTTTATGGGAATTTTTGTAAATAAATCATTTGATGTTTTTCTAATTGTATGCAATCATTTGAAAAAGCTTATCCAGAGAAACTGAATCAAGGCCCTAGTTTGTAACAGGGACCAGCCCAGAGGAAGTACTAGAGCTACCTGTTACCAGCTCAATTATGACCTAGCCCAGGGGTCAGCAACCTTGGCTTCCTGATGTTTTGGGAACTACATCTCCCAAGGTGCTCAGTCACCCATGAGGCTGAGTGAGCCACATGGGAAATGTAATTCCCACAACATCAGGGAGCCAAGGTTGCTGACCCCTGACCTAGCCTTTTTATTGGCAGCCCGAGCCATAACACTAGGGAGCTGCTACACGATACTGGCAGTGGCCCCTCTACACCGTGGATCCAGGGGTAAGTATTGTTTTTTTAGTGTCTTTATTTTGTGTTAAGGGTTATTTCAAAAGTAAAATTACTTAACACCAGGGTCTCTGAGCTTGTATTCGTTTTAAAAACAAGCTAACAGGAAATTGCTTGCTATTCTCCAACTAGCTAATGGTTAATGGCCTTTATGTGAAGTATAGGAAGCAATAACATACTGTAAGGGACTGGTAAAGCCGAGCAGCATGCAAAGCTTGCACCTCGGTTGGCGTAAATGCTTGGGCTGTTGAGTTAATAACCGGGACTATTATGTTTAAAAGCATGGTTAGAATAGGGCCCCTGGACTTTACCTATTTCATGCCTGCACTTCAAGTAACGTGAAACCCACTGGTTATTTACAGCACAGTATACTGCTGTATCAAATATCCCAAAACTTAAAGGGATTCACAAATGTTACAGGAAGGTGTGTAATAATGCCATTATAACATATTCCAGAGGAAAGTTGGGTTTACAATGAAACATAATTTGTACACCATGGTATACAATAACAGCATGTTCATATAGAATGGAGAGACAGACCTGTCAGCATGTTCTGATATGCGCTATCAGAGATGGAGAAGATGTGAGGTGGAGCTTCACTCCGTTTCTTGCCACGATAAGCAGCTACAACCTCTGCATTATACACAGGGAGCCACTTGTAGGGGTTCACAGTAACGCAGAACAGGCCGGAATAAGTCTGGGTGAACAGAGACAACACGCGGGTCAATTAACACATCTGGATTAAGTCCTAGAGAACAGATGACATGCAGGTACCCTTGGCTGGTTTGGGTCATTGGCAACCAACCTATAGCTTCAGTCTGGCATGTATGCATGTAGAAATTTGGTTATTTTCTTACCTTAAAGGTGACTACACAGATGACTGCTACCAGAAACCTTGTGGTCCTTGGTACTGAACCACTAGTCGGGCCCCCCTTCCCTCACCTGTCCATTTACATAAACTTATTACAAATAAAACATTTCGCCTTGTTTACTTTCACCTTATTTTACAGGGAGTGGGTTTAATCCCTGGGGATAAAATGTGTTTCCCGGTGGGAGAGTGTGCACCTCTACCTGGTGCAGACCATACTAATCGCTGCCTCAGTCATTAGCCAGAGTGCTTTTACCGGCCCCAGATGCCCTGGACCATGGTATCCCGATAGGTCAGTTCAGGGTGGCATGGAAGGGCTCTTACATCTGAGGCACTTCGACAAGTGACACAGCGTTTGGTAAGGGCCAGGGCTCCCTTGAGCCACTAGGCCGCTGAACATATCTTGGGCTGTCACGCCCTGGTGACTGCCCTGACTACACATGCCAGATTGCGTAAATTACATGTTGAGCTCTGAAGGCCGCCTTTCCTGTAATGCAATCTGGGGTATTCAATACATCAGAAAACATGTTATACTATGATGAACAAATGATGTTCAGCATCAATGCTAGTCTTTGAATCAGTGGTTCCAACCCTGGTCCTCAGGGTCCTGACAGGTCACGTTTGCCAGAAATCTGAAGCACAGCACAGGTGATATGATCTTCTGCTCAGTGACTGCAAGGTTAAGTCTGCTTTTCTCCAAAGCAATCCTTAAGGCTGGGTTCACAACTAAGCGTTTTTTGACGCACGTAATACGCGCATTTTATGACGAGCGCATTGGGCAACGTAAAAAAACGCGCATTGCAGCACGTTCACGCTGCAATCTATGGCTGCGAACGCGCTGCAATACGCCCCAAAGAAGCTCCTGTACTTTTTTGGGCTTAGGACGTTTTACAGCACGTTCCTACGCGCTGTAAAATGCCCAGGTGTGAACGGACCCCATAGGAAATCAAGGGATTTCCGTGTTTAGGCATTTTACAGCGCACGGGAACACGCTGTAAAATGCCCAGGTGTGAACGGGGCCTAAGACCCACTAACAGGTCAGATTTTGAGGACAGGATTGGCAACCACTGCCTTACATGCTAATTTTTATTGAGGTAATTGAGCTCATATTACAATAATTAAAATAAAACAACATATTACAATAAAGAAATATACTTATGGGTGGAAAACAATCAAATTCTACAAGGCAAAACGTGTCAAGGCAGGGGAATCTACAAGTACCAGAGACTGGATAACTGAAAAAGCTATATATTTTAAAAATATATATAAAAAAATATTTATTTTTTTAACTGATGATTGTGGAAAGTAATTATCTCAATGTGAAAAAATAATAATTTTATTACTCTTAATAACAAAAAATGCAGTTTTATCAGGTAAGCACTAATTGCATCTAACGAGTAAAAGTGTGTGCAAGAACACAGCAAAGGATTCATTAGGTAAGAGCAACAGCTAAAACAATACAATAACTTCCATGGTTATTAATAACAATAAATGCTTAAAATATTAGATTAGCACAACATGTAGGTTATTTCTAATTTATCTCATTTAAACTAATTTTCCTATTATTAAGCAATTCTAAATGATTATTTATGGCTTAAGTAAATAACAAATTTTATTTTGATATATACTAACTCTGCTTTAATCAATACTGTGCATTGAATGTAGGCAGGTGTGTGTTTTGAACATGTCTATTTAATACCTTGTGTAAATTTAGATTCTCTGCTGCGGCTTCATTTTAATTTGTGTGGAATATGACCATCATTTATTTGAAACATGGGATACTTTACATTGCTAAACTAAACCAAGGTAAAGCAAACATTTAATTAGAAAATTAATGTTCCTGGGTACTATAAATGTATGGCTATTAGTACTATTCGTATGTTCGTTCATCCACTACAATACGTTTAACTTACAAAAGATTATATGAAATCATATTTGAAAACAAGAGAAATCTCAATGTATCCTTCCTGGTAAAATCCTTTATAAATAAATAAATAAATATATCCTGCAATATATTGCTAAGGGATGTAAATGCTAACCAGAAACAGAAATAAAATGTATGTCACATACGGTGTGTGACAAAAAAAAGGAAAAATGTTGCATTGCACTTTAACGGCTTCGTAGAAATAGGATCCATTGGGTTACTTTATACAATCCAGTATAAAGTAACCCAATGGATCCTATTTCTATGAAGCCGTTAATATTAACAAGTAGGATCAAGAATCAAAACAGCTCTCTTATTAACAATAACGTCTCCACTACTATTTCAGCTGTGCTTTTCAGCCCGTACTGTCCAGGAACATTGTTGCTGCAATATTCCATCAGGGGATGGTTATCTCTCTCTGGTTTTAAAGATCTATGTGATATCTCATCCTTTGATGAGATATCAGTGTACTCTCTCAATCCAGCGACTGGTGCACCGTATAATAATGACTCTCCTGGAAAATAACTCCCCAGTCATTATTATACTGTATATATTATAATAACTCCCCAGTTATTTTTATATATGAAATAAGAACTATCTCTATGTAATAATAACTCTCAAAAAGAAATAGGTGTAGATTATCTAAAATAAATTCAATTTTTGAATTAAATGTTTTTTATTAAACAAAATAATCCTAACGATGTTTTTTTAAAGTTTTTACAATGTAGATTATAATTAAAGTAAACAAAAATGACATGTAGCATTGTGAAATACCATGGCGCGTTAAAGAATTGATCCTCCAAATAATTAATTAATCATAACTTTCAATGATTAAAACCTTCTAACACTCTTACGTATATATTAACAGATAAGGCATATTAATTTAAGCTCTTACTTTCAATTTTTATGTCATTTAGCTTCTTCAAAACTAGGGGAGTTATTATTACATAGAGAGAGTTATTATTACATATATAAAAATGACTGGGGAGTTATTATTTCATATCTAAAATGACTGGGGAGTTATTTTTATATGGACGTTAATATAACATACTACACTGGCACTGCTGTCTTTTGTCCTGCGAGTTAACTAGGGGCTGTTGCGCAACACTTCGTGATTGTCCCTCAGCAGTGATGATTGGTGCTGACTTGCCATTCAGTGTGCTGACAGTCATCCAGGAGCACAGACTGAACAGAGGGCTGTCCTGTGGGATGGCTGTCCACTCAGAGCTGTCACTCCCGCCCATGTGGCATACTATAGTGACTTGAAGAACAGCAAAGCTTTGAGCAGGAATAACGGCCTTTTTTTCATATCTATATGACAGCATATTGGAGTTATTCCCTGTCAAATGAGCCTAACTTGTTTTGGGCGTAATAGGGTCCTGTTTAGTGATTTTGCAAAACCACTTGAAACTTTAAAAAAACTTTAATAAATCTCATACTCATCTACAGTCTCATGGAGCAAAGGATGAGCAGATCTACCACCTCCTGTCATCACTAGGAGAAGGAAATTGGGAGCGAATAGTTCCCATTGTCCTTCCACTGAACCACTAAGCAGTGGGTGCAGACAGTAACAATCCTTTAATGAATGGGTGAATCGATGCGGAGCAAGTGGTCCCTGGAGAAATAAGGAGGTTTAAGGATGAAAATGTGTTGTTATTATACACTGTTTTATGAAGAAATTCTCACATAGATCATCCAGGCTGCGTAACGCTCTTTGAGGTTATACAGCACAGCTGGTTCATGCAGGAAGGTCAACATCGCCATGTCTTCAATCTTATCAAACTTGGGTGGGTTCTGCTGCATCACAAGGCTGTCATTCACAGTGACCGTCTGGAACACATAAACACAAGAAGGTCATTATGTTAAGGGCAATAAGCACTTAATAGATGTGTAAAAATATGTTATGAGTGAGCCAACCTTGCCATGCTCGGTCTCCGCTGTAATCTTATCCCCTTCCCGTGTCAGTAGCTTTGCTTTTATATACTCTTCCTTTTCATCGGGAACAAAGATATCCTTTTTCATATCAAAAATTCGTGTCTGAGCTTCCAGACGCTCTTGATCACTCTTTCTCAGGTAAGGTGCAGCCGCACCAAACTCGGCCAACACAGTGTCACCCATATCTATGTCTGAAAGAAATGGAATGAATGAACTTCTAACAATTTTCTTCATTGACACAATAAATGTGAATTCTAACAACACGTATACAAAGTATAACTTTATCACAACACATTGATAGAACCAAAACTGACATAGCTTTTTATTTGTAGATTCACTTAGCCTATGTGACTCTTTTTATATGTTGTGCTAGCAAGTGTTTAACTTATGAGAAACGAGGAATTCGGCAGTTCAATGGTGGTGAAGAAAAACAGCTTTATTGCATGATAGTTGGTAGCAACGTTTCAGCCAGCAAATATATTCCTTGCTGTGCACTAAAATGGGGATGCTAACGGGGAAAACCTGCGCCTACCGGTTTCTTGGTAGCGTCCCCATTTCAGCGTAATATTCCAGGGCAGGCGCTGTCTAAGCACCTCGCCCCTGAACTCAGCACTAACCACAGTGTTACTCGTAGTAGCGCTTCTGCACCACTGCGAGTATCACCTCTTGGAGTCCATAGAACTCCATGGCAGGTTGCGCTTCCAGGCAGCGAGCCCTGCACGGTCTGAGTCTCACTCTTGCAAGATCGCACAGCCCTGCTGAGTTATCACTGAGGTAGACTGGGAACTATTTGGTACCAGTCTCACTCTGCTCCCAGGGACAAGAAGCTCAGATCAGGCCATCGTTCTCGCCGTGGGATGAGAGGTAAGTATCGGATTTATTGGGGGGGGGGGTTAGCTGGTGCTAAATGATTTTTTAAAAGCGGAATCATTTAACACTAGCTTTTAGGTGTAGCTAAACATTGGGCTTGCGCATATCTGCAGTAATTAGCGCTAGCAATTTGTAATACCTTACTTATCTTAACGCTAAATAATGATTGCGCTCCCCATGTTAAGTGTAGGGTGCGCAAAGTACAGTAAGCATGTGCAAGCTAACTGATTTTTTACTGGTTTAGTGTCAGGAAGATAATAGTCACTTATCCTGGTGTTACTCCTCCGAATGCTACCGTTAACCTTCACTAGGGAATAATGCCCATAGCCTTTTCAAGGGCTTGACTAAAGCTACATTTGTTGGCCAAAACTTTATTATCAAGTTTCATCCAATAAAACTGTATTTTGACCGCCAAATTTCTTTGTTTCTCATAAAGTCTGCTGTTGGAGTTGGCCTTCTGGGATTCGTCGTGAGACCCTTACCCAGAGCGGTAATATTATAGTCTAGTTATTTGGTGGGTTCTTGAGTGCCTTGTCTCAATGTTTGTCATTGGAGCAGATGTTTACCTGTTAGTCACGTTTTAGGCAATCCTATAACAGAGCCACTGTACAAAGAATTAAAACAACCCGACAGAGACCTTTGATAGAAACATTTAAATACGTAAAGGGAATCCACAAGGTAGAGGAAGGGAGTATATTTAAAAGGAAACAAAGTAGCAAAACAAGAGGACATAGTCTTAGATTAGAGGGGCAAAGGTTTAAAAGTAACATCAGGAAGCATTATTTTACTGAGAGGGTGGTGGATACATGGAACAGTCTTCCAGTTGAAGTGGTAGAGGCCAAAACAGTAATTGAATTTAAGCAGGCATGGGATAGGCATAAGGCTATCCTAAACAAAAGCTAAATCCAGGTAAAGTATCCATGTAATTGGGCAGACTAGATGGGCCGAAAGGTTCTTATCTGCCGACATTTTTCTATGTTTCTATGTTAGTGGCTTGAATGCTACAGTGGGAGTTGCACTTTGTCAACAGCTATACCCATATTTGACTAACTTCTACCTCAAACATTATATAAGTGATAAATGATTGTTTTTGGCCCACAGTGACTTTAGCACTGATTTAGTAAAAAAATCATCTTTCCTCTCTGCAGTGAATTAGTAATAAAGTGAATTATTCCACTTTATATGGCTTAGCCCATTTAACGGCATGCACACACGAAGATAATTTCATTCCAAATGTGGAAATAGAAAAAACATAAGGTCTATTCAAAGAAAGGTGAAACTTAGGAGAACTCGCAGGAGAAGAGAACAATCTATACCAAATAGCCAATTTGGAAAGTGAGATAAATGGGAGAATTTTTCTGGTTTGAATATTTTGACCTAAAATTTTCACTTCTCCTGCCAATTCTCCTGAGTCTCACCTTTCATTGAATAGACCTGTATATGAACTTCCTTCCCCATCATGGATGATGCTTATGCTGCTCTGTCTAAACCCACAATTCTCACAAAGGGTTATTCAGAGAGAGCCGATATGGCCCCGAAATGTAACCAGACACTGAAATTCAGTGTCCGGTGACATTCCGGGCCATTCAGCTATTCAAAAGGCAGGCAATTCACCAAATTTTGGCAAATTGCCTGCACGTACAGTGCCTGTTCGAGGGCAGTGAAATCCCCCACAGAGAAGCAATGGTTCATCTATTCAGAGAACACCGAACAGCTGAGAAATGTCAGTGAAATGCCCTGCCATTCGGTGGTTTCATTCGTTAGGTTTATTCAGGAGAATCCCATAGGCTTCAATGTTAAAAATATTCCTGTTTTAATTCAATATCTAATAAACCGTTTATTATTTTATTCTTCAGTAAAAAGTCTCTTTATTTCTAGATTTTTTTAGGATCCTTTAGGCATGTTTTCAGGATTTTTTCAGCAAAATTCTTTTTCCGTTTTTTTTTTAATAATTTTTTCTTTTTTTTGTAACAGCCCTTTTTATTATCATTCATTGGATCTTATATGTAAATTCCAGACATTTTTGTTCAGTAGGTTTTTGCAAACAGTGTTCCAATTTTGAAACTTTCAAACATACAGGGTTATTCAAAGAGATCCGAATTGTGGCTAAAAGGTAACTGAACAGTGATATTCAGCGTACGGTTACCTTTCCTGGCCATTCGACTATTCAGAGAGCAGGCAGTTCGCCAAATCTTGTCGAATTGCCTGTTCAAGGGCAGTGAAATCCCCATAGAGAAGCAATGCTTCGGCTATTCAGAGAAAACAAACCAGCAGTGAAAAGTTGCCGAATTGCCCTGCTGTTCGGTGGTTTCATGAGGCAGATTTATTCAGGAGAATCCCACAGGCTTCAATGTTAAAAATATTCCCCTTTTAATGCAATATCTAATAAACCGTTTAATATTATATTCTGCAGTAAAAAGTCTCTTTATTTATAGATTTTTTAGGATCTGACAGGCATTTTTTGGGATTATTTTGCAAAAAAAATTCCTTTTTTTTTTAACCACTTCAAAGCGGAGGACGCGCTCAGCGCGTCCTCCGCATTACAGCTGGTACGCGGAGGACGCGCTCAGCGCGTCCTCCCATTGGGGTCAGCGTTCGGCCGGGTTCCGGCCGATCGCTGGCCCCCCCGGTGCGGGCTGACATCCTCGATGTCAGCCCGGCATCCGGAACCGCAGCCGCTGAAATTAGGTGTCATCGCGGCATGTGCGGAGGAGGCGCCTGAAAGGGAGGGGGGGAGGTCCTTCGGACCTCTCTCCCTCCCGATCGGCGGCATTGTGGGGGTTAACCCAGGCACCATTTGGAAGGGCACAGCCTGCCCTTCCAAATGGTGCCTGGCATTAACCTCTGGGGAGCTGGATCGCGAATCGGCGCTGAAAAGCGCCGGTTCGCGATCCTTTCCCGGAGCTGGCCGACATCTTGGATGTCGGCCAAGCCTCCGGGAACTCCCCCTGAGGACTGGCGTCATCGTGCGTAGCACGATGACGCCAGTCCTAGAGTTAACCCCTAACTGCCACCAACGGTGGAGATAGGGAGTTCCAATGAACTCCCTATCTCCCGATCCGTGGCAGCTAGGGGTTAATGTTTGGTACGGTTGGATCGGCCAGAGCATGGCCGTTCCAACGATACCAAACACGAATGTGAAAAAAGTTTTTTAAAAAAAATTAAAATTAAAATTAAAAATAAAAATATATTTAAAAAAAAATTATAAAAAAAAAAATAAACATTTTTTTTTTTTTGGTTCGTTAATGCAGCAATATTATTCCCATTTCAATAATAATGTGAAAAATGATGCTGCACTAACGATTTTTGTATGCGGTGCGTTTGTTAAAAATCGCATAATTTTCCCCCAAAAAAAATGTAGCGAGACCCCATCTCTAATTTTTTTAACAAGCGCACCCCATACAAAATATAACCGCAATTGCTCGCATGTTAAAATGTAAAAACACTTTACACGTTGTAAATTATTGAAAATACATATTTTATTGCATTTTTTGTTATAATATACAGACATGACATAACGTATACATATAATAATGACATATTATGAATCTACCGAGTCTGACGGAAAGAACGATATATAATATGTCTGGGTAATATACTAAAATAAGCCTTCAAAACACGTTTAAACATGATGAGCAAAACCGGTAAAAATGACCTCAGCACAGAGGTGTGAAAAGCCTCAGCAGCGAAAGGGTTAAATCGTATTTTCTTTTTTCTGTAACAGCCCTTTTTATTATCATCATTCATGGGATCTTATATGTAAATTCCAGACATTTTCGCTCAGTAGTTTTTTTTCAAACAGCGTTTAAATTTTCCAACTTTCAAGCGTACTGTTTTTTGGGGGTTTTTTTCACCTCCTTCGTCTGCGTGTTTTTCCAGCGGCTGCTCTGCGCTGTGATCGGCAGCTAGTCGGGTTTCTCTGGTGTGCTCGGTGGGGGTAATCCAGATGTTTTTGCGGGTTTCGGTGAGCGTTCGCCAGGTTTTGCAGTGAGCATTCATCGGGTTTGTGGCGACTTTTCCCTGCACTCCGGGGGCCCTGCGGTGCTTGCTGAATATACCACAAGGTGGGGAACTTTGATTCCCCAAAGTGCAGGGAAGCACGGGGAACCAGAGGATGACATTTCGGTGCTCTCTGAAAAACCCTGTAGGTGAAAACCAGGAGAATGACTGGAGAAGTGAAAATTCGAGGTCAAAATAGCCAAACCAGAAAAAATCTCCCATTTATCTCACTTTCCATATTGGCTATTTGGTCTGGATTGTTCTCTTCTCCTGCCAATTCTCCTGGTTTTCACCTCTCTCTCTGAATAACCCTCTCAGTCTTCCGTTCATACACAGAGAAGAACGAGTTGAGATATACATTACAAAAAGATGTTAGATGTTGGCAAGACAATTTCTAGCCCCCCTCAGTCAAAACAAACAAATTGGAAACATTCTTGCGTGGTACAACAGCATTGTGCTATATCTGAAGAGCTGTTACCACTAAGGATTGTTGTTACCACTAAGGATTGTTGTTACCACTAAGGATAAGGCGTGTGTGGAAAGTCCACCATCTGCACAATTTGATAAACATATTTCTGATTTCATAACACCAGCTATGCTTGATCATATTAGATACAGTCCAAATTGTTACCGGGACAGTAAATATTGACATTGTCGAGTTATGGCTGATGAGAGTTTGCATTCAACCTTATGGTTGGTAAAAATATGACATTATAAAAACTGCTGTACATTCCTTTGGCAAACTGTATCCAGTTCTGAGGATATAATAATTAATATTATAGCTATTAATGTTATATGCCACAAATATGTCCAAAATCTAACAAATAAATCTAACTCATAACAAATGTTATCCAATGTAGAAATAACATGGTGTGTATGATATATGCAAGAAGGTAAATATTACCATTTAATTTGGCAAAGTGTGCTGATATTGTGGCAATATGGAGGTGTTAAAATGCCCACAGGTTGTCGATTTCTCGGGTAGAAAAAAAATGGAATCTTTGTAGCACGGTTATACATTCTATTCTACAGTAAAATAATCACGGTTCGTTTTAGCAGGACAAAATCCCAGCAAAACAATAAAATAATGTTTATGTCAATTAATCGTGGAGACATGGGTTCGATCCCGACGAGCACCTCCCCAGTAAGTGTCCTTGGGCAAGACACCTAACGGTACATACTCGCCACCCAGGACATACTTGAAAACGAGAGAAATCTCAATGTATCCTTCCTGGTAAAATCCTTTCTCAAAAACAAAATTATACAAAATCGTTGTCAAGGGTTTCGAGGATGTTTGCAAGGCTCAAAGCTAGAGGAAGTTGCCAGGAATATTCTATCTACCAATGTGACTGGTTCCATTCATGTTCTTTATGATTGAAGCTGCACACTGTTGGTACAGTCAGCCTTGTTTGTGGCCTCTGTACAGCAAACTTTTAGAACACAATGAGTGAGCTGTATGTATCCCTTAAACTCATGTACACCATAGGATTATGGGAAATGTGTCTATTGAATGCTAACACCATTTCAAGGTGGGAGTAGAACTCACGTGTACAATAGACTTCTCTGTAGAGGTGGGTGCTCATGGAACCAGAGCGGCCATAGACTCAACACAATGAACAGAGACGTACCAAATAAATTTTTGGCCTTATTGAAGAAACTGTGTCGACCGAAACGTTGCGTCAAACAATCAACACTTGAGAACGGTGGGTGCATCAACTGAATTTCTTCTATAAGAATGTGCAGTGTTTTGGTGTGCTGGTACCCTTCCTTTCTTTATGTGCTAAACAGTCATGAGTTCACTTGCGAAGGCCGGGTGCACACGAGCACACTAAGGCTAAGGTCAGACGAAAGCAGTTTTAACGTGCGTTTAGCCGCACGAAATCACGGCCGTACTAGCAGCAAATGACGTCCAATGCCGGGGAACATACGACGAACGGCCGCACGAAAGTTCGTCCGCGCAACGCAAGTGGCCAACGAACGCATTTTTTCGAGAACGTCAAACCGCTACTACTGACGTACAGAGTGCGCTGCGGCGCATAGCGGCGTGTGTGCGTGATTAGGAGACGTCAGACGCTGCTAATGTCCGGCCACATAACGTCCAGACTCAAAAAGTGTTTTATTGATGATCCGTACAAAATCACGGACGAAAAGGCGCATCGTATGACCGCTATCGCGTATTCCGGGGGAAAATACGTACGTTCGTTCGACCGAACTTTTTCACGGACGACGTGAAAAATGCGTTCGTCTGACCCTAGCCTTAGTGCGCCCGAGTGCACGCACTTACCGGCGCCCGTCGCAGCCATGTGATGCTGCGACAGGGTCGATCACATGCTTGTGCACGCACGCGAAGTGCGCGCGTAGCATGCGTCCGCCTAGAGATCCTCCCCGTCGAAGCACAAGGATGCGCGTCGACGGGGCTGCAAAGAGCAATCCTCCATAGGTGGATCGCACTTTGCAGTGCTGAGGGGGGGGGGCAGGTGGTTGATTGGAAGGAACGTCAACTCTCATGGACGTTCCTTCCACTCCGAGTGTGCTCTAGTGCACCCGGCATTAAGGCTGGGTTCACACCTGAGCATATCTCATATGCGTGTTTTACGTGCGTTTTTTGTTGCGCGTTTTTGCCAATTAGAAACGTGTCGTACACGTGTTTTATTTAACTCTATGGCTGCAAACGCGCTGTAATATGCCCCAAAGAAGCTCCTGTACTTCTTTGGGCATAGGGCATTTTACAGCGCGTTCTTATGCGCTATAAAACGCCCAGGTGTGAACCATGCCCATAGGAAATAATGGAATTTTAGTGTTTGAGCGTTTTACAGCGCGTAGGAACACACTGTAAAACGCCCAGTTATGAACCAGGCCTAAGGCTCAGGTCAGACGAGCGCAGTGATCACGTCCGTGTTGCCGCACATTTTAACATCCGTGGTAGCATACAATTATGATCAATAGAGACCACACACGAAGTACGTCCGCACCGAACTGCAGATGCACAACGGACGCGGCAAACGGACGCAAGTTAGGCAAGAACGTAAAACCGCTAGAACGTATGTGCGGATAGCGCCACGTCCACAACATCCACATAGCTTTGTGTGTGAGTGATGGAACGTAGTCAGACGGACTGCATTTATACGTCCAGCATTTTGACGGACAAAATGTTTTTCAGATTAATTTTATTTCCCTTCTACATCAGTCAAAAAAAACGTCAGTCACAAAAACGGACTGTGTGGCCACTACCTTGTCGTCAGTCAGAAAGTACGTCCGTTGTGCACCGACGCACAGTCCGCACAGAATGCGCTCGTCTGACCCGAGCCTTAGAAAGATACACAAATGGTACTGTTCAGCTGAAAGTAAAATCCACATGCTGCCAAAGCAAAATCAGTTTTGGCACTACAGATAAACCGTTTGACCCTGTATCCTGGCAGCATGTATATTATTTATTCATATTACAGAGCAGCTTTTTTAATGCGCACCTCAAACGCCTGCAAAACCAATAATGTCCCAGAAAAGATGATGGGTTAGTAAGACACCTTACGGCTCACTGTTCGCACCGCATACAGTCAGTGTATGAGTTTTTGTGACACAATTATATAGAAGAACAAAAAACAGCCATGATAATCCCATTTTGCAGACCCATAGAAGAGTGTGGCACATTATCTCACCTCTGGGAGTTGTCAGTCACCGAATTGCAGATTCTGGAGCTAGCTTGGTGTACGCCTCAATCTTATATGCGCACACAAATACACATTTATATAAATGCACCTGTCTTTACCCCCCCCATCCAGATTTGGATCCATTGTTGAGAGTCACACCCACAAAAAGAAACAATTCACTGAGAACAATTGAGGGTCTCTCGTCATTGTGTTGGAATTATGGTGGGGGGCTGTGGGTGACATGTGAGATGGTGGCGCATAACAAGTGTGACATACCATTGAGGACATTTATGATCCCTCTTTGTCAGGCAGAGTTAATTGACCCATTCAGCACCAAATGCTAAATGAATAGCCTGATGCAAGGAATATTAACCCATTAGTTTTTCCGCAATATTACAAAGTTATATGGAGAAAGGTTTCTTTTTTTAGCCTTTCCAGAAGCATGCTTCCAAAATTCGAATGAATTCAATCCAAGCAGCAATTTAGACAAAAATTTGTAAAAAATGACTTTTTTTTTTACTTTTTTTTACTTTATTATGAAGAACTCGTGATGTAGCATTTTATGTGTTACATGTTATTCTTTACCGGCTGGGTGGAGTAGAGGTAACATCACTGCTCTATAACTGTGGAGACACAGGTTTGTTCCTGGCAAGAGCACCTCTCCAGTAAGTGTCATTGGGCAAGACACCTAACGGTACATACTCGCCACCCTGGACATACTTGAAAACAAGAGAAATCTCAATGTATCCTTCCTGGTAAAATCCTTTCTCAAAAAAAAAATTATATATACGGATTGATATATTATACCATATTTTTTTATGATAAATAATATAAATATAAATCTTATTTAAGAGGTTTTCAGGCTCCGAGAGCTTCCTACAATATGGTGATGGGAGTATATCACAAGCAGTTTTTTCAATTATTAATATAACTATTGCAATACATATGCCAAACCAGCTACATAAATTTATAGATTTTATTTAAATCATTAAATACGTAATCCCCCATCTGATGGTCAGGTCTGTTGTGTGGTATACTATGTAAAGTATTACAATGTTTGTAATCTGTTATATGTGCCACTGCTTTCTACTTCCAGTTCAATGTTAGACACAAAACAAGAAGTGCCTGTATTACCCCGCATGAAACAACTTCCATTGGCATAGACATCTGTGCCAGTAATAGTCAGGGCTATTCAGAGAGAGGTGAAAGCAGGAGAATGGCTGGAGAATAGAAAATTCTAGGTCAAAATAGACGATTTGGAAAGTGAGATAAAAAGGAGAATTTTTCTGGTTTAACTTTTTTGACCTAGAATTTTCCATTCTCCAGCCATTCTCCTGCTTTTCACCTCTCTCTGAATAACCCTGACTACAGTGAAGGGTGAGAGCAGCCCTGTATGCAGTGCTCCTGCTCACCACAACCCTCTCATTGGTTTCCAGCAATACAGGACAGCTTGTTTGTGTATTACTTAGGGAAAATTCCACAACTCTCACTCAATACCCACAGAAGAGAAGAGAACAGTGCTTGGTACTCGGTTGAGGTAAGTTGACAAGAGAAGATGATGCCTAGAGTGTCCATTTAAGGGCAGTATTACAATGTTGGTGCTAAAATGGGAACGAAAATGCCTGGAATTTACATATCCAATGAATGATAATAAAAAGGTCTGTTACAGTAAAAAGAAAATGTGATTTTAAAAAACAAAACGGGAAAAAAAAATTGACAAATCCCCAAAAATGCCTAAAAGATCCTAAAAAAAACCCCTATAAAGAGACTTTTTACTGTAGAATAAAATAATAAACGGTTTATTAGATATTACATTGAAACGGGAATATTTATAACATTGAAAAATATGGGATTCGCCTGAATAAAGCTGCCGAATGAAACTACCGAACAGCAGGGCATTTCGGCAACTTTTCACAGCTGTTTGGTGCCTCTGAATAGATAAACCATTGGTTCCCTATGGGGGATTTCACTGCCCTCGAACAGGCGCGGCACGTGCAGACAATTTGCCTAAATTTGGCAAATTGCCTGCTCTCTGAATAGCCGAATGGCCCCGAAATGTCCCCGTACGCTGAAATTCAGTGTCTGGTTGCATTTCGGCGACAATTCGGCGGATCTCTCTGAATAACCCCCTTTGTAATCCATTTTTTAACCCGTTAGCATTCGGTATGTAATATACTGCTGTGGACCTGGTGGACCAAGGATTGACAGTGAAACGTTGTAATGGTGGATCACACTTGAGAAGCCTTGCAGGTGTGATTTCAGGCAGTAGTTGTTAAAGACATACATAGGTCACTGCCACAGTGCAGGAGAGAAGAAGAGGTTATTAATGATCAACAACAATATGTTGATTGGGGACATTGTGGGGGGCATTAAAGGTGAATACAATGAGATAAAACATTATTCTGAACAATACAAGCAGGTTTCGTAAAGGAGCAAGGTTTAAGATGAACAGCTGGTAGTGATGAAACACAGATGGATCTGTGTCTTTATTCATTACAGTTTTGCAGCGTCTACATCCCAATTGAGAAGCTGCTATAAAGCTCTTGAAAGCAACTGATGATGTCCAAAAGCTATTTTTGAAATCCTTTCTTTAGTACAGTGTTTCCCAACCCTGTCTTGAAGTATCCGTAACAGGACAGGTTTTAAGGATCTTCTTGGGGAAATGCAGACGGAATCCTGCAATCACTGAGCAGCAAATGATATCACCTGTGCTGAGCTTCAGATATCTGGCAAACCTGGCCTGTTAGAGGGACTTGAGGACCAGGGTTGGGAACCACTGCTTAAGTGCACTGAAAGGGCACCTTAGACGTGTCCAAATGTTAAAATTATTGGAGACTTTAGACACAAGGCAAGAGGTGTCCTCAAAAGCCTTAAACAAATTAAATGTTGTCTTGGTGTCAAAGCATTGGCAGGATACGTGCATAAATGATGTGAGAGTCGTCACTTTAAGATCACTTGATTCCCAATTTAAGTCCCATTGTTATAGATAAGAGATATGATGAGATCTTGACACAACCAAAAGCCTTTTGGGTTTCATAGTGCAAAACCTTCCGGGTGAAAGTTGCTATGGTGCAAGCAATAGAACTATGAACGTTCAATTACAATTTGCAGGTATTGCAATGAAATCATCTGTAAGACGGAACTTTAAAGTCATTAAACGCTTTTTCTGCATAATCTAGTGTCATGTTTCGACACCAATTAGGCAAGAAATGTAAGATGTATGTGTGGACACTGCTTATAAGAGACTAATGGCATTGGCAACTGTCATCATACATCAAACAATTGGTGGCACATCAGACGAAGTGGGTGAAAAGGTTAATAGATAGGGTAAGGGTCTCTATAAATACCAAGGTATCATTTTTCCTTTATCTTCATATCGCAGCTTTATAAGGCAGTGCAGGTCTGCAGAGGTCACCCCTACTTTATAATCCAACTATTGCTGACAGCTATCCCCTCCCTATGCAGAAGGGAAAAAAAGGAGAGCATGGATACAAGCCAAATCTAGAAGCAAAGTACTCTTCTTAGTTTACATTTGCTTTATGTGCATAGAGTCTCGCTAACAGTGCAAGATACTAATTACCAAATATTTTTTATTACATTTGTACAAATTGACAAGAGCAAAAGGAACGGAATTCCTTGGAGTAGCTTTATTATTGTCTGAAGTCCTGGTGTCACATATATGTAGGGAGTGATTCTCTATCAAATGAGTCCAACATGTGTTGGGCATGACAGTTACTTTTTTAAGTGGTCATGTTGAGACAGTCCATTTCATATTGAATTTCAATATCATGTACTACATAAATATTCCAATATATCATCCCAGCTACTATTTTATTACATATGCATGGTCTCTCCTGTATGACTCGATGCTGTTGCTATTATTAAAATATGTTTATTAAAAGTACATGGAATTAAGTGAAAAAAGGAGATTGTTTTTATGTGCAATTTAGCACCATACTCAGGTTATTTTATATGAGTACAGTGGGAAAATTATGTTTGTGTCAAAAGAAGGAGGAGAATCTGTTTAAAATTTAAGCAAAAATGGAGCAGAATCATTAGGGTTAACCATAACACTGTAAGTAACCCTAAAACAAGCAAAAATACTAGCCTTATCCCTAATTTGTAGCCTTAACCCTAATCACCCCAATTTCCTTGGAAAATCCCCAGGCAGCTAGGGGTTCCCCAGTTAACTGATGTCATTGCGTCATGCGCGATGACATTAGGTGGCCAGGGGGGACCCAGAGGTGGTGTCCCCCACATGGCGCGATGATGTATTTTACGTGGGGCGGCCCTTAGAAGACGTGTCTGACTTCCTAGAAGTCAGAATGCCGCAGGACCCCAGAGGAGAGAGGTGAGTATCTCTCCGGGCTCCTGCCGAGCGTATGACGTGTGGGGAACGTCCTCCGCATATAGCGGGTGGTCAATGAAGACGTTCCCCACACGTCCTCCGCAGCCAAGGAGTTAACATGCCTTGATACAGAATGCACCTGCAAACATGTAACATAGTGACTATATTACTTACTGTGATGAATCCACTGAAGTATTGGCAGACAACAAAGAGCTCGATAAGAAACATAGAAACATAGAAACATAGAAAAAATGTCGGCAGATAAGAACCTTTCGGCCCATCTAGTCTGCCCAATTACATGGATACTTAACCTGGATTTATCTTTTGTTTAGGATAGCCTTATGCCTATCCCATGCTTGCTTAAATTCAATTACTGTTTTGGCCTCTACCACTTCTACTGGAAGACTGTTCCATGTATCCACCACCCTCTCAGTAAAATAATGCTTCCTGATGTTACTTTTAAACCTTTGCCCCTCTAATCTAAGACTATGTCCTCTTGTTTTGCTATTTTGTTTCCTTTTAAATATACTCCCTTCCTCTACCTTGTGGATTCCCTTTACGTATTTAAATGTTTCTATCATATCTCCTCTGTCTCGTCTTTTTTCCAAGCTGTACATGTTAAGATCATTAAGCCTTTCCTGGTAACTTTTCTCCTTCAAGCCGTACACCATTTTAGTAGCCCTTCTCTGAACTCTCTCTAAGATGTCTATATCCTTCTGGAGATACGGTCTCCAGTACTGCACACAGTACTCCAAGTGAGGTCTCACCAGTGCTCTGTACAGTGGCATGAGCACTTCCCTTTTCCTACTGCTAAAGAACAGACTTTACTGAGCAGCAGCATCCATCTTACAATAACTGCCACTCCCCGCCCCCGATCACATGACTGTTAACTGTTTCCTAACATGCAGAATGAACTAGGCATAACTATAATACACTTAATACATAACATGAAGCATACACATCATTACATCTTCCCCTTCAAGTATAAACGCTTAATATGATACAAAGTCTTTCCATAGTTTTGGTTTAAAAGCTCGGCCATAGCGGGAGAAAGTAACCGCTGGCTCACTATCAGTAGAATCGATGTCCAATTGAGAGTCACCTCCAGCATTATCACAAGATGATACACTTAAGCTGTCCTCAGTAGACATTATATCCATGTCCAGGAATTCTGTACTGTCTTCATTTTGCTCCTTATTTTCATTGCCGTTTGGTTGCCCCAGTAGAGTATCCGAGGCAGTGTCTGGGCGAAGATGACGCCTGTTTCGTCTGAGTTGAGATCCACACTCAGTTTCAATCACATACGATCTCGGAGAATCGGCTTCACTGACAATGCGAGCAGGTTCCCATGTATCTCCAGTGACTCTGTGCCTCACAGCTTGCCCAGCCCTGAGAGGATGAAGCGACTTGGTATTTTTGTCAAAATACAGTTTTTGTTTTTTCACGTTAATGTTCCTCTGACCTGCTACCTGCTCCTGTGGGATAGAGTGAGGCTGCAACTTATGTGGCGCAATAGGTACTGTGGTCCTCAGCGCCCTACCCATTAGCAACTGTGCGGGTGAACATAAACCGTCCATGGGTGTTGCACGATAGTTTAACAGGCCGAGGTACACATCCTGACCTGATGATTGAGCTTTCCGTATAATAGATTTGGCTATGCCAACATACTTCTCAGCTAACCCATTGGCCTGTGGGTGATATGGACTGGTGGGTATGTGCCGGACACCCCAGTCACGCAAAAAACACTGGAACTCAGAACACGAAAATTGTGGGCCATTATCGGACACAAGCTCTTCGCACACTCCATGTCTTGAAAGTATGGTTTTGAGAGCCCATATGACTGTTGATGCTGTTAGATTTTTCAGCTGCACCAGCTCAAAGTATTTGCTGTAATAATCTACTACTATCAGGTAGTGATTGTCCTTAAAATGGAAAATATCTGTGGCCAGTCTCTGCCATGCCCTTGATGGAGAATTCCACGGTGTGAGAGGTTCCTTTGCATTGTTCTTTTGAAATGTTTGGCAGGTTTCACATTTCTTCACAAGTGACTCAATATCAAGGTCCAAATTAGGCCAGTAAATCACCTCCCGTGCTCTGTGCTTACACAGGGTGATGCCCAAATGTCCCTGGTGAATTTGGTCCAGTACTTCTGCCTGCTGTGCCTTAGGAATTAGGTCTCCCATGAATATGATATCAGTATGAATGGATAGTTCATTTCTCACAGGCCAGAATCCCTGCAGCTCAGGACAAAGTTTCTTTCGTTTTTCTGGCCAGCCATTGCACATGACACGTATGAGTTTTTCTAGTACTTTATCCTGCTTGGTATCTTGTCTTATCATCTCCAGTCGTACATCAGATATTGGAATATTCACTAGTACCGTATGTACCTGTTCTTCCAAGTCAGGTTCATCTCTGGCTTCATGACCATCTGGAAACACCCTAGACAATGTGTCAGCCATTGGAATTTCCTTTCCAGGCTTATATTTCACCGTGAGATCGTATCGCTGTAATTTCATAACCATCCTCTGCAAGCGTGGAGGTACAGAAGAGAGCGGCTTCTGCAAGATGTATTCCAATGGCTTGTGGTCTGTTTCCACAACCACAGGTTGTACCCATATATGTACTGGTGAAATTTCGCGCATCCATTCACAATGGCCAACATCTCCTTCTCAATCTAAGCATAGTTGGCTTGTGTTGTAGTCAGCGCACATGAAGCATATGCCATATGCCACAGGATGTCCTTGTTGAATCAGTACAGCACCTAACCCAAACTGAGATGCATCCACCTGAAGCGTAGTGTCACAGTTTACGTCAAAATATTTTAGTATTGGCCCTGGATGTTTAGTGATCACTTTTTTCACTTTGTCAAAAGTCTTCTCCATGTTTACATCCCAAGACCACATAGCATCCTTCTGTAGCAAAGCACGTAATGGTGCTGTCTGCTGAGCAAGACCTTAGGAGAATTTGGATAGATAGTTGAAAATGCCCAAAGACGTCTCCAGTTCCTTCCTGGAAGTTGGGGCCTTCATATTAATAACTGCTGTTATCTTCTTTGGATCAGGCTTCAAACCCTCTTTGGATAGTATGTGTCCAAAATATGTAACTTCATCTACTCCAATTTGCATTTTGTTTGGATTGAGTTTCAGATTTTTCTCACGACATTGTTGGAGTAAAGCAATGAGGTTTTTTATCATGTTCTATACGATCCTTTCCATAGACCAACAAATCATCAATTATTACTTCCACGCCATGTAGACCATCAATCAATTCATGTGATTTCTTTTGAAATATCTCCTGTGCAGACGCTATGCCAAAAGGTACCCTTGTGAATTGCCATCGCCCAAAAGGAGAGTTGAAAGTGGTCAGATAACTGCTGGCTTCATCAAGACGCAATTGCCAGTAACCAGGCTGAGCATCCAGTACACTAAACACTGTTGCCCCTACAAGCTTGTGGGCTATGTTTTCAAAGGTGGGGAGATTGTAGTGTTCTCTCATTATTACTTTGTTCAAATCACGTGGGTCAATGCAAATACGGATTGCACCTGTGGTTTTCTTTTCCACCACGACCATAGAACTGACCCATTCTGACGGTTCTGTGACCCTTTTTACTACTCCCAGCTTCTCCATCCTAGTTAGTTCTTCTCGCACTTTATTCTCCAGAGTTAGAGGTATTTTCCTTGGTGCGTGAATGACAGGCTGTGCACCCTTTTGTATACGTATACGGCTGATCCCTGGGAGGCACCCTAGGCCCTGGACTAGATCACAGTACTCACGTTTAATGTCATCCTTTGACAAACCGTTGTGCCCACCATCCACAGTCATTATAATCTGTACAAGACCAATCTCTTTACTTGTTTTTAGACCTAATACTGCTGGGGCTTGTGTGTCGATCACAAAGAATTGTAAAAGTTATTCAGATCCCTTGTGAGAACATATGACATTACAGCGACCCATTACTTTAAGCTTTTCACAACCATATCCCATCGGTTTCGGTAGGTACTGAGTTTCCAGAGGGCATTCATTCCTAAGGTATTCCAGGTATACGTGGCTTGGCATACAATTCACTTGTGCTCCTGTGTCTATTTTAAATTTGACTGGAGTTTTGTCAGCCCCTAGCTGTAAGGTTACATTAGCTTCATCTGCAAACTGATGTGATTTCTGTACTGCTGCAAGGTATATTGATGTGCAATCTGAGTCTGACCCTGCATTGCCGTCATTATTCTCTATGGCATGCACAGCCCTTTGTGTCTTTGCAGTGTGTGAAAACCTATTACATACTCTGGCAAAATGTCCCTTTTTCTTGCATTTATTGCATGTCTGCCACCTTGCAGGACATACAGCTTCTTTATTGTGCATGTTTCCACAATAGTCACAGGTTGCTGGTGTGTTATTTTTTCCAGTGGCGTACTTGCTTTTGATCCCTTTGTGTCTTCTTTCTTGCCAGTATCTGCTGCTTTGATTTTCTATAGCATTGATCTGGTGCTGTGTTCCTCCCAGGACCTGCATGTCTTTTATTGACATTTCATATGCTCTAGCAATCCTTATGGCTTTCTCTATATTTAAATCTTCTTCCTGCAGCAGCTTTTCCTGAACTTCTTTAAACTTACTGCCCATCACAATACGGTCTTTAATCATATCTCCAGCATCATGAAAAGCACAGTCTTTGGCGAGCAAGCGCAGCTGTGTCACCCATTCATCCACAGATTCACCTGTACACTGATTCCTCTCATAGAACACTTTCCTTTGCACTGTGGACTTTTTCCTGGGGTTGCAATACGCTTCAAACTTTGCAAACAGTACCTCTGTTTTTTTCTTGTCCTCTGCAGTGATATCCCCACTTGCTTGCCACGCTCTGCACACATCACGTCCTTTTTGTCCCACACATATCAGGAAATGAGCTGCTTTTTGTTGATCAGTCCATTTGTCGGCATCTGGGCCTGCAAACACAAGTTCTATCAGCTCCCTCCATTTTGAAAAATTTTCTGATATGTTCCCTGATTCCAAATCCAGGGAAGGAATGCTCTTTGTGTTGCTGTTTGCTGCCATGTCTCTCTGACCCCACTTCTGGTACCATGTGATGAATCCACTGAAGTATTGGCAGACAACAAAGAGCTCGATAAGAACAGACTTTACTCAGCAGCAGCATCCATCTTACAATAACTGCCACTCCCCGCCCCCTGATCACATGACTGTTAACTGTTTCCTAACATGCAGAATGAACTAGGCATAACTATAATACACTTAATACATAACATGAAGCATACACATCATTACACTTACATATTTATTTTCAGTGTTAGTCTGTATATTTGTGTTTTGTTTTTAATATCTTGCATTTATTACTTTGTATTTCTGTAACCATGTTCTTGAACCCAGGACGTACTTGAAAACGAGAGAAATCTCAATGTATCCTTCCTGGTAAAATCCTTTCCCAAAAAAATAAATAAAAAATAAATAAAATACAAGCGTCCGTGCACAAAGCCTCCCCGTCAAAACATTAGATGCGCGCTAACGAGGCTGCAAAGCGTGATCCTCCATAGGAGGTGGCCAGACGGGCATCAAGTGGAAGGAACGTCCACTCTCACGGACGGTCCTTCCAGTCTCCAAAGATGCTCGTCTGACTCCGGCCTAAATTAGCCATATCATATCATGCAGTGTGACCGTCATTTCTTTTCTTTGGCTCCTTGTATCTATGGACTAATAGCTGTATCCTTCTATGTGGAATCTGCTGGGATTGATTACTTCTTCATTTATTATCCAAATCCGTTGGTTAAAAATATGTTAATAATCTTAAATTGTGTGAACTTTGAGATGGTGTGATTTGTGTAAAGCACTGCTTCCCCTTAGTTTGTAGTGTATCAGGGTTATTCAAAGAGATCTGAATTGCGGCCGAAAGGTAACCGAACAGTGAAATTCAGTGTGCGGTTACCTTTCTTGGCCATTCGGTTATTCAGAGAGCAGGCAGTTCGCCAAATGTTGGCGAATTGCCTCCACATACGGTGCCTGTTCTTTGCCTGTTCGAGGGCAGTGAAATCCCCATAGAGAAGCAATGCTTCGGCTAGTCAAAGAACACAAACCAGCAGTGAAAAGTTGCTGAATTGCCCTGCTGTTCAGTGGTTTAATGTGGAAGATTTATTCAGGCGAATCCCATAGGCTTCAATGTTAAAAATAATTCATTTTTCCATCAATGACAACAATCCGTCCAGGCCCTGAGGCAGCAAAGCAGCCCCAAACCATGATGCTCCCTCCGCCATGTTTTACAGTGGGGATGAGGTTTTGATGTTGGTGTGCTGTGCCTTTTTTTCTCCACACATAGTGTTGTGTGTTTTTTCCTAACAACTCAATTTTGGTTTCATCTGTCCACAGAATATTTTGCCAGTAGTGCTGTGGAACATCCAGGTGCTCTTTTGCAAACTTCAAACGTGCTGCAATATTCTTTTTGGACAGCAATGGCTTCCTCTGTGGTGTCCTCCCATGTACTCCATTCTTGTTTAATTTTTTCCTTATTGTAGATGTGTCAACAAAAATGTTAGCATGTGCCAGAGGTTTCTGTAAGTCTTTAGCTGACACTCTAGGATTCTTCTTTACCTCATTAAGCATTCTGCGCTGTGCTCTTGCAGTCATCTTTACAGGACGACCACGCCTAGGGAGAGTAGCAACAGTGCTGAACTTTCTCCATTTGTAGACAGTCTGTCTTACCGTGGACACATGAACATCAAGGCTTTTGGAGATACTTTTGTAACCCTTTCCAGCTTCATGCAAGTCAACAATTCTTGATCGTAGGTCTTCTGAGAGCTCTTTTCTGCGAGGCATGGGTCACATCAGGCAGTGCTTCTTGAAACCAGTAAACCCAAAACTGGTGTGTGTTTTTAAAGGGCAGGACAGATTTCAGCAACACATCCAATAATATCACACTGATTGGACTCAAGGTTGGCTCACTCCTGGCTTCAATTAGCTCTTGGAGAAGTCATTAGGTTAGGGGTTCACATACTTTTTCCACCCTGCACTGTGAATGTTTACATGTTCTGTTCAATAAACACATGAAAACATATAATGTTTGTGTTGTATTATTTTAAGCAGACTGTGTTTTTCAAATTGTTGTGACTTAGATGAAGATCAGAGCACATTTTATGACCAATTCATGCAAAACTCCACGTAATCCCAAAGGGTTCACATACTTTGTCTTGCCACTGTATATAGTTTTTTCTTTTTTCTGTAACAGCCTTTTTTATTATCATTCATTGGATCTTATATGTAAATTCCGGACATTTTCGTTCTGTAGTTTCTTTGCAAACAGCGTTTCACTTTTCAAACATTCAAGCAAACTGTTTTGGGTTTTTTCACTCTATTTCATCAGCGAAGTCGGGTTTTTCTGGCGGCTGCTCTGCACTGTGATCAGCGGCTGCTCGGGTTTCTCTGGCATGTTCGGCGGGGTTAATCCAGATGTTTTTGCGGGTTTCGGTGTCCGTTCGCCTGGTTTTGCAGTAAGTGTTCAGCAGGTTTGCTGCAGCTTTTCCCTGCACTACGACGGCCCTGTGGTGATTGCTAAATACACCCCAGGGTCGCTGAAATGGGATCGCCAAATCAAGCCGAATTGAAGAGAATGAAAAGTCACCGAACATGCGCTGCCTTTTCGATTCTCTTTGAATAACCCTGTACATCTTTATGCGGTGTATCTGCCTGTTATCTGTTATGCTTTGTAGAGGAAAAAGTGGTGCCGCCCTGGTCGTTATACACACACACATCCCATGGACTCTATTACATAGTTGGTGCTAACATAACCAGAGCTGTTGTAAACGTAACAACTCATGTGGTGGGGGATACAATTATTAAAAATATTGCATACATAAAATATGAAATGCTTCACACTTCTGGTCACAATCCAGGATACTCAACCTGTATATTATATTGTGGGCATGACAACACTGCAGAAGTGTTTTGTTAATACATATTTGTATGAGAAATACTATATTTAACATGTAGAATTATATAACCTTTGTATATTCAGAAAGAAAATAAACATACCCAGGTGAATGTAGTATGATGTACCTTTGTGCAGGTAAAAGGAAAATTCTCAACAGGATGGCCGCAATGGCCTATACACAAATTGGTGGGAACAAGGGTTAAAAATTAACTTTTAATAGAGTACTATAAAAAGGATCCACAGATCCTGGTAGTATAAGACAAGACGTAAATATAAGGAATTGGGGTATGGATAAGGCCCCATATTTTTCCTTTTACCTGCACAAAGGTACATCATATCATACCACATTCACCTGGGCATGTTTATTTTCTTTCTGATTATTTTTTAGGGTTACCCCCTTTCCTCCAAGCTCAGGCACTCCTGTCTTTTTATTTGCATACTCCTGAGCACCTATTTCTTAACCTTTGTATATTGCAGCATTAAAGGGACACTCTACAGTCTACACATCCTATTAAAAGTGGCCAGGATGTGTTGGGTGTCCCACGCCCCCTCCCTCCAGTGCCAACCTGGAGTAAAACTGGGTGAAGCAGAGGAGTGTGCTCCGCCCACGTCAGTGTCACGAGCAGCAGGGATTTTGAATTTCCCAGCTATTGGTCACCAATAGTGGGCATTCTGAGAGAAGCAGCCAATTAATCGTTCTGCAAAGCTGCTACAGAACTTGTGTACCGAAAGTGTAGGTACGCAAATTGCATTGAAAAGCTGCAGGCACCTCCACATTCAGAAGCACCTAGCTGACAGGGACAAGGTGTGCGTGAGTCGTGACGAGGCAGAAAAGGAGAGTATTATCTCCTAAACTAAAAAAAATAAATAAAGAAAAAATAATTGGCCAAATGTTGTCTGCAGCATCTACCCTATTAATTAAGGGCAGAAATGGGAGCACATTTTTTATTAGAGTGTTCCTTTAACATGACAGTCTCGCTTTAAGGCTAGGGTCAGACGAACGCAGTGCGAACGCTTGTGCAGCCACACTTTATCACGGCCGTAGTAGCAGCAAATGACGGCCAATGAAAAATAATTGGCCAAATGTTGTCTGCAGCATCTACCCTATTAATTAAGGGCAGAAATGGGAGCACATTTTTTATTAGAGTGTTCCTTTAACGTGACAGTCTCGCTTTAAGGCTAGGGTCAGACGAACGCAGTGCGAAAGCGCGTGCAGCCACACTTTATCACGGCCGTAGTAGCAGCAAATGACGGCCAATGACGGGCAATATACGAAGTACGGCCGCACGAAAGTGCGGCCGCGCAACACAAGTGGCAAGCGAACACATTTTTTCGAGAACGTGAAACCGCTAGTACTGACGTACAGAGTGTGCTGCGTCCGCTAGCGGCGTGTGTGCTTGATTAGGAGACGTCAGACGCTGCTCATGTCCGGCCAACATAACGTCCAGACGCAAAAAGTGTTTTATTGATGATCCGTACAAAATCACGGACAAAAATGCGCATCGTATGACCGCTATCGCGTATTCCGTGAAAAAATACGTCCATTTGTTCGAACGCACTTTTTCACGGACGACGCGAAAATTGCGTTCGTCTGACTCTAGCCTTAAAGCCCAGCCAGTTATGTTTTACAGCTTGGACATTATTTGAAGGGAACATCTCTATTAGTTGTGATTAGATTTAGCACTAATTTAGTCACTGATATTTTTACTGCCAATACTGGAAACAAAGGGGAAAATAGTTTGTGGTAATTGCAGCTTTGGTTGTATTAATTTCTGAAAGAACATTAAGCTCCTCATGCACACATATCAGGAACCATGTACCTTCAACTGTTCTGAATGAAGAGATGTATTGGTTAAGCTTATAGTATGAGGGTGGTTGCTTTTGGCACCGGTACTGGTTTGGAATGCAAATCAGACTTTGGGTCTAAGTTAGTGCTTTAGTCTAATCGCTGTGATTACATTGTGTTCAATCCTTCTAATAAAGAATCATTGCTCTCTGGAGAGATAATAGAGGCCAGTTATACCGGGGAACTCCAATAGAAAAGTTTAAATTGCGAAAAAGAATCAGATACATGTTTACATATCTATACCATCAGAATAAGTAGAAAGCAAAACAAACTGAAATTAATACTGGAAAATCACACAATTGGAAAGCAAATGTGAGACTGATAGATACACAAAACACCGCAAAGCTCAAAGTCATCCTGACTCTCTGGCTGTTTTTGGTGAGTGTACACGTATTTTATTACACCCAGAAATACTATTTTAAAGCAACCTATGCCTTTCTGCATGAAAGACTGTGGGAGCATGAACTTATAATGGGCATCAACCAAAGTCATACTGGAGGTGGCTTAGAGCAGTGGTTCCCAACCCCAGTCCTCAAGTACCCCAACAGGCCACGTTTTCCAGATATCTGAAGCACAGCACAGGTGATATGATTTGCTGCTCAGTGATTGCAGGTTTCAGTCTGCATTTCCCCAAGGTAATCCTTAAAACCTCCCCTGTTAGGAGTAATTGAGTACCGCGGTTGGGAACCACTGCCTTAGAGTACTGCGGCCAATGTGCAGCCCATCCACCATGAGCCCCATCAACTGGACTGAAGAAGGGTGTCAAAGACCTTTTTGCCTTTCAGATATATAGTTGTATATATGCGTGTATAATGTGACCATCCACAATCACACATATGTTACGTTTTGTAATTATATAAGTAAACAATGCCAATTAAAATGGTGAATTCTACTTGATGATCCAATGAAAAACCTGTTTACCATTACAGAGTCAAGAAGAAATTGGGAGCAGTGGGAAAATTCTCCAAGTGGGGTTTCTGTTTGTCTTATTTTGGTATTTTGGATAAAAAAAATGGACATTGATATAGACATCAGTCTTTCTTCAACCCAAATGATTATGTTACTTTAGAGTGATGTAGCAAAGTCATTGTGCACATTGTTACCATACCATTAACAGCAATCAATTTGGGATAGAGCTCATATATAACCTTTTGGGGTTAAAATAATGTTAGGATATTAGGTTATGGCTGGGGGCGTTGTCTGGCTGAGGAATGTTGGACATGTCACATTCCACATTCCCTAGTATACAGATACCCAATCTGTCCATTTTAATCCAAAAACCCAGTTTAGTACCGACACAGGAGGGACGTGAGAGCTGAATTTACAACTCTGTAATCCAAGCGACAATATTCTGTAGAGCATTTGGGCAGCAATGATCTGAATCAGCCATGGTCAGAATCAGAATGTAATGGTAAAGTTGGAATGCAATTTAGTTTTGTAATGTAAAACAAAAATATATTCATTGAATATTTTATGTGTGCCATTTAGAGTAACGAAACCCCAAAATGTTGCAATGGATGGTTTATACATTGTGAGTAAGTGATATACTCTGCAGTAGATTTGCTTGCTCCTCCTCTCCTCAATTCTGTAAGACCCCCATGCTACCAGCTTCAGCCCTGGCACACACTCCAGACACGCTAACTGCAAAGATGCCCACTCACTGCAGAGCATGCCTGTAGGAAATCTCACTCTGAAGCTGATTTCATTCCTTTCAAGTTTATTCTGCAGTCATACAACTCTGCCCTTTACTTGGTCAAACAAGCCTTCTTCTCATCTCTTATATCTAGTCTTTCATACAACCCCAAATGACTCTGGTCCACTTTCAACTCTCTCCTTTTCCCACCCGCACCTCTCCCCTCATCTGCCTTTAACATTCAGGAGGACCTCGCAGATTACGTCTTAAACAAAACTCACTATCAGAAGCAACATCCCGACGCAAACCAGTAATCTCCTACTTTCACTGCCATTGCTACTTCCTCCCAGCCACTGAGGAGGAAGTCTGGTCCGTACTGTCCTCTTCTTATCTCACTATCTGCCCATTCGACCCCATTCCCTCACATCTAATTCCTCTACTCTCCTCCATCCCCCCTGCTCTCACACATCTTCAACCTATCTCTCTCCATCGGCTCCTTCCCATCCGCCTTCAAATACGCACAGGTTACCCCTATACTAAAGAAACCCTCCCTCGATCCCAACTCTCCATCCAACTATCGTCCTGTATCCCTGCTGCCATTTACTTCTAAACTCTTTGAAAAACTAGTTTTCAACCACCTCTCCCTCTTCCTGTCCTCTAATTCCCTACTCGACACCTGCAATCAGGCTTTCGTCACCTACACTCAAAAAACTGCCCTCACCAAAGTCACCAATGATGTCTTAACCGATAAAAACCAGGGCCACTATTCTATTCTAATCTTGCTTGACCTCTTGGCTGCTTTTGACACGGTCAATAACCCCCTCCTTCTACAGACTCTCAGCCTCTGTGACACTGCTCTCTCCAGGATTGACTGCTCTCTCTCCAACAGGTTCTTCTGGGTCTCATTTGCTGACGACTACTCCTCTTCAATGCCCTTTATCAGTTGGTGTACATCAAGGCTCTGTTCTGTGTCCTCTGCTTTCCCCCAGTTACACCTCCTCCCAGGGCAAAATCATTAACAGCTTTGGCTTTAATTACCACCTCTATGCTGATGATACTCAGATCTACCTCTCCACCCCAGATCTCTCTCCTCCTGTCCTTTCCAAAGTCAGTGACTGGTTATCTGGCATTTCCTCCTGGATGGCCTCTCACCCTCTAAAGATTAACATGTCGAAGAATGAGCTCCTACTAACTCCTACCTCTAAAGCTTCCCCACATTCGACTTCTCTGTTATGGACGATGGCATCGCTATCTCCTCATCAAGCCAGGTTTGCTATTTCAGAGCTACACTTGACTCTGCTCTGTCCTTCATCCCCCGCATCCAGTCTATCTCTTCCTCCTGCCGCAACCAATTACGTAATACTTCCAAAATTCAGCCATTTGTTACTGCCAACACCACCAAACAACTCATCCATGCAATTGTAATCTCCCGTCTTGACCTTCGTAATACTCTTCTAACTGGCCTCCCTCTCTCCCCCTAAAATCCATACTAAAGGCCTCTGCCAGGCTTATTCAACTTACCTGCCGCTCTGTCTCTGCGAGTCCCTTCACTGGCTCCACATCCACTGCAGAATTAAATTCAAAATCCTTACCCTGACCAACTCCTCTCCCCGCTACCTGTCCTCATTAGTCACCAAATACACTCCAGCCCTCTCCCTAAGGTCAAATAAGGACTTGCCCTTCCAGGCATCACCTCTTCTCATGCTAGACTGCAGGATTTCTCATGCAAAACCCCCATCCTCTGGAACACTCTCCCTCGTACTGTCTGACTTTCCCCTAATTTCCCTTCCTTCAAACACTCCCTTAAAACATTCATATCAAGTGAAGCCGACCACCTGACTCACTAATACGCTTCATTGCCCCAACCAGTTCATCACTCTCACCTTGCAGTCCTCCCCTCCTGTTTCTCCTCCAACCCTTCTAGATTGTAAATTCCCATGGAAATAGGGCTCTCACTTCCTCATGTGTTGGTTTGTCAACTTTTGGTCGGTCTCAATGTATTGTAAAACTGTCTATAATGTACCCTTTGTTCAGCGTTTCGGCATATGTTGATGCTATATAAATAATAATAATATACTAAATAAGTATATATTATGTACATTAAATATGTAATACATGACACAATGTATGTTTTATGGGATGAGCTGCAACAATTATTGTCGTACAGGAAAGCAGCTTAGTGTAATTTTGTGATAATGGTCAAAGAATACACAGAGAGTGTGTAGTATGTGACAAGGGTACACAAACGGTGGAATACTGTACAGTAGAAAGCATGGATCACAGTACTGAACTGATATACAGTTGTGTTCAAAATTATTCAACCTCCAATGCTGTAAAGGGTTTTAGGGAATTTAGTGTACATTTGTAATTGTATTCAGAATTAAATCCTACAAGGACTTTTTAAAGAACCATATGCAACTAAAATGACATCAATTGGTTTTGTAATACAGTAGTAAATGTTTCTTTTGTGAATTCTTCATTGACACAATTATTCAACCCCTTAAAGACTACCACTCTGAAGAACAGAGGTTCATTCAAGTGTTTTCAATCAGGTATTGTGGATGTCACGGAGCAGCAATAAAGCATAATAAGCACCAATTAGGCAGCTTTAAAATGACTGTGATACTCAGCTCCTTCTAGACATTTACTGGTGTGGTTACAAACATGGTGAAGTCAAGAGAATGGTCCAGGAAGACAAGAGAAGAGGTGATTACTCTTCACAGGAAGGGCAATGGCTATAAGAAGATTGCAAAGAATGTTAAACATACCAAGAGAGACCATAAGAAGCATCATTCGCAAATTCAAGGCAAAGGGCACTGTTGAAACGCTACCTGGTCGTGGCAGAAAGAAGATGCTGACTTCGACTGCTGTGCGCTACCTGAAGCGTAGAGTGGAGAAAAGTTCTTGTGTGACTGCTGAGGAATTGAGAAAAGATTTGTCAGATGTGGGTACTGAAGTTTCAGCTCAGACAATACGGCACACTGCGTAATGAAGGCCTCCATGCCAGAACTCCGAGGCGCACCCCTTTGCTGTCTCCAAAGAATAAGAAGAGTCGACTGCAGTATGCCAAAAGTCATGTGGACAAACCACAGAAGTTTTGGGATAGTGTTCTGTGGACTGATGAAACAAAATTAGAACTGTTTGGGGCCATGGATCAACGCTATGTTTGGAGGAGGAAGAACAAGGCCTATGAGAAAAGAACACCTTGCCTACTGTGAAGCATGGCGGGGGGGTCAATCATGCTTTGGGGCTGTTTTGCTTCTGCAGGTACAGGGAAGCTTCAGCGTGTGCAAGGTACCATGAATTCTCTTCATTACCAGGAGATATTGGATGACAATGTGATACAGTCCGTCACAAACCTGAGGCTTGGGAGACGTTGGACCTTTCAACAGGACAATGATCCCAAGCATACCTCCAAGTCCACTAGAGCATGGTTGCAGATTAAAGGCTGGAACATTTTGGAGTGGCCATCGCAGTCACCTGACTTAAATCCGATTGAGAACCTCTGGTGGGACTTAAAGAAAGCAGTTGCAGTGTGCAAGCCTAAGAATGTGACTGAACTGGAGGCTTTTGCCCATGACGAATGGGCGAAGATACCCGTAGATCGCTGCAAGACACTTGTGTCAAGCTATGCTTCACGTTTAAAAGCTGTTATAACTGTAAAAGGATGTTGTACTAAGTACTAAGATTGAATGTCACTTGGGGTTGAATAAAACTGATAATGATGTGAGCACAGAAAAGACATTTGTGGTTATTTCATTATAAATGTTATGTTATATTTGTCTGACCTACACGTGCCTCTTTGATTTAATTGTAAGCAAGATGACTGAATGATCAAAATCAATGTCAAACTGGCCAAAACACTCAATTTCAGTGGGGGTTGAAAAATTTTGAACACAACTGTGTAATGTGTAAATGTGTAACAAAGGATACCAAGAAAGACACAGCTTTAAAGAACCATGTTCCCATCTTACTATCAAAGGAAAAATGATGAAGACAAAAGGAATGAGTTTCTAAATGTGGATGCATCCTCTCTGTTCTCATATCACTGACATGTTATGCCTTTTGTGGGCAGACAAAGCTAGAAATAACCAGCCCTGTACACTGATACTAGAAAGTCTGGGGGCCTGTATAATAATATGAAACTGTATTAAGTGGGAAGAAGAGAGAGTGTGAGAGAAAACCAGGAGAGAGCGTAAGGTGCTGTGCAGAAGGCACAAATTGAGCAAAACATGTGAGATCTGGACTCTGCTGCTAAGGCTGGGGTCAGATGAGCGCACTTGGTGCGCCTGTACTGACGTGACTTTCGGCGTCCGTTGCAGCGTTTTGACGCTTTGACAGCGGCAGTGCTGCGTCCGTGCAGCAAGCCTCCCCATCAAAGCACTAGGATGTGCGTTGACAGGGCTGCAAAGCGCGATCCTCCGTAGGAGGATCGCGCCTTGCAGCGCTGAGCGCACTAACTGCGCTCAGTGCACTAACTGCACTCAGCGAGGTGTCCAGACGTGCGTCGAGTGGAAGGAACGTCCACTCTCAAGGACGTTCCATCTGCTCTTCAAATACGCTCGTCTGACCCCAGCCTTAGATGGAAAAGAGGGTATTAAAAGAAAAATAAAATGTGATGGAAAGAACAGAAGAAGAGGGAGAAAGAGACACCTGGAAAGGTCAATTTACCGAGATGAGGAACATCAATTGGGTACTCATGTCAATGAAGTAGCAAAGCAATAACGTTACAAATAAAAGTGAGGGGAAGCAAGAGGGAGATCAAAAGGTGAAGTGCAGTGTAAGAACATGTAGAAAGGGAAGAAAATGTAAAACAGTGAACAAAGCATGATAATTAAGCATGCCAATGGAAATCTAATGTGCAAATGGCATTAGATAGCAAAAGGGAGGATGTGAAGGACAGAGACAGGGTGAGATTTATTATGCAGAAGACAAACACTAAAGGGAAGAGAATAAAACATTATGATCTTATATTGAGACATGAAGAATAATAGAGAGAGGCCGTGTATGTGCATGTGTTAATAGCAGCTGCTGTTGTCCAGGACATCGAGTAATCCCTGGCTCAGTTTTGGGTGATCTGGGCTTTAGCAGAAGCATCTATGTTATTTCAGGTCTGGAACATGGGGAGAAAGGGGAGGTGTTCTGTATGCATGGGATTAAGGGGATATATGGTTTTCAAACTGGTCTATATACAAGCCTTTTAACTTTTCAGCTGTGATCATTTAGAGTTTTTTTTAACCCACCATGCACAAATTACTTTCATGCCAAAATATCACATTCTCTTAAACATTGATTCCCCAAGCATATGCACGAACATATAAAAAGATATAAGTGATTTTATTCAGATAAATTTACTGATCAATCAATGTTTCGATCATCAAGAACCTTTTTTCTGTTTTGGTATTTGTGAACCTTCTGACATAGCTTTGTCCTGAACTACAAAAGGTTGCCCTATCGGGTTATTTGCAATGATGGACCTGTCTGACACTGAATCACCGAACTCCTATCAATGGCAATGAAAGTGGTTTTGATAATTCTGTTTCTTGATTTAGAAAAAAGTTCACTGAAACCCATTATTGGTGGTGTTATGCAAATTAAGTGTTACATTTTTTATTTTTACAAAATATTAAGTTGTACCGGCTGGGTGGAGTAGAGGTAGCATTACTGCTCTATAACTGAGGAGATTGTGGAGACACAGGTTCAAATCCTGGCAAGAGCACCTCTCCAGTAAGTGTCCTTGGGCAAGACACCTAACGGTACATACTCGCTACCCAGGACATACTTGAAAACGAGAGAAATCTCATTGTATCCTTCCTGGTAAAATACTTTCTCAAAAAAAAAAAAAAATTCTGTATATGCTGATGTTATTCTGTAGTTTGATCGTTATATATATATATATATATATATACATATACAGTCAGGTCCAGAAATATTGGGACATCGACACAATTCTAACATCTTTGGGTCTATACACCACCACAATGGAGATGGAATGAAACAAACACAATGTGCTTTAACTGCAGACTGTCAGCTTTAATTTGAAGGTATGTACATCCAACTCAGGTGAACGGTGTAGGACTTACAGCAGTTTGCAGATGTGCCTCCCACTTGTTAAGGGACCAAAAGTAATGGAACAGAATAATAATCATAAATCAAACTTTCCCTTCTTAATACTTGGTTGCAAATCCTTTGCAGTCAATCACAGCTTGAAGTCTGGAACGCATAGACATCACCAGGTGCTGGGTTTCATCCCTGGTGATGCTCTGCCAGGCCTCTACTGCAACTGTCTTCAGTTCCTGCTTGTTCTTGGGGCATTTTCCCTTCAGTTTTGCCTTCAACAAGTGAAATACATGCTCAATGGTATTCAGGTCAGGTGATTGACTTGGCCATTGCATAACATTCCACTTCTGTCCCTTCAAAAACTCTTTGGTTGCTTTTGCAGTATGCTTTGAGTCATTGTCCATCTGCACTGTGAAGCGCCGTCCAATGAGTTCTGCAGCATTTGGCTGAATGTGAGCAGATAATATTGCCCGAAACACTTCAGAATTCATCCTGCTGCTTTTGTCAGCAGTCACATCATCAATAAATACAAGAGAACCAGTTCCATTGGCAGCCATACATGCCCATGCCATGACACTACCACCACCATGCTTCACTGATGAGGAGAGTATGCTTAGGATCATGAGCAGTTCCTTTCCTTCTCCATACTCTTCTCTTCCCATCACTCTGGTACAAGTTGCTCTTGGTCTCATCTGTCCATAGGATCTTGTTCCAGAACTGTGAAGGCTTTGTTAGGTGTTGTTTGGGAAACTCTAATCTGGCCTTCCTATTTTTGAGGCTCACCAATGGTTTACATCTTGTGGAGAACCCTCTGTATTCACTCTGGTGAAGTCTTCTCTTGATTGTTGACTTTGACACACATACACCTACCTCCTGGAGAGTGTTCTTGATCTGGCCAACTGTTGTGAAGGGTGTTTTCTTCACCAGGGAAAGAATTCTTCGGTCATCCACCACAGTTGTTTTCCGTGGTCTCCCAGGTCTTTTGGTGTTGCTAAGCTCACTGGTGTGTTCCTTCTTTTTGAGAATGTTCCAAAAAGTTGTTTTGGCCACGCCTAATGTTTTTGCTATCTCTCTGATGGGTTTGTTTTGTTTCTTCAGCCTAATGATGGCTTGCTTCACTGATAGTGACAGCTCTTTGGATCTCATCTTGAGAGTTGACAGCAACAGATTCCAAATGCAAATAGCACACTTTAAATGAACTCTGGGCCTTTTATCTGCACATTGTAATTGGGGTAATGAGGGAATATCACAAACCTGGCCATGGAACAGCTGAGAAGCCAATTGTCCCATTACTTTTGGTCCCTTAATAAGTGGGAGGCACATCTGCAAACTTCTGTAAGTCCTACACCGTTCATCTGAGTTGGATGTACATACCCTCAAATTAAAGCTGACAGTCTGCAGTTAAAGCACATTGTGTTTGTTTCATTCCAACTCCATTGTGGTGGTGTATAGAGCCAAAGATGTTAGAATTGTGTCGATGTCCCAATATTTCTGGACCTGACTGTATATACATATACCACAAATTTATGTATGGAATGTTAATGCATTTTGAGTATAATTGTTTCTGATATTCTTCATCTACAAGAATCATCCAATTGTGGAATCATATGTTTAACCCCTTAGTCGTCGGTCCGCGATTCGGCACCAATCAGCGCCGGATTACGGACTGCACCCGAATGTGGCTGTCATCATGGATGTCAGCCAAGCCTCCACTGACATCATCACTCATGGGCGCGATGATATCAGTTAGGGAATTTACCCTTAGCTGCCAAGGGGTTTCCCTATGGAAACCCTAAGGTGGAGATAGGGGGGTGTCCTTTGAACCTGTCTGACTCCCGATTGGTGGCAGTTTCAGCTAGAGGGTGGTGTTTGGTATCATTGGAAAAAACAGAGCCTGGCCTTTCTAATGATACCAAACATGATCAGGTTAAGAGTTAAAAAAAAAAAAACTTTGTACTACTGTTCATATTTCAATTATAATGTGAACAATGATGCTGCAATAACGATTTTTGTTTTCAGTTTTAGTTAAATTTGGATATTTTCTCAAAAACGTAAAGTAAAAGGTTCCCATTTCCAGAGGCGGCTCTAGAATATTTGAGGCCTTAGGAAAAACTTAAACATGAGGCCCCACTAACGGCTATAATGAAAAAAATGCACGCTTGGGCCTGGTGCTGAGGCTTTTGGTGGGCCTGGTGCTGAGAATTTTGGTCGGCCTTTTAATAAAAATAAAATGAAAAATAACAGGTATCTTACGTTGAAGCTGAGCCATTGATTTCACGGATTTTGCAACTTGGTAATAGAATAATTTCCATTCACAGTCTCCTCTCTGCTGTCTGAACAAGAAGAAATACACGTAGACACAATTGGCAATATTACAAAGTTGGTGCGGAGGCTCGGGACAGACGAGCGCAGTGTTCACGTCCATATTGCCGCACATTTTAACGTCCGTGGTAGCATACAATTATAAATCAATAGAGACCACACATGAAGTACATCCGCCAGTGGCGGAAGTACCAGGGTCGCAGCGGTTGCAGTTGCGACCGGGCCCTGGCATTCCGCCACTGAAGGGGGGCCCAGCGCCGCTGCCAGATTCCGGCAATCAGTGCCGGAATCTGGGAGCCGCGCGCTGGCCGTCCCTCTCCCTACGCGAGCGGCCGCTGACATGCAGCTTGGCCGCTCACGTGGGAGAGAAACCACCTGACCAGCGCACGAGACCTCGCGCTGAGCAGGTGGTTTCCGGCGAGCGGCCAAGCTGCATGTTTCCAGCGGCCGCTCGCCAAGGAGGAGAAGACGCCGGCGGAGCCTGCCCTGCCTGGGGCCAGCAGAGCAGGTAAGAGCTGGGCTGGGGCCAGTATATCCATGAGCTGGGGGGCAGAGCTGGGGCAGTATATCCATGATGAGGAGCTGGGGGGCAGAGCTGGGGCAGTATATCCATGATGAGGAGCTGGGGGGCAGAGCTGGGGCAGTATATCATGAGCTGGGGGGCAGCGCTGGGGCAGTATATCCATGAGCTGGGAGGCAGAGCTGGGGCAGTATATCCATGAGGAGCTGGGGGGCAGAGCTGGGGCAGTATATCCATGAGCTGGGGGGCAGAGCTGGGGCAGTATATCCATGAGGAGCTGGGGGGGCAGAGCTGGGGCAGTATATCCATGAGGAGCTGGGGGGGCAGAGCTGGGGCAGTATATCCATGAGGAGCTGGGGGGCAGAGCTGGGGCAGTATATACATGAGCTGGGGAAGAGCTGGGGCAGTATATCCATGAGGAGCTGGGGGGGCAGAGCTGGGGCAGTATATCCATGAGCTGGGGCAGAGCTGGGGCAGTATATCCATGAGGAGCTGGGGGGGGCAGAGCTGGGGCAGTATATCCATGAGGAGCTGGGGGGGCAGAGCTGGGGCAGTATATCCATGAGCTGGGGGGCAGAGCTGGGGCAGTATATCCATGAGCTGTGGGGCAGAGCTGGGGCAGTATATCCATGAGCTGGGGCAGAGCTGGGGCAGTATATCCATGAGCTGGGGGGCAGAGCTGGGGCAGTATATCCATGAGCTGGGGGCAGAGCTGGGGCAGTATATCCATGAGGAGCTGGAGGGGCAGAGCTGGGCAGTATATCCATGAGCTGGGGGGCAGAGCTGGGGCAGTATATCCATGTGTTGGGGCAGTATTTCCATGAGCTGGGGGCAAAAATATCCATGTGTGAGCTGGGGCAATATATCCATGTGTGGCCTGGGGGCAATATATCCATGTGTGGTCTGGGGGCAATATATGTCCATGTGATCTGGGGGCAATATATATGTCCATGTGAGCTGGGGCAATATATATATCCATGTGAGCTGGGGCAATATATATATCCATGTGAGCTGGGGGCAATACTATCTTTATTATATTGCAGGAAAAAAAAGGTAAAAATATGGATTTTTTTTGGGGGGTTGGGGGGGCCCTTCATGGATTCTTGCACCGGGGCCCTCAGGTTTCTAGTTACGCCACTGACGTCCGCACAGAAATGCGGACGCACAACAGACGCGGCAAACGGACGTGCAGTTAGGCAAGAACGTAAAACCGCTAGAACGGACGTGCAGAGTGCGACACGTCCGCATAGCTTTGTGTGTGAGTGATGGAATGTAGTCAGACGGACTGCATTTTTGACGGACAAAATGGTTTTTCATATTAATTTTTTTTCCCTTCTACATCAGTCCAAAAAAACATCAGTCACAAAAACAGACCACGTGGCCACTACCTTGTCGTCAGTCACAAAGTACGTCCGTTATGCACAGATGGGCAGAATGCGTTTGTCTGACCCTAGCCTAACTTAACCAGAGCTGTTGTAAACTTAGCATCCCCACAGACTATAATGGCTCTGGTAAGTTTACAACAGCTCTGGTTAGGTTAGCAGGTTTGTAATATGGCCCAATTACTGTAATATGCCATAAATATGTCCCATGTATCAATGATGTAGAGGTGATGGAGGAAAGCCTCATTACACATTGATCCATCTAAAACACAAGCTGCTTCACCGCTGCAAGGAGAGCGGGGGTCCATCAGACCCCTGTATTTCCATTCGTTAAACCCCCACAAAGTCACTTTAGGCGTCATTGGACAGGTCAGAGTCTGGCCTTTCTAATGATACCAGACATGACCTTGTAAAATGTCACGAAAAAAACAACACAAATATAAAATAATTTTTTATTTTCTTTATTTTTCGTTCCAAAGCAATTTCATTGTCCATTTGTCACGTAAGAATGTTGTTTTGGGCACAATTGGTGCACTTTAAAATCCCAATTTGCCGGTGGAATTCTGGCCTTAAGCACACCCATCGTTACCCCATAATGATAGGCAGGTGGTGCCCGTCGGGAGGTGTTACCGCTGGTGGGACGTACTAGGATGCCCTGCTGCCAGGTGCTGTGCATACAATACAGGCGCCTGATAATGAATCCAAAAGATATTATAGTGGCACTCTGAAAATCATTTATTTACATACTATCTCCATCAATGCTGAAATTCTGACATAATACTAAATGCTGTAGTTTTAGTTGACGTAAGCGTTCTTCAGAATTTATGGGACCCTTTGAGAAGTCTTGCAGGGCATTGTCAAATTCACATAATGAATACAGATACATATAAACCCAGACACATCAGACCTCAGAAATACATGTATACCGAGACTCACACAGGCCTCCAGATACATGTATACCCAGACTCACACAGGCCCCCAGATACATGTTTACCCAGACTCACACAGGCCCCCAGATACATGTATACCCAGACTCACACAGGCCCCCAGATACATGTATACCTAGACTCAAGCCCCCAGATATCTGTATACCCAGACATCAGACCCCCAAATATTAGACCCCCAAAATCAGACCACCAAGATATCAGACCCCAAGATCAGACCCCAAAGATATCAGACCCCAGATATCAGACCCCTAAGATATCAGACCCCCAAATCAGACCCTAGATACAGCTTACCTTGACCCGGTGAGAGTGATCCATGTGCCAACTGGCAGGCATGGGTGGCAGACGTCTGGCGCGCCCGCTCTGATATCATCAGAGGGGGCCATCAGCCAGCACACCCTCTATGATGTCATCAGACTGGGCTGGTCAACATCTTAGATTCTCCAGTACCCAGGCCTAGGTAGGCCGCAGTGACTCCGAGTCCTGCGGCCTATACAAAACCACAGCTGCCGCCGGAGTGATTGATTAGGCGTCCGCAAGGCCGTGAGACCTTAGGAGGCAGCCTAATCGGAGAGCCGTTACTGCCCATTTCTAATTTTTTTTTAACAAGCGTACCCCATAGAATATATATCCGCAAAAGCTCGGATGATAGAATGTGAAAAAAATATATACGCTGTAGATGATTGAAAATTCACATTTTTTTTTTAAATTTCTAATACTACTGCAAAAATAGAAAGTGGATTGGCACTGTTATCGATTTACAGATTAAAATAATACATTGTCAAACATGTGCTGCTCATCCAATAGTGTGTACCCCTTGCACACTGTAATAATATATAGCAGAGAAAAGAAGAGTATTAGCGCACTTAAAGGCCAAATAATCAACCATGGTATAATAAGCCACAACACTGTGTGTAAAGTATAGTATCTCCAAGAAACTTATCTTATATTGGAAGCAACTGATTCTATACAGCAGTGGTTCCCAACCGCGGTCCTCAAGTACCCCTAACAGGCCAGGTTTTCCAGATATGTGAAGCACAGGTGATATGATTTGCTGCTCAGTGATTGCAGTATTCAGTCTGCATTTCCCCAAGGTGATCTGCAAAATCTGGCCTGTTGGGGGTACTTGAGGACCATGGTTGGGAACCACTGCTATACAGTATACAATGTATCTATATCATAAAATGAAACAGAGACTATCACTGCGCAGCGTATATATTGCACCAAAGCAGTTCAATTTATACAAAATTACTGGTCTCACTCTCAAATAGGGAGCCTTTTATGCACGGCTCCGTCACTACGTATTTGGGCCAATATAGGGGGCCTCGTTCCATTGACTCCCGCTTCAATGGTTTCCACTCAGCTTTCTCTCTTATGTAGGTTCTCGGCCTCAAAAGATAAACAGCATACACATTGTGCAAATCCCACACTGACAAAACCACAAATATAGTGATATCTTGTCACACTCACATGTCCTTGAGCCTCCTGGTTTAGGTGGCTCGGTAGCATCATATCTGGCCCACTTAGTAGGGGTGGAGGGTCCTGCTGGTAATACGGAAGAGGAAAAAAATATTCCAACTCAAGCTGCTGATACAAAGGCTAGGCTGGAAAAGGGCTGTTGATGGCAAGCCATCAATGGGAAAGGGCCTGCGCAACCTTTTTCCTTCTGCAGCTCCCCATTAACGAGTCAGTGGTGGTCTGGCCCAACAAAGGGCCCTATTACATACTTGGTGCTAACTTAACCAGAGTTGTTGTAAACTTAAAACCTCCATAGGCTATAATGGCTCTGGGAAGTTTACAACAGCTCTGGTTAAGTTAGCACCAACTATGTAATATGGCCCAAACAGGGCTTAATTTGTAAGGGATCCTGGGGGAACAGGGTCTGGGACCTCTCGGTTTTTGACTCTATGTTCCAGATCCTATTTCAGCGGATCCGGTACCTTGTGTGGTATAAAAACCAAAACTTTTAATTTTAGATTATTGCCATAACTTTTATGTCATGGAAATTATTAGTGAGTTGGCATTTGAGTTCATGACATGTTGCGTCCAACAAAAAATTCTGACTTCTAAAAACAAAATCACTTAACATTTGAATCTGATGCATCGTGTTCTGTACATGATCTGGGACCTAAGCCCACCTCGTCATCCCTCTGCTCAAATATGCGCTTTGCATGTTGGCACCTTCCGATTCACACATTAAACGCTGCCACAACTAGTGAAGCCATTTGCCAAATTATTTTTGAGAAATAAAGATTTTAATAGTAAATACTAATAGAGCGGCTCAGTTGAAACAGAACCGTTAATAAGGAGTTACAGAGGGATATCGATTTCCTTTTAGTGGCTCTGTTAAAGGCTACGGGCCAGATCACAACTGCGATGCAAAGCACTGTCGAGCCGTACAGCGTAACAGCTCGAATGCTCTGCTTAACTTTAACTCTTCCTATTCCATCTGAGACACAAGCTCTCAGATGTTGCACCTGCTCATTCTACATTAACGTCTCCTATACTTTGTGTGGGAGATGTTAATGTACCCCCAGCAGATAGAGAATGAGCTATTTCAACCAGTGCACTCTCCATCTGCGACTGATGGTATTCTTAAATGAATAACCTTTCTCAAACTCTGGTGTTACGTGACTAAGCTACTGCACAATCACCTAACACATAAATTTATCCCCATCATAATAAGGTTGCCACCTTTCCTTCAAGCCAAACCTGAACACTCAAACGTTGCACGTATATTTTTTTTATATACACATGCAGGGCCGATGCTAGACTATATTGCGCCCTAGGCAAGACCAGCTACTTGCGTCCCACCCCCAGAAAAGATTGTCAACTGTTGAAATGTGGGGGGGGGGGAAACACACACACTGTGTGCACGGGGGGTTGACACACTGTGCATGGGGACCCACACTGCGGGGGGAACACACACTGTGCACAGGGGCCGCACACGGTCGTTCGGTGCCCATCTTACCCCTCCACTGGTTGGGCCCAGGATCAGTCTGTGCCTCTTTCTTCTGTGCCTTTTTCTTTTGCCTCTTTCTTTCCTCTGCCTCTCTCTTTCCACTGCCTCTTTCTTTTCTTTCCTCTGCCTCTTTCTTTTCTTTCCTCTGCCTTTCCTTCCTCTATCTCTTTTCTTTGCTCTGCCTTTCCTTCTGTTGCCTTTCTTTTCTCTCCCTCTTTCTTTTCTTTTCTCTGCCTCTTTCTTTCCTTTGCCTCTTTTTCTTTCCTCTGCCTCTTTCTTTTCATTCCTCTGCCGCTTTCTTTTCTTTCCTTTCTTTACTCTGTGCCTCTTTTTTTCATGCTCTCTTTCTTTCGTGCTTTTCTTTTTCCTTTCATCTGTGCCTTTCTTTCATCTGCCTCTTGTGGTGCCGTACATCATCTGGTGGCGCCTGCACATCACCATAAGACGCCCACCTTCTGCGTCGCTAACGAGGGTCCACTTTGCGAGCTGCCACCACTGGCTACACAAGCAAACAATGAGGAAGGGGGTACAATCAAGGAACCTGGGTTAGGGCTGTCTGCGCCCCTGGGTGTCAGTGTGCTCTAGGCGGTTGCCTAGTTTGCCTAGTGGAAGCACCGGCCCTGTACACATGCCTCTTGTCAGCTACACTCTGTCTCGGCGTCCTAACACAAGAGAAAACAGGAGGCAGTAGTGGATTGTGCTCTCCTCTGCACTGCGTGACAAGAGGGGAGTATAGATTCATTAAGTGATTTTTGCAATTTCGCTTCATACCTGTTTCTCTCAGAGCTTTTTTTTTTAAAAAAATGTAATACTGATTCCAGATGAGAATCGTGAGTGACAAGCTTGACATGGACTCATTTTGAGTTGAAATGTTGTCTGGCCCACTTGGGTGGAATAAAGCTCTCTTAATCCTGGAGTTGGGTGGTCACCACTTCCTCATACATTCTTCAGGGACCCCGGACCACAGACCCAGATACTGCTAATGGGTGGTATCCAGATATGTTTTTCATACTGAGAGAGACACAGGCAGACATTGATAAAGACACTTCCAGAGTCATAAACACACACATAAACTAACACAGATACACTCACAGGGTTATTCAAAGAGAGCCGATCTGGCCCTGAAAGGTAACCAAACACTGAAATTCAGCGTACGGTTACCTTTCTTGGCCATTCGGCTATTCAGAGAGCAGGCAGTTCGCCACATCTTGGCGAATTGCCTGCACAAACGGTGCCTGTTCGAAGGCACTGAAATCCCCATAGAGAAGCATTGCTTCGTCTATTCAGAGAACACCAAACAGCAGAGAAAAGATGCCGAAATGCCCCGCTGTTCGGTGGTTTCATTCGACAGATTTATCCATGCGATTCCCATAGATTTCAATGTTAAAAAATATTCCCGTTTTAATTCAATATCTGATAAACCGTTTAAAATTATATTCTGCAGTAAAAAGTCTCTTTATTCATAGATTTTTTTGGATCTTTTAGGCATTTACTGGTATTTTTTTTGCAAACTTTCTTTTCCGTTTTATTTTTTAAATAATTTTTTCCTTTTTTCTGAAACAGACCATTTTATTATCATTCATTGGATCTATGTAAATTCCAGGCATTTTCGTTCAGTGTTTTTTTTGCAAACAGCATTTCAAATCTCAAACTTTAAAGCGTACTGTTTTTTTTTTCCACCTCATTCGTCTGTGTGTCGGGTTTTTCCAGTGGCTGCTCTGCACTGTGATCGGCGGCTAGTCGGGTTTCTCCGGCGTATTTGGCGAGGTTAATCCAGCTGTTTTCTGCGGGGTTTCGGTGAGTGTTCGGCAGTGGCGTAACAACCGGGGGGGGGGGGCAGCCAGTGTGGGCGCCCCGGGTGCAGGGCTGAGGGGAGGCGCGGGCGGAAAACCCAAGGTTATTATGCCATTTTACGCGCAGTAAGTTTGTCCCTCATTAAAGATGGATTGGCCACGAGGTAGTAGGTCACGGCGGCTCGCCTGGCCAGGCACCAGGGCGAGTCACCTGGCTGGCAGTCAGCAGCACTCAGCCGCAATCTCGCGAGTTCACAAGATCCGGGATCTCGCGAGACAGCGGCATGTGCCATGTGTGACTGCGCGGTGGTTCCCGCACTTCGCAACGAGATGCTCGAAAGAAAGAGATGCTCGCCTGAGATGCTCGAAAAAGAGCACTGAAGTGAGTGAGCATTCTGAGGAGCCGCCTTGGGCTGCTCTGCACTGCCTGTATATAGAATTCTGGGGGTCCTCTTGTGCCTGTATATAAAATTATGGGGGTCCAGTGCCTGTATATAGAATTATGGGGGTCCAGTGCCTGTGTATGTAATTCTGGGGGTCCAGTGCCTGTATATAGAATTCTGGGGGTCCTCCTGTGCCTGTATATAGAATTATGGGGGTCCAGTGCCTGTATATAAAATTCTGGGGGTCCTGTGCCTGTATATAGAATTCTGGGGGTCCTCCGGTGCCTGTATATAGAATTCGGGGGGGGGCTGTGTATATATAATTCTGGGGGTCCTGTGTCTGTATATATAATTCTGGGGGTCCAGTGCCTGTGCATATAATTCTGGGGGGTCCTATATTTTGTCCCGGTCCGGGCCTGCTTATAACCAGAGTAGATGTTTATATAATGGGGGGGGGGAATTCTGCCCCGGGAGCTCATAACTCTGGTTACGCCACTGGTGTTCAGTGGGTTTACAGTGACTGTTCGGCAGGTTTGCGGCTGGTTTTCCCTGCACTATGGGGGGGCCTGCGGGGCTTGCTGAATACACCGCAGGGTCGGCGAAATAAGATCGCCGAATCGCTCCGAAGTGCAGGAAACTAAAAGTCACCGAATGTACAGTGACTTTTCGATTCTTTTTGAATAACCCTGTCAGACTTTCAAGTACATATAGGTATACACTCAGACACACAGTAACAGGTGCTCACAGGTATACAGTCACACAGGCTCTCACAGATATGCACACATGCGCACATTGCTATACACTCACTGGTATGCAGTCCGGGCCTGGTCCGGTGTGAATAATGTGTCCGGGTGGGCTGAAACCTGAACAATGATTACAAACCCGAGCTGTCCAGGTGAAAACTTGACAGATGGCAAGCCTAGCATAAGATCCCATACTCACCTCAGATGCCTTGGTGCAGAGTGCGGCGCGATACGACACTCCCTCACTCCGCCGGCAACTGGACACCTTTTCCTATCTATACTATAAAAGAGTAAGGGCTGGCGTGTCCGTCGCCAAACCCCTACTGCGCATGCGTGCGCAACCTGCGGCGGTTGGCTGCGTGCGCATCCAACGGCCGCGGCACGCGCACAGCCGGCGTGTGAGTGGGACAAAACAAATCCGATCCATTGGAGAGGCGCACAGCACAGCGCCTCTCCAATGGATCGGATTTGTTTTGTATATCTCCTCCGTGCACGGCCTGCATCGCCTTCGTGCCCAGCCTGCCAGCCATATTACCAGTCTGCCATGCACAATACCAGTCTGCCATGCACAATACCAGTCTGCCATGCACAATACCAGTTCCCAGCCATATTACCAGTCTGCCATGCACAATACCAGTCTGCCATGCACATTACCAGTCTGCCATGCACAATACCAGTCTGCCATGCATATTACCAGTCTGCCATGCACAATACCAGTCTGCCATGCATATTACCAGTCTGCCTTGCACAAAACCAGTCTGCCAGCCATATTACCAGTCTGCCAGCCATATTACCAGTCTGCCAGCCATATTACCAGTTCGGCAGCCATATTACCAGTCTGCCATGCACAATACCAGTCTGCCATGCACAATACCAGTTCGCCAGCCATATTACCAGTCTGCCATGCACAATACCAGTCTGCCAGGCATATTATCAGTCTGCCAGCCATATTACCAGTTCGCCAGCCATATTACCAGTTCGCCAGCCATATTACCAGTCTGCCATGCACATTACCAGTCTGCCATGCACAATACCAGTTCCCAGCCATATTACCAGTCTGCCATGCACAAAACCAGTTTGCCAGCCATATTACCAGTTCGGCAGCCATATTACCAGTCCGCCAGCCATATTACCAGTCTGCCATGCACAATACCAGTCTGCCAGCCATATTACCAGTTCGCCAGCCATATTACCAGTTTGCCAGCCATATTGCCAGTCTGCCATGCACAATACCAGTCTGCCAGTCATATTACCAGTCTGCCATGCACAATTCCAGTCTGCCAGCCATAATGCCAGTCTGCCGTTCATAATACCAGTGTCTCATAATACCAGTGTGCCTAAATACCAGCCTGCCATGCCATGCATACCACGTGCCATTAAATATACGCATATCTGCCGTTCATAATACCAGTGTCTCATAATACCAGTGTGCCTAAATACCAGCCTGCCATGCCATGCATACCACGTGCCATTAAATATACGCATAATGTATACGCTACAAAAAAAATGCCCGCCCAACACAATCTAAGGGGCCCCATGAGCTTACAATCTAAGGGGCCCCATGAATTTACAATCTAAGGGGCCACATGAGCTTACAATCTAAGGGGCCACATGAGTTTACAATCTGAGGGGTCCCACGAGTTTACAATCTGAGGGGTCCCACGAGTTTACAATCTGAGGGTCCAGTTCCCCTGAGTTTACAATCTAAGAGGGAAGAGGAACCTGCTCTAATATATAAATTCCTTTGTAATGCGCTGTCAGCTGTGCGCGCACCCATCAGAGCTGCTCAGTCGGCCCTCCTGTTGCGGATGGGATGGCGATGGACACGTTACAAACGTATTTATATAGAGAGATACTCTTGGATAGGACATTGAAAAAAACTATGTGGACGTGAATTCTGACCTGGCGACAACAACAATAGACTGCCCTCTGGGCAGGCTTTCCACCTAGTTTCTGACATATCAGACCAAATGTTTGTCATAGACACGCCAATCAGTCCACATTTATGTCTTTTCCTACTTTATGGACGCTTTTTATCTCACGATATAAGCATGAGAACTGTATCTGTTTACACTTGTTTATTTTGCAGAACAATATCTGTATTCTGCGCCACACATCTTTGTTTCCAATCTTTAATTTAGGTGGCTATGAGAAATTATTATATTTCAATCTTCAATTAATAAATGGCTTGTGAAACACCTACTAAAAACGAAGGGACAAAATGTGCTGCTTATGTTTATTAAGTTAAAGGAGAGGAAGGATGCAAACCTGCATCTCCTCTTCCCATTGTCAATGGACTCTTCCACAGGCAACATGAAATACTCAGTCGTGGCCAGGAGAGGGCGCTCGTGTTACACTGTTGGTGGCTTGTCCTAAAGCGCCAAGCAGAAAAAGAAAAGATCCGCAACGTGTGTTCCCTATCAACAGCATTGCACACGCGAATATAACGAACCTAGCCACTGCCTCATCCATACTGATACCAGTTCGTACAGATTAAATTTTTTGCCCAAATTAAAGATGGACTCCTAGCATTCGCGCAATCCGCACTCTTATTGACTGCATCCTCCCGTGCCGTCGCTATTGGTCGGTTCTGAACCACTGGCTTATGATTGGCTGTTTTCTGGAAACAGCCGTTGCGACTTCCGGTTTCCTGGTGGATGCGCGTTATCGATTGGTTATCTTTGGGAACACGCCTCCCACATGTTTTCTGCCTACGAACAAGCATGGCGGCGCCGGTGGTGAGAGCAGTGCTATAAACCTATGTCTTGTGTTGGCTAACAGAGCAGATTTGTACATAGATATGTCTCGCATGACATTTGTATGACTGTATGGTAACACGTGTTGTGTGTGTGTGTCCCCCCAGGTCACTTTCACCGAGGATCTCCCAGCTGCACTGAGCCTGCTGAAAAGCCTCCAGGAGCAGGTACACGCTTTGCAGAGGTGCTCCATGGCAGCCTTGAGATCTCGATAGACTGCAATAATAAATGGTCAGGGAATCGTGAGATTTGTAGTTTAGAAACATTTTTTTTGGGGGGGGGGGGTCGATATCCCTGCTGTATGGTTTCCTCTCTGGACCAGCAGACTTCACTATACCTATTCAGCTCCAAGACACGTGACTGGACACAGTAAAAAATGCCTGGTCTGTCCCCACAGGCCAGCACCTATGGATAGCGATAGATATACATATATCTATTTTTTTTTTCCCATGGGCGGTGATCACTATGCCAGAGTGACCCCCTACATACCCCCAGCAGCTGTTTGACACTGCTTTGTCTCTGTGTCCACATACTCCCCCCCCCCCCCCCCGGACTTGTTACTACAAAGTTTATTCTGATGCCAGTAGTTAGAGACAATCTGACATTTCATACTGTGCTGCAACATACCTGCGACAGCCTTCTCCCCACTTGGAAAGCTGTCAGATTTTGCTAGTGAGCTTTTCAAGAATTAGGTCCCCGCAAGCTAATGACTCACAATGTGCCTGTCTGGATTGGCTCTAGGGCAGTGGTCCCCATCCCTGGTCCTCAGGGCCCCTAACAGGCCAGGTTTTAAGGATTACCTTGGGGAAATGCAGCCTGAATCCTATCATTTGTGCCGTGCCTCAGGTATCTGGCAAACCTGACCGGTTAGTGGGGACCACTGCTCTAGAGTATCCCTTTCAGTGAGCTAGTAACTAGCACTCTACATTTCCAGTAAGTCTCGGTGTGCTTTATTGTGCTGTTAAAATCCTACTCTTTCTTTACAGGTTACCTCCGTTACAGCACACGTGCAGAATCTGACTCAAAAAATCCGAAATGGAATTTATCCTACAGAAAAGGTGTGAGGTGCTTCTATGCCACGTTCCTTCTAGAAAATGATGGTTTAGGTAATTCTGCTAACACTCGTACGTTGATGTCTTTCAGGGTCTAAGCTTCCTGGAGTTAAAGGATGAGCTGCTGCTTATGTATATACAGGATGTAGCCCACCTGATAATGGAGAAGACGTGTGGAAAACACATAAAGGGGAACGCAGCAATCTTGAGATTAGTGGAGATACGCACAGTAAGCAATAATATATATAACATACAACAGGAATAGCATGTTTCTGTCAGAACATTAATGCTTGTATTTAAGCAAGACAGAACAAAATGTATAAGGTTATGTTTTAACTGCTGTAGCACATTGTAAGGGAGGAGGTCTATGCTCCATAACAAAAGTGGGTTTCCAAGACCCAGCAATATCTTGCCAGTAAAATGTTAGGACCTGGTTCACCATATATAGTTGAACAGTTCCTAAACATGAATAAAATTCATAGAATGTTTTTAGTTTAATGAAGTAGCTCAGCCAGCAGGTTTACATAGGATTAGTTCCTGTTAGGGCTGAAACAACTATTCTCATTGTCAATTTAATCGATTCACACACTGTTATAGTCAGACTGCGTTAAATGTTATAACCTCAGATTCTCCTTCGTCCTGTGTCACCACCTCAACCTGCCTGTCACCCCTCTTTGGTCTAGAGCTGCCATTCTCTCCATTTGGTCCCTTCCCACAAACTCCCTCCCACACTCAGTTCAGTTTTTTTTGCCCAAACTCCCTCCCTTCCACCTCCAGACCCTCCTCCCACTCAGTTTGTTCATGAAATTATTGTAAAGGCACACTCTTAATAAGCAAAAATGGTCAAGCTGCGTGGAGTGCCCCTCGTTCTCATCTTGATTTTGTGCTGACATCATCATACAAATCTGAGCGCTTGTAGCAGCGTTGGTTTGGGGAGAAAGCAGAGATGGGCTTAAGCTGCGCATACAGCATCAATACATCACTGTGACCAGGTACTCATGTACCTTGTGTGTGAAAAGTATGCAATTTGCATATGTTTTTCTTTTAGCCGATGAATCAGCAAAATAATTGTTAGTTGCAGCTCTAGTTCATGTGCTCCTAGCTGTCACTGGGACTCTGGTGTACAATAACTCTAATTTAAAAAGGAACAATTGGCGCAGGTCACCTTATACAAGATTAACATACTGTGGCACATCAGATGCTGGTGGCGCCCCTTGAAATATTTAGATATGGGTTTGGCTGCCTTTAAATTCTGGAAGGGACTTTGCCAGCTGTGTTTTATAGAACTGCCTACTTTCCTTATCAGTTCTTAAAGACACTTTCTAGAGCAGGGATCTCAAACTCTGCCCCCCCCCCCCAGATGTTTATTTCCTACAATTCCCAGAATTCTTTGAAGGCAATAGATTGACAGAGAATCATGGGAGGTGTATTTCAGAAACATCTGGGGGGGGGGCTACAGTTAGAGATTCCTGTTCTAGAGGATCATGGACATTTACCATAACAGTCGTCTGACTGATCCTACAATCAGCCCTCATTCACTGCCTCCGACCACCATTGGTTGATTTCAGGCAATTTTTTTGTGACAACAGACTAGTGATCTTACCCATTTCAATAGGAGGTATTGGACGATGCTGGGACGTTCTGGTACAAGTTTACATGAACAAGATGAATTGGCAAAACCGGCCGCGGTTTAACTAAAATTGCCCATTCAGTGCAAAGCCCATAGGATTTAATGTAAAAAATATTTTTTTATTTAACAGCTTAGAAAAAGCCCTAATTGCTCCCAATCCCCCCCCCCCTTCTTTTTCTCTCACCACCTATTATTATTTTTTCTTTGCGAGCCGGCTGTATTCAGCATTGCCGGGGGGGGGGGGGGCTGCAACATGATGAGGTTTTTTTCTTATTCGCCGCTTGGCTCCACTCGACGGGGGGCTGTCCTTGGTCCTGAAACTCTGTTTCAGGACCACAGACAGTGTTTTTTTTTTTTTTTTTTTTCTCCCCATTCGGCAGCCTGGCCATCTGCTGATCGGAGTTGTCCATAAGCGCTTACAGTGGACTATCCTGATCACTCAATGGCATTGTTCGGTGACCAAGTCCTGCTGGGTGTAGTAGAGGTAACATCACTGCTCTGCGTGGAGAGAGCCCGTGGAGACATGAGTTTGATTCTGGCAACAGCACCTCTCCAGTAAGTGTCCTTGAGCAAGACACCTAACGGTACATACTCGCCACCCAGGACATACTTGAAAACGAGAGAAATCTCAATGTATCCTTCCTGGTAAAATCCTTTCACAAAAAAAAAAAGTCGGTGCCAGCCTTATGCTAGTTCCCCCCCCCACATTAATCCACAAAACTGTATCTCATGAGAAAGTAAAAACCTGCTTTTCAACATTGCAAATTTATTAAACTGAGAAATTTAAATTTCACATTGACATGTATTCAGACACTCTGCAATGTCACTTTGGCTCAGATTCATCCCATTTTTCTGGATCATCAATGAGAGTTTCAACACGTTGGTTCCACCTGTGGTAAATTCAGTTGATTGGATGTGGTTTTGAAAGACATAACTGTATAAGATCTTACGGCTGAAAATGTAAATCGGAGCAAAAACCAAACGTACTAGTAGTGTTTTAACTGTCGTGTTTTTTTTTTTTTTATTTTAAATCTAGACATACATGTTAAAGAAAAAAAAATCACCCCCTGAATAAAATTCAAAACGATTTCCTTTTATAAGCACCAAACAACCAGAAATTAAATTTTTAGTTCTAAATGGACACTACCACTTGCATAAGCTGTAACTAGATTACTTGTGCATTTACAAAAAAAACATCTTATGAAACACATGCTGCTGGTTATTTCCTCTTTGGTTAAGGTAATTGCATGTAAAAAGGAAAACTAATACTTAATCTATAGTATTTAACTGCTCATGAGGTGGAGAGTATGTTTAGATAAGGTGGCAGGGGGATCTATTGTTCTCACGGATAACAGATATGAGATAAGACACAGAACCTAAATCTAATCTACCCCATCGATGTCCGTTGAATACATCCCACACAATAGGATATTCTGTGGTCATTGCCACGCACTGAGGAGCAAGTGATGTAAAGATACTGGGGGCAGTTTACAACACAAAAGATCAGAAAATGCATTCACCCAGTGACAGAGTAATTATTTTTTAACATTTTTCAAATAAACAATGGGGTACAGAAAAAAAGGGGAAGAAACAAGTAATCATCATTGCATGTATGTAAGAACCGCATTACAGGATACAGTAGCAGGTTAGCACGGTCTTTGCACAGCAATTCGAAACTTTACAGGCATAAATACTCACACTTAAACTGGAATGAGGAAAAACAGCAGACATTTTGTACGGTGTTTGCAGACCGATTAGGTGAAGAAAACGGTAACATGTACATTCAATAGGGTTTTGTACAGTGACCTTGTGTCCCTCAATAGCCACGGATCTCGTACAGGAGCTTTAGAGTCCAATAGCTTAAATGCCAGCCCTTCGTACGAGCGGAAGATCGAGACGGTTTCTATGACTTCACTTATAGTGGGACTAGCCGGTTGCCTCCACTTTCTAGCAATCAATAACATTGCGGTTATAATTACATGATAATATACCTTTTTTATTTTGATTCCCCACTGTGCGGGGCAGCACTCCCATTAACATTGCTTCCAGGGTAAAGGGGATATCTCCTTCCAATAACTTAGAGTGCACCTGCTGCCAAAAATTCGTTAACGAAGGGCAAGACCACCAAATATGGATATAAGAGCTGGTATTTATTGAGCATCTCCAGCAGACTGGTGTTACCTTGTGAAAAGTGACTTAAGCGGGAGGGGGTGAGGTACCATCTATTCTCTAATAGTGTTACATTTTGGGATGCGCTCATATCAAATGACAATGCCTATGTGGAAGGTCCCTGTCCCATGCTGACTGGAAGGACCATGCTGGTGGGTTCACATCAACCATCATAGTAGCATAACTGGTCGAAATTAGTCGAGTGTGCGTCGTAGTGGATACAGCTATAGCCTCTATTCCCGTAAGTTCAGAAGTGTCTGCAGAGTAGTTTGTCAGAAGCCCCATGTGTGACAAATCGTGTTTAAGTTGTAAGTAGGAGTAAGTCAGGGAAGGCGGAAGTTGGTACCGCATCTGTAGTTGAGGAAATGTCAATAAATTATCTTTGAATAAATCCCTATGTCTGTGTGTACACCCCGGCTCGTCCATTTCAAAACCGGAAACGTCTGGAGTAAATATTGTAATACAGTTAACGGCGCTGCCAGGGATGAAGGCAGATGTCTAGTAATGAACTTCTTTGATTATCCCATATCCTCACGGCGTGATGTAGTAAGGTACTAGTAGAAAAGGCAGGTGGTCTGTCTTTTTTTAGCCATAATAAAGCAGAAATGTCATAAGTTGAGGCCAACGAGCTGTTAATCGTCACCCAACTAGGGGAAGGTAAGGGGTGATAGAATGCTAAAGTTGAGGCTATCACCGTGGCTTTATAATACATCGGGAAGTGAGGAGCCATAATTCCCCCCCTCTCTATCCCATCGGCGGTATAGCAAGTAGTTGGGTATTCTAGGGCGTTTACCCAGCCATATGTATGAGTTGACTGCTTTCTGCAGATCTTGCAGCAGTGTATCAGGGATAGGTATCGGTAATGTACGAAACAGGTACAGCCACTTGGGTAATAAGGTCATGCGCACCGCTGCCACCCGGCCAAACCAAGATAACCTGTTTTTTCCACCGGAATCGTAGGGTCTTAGTATCTCGCAAGGTGGAATCATAATTAAATTTAAGCAGCTTGTCATCGGTGCCAGTTTAATACCCAAATAAGTAACGTGTTGCGTACCCCAGACATATTTATAGGACTTCTTCAGGGAGGTTATTTCTGTATCTGTTAGACCAAACGGAAGGGCCTGTGATTTCAAAATATTTATGGAATGATAAAATACGCAGCCATAATCTCTCAACAGGGCGTGTAGTGTGGGAATGGAGGTGGATGGGGAGGTCAAAGATAGCGTAACATCGTCTGCGAATAAACTCCCTTTGTGTCCTAGGACCTACAGCCCTTACTCTGTCTGAGCAAGAGTCTAGCATCAAAGCATAGAGGGGGCAACCTTGATGTGTGCCATTAGTAATCTTAACCCCTTCACTGCTGAGGCATTTCACCGCTGTGTGCTGAGCTCATTTTTACCGCTTTCGCTCATCATGTTTAAATGCGATTTGAAGCCACATTTTATTATATATCCTTTCTGGCAGATTCATAATATATCATTATATGTATACGTCATGTCCTGCCTGTATATTATAACAAAAAATGCAATATGATTTGAATTTTTAATCATCTGCAGCGTGTAAAGTGTTTTTTTTTCTTCACATTTTATCACATGAACATTTGCGGTTATATTTTCTATGGGATGCACTTGTACAAAAATTAGAAATGGGGACTTGTTACATTTTTTTGGGGGGGGGAATTATGTGATTTTATTTAGCAAACGCACCCCATAGAAAAAAATCATTAGTGCAGCATCATTTTTCACATTATAATTCAAATGTGAACAATATTGCTGCATTAATAAAAAACACCTACAAAAACTTTTTGTTTTTTTAAATTATTTTTATTTTTTATTTACTTTGAACATGGTCATGTTTGGTATCAATCGAAAGGCCATGCTCAGCCTTTCGAATGACACCCTCCATGACCCCCTAGCTGCTTTTTTGGAGATATCGTGGTTCAAAGGAACCCTTTATCTCCACCTTGGGAAATCCCCGGGCAGCTAGGGGTTCCCCGGCTATCTGATATCATCACGCTATGCGCGATGATGTCGGGCAGTGAGGGGGAACCCGGGGTGGAGCCGCCGTCCAAGATGGCGGCCCCCACCAGAGCTAGGCTGCAATTTGGCGCCGCAAGGTGCTGAAGTGCGACCCGGTGCCTAAGAGTCTCCCCCTTTTAAGCGGTGCCTGGCTTGTGGCGCTGCTCCTTCCCGATCGGGAGGGAGAGAGATCCAAACGGATCCACCCCCTCCCTTCCAGGCGATCTCCCGGCATTGCCAGGGGTCGCCTGGAAATTGCGCGATAACGTCGGGAGGAACTTCTGGAGGGGCTTAACTTCAGCGTCTGAGGACGATGAAGTCAGACCGCCGCGGGACCCCGGACAGAGAGGTGAGTATCTCTACCAGGGCTCCCGCAAGAGGATGATGTGTGGGGCACATATAGCGGGAGTCAATGAGGACGTGCCCCACACGTCATCTGCAGCGAATGGGTTAAAGGGCCAGGACAAAAAACCTGAGCATAAAACGTTTGCTGCCGTAGCGCTATATAATGCGAGAATAGCTTTACAAATAGGCTCGGGAAACTCAAATTTGCCTACAGGGTTATTCAAAGAGAATCAAAGTCAGCGCACGGTCGGTGACTTTTCATTCTCTTGAATTCGGTGCGATTTGGTGATCCCATTTCAGTGACCCCCGTGGTGTATTCAGCAAGCACCACAGGGTCATCGTAGTGCAGGGAAAAGCCGCCGCAAACTGCAAAACATGATCTCTGAAAAGGCTTGACAAACCCAAAAAAGGAACTCTGCAGAAGCTTACACTAAATATAGTGAATAAAATCATCATTTTTTTTTTTTTTTTTTGCTGTGCCTCTCTGCAGGAAATCTAGCTAAAGGACAGGCCAGACCCCCCCCCCCAAAAAAAAAAACCCTACAACATTACATGCAACATGTTTTGTCTAATTAAAAAATGTATATCATTTTATTGTGAGGCGGCCCCCACCAGAGCTAGGCTGCTGTTGTAAATGGCATGCATGAGGGGAAAGGCTTGAAGGCTGCAAGAAAATCTGTTTTTCACACTGCAAAAATTGCACTGTTCTTGATTGCTAGGTTCTGGAGAAAATGCGTCCAATTGACCAGAAATTAAAATACCAAATCGATAAGTTGCTGAGGGCAGCTGTGACCGGAAGCCTCGGAGAGAACGACCCTCTGCGCTTCAAACCGAACCCCCAGAATCTAATGAGTAAGGTATGTTACTGGAAACACTCAAACGAATCCTCCAGGGAGTTGTTATCGGACACAAATATAACATCTATACATTCATATCCGTGCCACCTGTGCTGATTAGAGCTCACTGGTCTGTAATATTTATAATCTGCTACTCCTATTACAGCTGGAAGAGTCTGATGAGGGATCACATGATGAAGAAGCTGAGACTGGAACGGCCAAGAAAATGCAAAGCAAAGGCAGAAAGTACATTCCCCCTCGGCTGGCTCCTGTGCATTATGGTAAGGGGACACTCTGGGAATTCCCAGTTATGTGTAAGACTGTCTCTCAGGAGCTAGAGCCTTAAACGGGTGCACACTAAAGCGCAGGTTCCTGTGCTATTGCATGAGTTCATAAACCCGAGCCATACCTGTCAAAGAGACAATAAGAATTTGTACTACTGCCCAGGGGCCTTGCATTCTGATCACCCCGACAAGGCAGGTGACTGGCACAGTATTGAGCGCATGAGCCGCTAACAGATCCACCTGTATGTGGTCACTCTGCCATTGCAATCCTCATGCCTGCTGAGTTGCGTGTTCTCGAATCTATTTGTTTAAACTAAATCTTGATGCTGCTCAGGGTCTTTAATGACATGGCACGGTTTGTCTCTGTAAAGTTTACCATTTTTAATAAGCTGCAATGCCTGTGGATTTTAAAAGGAATGTCAATTATGCTAGAAATTTAGAACATTCAGCTACAAAACTAAAGCATGAAATGGTGAAATAGTATGTGGAGATGATTGGACAGTGGGTTACACAGTGACTGCACAAAAGACCATTGTTTTCACTATCTAATGTGCAGTATTTTAATTTTTCTTTGCCATTGTAAATTGATGTTTTGAAGGTTGCAAGTTTCTTAAGTGTGGAGCTTTTTTTTGGTTGTTGCTTTTTCGGTTTGGTCTTCTCCATGACCTTTTTGTATTATGGTAACGGATTTCCTTCTTTCACAGATGAAACTGAGGTAGAAAAGGAGCGCAGGGTCCTAGAGCGTGCAAAGAAGAGGGCTCTGAGCAGCTCTGTTATTCGGGAACTGAAAGAGCAATATACAGATGCTCCAGAGGAGATCCGAGAAGGACGAGCTTATCATATGATGCGCCATGAGCGAGAGGAGCAACACAGGTGAAAACAAAATCTGGATCTGGATGTGGATGTGTATATCACTAAGCTAGGTACTATTTACAGCTCTTGTGATCCATGGGTTGCTGTCTAATGGTTCATTTCCTACAGGACAAAATATGAGGAATCCATGATGGTGCGTTTGAATATGACCCGTCAAGAAAAGGCACGCAAAAAGAGAGCACTCTCAATGACATCACAGCTGAATTCTCTTACGCACTTTACTGATATTAGTGCTCTGACTGGAGGGGAAGGGAGAACTGAAGTAAGTGGAAGAAGCTGGTTATTTTACATGTAATATTGTGTGTGACATAAATGAATGGGTTAGGTAATGTAGCAATAACGTTGTCTGTTCCTACTAGGACTTGTTACCACCTTCTAAAAAATCAAGAAAAGGTCCCAAGAAGGGGAAAAAGAAGAGAGGTTTGTAATATTTCTTTTAATTTCATTCTTTGTCTCTTGTTACATCAGCCATCTCATTGTGATTTCAATTTCCTCTACAGGTTTCAGGAAGAGATAAATCTTAACCATAGCACAAGTCTGAATTGTGACAAACTGTCCCAGCGTGAAATCTCCAGACCTAAAATAAGGCATTTTACACCAATTTGGAGCAAGATGGATGATTAATGTAAACAAACTTCAGTGGACTTGTAAAGTAAATCATTGTTCACTTTCTTTCAAAGTCTATTCCCTAAAGGTGAAACTCGGAGAACTGGCAGAAGAGAACAATCTAGACCAACAAGCCGATTTGGAAAGTGAGATAATGGGAGAATTTTCCTGGTTTGGCTATTTTGATCTAGAATTTTCACTTCTCCATTTAGCATTGACGTTATCAGAGATGAACAAATATGCAGCTGGATTGGAATAAAATATTTTTTGTATTCTATATAAAAGGTTTAGTTTATTTAATGCCATAAAACCATGTTTCCATTTGTGTGTAGGCTATGAGCAGGAGCTAGACCGTGTGGCAATTTTAGATTTTTTTTTTTAAAGTGACAGGTTTTATTATCCAATGATCAAATATTCTAACGTTAAAATCTATTCAGAGGCGGAGGACGGGAAACCAAACCTGGCTATTATAGCTGCCCTTTGTTGTGGATCAAATATTGTGACAAATTAATTTGAATCCATTGAATTATGTAATTTTAATATTTTGAAATAAACCATGTCCTTTATGCATCGAAGAGGAAATTCTTGTTTAGTTCACCTTTTAGACTCCTTTACGTTTCTTTTGTGTTCTGTCCGCCCAACCAATTATCCCCAATGTGTATTCCACGTGTCTGCAATGGTGCCTGCCAGCCTCCGAGCTTGCTGCTAGCACAGACCTTGCCTCTCCTGGTAGAACAATCTTGTTGGGCTATTAGGAGGAGCTGACGAGATCGAAGGTATTGAGCGCAGAGAAGGCAGCGGATTTCAGACAACTTAAACACTGATCAGCGCTAAGTGAAAGTCAATATGCACAAGCGGGAAATCAATTCAGGGCAGAGTGAAACGGAGGGAGGCCATGAAAGGGAGGGGGAGAGACAAAATGAGTGCGCAACCCGCAGTGACAATGAAAGTGGAAAGGAGCGTAAATAAGTATGTAGAGCAATCCTGCATATATAGAAGCGTTTGTTATTTGGATGCTTGCCGACTTGATTCTGCTGCACCCAATTTTGCTGTATGTTGCGTGCAAGGTCTCTGTCATAGGCTGAGCAGACACAGTACAATTAACGGATGTGTTCCATAACATTCTGGAAAGGACTGGAGCAATCAAAAGACATTTTACAGCTTTTATTTTTTGTAAATTATACATCTAAATCAAAGATTGAGAGAGCAAGGGGATATGTTACGGCAATAATCGCCCTAAGAATGTCACGTAGAATAGTAGAACGGAAAGCCCCTTTTTAAAGAACATGGGCTTCCACCAGTTTCCTGTAATGTTCTGCTCGATTCCGCAGCAGGAAAGTTGACACTTTGCCTGGTACTGGTGACTCACTGAGCACTCCTGCAACAGAATAATAGTATGGATCTTTAACACCTTAATAAAAATTAGGTCCCCCCTCATCAGCAGTTTTATACTCCATTGTATGGAAAGATAAATATAAAAATGCACTAAAAGTGGTTTATAGCATGCATTGCACTTTTTATTTTATAGATTTAGTATCTGAGCACTCCATATATTTAAAGTATTTTACCAGGAAGGATACATTGAGATTTCTCTTGTGTGCAAGAGAATTCAATTTTTAGGGTACAGAAAAAGTAACATACATATGAAACAGAATAAGAAAGTCATGTTACATGTTTACAGGTGCATTTTGTATCCAGGTATATCAATAGAGCTCTCTTAAGTGACTTTAGACTGGGGGAAGATTGTTCCATATTTGCGGTGCTCTGTAGGAAAATGATCACCACTTTTTTTTTGTATTGAAAGTAAGGTGCTGGTCCTGGATTGGAGGTTATAGGATGAGGGAACTGCTGGGGGAAGCAGTCTATTCAGGTAGGGTGGCAGCTTCCAGTAGTGTCATTTTTGGAAGCTTACTCGTTAAGTGAAACTGGTATAGGAAAGAACAGTTCTACGTTACACAATGAGCCACAAGACTGGGTCCACATCCAGCAAAATAGGATTCCATCCACTACCAAGAGACTCTCTTCACCCTCATCTAATGTATCACCCCTCTCCTCTTGTAACTCTCGAGCAGAGTCCCCTCCTCCTGTTGTGTGTAATGTATGTATATTTGTTGTTACTGTCTCGTACAGCGCCACAGAACTTGTTGGCGCTTTTATAATGCTTGTAACTATTAAACACTAAATGGCACAACGATAAGCACAATACAAAAAAAATAATGTATACAGTCTAACCCAATTGGTTCAATTCACCATTCTAGTACACATTAATGCATCAATGTGTCAAAGCTCACACCTAAATACTATGAAGGAAAACAAACCCAGATGTAGACTACGAGTCAAATTGATATAAAAATGTGTACAAGCAGCATATAGCAAGAGAAGAAATAACAGACCAAAGATCCGCCTGAGGTACCCAACATTTCAGCGTAACCACTGCTTTCTGAATGGTTAAAATACTCAGATATTTATGTGGGGACCCATAAACATTGGCCCAGTCAGTGAAGAGGGGAAATTTTTTTTTTGCCACAAATACAGAACAAACGTGCGGTAAAGAAAGTCGCAAGCAGCCAGCAGCTCAATGGTTTTAAACACACGTCTGTTCTGTATTGATTTTTGCCCCCCCCCCACAGTGAGTGGGTCAAGGATTATGGGTCCCCACATAAATATCGAGTATCGTAACCCCTGAGGAAAGCTGTGGTTACGCCAAAATGTTGGCTACCTCAGACGGATCTTTTTGGTCTGTTATTTCGACTCTTGCTATATGCTGCTTGTACACGTTTTTATATCAGAGTCGAAATAACAGACCAAAAAGATCTGTCTGAGGTACCCAACATTTTGGCGTAACCACAGCTTTCCTCAGGGGTTACGATACGATATTTATGTGGGTGTCCCATAATCCTTGACCCACTCACTGGGGGGGGGCAAAAATCAATACAGAACAGATGTGTGTTTAAAACCATTGAGCTGCTTGCGACTTTCTTTACCGCACGTTTGTTCTGTATTTGTGCCAAAAAAAATTTTTTCCCCTCTTCACTGACTGGGCCAATGTTTATGGGTCCCCACGTAAATATCTACGAGTATTTTAACCATTCAGAAAGCAGTGGTTACGCTGAAATGTTGGGTACCTCAGGCGGATCTTTGGTCTGTTATTTCTTCTCTTGCTATATGCTGCTTGTACACATTTTTATGTCAATTTGACTCTGGTACATCTGGGGTTCTCTTTCGCATAGTACTTACGTGTGAGCTTTGAAAATTATATTGTTGATGCATTATTACTTGTACTATAAATTTGAATCCTTTGGTCAGTGTGCATAAGATTTTTTTTTGTATTGAGTTTATGGTTGTGCCATTTAGTGTTCTTATACTAAAAGTGAAACTGACCTTTGACAAGCCATTTGATTCTTTACACAGGCAGTCCCCCTTCCCAAAAACACTCGCTGTTTTACTTGGCACTCTGGGAAATGTATTAGGGATAGACCGATATTTTTTCAGGGCCGATAATCTGTATCAGTATTGGCCAGAAAAGGTGCCGATATTCTGTAAGTTTAAAGTTGTGAAAAAAACATCTGACATTATGCCATGAACTCAATGTGCTTAACATTTAAACATTGCATCACGTCCTTCATTTATTCAATTTAAGAATTTTAAGCATTTTTTTTACAAACGATAAGACCGTGTCTTTGGCGTTCTTAAAGATCCCTCATATGACCCTGTATGTAAGGGGTTCAGCAACCTTGGCCCTCCAAGGGTTCGATTACAAAGTTGGTGCTAACTTAACCAGAGCTGTTAAACTTAACCCCATAGCGTAAGTTTAACAGCTCTGGTTAAGTTAGTGACTTTTTAATATTGCCCCACATGTTTTGGAATTACATCTGCCATGATGCTCAGCTTCTCATTAGGTTCTTGGCGCCTCATGGGAAATGAAGTTCCAAAGTATCTGGAGGGCCCAGGTTGCTGACCCCTGCTGTAGGAAATAGACCCTGCATCTCCTGTTTAGGAAATTCCCTGCCAGATGGGATGGAAACCCCATTTCTGTTGCCATCACGCTCATGCGCAATACAGTCAGTGAGCAGGGGTTGTTCTGCACTGACTGCACTATTTAGTTACAAGATTTGATAATGCATTGCATTACCCTAGTCGGGCGACCAACTTGATCACCCCACTACAGACAACTCCATTGGCCGATCTGGGTCATCCACTGGAAGAGTCTGGACGACCCCGATCGGCCGCTGAATGAGAAAGAAAAATCATCTGAGTTTCACGACCAAGGAAAAAAACCAAACACGCCAGGCTGCGGGGGGTGGATTAACCCCCCACCCTGATGCTGCAATAGGTTTCAGCACCAGGGACAGCAACGCTGAATGCAGCTGGCTTGCAAAGAAAAAAAAGCGCCTTCATTTAAAGACTGAACCCTAAATTTCACCCAAAAAAAGTAAAAAGGCTTTTTTTGCTGCGTATTAACCCTTTCGCTGCTGAGGCTTTTCCCGCCCCTGTGCTGAGGTCATTTTTACCGGTTTTGCTCATCATGTTTAAACGTGTTTTGAAGGCTTATTTTAGTATATGACCCAGACATATTATATATCGTTCTTTCCGTCAGACTCGGTAGATTCATAATATGTCATTATTATATGTATACGTTATGTCATGTCTGTATATTATAACAAAAAATGCAATAAAATATGTATTTTCAATAATTTACAATGTGTAAAGTGTTTTTTTTAACATGCGAGCAATTGCGGTTATATTTTGTATGGGGTGCGCTTGTTAAAAAAATTAGAGATGGGGTCTCGTTACATTTTTTTTGGGGGAAAATTACACTATTTTTAACAAACGCACCGCATACAAAAATCGTTAGTGCAGCATCATTGTTCACATTATAAATGAAATGGGAACAATATTGCTGCATTAACAAACCAAAAAAAAGAAGAAAAAGTGTTTTTTTTTACAAAATTTTTCACTTTCATGTTTGGTATAGTTGGAACGGCCATGCTCTGGCCGATCCAACCATACCAAAATTTAACCCCTAGCTGCCACGGATCGGGAGATAGAGAGTTCATTGGAACTCCCTATCTCCACAGTTGGTGGCAGTTAAGGGTTAAGTCCAGGACTGGCGTCATCGTGCTACGCACGATGACGCCAGTCCTCAGGGGGAGTTCCCGGAGGCTTGGCCGACATCCAAGATGTCGGCCAGCTCCGGGAAAGGATCGCAAACCGGCGCTTTTCAGCGCCGATTCGCGATCCAGCTCCCCAGGGGTTAATGCCAGGCATCATTTGGAAGGGCAGGCTGCGCCCTTCCAAATCATGCCTGGGTTAACCCCCGCAGAGCCGCCGATCGGAGGGAGAGAGGTCCGAAGGACCTCCCCCCCCTCCCTTTCAGGCGCCTCCTCCGCACATGCGGGGGGGGGCCTGAATTTGGTGTCATCGCGCTGCCGCGATGACACCAAATTCCGGCGGCTGCTGTTCCGGATGCCGGGCTGACATCCAGGATGTCAGCCCGCACCGGAGGGGCCAGCGATCGGCCGGAACCCGGCCGAACGCTGACCCCAATGGGAGGACGCGCTCAGCACGTCCTCCGCATACCAGCGGGAATCAGCGCGTCCTCAGCAGCGAAGTGGTTAAAAAAGGAAACTTCAATAAAAAAATTTTTTTACATTGAACCCTATGTGCTTCACACGGAAATCTATGGGGCAATTTCGCTGCTGTGACACGGCAGTTTACATGAAAAAAGATGAATTGTATAGTTAAACTTTTACCAGATCATCTGATTTCATCTGAACAAATTGAAAGGATTGCTAATCTGTTGTAATCACGTAAAAAATAGTCTGAAATCATCTGATGGTGTTCGGGTGTAGTGGAAGACTGCTGATTCACCTGCATGTTGTAGGATCAGTCTGATGGCTTCAGACAATACCAGATCATTGCACCATCGCACAAATACAAACACAGGGGACTGCCAGCCTAACCCCACCAAAACATCAGTTTATCTCCGGAATATGGCAGGTCCTATTGAAGTTGTGGAATGCCTATGCAATATATGATCAGATTTTGTAACCAAACCAATTTTTCTCCTAAATAAAAAAAGTTGTCTTCCTTTTTAAAGCTATATTAAAATGGAATGATCTGAATTTAGTATGTTGTGTTCATTGGTCTCAGATGCACCCTTATCTAAGATGCAGGTTCAGGTAATGTGCAGCCATTCTGGTTTTGTGTATATACTAAGGATGTACACGGCTGAAAAATGTTTCTTTTTTTCGTTTCTAAATTTATTTTTCGGAATTTTGTTTCAATCCATTCGCATTTCATATATAGATTCAATAGTTATCAAATTCAATAGTTAATATCACTAAATAATCGTGCCGGCTGGGTGTAGAGGTAACATGCAGAATGTGCATGGAGAGAGCCTGTGGAGTCATGGGTTCGATCCCAGGAGGTGTCCTTGGGCAAGACACCTAACGGTACATACTCGCCACCCAGGACATACTTGAAAACAAGAGAAATCTCAATGTATCCTTCCTGGTAAAATACTTTCTCAAAAAATTAAAAAATAAAACCAATCTAGGGTTAAATATTAAAGGTGCTTTTGAAACAAAATTAATTTGTTTCATAAAGTTGTTTGTATACTTATGTATTTTAATAATTTGATATCGATTCGAATGACAGAACACGAAAAAAAAAATTAAATGACTCAGAAAAACTAATTAAAATTCGTTACATACGGTTTCGAATTCGTATGGTGTTAATTTGGAAGTACTTCGAATTAGTGAATTTCGTTCAGAATTTTTCCAAAAAGAATGCACATCTCTAGTATATACTCACATGCGCACACACACGTCAGACCAAGGGTGCTTAGCCTTGGCGTTCCAGATGTTTTGGAACTACATTTCCCACAAGGTTTGATCGATCTAATGACTGGCAGAGTATTGTGGAAACATGTACAGTTGTGTTCAAAATTACAGCATTGGGGGTTGAATAAAGGGTTTTAGGGAATTTAGTGTACATTTGTAATTGTATTCAGAATGAAATCCTACAAGGACTTTTTAAAGAACCATATGCAACTAAAATGACATCAATTGGTTTTGTAATACAGTAGTAAATGTTTCTTTTGTGAATTGTTCATTGACACAATTATTCAACCCCTTAAAGACTACCACTCTGAAGAACAGAGTTCATTCAAGTGTTTTCAATCAGGTATTGAAAACACCTGTGGATGTCACGGAGCAGCAATAAAGCATAATAAGCACCAATTAGGCAGCTTTAAAATTACTGTGATACTCAGCTCCTTCTAGACATTTACTGGTGTGGTTACAAACATGGTGAAGTCAAGAGAATGGTCCAGGAAGACAAGAGAAGAGGTGATTACTCTTCACAGGAAGGGCAATGACTATAAGAAGATTGCAAAGATGTTAAACATACCAAGAGAGACCATAGGAAGCATCAATCGCAAATTCAAGGCAAAGGGCACTGTTGAAACGCTACCTGGTCGTGGCAGAAAGAAGATGTTGACTTCGACTGCTGTGTGCTACCTGAAGCGTAGAGTGGAGAAAAGTCCCAGTGTGACTGCTGAGGAACTGAGAAAAGATTTGTCAGGTGTGGGTACTGAAGTTTCAGCTCAGACAATACGGCGCACACTGCGTAATGAAGGCCTCCATGCCAGAACTCCCAGGCGCACCCCCTTGCTGTCTCCAAAGAATAAGAAGAGTCGACTGCAGTATGCCAAAAGTCATGTGGACAAACCACAGAAGTTTGGGATAGTGTTCTGTGGACTGATGAAACAAAATTAGAACTGTTTGGGCCCATGGATCAACGCTATGTTTGGAGGATGAAGAACAAGGCCTATGAAGAAAAGAACACCTTGCCTACTGTGAAGCATGGAGGGGGGTCAATCATGCTTTGGGGCTGTTTTGCTTCTGCAGGTACAGGGAAGCTTCAGCGTGTGCAAGGTACCATGAATTCTCTTCAGTACCAGCAGATATTGGATGACAATGTGATGCAGTCCGTCACAAACCTGAGGCTTGGGAGACGTTGGACCTTTCAACAGGACAATGATCCCCAGCATACCTCCAAGTCCACTAGAGCATGGTTGCAGATTAAAGGCTGGAACATTTTGGAGTGGCCATCGCAGTCACCTGACTTAAACCCGATTGAGAACCTCTGGTGGGACTTAAAGAAAGCAGTTGCAGTGCGCAAGCCTAAGAATGTGACTGAACTGGAGGCTTTTTCCCATGACGAATGGGCGAAGATACCCGTAGATCGCTGCAAGACACTTGTGTCAAGCTATGCTTCACGTTTAAAAGCTGTTATAACTGTAAAAGGATGTTGTACTAAGTACTAAGATTGAATGTCACTTGGGGGTTGAATAAAACTGATAATGATGTGAGCACAGAAAAGACATTTGTGGTTATTTCATTATAAATGTTATGTTATATTTGTCTGACCTACACGTGCCTCTTTGATTTAATTGTAAGCAAGATGACTGAATGATCAAAATCAATGTCAAACTGGCCAAAACACTCAATTTCAGTGGGGGTTGAATAATTTTGAACACAACTGTAGTTCTGAACCATCTAGGAGGGCCAAGGTTGAGCAACCCAGGAATAGACAATCTCCATGTTTATACTCGCCTAGTTTCCTGCAGGTATCCTCTACTTCTTGCAAGGCCCTTTTCACCTCGTCTTCTCTTTGTACCAAGACTTCAACTTCACCCACAGCAAAACCAAAGTCTGTGGTGTCCAGATCCACTGCCACGTTATGGCCACTACCATTGTGTGCTGGAAAAAGGAACTTGCGCCTTGTTGTCACAAACCTGGCAAACTCATTTAGTCCCAGGGCATCCAAGTTGTGAGGACATGGGACTCCTAGCTCTTCGCTAACCCTACGGAGAATTTCTGCTTCACAAGTTACTTCTTGATATTGGGTAGAAGCACCGTTCAATCCGTGGGCACCTCGTAACAATGGCTGCTTTAACTCCCAGGAGTCTGCCCTCTTTCGGAGCCATATGTCCGCTAGGGTCAAGCGATTGTCAAGACTGTCGTAGTACGAGTCCTGGAACACAGTTTCATCTTTCAGCTCTGCTCCCAAAGAGTGCAGCTGGTCCTCCACCGTGGGGCCTGGGACAAATTTACGCTCGACCTCGATGGGACCAGTTGGATGAGACATGGATCACTGCTTTGAAGGGAAGAAAACGACAGAAAAAAAATTAACAGTGAAGAACCACCAAGAATGTGTTTTCTTGAGAGCTGAATTAGGGAAGGAAACAGTATATCTAATTCTAAAAGGTTTATGGGATCACAAGACAAGCGTTTACCAAAATAACCGCATAAAACATGTAAAAAATGTGCTGAAACAGCCTCCTTTTTTTCTGGAATTCATGAGATGTGAAGCTCCCCAACTGGTACCTGTAACTAATATTATTACTGAAAATGGCTTTTCATTTGAATCATTTTACTTGACACAATATATAAATATAATGCGGATTTACCCCACACCATGAGCAGGTCCATGTGCATAGTAATAGTCCTTGGTGGCTGCTCCATATTAGGGCATGCAGAGCTTAGCTCACACTCACCAGCAGCACACACACGGGGAATCCCTGGGCCAGGCACCTGCACTAGTGCTAGCAAGTATTGGTTACGGGAAACAAAGACAAGAAACAAACGTTCCGGAGTCCGTGCGCATTAACAATTCAGCAGGTGCTGGGTCGTGCACTGGGGGTGAGTCGCCATAGAAAGCCACGGAATGGCACGATTCCTCTATATACAGGCACCCGGTTACCGAGGAGACCCGTAGTTACCTGCACAGTACGCACAAAAGCAGTGAATGGCCGGAGGGGGCGGAGAGCCATAAACACTGGAGCCCTGCAGCAGCACAAGGGGATTCTGGGATATGTAGTGCGCACAGCCTGCACAGGGCCCTGTTATCATGAAGGTCGTGGCCTGGTCAGTGTTTATAGAGAATAAAAGGCTCATATATGTCAGTACAGTAATAACGGGTTTATATAAGCCGCACATTATAATGCTACACCTATACATAACAATGACACCGTGGTGGGGCATCCCAATACCCTCTATAGCCACAAATTTTAGAGAAACACATTCAACAGCGGCTGTATCTGGCCATATTGGTTTTTATTAGGAGTAAACGTGGAATATGAGGCATTTTTATGGCTAGGAATAACAAGCATGAGGTAATTTACCACTTATTAGTACCAACACCGTGTTAAAATCTCTGTGGAAAATACCCCATGCTTGTTATTCATGGCAAATACTTGATATTAAATAGTATACAATAAACATGTATAGCACTCTCCCATTACCATATAATAATGTCATTCTACACACAACTATAGGGTTATTCAGAGAGCGGTGAAAAGCAGGAGAATGACTGGAGAACTGAAAATTCTAGGTCAAAATAGAGAAACTAGAAAAATTCTCCCATTTATCTTTTTTTCCGAATTGGCTATTTTGACCTAGAATTTTCAGTTCTCCAGTCATTCTCCTGTTTTTCACCGCTCTCTGAATAATCCTGCTATTGTATGGTCCCCGTGACTCATCACACTACGGTTTGTAAATTTATCTTGGCGATTTTATTTTTTTATTGTTCTGCCATTGTATTTATATATACTTATTATCTCCCATTGTTTCGTTTCTCATGATTACACGTCAGCCAGTGTCACTCTATTCATAATAATGAGATGTGAGGATGTGTATACACACACCTCCCCCATTATGCATTCATGCATGTGTACCCAAATGGCCCTTGTACAATCGAAAGACTAACACACACACAGTCCACCATGAACATGAATATATATATATATATACAGTTGTGTTCAAAATTATTCAACCCCCAATGCTGTAAAGGGTTTTAGGGAATTTAGTGTACATTTGTAATTGTATTCAGAATGAAATCCTACAAGGACTTTTTAAAGAACCATATGCAACTAAAATGACATCAATTGGTTTTGTAATACAGTAGTAAATGTTTATTTTGTGAATTCTTCATTGACACAATTATTCAACCCCTTAAAGACTACCACTCTGAAGAACAGAGGTTCATTCAAGTGTTTTCAATCAGGTATTGAAAACACCTGTGGATGTCACGGAGCAGCAATAAAGCATAATAAGCACCAATTAGGCAGCTTTAAAATGACGGTGATACTCAGCTCCTTCTAGACCTTTACTGGTGTGGTTACAAACATGGTGAAGTCAAGAGAATGGTCCAGGAAGACAAGAGAAGAGGGGATTACTCTTCACAGGAAGGGCAATGGCTATAAGAAGATTGCAAAGATGTTAAACATACCAAGAGAGACCATAGGAAGCATCATTCGCAAATTCAAGGCAAAGGGCACTGTTGAAACGTACCTGGTCGTGGCAGAAAGAAGATGCTGACTTCGACTGCTGTGCGCTACCTGAAGCGTAGAGTGGAGAAAAGTCCCCGTGTGACTGCTGAGGAACTGAGAAAAGATTTGTCAGATGTGGGTACTGAAGTTTCAGCTCAGACAATACGGCGCACACTGCGTAATGAAGGCCTCCATGCCAGAACTCCAGGCGCACCCCCTTGCTGTCTCCAAAGAATAAGAAGAGTCGACTGCAGTATGCCAAAAGTCATGTGGACAAACCACAGAGGTTTTGGGATAGTGTTCTGTGGACTGATGAAACAAAATTAGAACTGTTTGGGCCCATGGATCAACGCTATGTTTGGAGGAGGAAGAACAAGGCCTATGAAGAAAAGAACACCTTGCCTACTGTGAAGCATGGCGGGGGGTCAATGATGCTTTGGGGCTGTTTTGGTTCTGCAGGTACAGGGAAGCTTCAGCGTGTGCAAGGTACCATGAATTCTCTTCAGTACCAGGAGATATTGGATGACAATGTGAGGCAGTCCGTCACAAACCTGAGGCTTGGGGGACGTTGGACCTTTCAACAGGACAATGATCCCAAGCATACCTCCAAGTCCACTAGAGCATGGTTGCAGATTAAAGGCTGGAACATTTTGGAGTGGCCATCGCAGTCACCTGACTTAAATCCGATTGAGAACCTCTGGTGGGACTTAAAGCAGTTGCAGTGCGCAAGCCTAAGAATGTGACTGAACTGGAGGCTTTTGCCCATGACGAATGGGCGAAGATACCCGTAGATCGCTGCAAGACGCTTGTGTCAAGCTATGCTTCACGTTTAAAAGCTGTTATAACTGTAAAAGGATGTTGTACTAAGTACTAAGATTGAATGTCACTTGGGGGTTGAATAAAACTGATAATGATGTGAGCACAGAAAAGACATTTGTGGTTATTTCATTATAAATGTTATGTTATATTTGTCTGACCTACACGTGCCTCTTTGATTTAATTGTAAGCAAGATGACTGAATGATCAAAATCAATGTCAAACTGGCCAATACACTCAATTTCAGTGGGGGTTGAATAATTTTGAACACAACTGTATATATATATATATATATATATGGCTATCGGATCTCTGCACCGGAGCAAGGACATTTTTCTGTATGTGGAGTGCACCCCGCACTCCACATACCAGAAAAATGTCCTTGCTCCGGACTATATATACTGTAATATATATATATATATATATATAAAAAAAATCATAGGCATGCCCAGCCTATTGCGTTAGGTTGTGCACCCAAAAGCGCAAACACACGTGTGTGTCTATTAAATATATTTATTATACATTCATTGAAAATATATCATTATTATTTGTATAAGACATGTCATCCCAGAATGTTTTGTGAAAAAAAACATTTAAATTTCCATTTGGATTTCAATCATCAGCAGCGTGTCAAATTATTTTTCCAGCTTTATCATCCAAATCTTTGTGGTTACATATTCTTTAGCTAACTCTTGGTAAAAAAAAAAAATCAGAAATCAAAAAATGGAGTACCATTTTTTCTCTTAAGAAGTTTCTGGAAACAAAACTTTTCGCTTATATTTTGGCATATTGCGCATTATGAATAATATGGCCGTGTATAAATTGCTGAACTTGCTCCTGGTGTGGGAATGGGAAACAAGAAAGTGAGTAATGGCAGGAATATTTATATATTCCTTTCAAATGACACCTCAATTGTGGGGTGTACAGAATAGAGATACAAGGGTCCAAAGGACCCCTGCTTCTCTCTGCAGCAATGCTGTGGCCTGTAAGATGAAGTAATGTGTAATAACGTAATGGCTCCTTATTTGCTCCCTGCGTGGGACATGACATGGTGCGTTATTGCAGTGGCATTGTTTGCTTTATAAGTAAAAAGAAAACAATGCTGCTTTTTTAAGGAAAAATTACGTTTTTTTAGTTTATCTTTTATTTTTACTTACAACGTGGTCATATTTTACGCTATAATTGAAAAGACCAGACCGAATGATGCTTTCTATGTCTCTGAAGCAACGTATATTGCTGGAGATACAGGGGTCTGAAGGACCCCTGTATCTCCAGTAAAAGGATTTCCCAGCTGGGAAAACAGCAGCCTGATTAAAGTCAAATACATACATTAACACACATAGCCATTCATTTCCCCCAGGTATGTAGCAATAAAGCTCAAAGGAATGTGCTGTGTGTATGAGTGTATCACAGAGCTCTGCAACAATAAAACTCACAGTAATGTGCGCTGTGTATGAGCATATCACAGAGCTCCACAACAATAAAACTCACAGTAGCGTGCACTATATGAGTGTATCACAGAAACCACTGCAATAAAATGTAAAAGCAATTCTATTAAAGGGATACTCTATTGAAAAATAGAGATCCCTTTTTTAGCCTTAAATAATTGGGGAGAGGCTGCTGGCCAGTTTTCTAATTTTTGGTGATTTTACTCATCTTTTGTCTCTTGCCGCGCACTGCTCATCCCTTCCGCTCAGGGCCGCTCAGGGACATCCTAACCCAGAAGTCCCTGTAGTGTTTCTGCGCAATTTGCACTGCAATGCAACTTGTGTAGCGTAGGAACAACAAATTGTGCAGCGCTACAGGACTTGCACACTTCTTGCACTCAAGTTTCATAGCACTTGCACAGAATAAGGCTAGGGTCAGACGAGCGTAGTGTTCACGTCCGTGATTGCGCCTAAAAGTACGTCCGTGATAGCATGAAAGAAAGTCCATTGGAGCCTGACACATGAAGTACGTCCGCACTGAACTGCGGACGCACAACGGCCGTGGCAAACGGACGCAAGGCAGGCAAGAACGTACAACCCCTAGAACGGCCGCACAAAGTGCGCTGCGTCCGCAACGTTTGCATAGCTTTGTGTGTGAGTGATGGAACGTGGTCAGACGGACTGCATTTATACGTCCAGCATTTTTCACGGACAAAATGGTTTTGCTTTTTAATTTATTTTCCCTCCTACATCCGTCAAAAAATAAACGTCAGTGAAAAAAACGGACTGTGTGACCACTACTGTGTCTTCCGTACTGACGTACGTCCGTGTGCAAGGACGTACAGTCCGTAGAAATCACGCTCGTCTGACCCTAGCCTAATGGATCAGAGCTGTGCACATGCACAGATTCAATCCATCGGCTGCCCTCTCTGAGACCGCTTGCTACAGCAACCAGCGTCAGAGAGGGTGAGGTCGTCACGCTCTCTGCGAGCTGCCGTCACTAGTGACTGACCTGGTGAATCACTGCTGGGGAATTCAGAAATCCCAGCTGCAGGTGATGCTGGGTGGAGTGGAGGAAACCCCTCTACTTCACCCAGCCTGTCTGCAAGGGGGGGTGCTCCTCGCATCCTTTCTACTTTAAAACTATAAAGTGGTCAGGATGAATAGCGTGTTCCTTTAAATTATTATTTGTTAAAGTTCTATATTAAAACTATATATTTGTAATGAATATAAATGCTATATAATTAATTAATATGCTAATATAAATTTAATTAAGTTATATACTTAAAAATATAACTATTTTTAAATATACTAAAATAAAATATACAGAAGTGCATTTAAATAAATATATTAAAAGAAACGTGTTTCAAATTAATTTTATAGTAAAAAAGAATCAAATTCTTTTTTTTGTAGGGTCTGACATTTGAAACCCAATTACCTGAATAGTCATTTGTTTTGAAACCCCTCAAAGGGGATATAACTACACAAAGTCATGCTCTGGTCAGCCAATCAGTGCAGAGATGGTAGTATTCAATATCAGTATACGTCCGACTTGCACACTGGCTGGGCACTGGACAGAGTTAAAGTGTGTTTTAAGCCAATAATGGAGATTAAACCACAATTCCTCAGGCCATTTGGCTTAAATGATACACCTTTTGAAAAAAGAGAATGCCATTTGATCCTTTTAATTATGCCATCACGGTGTGCGCCTTTAATATTAAGCCATACCACTGGAACTATCGGCTCGCTAGAGCCCTGCTTTGTTTATATTAAGAAAAGCTTTCCTTTGCAATAAATTAATTGAAGAACACTCATTATGGCCTAGACCAGAGATGGATAACCAAGTCATCACAGGCGTGTAAGAACTATCAGATCTATTCACTTAAAGGTGCAACTCAGGAGAAGTGGCAGGAGAAGTGAAAAATCTAGGTCAAAATAGCCAAACCAGGAAAATTCTCCCATTTGTCTCACTTTCCAAATCGGTTATTTGGTCTGGATTGTTCTCTTCTGACAATTCTCCTGAGTTTCACCTTTTAGTGAATAGACCTGTACATGTTCCTGAAATGCTTCGTGGAACATGTCCTTCTGAAACATCTGGGTCACTAAGGTTAGCCCTCATGTGACTAGGCTGTTGTTAATACGTTTGGGATAAAGTATGATAGAGTTGAAAGATTTCTTCAACCATACAAATTACATTAGGCTCACAGCATGATATGTGAGTGTATATAGTGTTATGCCAGATTTGTGCTATAATTACAATATTGGAGAAGATAATCACCCTTTTTCCTCCTGTTTAATGGTGTTGTTTGTCCCACTACAGGTAACAGAGACCAGTGTTTGTGATGTACGTGCACCACGATTTGGAGTATCGTATGCTGATCAAACAGTAATCGCTTATTCCACAACCGGTCTGAAAAGGTAAGTTGTTTGTGTAACTATTCCTTAGTCTGCAGATTTATAATTATCCCAGGCTGCACGTATGGTCCTAGAGCTTTCTTGGGAATCATTCTGCCTGCATGTAAAATTTGTAAACCTGTTCATTAGGACGCAGCACATACTCGTATAAGGCTAGGGTCAAACAAAAGCATTTTTACACGCGAACGTAAAGAAGTGCGTCCGAACGCATTGACGTATTTTTTCATGGAATACGCGAAAACGGTCATACGATGCGCATTTTTGTGTGTGATTTTTTACAGATCCAAACCAGGAAACTTTGGGTGTCTGGACGTTATGTTGGCCGGACACGAGCAGGGTCTGACGTCTCCAAATCACACACACACACCGCTATGCCGCTGCAGCGCAGTCTGTACGTCCGTAATAGCGGTTCTGCGTTCTCGAAAAAATGCGTTCATTTTCCACTTGCGTTGCGCGGCCGGACTTTCGTGCGACCGTACTTCGTATATTGGCTGTCATTGCCCGTCATTTGCTGCTAGTGCGGCCGTGATTATGTGCGCCAGAACGCACGTTAAAAGTGCGCTGGTCTGACCCCAGCCTAAGAGGTTGAGTCTGACACACATTAATTTGATCTGTATGATTATTTATGAATTGACTTATTTTTAAACTGTTCGACTAATATAATTAATGATTTAGTGATGGTAATCTAATTAGTAATAATTCAATCGTAATTGAAAAGTAACCTTTCAAAAATTAAATTAGATATGCAGATATACTGTATATATATATATATATATATAAAGAGTGAAATGCTCATTATTTTATACACTGGATTCTTTATTGGCATTAGGTTTACTAAGGCTAGGGTCAAACGAAAGCATTTTTACACGCGAACATAAAAAAGTGCGTCCGAACGCATTGACGTATTTTTTCACGGAATAGACGAAAACGGTCATACGATGCGTGTTTCCGTGCGTGATGTTTTACGGATCCAAACCAGGAAACTTTTTGCGTCTGGATGTTATGTTGGCCGGACACGAGCAGGGTCTGACGTCTCCAAATCACACACACACACCGGTAGCGGGCGCAGCGCACTCTGTACGTCCGTACTAGCGGTTCAGCGTTCTCGAAAAAATGCGTTCATTTTCCACTTGCGTTGCGCAGCCGGACGTTCGTGCGACCTTACTTCGTATATTGACTGTCATTGCCCGTCATTTGCTTCTAGTGCGGCCGTGATTAAGTGCGCCAGAACGCACGTTAAAAATGCGCTGGTCTGACCCCAGCCTTAATGTTTGCTCAAAAGACACAAAAAAGTCTCTGCTGTACTGAAACCTTTAATTATAAGAAACAGTGTGATGAAATAATAATAGTAATGAATAAATAATGACTCGCAGACCCAATAGTGCCAAAGGATTCAAAACCCCAAAAATCTGTATTGACTATTATTACAGTACATGAGAAAAAATGCTCTCCAGCCGGATTATCAATTCAGATAGTTAAGACATGAAAAGTGCGGATTTCTAAACTATAATACAAAAAGACAGCATACAAACAAAATTCACATATATTGTTATGAAAAGTATATATGACTTTGGGCAAAAGTATGTGAAGGCCCTAAGAATGGGCAACGTCACAAGGTTTGTGAGTGTCCTGAGATGGGACAACAGCATAATTGTCGAGCCCTCTGGTGGGTCCCACTCATGTCTCATACAGTTTTGTCTCTATGGTGACATTACAGAGGGGGCTGAACCATATGCAAATCAGCCTGCTATCACCCAGAAAGGGTGACCAGAACTGAAATGCTGGCAGCCTCTTTGAAGATCCTTAACGATAAGCATGAGATGAACTGCAGCCCCGATGATCCCTGTGATGTCTCACCTGGGACCAGGCCTGGACTGGCCACCGGGCGTTTGGCCAGCAGGCCGAAGGCCTCGCGCCACTTGAGGGCTTCCTTTCTGGCCGGCCATAAGGCATAGCCCGAGGCAGCCTGCACCCTCATACGTGGAGCAATGGGGACTGTGCTGCAATCGCGCACAGACCGCATTCACACTGAGCTTCATTGCTCAGTGACTACAAGAATGCGCCCGTCAGGAGCCAGCGGGAGAGGAGCCTGGCCTCTCCCACCCCGACCACCAGGATGACATGCCAGATAGCGAGGCTCAGTAGTGCCCACTAGACTACCAGGGAGACATGCCCCCTTCTCACACCTCTGCCCACCAGTGATTTGGCCCCTTCCCTGCACAAAGGTAAGCAGGAGAGGCAGGCAATAATTTATTATATGTATCATTTATTAAATTAAAAATAATTTTAAAATGCATATACAGTGGCAAGAAAAAGTATGTGAACCCTTTGGGATTACGTGGAGTTTTGCATGAATTGGTCATAAAATGTGCTCTGATCTTCATCTAAGTCACAACAATTTGAAAAACACTGTCTGCTTAAAATAATACAACACAAACATTATATGTTTTCATGTGTTTATTGAACATAACATGTAAACATTCACAGTGCCGGGTGGGAAAAGTATGTGAACCCCTAGCCTAATGACTTCTCCAAGAGCTAATTGGAGTCCGGAGTGAGCCAACCTTGAGTCCAATCAGTGTGATATTATTGGATGTGTTGCTGAAAGCTGTCCTGCCCTTTAAAAACACACATCAGTTTTGGGTTTACTGGTTTCAAGAAGCACTGCCTGATGTGAACCATGCCTCACAGAAAAGAGCTCTCAGAAGACCTACGATCAAGAATTGTTGACTTGCATGAAGCTGGAAAGGGTTACAAAGGTATCTCCAAAAGCCTTGATGTTCATGTGTCCACGGTAAAACAAACTGTCTACAAATGGAGAAAGTTCAGCACTGTTGCTACTCTCCCTAGGCGTGGTCGTCCTGTAAAGATGACTGCAAGAGCACAGCGCAGAATGCTTAATGAGGTAAAGAAGAATCCTAGAGTGTCAGCTAAAGACTTACAGAAATCTCTGGCACATGCTAACATTTTTGTTGACACATCTACAATAAGGAAAAAATTAAACAAGAATGGAGTACATGGGAGGACACCACAGAGGAAGCCATTGCTGTCCAAAAAGAATATTGCAGCACGCTTGAAGTTTGCAAAAGAGCACCTGGATGTTCCACAGCACTACTGGCAAAATATTCTGTGGACAGATGAAACCAAAATTGAGTTGTTTGGAAAAAACACACAACACTATGTGTGGAGATAAAAAGGCACAGCATACCAACATCAAAACCTCATCCCCACTGTAAAACATGGCGGAGGGAGCATCATGGTTTGGGGCTGCTTTGCTGCCTCAGGGCCTGGACGGATTGTTGTCATTGATGGAAAAATGAATTCCAGAGTTTATCAAGACATTTTTTACAGGAAAACGTAGACCATCTGTCCGCCAACTGAAGCTCCGCAGAGGATGGGTGATGCAACAGGACAATGACCCAAAGCATACAAGTAATTGAACAAAAGAATGGCTTCAACAAAACAAAATACTCCTTCTGGAGTGGCCCAGTCAGAGTCCTGAAACAGTTTTGTGAAGAGGAGTGGTCCAAAATTACTCCAGATTGTTGTGCAGGTCTGATCTGCAACTACAGGAAACGTTTGGTTGACGTTATTGCTGCCAAAGGAGGGTGAACCAGTTATTAACTCCAAAGGTTCACATACTTTTTCCACCCGGCACTGTGAATGTTTACATGTTCTGTTCAATAAAACCATGAAAACATATAATGTTTGTGTTGTATTATTTTAAGCAGACTGTGTTTTTCAAATTGTTGTGACTTAGATGAAGATCAGAGCACATTTTATGACCAATTCATGCAAAACTCCACGTAATCCCAAAGGGTTCACATACTTTTTCTTGCAACTGTATACAATTTTATATACCATATTTTTCGCTCCTTAAGACGCACTTTTCTCCCCCTAAAAAGTGGGGGGAAAAGTGGGTGCGTCTTATGGAGCGAATGCCCCATGATATGCCCCAGCTCACCTGCCGCCGCCGCGTTCGGCTCCCTCTGAGCGTGCGTCCGGCGGCAAGGAGCTTGGGCACTCGCCTGGGGGAGCCACGTGACCGCGATCTCGCGAAATCGCGGTCACGTGGCTCCCCCAGGCGAGTGCCCAAGCTTCCTGCCGCCGGACGCACGCTCAGAGGGAGCCTAACGCGGCGGCGGCGGCAGGTGAGCTGAGGCATATCCATGAGCTGCTGGGGCATATCCATGAGCGAGCTGGGGCATATCCATGAGCGAGCTGGGGCATATCCATGAGCGAGCTGGGGCAAATCCATGAGCGAGCTGGGGCATGTCCATGTGCTGGGGCATATCCATGTGCTGGGGCATTATCCATAAATTGGGGGGCATATCCATGTGCTGGGGCATTATCCATGTGCTGGGGCATTATCCATAAATTGGGGGGCATATCCATGTGCTGGGGCAAATCCATGTGCTGGGGCAAATCCATGAGCTGGGGCATATCCATAAACTGGGGGTCATATCCATGAGTGAGCTGGGGCATATCCATGAGTGAGCTGGGGCATATCCATGTGCTGGGGCATTATCCATGTGCTGGGGCAATATCCATGAGCTGGGGCATTATCCATGTGCTGGGGCATTATCCATAAGTTGGGGGGCAATATCCATGTGCTGGGGCAAATCCATGTGCTGGGGCAAATCCATGAGCTCGGGCATATCCATAAACTGGGGGGCATATCCATAAACTGAGGGGCATATCCATGAGCTGGGGGACAGTATCCATGAGCTGGGGCAGTATCCATGAGCTGGGGGACAGTATCCATGAGCTGGGGCAGTATCCATGAGCTGGGGGCAGTATCCATGAGCTGGGGGACAGTATCCATGAGCTGGGGGACAGTATCCATGAGCTGGGGCAGTATCCATGAGCTGGGGGCAGTATCCATGAGCTGGGGCAGTATATCCATGAGAGGAGCTGGGGCAATATCCATTATTACACTATTTGATTTCAGAATATTTATTTTCCTGTTTTCCTCCTCTAAAAACTAGGTGCGTCTTATGGTCAGGTGCGTCTTATGGAGCGAAAAATACGGTAATTATTTTAATTTTAAAATATTATACCTTTTAATAATCTATAATATATATTTTAATATATATTATAGATTATGATACCATTTTTAATGTATATTTTAATATTTACATATAATATACTAGGTTTATTTTAATAGAGTACTAATATATAATATTTACATTTGTTTTAGTGTAATTAATTTAATGTGTATTTTAATTGAAAATACAATTTATTATTTTGAGTTTTATTGCTGTGGAGCTCTGTGATACACTCATACACAACACACATTACTATGGGTTTTATTGCTGTGGGACTCCGTTATTTTCTGTGTTATTCTGTATATTTATGTTTAATATCTTGCATTTTATTACTTTGTATTTCTGTACCTACTGTAAAAATTCAATGTTCTTGAACCAGGACATACTTGAAAATGAGCGAAATCTCAATTATTATTATTATTGTCTTCATTTATATAGCGCCAACAGTTTACGCAGTGCTTTACAATAACCAAAGGAAACGAGATACATATAAACAGACATGTGATGGAAACAAGAGGCGTAGAGGGCCCTGCTCATAGAAGCTAACAGTCTAGTATCCTTCCTGGTAAAATACTTTATAAATAAATAAATAAATAACAGGCAATTTAAAGGAATGCAGCAGTTGTTCTCTTGGCCCCAAACACCATAGTAATGGATCTGATCAGCAATGTTCGCTGCTGTTGCAGTAGCCTCTATTATGATATATATGTATCCTTTATCCACTTCCTAATTCTAATATATTGGCTAATTTCAAACATTTTATGCTGGGGGTTATTCACAGTGTAAGTGACTGAGTATTCGGGTTAGGACCATGTTTAAAGGGACACATGGATAAGTCTTGCCCTGAAACATGTATTATTTATATGCGGCAGCAGGGGATTTATTGTTACTCACCTGCCGTTCCTTTTGGATATATTAAATGCATTGTAATGATTTTACATGCTGTCGCGTAGCATAGATCATGCATTGCCCATCAGCATTAACCCCTTACCGTTGCGGGACATTCTATGCCATCCTCGTGGTGGGAGGGCTTTGAAGATGCAGGGCGTACAGGCATGCCACTCTGTCTTCAATGGGCCGCCTTGGGCAATCTTCGCATCGGCTGCCAGGATGGGCCGAAGTCAGCGGCCCACATGGCACTTCTCAGCGAGGTGTACCTGTACTCCTCGCCGATGTTAAGCCAGCACTAATGGACTGCACCCACCAGTCGTTAAAGGGGTAATATATATGTACATCAAAACATGGATGATACGGCCACCTTGGAGGATTCATACTTATACAAGCTTGTGAGGGCGGGGGATAGGTATGGCTCGGCACTCTGCACAGAAAAAACAGTTCTATCCTGTACACAACCGCATTAGCGCTGGGTCTCAGCTCAGGTCTTAATGTTTCCCTAGCGTGTGCTAAATGACCTTGTACACGGACTACCGCGGACAAGATGATCTGTTAGTAGGTCGTCAGGTGCTAAGTTTTAGCGACTTGCGCTTAATGTTTTCTTTAGCGATGGCGTTTTAGCTCACACCAGGTGATAGGGCCCTTCATGTCCTAGCCATCAGAAATGAGAATCTAGGTGGAATACATTTTTTTCCTCATATGCTGTTATAACATTCAGTCTGTTATAAGTTTGCATTTAATTTTTTTATTTCATAATGAATACAAACATACAATCCAAAGTACAGTACTCCCTGCATTAGTACTCTAGAACTGTCTGACCTTGTCTGTCTCATCATCTGCCTTTCTGCATTAGAGGAGAACTCAGCATTGTCTGAGCCTAGGCCTAATTACATATAGTGCAGACAGGAAGCATGTTTCCTTCTATCAGATGGCAACATTTGTTGGATGTTTCCCTGTATTAGATGACAAGACAGGACTTCCAGTCTGTCCTGATAATCTGCTTTCAGTCGGTTACTTATTGCACCGGTATTTGGTGAGATCTGCACATTTATGTGGATTGTGTTTGAGCCACTTCTGATGATCAGTGTAAAGAGATTACATTATATTAGATCAGTGGTTCCCAACCGCGGTCCTCAAGTCCCCCTAACAGGTCAGGTTTGCCAGATATCTGAAGCTCCGCACAGGTGATATGATTTGCTCCTCAGTGATTGCAGGATTCAGTCTGTACGTCCCCCAAGGTGATCTTTAAAATCTGGCCTGTTAGTGGCACTTGAGGACCAGGGTTGGGAACCTTTGTAGTAGAGGGATGTCATGCACTGCCTTACCTATTCCAGAGAATGTACATTAAAAAAATCACATTTCTGATTATCTGGATAGCCCTTACCTTATCCCATACAACACTCACTAGTCAAAATTAATAAAAATCCCCTATTTTAAAGAATGCAAAGTTCACATTCACAAGATACTAATGAATAGGTGCCAACATAGAACCAGGAACGTCCACATCCCACAATACTCATTAACAGATTGATACATGCACTCCAGTAGTCCTTCACAGGATAAGTTTATTGGGAGCACATAAGGAGTAAATGTTTCAGCTCAACAAAGGCTTTTTTGAGCATAAGGAGGCTGGAAAAAGGCTCTGTTGAACTGGAATATTGTCTCCTTATGTGCTTCTAATAGACCTGAAGAAGTGCTGAAGTACATGTATCAATCTCTTCATACCATAACCCATGTGTGACACAAAGTCACAAGACCAAGTGTTTCAGGTCATGAACCTGTGTATACTGATGCAGTCTGAATGCTGTTTTTCACTAGACAGTGCTTTTTTTTTTAAATATAGATCTGTAGATTTTAAATTATCAGGACAGACTGTGAAAGTGCAGAAATTCTGTCCAATGAAACCATGTATGTAGATTTTCAGAACAGGCTCACAAAACACAGAGTCCCTATCTAATATTGTCACGTGAAATTCTAACTCTAGATTATCAGGACAGACTCAGAAATCCTAATTAGCATAAAATGAACTCCTTAAGGCCGGATCTGAAATTGCTCGTTCCTGACTTATTCAGTCTGACATCTGATTACCGGAACATGCAGTGCTCAGAAACTGCTGGATTCTGACCCAATGTGGCATTTAACAGGTTAGGTATAAGGTTTCTGAGTTTATATTCCAGTGACAGTTTACACATTGGTAACCGTATAGCTAATACAATGTGGCACTGTCCGTGCAATTAATTGGCAAAAGGTCAGGGCATCATTGGATCCTACATAATGTAATCAGGACAGGCTCAGATCATATGTATACCTGTAGTCAGACAGTCATCCTAAATGACACAGAAGCCTGTCATTATCTGTGACTTCCCTGAAAGCCTAGATTTGAGGAAGGTTTGGGTGTGAGGGCTCACATTACCTTAGATTTGGCACATATATCAATGTATCAGTTTGTTTTGTGTTACAGGTTATCGGGATTGTAATGTTTTGCTACAAAGACTACAGATGCTACGTGACCTGTGATTATTACGCCGACTGAGAGAGTGTTGTCCAGCCAGTCCTAGAAGGTTTCTGGGTCTTTGGGGAGTTTTACCAGTTTTTAACCAGTATTTAATCAATTAAGGCTTAGTGCTTTGCAGGGCAAAGGAGTTGATTGGAGGAAAATCCTTAAATTCCTGTAGGACTCAGGAGAATGTTTTAAGCCTCCCCTTACAAGCCGGTCCCTCTGCTGTGATCTGTCCTCTTCAGCATCTCTTCTGGGGGACCTGTACCTTCTCTCTATTGCTGTGTCCTAGTCTGATGTGCCAATTCCTCTCCAAATACCCATTTTGAGAGGCAAAGGATCTGTTTCTGTCCTGACACCTCAGCTGTCCTTTAAATTGTCCCTCTGTCACCTCCCCCTCCAGCACCCCTTCATGTCCAGAGGCGAGGAGCTGTCTCTTCACACAGCGTCTCTCCCTGGCTGCCTCTGTTTGCACCTGCTCAGTCTCCCAGCACTGTGCTGTATGTGTGTGTGTGTGCGAGTGTGTGTGTCTGTACGTATTGATTATTCCATTGTGCTGGGGAGAGAAAGAGAGGGGAACTGTCTGTGAATGGATCTGGGAGAGGGAGAGAGAGGGGGAGAGGTAGAGGTGTCTCGGAGACTGTAAATCAATAGGAAAAGCCCTGTCCACACAGCGAAAGTACCTCACACCACAAAGACATTGATTTATTTTTTCCTAGTCTTCATCTTCCTTCAGTAAAGGGGGGAGCAAGAAAGCCCGAGAGAGAGCGAGGAAGAGAGAGGGAGAGAGAGAGGGAGAGAGACCGCCTCCTCAGCATCCCTCAGACACAGCTTTATCCTCTCGCACCAGCTAAGCTGTAAGTAGCATTGATTTTACAATCTATTCCTGTTTTTTTTTCCTCTCTCTCTCTTTTCGTCTCTCTCCGTCTCTCTCCCTCTTTCTCTCATTCTGTGGCTTGTAGGTCAGAAGGCGATTGATTGAGAAGAGTAGATAGATCTATATAAATTGATACTTATAACATTGAAGAAAATTCCAGCCCTATGCAATTATTTATAGTGGTGTGTATATATATATATATGTATATAGTTTAAAATACATATTTATAAATATATACGCATTCAAGGAATATATATATATATATAGAATTACTTGCATATAGTATAAATACTTGAGTATATATGTATGTATATTTGTATATGTATACATATATATTTGATGCCAGTCATTTCAAACTGACTGTACCCAATCTCAAATGGAATATAGAAAAAACACCATGTTATGCCTAATCTTTTATAATTTATGTGGAATTATTATTTTTGCTTCTTCTAGAAAGGTATTTATATTCGTCTTGAATTTGTTTTGAATTCATTTATACCCTTGTGCACATACACATACGCATGCACTCAAACACAGCTTTATATAAAAAAAATAGGTGTGTAATGCAGGACAATATATTTGTACACAATGTAACCTATTTAGAGATAACACAAAACAATGCTGCAATTGAAAGGGGTGTGAGCATTGTGCCGTACATATGCGCTCATATGTGGGTATCTGCAAATTTACATACATATATAGATGTGTGTGTATGTGTAGGACAGAGGTGCGATGAATCAGAGATTACAAACACAGGTCCGATTTCAATCCCTTTCTCCGCTATATCTAGGTAAACCTGGGACAGAGGGAGAAAGGAGACATACAGAGTGAAGGATGCTTATTAGAAAAAGAGCAACTGTGGCCTGAGAGTCCTTGACACCTGTCCTGTTTGCAATGTGACATCACCATTGTGTTTACGTGATTGACAGACAGCCCTCTTTTTAGGCTGAGCCTAGAGAGGTTGATGGATATGACACGGATGTAGCTATAGACAGGGGGATAAAAATAAAGACGGAGGGTATGGGATGGTTATGAAGGGTATACAGACAGATAGGTCAATCAATGCATCATTAGCACATGGGAAATATGTCGAGTAGAAATGCCATATTGATCAGCTGTATGCATGGATCGGAGTAGACTTACAAAGAGAGTAGGACTGACACTGAGCGTTCATATACGAAGATTTGATCGAGGGAGGTAGAGGAGGAGCAGCTCTACAAAAAGACAGAGTGATGCTCAGAGAGAAAGAGCAGAGAGCTAGAAAGAGGAGGAGCGTACATACATAGAGGAAGAATTATGCCAATACAGCCAGAGGTAGAGAGAGAGGAGTAGGGAGCAATGCATACGTATAAAGCAAGGCATACACACAAAGCAATATACCATGTACAGAGTAATAATAAAACAAAGAACCAAATTATAAAGAAAGATTAATATCAAACCCGCTGGTGAACATGATTGCATGTAATGGTCAAATGTATATGTGCGCACTTAACGCAATGATATATGCAGATATATATGAGCGTAAGGCTGTAGAAACAGTGTGACTGCTTGATCAGAATAGAGGGTACTTTGAAGGCTATAAACCAGGGATGTCAAACTCCGGCCCCCAGATGTGGATGTCCCATAACTCCTACAATTCTTTAAATGAGATATATGGCCAGAGAATCATGGGGTTGTAGTTCAGCAACATCTAGCGTCAAGGTTTGACATCCTTGTTGTCAAGGTAGAATATTTGATATCGCTGTTATCAGGAGAGCATGCGTTGCTGGTCACAGCTTCTGATAAATAAGCATTGTTGAATGTGGATAGGTCTGCTAAACACCATTTGTAAGATTAAATGTAAGATCAGGGAGGTACAGAGACACCATGTCAGATTCTGGAGAACTCTAAAGGGAAAATTGTGAACAGAAATGAAAGGATATAAAAGTGGCATGAGCGAGAGATATGTCAGTGCCATAAAATATAGCAATATTTTAAGTTAAGCACAAACAATTAGGCTGAAATATACAGATATGTTGACACCTTGACAGTCTGCAGTATCAATGTGTCTCTGCTTCTTTAGTAGTCTAGTAACTATCCAGTGCTGTGGACATTATTCCCAATACATAAATTACTTTTAGTTTTGTTTGCTAAAAAGAATCTTCAAGTGTTTTTATGGTACCCCAGTGTCTAGTGCAGCAGATTGGTACTTTATTGATAAACATTTTTGAAAAACATCAGCGTTGCAGTGGTATACTTGTTTTGGTCTGATTTTAATATAGGTTCGTTTTTTTCTTTTCAAGCTCCCAATAGGTGTCATATTCTTACAGGATCCTAGTTGTATTGTGTTAAAATATGTCATGATTACAAATGTATGCATAAACAAAATGACAAAGAAAAGATTTGCTAAGGGTTTGCAACATTGGGTATCTCTTTAGACAGCCTCTCGTAGGGTTCAGTTGATAATGTTTGTCTAAGAAGAGGCAGAATATTAAGAGACGTGAAACCTTACAGTGGGCCAGAGGATTACTGGATGAAAAGATGTCTAGACATGGGGAGATTGATGCAGGTATAAGATATGTATGGGTAAAGAGGCAGAAACAGCTTTGTAACATGTATTACTTTGTATGATATATTTACATAATATTGGAGCCAACGTTGACATTCTTATTTGTGGCCAAGTTGATAGTGTAAGATTAGGATAGTTTACCTCAAGGCAATCTATACTTACAGGTCCATGGACACAAAGGTGATATATACTTGAAGGATTCTTAAAACATGAAAGCTTTTCATAGGTCAAATGGGGATAGTATGAGATTAGAGTCATAGAGAAGGACAAAATAGTCTGGAATACATGAGACCTTTATAGAAGAAACAGAGAATGAGTCAAGGCAAGGTGAGAGGAAGATACAGCAGAGATATGAGAAGAGAGAAATCTAGCTTACCCAAAGTTGCAGAAGGACAAAGACATTTTTAGATCTTCACTGCTCAATAGAAGGTCACAAACCTATTAGTCTGTTTTGAGAGGCAGGAGGACCACAGATGAGATTGTTGCGGAAGGGAATATGGACATAGAGGTGTAATCTAAAAATGGCTAAATAAGTCACAGGAAAATAAGATCTATATAGAGAAGGATACAGATAAATGAGGGATATACCAAGAGGGGTAATCCTGCGAAGTGAGATAAGCGCTTTTCAGAACGGCATGGGTGATATAAAATATAGACGTGACAGGCCAACAGATGTGAGAACTGTATACAAGTAAACAGGGCAGGGGGATGATATGTGTATGGAAAGGCCGACAATTAGCAAGTAAAGGCAATGTACCAAAATGTGGTGGAATTTGGAGTGATGAGATATCATCTACTCAGAAACCGGAAGATGCACTTGCTGTACAGATAAAGGGAGAGAAATGACATCCAAACAGAGATGCTAACGGACAGTGAGGATTTAGCAACCACATGATATCTATACAGAAAGACAGAGACAGACTCTACACATTGCCTTTAGGACACACAGAGATAGAGTATACAGGAAGAAACATGAATGCAGAGAACAAGATGAGATTAGAGATACTCAGAGAGAAGTAGAGTAAGATCTATCTACTTAGATCAGCAGATACACCAATGGGCAGAGTAGGATAAAATCTATACAGAGAGGCTAAACCACACAGATAAGAGGCACACAGAGGCACACGCAGACTGAAGTCTACGCATAGAGCAAAGGGACCCAGAGAGAGCTGAGCTCTATAGACAGAAAGGTGATACACAAAAAAACTCTAAAAGATAAACTCTGTACAGAGAGACAGAAGGACCAAAAGAAGGATAACTTCATGTAGAGAGGTCCAGAGTTAAAGGCAATGGAGGATTCATCAGATATTCTCTGACAATTGAGTGAAAGAAAGGTTATATGCAAAAGCCATCAACTAATCAGAGACCAGTTCTAATTCATGTGCTAATCTCGCAAGTTGACCATTAAATATGCGTACTAGTCTAAAAAATAAAATAAACTGGGTATTATCATGGGCTATTTAAAACAACCCTGTACTCCGGCCGAGTCAAAACGAAGAGAACACAAGGGTCAAGTTGAGGAGGAATGCTGGGGGGGAATAAGGGGGGGACCGAAATCTTGGTGAGTTCTCACACTTATTTTTTTTATGACTTGATTCCTGAGAGATGATATACAGGGTGAGGTTTTACAAAAAGTGGCTTGTAATTATACAGCTAAATAAGGGTTACTAAATCTTGAAGGTTGGTCTTTAAAAGTGATAAAAGGGAGTGTAAAATGAGATCAATGTATATATACAAAAGGACAAAATCTGAGCAGATAGACTGAAAGAAGTTGAGATTTATACAAAATATAATGACATTAGCACAAATTAGCGCACAGCTTAAAACCACGTTGATGGGGTTTATACAGTGTGTCAAAAGGACACAGAAAGACAAGACCTATGGAGAAATACACAAAACAGAAGCCAACTCTGATTCTGCAAAGAGAGATGAGCTGTGCATTAATACCTACTTCTTCAACCATTCTAAATTAATCCCTCTTAAAGCGACATGCATGTCTAGAAATTATATTTTTAAATTGACAGTTAAACACTTTTATACCAATAGACAAACTAGAATAAATCAATAATAGTTTTAGGAATATGTAAAAAAAAAAATGTTTATTTTCTTGCTTTAAACTGTCATTTAATTTTCTCTGACGTCCCTCAGCTAGGGGTGTATATTCAACTCCCACTTCCTAATTATTCCCCGCCCCCTCCCCACCCACTACTCCACCCATCAAAGCTTCACATGAGCTAGCACAAGCTGTGCACGTGAAACCCTGTGCACGTTCAGGACCTCAGACTGGGGAAACTGAGGAATGGAATATTAGCCATCTCTGCAACTGTCAAAGCAAGACTCACTCACACACTGACACGCTCGCTCACACACTCACTGATACACTCACTCATCCACTGACTCGCTCACATACTCACCCACTGACACACTCACTTGCGCTCTTTAATGGTTTACATACTCGCTGTCTCAGTCAAACTCCCTCACAGGTCACTCACTCTCACACTCTTTCTTGTGCTGTCTCTTGTGTGCACTATCTCCCTGCTTTTCTTGAGTGCTCTCTGCACCCTTTCTTGCGCTCTCTCGCGCTTTCTTGCTGGTTCTATACTTTATTTTGCTGTCTCTCTTTCTTTACCTTTTCTTGCTGTTTCTCACACTGTACCTTTTTCTTGCTGTCTCTCTGTGCTGTCTCTTTTTTTTCCTGTGCATATTGATCTCTTTCCTTCCCTGTCTCTGCAGTAGCTGGGGGTGAAAGAGTTACAGATTGGAATGGTACTCAGCCCCGCCCTCCCCTCAGCTCACAGTGCAGGAGGGAGGTGGAGCAACTCAGTCGCACATGCACAGTGCGTTTATCTATTCTTGGGAATAGACACTGATAGGTTAGCTCAAAGTGCCTCCTGATGTGGGCGTGGAAAACGCCAAGAAAAAAAGCAGGCAAATATGATAAAATATCATATTTACTTGCTTTTTATGCCTGCTGAATGAGACTACTGACAAGCAAGTCAGTAGTGAGTGAGCATATCAGTGGGTGCGTGAGCAAGTCAGCAGGTGAATGTGTGTGTTTTGCTCTCACAGTTGCAGAGATGCTAATATTCATTTCCTCAGTTTCCCCAGGCTGAGATCCTGAGCATGCACAGGGTTTCACGTGCACAGCTTGTGCTAGTTCATGTGAAGCTTTGAGGGGTGGAATAGTGGGCAGGGAGGAGGCGGGGAATATTTAGGAAGTGGGAGCTAAAGATACACCCCTAGCTGAGGGGGCGTAGCCAGAGAAGATGAAATGACAGAGTTTAAAGCAAGTAAAAAAAATTTTTTTTACACATTCTAAAACTTTTATTGATTTATTATAGTTTGTCTATTGTTATAAAAGTGTTTAACTGTCAATTTAAAAAAAATTCTAGACTTGCATGTCCCTTTAAGCTCCAAGAGTGGTCACTGCTCAGTGTCAAGACACGTTTGCAGGTTGTCTATTTCCAACGAGTCTAATTCACATTTTACAAACTTTATAACCCTGTTGGCCAGCTAACCCTGCTGTAAATAACCTTTAAGATGTGTTTTCATACAGCGAGAGATGAAGATGGAAGAGAAGCAGTGACAATAATACATACATTTCATATATACAGTATGAGCTTCATATAGAGTTCCACAGGGTACCCTATGCAGAGTCGAAGGGACAGAACGAAACTTAATTTATACATAGGCAACGTTGTCAAAGAGAATATAAAATACAGAGATAGACAGATGAGGTCTTGATTTGATTCAAATGCACCTACATGTCATACATTGACATTAGAGGTAGGAATGTTTACACTGTTCACTTCCATATTTTATTCTCTTATAGCCTGCATTGACATGGACACAGCACGTTTGTCAGTGATCTACATAGAATATTTCTTAATGTAAATTGCTAAAAAATATGTATATAAATATTTTACAGAAAGAAAAAGAAACGTAGAATCAGAAAAGTCTCATTTGCACTGGGGGGTACAGTTACTCTCTTTTCGTTGTGGAAACCCTATTCTTTTTCAAGGTATACCTTCACCTCACTCTCAGGTTCTTTACAATGGAGGCAGTTGCCTTAAACACATGCTTAAGTAAATTTAAGGATTTAATAAAAATAATCACATGCTATATTTGCCACATGATGGGCTGTGCTTCAAGGCAAGAAACAGTCCTCATTCAACCTAGGAGAACAAGAGTTTCACCCAGCACAACTGTGTAGTGAGAAAGCTATAAGTCAAACCTCAAAGCCTCCCAGTTGTAATGAAAGCCAATGGAGCTCTGAAAAGTGCTGACCTATAGCAATGGAAAGGTATGATCAAGAAAAAACATCTTTTATAGGATTTAGCGTGTTGTGTAAATAATTTGAAACCTTTTAACACATTTTAGTTGTAAATTGAAATTGTAAAAATACTATAACATTTGTAAATATTTATACAAGGTTCTGTAAAGTTTTCTAAAGAAATTGCTGAATAAGACCCTTTTATCAGAACCTGAGTGGGAAGGAAGTCTGAGAAAGTCAGGGAGAATGTCAAGATAAAAAGGGAAGGAAATGTGAAGATTGCAGGAGATTTCAAGAGGAGAAATCTATCCTAAATAGTAAAAATACCCAGAAAATCAAATGTATAGAGCAAGAGACGTCCAAAATGATGTTTATGTCACACGATGTGTTAGGTGTGCATTCTACACATTCGAAAAAGCAAAACATATCACACATAGCATCATTTGGCAGTGAGTGGGTCGTCAGTACACAGAGATTATTGCGGTTGGTCAGTGTGGTCAATAGTGAGAGGATCATGTATTATGCACGTATTAAGGATGTGGTATGCATGAGATATTACATACTGTGAAGTATACATCAAGAAGATATATTCAGGATCAGAGATTGCAGAGGCAAGCATGCTGATTGCAAGGATAGGAAGCAGCAGTGGTGTAGATTACAGAAGATGGCAAATATGTAAAAAGAAGAGGCAATCATTTTTCGTATTTGATAGAATTGCGTGCGGTGCAGCTATTACTTAGCAATACAATGGGGCTGGCGGAAAAGTTAGATGAGCATCCATTTCATATAATGGAAGCAGCAGATATTATGGTAGGAGAGGAGCTCATTTAGGCAGTGCTGGACCAGTTATCTCCGGTATAATAGATAGTGAAAGGAACATATCATCAAATTAAGAGAGTACGATGTTGCTTTGGCCTCTAATTTTGTTTTCTCCTCTGTTGGTAATTGATTGATAGCTTTGCCGCTTTGGCATTGATTAAGTGCGATGTCTATTGAGTTCAAGTTTAAACTAAAGTTGCATTGAATGCAGTTGCTTTGAGCATGGCAGTATCAATGTGCTGGGGTGTCTGTAATGCTTGGTTGGTGACTTTGAGAACAGGGATCGTTTAATGAAGACAATGTAGTTGACTTCCTTTTGTGTGTGAGTGATTGACTTGCATGTGCGTGGGAGAATGGATGGTAATGAATGATCGAGAAAAATATATATATATATATATATATATATATATATATAAGAAATGATGTTTCCAGATGCACACGAAGATTGTAGAAAGATACAAAAAGTATTGCTTTATTTACATGAATCGGCGTTTCAGTCCCTTCCGGGACTTTTCTCAAGATATCGTACAATGACATGAACAACATATACTGTATATACCAAAAAACAATTAACCCACAACGAGGTTCGAGATCCATGCTCCAGCCAGGAGGTGCGTCCAAACAGAAACACACTACCAGTGCCTAGAGGCACGTATATACAACAAAACAACTGTGAAAATGCAGAGAGATATAGAGAGACAGAAAAATGAAAAACATTATATTAAAAACACAGAATGTGGCCCACTGTCCCATATGAAAAAACCTAAGAAACACAAAAAAACTACAAAATAACCACACGTAATCACACACGGAGCAGGAGATCACACATCCTTTCACATATACAACTAAAAATACATCAAAAGAAACAAAACAAGAATATGTATATACACATATGGTGGACAACCAACACATAGGATGAGACGATGGTACATGTTATAACCTTAGAAAATATAAGTAGATACATGATCAAGCAGATAGTTCACCTAGTCGGTAGGAACGGTATGTATGAATTGTACTCCTTTAACTCCATCGGAGATAGGGTGTTCAAAGTGAAGATCCAAAAGGCTTCACGTTTCAATAATTCGTTGGCACGGTCTCTCCCCCCCCCCCGCATCTTCGGTGCGTGGTCAATCCCCATCGCTCTGAGTGAGGGTAGGGAGTGACCCGCGGTTTGGAAATGCCGTGCAACCGGTTGGGGATTCTCATTGCCTGCCAACGCAGCCCGGATAGCCGAACGATGATTGACCATCCGTGTGCAAAGTCCATTGATGGATTAACCCACACGGGCAGGTGATTTTATAAATCACTTACTCAGTGGTACAGGTAATCCTGTGTTTAAGTGTAAATTTCACACCAGTATGTGGGTGACAAAAGGTCTTACCAATGATTAAAGAATTGCAGGTTGTACACCCCAAACAACTGACACATCCCGAATTCAATTTCACTGTCAGCGAGGCAGGGTATTGGTCCATGTGGACCAAAAGGTCTCTCAAATTCCTACCACGTTTATAGGACATCCTAGGAAGTTGCCGGTTTTTTGGTATACAGTTGTGTTCAAAATTATTCAACCCCCAATGCTGTAAAGGGTTTTAGGGAATTTAGTGTACATTTGTAATTGTATTCAGAATGAAATTCTACAAGGACTTTTTAAAGAACCATATGCAACTAAAATGACATCAATTGGTTTTGTAATACAGTAGTAAATGTTTCTTTTGTGAATTCTTCATTGACACAATTATTCAACCCCTTAAAGACTACCACTCTGAAGAACAGAGGTTCATTCAAGTGTTTTCAATCAGGTATTGAAAACACCTGTGGATGTCAACGGAGCAGCAATAAAGCATAATAAGCACCAATTAGGCAGCTTTAAAATGACTGTGATACTCAGCTCCTTCTAGACATTTACTGGTGTGGTTACAAACATGGTGAAGTCAAGAGAATGGTCCAGGAAGACAAGAGAAGAGGTGATTACTCTTCACAGGAAGGGCAATGGCTATAAGAAGATTGCAAAGATGTTAAACATACCAAGAGAGACCATAGGAAGCATCATTCGCAAATTCAAGGCAAAGGGCACTGTTGAAACGCTACCCGGTCGTGGCAGAAAGAAGATGCTGACTTCGACTGCTGTGCGCTACCTGAAGCGTAGAGTGGAGAAAAGTCCCCGTGTGACTGCTGAGGAACTGAGAAAAGATTTGTCAGATGTGGGTACTGAAGTTTCAGCTCAGACAATACGGCGCACACTGCGTAATGAAGCCTCCATGCCAGAACTCCCAGGCGCACCCCCTTGCTGTCTCCAAAGAATAAGAAGAGTCGACTGCAGTATGCCAAAAGTCATGTGGACAAACCACAGAGGTTTTGGGATAGTGTTCTGTGGACTGATGAAACAAAATTAGAACTGTTTGGGCCCATGGATCAACGCTATGTTTGGAGGAGGAAGAACAAGGCCTATGAAGAAAAGAACACCTTGTCTACTGTGAAGCATGGCGGGGGGTCAATCATGCTTTGGGCTGTTTTGCTTCTGCAGGTACAGGGAAGCTTCAGCGTGTGCAAGGTACCATGAATTCTCTTCAGTACCAGGAGATATTGGATGACAATGTGATGCAGTCCGTCACAAACCTGAGGCTTGGGAGACGTTGGACCTTTCAACAGGACAATGATCCCAAGCATACCTCCAAGTCCACTAGAGCATGGTTGCAGATTAAAGGCTGGAACATTTTGGAGTGGCCATCGCAGTCACCTGACTTAAATCCGATTGAGAACCTCTGGTGGGACTTAAAGAAAGCAGTTGCAGTGCGCAAGCCTAAGAATGTGACTGAACTGGAGGCTTTTGCCCATGACGAATGGGCGAAGATACCCGTAGATCGCTGCAAGACACTTGTGTCAAGCTATGCTTCACGTTTAAAAGCTGTTATAACTGTAAAAGGATGTTGTACTAAGTACTAAGATTGAATGTCACTTGGGGGTTGAATAAAACTGATAATGATGTGAGCACAGAAAAGACATTTGTGGTTATTTCATTATAAATGTTATGTTATATTTGTCTGACCTACACGTGCCTCTTTGATTTAATTGTAAGCAAGATGACTGAATGATCAAAATCAATGTCAAACTGGCCAAAACACTCAATTTCAGTGGGGGTTCAATAATTTTGAACACAACTGTATATATGTTGTTCATGTCATTGTATGATATCTTGAGAAAGGTCCCGGATGGGACTGAAACGTCGATCCATGTAAATAAAGCAATACTTTTTGTATCTTTCTACAATCTTCGTGTGCATCTGGAAACATCATTTCTTCTATATCATGTCCAGCAGCCGGATTTGCACCGAAGCAAGTATACTTATAATGTTGGATGTGTAAGAGTGCGGGGTTCCTTGGATTTTATATATATATATATAGATAGAAAGATATTTTATAGGGAGAAACCGATATATTTCATTTATTTTCCGGAGATACTGAGCAGTAATAAGGAAAGTGATAGACATTATGCAAGACATTATAAGAAACTGAAGGGAGCAAACATACACGACACACACATTGCACAGGTGGTGCGATTGAGCAGAGTGGTGGACACTACTAAGAGGAATTTGAATAGAGAAAGAAGAGCAGGCACAGGCCATTACTAGGTGGACACACATATATGTGTTGCACTATAATTTAATAATATTTGGAAAAACAACCTTTATTACCAGGAGAAAATGAGAGATAGCTGGAAATCATAAAAGGAGATAAACACAGGTACTGCAAAGAATGCATGAATCAAAATGTGCCAACAGATCATGCTAGGGACCAGTATCTTCCAAAGAGGGGATGGCATAATTGTCTATTGAGAGTGGAGCACAATTACCAAGAGAGGAAAGAAATCAGATATTGCTGTTATTGAGAGAAGTGGATGTTATGGAGGCAGTGAAAGACATGACGTCCGATGCTGGTAGAAATGTCAGTATATTGGCAGGGAACCTATTTATTTTCCACTTGACGCTCCCTAGACGGTTCCCTTTATTTACCTCAACTCCGGCTTGAGTCATGTTTTACAAAATGGGACGTTTATTAGGTTTAGAATCTGAGGTATTATGCTTTTCCGTCTGGGATTTTCACCCATTTATTGTACAACTGCTGAAATTTGGCTTTCAACACCACTTATTGACTAAATCATAAGACTTTTAATAATGCCACTAAGCAGCTTTACATCCTAAAATATTTACTTGCTATCATTAATGCATAGCGCAATACAGAAACTGCCAGAATATTGCAATACAGAGAGGACTTGACATTACCTAGTGGAACACAATTACCAAAAGAGGCAAAAAGAAGACTTCTATTTCCAGAGAAGTGGTTATTACAGAGATAGGCCGAAAACGTGGTACATTGCCTTAGAAGCGGGAACAGATTGGAGCTAGACCTACTTATTGTCCATTTTAGATGCTCCTTGGAAGTTTCCTTCGCTTTGCCTTACCTCCAATTTGAGTTATTGTTAACAAAAATTACACATTTATGAGTTTAAGAGACCAAACCATTAGGGGCTCTATTCCATAGTTGGTGCTAACTTAACCAGAGCTCTTGTAAACTTCCCAGAGCCATTATAGCCTATGGAGTTGTTAAGTTTACAACAGCTCTGACTACGTTAGCACCATCTTTGGAATATTGCCCTAGGCCTTGTGTCCTGAAACTTTCACAGAACTATATTCAACTTCTGATATTTGTGTCTCATCAAAACAACTCTTAAAATAAGACTTTTAAACATGCCTGCAAGCAGTAGTAATAAAGAGAAATATTATTATAAAGAATGTAAGCAAAAACAGATATTTCTAAAAGAGTAAGCGCAATATTCCACAGTTGGTGCTAACTTAACCTGAGCTGTTGTAAACTTCACAATGTAATAGACTATTCACATTATTCTGCTGCAGGTGCTAATTCAGCAGCCTGCCCCAGAACGCAGCGCAACCCTCCCTAATACTTGTGGTAGCGCTTCCTTGCCGTCGCGAGTATCACCTCCTGGAGTCCATAGGACCCCACAGAGGGTTCCGCTACCGGGCCATGAGACCTGCGCAATCTCTCTCTTGCGACATCCCGGAGGACCATGGAGGAAGACTATGGACTATTTGTCCCAAGTCTCACTCTGGTCCCAGTGGCAAGAAGTGGTGGATCGGCCTGCCGTTCTCTCCCGGGATGAGAGGTAAGTATCTGATTTATTGGGTGCACCAATTAGCAACAGCTTCTATCTGTGGTTACTGTTATCATTACCACATCGGTGCGGTAATTAGCGTTAGCACTTTGTAATACCTTGCATTTTTCCAAACGCTAATTACTGATTGCACTCCCCATGTTAAGTATAGAGTGTGCAAAGTTCGTGCAAGCTAGTGCAATCACCGATGTGGTAACAGATTTTTCAAGGCTTTAGCGATAGGAAGGTAATATGGGGGACGTGTGTTAAAGTCACTTATCCTGACGTTAATGCTTACTCACCTGAATGCTACAGCTAGCGTTCATTAGGCAATAGTGCCCAATAATGGCTCTGGTAAATTTTCAACAGCTCTGGTTAACCCCTTCACTGCTGAGCCATTTCACCTCTGTGTGCTGAGCTAATTTTTACCGGTTTTGCTCATGTTTAAACACGATTTGAAGTCACGTTTTATTGTAAGACCTAGACAAATTATATACTATAGATACTCGAATATACTGCTAGATTTTGGTGGCAAAAATTTACCTTAAAATTGGAGGGGTCGCGTTATATTCGAAAACCCCCCCAAAAAAAAAAAAACTTGCCTTGCTCTAGATCCCAAGTCTCCAAGAAGCTCCAGTAGTCTCGTGAAGTGAATGCGGGCTCCCTGATGCTTGCAAACACTTCAGGAACTCCTGGATTCAGGAGAGGTGGGATCCATCACAGCCAGGGGGCATGCTCGGTTTAAGCCAATTGTTCACCTTGCTTGCTTCCACCGGCCATCTAATCACTAGTAAAGACAGGTGGCCGGCGGCTTCATACTTAGTAACAACTGCAATCATTCTAGAGCAGAGCACCCTGGCCTGAGGGGGAGCCTGACTGTGTTGAGTACTTGGAAGGATTTTAATTGTTTACCGGTAAGGTAACATTTTGTTCCTCGCGTTATATTCGAGTCATGAGTATTCTCTCAATTCCATAATAAATCTCTCTCCATCGCGTTATATTCAGGTCGCGCTATACTCGAGTATCTACAGTATCCTGTGTTACGGCAGACTCGGCAGATTCATAATATGTCATATGTAAACTTCATGTTCTGTCAGAATGCTATAACAAAAAATGTAAAAATAATATATATTTCCATTAAACTTTCGATCATTTACAGCGTGTAAAACTGTGTTTTCATATTTTTTTCCCAAGGCTTTGCGGTTATATATATTCTATGGGGCACTCTTGTTAAAAAAAATTAGAAATGGGAACCTGTTACTTATTATTATTATTTTCGTAGAAAAAACGCAATTTTAGCTAAAAGTGAAAAAACTCAATTTTTAATTAGTTAAAATCATTGTTAAGGTTATAATTTAAAAGTGATTGTGATCCAGCCCCTAAGGGGTTAAAGATAGGCACTGCTGGAAAGTGCAGACTGTGCCCTTTCCAGTGGTGCCTCTCTCTCTTCTGTGGCCATTAGCAATAAGGAGAGAGAACGGTCCAAAGGACCCCTCTCCCCTTCAGGCACTCTCCCTGCTGTAGCGGGGAGGAGGAGCCTGAAACAGACGTCATCACGCTCGGCGTGATGATGTCAGTACGCTGGCCTGGGGGCGGGGCTGAGATCAAAAATATAACAGCCGAAATAACGGCCAATCGCAGCTGTGAAGTCAGAAGTCTGCACGCTGAGTGAGATCGAGATGACGCACTGAACGCGTCCTTCGCAGCCAAGTGGTGAAGTTTACACCAACCTTGGAATAGGATCCTAAGGGCTCTATTCATTTCTTAACACTAACATTGGGACACTAAAGGGAAAAATCTGCACCTGCATATTTCCCTATAGGGTCCCCATGTTAACGTGGTATTCCGGGGCAGGCGCTAGCTCAGCACCTTGCCCTGAAACGCAGCGCTAGCCACGGGGATACTCCCAGTAGCGCCTCTGCGAATATAGGACTCCATGGAGACTTGCACATCTGGGCCGCGAGCTCTGCGCGATCTTGCTCTCGTGAGATCACGTAGAGCCACTGAGTGATTGCGGAGGGAGAGTGGGAACTATTTGTTTCCCGCCTCACTCCGCTCCCAGCGACAAGAAGCAGTGGATCGGGCCACCTTTCTCACCGCGGGATGAGAGGCGAGTATCGGATTTAATGGGCAGGTTTTTAGGGGGTGCTAAGTGAATTTTTGCATTTGCAGAATCATTTAGCACCAGCTTTTAGGACTTAGCTTTTAGAATGTTGCCTTGCATATCCCGACTGTAATTAGTGCTAGCACTTTGTAATACCTTACTTGTCTTAGCGTTAAATAATGATTGCGCTCCCCATGTTAAGTATAGGATGCGCAAAGTACAGTAAGCTTGAGGAAGCCAGCGCAAAAAAAACGATGCGCTAAGTGATTTCTTATGGGTCTAGCGTCAGGAATGTATTATGGGGTCATGCGTTAAAGTCACTTATCCTAGCGATAACGCTTACACATCAAGACGCTAACGTTAGCATTCACTAGGGAATAGTGCCCTAATAGTTTTGTGAGCAGAGCATGTGTTGGCCCTACAGTGTTCCTCCAATCTGAAATTGGCATGTTGTTGGTAGCAAGGCTAAAGTAAGGTAATTTAGATGCATTTATTCCATACCTGCAAGACAAATACTAAAGTCACCTCTTGTATAGTACGTCCTCAAGTTACCTTGGAATAAATATTTCCATACTGCTATCAGTAATTTAGCTATTCATCATTATCAATTCTGGTTTTCTTTGATGTTTTTGACATCCTCTCAGACCACAACCTTTCCTCTTCTCTTATCCTTGTATAAACAGGGTTATTCAGAGAGGTGAAAAGCAGGAGAATGACTGGAGAATGACAAATTCTAGGTCACTTTCCAAATCGGCTATCTCGACCTAGAATTTTTCATTCTCCAGTCATTCTCCTGCTTTTCACGCTCTCTGAATAACCCTGTAAGTCTTTACTTTTCACATTGGTTACTCAAACCTTTACACCTCATGCAACAAATCTGCTACTAGCACCTTTAACCATCAAAATTAGTAATTTTTTTTACTTTAGTTCAGGGGTCAGCAACCTTGGCTCCCTGATGTTTTGGGAACTACATCTCCCACCCATTAGGCTGACTGAGCCACATGGGAAATTTAGTTCCCAAAACATCAGGGAGCCAAGGTTGCTGACCTGTGCTTTAGTTATAGGTTTGCCTTAGTAAGACCCTATGGCAAAAACGAAAATAATACACAATGTAATATACAGTCTGAACGGTCACCCCTTCACTGCTGAACCATTTCAACCCTGTGCAAACGTTTACGTGCACCTTTTTATTCAAATTTATTTTAACTTTACATTTACACTGAATATGGTCATGTTGGATATCATTGGAAAGGTCAGAATCTGCCCTTTCCAATGTCACATAGAATGTCCATATACGATGCACATGGACAGAGATTATGAGGTCCGAATATGTGGGGGAAGCTGGATAATGATTTCTGATGGGGCAAGGAATAACCTAGGGGGCAATTGCCCCCCCTGTAGAGATGCTTATGACCACATAAATGTTAATGGACTCATAAATCCAATAAAAGAGGGCAATGGACAGATATGCAGATTAAAAAATCTATTTGCTTTAATGGAATCAACAAAAAGAATTTAAAACTTACATTTATTCCACTGCAAAACCATCAGACTGATCCATCCACTGCGATACCTCCTAAGTGCTCCTGGAAACGTCTAGTCAAATTCTGCTCAAAGAGATATACTGAAAACTGACAGAGGATATATATACATAAAAACATATAATTACAAGTACAAATTAACCACACAGACACAATTCCCACGACAAATCCATTACATTGACACCTTGCAGTATGTGCAGTATATAGTTTCTAGCTCTAACTTAATTTTCAAGACAGGGTCTTTGTAACTAACCGCTCTAGTAAGGCTAAGTTGTTGTGGTGCATACATTGTCCCTTATTGTTAGTGAGGTCAGGCATGGAGAAATATAAAGCATTTTGGTCCAAGAAAGTAAAAGCAGAAAATTCAGATAGAGACAAAACAAGCTGCTTTGGATATTGAAACATTTGAGATTTTGCTGGTGCCTGTCTGGCTTCCAAAACAGAGATCACCCACTATTAATCTACAGCAGTAGAAAGGTCACAAAAGGCTAGGCATTGGTACATTGCTGTTAACAACTATTTTGGTTGGTAGGAGATATTTCTATAGACATGTACTTTCAGCCCTAGTAGTGACAGGTGCGTGCCACCATGGTTAAATGAGACAGCTTACTTACTCTACCAATGGCATCATTGCATTATTTGTCGACGAGCTGGTGACACTTCACATTTCATCCACATATCTATAGCAGCATTGGCTATTTTGTCTGTTATACTTTTGACAACCCCAAGAAAATCCTGTTAGAAAGTTCAATGTTATTCTACAGCTTCTTTGCCAGTAGTCATGCTACCGTTGGCACCTCTCTGCTTGTACTCCATATCCAGCCAATCGTTCCTACATTTTTTTTACTTGCATTTGGCTTTAAGATCCTACCATGACATATAGTGTATATTAGGTCTCCATAATTCTTCTTTAACCCATCAAATGGACAGGACAACAATCGATCATTTCCTACTCTAGTCCACAGAGTTAACCTGGCCACATTTCCTACATTCCATGACTTGGATCGCACACGTCAGCTGGGTGATAATGCTTACTGTTTGTCATAGAACATCTCTGGACCACAATCATGTTTTTTTGTTTCAGTAGACTTCTCCTTATTTGACTTCCCGTACTCTGTAGGGGGCCATGGTCAAGTCTGGGTGTTCTTCAAGGTTTAGGGTTTCCTTACTTCAGTGCTCTGAAGACTTCATCCAGGATCCTGTCTGCAGATTATATGTAGACCTTGAGGATGACTTCTTGTTAAGATCTGAAACTATGAAGGTTATCAAAGTTATTTGTCAAACTACACGCTGATTTGATGTAGTACTATAATAACATAGGCTGCTTCAATAGGTTATGGGTGAAAGACGCCCCTTGTTACACTGTACTGATACAAATTATGGAAATAGATGAAAGACCTGTTTTCTCTTTTATCCACACCAGTACGTGAATATTGTATGCTTGCTGGGTAAGGACACGTATTTCAAGCATGCACCTAGCCAGATGGGCTACTTCATCAAGTGGAGGCGATGAGGCCAAGAGTGGCTGTTTGTGTGCAAAATGTATATGGCAGATCATCCACTTTGACTGATATATCTGTACCTTGCACTCCGGTCTTGGTAATGCCACTTCACCTCGAGCTGTTTATCTCTGGTATATATAGATATAGAAATATACAATACAGAGTGCTTTATAGAAAGCTAATGCTGTACAGAGGGAATAATAGAGAGTATAATGGAACAAGTAAATGAAGTGGCATGTATTGTATGGAAAGGAGAGTTTATGTAAAGAGAGGAAATTTAATGTAAGACGAGCAAAGATAAAGAGAAGAAAATGGCTACAGAATAGAGATCCACAGATAAGTAGATAAGTAGACGGAGGAGAATATATAGAAGAAGAGAGATGAATAGAGGGATTTATAAGTGATCCAATGTCTGCATTGAGGGTAGCAGCACACCAAATGTTGCATATGTCAAGATAGTGTATACGATGGAGAGAAATATCAATACAGAACTGTATGAAAGGGCAAGAGCATAAGAATTATGGATGACGTTTGTAGCAAGTCAAAAAAGAACTGTGTGTTAGTGTGGACGAGCTTGTCTGTCATCCCATTCCTCTTAGATTGTAAACTCTCAAACAGGGTCCTCTTTTACTATTGTTCTCTGTGTGCCAATCCTATTTGTTAACATAACGGGAAAAAAAGGTGTCATCTGCGCTCGTTTCTATATAGTTCCATGTGCAACAAAATACGAGAGGTTTTAGTTTGCTATGGGCATTTTTTTTCCGTTATGTTTTATGCATGAACTGGGTTGTTACTCTTGGTTGTTGCAGCAGCTCTGGTGAGCATAGGCGCAACGCTATTTTTTCTGTATGTATCTATTTATTAATATATTCAGGGTTACTCAAGGAGGGCCGAATTGGCTCTGAAATTGCACCGAACAGTGAATTTCCTGTACGGTGCAAATTCTGAGCCATTCAACTATTGAAAAAGCAGGCAATTTGCCAAATATTGGCAAATTGCCAGCGAAATACAGTGCTGTTCAACGCCAGTGAAATCTCCCATAGAAAAGTAATGGTTAATCTATTTTGAGAACACCGAACAGCATCGAAATGTCAGGGAAATGCCCTGATGTTCGATGGTTTCATTCAGCAGGTTTAACCAGGCGAATCCCATAGGTTTCAATGTAAAAAATATTCCTGTTTTTATTAAATATTTATTAAACCGTTTATTCTTTTAATCTGTAGCAATAAGTCTATTTATTTATTTATTTTTTAGGGGTTTCTTTAGGCATTTTTCAGCCAAATTATTTTTAGATTTTTTTTTTAAATAGCAGGGTTCTTTTTTTCTGTAACAGACCTTTTTATTATTATTCATAGGACCTTATATATTGATTCCAGGCATTTTCTTGCAGTTGTTTTTTTGCAACCAGCTTTTAAAAGTTGCCCGTGCGTCGGCTTGTTGGCTTTTTTTGGCGGCTGGTTGGCACTCTGTTCGCCGGATCGTTGGCTTTCTTCGGATGTGTTTGGCGGTTTTGCGGCGGATCGTCAGGTTCGTTCGGCTGTTTTCGGCAGTTTATTGGATCGCTTCGAATTTTGTTTGCAGAGGTTTTTCCGTTCGAATCAGCAGTTTTTGTGTCGGTTTTTCAGATGTGTTTGGTGTCTTTTCCCTGCACTTCGGGGACCTTGTGATGAATACTGAATTTGCCGCAGCATCGGTGAATTTGACTCCCCGAAGTGCGGGGAACGAAAGAGCACAGAAATTTTGGTGGAATTTCAGTGCTCTTTTAGTAACCCTGTATGTTTGTTTTATCAAGCACTGCAGAATATGTTGGCACTATACAAGTACTTGTAATCACTACAGCAAGGGATGATAAGGGATGGGACAAGAGGATGGAGTTCAGAGCAAACATACAAAGTATTATATGATGTGAAAAGTATTTGAGTACCTGGAAGAAACAGGATATAAAACTGCCAAAGGGTGACATTGAGGGTAGTGGGTAGTCTTAGGACCTTAAGAGAAATATACACGTTGAGGGCGTTGGGTGAACATTGCTTGTCTGTGTGTGTTGTTTTGTCTGGTGGAAGGTGACTATTTGTACATTTGTGAGTTTTGAGTGACTGTGCATGCGCTGTTTGAAACACACTATTTGAATGTGCAAGGCAGAACATAGTTTGTGTATACCAGTGAAAATGGAGGGCTTTATTCAGTTATATGGCTGTTATGGTGAATTCTTTTTAGGCACAAAAGTAAAAAAGAAAAGTTTCCAACAGTGACGTGTTGTAGTTTGGATATTTTGGGCTAAAATTTACAACCCCCTTCATACACTTCAAAAATCTACAGTTTACTGGCTTAACAAATAATTACATACTACTCATGAGTAAATTGGTGTGTATGTATGTTCATGCATTCAGAGAACGAGAAGTAGGTGTTAAAGGGATACCCTAGGGTTAAAACAGGAGGAGGGAAAAACAGCGGGTTAATTATTACCCCCCCCCCCGACCCTTACCAAAACCACCTCCTGTTTTTACCATTCGAGTGAGAAATACATTCACCGTGGATCCAGCACCAGATTCCCTCTGTACTACTCCAGATGTGACAGGCCGCTGGCTTTCTGTTATCCTCAGCAATTACATGATAGCGGGACGGCTGGATGCTAAAGTGAGCACATTGAGAACCAAAGACGGGAACAGAGTCATGAAATCTTTTTGACATCTGGGCAGTCACCAAGAAGCTTAGTTCAGCCCTTGCTGATCCGAGCTTCGGGGCGTAGCTAAACCACCACACTTAGAGTGCTGAATCAGCCCTCTTAAAGCCCCCTGGAGATGGGTGAGAGCACTCTGGTCACAGTGCCTAGAGTGTCGCTTTAATCCTTCATAGGTACTGGAAAGCAATATGATATGTGGTGTTTTTGTTGTTTTGTTCAGCAGTGAATGAGAAAGAAACCTTAATTGAATTGCCATCGATATTTTTAATAATAGATACTTGGCCTGACATCTCCTATCTTTTATTCAAAAATATAATATCACCCAGTGCGTCCCTGTCCTCTTCTGAATGGAGTTCTCATTTCTTTTTTCTTGTTTTTTCTGTTTAAAGATTTGTAACATGTTTTCTAACTGGTCCGGGAAACTTGAAATTGGAAGACGGCTAGTTGAGCTCCCAAAAATGTCAATTGCATAATGAATTTCACAGAAGGTAGGCTGAAATCTATTACTAAAATATATTTAGGAATGGTAAAAACCTTTTTAAACCAAGCGTTAGTATGTACAATTTGCTGATTGATGCAGGAAGTACAAGAATTACCACAAAATTAGCCATGGTAGCATCCCATTTGAATAATTCCCATATTGATTAGGGCAGAGTTCGTTAAAAATGTATTAGACAATGCAGTATTTATTTATTTATAAAGTATTTTGCCAGGACGAAGACATTGAGATTTCTCTCTTTTTCAAGTATGTCCTGGGTTCAAAAACATTTAGGGCAGTATTACAATGTTGGTGCTAACTTAACCAAAGCTGTTGTAAACTTAACAGCTCCATAGGCTGTAATGGCTCTGGTAAGTTTACAACAGCTCTGGTTAACTTAGCACCAACTTTGTAATACTGCCCTTAATTGTTACAGTAGGTACAGAAATACAAAGTAATAAAATGCAAGATATTAAAAGCAAAACACAAATATACAGATTAACACAGAAAATACATATGTAGTAAATATAGTCACTATGTTACATGTTTACAGGTGCATTCTGTATTGAGGTATAGTAATAGAGATCTCTTAAGTGACTTTAAACTGGGGGAAGATTTGATAGTGTTTGGGAGGTTATTCCATATTTGCGATGCTCTGTAGGAAAATGAGGATCGAGCCAATTTCTTTTTGTATTGTGGTATTGCAAGTAAGGTGCAGGTCCTGGATCGGAGGTTATAGGATGAGGGAACTGCTGGAGAAGCAGTCTATTCAGGTAGGGTGGTAGCTTCCTAGAAAAGCTCTTAAACATCAGGTTGGAAAGGTGAAGGGTGTGTCTAGACTCCAGCGATGGCCAGTTTAGCTCTTTTAAAATGTCAAATGGTGGGTCATGTAGTTACATTATGGCAAAGAAAAGAGAAAGGCAAACTTCCTCAAACGAACGTCAGGATGCTGAATAGTAAAACGTAACTTTTATTAATTGCGATTAAAGGGAAGAAAACGAACACATAAAAAACATATACACAAAATAGCGCTGTAGTAGGGTGTATTCCAATTCATGGGTATAACGGCAGGGTCAATGCTGGACACGCATAAGTGGCTTAGACACCATTGTGACCCAACAGTACACATTAGTACTTATAACTGCAATTGTTTCCACATTGATATATTCATTGGCAGCCGATAGTTGAAAGTACATATAGCACCAAAGCAACAATACAAATAAAGTGCGATAGAGTGCGATTGCAGAGTGCTAACTATACATAGTAGTGCAGTCAAAATTATCATAAGGCTTGCCCAATACGGTAAACACTTGGTCTCACAACTGGGATTAATACCACTGGCCAGCAACCGACATCTGCTGATAACAATTAAATCCACAATTCTATCCCCCTACTGCCAGCTCCAATACATTTTAAAACCACCACTCAACACAAACGTGTGTTTCGCCGATCACAACATCGGCTTCATCGGGAGTCAAAGTCAATCTGATAGCGTTGTTCGCTCTCCCTGTATATATTATAAAGGATCCTAGTCACATGACTAAAATAGACCAATCACTATGTATCAGGAAGCAAAGGAGAATCATCGGGGATGCTATCAGATTGACTTTGACTCCCGATGAAGCCGATGTTGTGATCGGCGAAACACACGTTTGTGGATTTAATTGTTATCAGCAGATGTCGGTTGCTGGCCAGTGGTATTAATCCCAGTTGTGAGACCAAGTGTTTACCGTATTGGGCAAGCCTTATGATAATTTTGACTGCACTACTATGTATAGTTAGCACTCTGCAATCGCACTCTATCGCACTTTATTTGTATTGTTGCTTTGGTGCTTTATGTACTTTCAACTATCGACTGCCAATGAATATATCAATGTGGAAACAATTGCAGTTATAAGTACTAATGTGTACTGTTGGGTCACAATGGTGTCTAAGCCACTTATGCATGTCCAGCATTGACCCTGCCGTTATACCCATGAATTGGAATACACCCTACTACAGCTCTATTTTGTGTATATGTTTTTCATGCGTTTGTTTTCTTCCCTTTAATCGCAATTAATAAAAGTTACGTTTTACTATTCAGCATCCTGACGTTCGTTTGAGGAAGTTTGCCTTTCTCTTTCTTTGCCATATTGTTCATTATCAGGTTTAATCCTAATATCAGGGTGTCCACCTTGATCCATATTGTCTGGATCAGGTGGGGTGACTGTTGTCTTTATCCACTAGTTTGTGGGTTTTCCTTTTGTACATGTAGTTACATTGTAGCAGAAAGAGTTATACAATGTAGTAAGTTTCTGAAGGTGTGTTTGTGGGCAGGGCCGGTGCTAGACTATTGTGCGCCCTAGGCAAGACCAGCTACTTGTGTGCCCCCCCCCCCGGACAAAAATTGCCAACTGTTGAAATGCGGGGGGACACACACACACACGCTATGCGCACAGGACACACACACTGTGCACAAGGGCCACACACGATCGTTCTGTGCCCATCTTACACCTCCGCTGGTTGGGGCCAGGATAGGTCTGAGGCTCTATCTTTCATCTGCCTCTCTCTTTCTTTCGCCTTTTGTTTCATCTGCCTCTTTCTTTCCTCTGCCTCTTTCTTCCTTTCCTCTGCCCTCTGTGCCTTTTTCTTTCCTCTTTCTTTCTTCCTTGCCCCTTTCTTTGTTTCCTCTCTTTTTTCTTGCCCCTTTCTTTCTTGCCACTTTCTTTCTTCTTTCTTTCTTTCATCTCTTTCTTGCTCCTTTTTTTCTTTCGCCTCTTTTTTCTTTCTTTTTTTGTTTCATTCTTTCGTGTCTTTCTTTCTTCTGCCTCTTTTTTTCTTTCATCTGCCTCTTCTGGCGACTACAAGTTATCTGGTGGCGCCTGTGCATCACCATAAGACACCCACCTTCTGCGCCACTAGCGGGGTCTGCTTTGCGAGCCACCAGCTACACAAGCTTTCTTTCCTCTGCTTCTTTCTTTCTTCCTCCGCCCTCTGTGCCACTTTTTTTTTTTTGAGAAAGGATTTTACCAGGAAGGATACATTGAGATTTCTCTCGTTTTCAAGTATGTCCTGGGTGGCGAGTATGTACCGTTAGGTGTCTTGCCAAGGACACTTACTGGAGAGGTTGCTCGCTGGGATCGAACCCATGACTCCACAGGCTCTCTCCATGCAGAGCAGTGACAATACCTCTACTCCACCCAGCCGGTATTCTTTCTTTCTTTCTTACTTTCATGCCCTCTTTCTTTCTTTCCTCTTTTTCTTCCTTCCCATTCATAACCTTGACTCTTTCTTTCTTTTGTGCCCCTTTCTTTTATTCGTGCCCCTTTCTTTCATGCCCCTTTCTTTCTTTCGTGCCCCTTTCTTTCTTTCATGCCCCTTTCTTTTATGCCCCTTTCTTTCTTTTATGCCCCTTTCTTACTTTCATGCCCTCTTTCTTGCTTTCTTTCCTCTTTCTTTCTTTCTTCTTCTTTCCCATTCATAACCTTGACTCTTTCTTTCTTTCGTGCCCCTTTCTTTCGTGCCCTTTTTTCTTTCTTTCGTGCCCTTTTCTTTCTTTTGTTTCATTCTTTCATGTTTTTCTTTCTTCTGCCTCTTCTGATGCCCACAAGTCATCTGGTGGAGCCTGTGCATCACCATAAGGTGCTAACCTTCTGCGGCACTAGCGGGGGTCTGCTTTGCGAGCCACCACTCCCAGCTACTCAACTAAACAATGAGGAAGGGGTACAATAATGGAACCCGAGTTCCAATAATGGAGCCCCTAGGTGGCAGTGCGCCCTAGGCGGTTGCCTAGCTTGCCTAGTGGATGCACCGGCCCTGTTTGCGGGGCAGCTGCATACACTAAATCTCCGTATTCAATAGCCGGTATAAGCATTTGTTGTACAATCTGCTTTCTTACTGCGGGGCTCAGGCAGGATTTGTTTCTGTACAGGGCACCTAGTTTGGGGTAAAGTGTAGATGAGAGTTTTTCGATGTGGGGGCCAAAGGATAGATTTGGGTCCAACCACATACCTAGATATTTGAGAGAAGTGACTGTGGTCAGCGTGCCATTTGATTTTGTCCCCACACGTACATGGGGCGTTTGCAATTTGTGTAGTTTAGGTGCTGTACCAAAGAGCATTGTTACAGTTTTGTCAGTATTTAGAAAAAATTTGTAATCTGTGATCCACTTTTCTAACTCTGTAAATTGTTCTTGCAGCACCGCATCCAGCTGCGGAAGGTTTGGTTTGCTGGTATAGATTACGGTGTCGTCTGAGTACATGTGTTCAGTTGAGTCTTTGCAGACGTTGGGCAGATCATTTATGAATATTGTGAAAAGCAGGGGGCCGAGTATCGGGCCTTGGGGTACATCGCATGTGACTGGGTGGGGAGGGAAGCGCTGTCAAAAATGGACACATATTGCGTTCAATCCGATACATATGATTGAAACCAGGTTAGCGTGCGATCACCAATACCATAGTTTTTACGTTTTTGTAATAGGATGCCATGGTCTACTGTATCAAAGGCCTTGACAAAATCAAGGAATATAGCTCCAGTTAGGTTTCCTTGTTCCATGACAGCCTGGAAATCATTGCAAACCTTTAAAAGGGCAGTCGTAGTTGAATGATTTGGGCGAAGGTCTGATTGATCTGGGGTTAAATAGTTTGAATATTGATAATAATCACATAATTATGTTGCATTGACTAGGGTTGCAACAGGTTTTGCAATTGGCGTTGCACTGATTTTCAGGAGCATTGCTTCGATTTGATCAGGTCCAGACTGGTATTTAATTTTTTTATTACAGAGGTTTAGTAATGACACTGACAGGCACTGGGTCTAAAACTGAATTTCTCTCTGATATTGGGTCCTTGCACAGTTGGTGGGGCCTGACCTGCATACGGCCTTTCTGAATGCGTGTCATTCGTTAGCTTAGCAATCAGGATATTGGCGTGCCCAACAAAATAATTATTAAAGGCATTTGCTACATCTAGGTGGTGCTGCATGGTTTGGTCATTTATCTCTCACCTTCAGATTCCAGGCATAAAATTAACCTTGAATAGAAAGTGTAATGTTTCCAGAATCGTATGAATTTATGAATGTGATATACTGTATGTAAGCACATACTCACTTAGTATGTAAGTATTGATGGCTAGACCTCTGGGGTGTTGAAACAAATTTCCACAAAAAATCCAATAACATGAAAGGAATGATATACTATACTTTCACTGAAGACGGGGATATGTTTTTCAGTTTGTATTTAGGAGAGACTATTGGGATCATTCGGACTATATTCACTATTGCTCCTCATAATGATATGTCTTAAAGGAGCACTCTAATAAAAAATACCCCCCCTACTTTTTGCCCATATATAATTGGGCAGATGCTGCTGACTGTATATATTTCTTTATTCTACAAACTATCAGGGTTATTCAGAGAAAGGTGAAACTCAGGAGAAAAGAACAATCTAGACCAACAAGCCGATTTGGAAAGTGAGATAAATGGGGGAATTTTTCTGGTTTGGTTATTTTGACCAAGAATTTTCACTTCTCCAGTCATTCTCCTGAGTTTCACCGTTCTTTGAATAAACCTGTAAATTCCATTAGGAATAAACATAACCTAAGCTCTGGTAAATGTAGCAACTCCGTAGGAAATTATCCATACACCCTAATACTCCAAACATGAACTATGGGATTTAAAATTATTTTTTAATAGCTATTTCATTACTCTTTAACAATTGTTTTGTATTCCTTTTTTCTCTTTGTTCATCTGAGCTTTAGACAATAGTTTCTTGATAAGTATTGAGAAACTAAAATCCATGTATAATTAAGAAACTACGTATATTGTAAAAATAATTTAGTAATGATGATTCCATTTGGTTTCATAATTTAGTCGATTTTGATCAATATGTCACATTTTTTTAATCTAAATAGAGTCAAACATATAAATTGGTGAACGTGTAGAAGTTAAATTTGAAAACATAATACTTAATTATTTTTGGAACCTTTTCCTTGGTTTTATTTCTGGTTTGTTTACCAAATTCTTAGGGCCACAATACAATCTTGGTGCTAACGTTAACGCTCACCTGCGTGAGCACTAACGTTAGCCGCGGTGGCTACCACATATTACAATCCAACGCTAACGGGTTAAGTAACCCGTTTGCATTTGGTACCTTGCGCTTCTCAGCGTGAGATTACTGTACTTTGTGCCCCCTATACTTAACATGGGGAGCGCAAAGTTAACCACAGCCAGGACTTGGTGTTAACGGATTCCGCTTCTGCAGAATCCGTTAACACATCCAAAAAAAATCAAAAAAAAATCATATACTCACCTCCTGTCCCGCGGCGAGGACCGCGGCTCTGTCCGCCTCCTCCATCCGTCGGGAGGAGGATGAGACTGGGGGGAAAAGTTCTTCAGTCTCCCCCTGCGTATCACTACGCCGACCGGCCAGATCTCGCGAGGCGAGATCTGGCAGGTCATGTGACCGCCGGCATCTGGCTCAATGGAGTCCTATGGACTCCATCGAGTGGATGCTCGCGGCGGAGTTCAGTGTTGCCATGAGCATCCCAGGGTGTAGCGTCTGCTAACAATGCAGGCAGCTTTTTAAGCAGTGAAATCCCCATAAAAAAGCACTGCTTCGGCTATTGAGAGAACACAAACCAACAGTGAAAGATTCCCGAAATGCCCTGCCATTCGGTGGTTTAATTCGGCAAGTTTATTCAGGAGAATCCCATAGACTTCAATGTTAAAAATATTCCTGTTTTAATTCAATATCTAATAAACCGTTCATTATAAAATTCTGCAGTAAAAAGTCTCTTTATTTGTAGATTTTTTAGGATACTTTAAGCATTTTTCTGAATTTTCTTCTTTTTTTTTTAAAGTCCGATTTTTTTAATTTATTTTTTAAGTTTACTTATTTTTTAAGTAACAGCCCTTTTTATTATCATTCCCTGGACCTCATATGCAAATTTCAGACATTTTCACTCAGTATTTTCTTTGCCAACAGCTTTTTACTTTCACATTCATACAAACTGTTTTGCTAATTTATTCACCTCCCTCTGTCTGCGGTCTCGGCTTTTTCTCGGCTTTTTCCGGCGGCTTCGCTGCGTGTGATCGGCTCCTGCTCGGGTTTTTCCGGCATCTTCGGGTTAATCAAGATGTTTTTGAGGGTTTTCGGCGTGCATTCGCCGGGTTTTACGGTTAGTTTTTCGGCAGGTTTGCGGTAGCTTTTCCCTGCAATTCGGGGACCCTGTGGTGCTTGCTGAATACATTGCAGGGTCACCGAAATGGGATCGGCAACACGAACCGAATTGAAGAGAACGAAAAGTCACCGAACGTGCGGTGACTTTTCGAATCTCTTTGGATAACCCTGTATCTTTACAGAATTTTCATTCATTCTAATAGTTCAATCAATAATATCCCCACGAGTTGACTGAAGCTCGAGTTACCTTCTATTTACTAGCACAAGGGTTATTCTTTACATTGAATGGGTTCAAGTCAGCAGAATGGCTTCCCTATTTCGTAATCGTCTTCTATAGTGTTTCAATTTCTACTATGTATTAAAAGTGGTAAAAATAAATAAATCCAGAAGCTTAAAAAACGATTGTTGGGTTTTTAGGTATCCACTAAGAATGTCAGGGACAATTTCTGTACAGAAATACCAAATTATATTATGTCATAAATGTTGAGTACTTTAGGGAGACTTTATGTGATCATTAGCATTTTTATGCTCTGGTTTTATGAATATTTTTGGATTCTAATTATATCTTGAACTATATTTCCAAAAAAAATCATTTTATTTGTTTTTTTTTGTGTGTGTGTGCATTTGTGTGAGGAAACTCCCCTTTAAAATTATGATTTACATGAACCATTTTTATAGATTTGTCCTTTATACCTTGTGTATTAGTACACAGTTTTGTAGAATATGAACAATTCTTAAAAGCTGAGGATGTATATGTAGCCCAAATCATGGTGGAGGATACTGGAATGAGCGATATGCCTGGACCGATGAGTGGCTGGGCATTGTGTAACCATGGGTCTTTTCACTGTGCTTATGGCTCTGAACCTTGTGCTATGACACAAATAACTATGAGTTTCATCCTTGTTTAAACCATTGTTTTTGTTTTCAAATATTAATCTGGCCACCACAATTACATGTTTTAATCCTTTTAATTACAAAAAGCTTAGAGCTATCTACCTAGTCTATTCTTTTTTCATTTAATTTTTAAGTCAAGTAATTACACCTATATAAAATAAATAATTTTCTCCTCTCAATAGAGCACCTCTCATGAGGTTGTTGCGCAATTAGTCCAACATACAGTTCTCAGAATCACATTTAAATATAATGACCCATAAAACGTTCATACTTTACTCACCGTAATGTTTGGTGTGTATGAGCGTATCACAGAGCTCCACAGCAATAAAACTCACAGTAATGTGGTGTGTATGAGTGTATCACAGAGCTCCACAACAATAAAATTCAGAATAATGTGGTATGTATGAGCATATCACAGGCCTCCACAGCAATAAAACTCATAATAATGTGGTATATATGAGTGTATCACAGAGCTCCACAGCGATAAAACTCACAGTAATGTGAGCGCTAGCGTTAAGGAGGTGATGGGGCCCGTAGTGTGTGTGAGTGTGTCTCCGAGCTTCACAGCAATAAAACTCACAATAATGTGTGGTGTGTATGAGTGGACCACCGAGCTCCACAGCAATGAAAGTCACAGTATTGTGCATTGTGTATGTTTATATACATTTGATACAGAAGAGGGCTGGCAAATGTCAGCCTGAGGCAATAACTAGGAAACAGCTGTTTTACAATCCCACAAATATACCGCTGTGAAAAAAAAATCCTTAATAATATTTAATTGGTACCAATTTAATCCCTATAAATCCCATATTAGGCCAGTGTCAGACGAGCGCACTACATGCGCCCATACTGATGTGCCTTATGACGCCCATCACAGCATTGTGACGCTTCTACGGGGCTGGCCACACACTGTAGAGGCGCACAAATTGCGTGCGCTACAGTGGACGCACTGAAAGCCTCCCCGTTGAAACGCCATGACGTGCGTTCGACGGGGCTGTAAAGCAAAAACCTCCGTAGGAGGATTGAGCTTTGCAGCGCTGAGCGCATTAACTGCACTCACGAGGTGGCCAGACGGGCGTCAGCGTGGAAGGAACGTCCACTCTCATGGACATTCCTTCCGCTCTGAAAAACGCTCGTCTGACAGTGGCCTTAGGGAGTAAATTAGCCCCATGGGAGCCTCTCTCCTACAGTGCTCTGGGTATAGACACCTCCACGCACCGCATATGGTATTTCTTTGGAAATGTGGCTATGAACATGTGGCTCACAGGCCATATATGTTAATAGCCCAGGGAACGATTGTCCCCCTGACCCCTTCCCTGATTTGATATCAGATGGGGGGAGGAGGCAGATGAATTTGTAATGCCTAGGGCAGCACCCAGCTTTATTCATCTTAGATTTCCAAGATACCTGCACAAACTAAAAGGATTTTCCGCTTCTATTTACATACCAAAGCGCCTCTGCTTGTTTGTTAGTATTAGTCCTTTATTTTTCAAGTGGTATGTAATAGTATGTGTAATACCCAACCTGGGAAAAGCAGTTGTTCAGCCAAAAAGGCAGCAGATGGCTTCACCAGGTGAGACACTAATGAGATGTAACAGTAAAAGAACATCAGGTCTCTCACTTGCAAACACCAGTAGGGAAAATGTTAATACTCCGGATCTTTTTTAACCCTACGCATGGCCCATCATTCTTTAAGCCTTGCAGTAAGAATACACCTGCATTCGCCTAACATCATTTGTAGACCCTAGCTTTCCGGATTCACCAGCTTGCATATATTTCTTTCTCGAGCTCATTTCAGCATTATTTCTGTGTCACAAAGCAATTGCTGCTGTCTTCTCATTTATCCCTCTCTCATCTTCTCTCCATTGCCTTTGTCTCTCTACGATCTCCTGCATTCTCTCCACCCCCAACCATCTCTTCAGTTCACTGTCACACTGCTATTGTCTTCTCCACGGCCTCCTTTCCCTTGCTTCGAATCTCTCCTCTTTCTCTGTTCTAGCTTTCTACCTTCCCGTCCTCACCAGCCAGTGCCTAGGATATCCTTTCTTTCCGCTCTTGCTTGCTCTTACCATCTTGGGTTTTCTAGCCGGTGACCCTATCTCTAGCAGCATTTTATCCCAGTCGTCATTGTTATTTTTATTATTTTGGTTTCTGCTCCTATTCCTGCAGTAGAAGCGAAACCCTGCACGCACATATTCTTTTTCAGATCTCAGCGTCGTTCAAATTTTCATTCTTTGAACCAATCCACATAATTTTTTATTCTTTCTTTGATACGTCAAAGAATGGGTTAATCTTTGGCTATACCTCAATGTCCGTCCATTCTCTCGACAGGGAATCGGTTAATTATGGCTCCTGTAAGATGGTGTAGCCATGCCGCCGCTGCCGCCGCATGTGTTAATCACATATTTCACCAGCAATAGGGGAAAAGCTGCCGCACAGCTGTTGGTGACAATAAACGGGGTTAATTTGTGCGGCTTCGGTCTGTCTGCCAGTGCAATTCTGCAGCTCTCTGTATGGGGTTAATTAGCTCGCTGTAGGTCCTAGATACAGAATGAGCATTTTTTTAATGTATTTTTGTAGGCTTTCGTAATGCATATTATACTTGCACAAGGATATACAAATAGCCTTCAGTGTAACGCTGCATACACAATGAAATACGCACTGTAACACGCCACGTAATATACTGAGTGCGCGCAGTGATAATAAGCAATGGATAACACCGCGCTCTTACTGCCTCTGATGATATAATAAAAGGCATTTATTACACATAGGGTACAATGCACGCCAGCTAAGATATACTCTCTACACTTGTAGACTATGCCAGTATATATGGAGAGATCATATTTTTGTCTGGAGACAGAGTGTCGACACCTCACTCTCTTAACACACCGTTAGAAAGTAATTGTATTGATTTTTCCATCCTTCTTCACCTCCCCCCTCTCTCCTGCCTCCTCTGGACATCCTCGAGCTTCTCCCCAGATATCATCCTACTCTCTCCTATCTCTCTTCGCCATATCCCGATGCTTTGAAATTTAATTTATGGATTTCGTCCTGCACCCGTCTATTTCACACCCTGTTTCTCTGAGCACCTGCCATTGCTGTCTCATTTTAATCGCCTTCAGATATTTTGTGTTTTCTCTGGCTATTCCTTTGCTATCACCTACGACCCTCTGATGTCCCTCTTGATATCATTACTTTTTGGTGTTTTATCTTCATTCTCCCCCTGGGTGTTCTTCAGATCTCCTCTCCCTTTCCTTTTGTCTTCGTTTTTCTTCCCCCTGGCTAGCTTCTTTCATGTACATAATGTTTTCCAGCCCGTGTGCTGTGTATCCACACGTCTACATGGGGCTTACATACATCAGACATGTGGTGATTAGCTTTATACAATAGATGCTAGACTGACTGCTTAACCACAGCATGAGGACTTCGTCCAGGCTGATTATTCCATATTAAGAGACTAGATGCATAAGTCATCCAGAAATCACTCTATGATGTACCATTCATCACTTGCATGAGCCACAGCGACTATTATCTGTGCCTTCATATTGGTTTTATTCTGTATTGCCGTGGAACCTTAAGACCGAATGGTATTTTTAGATTTTCTGGTGAAAGAAGCCTCGTATTGTAATAATCTATATCTAACATACCTTTTATTTGGAGTTTATTTTTCTTTTACCCATAAATTTAAAAATAAATGCCTTAACACTTTAGTGTGAATATGGATGAGTATTTCATTGGCATCCAGTAATTTTCCCAAAGCATCCTATTGCCTCATGGCACAGTGATAAGGACTCTATTTGTCGGTGTTGGATTGTTTCCATTTAATTATCTGTACATGCGCTGATAGACATTTCTAATGGGTTCATTTTAACTGTGCCAGGTGATCATGGTTTGTTTAGCGTTTATTATCACTGTGGTGATGACTTTGTATTTGGTTTACTATACCAATGTTGCCTGGAAGTGGTTTCTACTGGCTTGATTTCCCCTGTGCTGACTGCATGTAGTGTTGGTTTTCACTTTGCCGACTGGCATGCATTTGTCACCTATTACTGCGTTGACGAGCTACATTTGTGCTTCTTCTTTATTATTATAATTCTATTGGTTGGTAAATCATTTACGTCTGTGTGGGTTTTTTGGTGACAGGCATGGTGGTAACCACTTTCTTGGGAATATTGATTGGTGGTTGTTGTGTTTATTGGATGGTTTTATTGGCTTGTTGTCAGAGCTTTGTCTTGCTTTAGCTGTATTGGCAGGCTATCCCCATGAGAGCAGATCATTGATGTATTATATAGTTTCTGCCTTGTTAAGTAATTATGGTTTAAATGGGTGGTTTACACTGTCTTAACTGATTATGTCTGTTTCACTGGCTCTCTGGAACAGAGTATCTTATGATGAACGGATTTTGTTGTGATAGCTGTTCGACTGCATTGATTTTAAGCGTTTACCAGTGTTGGTAATGTATGTGTTTTCTGGTTATCACACTCCCTGATGGTTACACATATGGCTGTGGCAGTTTCGGTCATTATGTCTGGCCGACATGTGGATTAATATATGCATGCAAGTTTTCATACCCTAAAATGACACAGGGTGGGTGCACTCTTTGTACTGTTAGTTGCCTATTCATGATATACTTAAATAGAACACGTGCAGTCACTGCACGCATAAAGGAGCTTTTTATCTATAGTGCAGATAAAAAGGGGCAGAAATGCATTGTTCCCTCTCTGTTTCTTCAGTTTCCTCTGATTTTGGATCGACTGACCTGATGGCCTTACATAGTGAATTACAGAATTGTGAGTATCAAATGGCAGAATGTCTTAGGCTAGGGTCAGACGAACGCAGCTTTAACGTGCGTTTAGCCGCACAAAATCACGGCCGTGCTAGCAGCAAATTACGTCCAATGCCGGGGAACACACGAAGTACGGCCGCACGAAAGTTCGTCCGCGCAACGCAAGTGGCAAACGAACGCATTTTTTCGAGAACGTCAAACCGCTACTACTGACGTACAGAGTGCGCTGCGCCGCATAGCGGCGTGTGTGTGTGATTGGGAGACATCAGACACTGCTAATGTCCGCTACATAACGTCCAGACGCAAAAAGGGTTTATTGATGATCCGTACAAAATCACGGACGAAAAGGCGCATCGTATTGACCGCTACCGCGTATTCCGTGAAAAAATATGTCCGTTCGTTCGACCGCACTTTTCCACGGTCGACGCGAAAAATGCGTTAGTCTGACCCTAGCCTTATATCTGGTCCAAACACAACGGATCCAAATGGAATTAGAAGATATGTTCCCCCACAAACAAACACACGCTTTTGCATCTTTTCCAGTCCATGAAATATCTGTAATTTGGCTCTCTGGGGCATAATCTAGGGATGCGCCGATACCACTTTTAAGATCGAGTACCGATACTTTTTTCAGGTACTCACCGAGTACCGTTACTTTTATTTAATGTCATGTGACCGCTTTTCAATAAGAACAGACCTCATATAAAATGCCCCCAGCTCACACATATATATTTGCCCCAGCTCACATATATTTGGCCCCAGCTCACAAATATATTGCCCCAGCTCACAAATATATTACCCCAGCTCAAATATATATTGCTCCAGCTCACATCTATATTGCCCCAGCTCACACATATATTGCCCCCAGCTCACATATATTTTGCCCCCGCTCACATATATTTTGCCCCAGTTCTCAAATATATTGCCCCCAGCTCTCAAATATATATTGCCCCAGCTCTTAAATATATTGCCCCAGCTCACAAATATATTTCTCCCAGCTTACATATATTGCCCACAGCTCATATATATATTGCCCCCAGTTCTCAAATATATTACCCCAGCTCACATATATTGCCCCCAGTTCTCAAATATATTACCCCAGCTCACATATTTTGCCCCAAGCACACATATATATTGTCCCCAATTCACCTATATTGCCCCCAGCTCACACATATATTGCCCCAGCTCACATATATTTTGCCTCCAGCTCACATATATTTTGCCCCCAGTTCTCAAATATATTGCCCCAGCTCACATATATATATTGCCGCCAGTTCTCAAATATATTGCCCCAGCTCACATATATATATATTGCCCCAGCTCTCCAATATATTGCCCCAGATCTCAAATATTGCCCCAGCTCACATATATTGTGCCAGTTCTCAAATATTTTGCCCCCAGCTCACATATATTGCCCCCAGTTCTCAAATATATTGCCCCAGCTCACCTATATTGCTCCCAGCTGTCTCTACCGCTCTGCCAGGCTGCTGTCTCTCCAGCTCTGCCACGAGTACCAGGTAAAACTCTAACTATCAGAAATAACATCCCATCACAAGATAGTTATCTGCCACCTCCACTCCCAGAGGTCCCCTCTGCCACCCTCTGCCGCTTCCTCCCAGCCACTGAGGAGGAAGTCAATTCCTTACTGTCCTCCTCACATCTCACCACGTGCCCGCTCGACCCCATTCCCTCACATATAATTCCTCCCCTCTCCTCCTCGCTCACCCCTGCACTCACACACATCTTCAACCTATCTCTCTCCACTGGCTCCTTCCTATCTGCCTTCAAACACACGCTAGTTACCCCTTTACTAAAGAAACCATCCTTCGATCCCAACTCTCCATCCAACTACCACCCTGTATCCCCGCTTCCCTTCACATCTAAGCTCTTAGAAAAACTAGTTTTCAACCGCCTCTCCCTCTTCCTGTCCTCCAATTCCCTACTCGACCCACTGCAATCGGGTTTCCGTCCCCTACACTCAACTGAAACTGCCCTCAAAAAATCACCAACGACCTCCTAACTGCTAAAAAACACAGACACTATTCTATCCTCATCCTGCTTGACCTCTCGGCTGCTTTTGACACTGTTGACCACCCCCTCCTTCTGCAGACCCTCAGCTCTCTTGGTCTCTGTGACACTGCACTCGCTTGGGTTGACTCCTGTTTATCCAACAGGTCCTTCTCTGTGTCCTTTGCTGGTAATTCCTCCTCTTCATTGCCTCTGTCTATTGGTGTACCTCAAGGCTCTGTCCTTGGTCCTCTGCTCTTTTCCATCCACACCTCCTCCCTGGGCAAAATCATTAACAGCTTTGGCTTTGGGCACCACCTCTATGCTGATAACACTCAGATCTACCTCTCTACCCCTGATCTCTCTCCCCCTGTCCTTTCCAAATCAGCAACTGTTTATCTGGCATCTCCTCCTGGATGGCCTCCCACCACCTAAAGATCAACATGTCTAAGACTAAGCTACTACTAATTCCTCCTTCTAATGCCTCTCCACCTCCTGACTTTTCCATCACGGTGGAGGGTATCACTATCTCCCCATCAAACCAGGTTCGCTGTCTCGGAGTTACACTTGACTCTTCTCTTTCCTTCATCCCCCACATCCAGTCTCTTTCCTCCTCCTGTCGATACCAACTACGTAATATTTCCAGAATTCGGCTATTTCTTACCGCTGTCACTACAAAACAACTAATCCATGCCCTGGTAATCTCCCGATTTGACTATTGCAATAATCTCTTATCCGGCCTCCCTCTCTCCCGCCTCTCCCCCCTACAATCCATCCTGAACACCTCCGCCAGGCTAATCCACCTCACCCGCCGCTCTGTCTCTGCCGCTCCCCTCTGCAAGTCCCTTCACTGGCTCCCCATCCACTGCAGAATTAAGTTCAAAATCCTTACCCTGACCTACAAAACCCTCACTAACTCAGCTCCCCACTACCTGTCCTCACTAATCACCAAATACACCCCAGCCCGCTCCCTAAGATCAAACAGTAACCTACGCCTAGCTTCCCCACGCATCACCTCTTCCCATGATAGACTGCAGGACTTCTCACGCGCAGACCCCATTCTCTGGAACGCTCTCCCTCGTACGGTCAGACTCTCCCCTAATTTCTCTTCCTTCAAACTCTCCCTTAAAACGTTCCTATTTAGAGAAGCCTACCACCCGACTCGCTGACGCAACCATCAATCACTCTCACCTTGCAGTCCTCTCCTCCTGTTTCCAACCCCAACCCTCCTAGATTGTGAGTTCCTACGGGAATAGGGCCCTCATCTCCTCCTGTACTGTTTGTCTAATGTTGTTCAATGTACTGTAACCCTGTCTATACTGTGCCTATTGTACAGCGCTGCGGAATATGCTGGCGCTTTATAAAGAAAGAATAATAATAATAATACTCATGCAGATCCCAGTATCGGCACCCGGTATCGGCATCCCTAGCATAATCATATAGACAATCGGTTCAATTAGTAGTCAGCAGTGGCCAGTGATGTCTTGAGTTTGGGTGCCACCTGGAGCTGACACAGTCCAAGTAAACAGGTGATATCAGAAATTCCTTAAAAGTGCAAACAGAGCATGTGCAAAGTGCTCTGACAGAGCAGATCTTCAAAACTGCTCTTAGACCTTAAGGCCGGCGTCATACGAGCTTACCGTGCCCATCGCAGCGTTGTGACGCTGCAACGGGGCTGGTCACACGTTTGCGCACACGCACGAAATGCACGCGCAACAAGCGTCCGTTATCAAAGCCTCCCCGTCGATGCTCTAGGACGTGCGTTGACGGGGCTGCAAAGCATGATCCTCCATAGAACTGCGCTCAGCGAGGTGGCGAAAAGGGAGTCAAGTGGAAGGTACGTCCACTCTTACGGACATTCCTTCCGCTCTCCAATGACGCTCGTCTGACACTAGCCTAAATTGTTATGTTATGATCTTTTTTTGTATGATGTATATGGAGGCGAAAGCAATTACCATTATTTTGTGTAGGACATGTTTTAGGCCAAAAAATCCCAGTGAAGTACAGATGGCTTTAAGGTCTTTGGTTTTCACCAAGTGCAGTGCATCATCCTCGTGGTCTTCAGAGTAGGTCTGTTTTATGCTGTAGTGTGCAGTTTCATTAAAGTGCTGTAATTAAACATCTCTCACAGTTTGATAGTTTTTTGTAAAACATACTGGGCACTATTTCCTTAGTTAATGCTAACGTTAGCGTTCAGACGTGTAAGGGATATCGCCAGTATAAGTGACTTTAATGCACGCCCCCATATTACCTTCCTGATGCTAATCCCATAGGAAATCACTTAGTGCATCGTTTTTTTGCGCTAGTTTCTGCGAGCTTACTGTACTTTGCGCACCCTATACTTAACATGAGGAGTGCAATCATTAATTAGCGTTAAGATAAGTAAGATATTACAAAGTCCTAGCGCTAATTTCCATCAAGAAGCACAAGGCAAAATTTTAGCTACTCCTAAAAGCTGGTACTAAATGATTCTGCATTTGCAAAATCATTTAGAAACCCCTAAACCCCCCCCCCCAATTAATCCCATACTCACCTCTCATCCCACGGCGAGAACGGCGGCCACATCTGCCACTTTTTCTGGCTGGGAGCAGAGTCTGTCTGCGAGAGCGAGATCGTGCAGGGTTTGCAGCCCGGAAGCACAAACCTCCATGGAGTCTTATGGAGACCAGAGGTGAGATTGCAGCGTAGCGGAAGTGCTACCGTGAGTATCCCAGCAGTTAGTGCTGCGTTCCAGGGCGAGATGCTGAGCTAGCGCCTGCCCCGGAATATCACGTTAAAATGGGGACGCTACAGGGAATGCTGCAGGTGCAGATTTTCCCTATTAACCTCCGCATTAACAGCCTGTTGTTGGCTATTTATGGCTACAGTGTATCTATTGGTTGTTTTAGTAGGGTAGCAAAGTGCCAGCCAATCATCAACCTTTGGCTTGGTTTTAAATTGGATGAAGAGCATAATACTGCTGCTACACTAGGGATACATCAGGAATTGTAGTTCACAACCAAATATGAGGCTGAAACATCTACAGAAAATGTACTTGATAAATTAAGAATTCACTTATTCTTGCCTAAAATTAGCAGTCTCGTGTCAAGCCTTCACAATTCTTGGTTGAAAAAACCAGATTGTTTTGTGTTCACGATCTATTCTGTCCTACAGTAACAGCGTTTGATTTATATTAATTAATTGTTCTTGTGGTAGGTGACTGCCTTATTGATGGACTCTAGGTTTATGAACTGGTTGTTACAGCTATGTTGGCATTAATTTTGTTATTGACATGCTGCCTAGTTATTTGTATTTCGGTGTTGTCCGTGCGCTAGATGCTTTACTTATTATCGCGTTGGCTGCTTTGGCTCTGTTCATTAGTTATATTGTATGCATTAGACTAGCAACGTGCTGTCTTGTTCTTATCATGTTGGTTGCCTATAATTGCGCTTATCAGGAAGGTAGCTGGCACTGCTTTTATTAGGTTTTTTTAACACTGTTTCCTTGTTAGTGCAGGGTTAGCTATACATGCTTGCTTTTTCTTTTCTAGGTTTGTTATAAATGTATCATCTTTGGGTGTGAGTATTACTAAATCTGACTTACTACTGTTTGCCGAACCTGTGTGAGAAGGTCAAGGCTCTTGGATTGGAGTCAAGTGCACTTCACAAGCGATTAGGGCGGTTTTAAATGGCGGAGAAGGCTAGGAATTTAAATTAAATATATATGTATGTTTATGAAGGTGGCTGAATACATCCACACAGCTCTATCTGTGACAGGTCAGCCCAGGCAGCGTGATAAAAAGCCTTTCCTGCTACAGCACTCTGGATCCTATGCTCCTCTCCATCCGTGAGCACAGCACCCCCATTCTTGCACCACTACCTCACCCACACCCTCCTCCACCCCCTCGCTCCCAAGCTGTAGAATGAAATGCTTTAGTTAATAATTTCCATACTCATTAACATGCTAATGTGCTCAGGCTCACAGCTCTTTAATCACCTCAACATCAGACTCTGTGGGGAGCAGAGTTATAAGGACTCCAGGGAGGGGGGGGAGGAGGGATACCAGCCACACTCCAATTAACCCATTCAGTTCTGAAAATACAGGCAGAGCGTTTAAGGGGCCTGGCAGAAGCATCGAGTCCAGCCGAGAAGCAGTTAATAAAATTCCTGATATTAAAGGCTAGCAGGACACTAACACAACATTTCGCTGATCAAACAGCAGAGTACCAGTTAATCTCATAATTACCAGGGACATGCGGAGTAGCTATTAACCCTAAATATATTCAGCAGAGAACGAAAAAGAGAGAGAGTGAGGGAGACAGCTCAGTAATCATTAATATATTCTCCAGAGACATCTACTGCAGTGCTTATAACACCTTATTTACCACACAGACACCTCGAAGAATGAATATCTATCAGAAACCGTCTCATTTCTACTTTAGGATATTAAAGCCTTTTCTATGATGAGACACAAAAAGCAGTAATCAGCATAATTATTTTGCAAAAAATATTGTTCAACTATTTTTCCTTTTTCTAATATTACGCTTGTTCTTTTTTTCCCAGGGCCGTGTGTGAGATGACTTTTGCATATCCATCGCACAGCCATGGATGCTGGTGAATGCTTCCTCGCCTCTTCCGGGCAGGATGAGAGGAAACCCTGGCCTCTGGACCTCAATCTACCCTTTTGCCCGTCAACCACCAAAGATACCCCACTCCTACCCCCCTCTCCCTCTCCCGATTCCTCCACCTCTTCCTCAGCTTCCACCACTGGAGAGGGCTGCAGAGCTGTCAGCCCAGCATCCTCCATCCTGCAGCCACCTCCTTTGGTGTCCCCCAGCCCTCTTAATCCCACCTATCTGCCAAAGCTCCTACCTCCTACAGAGTCAAACTGTCAGGAGGAAAAGGAAGATGAAGGGGAGGCATTTCTGGGGCATGTCCTATTCTCCAGCGACGGATCTGTCTACCTCCTAAAAGGAAAGGGGGAAGAGGAGGGAGCTTTTCCTTCCACACCCTTACCACGGGACTCCCCCAATAGCACAGTGTTGCCCCATCCTCCACTCACCTCGTTCCGTCTCACCGCCACCTACCAAGGCTTTCGCTCTAACCAAATATCCCGACATACCTCAGCCAAGGCAGCCAATGTAAACCAAACGGCACCTGGTACATCACCCAGTAACCAAGACCAACCCAAAGAAAAAGAGGTGGGGGAGAAAGGAGGGGAAGAAGGTGAAAGACACATATTACATGGGGAGTCCCGCTGGACGCAGAGAGTGGATGGGGTGTGGATTTGTCTCCCATGCCAGTTAACCTTTCGACATGGAGGCAACCTGGGGTGTCATGCTTTACGATTTCATGGGCTGGACCATCCCTACCAAGATCAGCTGGCAGGGGAAGAGACCTCGGGTATTGTACACAGCTCTAGCGGGCAACTCTTTATTAGCCTATTAGAACCAAAAATAAGCCGCAAGGTGTTAGAGCCTGGCCAGGAGCCAGACAGCGTGGGCCAAAACACTACGCTTTTAGACGGGATTCACATTCTGCCAGAGGAACCAGGAACATCCAGTGATATAACTTCCAAAAATAATCGCATTGAGACCAAAAGTCAAGACACTTGTATATCAGAAAGTAATTCTCAACTCTCCCAGGGCCTGGTGCCCCATTCACCCTTAAAATATAATCGCTGTGAGTCCACTGGAACACACTACTCAACTGAAGCCAAAGATTCAATACCCCAAGTAGATAAAAATGATGGAGCCACATGGTGCCCAAAAGTAACAGAGGCACAGGGTGAAGGTGGTGAGGAAGAGCAAGAGGACGAAGGAGAAAGCTCTCTTCCAACCTCTCAGCCTTCTGACATCACCGAGCAGCTACTCACAAACCAAAGCTTCTATGCTCAAATGCTGACCAGTAGCTTTACACAGTTTGGATCCCTACATGGTGTTGACAAGCGGGGAGACCAAACAGAGGTAGAGCGTGGGACACAAGCCCATGAAGACGGTGCCTCAGCATCAGGCCCCCAATCATTCCAAAGTATGTCTCTACAGGGCCAGCTATCTCTGCTCCACTCCCGCAACTCCTGCAAAACATTGAAATGTCCCAAATGTAACTGGCATTACAAATACCAACAAACGCTGGATGTCCATATGAAGGAGAAGCACCCAGAGAGTCACAGCCACTGCACCTATTGCCATAGTGGCCAGCAGCATCCACGCTTAGCCAGGGGAGAGAGCTACAACTGTGGCTATAAACCTTATCGCTGTGAAGCCTGCAATTATTCCACCACAACCAAGGGCAACCTCACCATCCACATGCAATCTGACAAACACCTGGCCAATTTGCAGGGCTACCAAGGATCAGGGGCTTCTACCACCACAACAACTCCTTCCATGACAGCGCCAACAATAACTATTGGACAGGTAGAAAGCGACCAGACCTCACTGCCTGATCGTCAGATTAAGCAGAAGGCGTCATGGCACTGCAAGGTGTGCAACTATGAGACCAACATTTCCCGTAATCTGCGCATTCACATGACCAGTGAAAAACACATGCAGAATGTCCTACTGCTGCACCAGGGGCTGGGGATGGGTCAGGATGCATTCCCCTTTTATGGAGGCCCTATTATGCCGGACCAGGGCCTGGAGCACCCATTGCTATTTAATCCAATGTCCTTCAGCTCATCCGGGAGCCAAGGTGAGAATAAATTCTAGTGGAGGACAATGTGAAAGCTCTTTTTGTCACATGGCTAAATTCATTTTACATTGATGTGTTACTGTAATTAAATGGGTATAGAAACTGATGTTGGACAGGAAGAAATTGAAAACATTGTATGGAGGGATAACTTCATGTTTTGTGGCTTTTGATATTTTTGCCTTCCCTTTGCACTCCCATTTGAGTAACTACCAATATATTCTTATTAAGCTTTTTTTTCACTTTTTCCACAGCTTGCAGCATTCTCACTCAAGATACCTCCTCAGGGTCCCAGGCCATCAACATAGGACTCTCCAGCAACTCGCTGCCCACCATAGCACCACTACAAGAGTCCGTATCATCTATGCTGGAAGAGGAACCATCCCCTGGTGTTTTCCGTTGCTTGGTGTGCCGCTGTTTTACCACAGACAGCCTGGAGGGATTGCTTTCTCATGCAAGTAGAGGTCGCTCTCTTCCAGAGAGAGAGTGGAGAGAGGTGAGAGGAGACTTGCATTGCTGCCGACTCTGCTCCTACAGCACCCAGCTTAAAGCCAACTTCCAGCTGCACCTCAAGACAGACAAACATGCTCAGAAGTATCAGCTGGCTGCCCACATGCGAGAAGGAGGAGCAGCGCTGGCCGCTGCCCAAGCTTCGGCAGCAGAGCTGCCAATCAGTGGCTACAGCCAAGCATCGTCATTCCCACCCCTACATGTTCGGTGTAACCTGTGTGGTTTCGAAAGTAACAGCAGGGAAAAAATGCAACTGCACGTGCAGGGAGGAAGCCATGAAGAGAGCCTGCGAGTTTACAAGGTATTAATGGAGGCTATATGTGGTATATAACAGTCTTTTTATGTTTAGTGCAATGTGCAACATCTCTTGTGTGCAGTGCTAGTGTGAGACCTACTACCTGTAGTAAATAGGGAATCTTATATAGCCTTTGTAAAACATTTTCTGTGAGTGATGTATAGTGTTCTGTGCACAATGCGTTGTATGCCCAAATACTATACAGAAAGGGTTTTGCATATGAAGCACTTAACAAATAATCTGTATTCACATGTGTGTAAGTGTGTAGTAAAGGAACTTCTTTTAGTAGCTTTGTTATAAGTAACATCGTTCTGAAGCTATTCGCTAGTACAGATATTCTTCTATGGAGTCAGTCCTTATGGCACTGACTTTCCAGTGATGAATGCTGACCGTTGCATTCTCTACTAGGTTGATTTTCATCCATTTTTAATACACTCTTTTTTGTGATTTTTTTTTTACTGCAGGTGATGCTAAAATATGAACTGCTCCCCACAAGTAACATACAGCTCTCTTGTAATATTTATTAAATTCTCAATAACTTTTTAAAGTGATATAAACTTAGCCTAAATGGCAAGCACAAATATTGACAAGTAGAAAATGCTTATGTTAGAGAGTGGACCTTATTTTTTGTTCTTCTTTTTTGTTTAGATGACCAAGTTCCAACATGATGCCAATAAAGTTTATACACTTAAACTGTGCCCATACTAATTAAATATATTTGGTAAATGGGGAGCTGAAAACAAATTCAATATTCAATGAACAAAAAAATGTTTTATTTGATCACCAGCACTAGTGGCCTGCCCTACAGGGAGTCCACACTCAGATCTCATAAGATATTCAGCTCGATAGTGTCATTACAAAGAGGACTGTTCCATTTATTAATCAGGCTGCTATCACTCAGAAAGGGTGGCCAGATCTGAAATGCCAAGGAATGCATGAGATTAACTGCAACCGTTGATGATCATTTTGGGTTTGTTAGGCCTCGTCATGAGGTCATACAGGCCTGAACCTCTAGTGGACATACAAATATCACACTAGGCTATATATATGTGTGTTACTGTAGATAATGATATATTATGCTAGCAGTTTTTACAGTTTAGCGATGGCTAAGATTTTCACTATTATTATTATATTATAGATTTGTTTCCCTACGGAATCACCTATCATATTAGGAATTGCACCTAACCCCTAATGCCGGGGTCAGACGAGCGTCTTTAAGAGCAGAAGGAACGTCTGTGAGAGTGGACGTCCTTCCACTCTGAGGCCCGTCTGGCCACCTTGCTGAGAGAAGTTAGTGCACTCAGCGCAGCAAGGCTCGATCCCCCTATTAAGGATCGCACTTTGCAGCCCCATCAACTCACGTCTAGTATTTTGACAGGGAGGCTTTCTGCATGTCCGCTTGTAGCGCGCGCAATTTGTGCGCACGCTACAGCGTGTGACAGGGCCCGTCGAAGCGTCACATCTCTGGGACGGACACCGGGAGGCTTGTCAGTACGAGCGCACCTAGTGCGCTTGTCTGACCCCTGCCTAAGTCAAAAATATAATGATGGCTTCACAATTAAATAACACTGTATATTATCTGGATGATATCAGGAATTCACAGTGTGCTCTGTCAGCACTCAGTAAACCTGATTTCTATGTTTTCTTTTGCAGTTTCTGCAGTCCATCAAAAGTGGTGGAAGTGATGAGTGTTTCCGCTGCGCCCCATGTGAAAGCAGTGTGGGTTCTCGTCTTGGTATGGTGTCACATCTACGCTCAGCAAATCATCATCAGAACCTTGCACAATGGAGGCTGACCCATGGTGAAACCGTCCTGGAGGGAATCATCAGCGTCTGCAGGAGTCCCCCGCAGGAGCTTGGTAATGACCTCCATGTTACTATTATTATTACCGATCCCTTAATAGTGGCTAATCAACTACCTTCAATTAATAATCCATATTTTCAGATCCACTTGTATCACAAATTTCTCGATACCATAAGCAGTCAAAACACCCTCAATACACATTACACTGCACACTGTCAGTCGTGTCTTGAGCGTGGTGACGGCCTCCAAATTCCTTAATACCAAACCACTATACACATAGGCAAAGCTATGAGCTGTCCCCATGTGCTGTCACAGCTTCACACACGACGTATAATGATACTGCAAACTAAACTTGTGATGGGTACCTGGAATTTATAGCTCTGCATTTATTCAGAATTTAGAGCCTCTATTTTCGTTGGAGCATCATTTCCTTTCCCTTATTATCTCCCTTGCTCTCCTTCCCACTCCAAGCTGCCCCATCCTTCCTTTCTGGCTCTCTGCCCATCTCCTGATCAATATTTTATGATTTTGGCGGCTGTTGAATGGTGTTAAAGAACTTTAACACTTTAATTAGCTGAAACGGGAATAAATTCCCCACAACTGTCAATTTTCAGTATAATCGTTTATCTGGTGACACTGCGTCTGTCCCCTCATGCAGTCCTCCGTCTCTCTCACGGTCTCTGTTTCTCATGTTGCCTTTTCTTAGTGCCTCTCTCAATATTTCTCCTTTGTCAGAACCTGTTTCTGTGCTTCTAAATAATTATCTTACTGCCTATCTGACCATGTAATTGCTTTCCGAGGCCTCCAAAGGCCTGTCTTTGTGTGTATACAGCTTGTGTCAAAATGTGTATGTGTGATTCATGCGTAGAACGTTAATATATGGCCTTGCCTTTACATGCTTTATGGTTATGTATGTTTTTAGGAAATGTATTAATGTCTATGTTGCCAGCTGCTGAAACACTTTACTGACAATGAGGAATGTTTAACCTTACAAACTGCAGAAACAATTTGCTAATTTGTTTTAAATAAATGTAAAAACAAATCATCATGCTTATAATAATCTTTTTATTTGATACTTATACATACACCTTTACTGTTTTACTGTGCTAATGCCCTCTATGAATGAATACACATTTATTTTCTATTGTTTTTTTCATTGACTACTAATATTTTCATAAGGACTTGATCAAAATGTGGCATTTGATCAACATATAATATCGAATAGATTGTGATGCATTGATGGGGATAGTATCACTGCACGTTACATGGCTTACATGCTTGTTTGTGGGAGTGTATGTATTAGATGCAGTCCCTATTTTGACTGCCTATCCGTCTGTTTGTTCTTATCCTAACGTCTATCTTTTAAGCCATTTCTTTTGTCTGGAGGGTTAAGGTTATATGACAGAGTTACATGGTGATAAACCTCACAGCAACAAGTCCCTAAGGCTAATGCAGATGAACGCAGTCAGAGCGTACTCTTCGTGCGTGCACAACGGACGGACGTACTAACGGAAGATACTGTAGACACCACACGGTCCGTTTTTGTTGACGGACGTAGAAAAAAAAAGGGAATTATTGGAAACAAAATTAATATGAAAAATGATAAAAATTTGAAAAGGATATGAAAAGCCATTTTGTGCGTCAAGGTGCTGGACGTCGCAAATGCGCTGTGACTGACATCTCATCACTCACACAGAATGCTACGCGTACGTGGTGCACTCTACTTGTCCGTGTAGCGGTTTTATGTTCTTGCCTAACTTGCGTCCGTTTGCCATGTGCATTGTGCTTTGCTTGTGGGTCTCTATTGCTCATGATTTTATGCTACGACGGACGTTAAACTGTGCGGGAACACGGACATGATCACTGCGTTAGTCTGACTCCGGCCGAACCGCTAATTAATGTTTTTTGAGATAGTTATGAGTGAGGTTATCTAAAAATCTCAGCAACATCTTCAGTGCCATTCCCTAAAATAAAAGCAAGTTGTGAGGCATGGTACGAAGTGTGTTTAGGTAAGTTAGGCATCTTGTATCACCAAAACAACATACACGATGGGCTCTGTGTGTGTTAGTACGTTGGTGCTGTTACAATGTGATTTTAATAGCTCCATTTAGATTCCAGCATTTCCTATGAGTTGCTGAAGCTTATATATATATATAAATTTGTTCTGCTACCCGCTACCTGCCCTCTTAGATTATGTTTCCTCTTCTACTCAATCTTGCAAAACAAAGCTTTGTCGCCAAGGGTGAGCAACCTTGGCACTGCAGTTGTTTTAAACTACATTTCCCATACTGCTCAGTAGCATTGATGTGACTAAGCATCTTGGGATATGTAAACTATAGACCCAAAATATCTGTGGTTCCAAGGTTGCTGACCCCTGTTCTACACGTGTCTAATTTGTTCCTCCTTAGCTTGCTGCAGGACTCACACATTGTCCTTTGTGACCTCTTTTTCACCTCGGTTCTGTTTGCCATTTGATATTTTACGGATTATAATGCAGTTTTGCATGTTGCCTTACAAAACTACGCAACCTTAACACTAATGTAGTGTATAAGTGTGACCCTCCTCACTTCTTTTTCCTATATTTTCAACCTTGTTATTTTCACAGTCATATGTTTTCTCTACACAGGAGATAGCGCTGTTGAATATGTTCTCACTTAATAAATACAATTGATAACCTTCAACTCATAATACAAAGCACAAAATAACATTCACAACCAGAGCATTTGACCTTGCCACTCATGAAATTTCTGGAGTACTGTAGTACAAAGGCCTTAATAAAATGTTTATTTTTTTTTGTGCAAATAATACTTGATGTAACAAAAAAGTCTATTGCATTTTCAATGAGTCCTTTTTGAATACTGGAATTGTAATTTAATAATACATAAGACAAAGCATAGATGTTGTAGAACTACAGTTTCTTGCTTTAAAAAAAAAAAGGCATATGACAATTCTTTAAAGAAATTGATGATTTGAAGAGTACAGCATAAAATTAGCATTTTAATAACACATGTTGTGATTTCAGCCAAAGCGCAAAAGTCCCCAGAACCGGCTTCAAATCAAGAACACGATGAGGAGAGCATGGAAACAGCTCAAGGTAAGACATAATAATTTTAGTTTTTATATGTATTATCTTTTATATATAACATCTAGATCTTGTCACTACTTATTTCTTCATTGTGAAGTCTGTCAGGGTTATTCAGAGAGAGGTGAAAACCAGGAGAAGGACCGGAGAAGTGAAAATTCTAGGTCAAAATAGCCGATTTGGTCAGTGAGATAAATGGGAGAATTTTTCTGTTTTGGCTATTTTGACCTAGAATTTTCACTTCTCCAGTCATTCTCCTGCTTTTCCCCTCTCTCTGGCTAACCCTGTTTGTTTTTCCAGCCCATATAACCTTTAAGATGTCTTCACATGTTGACAAATGTCTAAAATATACAACTTATTTTTCAAATTCACATTTAGGTTTGGTATCAAGAAAAAACAAATGGCACTTTAGCGTTCAAATGTGTACAACCCATGCCCTAGCTTACAGACTACAGCTTTCCTTACTCAGGTTTTTATCCTTGATGTCAGTGTTTCAATTGCGTACAGTATAAAGATATCAAGTCATCCTTTCTGCATTTTGTCATCCTTTCCCTGACCCTTGATTTCCTGATTTAGCCCCTACACAGGATGAGACCTCCAGATCTGAGAGTGAGAATGCTGCCGAAGGGACTACGGTATGTGTCAATCTATGTCACACAGGTATCACAAAGGCATCACTATCTTATTGACAGAATCACAAGCTTTGGGCACTAAGCACACATAACTGATGGGCAAACTGGAGATCTTTTACATAATTTAATACACAAACATATACTTAAATCATTTATGTAGTGCCAGCGGTTTCCATAAAGCCTTGCGCTATACAATATAGTGGGGGAATTTAATAAGATTCCAAACTTAGAAAACAGAGATAACGGGCTCTGTCACCTCGTTAACGCTAGCACTATCGCTCACATAAATTAGCATTAGCGCTAGGTTAAATGAGGTGATAGCGTTCTGCCTGTATCACCTCCCGATCGCTGACGGGTTAAAAAATCCGTTACTGAATCGGTATAAGTGCTTTTTACCACGAGCTTACTGTACTTTACGCTCCCTATGCTTAACATGGGGAGCGCAAAGTGCAAGCAGAGAGTAATTAAAGTTAGGATCACAAAGTCCTACCGCTAATTACAAACAGCTGTCACTAACCGAAAAAGTTAGAATCAGTTTAGAGCTGGTGCCAACTGATTCTGCTTGTGCAGAATATGTTAGCAGCAGCTGTAACCCCCCCCCCAAAAAAAAATCAAATATTCACCTCTCATCCGGCAACGAGAAAAGTGGCTCGATCCGTCACTTCTGGCTGCAGAGATCTACGCGATCACTCCGCCGACCTACAGGCCCTTAATAGACGAGAGATCCTGCCAGACATGTGACACAGCAGCAGAATCCTCTATGGAGTCCTGTGGACTTCATCGAGGAGATGCTCAGGATGGCTCTTTAGTGCTGCCCCGAGCATCCAGGAGGCTAGCGACCGCTATGAAGCAGGCTGCTGGACTCAGCGCCTGCCCGTAATCTACTGGTAAAATGGGGACGCTAAGGGGAGATTAGCAAACGCAAATTTTTCCCCTTAGCGTCCCTGTTTTAGCTGTAGGGACATGATATGGCCCACAATGTGTAGTGAGCTCTGCTCAGATGGATTTACAATAACAAACACATTTCTATATAAACACAAATATATACAGTTGCAAGAAAAAGTATGTGAACCCTTTGGGATTACGTGGAGTTTTGCATGAATTGGTCATAAAATGTGCTCTGATCTTCATCTAAGTCACAACAATTTGAAAAACACAGTCTGCTTAAAATAATACAACACAAACATTATATGTCTTCATGTGTTTATTGAACATAACATGTAAACATTCACAGTGCAGGGTGGAAAAAGTATGTGAACCCCTAGCCTAATGACTTCTCCAAGAGCTAATTGGAGCCAGGAGTGAGCCAACCTTGAGTCCAATCAGTGTGATATTATTGGATGTGTTGCTGAAAGCTGTCCTGCCCTTTAAAAACACACACCAGTTTTGGGTTTACTGGTTTCAAGAAGCACTGACTGATGTGAACCATGCCTCGCAGAAAAGAGCTCTCAGAAGACCTACGATCAAGAATTGTTAACTTGCATGAAGCTGGAAAGGGTTACAAAAGTATCTCCAAAAGCCTTGATGTTCATGTGTACATGGTAAGACAGACTGTCTACAAATGGAGAAAGTTCAGCACTGTTGCTACTCTCCCTAGGCGTGGCCGTCCTGTAAAGATGACTGCAAGAGCACAGCGCAGAATGCTTAATGAGGTAAAGAAGAATCCTAGAGTGTCAGCTAAAGACTTACAGAAATCTCTGGCACATGCTAACATTTTTGTTGACACATCTACAATGAGGAAACCATTAAACAAGAATGGAGTACATGGGAGGACACCACGGAGGAAGCCATTGCTGTCCAAAAAGAATATTGCAGCACGTTTGAAGTTTGCAAAAGAGCACCTGGATGTTCCACCGCACTACTGGCAAAATATTCTGTGGACAGATGAAACCAAAATTTAGTTGTTTGGAAAAAACAAACACTATGTGTGGAGAAAAAAAGGCACAGCACACCAACATCAAAACCTCATCCCCACTGTAAAATATGGTGGAGGGAGCATCATGGTTTGGGGCTGCTTTGCTGCCTCAGGGCCTAGACGGATTGTTGTCATTGATGGAAAAATTATTCCAGAGTTTATCAAGACATTTTGCAGGAAAACGTAAGACCATCTGTCCGCCAACTGAAGCTCCGCAGAGGATGGGTGATGCAACAGGACAATGACCCAAAGCATACATGTAATTCAACAAAAAAATGGCTTCAACAAAACAAAATACGCCTCCTGGAGTGGCCCAGTCAGAGTCCTGACCTCAACCCGATTGAAATGCTGTGGCATGACCTTAAGAGAGCGATTCACACCAGACATCCCAAGAATATTGCTACACTGAAACAGTTTTGTGAAGAGGAGTGGTCCAAAATGACTCCAGATCGTTGTGCAGGTCTGATCTGCAACTACAGGAAACGTTTGGTTGAGGTTATTGCTGCCAAAGGAGGGTCAACCAGTTATTAAATCCAAAGGTTCACATACTTTTTCCACCCTGCACTGTGAATGTTTACATGTTCTGTTCAATAAAAACATGAAAACATATATTGTTTGTGTTGTATTATTTTAAGCAGACTGTGTTTTTCAAATTGTTGTGACTTAGATGAAGATCAGAGCACATTTTATGACCAATTCATGCAAAACTCCACGTAATCCCAAAGGGTTCACAGTTTGTCTTGCAACTGTAATTTGTATACATGCATAAAGACATACATATACATTACAGATATGTTCCAAGGTGCATTTACTAGCCTTATTAAAATAATACTACACAACATTTTACATATTGCTATTAATAAATAATGCTTATTTCCTTATTTGTTGATGGATACTAGACATATATAATAAACACAAAAGTAACAGGTCTTAAAGTATGTATCTGAAGGTTATTCAATTTACTGCCATGAATAAGTATTGTAACAATTGTATACAGAAGTTGAAAAGTTCAGGCAAACTAAGTACAGCATGTGAGATATTCCAAACAAACTGGTACATTTAATTACAAACTATTTACGAAGAGAAAATAAATGTATTTATCCCACACAGAGAAGCTTGATATACATGATGTTTGTCTACGTGTTATGGTGGAGCCACGCTGGATTTCAGAGAACCAGCTCCAGGCTTGCTTTTGAACTTTTATAAGTTGAAACACATGTACAAAGAAAAATCACCTTGACACATGGTTTGTGTTTATATTGTAAAAGCTACAAGGCAAGTCCATGCATTGAAAGCCAGGTAATTGCATTTCTTAAGTCTTGTTTTGTCAAATTGATTATATCTAAAACCAGCTACTGAACCTACCTTTTACCAGTTTGTTTTCTAACACCTACCAAGTGTTTCTTTTTTGCAAGAGTCAGTTCTTATTTTAGACCCAAATCCTTCTTTCCATTTTCTAATGAGCATTGATTAAACAGCCTGAATGTACAGTATAAACATATTCCTGGGTTTTTGTATGTACAATTTTGATACATTCAGGGGAATTCAAAGAGATCCGAATTGCTTGATAAAGGTAACCGAACGCTGAAAATCAGCGTTCGGTTACCTTTCTTGGCCATTCGGCTATCCAGAGAGCAGGCAATTCGCCAAATCTTGACGAATTGCCTGAACATACAGTGCCTGTTCGAGGGCAGTGAAATCCCCATAGAGAAGCACTGTTTCGGCTATTCAGAGAATACAAACCAGCAGTGAAAGGTTCCCGAAATGTCCTGCCATTCGGTGGTTTCATGCGGCAGATTTATTCAGGCAAATCCCATAGGCTTCAATGTTAAAAATATTCCCGTTTTAATTCAATATCTAATAAACCGTTCATTATAAAATTCTGCAGTAAAGAGTCTATTTATAGATTTTTTAGGATATTGTAAGCATTTTTATGGATTATTTTTTTTTAAGCTTACTTACTTTTTCTGTAACAGCCCTTTTTATTATCATTCCCTGGACCTCATATGTAAATTTCAGACATTTTCGCTCAGTAGTTTCTTTGCAAACAGCGTTTCACTTTTCAAACATTCAAGCAAACTGTTTTGCTAATTTTTTCACTTCTTTCGTCTGCGGTGGCGGCTTTTTCCGCAGGCTTCGCTGCGTGTGATCGGCTCCTGTTCGGGTTTTTCTGGCGTTTTCAGCGGGTTAATCCAGAAGTTTTTGCGGGTATTCGGCGTGCATTCGCCGGGTTTTGCGGTTAGTTTTCGTCGAGTTGCGGCGGCCTTTCCCTGCAATTCGGGGACCCTGTGGTGCTTGCTGAATATACTGCAGGGTCGCCGAAATGGGATCAGCAAAACGAACCGAATTGAAGAGAACGAAAAGTCACCGAACGTGCAGTGACTTTTTCGATTCACTTTGAATTACCCTGATTGTTGAGAATGGCATCATTATACATTACGATTACAGTGTGTGTGTGTGACATACCTAATTAGCAGACACGCTCTATATTTTATCCCAAATATGCTTGTCCATTTGTTGAGACATTAGGATGTCTCTTATATTTGATGTGTGTGGGTATGAGGGATTGTAACTGATTTGCAAAGTCATACAACATGCTGCAAGTAGTCTCAAAGCGCCTAAACAATAATAAATGTTAAGCCAATACAACATTGTAAAAGAAGGGGGTCATTTAACTGCAGTATCTGAAACAAAACAAAATGCTCTTTGACAAGCTGCTGTACAGTATCCACAAAATCTCCTGTTGTCCCCACAAGATTATCCAACAAAATAGACAGACTGTGTCTGCTTTAAACATTGTCCACATGTGAAGCCAGCTTTTTAATGGGATGCGTGGTAAACACAGATGTGTTGAGGTGCAAAGTCCTTTCTCAATTTACAACGCTCCCCTTGTACATAGTAGCACTATATTTTGAAAATAGGGCTTTACACCCTGAAATGTCTTATTTACCATGCTGTCCAATAAATCATTGGCTTCACGAGTGTACCACATTTAGAGCAGCGCACGTGTCTGACTGCCTATTGGGTTCTATAGTAAAGGTTAGAAATCTGTTTAAATAGGATACTTTGCTATTGTTTTTATTGACATTTTTTTACATATAAGTGGTCATAAGGTCATCTAAAAAGTGTCTGTTCTCAAATCATTCCAAAACACCTGTCCTCACTAAACACCAAATACACCCCAGCCCGCTCCCTAAGATCAAACAGTGACCTGCGCCTAGCTTCTCCCCGCATCACCTCTTCCCATGATAGACTGCTGGATTTCTCACACGCTGCCCCCATCCTCTGGAACGCTCTCCCTTGTATGGTCAGACGTTCTCCTAAAGACTTTCCTATTTAGGGAAGCCTACCAGCTGACTCACTGCCCCAACCAGGCCATCACTCCCACCTTGCAGTCCATAATTCTCACTTTGCAGTCCATCACTCCCACCTTGCAGTCCATCACTCTCACTTAGCAGTCCATCACTCTCACCTTGCAGTCCATCACTCTCACCATGCAGTCCATCACTCTCACCATGCAGTCCATCACTCTCACCATGCAGTCCTCTCCTCCTGTTTCCACCCACAACCCTTCTAGATTGTGAGTTCCCACGGGAATAGGGCCCTCGTTTCCTCCTGTACTGGTTTGTCAAATGTTGTTCAATGTATTGTAACTCTGTCTATACTGTGCCCATTGTACAGTGCTGCGGCATATGCTGGTGCTTTATAGATATTATTAATAATAAAAATACACATGCTCTTATTAATCCCCTATAGCAGGGGTCGGCAACCCTGGCCATACAGAGGTTTTGATGCTCACATGATGCTCATGTACTCATTAGAATAACTAAGCTTCATGGGACATGTAGTTCCGAAACATCTGGAGAGCCAAAGATGGAGACACTGTCCTGTAGCTTCTTAAAAAGCAGGTAACAGCATAAACATCTGTGTAAATAAAAGTACAATGTTACGGTGCTAATGGTCTCTTTGCTAGATTTCACCATGCTTTAGCTTTCACTCGGTTTTTTGGGGAAGATAAACGAGTTCCACTGGTAATTAATAGCAGAAAAGGTTCTGATTGCTGTTTAGAAGTAGTTACAATCACTCTCCAGTGCAGGCATGCCCAGATCCCAGCTCCTGTCACATGTTTTGCATTAAACAGGAGCTTCAGGAAGTGAGATACAGTTCCCAGGGAGGGTGTGGGCAAGAGAGGGTTAAACCTGGGCCCAAGTCTGTAACACCCAGCAGGGGAGGAGATAGGAGGGGATTTGTTTACCAGCTAGGCCGAAAGAAGGAAAGAACTAGAAAAAGAAAGGGGAAAGAATTAAAAAGAAAGAAAGAGACTGGAAAGTGAGAGACAGAGGCAGCTGAAAGGATTTTCCAGGACTGTGGAAACAAGACATGCTGCAAAACAGCAACAACAGAGAGAAGAAAGGAGAGGGATTTCCAAAAAGAAGAGAATAGGGATCCTGGACAGTGACTGAGGTGGAGTGGGTGGGTGAATAAAGTGAAATTGTAGGTAAGCACTAAAGCTGCAAAAAGGAGATTAGAGGTTACAATGACTCAGCAGATGTAGAGGAGCATGTGAAAAAAGAAAGCAGGAGCTTTAGAAGTGACAGAAGTGTTAACAGTTGCAGAAGTGATTGAAAAGAGAAGGGGAGGGCCGGAGTGAGGTTAAAGCGAGGTTCACGTACATGGTGGATAAGGTCCGACAGCCTGGCCATGGAAGATGAGTTTTGTGTATACAGAACGGTAAGTGCCCTGAGCCAAGTGCAGTCTGGGTAATAACAAATAGCAGTAAGGGGGGGGGAGGGTTTGGCATGTGGACTCCATACATACCATATACTCTCTACAATCACATACGTGCACTGACATGCCAAGTCCACTTAGTTGCATGACAAGGACACATACATATTCACATACATGGATATTTACTTTCCCGTTCCCAGCTCTGCTAATCATCATATAGGAGCATTACACTGTACATGCATTCTTCAGCCATTATTCAAGCAGTCACAAGGAGAATATTAGTTGTAGCCATATACACGACTCAAGTTCTGCTCAGTCACAGATATTTATAGCCCCCGCTCAGTAAACACTTAAAAAAATGTCATATGGAACCCACTCCGTTACAGTGACTGACACTTACTGGTACACACTGGTCATTCTCCTTCACGTGGGCAAATTCACATGCCATCATAATATGGGGCTTTTTGCAGCACCGTCATGTTGTACTACATGGACAGTCGCCAATACAGTAACTATTTACAGAACATTTTTAGCAAATTTACAGTCACACGAAAACATTGTAATAACTGTACCCCGTGTTAAATGCAAGAGTAGTAACAAAGGTATGTACTTGAAAGCAAGTAGTTATTGCAATATAGTTTATTCACAGCGACTGACAATGGACTGCAAAAAGATATCATGGCTGCATGCGTAAAACACTTCCTATAAATCAGTAGTAGCAGCAATACTTTATTAAACTTATACAGCCTGCCCATTAATATACTCGCATACATTTGCATATGAAGCATTCGTCCCTCTAATGGCACAATCGAGCAAAAACCCTCTGAGACCTGAGCGGGCCCCACCGTAGAGCAGGCCACTACTAGCGCAGCTGCTCGTCCTCAGGACCCTCACAAACCCCTTTTTTCACAATACTTTATTAAACTAATACAGCATGCCCATCAATATACTCGCATACATATCAATGACCTTCTCCCCTGTCACAAAGATTGTCCTGACTATGTATTTCATGTCTGAGTAATGTGTTCTTCTAAAGGCGGTCAGAGGATGTTGGGAATTACAGCCCACAGCACCTTGAAAGCAGGTAATTCTAACACAGGGGTCAGCAACCTTGGCCCCCTGATGTTTTGGGAATTTCATTTCCCATATGGCTCAGTCAGCCTAACGGGTAACTGAGCATCATGGGAGATGTAGTTTCCAAAACATCAGGGAGCCAAGGATGTTGACTCCTGCTTCTAACACTAAGGACTCTATTACATTCCTTGTGCAAAAACGCTCGCGCAGCGCAATGTTTTTTGCACGCAGCGTTAAACGTTAACGCGCGTAAATTAACGCTGGTATTACGATCCGAGCGCATTTTTTCATCCGTCCGAAAATGTAGCGCGGAAAAAATCACGCGAAAATTAGCACAAATTAACGCTGCGTGCAGAAATCGATGGGCAGACTGTTTTTTCAGGCGATTCAGCCATTCAGAATTAAGAACCACAATTGTCTCCCATTCAGTTTTTGCGCCTGTCAAAATCTGAGTATGGGTATATGCTGCAGCAATAATAAAAACATGCACAACCTCCCAATTTTATTGTTTGGGTATGTGTAGAATGTGTAACTATACTGTGCTGTATTTTTTTCTTCGTGCTGGTGTATTTGGTTTCGGCTAGAACGTTCAGATTTCCAGTTGCCACCAGCTTTTAAAAGACGTTAAAATTATGCGCGCAAACGTCGTTCGTAAAAATTTGCGCATCGATTGTAATACCATCCGCGTACCAGCGCACAAATGCATTTGCGCTCACAATGTTAAGTATGGGATGTGCGCACGATCCTTCGTTTTGTGCGCAAACGTCGGAATTTGATGTTCAGCCAAAGGGTTTTTCCCCTTGCGTTAATGCGTTTTTGCGCACGAGAACATTTTTGCTCGAAGAGTGTAATAGAGCCCGATATCTTTCTTAAAGGGACATTGCCACTTACATAAGCTGTAACTAGAGTACCTGTGCATTATAAACAAACTCACTTTATAAAACACATGCTGCTGGTTTTATTCTTGGTTTGAAGTAATTGCATGTAAAAAGGAAAAATAAAATTAGGTTTTTTATCTCTTGATTACATTTTGTGTATTTTTCCCAAGATACAACATTTACCAAAATCTTTTAGTGAGTTTTATTTTGTGGCGTTGCTTTGTCTTATACAGTATTTAACAATTAATGAGGTGGAGGAGGAATGTTTAGAGAAGACTATCGTCCTGCCTCTGCTACCTGAGATAAGAGATGGCAGCTGAATGAGATAAGACAGGGAGCTTAAAAGACTTCCAATATACCCCCTGGAGATGTCCTCTGAATGCATCCCACACAATACAATGATTTGAGCCAGTGATCGACCCATAGACTCCATTATATGGCCATTGCCACACAGCGAGGAGCAAGTGAGGTAAAGATACTGGGCATCATTACAGTCCTCGCGCTAAAGGGCAGTGTCAGACGAGCGAACTAGGGGCGCTCGTACTGACGTGGCTTGCGGCGTCTGTCGCAGCGTTGTGCCGCTGCGACGGGGCCGGCCACACGCTGTTGTGCGCGCACGAATTAAGCGTGCAACAGCGGCCGTGCTGCGGACGTCTAAAAAGCCTCTCCGTCAAAGCGCTAGGACGCGTGTTGACGGAGCTGCAAAGCGCAATCCTCCATAGGAGGATCGAGCCTTGCAGCGCAGAGCGCACTAACTGCGCTCAGCGAGGTGGCCAGACGGGCGTCGAGTGTAAGAAACATCCACTCTCACGGACGTTCCTTCCGCTCTCTCGTTTGACCTCAGCCAAAACGGGAATGCAAAGGGAAAAAAACCTGCGGCTGCAGGTTTTTCTTTTGCGTCCCCGTTTTAGCACTAAAAAGCAGCCTGCATCGTAATCGGGTGCTAAGACCCGGGATGCGCACGGCAGCGCTAAGCGCCGCCGCAAGCATCCACTTGATGGAGTCCATAGGCCCACGCCTCGTGAGCTCCGTCAGGTTGGCGTGGTAATCCGCAGAGAGAGAGACTGGGGGACTTTTTCCCCCAGTCTCTCCCTGCTCCCGCCGGACAGAGGAGGCGGTTGGAGCCGCGGTCCTTGCCGTGGGATAGAAGGTGAGTATCTGATTTTATTGGGGGGATTTTTGGATGGTGCTGACGGATTCTGCAGTAGTGGAATCCGTTAGCACCAGGTCCAGGCTGTGGTTAACTTTCGTGTAACCGCAGCCGGACAGTAATTAGCGTTAGTATATTGCAATACTAATGCTAATTAACACTTTGCACTCCCCATGTTAGTATAGGGAGTGCAAAGTACAGTAACCTCGCGCAGAAAAGCACAAGATACCAATCGCTAACAGGTTTTTTAACCCGTTAGCGTTTGGATTGTATTATGGTGTGTCCGTGCTAGGGTCACCACAGCTAACGTTAACGCTCACTCAGCGTGAAGCGTGAAGAATGTAATGGTGCCCACTGTGTGTGTGGGGGGGGGGGGGTAGTTTACAACATAAAAGATCACACAATGGATTCATCCAGTGACACATATAGAGAAAAATATTTTCGTATCTATACATAGAAGAGAAAAACAAAGCACATGTAAAATGTCAGAGACATATAATAAACACAATAAGGACATATCATTGTTTGGTGGTAGTGGCCCTTTAACACTAAAATCCTAGTAAGGCTAGGGTCAGACGAACGCATTTTTCGCGTTGTCCGTGAAAAAGTGCGTTCGAACGAATCGACGTATTTTTTCACGGAATACACGATAGCGGTCATACGATGCACATTTTCGTCCGTGATTTTGTACGGATCATCAATAAAACCCTTTTTGCGTCTGGACGTTATGTTGGCCGGACATTAGCAGCGTCTGACGTCTCCTAATCATGCACACACGCCGCTAGCGGACGCAGCGCACTCTGTACGTCAGTACTAGCGGTTTGACGTTCTCGAAAAAATGCGTTTGTTTGCCACCTGCGTTGCGCAGCCGGACTTTCGTGCGGCCGTTCTTCGTATGCTGCCCCGCATTGGACGTCATTTGCTGCTAGCACGGCCGTGATTAATGCGGCTAAACGCACGTTAATACTGCGTTAGTCTGACCTTAGTCTTATCCTAACCCTAAATCAAAGTCATCATAATGCTTCACCTGTCCTAACCCTAAGGCCGGCGTCAGACGAACGCAGTGATCACGTCCGTGTTGCCGCACAGTTTAACGTCCGTCGTAGCATAGAATCGTGAGCAATAGAGACCCACACACGAAGTACGTGCGCACCGAACTGCGCGCACACAACGCACGTGGCAAACGGACGCAAGTTAGGCAAGAACGTAAAACCGCTAACACGGACTCCCAGAGTGCATCACGTCCGTGTAGTGTTCTGTGTGAGTGATGAGATGTCAGACGCAGCGCATTTGCGACGTCCAGCACCTTGACGCACAAAATGGCTTTTCAGATCCTTTTCCATTTTTTATAATTTTTCATATTAATTTTGTTTCCCATAGTTCCCTTTTTTTCTATGTCCGTCAACAAAAATGGACCGTGTGGTGTCTACAGTATCTTCCCTCAGTACGTCTGTCCGTTATACACGCACGCAGAGTGCGCTCTGACTGCGTTCGTCTGACATTAGCCTCAACATCCATTTTTACCCTTATCTCTCTTGAAATGAAATATTTAAACGGGAAACATTCAGAAAATGCTGCCGAACTTCTGTTGACATTTAAAATATTAAAATTTTGACAGTGATATTTTAAATTGTCACCTGTGCAGAGTGTCTGATCTCAAATCACACATGTCCATAATGAATTTCTCCTATTTTTCAAAACAGAAAAAGTGAGAAAACAGACCCTTTCTAGTACTGTACTCTGCTGCAGAAGCAGATCAAAACAAAATATATTCATACAATCTAACAGCCTTATGCATCCAGCCACACCTACTCATAACAAAAAACAAGGAGAAGCGATGATCTTAAAAACAAACCCTGTACACAGGTAGCATACAATTCCTAAGCGACGTGCGCAGACACTCTTATAGCTTTATAGAAGCCTCTGAGGTTCCATTCATTTAAAAATGATAGCCTCTATCTTCCAAGCACCACTTTGAAAATGGCTCCAGGATTGGCTGAAATCTCAGTCACTTCCTAGTGCACACAGAATCTGCAGTTTTGCTGTAATCGTTGTATAATCAGAGGCAAGAATCATTGTATTTTCTACATTTCGAAACATTTCTTTGATGCTTTCATGAGTTATACTCATCGTTTATACTATTTATTTGAAACTCCAGCCAAGCTCACTGTTTTTAGAGTTAAGTAGTCCAAACATACAGGGTTCACAAGCATCAGAGTACAGGTAATATCACATTTTCCCTGAAGACCATATGATTATACAATCCCATACTATCAGACACGTAATAGAAAGCAGATCCTACAAAATCTTATAACATGAGATAAGGCAAAATCCACACAGTTTGTGATTAATAACTCAGAAACCATTCTCTGGTGAAAACTGTGAAACACTGACATACAGTGGTAAAAAAATGTCGGTGATCTCTTGCAAATTGTCAGTATTACTGCTATGATTTCAACTGAACCATAAATTCTAGTCTACATCTAAAGTGATGGTAATAATTGTTTGATTAGATTCTAATTAACTCACAATGAACATTTTAAGTCGCCTTTCAGAAAAGTAATCCAACCGTCTTGTTCTTTATGACAGAATGAATGTGATATATATATATATATACATACATAATCTGTATACACATACAGTATATACCACATACGCATGCACACACGATACAGGGCCTGGATTAAGATCTTCATGGGCCTAGATCTGAAGAGTTCAGAGGTGCTTTTTTTGGAACTGAATGAAATGAAAACATTTTGCTTTATATAATCTGACAAGCCGAAACAGAGAATGTCACTGTAGTGTACAATAGTGTATGTGGCCTGCAAAGCCCAAGACAGGGCCAGCCTGGGATGGTCCTAGCGCTGCAGCTTCATCAGTCAATTTCTTAATCCAGATATATATATTCCCTTGAATCGAAAACACACTTTGCTTGGCACAATCTGAATATGGTGTTCATAATGCAAATTTATTAATTTCTGTCCTTAACAACAGCAAATTAAAACAATAAACTCCTGATCATGAGACTAGGACACATAAACCCATTGCTGTGGCTGCTATACTATCAATGGTGGGGCAGTAAAATTACACAGTGACTACCATTGTAATCTTTCCAAGGCGCGGCATTGTAGCTTTGAATCAAGCTGCAACTAAGGCAGTTAATACAAAGTTAAAATTAACCCTGGAGTAAAGGCCAAGTGTTTCCAGACATCTATTTCCTTGAATGACAGTAACATTGTCTTAAATTACACATTGTTACTAGTCAACCTTAAGAAAATTATTTAAAAAATTATTTCTATGCATAACATTACAAAAGTAGAAAATTGTAGCTGGAAGAAAAAAAAAAGGAAAAGCAAAAACGCACAACTAGTGTTGCCAGATCCTCCATGGTTTCCTGGACACATATTTTAACCATGCTGTCAGGCAGTGTATAAATAGTGCAACCCTGCTGTATGTAGAATTCATAAATCTAACCGATAAATACTCCAAATAAACAAAGCCATAAAACAAATAACTAAAATTATTAATTTAGCAGGTATTGCTGTCATTTTTCTTGTTGGTTACCTCTGGACCAAAAACAAAAAAATGTGTATACCAACAATATCTAACATACATATTGGACTGCAGAAAATAATCACCATTTTTTATTTCAGGCATAGTGTTTATAACCAATTATTCTACTCCGTTGTAGCGACTCTCCATATGAAAATACAAAGATCTATCTTCTATTTACCAAGTTTTTGGAGTATTGCACCATTTTTTGTTTGTTTTTCTTATTTTATATGTGAATTTTAGGAGCATTTAATTTACAAGAATCACTGGAATAAACCTAACCCTTGATATCCAAGAACCTAATTCTGGTATTTTATATTATAAACTGTTGGTATGCACTTTAGCTGAATGTAGAATTCATATGTGGCAGATAAGCAAAGAGGAATCCCAGATGGTATTGCCTTGATTTTGGTGATTGAGTTCAATTCTAGAGCACATTCCCTGTGTTACACCTCTTCATGAATTTAGTTATATCTGTTCAGGAACGTCTCCGTGTTCAATTCCACATCATAGTGGTTTGTCATTGACATGTTTATAGTAAACATCGCTATTAAGAGACATGCCCATTTTACTAAATCATATATTTATGCTTTATAATTGAGCAGTTTTAAATGTTGTTCAACAATTACATGCAATAAGCAAAGTTTAATGTTATTACAGTCGAGTGTGCATAAAGAATTACTCCATGTGCAATTACATTTACATAACCCCTTTGTCCAAACATTAAGCTCATCTATTTGAGTTCCTACGGGAATAGGGCCCTCATTTCCTCCTGTACTGTTTGTCAAATGTTGTTCAATGTATTTGTAACTCTGTCTATACTGTGCCTATTGTACAGCGCTGTGGAATATGCTGGCGCTTTATAAATAAAGAATAATAATAATAATCTATCAATTCCAGCAGGTTCACAGATATAATAAACGAGGCCATCACTTTGAAGAATCCCATCATATATCCAAAACACAGCACACGTAAAGCATATGACATTCACTACAAACCATAGCTAATCACAGAGAAATACAAAAAAATTATGCAGTACTTTTTTTTTATAACACCCATAATAAACAAGTAGTAGTTTAGTTGACACCTTTCTCTTGGTGCAAGCAGCAAACTTATAGCTCCACTGATTATTCCAAAATCAATGACACTGTATGCAGGGAGAGACGGTGCCGTAGCAAGGGGGGGCACTTGCCCCGTGTGCCTGTTGGGGGGGGCGGGCGCTGCAAGTAGGACCAGACTGATGTGTTTCCCTAGATTGTGCGTTGACGTCATAAAGAGGGAGTCCCCCGCTAAATACAAGAGATGCCAGGGTCCTTTTTTGGACCACAGTATCTCTTGAACTGTGCAACGTAGGCAGTATTGTTCGCTCTTCAATAATAAACTGAATAATATTGCTGCCCTACCTCACCTTCTCATTTTCCACAGCAGCAGCAAGTGTGGAGGTGATGAAGCAATGCGGTATTGCATATTATCATCAAAAACGTAGGGCCCTAATGCTAGCTCTCACAGAAATGAGCGTTAGCGCTAGGTTAATTGAGGTGATGGCATGCCGCATAGATCACCTCCCGATCGCTAAAGGGTTAAAAAAATCCATTAGTACATCGGTATTAGTGCTTTTTACCGCGAGCTTACTGTACTTTGTGCTTCCTATACTTTTAACATGGGGAGCACAACGTGGAGGCAATCAGTAATTCGTGTTAGGATCACATAGTCCTGACGCTTACCTGACACTCACCTCTCATCCCATGGCGAGAACGATGGCCCGATCCGCTGCTTCTGGCCGCCAGGAGCAGAGAGACTGGGGAAAAAAGTCTGATGTCTCCCTCCGCGATCACTCCTCCGACCTGCAGGATCTCTTGAGAGGCAAGATTCTGCCAGTCATGTGACCTAGCAGCAGAAGCCTCCATGGAGGGGATGCTTGCAATGGCACTTTAATGCTACCCCGAGCATCGTGGAGGCTAGGGGCTGCTAAGGGGCAGGCTGCTGGACTCAAATATTGGTGAAATGCTCTTTTTTTTTTCCTGTGATTCAGTTCAACAGGTTTAAACAGGTGAATTCCATAGGAAAATAAAAATTTGAAAAAACAAACAATTGCAAAATGTCTTCTAAGACAGTGACATTATTCACTTATAACGCAAACAATGTTGCCTAATTCACCTCATTTTCCACACTATAAGCAAATTTAAAAGTGATGGAATAATGTGTTGCTATGCATTATTTCAACTAACACATGGGGGGGGCGCTAGGGGAGGACTTGCCCCCGGGCACCCTCATGAACTTGCTATGTAAAAGTAGCAAAACAAGAGGACATAGTCTTAGATTAGAGGGGCAAAGGTTTAAAAGTAACATCAGGAAGCATTATTTTACTGAGAGGGTGGTGGATACATGGAACAGCCTTCCAGTTGAAGTGGTAGAGGCCAAAACAGTGATTGAATTTAAGCAGGCATGGGATAGGCATAAGGCTATCCTCAACAAAAGATAAATCCAGGTAAAGTATCCATGTAATTGGGCAGACTAGATGGGCCGAAAGGTTCTTATCTGCCAACATTTTCTAGGTTTCTATGCCTCTGGGAGAGAGGGACAGGTACCTACTTGCACCATATCATAAACCAGAAATATACTTTCACAGTGTCCCTTTCATTAAGAAATAGCACCCTAAGGCTAGGGTCAGACTGAGGCAGTGCGAACGCGCGTGCAGGCGCACTTAATCACGGCCACACTAGCAGCAAATGCCGGGCAATGACGGCCAATATACGAAGTACGGTCGCACGAAAGTCCGGCTGCGCAACGCAAGTGGAAAATGAACGCATTTTTTCGAGAACGTAAAACCGCTAGTACAGACGTACAGAGTGCGCTGCGTCCGCTAGCGGTGTGTGTGTGTGATTTGGAGATGTCAGACGCTACTAATGTCCAGCCTATATAACGTCCAGATGCACAAAGTGTTTTATTGATGATCCATACAAAATCACGGACGAAAAATGCGCATAGTATGACCGGTATCGCGTACTCCGTGAAAAAATACGTCCATTCGTTCGAACGCACTTTTTCACAGACAACGTGAAAATGCGTTCGTCTGACCCTAGCCTAAGTAGGGTTACTTATCTCATTACGCTACCAGAGGCTTTTTCAGAAATTTACAAACAAAGAACCAACAAGCATTTTCACCGAATATCTCCCTTTACATCCGGGATCTCCAACCACTGTACCCCCAAAAAATCTGTCTGAACTTCAACTCCCACAAATCTTTGCGTGAATGCAATAAATAGAAAATCATGGTATTGTAGTTCAGCAACATGTGGTGGGGGGGGGGGCGCAGAGCTAGGAGATCTGTGCTTTAAATGCATATGTGGAGACCCAGCCCTAATTTTACATTATATTTAACTTACTTTCCAGTTCATTTGGCTAAATAAATGGCATGTCATAGGAATGTATGGCTTGAGGTGTGACCAGGGAGTGTTTTACTTTCTATATTTGAGTAAATGAAATTGCCATTTTGAACATGACTAAAGTGTTCTCTTATACAAGGTACTGTGTAGGCACAATTGCTGTAGCAAATGCTATATTAGTATGAGTGAGATAAACACACTAAAAGAAGCTTCTGCTCCTTCGTATTAGGAAATCTAAAGCAGAAAGAAGAAACAGAAGTATTTTACCCCTGAAACTGGCTGGAAAATCCAGGGCCATGTCACTGGCTCCTAGAATTGTTACTCTGACTCCTAAATCTCTGGATTATTTTACACAAGTCTATAAGAAATTATTTTAACCTGGATCCAAAAAGACATTTGCTTGAGTTCTAAGGCTCAATTTAATATGTATCATTTACCAAAATCTGCTGCTTTTTCAGATCCAGTCCAACTTTTTTTTGAGAGAGAGAGATTTAACTACAGATATACCAGTATTTTGATTCCCGTTAAAAATTCAGCCCAGTTTTTGGCACTGGCACTTGCTAATAGAGAATTTGACTTTAGCAATTTGATTCAAATTTGTCAATAAGTGTGTGTGTGTGTGTATATATATGTGTGTGTATATAAGCTAAATAAATCTTTGATTAGTGTTGCGCGCAAGAGAACGTATCACGTTCTCGAAAAAATGTGTTTGTTTGCCACTTGCGTTGCGCGGCCGTACTCCGTATATTGTCCATCATTTGCTGCTACTACGGCCGTAATAAAGTGCGGCTGCACGCACGTTCGCACTGCGTTAGTCTGACCCTAGACTTAACCAGAGCTATTGTAAACTTAAAACCTCCATAGGCTATAATGGCTCTGGTAAGTTTACAACAGCTCTGGTTAAGTTAGCACCAAGTATGTAATATGGCCCATAGTGTTAATGATTTTGTTTCTGCAAAACCACTTAACACCAGGGGGGGGGGGGACAGTAAAATTCAGTAATCATCTCTGGTCCCTTGATAAAGAGGAGGGCTCCTGCTCTCAAACCAAAGGATGTACAGAAAAATAGCTCTCCAGTCTCCTTCCGCTGGCACATTGTGATCACACAACACTCTGTGGAGCCCTATGAACTACAGGAGAGAAAGGTTTTATTATGGCACTATTATAAGTCACACAATATCCTTGGATTAAACATGCTGGTGGAAGGACAAAGAAGTATTTGTTCTTGTGTCCTTCACTTTGCAGAGAGAGGAGGTGATGAATTGCCTTTTCCTCTCCCCAAGGGAGCAGAGGTATTTATTGAATTTTTCTGTGTTTTTCCCCCCACTATCCTGGTGTAAGTGATTTTGCAACTGAAAAATCACTTAACACCAACTTGAATAACATGGGACCTTGGAATTGCTATTATTTCCCAACTCCCAATATATTCACACTCCTGTGCAAAGTATACATGTTGTGTTTACTGGAACAGATACCAAGACGCAACACTAGCTGTATCTCGGCACAATCCTTTATTGTGCATTGTTCCATCAAAAACCTAATCTGCTACACAGCAGCAAGGAGCACTGGGGGGGACTTTGGAACCCTGCGTCTCTAAGCTTTGCACCTCACAAAGTGAAGTGTTGAGTCATTTGACAGGTCAGAGTCTGACCTTTGCATTGATACCAAACAAGTCCGTCAGGTCTATTCAGTACAGGTGAAACTCAGGAGAATGACTGGAGAAGTGGAAATTCTAGGTCAAAATACCCAAACCAGAAAAATTCTCCAATTTACCTCACTTTCCAAATCGGCTATTTGGTCTAGATTGTTCTCTTCTCCTGAATTTCACCTTTTACTGAATAGACCTGCATGTAAAATCTAAAAGAGGAAAAAAAAACTTTATTTTTAGTTCCAAAGCGATGGCATTGTCCATTTGTCACATATAAAATGAGCAATACCACTGCTAATACTCACCTTCTCATTTCCCACGCTGGGAGCAAGGTTAGTGTTTTATACATAATCATATTAGTCATAAAACACCATCCTCCCAAATAAAAGTGAATTTTTTTTTCAGTTTTGGTTAAAATTGTGTATTTTCTCAGATTCATGCAGTAACAGGTTCCCATTTACATTTTTTTTTTAACAAGACTTCCCTATAGAATATACAACCATAAAGGTTCCGATAATAAAATGTTAAAAAATTATTTTGCGCTTTGTAAATCTGAATGGAAATTTCCTCACACAGTATCTGCCTGGTTAGATATACCTGTATCTGCACTATTACATAACCTAAAATATGTTTTCATTTCAATAAATTCCAAAAAAAGCCACCAAAATCTTCAGCTCCAGGCCCATAGAGATCTTAATCTGGCCCTGGGTATTGTTACCAGCTAGAATCTGGCCTGTAGAATATTTGGGAAACACATATATAGTCTTACGGATTTGAGACCGTTTTTGTATTTTTAGTTCAGGATTATGTTATATTTAGCAAAACACATTTTGCTTTTCCAAAAAGACCTTTAGATGATCTTTATGGCTAATGTCAGACGAACGCAGTCTGAGCGCACTCATTTTGAAACCATTTATAAGCATGAGAAGACAATGTAGATGTGGACCCTGGTAGTTTCTGCCAGGAGCTGAAGAGAAGAATATAGCAGCATAAAGGTAGAATTTCAGTTCAGTGTATCTCGATATCTCTACTCACCCCCCCCCCTCACTAAAACACAGCCATGCAAGCTGACATACCACTTTAATTGCCTACGTAGGAGGACCGTCTCCCTTCATCATGCACAGTACCTTCACCCTTAATTACCCACATATAAAACTAGACACTTAAATTACACATTAAGATCTGACCCTTTATTTCCACACATAGAAACCCAGACACGTAATGGTCTACATAGAGAAGCATCTCCCATAATTGGATGCATAATGAACCAACCCCATTCATAACACATATGCAGAACCAGTCCCTGGCTTCATACATATAAATAAAAAATTCCAGTGAATAGATACATAGAAAACCATTTCCTTCAATCATGCATACCCAGAGCCAGCCCTTTAATCACCTACAAAGAATTATCTCCCCTGATCATATACATACAGAGACAGGCCATTTAATTACACACATACTAAGCCATCCCCTTAATCACCTATGTTGAGCATCATTTCATTTAATCACACTTCGAGAACAAGCTGCATTAATAACATGAGTTCAGAGTCAACCTCTTAATTGGCTACATAGTCACAGATCTCCATTGATCACACACATGCACACGCCGTCTCCCTGGATCACATACACACAGAACCCCAACCCTTAATTATACCATTTTAAATGCACTAATGTAAATCTAGCCCCTTTTATACACACATATAACTATCCTTTTAAAATAGCAGCGATCATCGCCTTAGGCTGGCGCCAGACGAGCGTATTTGAACAGCCGAAGGAACGTCCGTGAGAGTGAACGTTTCTTCCACTCGACGCCCGTCTGGCCACCTCACTGAGCGCACTTAGTGAGCTCAGCTCTGCAAGGCTCGATCCTCCTATGAAGGATCGCACTTTGCAACTCTGACAACGCGTGTCCTAGCGCTTTGACGGAGAGGGCTGTTGCACGGACGCAGCAAGGCTGCTGAAGCGCACGCAACAGCGTGTGGCTAGCCCCGAAGACACGTCAGTACATAGTGCGCTAGTCTGACGCCAGCCTAAAATAAACGTTGATCCAGTCTCCTTATACAAATAGAACCAGGCTGCTTTAAATTTTATATATATGAAGAGGGTCCAACAAACCTGAAACAGCGCTGTCCTGGGAGTGGCTTTGACCAGTTGCATAACCTTATCTCTGCTAGAAATCCACAGTGTGGCATAGCATTGATTTTAGGGTTCTGTGTAATAACAGACCCAGGATGCATAAAAGTGACAGATGTCATTTGCATATCCTACCCAGAGTTCCTTGCTGCATATGGGGAATGTGGCACAGGAGCTCTGGGATGCAATTCATTTAATTGCTGTGATGTGCAGATGGCTTCTGCAATAATAAACATAAGTAATTATAGTGTGGAGGGTTTTTATCTCACTTTTTGTCCTCCACCACAACCCTTGTAAGCACCAATATATATATATATATATATAAAGCAAAAAAAGGGGTGAAGCGCCCACTGGAAACGAGTGCCCAAACCACTCGCTGAATGTTGCATACGGAGGTTTCTCTATGTACCTGAACAACAAATGGATAAAGAAATCACAACACAGCGCTTAATAGACCTAGGTCATAAGAAAGTGGGATAGACGCGCTAGATGTCCATAAACATTTTGATCCTCATTTTCAATCTATATGCTTCTTTACAATGCAGGTGATGGAACGTATAATTTGGAGGAGCCCACAGCCGGCTCTCAGGAATATAGCGAGCAGGGACTAATATCAGGTGCCCATATACCCTTCGATCTGTTCCTCCAGTGTCGCCAAAAATGGTGCTGCAGTGTGAATTGATAATACCAGAAAAAAGCACCTCTTGGTGCAATAAATCACAGATAACTTGGCAGTTTTAAAAAGGATGCTAAGTTCAAACTCACAAACGACGAGCCTCTATTGGCTCTGTCACAATTTGCGCAGGGAATCATACAGGGGTTCCCCAAACCTTCTTTTTCAGGATCATAAAGGCAGACAGCAATCAAATTAAGTTAAAAACATTTATTAGTTTAAAACAGACAGTTTATATCTACCAGGATGCGTTTTGCCAGAATGGCTTCCTCAGCTGGTGATTCACTGCTTGAAAATGAGGATCACTATGTTTATGGACATATAGCGTGTCTATCCCACTTTCATATGGACCTAGGTCTATTAAGCGCTGTGTTGTGACTTATATATATTAATTATATACAGAGTGAACCGCTTTGTCTCAGAAACACATAATCAATTTCCTTGATTATCTGCATATAATCAAGTTATAATTTATTCTACTAATCCACCTTCTCGGCTGATAATTTGCAATTCCCGTGCCTTGTGTTAATTCTTTTCCTAGTCACATTTTAGCTTATTACCTATATAGTTTACCTCTGTCCCATCCATTTTTTAATTCATAATCCACTTCTGTTTTCCGTATGTTTTTTTCATTCTCTCGTCAATTTCTTACCACTCGCTTAGTCTCTATTGTCTATTTTTACTGTAGGTTTTTTGTTGCCCCTTCTGCGCCTATGTCAGTCCATCTGAAGAACATGTTCGCAGCCATGCCGTGTCCCAACATGCACTGCAACCTACATTCCGGTGTCCGCTGTGCCAAGAAAAACTCAATGGAACTACAAACCTTAAGACTCACCTGGGGCATGGACACAATGTTGTATCAGAATGTGTAGAGAAACTACTTCAAGTGGTGAGTATTTTGAATCCACAGGTATACACACATCACACCCACCCACACACATATTTGTAGCAGCTCAGTTAACACTCTTTGACCAATATCATATGTGCGCCGCTAAAACTGGCTGTAAATACATTTTTTGGCTTGGACCAGTGCATTTTTTTTTCTTTCAATAATCCTAACCGTCCTCTTCTAATATATTCATTACTAAGTTATCATACCATTTATTTGAGACATTAGCTACATTGTTAACCATTTAGGGTAAAATCACAATTTTGCACAGTATTTGTTTTGGGGGATAGTTAAAAGATTAAAATAATGCCAAATTGCTATTTTTTCTCACTCATTTATCCTATACAGAATTATTTCTGGAATGTAGGGCTGTAAGCTTTAGATGGTGTCCCTTATCTTGCACAATTTTGCATGGGGTCTACATTGTTAGCATACAGGCAGAAATGGTCTTTGTGTCAAATGCTGTAATTGTGCTAAAGATAGATAATAAAAACTGGTCAGATCTCCTGCTTATGGGGATTTGTACTGATCATAAAGAGAAAATTAGCATCGCAGCTTTCAAAATATACCAAAAGAATATAAAAATAACATTTGTATGTGGCATAATGCCTGTATATGGAAATTACAGTAACACCTTGTATCGGTACTCTACATGGATTTTCAGTACGAACTCCCTGAATCTTATCCCTGTACAGTAGTTCATCCCAGATCTCACCCTGTATTTTATCCTCTTCCTGGCTGTTGTAGCCACAAAGTTTGAGATTTTTGTTATAGTGAGGGTGGGGGCTTTTCCTCGTAGTTTCTTTACAGTAATACAAACTGACATGAGATCTCATAATTTTGTTTATTCCCAAAATAATCTTAAATGAGAAAGGTAGGCAAAAGGGGATTTCCAATGCTATTTTTGTTTTTCTATTGTAATGTAACGTCAAATATACACATTTTTTGGCAGTGAAAGGGGTTATGTCAGATTGACAGGTATTTGGTTACAACTGCACCAATTTCTGTAAAGCTACAACTTTATGCGGACATGGAGATAGGTACAATCTTTTAATGAATACAAACTGATGTGTTGCTTTGTTACACCTGTAAAGATTTTTTTGTTCTCTGGTGATCTTAAGATAAAGCTGTCAGACTTTAAACACAAATATTTTAATATATAAATAAAATTATGAAAAAGAATACCTTTTCCAACTGTGGATTTTGATTTTATTCCTCTCAGCAGTCAACATTATTTGCAGTTAGTAAGAGAGTGCGAATAAAACTTTATGGGCTAAATTGCATAGTGAACGGTAACGGTAGCTTTCGGATGAGTACATGTCAACGCTAGGATAAGAGGCTTTAACTCATGCCCCCATATTACATTCCTGACGATAAACTTGTGAAAAATCCGTTGGCGCATCAGTGATTGTGTTAAATCTAATACTTAACATGGGGAGCACAATCAGTAATCAGTGTTAGGATATGTAAGGTATTACAAAGGCCTGACACTGATTACTGCAGCGATGCGCAAGGCAAAATTTTAGTGACACCTAAAAGCTGTTGCTAACGGATTACGTTTAGCACACCCTAAAACCCCTCAATAAATCCAATACTCCACAACAGAAGAAATTGCGAGATCAGTGCTTCCCTCAATGTATATGTCATGTTGTACCTCCACAAAACGATACACATATACTGTATATATCTGCAGATAAAGGGGTTAGAGTGTGTGTGTGTGTGTGTATGTGTATTCAATGTTCTTGAACCCAGGACATACTTGAAAACAATAGAAATCTCAATGTATCCTACCTCGTAAAATACTCTATAAATTAAAATTAAATAATATATGGTTCCACTCACATGGTCAGGAACTCTCTAAAGCAGTGTTTCCCAAACCTGTCCTCAGGTCCCTCAACCAGGCCATATTTTGCAGATCACCTTGGGGAAATACAGACTGAATCCTGCAATCACTGAGCAGCAAATCATATCATCTGTGCTGTGCTTCACATATATGGAAAAAGTGGCCTGTTAGGGGGTCCTGAGGACAGGTTTGGGGAAGCACTGCTCTAATGTATGGCTCAATTGCAGCGTGTTTTGACCAGTAAAGGCGATTCCCCCCTCCTTTTTTCTTAAAGTCTTCTGTAAATATCCAGAGTGAGTATCCACTTTTACTTCTTGGTCTGGTGCAGCAATCCTCCAAAATAGTAATGGAACATAGCGCAGTGACCTCAAGGAGTGTATATAATAAAAAGAGATAACGAGAGGTACTCACTCAGGTGTCTTGACACCAACTTGTTAGCCGCCGGTGATATTAAGCTAGGAGCACCGGACCTCCCATAACCCTCAGCCGCGGATCATAATATGCGAGAAACCAGTTACGGGAATAAAAAAAAGGAAGTATTTCTTAAATATAATGATTAAAACAACGTTATGAAAATGCATTTTGCTTAAAAAGCTTCCTCAGTCGAAAGTAATATCTGTAAAAAAATGTGTGTCTTTAAATAATGTCCTTCATGGCCTCTCAATTACTTCCCTTCCGAGTTCTGCGTCTTAGGATCCAAGATAGCAGTGCGTGCCATCTTCGCGCATGCACGTTGTCAAGTTCTACTTTCATTCTCAAAGATGGTGGTGCCGGTCGCTTTTGCACATGTGCGACCGTTTAATTTGCTTTCATTTTCTTCCAGTATTCCGAATGGGCTACACTCTCACTGGATCTAAATACTACATTATAAACAAGTGGGTTTTATTATCATTCTGGCTCCAGATACAGCAATACAATCTGCTGCTTCTCGTCGCCGGGAGCATAGTGAGACTGGGAATAAATAGTTCTCAGTCTCCCTCTGCGATCACTCCGCAGCACTGTGCGAAGTTACGAGAGAGAGATCGCGCAGGGCTCATGGCCCAGAAGCTCAATCCTCGATGGAGTCCTATGGACTCCAAGAGGTGATAATCGTGGCGGCGCGAGTATCTCTGTGGGTAGCGCTGTGGACTGGAACAAGATGCCGAGGTAGTGCCTGCCCCTGAATATCACACTAAAATGGGGGTGCATGTTTTCTCCCGTTACCGTCCCCATTTTAGCATTAAGAAGGTAATTTAGCCCTAGACATTTAGTAAATGAGTGAAAAAGTCCAGTGATGTAAATTGCATCAGAACTATCAGGGTTATTCAGAGAGCGTGAAAAGTAGGAGAATGACAGGAGAATGAAAAATTATAGGTCAAAATACCCGATTTGGAAAGTGAGATGAAAGGGAGACTTTTTCTGGTTTGGCTATTTTGACCTAGAATTTTTCATTCTCCAGTCATTCTCCTGCTTTTCACGCTCCCTGAATAACCCTGTACCTGTATAGCTTTGCAATATGTCTACATAAGGGTCTATTCACAAAGCATCCAAATTGCGTGTAATTTTGGTGCTTTGTGTTTCGCTGCATTTTGGCTATTCCATTTCACTGAAAATACGGTGAATTCACTATTTAGCAATTTGTCACCTTATTTTGACAAAATTTGGAGTCGCCGAAGCAGTTCTCAGACATTGGCGAAAACCTCAGAATTACGCTAAAATAGCATCGGCGAATTCTGCCGAACTGCAAAAAAAATAAAAAATACTCCTATTCTCCCAATAGAAGTAGAAATCAATAAAATGTGTCCAAATAATAAATTCCTTTTAAAAAAAAAGATAAATTACAAAATTAAAATAAAAACTATTTTAACCCCTTTGCTGCAGATAACATGGGGGATGTCCTGGGGATTCCCCACTACATGCGGAGGATGTCCCCCACACGTCACAGGGTCTCTGCAGCACAGGGGTAGATCCCAGCTGCAGTCCCCAAGCGGTCTGACTTCATTAGACCCCTCCCGGCGCATTGATGTCATTTTCAGGTACGCTTCCCCCAGCAGAGCTGGGAGAGTGCTTGAAGGGGAGGGGAGTCCTTTGGACCTCTCTCCCGATCGGTAAGGGCCACAAAAATAAGAGAGGTATCGCTGGAATGTTCTCACTCTGTCTTTTCCAGCGATGCCTCTTTTTAACCCCTTAGGTGCCAGTCCCGCGATCCAGTGACAATCAGCTTCTCCTGGTTGTGGCTGACATCTTGGATGCACCGAGGCCTCCCCTGCCCACTATTGTCATCATGCATGGGCGCGATGACGTCAGTAAGGGGATTTCTGCCTAGCTGCCCAGGGATTTCCCTATGGAAATCGCTATGGTGGAGATACGGACACCTTTGGACCCCCGTATCTCCCAATTGGTGGCAGCTAGAAGGCCATGCTTGGTGTCGCTGGAAAGGCCACATAGGAGTGAAATGGCTCAGCAGTGAAGGTGTTAAAAAGATAAGTAAAACAAAAATGTTGTCTAAAAAATAAATACAAAAATGTTTTCTAGAAAATAATCTTAAAATGTTTTGTGTTTTTTTTGCCAAAACGGAAAATAATAAGCGGTTTAAAAAAAAAGAAAAAAGGTAAAGATTTTCCATTTATTGCATTGAAACCTATGGGATTCGCCTGTTTAAACCCGTTGAATGAAAACACGGAAAATCAGGGCATTTTGCCGGAATTTCAGTGTAATTCTGCGTTTTGTGTATAGAAGACACAATAGTTTTCTATGTGGCAATTCTGGTGCAGGCGAATTACATCTAGTTTGCTGTCAGTTGACCAGTATTCAGAGAATTGACAGCATAGTGAATAGACAAAATGGCCTGAAATTGCACTGTATGGTGAAATTCCCTGTCCGATGCAATTCGGAGCCAATTTGGAGGTTAGTGAATAAACTCTATATAATTTTTTTCATTTCCTATATGCTGTGCGTAGTTTACATTTGATTTGAACATTTCTGTTTTTCAGGCACAGAAAGTGGAGATTACATTTCGAACTAGAATTCTTCCTCTGAGAATCAGAGATGAAACCGAACAGACCATTTCAGAGATGCGACTCTCAAGTAAGTCATTCCATTTTGTGAACATCCCAGTATATCAACTTTTTGCAAAATGTTTTGCATATTGTATTCTGTGTACTAGGTGTTTTGTTATTATATTGATATACCTTCTAACATTAACAGCAGTAAATGTGTTTTTATTTTCCTCCAAGGTGAAGCCTCAAATTTAGTACCTGAAGTGTCCCCTCCTCAATCTCCTAGTGAGGATTCCTCAAATGCAGCAGATACATCTGACCCTGTTCGCGACAATGAGAAACCTACAGATGAAAATTCCTGCCCCTTGTGCCGACAGTCTCATGAAAGTATCCAAGATCTAAGGACTCATTTGGAAAAAGAACATCCTGAACTTAGTCCTTCTGATATCCAACAAGCTTGTGAAGTTCGAGCTCGTGAACCAGAGCCTGGGGAGGCAGAAGACAGGAAATACTCCCAAGAGAATATATCTGTTCACTCCCAGCAAGCTATATATAGGAAGACCACAAACTTTGCAATGGACAAGTTCATGGATCCATCCAGGCCGCACAAGTGTGTCGTGTGCAAGGAATCTTTCACTCAGAAAAATATTCTACTGGTTCACTATAATTCTGTATCTCACCTCCACAAAGTGCGCAAAGCTTCTCTAGATCCTTCTTTATCAGCCCGTCAAGAGTCAGGAGCAGGTACCTCAGGACATGGAGTGCAAACCGGACAAGACAAGCCGTATAAGTGCACAGTGTGTCATGTGTCATATAACCAAAGCTCCACCCTAGAAATTCACATGCGTTCTGTGCTTCACCAAACTCGCTCCAGAGGAACAAAACAGGATCTCAGTAGAAGTACCTCAGAAAAAACTCCACGAGAAACATATGCTAAAAGTGACAATACTAGTGACCGGGGATCAGAAACAGCAGGGGAACTACAGACTGCAGAGACTGCCAAGAAAAGGCATCCACAAATAAGTCCTTGTTTGGGGGTACCTATCCTTCCTGCCAATGTTGCTTCTCCCTCTGTTCAGCTTGCTATAGATTTACCTCGCCCACCACCTCTTGTACAACCACCTCCTCTCTTTGCTCCCTCACTCCTTCCTTCATTCCCATTGATTCCCGAAGCCATTTTGAAATTACAACGCCAACAACACCAACTCCTGCTTCCTTTTTACCTTCAGGAGCTGAAAGTCGGTGGGGATGTAGGGAATGCTTCACTTTTATCTTTTGGTAGTTCCCAACAGCCCCTACCAATCAAAGAGGAGGGTGGCCAACCCACTGTGACCCAGAAGCCAGCAAATGAGAAGGAAGAGCAAGTGCTTGAGGAGTCGGATGCAGCCTCAGCAGAAGCTGATGCCTCACAGAATCCAGAGTCCAAAGTAGATGCATCAACCAAAGCCGGAGACCTTACTGGATCTGCAGCCAGAGCTCTTTTAGAAAACTTTGGCTTTGAACTGGTCACACAGTATAATGAGGGAAGACAGCTACCCACTTGTCAACCCCAAGTTCAGCCACGACCTCCAGCTCCACCTCCTGATGTTCCTCCTGCATCCACATCTGCAGAAAAACTTCAGTGTGGTACCTGTGGTAAACATTTTTCCAACAGGCTAATTCTTAAAACACATGAAGAGCACATGCACCAACGTCTTCTCCCCTTTGAAGCCTTGAGCAGGTATGCTGCCCATTATCGACGCAGCTATGACAGTCATTACCCAGCTGGAATGAGCACTGAAACAGGGGAGTCTTCTCCTGCTCCGTTGGATTTCTCTATCACTTCAAAAGCCTCTCAAGAGGTTGAAGAACAAGACACAACCAGTGAGTTAGGACTAACTGTAGAACAGCTCAGTTTCCTTCACAGTCTTCTTGATCTGCCAAATCATCCCATAGAAGAGCAGTTTATGTGGGCATCTGAAAAGACTGGACTGTCCCTGGCGGCTGTCCAACATTGGTATAAACAAAGGGAGAAAGGAATTCAAGAAGGGCAAGACGAAGAAGGTGAAGAAGTCTCAAGAAGTGATCGTTTTGGGTATCGACGTTTCTCACGTACAAAGTTTTCAGAGTTCCAAACCCAAGCGCTAAACAGTTTTTTTGAATCCAGTGCTTATCCACGAGATAGTGAGGTGGAGCATCTTTCAGGCCTGTTAGGTCTGCAAGGACGAGTAGTGGTGGTCTGGTTTCAAAATGCTCGTCAGAAAGTACGTAAGCAAGCTGCAGAATCAGGCACCTCTCCAGCATCTCCACTACACTCCAACCCACCAGTAGAGCGTCCTGTTTCCAGCAGTGAAGTGCCCCCATGCCGTAAATGTGGAGTCACCTTGCCATGCATATTTCAGCTCATCAGTCATCTTAAATGTTGTTACAGTGAACAATATGATGAAGTAACTGGAGAGGAAGAAAGGGAAGAAGAAACAAAAACTACCCCAAAAGTGGAGGTTTCACAGCCAGATCAGACAATAAGTACGGAGCTTTCCCCCGTAAACAAACTGGAGACACAGGAGGAAGTGCAGACTGGTACACCGGAGGACGACGAGATTGAGGCATCAGATACAAAGGCACAAGAAGCAAAACGATCTGCAGAATCAGAATCACTCACGATCAATGAAGAAAAACCTTCGGAGAAAAATGATGAGAATTTGGCACACATTGAACCTTCTGTTGCAGACAAACTTCCAGAACAGAATCAGAACAAGCAAGGCTCAAACAATGTCCAACCAGTAGCTCCTTTGATGGATTTATCACTATTGATACCATTAGGGCATGGGGATATAGGCTTGCAAAGGAAAAGAAAGCATGAGGAGGAAAGCCTTTCCCCAACAGGTAGTGAAGGTGGTGATGAGCCCCCCAGGGACAAGCGACTGAGGACAACTATACTGCCTGAACAACTAGATATTTTGCACCGCTGGTACCTCCAAGATTCCAATCCCACCCGTAGCACACTGGAACGCATCTCCCTTGAAGTTGGTCTGAAAAAAAGAGTTGTTCAAGTATGGTTTCAAAACACTAGAGCACGGGAGCGCAAGGGACAGTACAGAGGAGTGGCTCCTGCCACAGTTTCTGTCACCCGCCAACAGGATGATATTGTTAATGATGGGTCAAAGAGAGATATTCCCACAAATTACTTCTACAGTGTTGCTCCTAGTCAAGTCTTGCCCTCTCTACCAGCTAAAACAGGGCAGACCACAGCACCAATACTGTCAAAAACCCAGGTTCCTGCTGGCCTGGGTCAAACTGCAGTCACAAATAAATCTATTGTGAATTCAACCCAAGCTTTAGCAGGCTTACTTAATGCCAATCAAGTTTTGCCAAGTCTGGTGACTCAAACGCAGGCTATCCCAGGCTTTGCCAGTTCTACTCAAGCTTTAACTACCCTTGTCAATACACCACAAGCCTTAACTAGTCTTGTAAACACAACTCAAGCATTTCCAAGCCTAGTTAATCCTGCCCAAGTCCTCTCTGGAATAGTCAATAGCACTCAAGCTTCTTCAGGGTTGTTGTTGGCTTCTTTCGCAACCAAAGCCCCAGCACAACCTATTCTGCTGTCCACTGCCACAGAGGCCAAAACGAACACCTCTTGTGGTGTTCTAGTTTCATCCTCGGCAGAAAAGATACATGAACCTGACAAAATGTCAGCTCTTCAAACACTCACTAAAGTCTCCTCTGCTGAGCCCCAAATCTATTACCAGTCCCCAGAAGTACAAAGTTTTGAAAATCAGAGTGTAAGCAACCAAAAAATACCAGATGACAAAGCATCCCTTAAACCCTTAGAACCTCAAATGCACAGCCCACAGGGTGGAGACATCAGTGATGATTCCGGATCAGACCCTGGTCCATGTAGCCCTGGTAAAAGTGGAATGAATTCTGATGGAATGTTGGGATCCTCAGGAGCTAGAAGATACCGCACTCAAATGAGTAGTCTACAGTTGAGGATTCTTAAAGCCTGCTACTCAGAGTATCGCACTCCAAGTATGCAAGAATGTGACTGCCTTGGTGGGGAGATTGGCCTACAGAAGAGGGTTGTTCAGGTTTGGTTTCAGAATGCAAGAGCCAAAGAAAAGAAGGCAAAGCTCCAGGGCCTGGGGGGAACCTCATGTTCCAGTGAAGTGCCACAACCTACTGAATGCACTCACTGCAATCTAAAGTATGGCCCGACTACCCCTTGTCGTACCCATATATTTTCTCGGCAACATATTGCAAGGCTAAGATTGTCAATCCAACAGCAGCTGAAGGAAGAGAGCCGGTATCGAGATACTCAGCCAACTGGGGGAGCATCTTCGGGACCAGAAACCAAACAAACATCACAGATGCCAGGTTTTCAGGCTGCAAATACAGTAACACCCCAAATTCAGAGGCTCACTCCATTACTGATGCCAGGGCAGGGAATCCCTACACCAATTGGTGGTCTGGCGACATTTAATGCAGGTACAAAATTGTTGAAAGGAGGGAATATTTCATATCGTGGGACAAAAATAGGCAATTCATACAAGAGGAAGCTGGAAGGGAGAGAGAGATGTGGTGTAATGGGGCGAGATGGAAGATAACATGATACAGTTTGGGATTAGGACATAAATGGGAAGGTATAGATTACATTTTATGTGAGAAGGGAGTTTTAAATGCAATAAAAAAAAAAGATAATTAAGAAGAGTTACAGTCACACGACAGCCAAAGCAGAAAATGTAAACAACGAGAAAATAAAATTACATGTATTTGAAAGCCACAGATAACATTATAGTCCCTAAAAGAAATGTGTTAACACTGGGATAACACCCAGGAAGCAAGCCCTGAATTTAGGGAATAGATGCATAAGTGCATAGAAAACCAGATTAGAATGACCAAATCAATGTGTAACATGGGGAGGAGAGAGTAACGTTGGGTAATGTTAGGAAAAGTAGTGACATGGGAGAAAAACACTAGAGAAAAAGGAAACGGAAGAGCTAGGAGCATGAGGAAAAGAGCGGTGGATCAATGAAGCACAGAAAAGAAAGCTGGGGTGAAATTGTTGAAGATTTGATATAAAATAGGGGAAGCGGAGAGGAGTTAGGGAGTGTATAAAATAGGAAAAGGTGATCTTTAGATTAATGGAAGGAAAGAAGCTAGACGGTACAAAGAGCTGACAATCAATACAGGTAGAATTAAAGCTACATAATGTACTGTGAATAAATGGGAAACAGACATGTCATGAAACGTAGGAGGAAGACGGTCAGAAACATTGGGTAACTTCATGAGACTAGAGAATGTCAGAGGTAGGTTGGTCATTGGGAGTGCCCCATAGCCAAGAGATGTAGGTCACTTGAGTCTGAAAGGATGGATTTATATTATGAAGATGGACATAAATTACACAAAGAGAATAACAAGGATTTACATTGCAGAATATCACATGAATTTAGAAAACAAGTGGAGGAATATATTAGAGCAGCGGTCAACAACCTTGGCCCCCCCCAGATGTTTTGAAACTACATCTACCATGATGCTCAGGTACTCATTTGGTTCACCGAGCCTCCTGGGAATAGTAGTTCCAAATCTTCTTGAGGGCCAAGGTTCCTGACTCCTGTATTAGAGAAATACAGGCCAAGATGGGTTTGAAAAATGGAATATACATTTGAGAAATTAAAAGAAAAAAATAGTTTTGATAAACTTGAAGGTCTTTTTCTTTTAATCTCAGTTTTGATCAAGATTATCTATGTTCATTATTATGTTATAAAGTGATGAGCATGAGTAGAATGAATGGAGAGTGTAAACTATAAATAAAAATGATCATATTTTATAACCCTCAAAAAACGTGGGTAATGATTTAAGAGATAAATAACCAGAGGAACATAAGTAGCCATGTGGTACATGTTTATTTTAAACATCATACAGGTAACATGTACAAGAGCCCAAAACCAGCGTAGGCAAAAAAATGTGATGAAGATAGTGCTGACAGGAGTAAGTAGGGATACTGTGGAGGCATCTGCAGAATAAATGAAGTGACAAGTGAATGTCCAGAAGAAAGAAGAAGAGGCATACGTAACATGGGGAACAGAGGTGGTCTTTCATAGCAGTGGTTCTCAACCCTGTCCTTGTCTACCACTAAGGCTAGGGTCAGACGAACGCATTTTTCACGTCGACCGTCAAAAAGTGCGTCCATGCGTTCGGATGGAATTTTTCACGGAAGTCATGATAGCAGTCATACAGTGCGCAATTACGTCCGCAATTTTAGACGGAGCTATTAAAAACAAATGGACGTGATGTTGGCTGGACATGTGCAGCGTCTGACGTCTCCTAATCATGCACACACACCACTATGCCGACGCAGTGCACTCTGTGCGTCAGTACTAGCGGTTCAACTTTCTCAAAAAAATGCGTTCCTTTGCCGCTTGCATTGCGCTGCCGAACTTTCGTGCGGCCATACTTCGTATATTGGACGTCATTGGCTGCTATAAATGAATAAATACTATGGCCGTGATACAGTGCGGCTGAACGCACATTTGCACTGCGTTTGTCTGACCCCAGCCTAACAAGTCAGGTTTGCCAGATATGTGAAGCACAGCACAGGGGATATGATTTGCTGCTCAGTTGTTGCAGGATTCAGTCTGTATTTCCCCAAGGAGATCCTTAAAATCTGGCCTGTTAGGGGGACTTGAGGACCAGGGTCGGGAACTACTGTTTTAGAATATGGAGATATACTATACCTAGTTTGGCGCGATGTCCATTATGATATTGGGTAGGATGGTTGAGTAGATAGGTGTGTAAGGAGATCATAAGGAAGACACAACTTCTAGAATATTGGTAGTGTAGCTTTAAAACAAATCTATAAAAGGTGAATGGCTAATTGATATTGTAAGAGTTAAAATAATGGATCTCTATGGAAAATGAGAAGAGTTGGAGTGTTTATTAAGAGATTTTAAAATTCTAGTGAATGTAAAATGGCAGTGAAACTAAAGAAGAGACTGTTACATAAAACGTTTAAGAATAAACCTACAAATACTTTTACTATAGGAATGACGAACATGCTTATCTAGGAACATTTTCATGGTTCAGAGCCATTCATAACTGATCACTACATTACACCCATGAACAGAGATCTTGACATTAGCCAAGATTACAGTGACATAAGAGAATATAAAAACCAGGACAAGGCAAAATAAACTGGCAATGTATTTGTGAATGTATGAGATAACATTCGACTGTATTTTAGAATATGGACTGGTAGGATAGAGATAGCCTGCTAAACCAAGGCTCGTGTCAGACAAGCGCACTGATCATGTCCGTTATAGCATATAATTATGACCAATGGAGCCCCACACACAAAGTACGTCTGCACGGAACTGCGGACCCACAACGGACGCGGCAAACGGACGCAAGTTAGGCAAGAACGTAAATCTGCTAGAACGGACACACAGAGTGCACTGCGTCCGCAACGTCGCATAGCTTTGTGTGTGAGTGATGGAACGTGGTCAGACGGACTGCATTTTTGACCTCCAGCATTTTTGACGGACAAAATGTTTTTCATATTAATTTATTTTCCCTTCTACATCAGTCAAAAAAAACGTCAGTCACAAAAACGGACTGTGTGGCCACTACCTTGTCATTAGTCAGAAAGTACGTCCGTTGTGCACAGATGCGCAGTCCGCACAGAATGCGCTCTTCTGACCCTAGCCTAAAAGGATAAACCTGAACCTTTTGAGATGAGAGCTGCAAAAGATATTTTGCTATAATAAAGACAGAAGGAGTAGGTTGATGTTGACATGAAAGACAAGAATCTTGTGGGAATGATCCTGGAAACAAAATGGGAACCAAAAATAGAAAGCTGAATAAAATAGGAAAGTGTAGAGTGAGTTTAGCAATGGCAGAATGAAATGTATGGGTTACCATGTAGAGGTGATGGAGCATAGTGAAAACGTTCTGAGATATTATGCTGCATGTTCCTCCGATGTCCAGGTCTTGGACTTTTCTTTCTCTAATTAAGTCTACTGGCTTCACATATTAAACGTCACTCCAATCTAACTATATCTGCTGGCTGACACTTCTGTATCTCTCACCTTACTTGATTGTATGTTAAGAATTGTTTTGCTTGATCCCTGCTACTTGTCCGCTTTTATTTCCCTCTCGTTTTAACATTTCATAATTTCTCTAACTCTGTTTCTTGTCCTATCTTTCTCTCTTTTTCCAGGCCCTCCTCCCAGCCTCCTCGGAATGGCTTCTTCTGTACCTCCAGCTCTCCTTCCCCGTGCGGCTCCACCTGCCCCTTCTTCCCACTCCTCTAATGACACCTCTATGGACTCTTCACAATCCTCCTTCACCCCTGAGGTCACTGGTACCTCAGCTCTTAAATCTGCATCCCTGATGGGGGCTCCTTTCATGCCATTCCCACTAGGTCCTGCTGCCACTCCTTTGTTCACCCCACAAATACAGGCTCCATATTTCCAGCAACTATATGGCTTAAAGAAACGCCTCTTCCCCATTAACCCAGTAATTCCCCATACACTACTAGGGCTTCTCCCTACCCCTCTAAAACCAACACCTGAGAATACAACATCCCAAAGCTCAGAGTGCCCACAAACCAAAGCAACAAATGAGTGCAATGTTGGGCAGGAGGAGATGTCGATGGGAGAGGAGGAGACTGTGGAGAAAGATGATGACCTAGATGATGAAGATATCCCAATGGTGGATGTAGCAATGAGGTACCAGTGTCAGCGTTGCAAAGTATCCTATGAGGACGAAGGGGATGCTGAAGCTCACCAACGTGCGGGTTGTTATCCTGGTCCTCCACCTCATCCACCTCCACTGAGGCTGAGAGTTTGCACCTACCACTGCCTGTCTTGCCAAGTCTTGCTTCAGGGCTCTGCGGCTCGCAGCCAGCATCTGAGGTCACAGCAGCACCGCGTACACAACATGTGTGGCGATGGAGCATCCTCTGCAATACCTCAACTCAGGCCAAAGAGTGCTGCTACCTCCGTGCTCATGGCTTTATAGAGACACTAATAGGTAGTTTCACACTATAAAACAAAAATGCTTTCAAAATGTCTTCTACTTTAATGGCCCTCTGTCTATTTATAACCTCTCTCTCTCTGTATTTTTCCTTTTTTGATGTATGTGGAATATTCTTTCTCTCTCTGTATTTGCCTGTTACAAACACAGCATTCTGTTATTTAAGAATGCGTCCTCCGCCACCTTTTCTGTTGTTGTGACTCTACCCCACCCTCTAGATTGTCTTTCTCTTCTATCTTTCTGCTATGTCTCTACAGTGGTAATATAAATACAAATAACACAGGCCAAAAAGAAAACAAACACCTAAAACCTCTACAAAGAATTACTGAGAACCCAAAGTTTTTTTCTGCTTTTCCTGTTCCTGGTGCCAAAAGAAGAGTGATCTCGCTCTGTTCTTACGTCCTGCGCGTTTGCGTAAGGAGGGACAATGAACAAACAAATGATAAACTGATGAACAGAGTGAGGAATAAACTGAAAATAACCAAAAGTTCCAAGACTAAAGGAGCAAAACTTAAGAGGCAGCATCCGCTTTCCTCTTACACACGTGTGCACGTGTGTGCGCGTGTACCTGAAGATTTGTGGGATTTTATTTCAAAGGGGAGATATTCTATCCCTCCACTAATGACTGTAACAGGGGTGTAATTGTACCCCAAAAAAACTCTCTCTGTGATGCTTTAACTATTTGTGGAGGGGATAAGGGAAGGGCTTTATCTTTTTTTGGGGGGGGGGAGGGTTGGAGGATAGGGGCACTTTTCCCTCTATCGCCTCTTGTAGAGCTCTCCCCATACCTTATTCTTAATGTTTTAAGATTGGGGTATTTTGGGGGTGGGTTGGGCTGGAAGGGTTAAGCCAACTAACAATAACAAAAAAAAAAAACAAACAACAAAAAAGACTTTTGAATCCAAAGTTTGTGACAAAACACAAGAATATGTTCACACCAAAATAAAGAAAGGATGGAAGGAAAGGACGTTTAAAGAAAAAAAAAATGGACAATTATTTGTATTATGTAAAAACAGTCAAATGGTAAAAGCTGGGTCACTTTGCAGTATGTCATGCAGAGCAACGTATGATCTGTATATGTGTGCACTATCACAAACGTGGTTGATATGGACCTCACAAACTGGAATAATTAATCTAAGCTTGTTAGGAACAGTTTCATCTTCTAGATCAGTGGTTCCCAACCGCGGTCCTCAAGTTCCCCCAACAGGCCAGGTTTGCCAGGTATCTGAAGCACAGCACAGGTGATAGGATTTGCTGCTCAGTTATTGCAGGATTCAGTCTGCATTTCTCCAAGGAGATCCTTAAAACCTGGCCTGTTGGGGTCCTGAGGAGAGGTTTGAGAACCACTGCTCTAGAACATTTTCACCATTTTCTGTCCTTTTTATTTCCTGTGTCCAGGTACATATCCGATCCTCTGCAACAAAAAATCTCCACACTGGGATTCCTAGGCCTCGTTCTTTTGTATTTGTTCCTGATTTTACCAAAGGTCTACACAGTTAGACAATGCTCCTCAAATTCTTTGGTTACTTCATTCCTTACTAAACCCTTACGTATGCCTGTTCCTTGTATTATGTACATCCTCACAGTGAGCTGCATTACTCTATCCTCCCACATCGAGTTTATGTTCATTGTGCTGGTGCCTCCCCATAAATACAGCATGTACACACAGATAGAGAAGCACGTCTCCAGTCTAGCAGGTCCAATCATTGGTCAAATGGGACCTTTCGAAAGATACTATCCAAAGTATTTTCAGCACAATTATTTGAACACTGTATTTATCTTCTTGCATAGGTAGGTTGCCATCGGGACACTAACCACACTGTGTAAAGGACAATTTTAATTAGCGTTGATTTATATGGGATTGTACTTATCTTCGATTTGCCATGTTAGAAAGCCAGCACTTATTGCATCAGGCCGAGCAACAATGGAGACCACCTGGTTTTCATACGTTTTGTTACCAATTAGGATGTTGGTTTATGTTAAGCCAAATTCAATAAAATATATCAGAATAAACGTCAGGAAAATGAACAGGACATTAATAAAGCGATACAGACTCGTTTCTACCAGTGACCTTGTAGAGACTGAATACCCTTTATGATACAGTTCCAAAAAAACACAATTCAGCTGAAACCAAATAAGACAAAGAGCACATTGGCCAAATACCAAAAGCAAAGCATTTTTTTCCGTAAGCAGGCCTGATATTTCAACATTTCATCCATCCCAAATCAGGTGACACCTCTCCTAAGCCAAATCAAGCCCCAAAGTGTTTCTCAGCTTCTTCACAGTCCGACACCCCCGTTTTCAAATTTTTCTGTTTTATCCGCTACTGCCATTCACCTATTTGAAGGACATAGCCCAGTGGGGGATGCACAGTTTGTGACACATATAGTGTGGGCCTAAGACTCTGGTTGAACATTCAGGTAAAACCTGCAAGTGTCTCTTGCCAAAAGCCACAAAATACCAAACTAGTGAGGGAATCACTGCCAAAAAAACCAAAATGAAAAAAATAATGGAATCCAACCAGAGTACAGCCCACTAGACTCATTTAAAGTGGCGTGTATGATCCACTCGTTACCTGCATCTTTTACCTTGTATAGTGACCAGCTGCTCACCCACCATGGATTGTCGCATGCAAAGAGTTCAAGGAGTTTTTAAGAGTGATGTATAAATGGTTAAAAAAAAAAAAAACTATAAAAACTACGACAAAATTTTATCACGGTGTCTGTGTATTCTATGAACATGTTTGTCAGTTCAGTCTAGCCTGCCCGCTGCTGGCTAATGGAGAAAAGGGGAATGTAAATTATTCCCTCTCAAGAGGGGAACATTATCACATCTGTATTATTTTTGTGTTAATCTCTCTCACCGTTCTCTAGAGGCCTTCTGCATCCTTCCTTTGCAGTCTCGCTGGTGGCCATTCTAGGTGGTTTTCTCGAAGTTCTCTTCTTTAACATGAACGCCTCCTTTCTTGGCTCAAACATGGTGACAGGCCGTGATGCAGTATGGCACACCTGCACGTTCGCTCAATAACAAAGGCGCATATATGATCGCACGCAACAGATGCACCACCGACAGTCACTCAGCGATCATATAACAAGAAAAATTGGTTTGGGGGGGAAGGATGATAGAGGGTATTGCCGTGCCAGGCTCTTCTTTTTTTTTTTGTGCCACGTCTCATGTGGTTACATACCCTTCCTCGCCTTTTTCTCGCACTTTCATGCGTTCTCTGTACGACACAATGCGAAAGTACCAGGTGCCAGCTCTGAGGGGGCCGCTTCTGTGCCAGCTTCTCCGCCAGCATTGTATCTCTGCCAACTCCCGCTATCTGCCTCTTTATGCCCATCTCTCTGGTCTGTGCATATCTGCCTCACGCTGACATGCTCGCCGTCTGTATCTCTCAGCCCCACTCTCTCTCTCTGCCAGGCTCTCTGCCCGGGTATGCGCACGCAGGGCACACACACACAAACAGATGCAAATACATGAACACGCACACAGATGGTCAGTGCCCACAGCTGCCAGCTCACACCTCAGGGAGCTGACGCAAGTGGGTGTTGGTGGGGGTGAAATATATATACGGTGGGATATTGGTGGGAGGGTAGAAAAAAGATGCTGATTTTTCGATGGCGGATGCATCTGCTACTCTGCGCACTCTCCCTCCTCCGTCACTGCGCTGTCTCTCACACTGTTGTCTCTTGCAGTCTGTCATCTTGAAGGGGGCAGGTACAGGCTGGCTCAGTGCCACTCATATGAACCCCCCCCCACACACATCACTGCCGACTGCTCCCCCCTTCCACGCAAATCCAGACACCCCCCTCATCATCACCACACAGCATTAATTAGCTGCGAGAATTCATTATACTCACAAATCCTAATTAACACAAACAGCCTAAGGGGAATTGCCGGATCTATGCATGGCAGAAAAAGTGTTAACCATGGCTGTGCGGATTTCTCTATGTAGCACTCACAGGGGATGCGTTCCATCAATAAACCACTCTCATGATCCCAATTTTGAGTGCCTTAGTGCAGGAGGACTGGCTCAATACTAGGCAGAAGTGGAGGACCAGGAGGAAAGGTATGACAGCACCACCTGCAGGAAACACATGGGGACTGATTTGGAGAAAATCCCATGCCATAGAGCTTATGAGTAAGACCGCTGCTTTCACAAGTTGTGCTAGAAATATAAAATCGACTTAATTTATAGTATTTGTAGAGCTGCTGTTTGATGAGATACCTATGTACCTCCTGCACTTCCAGTAAAGCTCTTTAAATACTCTTCAGGCATAGAAAAAAATATATAAATAATCTCAAACAACAGACCATTAGGAAAAAAAAAACAGATTTTTATTAAAAGGCTCCTTCAACTGCTGAAAAAAATACGTAGCAGAGTCTGACCTTGTTTGCAATGAGACATTTCATAAATACTCCCATGTTGCTGTCACCCTTTCCCCAATTAATATTTGGAGAGCAATGTTCCATCCACATGTACTGAGTCCAGGCTACAAGACCCCATTTGGGAGATTTAATAGTGTGTGGAAATCTAGGTCACTTCTCACTAAGTGGTTTTGATTGTCGATCTTCTACTTTCATACACAGAGTATCTTCATGTCTTTGCCACTTTCTGTAGGTCACTGCCTTCCCCTCAGATCACAGCTTCGGTTCAAGCAGAATGCCGTGAAATCATTGCCAGGTTCCTGCGGGGAAGTTACTAACTTCACGAGTTTCTTGAACAAAATTCCCACTTTGGGAGAAAGCGAAACGGAGACGCATCTTTAACGACACCTGGGATGAGGGGAAAAGAAAAGACGGCAGAGAACCAATCAGTTAGAGTAATGCAGGGCCTATTACACCCTTCCCACCGCTTCTACAGTTCATACCTTTTGGGGATTTAAAATCCGAATACACTGTGTGATGGATCCTATGCCAAATGCTCCAAGTAGTGACCCGCTGGGAGCCTGAAGCTGAAGCTGAACACTCTGAAAAATGCAAAACACAGAACCACACCAGGAAAGCAATTAAATAAGGCCCAAGCAAGCACAGGAGAAAGTCAACACAAAAGGTATAAGAGGTGTGTATCGTTTCTATGTGAATTTCAACTTGAAGCAAGTGTTTGGGCTATAAGGCCTTGTACAGTACAGGGTTCCTCAGAATAGGGATATGAGGCTTGCCCCCCATTCTGGACCCTATATTTAGCTCAAGAACATCTTCAGACAAACTAGGGGTTATTCAGAGAGCCGATCTGGCCCCAAAATTGCACATTGCACCAAACAGTGAATTTCCTCGTATGGTGCCATTTCGGGGTCATTCAGTTATTCAGAAAGCAGGCAGTTTGCCAAAATTTGGCGAATTGCCAGTGAAATACATTGCTGTTCAGCGGCAGTGAAATCTCCCATGGTGAAGCAATGGTTAATCTATCCAGAGAACACCAAACAGCCGAGAAATGTCAGTGAAATGCCCTGATGTTCGGTGGTTTCCTTCGGCAGGTTTAAAAAGGCAAATCTAACAGGCTTCAATATTAAAAATATTCCTGTTTTTATTTAATATCTATTAAACTGCTTATTGTTTTACTCTGCAGCAAAATGTCTATTTTTTTTATTTATCAGGCATTTTTCGGCAAAAAAATATATAATTTTTTTAAAATAACCTTTTTTTATTTCTGTAACGGACCTTTATATTAGCATTCATAGGAGCTTATATGTTAATTCTAGATATTTTCATGAAAACAGTGTTTCAAATTTGAAACTTTCAATCATTTTTCTTTTTACCCTGTTCGCTTGTTGCCTTTTCCGGCAGCTGGTCGGCGCTATGTTTGGTGGATCGTCGGCTTTTTTAGGCGGTTTTGCAGCGGATGGTTGGCTTTTATTCATATGCGTACAGTGTTTTTTCAGCGGGTTTTGTGGTGGTTTTCCCATTCGTCATAGCAGTTTTGCGGAGGATTTTCGGATGCGGTTGGTGGATTTTCCCTGCACTTCGGGGACCCTGCGGTGAATGCTGAATTGTTCGCAGGGTCGGGAAATTTGATTCCCCGAAGTGCAGGGAACGAGAGAGCACCGAAATGTCAGCTCTCTGAATAGCCCTGTAACGATCGTTTGTCAGGGTATAGAAATACTCTAACTCAACGTAGAAATATTTGTAGGAAACATGGTCAGTTTCCAGCTTTTCTTTACTGACCCCATAACACATAATCAGTCACTTCATTGGGTAGGTTATTCTTCTAAAATATATACCCCATGGTGAATCTACCATCATTTTCTACTAATGTATTATAAAAATAAGGCTAGAGAAATAATAGAAAGTACATTTTTGTTACAAATAATAGTACTCGGATATTTACACTGTAATGTAATGTAATTTCCCTACAATAAAGAAGAACTTTCAGTCAAACAGTGTTTCTGTAGGAGAGATGAACATGTCCTAGCACAGCCGAAGAGCAATGGGCAAAAGGTCATTGCCAACAAAGCATCCACATGAGAACAATCTTATGCTCATGAATGCTCTTTCACTGAAAATTAATAAGAATAGTTCAAGAAAATGAGCAAAAGTGGCTGCAGGTTCCATTCCTTTGAATTTCCATGTATACACACTGTATTTATTGGCTTCGTTAATCCTACTAACAGATGTATTGGGCTCGATCACCTCCTTCAAGCTAACACTAGCGTCAACGTTAGCGCTAGCTTAGGCTCGGGTCAGACGAGCTCACTGAGAACGTCTGTGTTGCCGCACATACGTTCGTACGTTCGTTATAGCGTATCATTATGACCAATGGAGCCCCACACACAAAGTACGTCCGCACAGAACTGCGGACGCATAACAGACGCAGGTTAGGCAAGAACGTAAATCCGCTAGAACGGATGCACAGAGTGCGCTGCGTCCGTAACGTCCGCATAGCTTTGTGTGTGAGTGATGAAATGTAGTGAGACGGACTGCGTTTTTGACGTCCAGCATTTTGATGGACAAAAGGTTTTTCATATTAATTTATTTTCCCTTCTACATCAGTCAAAAAAAGACATCAGTCACAAAAACGGACTGTGGCCGCTACCTTGTCGTCAGTCAGAAAGTACGTTCGTTGTGCACGGACGCACAGAATGCGCTCGTCTGACCCTAGCCTTAAAGGAGGTCATAGCGCTGCGGCCAGAACACCTTTGAATCGCTAACAGATTAAAAATCCCGTTAGCGCTCGTAATTAGCGATTGGTGGCACGAGTTTACTGTACTTTGCACTCCCTATACCTAACATCGGGAGAGCAAAGTGCAAGCACAGAGTAACTAGCGTTAGGATCAAGTGATCCTAAGAGCTGGCGCTACCTAAAAAAGCTACCACCAGCTCAGAGGAGTAGGTAACAGATTGCGCTGCTGCAGAATCTGTTACCTGCAGCTCAAAATCTCCCCAAAAATTCACATACTCACCTCTCATCCCGCGGCGAGAACGGCGGCTCGATCTGCGGCTTCTGGCTGCCGGGAGCAGAGAGAGACTGGAGGAAGAAAGTCCATGGTCTCCCACATCGCTCACTCCTCCGACTAGCAGGATCTCGTGAGAGGCGAGATCTTGCTGATCATGTGACCAGCACCACGATCCTTCATGGCAGTGGTTCCCAACCGCGGTCCTCAAGTACCCCCAACAGGTCAGGTTTTGAGGATCACCTTGGGGAAATGCAGACTGAATCCTGCAATCACTGAGCAGCAAATCATATCACCTGTGCTTCACATATCTGGAAAACCTGGCCTGTTGGGGGGACTTGAGGACCAGGATTGGACGCCATGGAGGGGATGCTGGGGATGGCGCTGTAGCGCTGTCCCAAGCATCCACGACCTCAGCGATCGCTAAGGAGCAGGCTGCTGGGGAAACTGGGACACTAAGGGGAAGTTAGCAAGCGCAAATTTTTCCCCTTAGCGTCCCGGTTTTAGCTCAGGGCACGCCATAGTACCCATTATAGGACAAGTTTCTTAATTAACAAAAAAGTAGCTAAAAAAAACACCTTAGAATTCACACATGCGTTGGTTTCTTTTGACCTCCTTAAGCAGGAGACAGCAACCTTGGCCCTCCAGATGTTTTGGAAATACACTTCCCTTAAACTTCAGCCAATGTCATGAGCACTTGAGCATCATTCGAAATGTAGTTTCAAAACATCTGGAGGGCCAAGGTTCCTGACACCTATCCTTAAATCTACGAAAAATCATATAATCTAATGTATAGTGTTCTCATAGATGTCAAATGGCTGTAGCTTTTCTTCACTGACCTTGGGCACAGCGGCTTGCATTTGGAAGTCTGTCATGTCTGTAGCCGAGTTATTGGTGGAGCATGAAGTGATGACTAGAAGGGCGGGATTGCTGGGAGGACGCAAGAACGTGAACTCTATGTATAGACCATCTTTATCATATACAACCAAAGGATCCAATGCTGCAATAAAGAGTATACAGGTGAGTAAACAAGTAGCAATTAGAGCTGTTGAGAAAGCTGTGGAGTCACAAAATAAGCTGGAGATGGATTAGGTGTTATAGGCTGCCAGGTCTGGAACCACTGCCAAGAGATGCGGAAAACGCTGACGCTTTATACTTATGATTTATAACAACAATAACCTTGATGCAGAACAAAACCCGTTTTATGAGCGCGCAGAGAATGGACATTGACACTCCTCAATGTACATTCATCCCTCTCACAATGTCTCTCTATATCCACCGTTTCTAGTGCCTTGTAACTCTGACTAAATACATCTCTGCTAATAACCGCTCCCATACTTTTGTATCATCCCCAAAAATATTGATCCTATAATTTTCACAGTTTCATATACATTATCCTTCAGTCTAACTGTATGATAATCAAACACACATCTGTTTATACCTGGAGCTGGAGTGTCATCCAAAAGGTCCAGCAGACTACCACCATTGGGAAGATCCTGAGTGACAGTCTGAACCATAATAGGTATTGGTGTAGTCAGGTTATCAGTGGTCTCTCCCAGCAACCCCAATAGATCTGTGACCTGCAGATTGACATGATCAGCTCATCTGTCATCTGGTATCAAAAAACATCCACTTACTCTCAAATTCTAAAATCAAAGCCTCTCACCTCACTCACTGGCTGCTTTGTAGAGATTTGATTTTGATGTGGTTTATTACTTTCCTCAGGGACACTTTCCCCTGCAATGGATTTCTCCTCCATGGGCATCTTCTCCAAGATGGCCGGTCTGAATAAGCGGTAAAAACAAGAATTATAAAGGAGAAAAAGCAGACTTGTCACTCCTCAACTATGTATTTTTCAAAATTTGATGAGTATTAGGACAATTAGCCACTGTATACATAAGTTACAATTCCTGCAAGCACTTTGCGCTCTTTATTAACCACCACTGCTACCCATTGTGTTATTTATTAGGATTTTTTGTAATATTTTTCACTTTTTAACCATTGTGTTTTTTGTTAGCACATTTGGTATAACTAGCAGAAGATTAGTGCATTTGGGATTTGTCAGCACTGAATTACAAACTCTGGGTATATTCAAGAATCCACTGAATTAGTAAGTACGCTCCACGTCTCCTATTTTTACAGCTTGGCTAGGTTGCCCAATAATTTGCAATTCCCATGTCAAATCCTGTCAAATTCTTGCTTTGTGAATAACCTTATTCTCTTATGAGAACTCATGAGTGTTACATCTGCTACCTGGCGAGACAATTCAGGATACCGGAGGAAAAGGTAATTGTGAGATAAATAAAAACTAATAGGATGTTCCTCATCCGTATTCACGTCTGTTTTGTTAGAGATATAGATATATATATATATATATACTCTATTTTGGATGTGTGTGGAAAAATATTGCAGAAACTATAATGATGATAGGACTCCCATGTGACCAGAATATACATGTTGGGTTCTTTGCTGACTCCAGGAATTTGAGACCTAGAATTCATATTTTAGCAATTCATTAAAGAGACAGTCTTGGCACCGTGGCTATTCAATATTATTTGAGGGGTCACAGTACCCCAACTGCCTTCGCCCATCTGTCACCTCTGGGTGAAAGTGGCCTCAGAGGACCAATTCATACCTTTGAATGAAGGCATAATCCCACCCAGAGCCTGGGCGCTGAGCTATGACCTAGCTAGCACCAACGGCTCTCCATGCGTACGGCACGGAGAGCGATTACATTAGCTGTCTCCCCACTGCCGTGTTAAATGCTGCAGCTTACATGTCACGTCGGGACCATTGTAGAGGCAGCCCCTGCTGCATTCCAGGTGAGTTTAAGACTAAACTAAAGGGTTCAAATGGGAGGAGGAAGTGGCTTCCCTGTTATAACCCTAGGCCAGTGATGGCAAAACTTGGCACCTCAGATGTTTCTGAACTCCATGATGCTCAGCCAGCCACATCTGTGACTAAGCATCATGGGACATGTAGTTCTGAAACTTCTGGGGTGCCAAGATTTGCCATCACTGCCCTAGACCATCCTTTAAATATTTTGTATGTTTCTCTATGCACCAACAACTGAGAGATTTTATTGATAATGGCAAAAAGGTTTGACATGGGATGTCAGAGTAAATGTTGCAGGGCAAAGAACGTTTCAAATATGATACACCGTTTCTGTGATGCTGCGCATGAGATGAGTGATATCAAGCACATTTTGCGGCTAAATTCTGTTTGAGCTTTGGGACAGTCCTACCTGAGAAAGTAACTTTATTGGAAAGGGAGCGGAGACTGAATGGTTAAAAATAGGCACAGGTGATGGGAAAAAAAAGGTAAACCATATGAATATCTGAGATGACAAAGTTAACAAATGGGTACTACAAGAACAGTAGGCCAACGTGTAAAGCTTTACAAAACAGTCAGGACTAGATTATCATAGCGGCTAAATAGGGCCGGAGAAACGTTAAACACTTCCCCTCTACGGACACCAGAACCATAAGATTAAGAGTAATGGGGAAGAGGCAAAATGTGGGCTGAGATAAATGTAGCCGAAGCACAATGGAAGAAAGAGGCACAGCGAGAATTTATAGGGACATGGCATTGGCACAGCATTTACCTGGTACACCTATGTATCTCTAGGACTAGCATGAGGGTTAATACAGTAATATGAGGAAAGGAGTAGAGTGGGTAAATAATGAATCAATGGTATACATTAAAGTTAAGATTTTTATTTAAATTATACAATTATTTTCTCTAAAATGAAACTCTCGCTTGAACGCAAGTCTGTGACTTTGAGTGACAGGACCTCTAATCTGCCCATGGCTGACTGTCTTCAGCTGGGAGGTTATCAGAGTCATTGGGATCAATCAAGCAGTTACTGCTCATATGACATGATCGAATGCTCTATGGATTTACATCTTGGAAGTTCCCAAGGATACTCACCATACTGCTTTCTCTGTATTATCAGTGCTTAGAACACCGCTCAACCAGGATGGATCCACTGGGTTATTATTGTGTTTTTGATGAATCACATTATACACTGGCTAATGTGGTTCTTTAATCGTTTAGGCACCTAGTGGTTAGAGGGTTTTTAGTGATTTATGTTACCCCTCTTTATTATAGTGGACAGAGAGTGAATTTGCATTAGAAATGCTACTTGTTAATTATCCTGGTTAATTGCCTGGAGCATAATTTTGTCTGTCTTGAAATCTTAGGACCACGTGGGATGCTGACAGCCCTATATTTCACTGCAACCACAAAGGATAATTAGCTCGGGCAGAAGAGATTCAGGAAGGTGGGGGTGGGGTAGGTGCAGTAGAGCACAATCATCTACGCTGACAGAAGATGAAGAAATGGCCTAAATGAGGTCGCCCCATTGGAGGACTTTGTCCAAAATAAGCATTTTCACAGCCCCCCCTGCTGCTCTAGAACTGTATTATTTTTTTTTGAGACAGTATTTTACCAGGAAGGATACATTGAGATTTCTCTCGTTTTCAAGTATGTCCTGGGTGGCGAGTATGTACCGTTAGGTGTCTTGCCCAAGGACACTTACTGGAGAGGTGCTCTTGCTAGGATCAAACCTGTGTCTCCACAGTTCTAGAGCAGCGATGTTTCCTCTACTCCACCCAGCAGTTATTGACTATTGATATCTTATTTTGCATTCTTCTTAAACGTATGAGATTTTATAGCACATTGATTTGCCAGAGAATGCGATTCTCATCAGTGTAGATGAAACAAAGTAGCAAAACAAGAGGACATAGTCTTAGATTAGAGGGGCAAAGGTTTAAAAGTAACATCAGGAAGCATTATTTTACTGAGAGGGTGGTGGATACATGGAACAGTCTTCCAGTTGAAGTGGTAGAGGCCAAAACAGTAATTGAATTTAAGCAGGCATGGGATAGGCATAAGGCTATCCTAAACAAAAGATAAATCCAGGTAAAGTATCCATGTAATTGGGCAGACTAGATGGGCCGAAAGGTTCTTATCTGCCGACATTTTTCTATGTTTCTATGTTTCTATGTGTTACTAAGGCGGTATGTGGGTAACATATCTACAATGTTGCATCCCATCTGCCCCATTTCTGATCTACATGAATTAGATTTCAGACTGAATTTCCAAAATATCCTGCAGCTCTGTATCCTTTTCAAATCCTGAGATTTAGGTAATGTATCTCCAATAAACTATCGCAGCCCTGTCCACTTAATGTCTCCAGGTACATACCTCATGTGGTCATATTTCTTGAACAGAGCATTGTATTCCACAGCCCTCTGCTGTAATTCCACGTCATGGCAGCTGCCGTATATAGAAACCACGCGGCGTATACGGCTGTGAGAAATAAGGGGAGGATAGTGACACGCCCACATTACAATACACTTGGTGACAAAATCATAGATTTGGAAACCTGAAATCTGAATGGCGCAGCTGCATATTGCGCTGCATTGCTGTCACACAAAGTGTTAATATCTAATTGGTAATGGTGAAAAATACATTTTGGTGGCTTAAAATACAAACTAGAAAGTTTCAGATAGTTTCACAAAGAATTAAAGTGTAAGACACACAAACAATAGTTCTATTCTTGTGTCTAATTACAAGAGTCCTTTGACTGAAACTCATCAAGAAGCAGGAGAATTTCATTAGGAGTAAGTGTAATAATGACCTATTATGTGCACGGATGTAGAACAGGGCCCCTACAGTTGTATTCTGATGCCACTTGTGCAGAGGGTTAGATTTTTTCCAGTGTAGGAGGCTAATTGAGACTAGTCAGTAGCAAGACTGATTAATTAAAGGATAAAGAGCAGTACTTCTCATCCTCAGACCAGAGGAAAAGGATGGTTACAGGCTGCGCGCATTTTGGGACGGCCGGACATGGGTGGACCACATTGTGCTTGGAGTTTATAAAAAAGCAGCTTACATTTTGCAAAACATATGCTAATAAGATAGTCCAAAAGGATGCGTCCTTGCTATTGAACACTCCACACTTAATTACACTCATGCATACATACACACAATCTTCACACACTCAAGTCACATAGTAGTGTCTTACTCTATACATTGCTTAAAGCGGGTGCTCAGCTTCATGATGGCTGTCAGTGTGTAGGCCCGTGTGCTTGGTGTAGAGATGTGAGACTGTAGTATCCCCTCCAAAACATCCAGAACCTCATCCTCCGTTACCTGGGAAAATCAATATCTCAATGTCATTGTCACGGCCATGGTTTTCGTAGCATGGAGATAGTCAGCCCTGCTGAACTCCATAGGAACAGATTTAGCTTTTAAAAATGGTATGAAATAATATGCATTATGGGACTAATGATGTAACGTTACACGCTGTGCTTTAAACCCCACCTTACCTGTAGAGGTGTCACCTCCTCACAGGACCCAAGCAGCAGTAAGTCGCCGTACTCCCCTATGCACCACGAGGCCACTTGAACCAGTGGTTGCTGCAAAGTGAAAATGAGATTGAATGACACGGCCGATGGAGTCTGTGACCATGAAATATTATTTTAATGCGTTCGTCACTCAAATTATCCTGAGACTCCACTATTAAGTTCCTGATTTTATCTCATTTTGCTCTCCTTCTCGTGTTCTCATTCAGCCTCCAATTCTCTTTAGTATTCCCCTAGATTTCTGCCCACACCCCCTCCATTCTCTTACTCCATCACTTATCCAGCCCCCCCCCCCCCACACCCATCATTTAGGCTGGGCCTGCCGCTTTCCTCATGGATCTCACCTGGCCAATGTCTTCCCTCACGGCTTTGAAAAGCCTCTGCACGATGTAAGCATGTAGCTCTGTGGCTTCCCTCACCAAATTGATTAGGTGTGACACGGCATCATCACGAACGCTCTCTCCAGCCTGACAAAAAAAAAAAGGTACAATGAATATCCAGAATTATTAAAATAAAGCTGAATCAGACATTTTACAGGAAGGTGATTCAGGGGTAGAAAGTGTCTGCCTTTAAGACACTGTCGACTGTGAGGGCAATTCGGAGAGAGGTGAAAGTCAGGAGAATGACTTGAGAAGTGAAAATTCTAGGTCAAAATAGCCAAACCAGAAAAATTCTCCCATTTATCTCACTTTCCAAATCAGCTGTTTGGTCTAGATTGTTCATTCTCCTGGCAATTCTACTGGATTTCACCTCTCTCTGAATAACCCTGTATGACTTAATTCTTAACCAGAATGTTCTGATGACAGGTACAAACAGGAACCTCTATACCTAAAGTCCATTAATCCTAACAGAATCTTACCCTGCTGTAATGACACAGAAAGAGTGTATCATTATACTGTACTACACAAATAATAACTGCATCTTCAGGTCCCCAGCGATGACAGGGATTCATCACACGTATTGGCAACGTCCTTCTCTGTCGTTGAATTCCCTTTACTAGGGGTCACTACAGGCCAGTAGTATTACCAGCGTAAGAAGCAGTGACGTGCGGTGAGGTCAGTGGCGGGTGAGGCACTGGCTTGTATCAGAGCTAGATATACACAGGATATTGCCCCAGCTCCTCTCATGGATATACTGCCCCAGCTCCTCTCATTGATATTGCCCCAGCTCATGGATATGCCCCAGCTCATGGATATGCCCCAGCAGCTCATGGATATGCCCCAGCACATGGATTTGCCCCAGCACATGGATATGCCCCAGCTCATGGATATGCCCCAGCACATGGATATGCCCCAGCTCATGGATATGGGATATGCCCCAGCTCATGGATTTGCCCCAACACGTGGATTTGCCCCAGCACATGGATTTGCCCCAGCACATGGATTTGCCCCAGCACATGGATTTGCCCCAGCTCATGGATTTGCCCCAGCTCATGGATGTGCCCCAGCTCATGGATGTGCCCCAGCTCATGGATTTGCCCCAGCTCATGGATTTGCCCCAGCTCATGGATTTGCCCCAGCTCATGGATGTGCCCCAGCTCATGGATGTGCCCCAGCACATGGATTTTCCCCAGCACATGGATTTGCCCCAGCACATGGATTTGCCCCAGCTCATGGATATACTGCCCCAGCTCATGGATGTGCCCCAGCACATGGATTTGCCCCAGATCATGGATGTGCCCCAGCTCATGGATTTGCCCCAGCAGAGTCACAGTGTTCCTGCAGGGGAGGGCTCCTTACTTACCTGAGACAGCTCCTCACTGGCTGTGCTGTCCAAGAGAGAAGAGGTCGGCTGCTTCCTGTCCCACGTGTCTCTGTGGTGCTGGCACGAGGTCAGGTGATGTAGGAGGAGCTGCTGGAGCTTGAGAGTGTGTGACTGTGACAACCCCCCCCCCTCCCTCTGTGCTGAGCGCATGTGTGCTCTGTGCTGTGTTTATCACACACACATGCGCTCAGCACTTTCTGGAGGGGGTTTGTCACAGTCACACTGCTGTGATCTCCCTGCCCGCTCCCCACGATTGACGAGGACAGTCACATGACTGTCCTGCGTCAATCAAACCATGGGAGCACTGCGTCCCATGGTGGGTTTTTAAAAAAAAATAAAAAAATTGCTTGAGACAATGGAGCTTTCCCATTGGCTCAAGCTTCATTTGCTGTCATTGCCTGGAGGCAATGACGAGCTTGCCTGCTACCAGCCTGAGCTCTGCAATTAGCGTAGCGTTGGGCTGCGTAAATTGCGTAGCCTAGGCTGGCTCAGTGCTGCCCCTGCTGTCTGTGTAGTGTATTACACACACACACACAGCAGCCGGCAAACTGAGAAAGTGAAAGCTGCAGGAGAAAAAAAAAGCGGACAGAGAAGAAACAAAGCACAACGAGGGAGCGAGGAGAGGTGAGTATGAGTATAAATAACAATTTATTTACAGTTTAAATGTACATACACACACATCACATGTCATTACAATACACACAATGAGCTCATTAATTTACTGGCATGACAGGGGAGGCTCCGCCTCCCCTGCCACCCCTGAGTGCACGTCCCTGGTAAGAAGGTACCTGATAGAAAGACGCGTAGTCCTCTGAATAGGTAACACTGACAGATTGTACTACATATTTCCAGCGTGGATATCAGGTACCCATGGAAGCATTCAACACTTCTTCCTACAGCACAATCTGAGGCAGAATTACTTAAAGTGACATTAAAGCCTCAGATTTTTTTTACATAAAACAGTACTATAATGTAAGCCTTACTGTAATCCCATGTAGTTTGTGTTCTCTTTGCTGCTGTTCCATTTAAATCTTTATATTTTGTCATACTGGGGACAATTTCCTGTTTTTAAGTGAATGCCTGTTCTCTGAAAGTACTATGGAGTCACCGTGCACGTGCAACTCAGTGAGAACTACAGGAGGAGTCATCCAAACATCCCCGCCCACTTGTGATTGGGAAGAGCTGCAGTGGTTTATTTTCTCTTTTGCCTTGTCATTCTCCTAATCAGAGTAGGTTTTTTTTTTCAGGTTTTTTTAAACAAACTTTATTGGTTATGTTTTTTCATAAACAATCTATTCATTGCATTGTGAACGGTGTGATTTTTTATATATATATATATATATATATATATATATATATAGTCCAATATTGAGCCCAGTCACGCCAACAAGGTGAAATTGGACCTGGGTGCAATGTCCCATAGGTAGGTATATATCGAAACAATATGGACAGCACATCCGGATTTGCTAATAAAAACACAAAAATTTATTGAAAACTTGATTTAAAAAAACATACGGTTTTTTAGTTCCGCTCCACCGACGTTTCGGCCCCTTCAAAAGGCCTTTATCAAGGTATGCATGAAGAGTATACAGATCTCTTTTATATACACATATACAAATCAAAAGCTTACCCCACAGCTGTGCGCCAACACGGTGAACGGAAATGCCGACACAGAAGACGTACACTTCCGGGTATGGCGCAAGGTGATGACGGAGAGTTCTGACACCCGGAACTCGGGTGAGGCCAGACCTTATGGTTGCTCGTTCTATTTTTGACATAATTAATATTTTGTGTAATATCCATGTGATCGCCTCCGTAACCCCCGGGCTGCCTTTGTTTTTGTTTTTATTTTGTTTCCATGACAACCCGCGAGTTCCGGGTGTCAGAACTCTCCGTCATCACCTTGCGCCATACCCGGAAGTGTACGTCTTCTGTGTCGGCATTTCCGTTCACCGTGTTGGCGCACAGCTGTGGGGTAAGCTTTTGATTTGTATATGTGTATATAAAAGAGATCTGTATACTGTTCATGCATACCTTGATAAAGGCCTTTTGAAGGGGCCGAAACGTCGGTGGAGCGGAACTAAAAAACCGTATGTTTTTTTAAATCAAGTTTTCAATAAATTTTTGTGTTTTTATTAGCAAATCCGGATGTGCTGTCCATATTGTTTCGATATATATATATATATATATAATTTGCCACCTGCTCATATGGGTATATTTGCCAGCCCCGAGCTCATAGAAACATAGAAAAATGTCGGCAGATAAGAACCTTTCGGCCCATCTAGTCTGCCCAATTACATGGATACTTTACCTGGATTTATCTTTTGTTTAGGATAGCCTTATGCCTATCCCATGCTTGCTTAAATTCAATCACTGTTTTGGCCTCTACCACTTCAACTGGAAGACTGTTCCATGTATCCACCACCCTCTCAGTAAAATAATGCTTCCTGATGTTACTTTTAAACCTTTGCCCCTCTAATCTAAGACTATGTCCTCTTGTTTTGCTATTTTGTTTCCTTTTAAATATACTCCCTTCCTCTACCTTGTGGATTCCCTTTACGTATTTAAATGTTTCTATCATATCTCCTCTGTCTCGTCTTTTTTCCAAGCTGTACATGTTAAGATCATTAAGCCTTTCCTGGTAACTTTTCTCCTTCAAGCCGTACACCATTTTAGTAGCCCTTCTCTGAACTCTCTCTAAGATGTCTATATCCTTCTGGAGATACGGTCTCCAGTACTGCACACAGTACTCCAAGTGAGGTCTCACCAGTGCTCTGTACAGTGGCATGAGCACTTCCCTTTTCCTACTGCTAATACCTCTCCCTACACAACCAAGCATTCTGCTAGCATTTCCTGCTGCTCTATTACATTGACTACTTACCCTTAGATCCTCTGAAATAATGACCCCTAAATCCCTTTCCTCAGATGTTGAGGTTAGGACTGTATCAAATATTCTATATTCAGCCCTTGGGTTTTTACGTCCCAGGTGCATTATCTTGCACTTATCCACATTAAAATTCAATTGCCACAACTCCGACCATTTTTTTAGTTTACCTAAATCATTTGTCATTTGGCTGATCCCTCCAGGAACGTCAACCCTGTTGCAAATCTTTGTGTCATCAGCAAAAAGACATACTTTTCCAGCTCATATGGGTATATTTGGTAATTGCCTGGCACCCTCTCCGTTCGTCTCACTTACCGAACGTAGAGCAGGCTCAGCACAGCACCTGTCAGAGCTGGTGACAGCGGCGTGCAGAGAGGGTGTGATGGCCCCAGGCATCCAGTTCTGGGGGCATCCAAGTGCTCCCCCCCGTGAAGATCCTGCTGGGCAAATATACCCATATGAGCTTGGGGCAGACAAATATACCCATATGAGCAGGTGGAAAATATACCCATATGAGCTGGGCAGGCAAATATACCTATATGAGCAGGTGTCAAATATACCCATATAAACTGGGGACAGGCAAATATACCCATATGAGCAGGTGGCAAATATATATATATATATATATATATAAAAAAAAACATCACACAGTTCATAATGCAATGAATAGATTGTTTATGAAAAAACATAACCAATAAAGTTTGTTTAAAAAAAACCAAAAAAAAAAAACCTACTCTGATTAGGAGAATGACAAGGCAGAAGAGAAAATAAAACACTGCAGCTCTTCCCAATCACAAGTGGGCGGGGATGTTTGGATGACTCATCCTGTAGTTCTCACTGAGTTGCACGTGCACGGTGACTCCATAGTACTTTCAGAGAACAGGCATTCACTTAGAAACAGGAAGTTGTCCCCAGCATGACAAAATATAAAGATTTAAATGGAACAGCAGCAAAGAGAACAAAAACTACACAGGATTACAGTAAGGCTTACATTATAGTACTGTTTTATGTAAAAAAATCTGAGACTTTAATGTCACTTTAAGGATTGTGAAAAAGTAAAGGATTTACAGTATTCAAGCTTGCTGTGCACATAACCAGTGGCTTGTAAGTGGTTATTATTCCTAGCACCACACTGTGCATCCTGTAGAGAGGTTGCAATCTCACTGGTTTTGGTATTAAACAAATCAGGAGCATTTTAAATATATTCACATATATACATGCATGATAAACACCAACAACAGCTCTGCTCTTTAGACTATAAACAACAGAATAGGAAAGTAGTTACAGAAACCGCATGGAAATTCCACCGGGTAACTCATTTACGGTTAGGCTTGGCATACCAGTCCGAGTGGTGGCAACTACACAGGATCTGGTAGCAACTGCCCAAATTCCGGCTATATTATTGAACAGAGGCCTATATTCTTTATCTACTGGTGCAGTGCAAGGAATATTCATTAATTGTTGAAAAAGGCCCAAAGTTATCTTCCTAGGGCAGTGGTTCCCAACCGCGGTCCTCAAGTACCCCAACAGGCCAGGTTTTAAGGATCACCTTGGGGAAATACAGACTGAATCCTGCAATCACTGAGCAGTAAATCATATCACCTGTGCTGAGCTTCACATATTTGGCAAACCTGACCTGTCAGGTTTGGGAAACACTGATGTAGAGGGATCTGCTATGTCCATTAAGATATTGAATGTGATTTTATTGCACCAAGAATCTGGCAACCCAGTATGGATCTTGTCAAGCCACGAGCTTAAAACATAGGGGCAGATCATTTGCTAGGACCTATTTCTGTAACCAGAGATATAACATGGATGAAAATATTAATGATTGTTCAAATATATTTTAGATGGTCTATATTGCTTTGTCAGTGTTTATTTTAAAATAATTACATTAACCAGGAAATTTATAAGGAGATACTCTTCACCGCTATCCATCCACTCCTCCTTCCGATCTCAACATCGAACTGCTGTGACCAAGCCACTGACCTCTACAACTCCGCTCTCTCCACATCACTCGACAAACTCGCTCCCACTAACTCTAAAGTCTCTGAAAACTCATTACTTTAGAGAAGTCTATCTGCTCACTCCATGATCCCTCACTGTGCATCTTTTGCTCCATCTTCCCAATCAGCCCACATGCACCCCGTGACTCCACATACTCCAGGTACCCTCACCTACTGTGTCACCCCTCTCCTCTTCGATTGTAAACTCTCAAGCAGGGTCCTTCCCTCCTTCTGTTCCGTGTGTGTAACGTGTATGTATATTTGTTATTCTGTCTCTCCCATTGTACAGCGCTAAGGAATCTGTTGGCGCTTTATAAATGCTTGTAACTGAATCAATGAAGTAAAATATTATGGCAAGAGCAATATGATTCAAGGCTTATTAAGAAGAATAATGCGAATGAACAGATAAATCACCAACTTAGTAATGAAATAATGAATTAGTAAGGGGGGAGATGGGGAGAGAGATTCAAGAAAGAAGAAAGGGGGTGTTATTAATGTGCTTTGTTTCCCCAGGGAGAAGAATACCCTGCATTACCTACAGCAGGCTCTAGGGGTCACTGTGATTTCACAGCCAATCATAATGTGCGATACTCACTCTCATCAGGGTCTCCATTATGGTGTCTATATGCCAGCGCTTGGAGGGTGAAAACCTGGGGCGGGATAGAAATGTATTAATATATACTTGTGATGGTAGAATCTGTGTGCCACTAAAACACACAATGCTTTTATACAGAATCATGTTAAATCTAGAGCTCTCTTTACCATAAAGAGGGTGCACAAATACAATTTAAAATGTCATCATATGGGGTCAAGTGCTTCTTTCCCCATCATTGTATACCCAGTGCTTTTACTCTGAAACACTATAACATTTACTCAGTTTTGAATATGCCACCCTTGGTCTTACCTCGCACTCACGTTGTTTTTGCATTAAATTAGTGCACACAAAAACAGCATGAGTATGTATGCTGCATCAATGCACACATTTTTCTCATATTATGCATGTGTCACTGTATGCCTTTTACCATTATTCACATCAGTATGCAGCAAGTACATCTATTCTACACCACTACAGAATTTACCATCAACAACTACGCGTTCATGCAGTGCTCTTATTCTACATGACATCAACTTAACACTACATTATTGCATACTCAGGGCTCTATTCCAACCCTGGTGTAAACTTAACCAGAGCTGTTGTGAACTTACCAACTCCATACACTTTAATGGCTCTGGTCATGATTACGCCATGGCTGGACTACAGCCCTCAGTATCTCAGGGATCTTAACCTTGTATTCCTGCAGGCAAGAATATTATTCCAGTGTCATGGCACCAAGAGTGCTCGTAAAGGGACAGGGTTAAAAATAAAAATAAAGGGCAAGGCAAAATTTTAATATATCTTAAAAGGTCTTTGTTCATGCTGTAGTCAGATCCCACCAATGCTCCAGTCTAGTGGAGATAGACACATCTATTGCTGTGGAACACCAATCACACACAATGTACATTGCTCCTTATAAACAGACAAAGCGTAAAAGAATAAAAGAAAGATGTGCTGGAGTTGGCACTTTTTGTCCTGTTAGTGGTTCCTTCTGCTGCATCCCATGGCTCAGAAGTGTGGTTTCCTTACGGGGTTACCATCCTCCGTGTCCCTCAAAATATAAAATGACTCACATAGAGCAATATTGTATAAAATGGAGTGCAAACAAAAGGAGAATGTCGTACTCACATTTGCTGGTGTCTTATCCATCAGTAGCACCAACTGATGAAGCTTTTTATGCAAAACGCGTTTTGGTATACTGTATATATTATTACTGATAAAATTTGCCTTATTTTACGCCTATCCCGAGTCCTGGATGCTTGTAATCGCCGAGGAGGTGGCTGAGGCTGATAGGTGATCCGGTGCACCTTCTGAAGTCACCGGCTGCCTACAAATCTGGTGTCTGATGGATAAGACACCAGCAAATGTGAGTACGACATGCTTTTCCTTTGTTTGCACTCCATTTTATACAATATTGCTCTATGTGAGTCATTTTATATTTTGAGGAACACGGAGGATGGTAACCCTGTAAGGAAACCACACTTCTGAGCCACGGGTGCAGCATAAGAAGCCACTAACAGGACAAGAAGCGCCAACTACAGCACATCTTTCTTTTATACTGACTTACAAGGTGGTAAAGGGATATACCACCAAGTGGTCTGGAGAGGCAGCTGACTCCACAAATACGAGATACTGTATGACTTATTTTTATTCTTCCCTGCACTGATTATTAAGACTTCCACAATCATTAAGACTTTTACAACTTGGAGTACACAGGGTAAGACTGTAAATGTCACATTACTTTGTTTTATCCTATTTGCACCATTTTACTTGCATTGTATTCTATTTGATTGTATTGAGGTTGTTTATTTGCCATCACCACCGGGTGGCGCCAGTGGCACAGATTGTCACCATTTTTACAAAGCATAAAAGAAAGCTTCTGCGTGTAGGATCTGCTTCTTGACCTGACAAGTACATAATTCAGTGGCGCGTGCAGCTCTTATTTTAGGGTTTGCACACATGTTATATTCATTACCTAAAAACTGTAAATAATCAAAAAACGGTATTTGGTTCATACTGAGGAAAATTAAAAGAAAAACCTCGGAGTAGAGGTAACATCACTGCTCTATAACCGTGGAGAGAGACTGTGGAGACCCAGGTTCGATCCTGGCAAGAGCACCTCTCGAGTAAGCGTCCTTGGGCAAGACGCCTAACGGTACATACTCGCCCCCAGGACATACTTGAAAATGAGAGAAATCTCAATGTATCCTTCCTGGTAAAATCCTTTCTCAAAAAGAAAAAAATTAGATAGGGATCTACACTACCAAAAGCAGGGGAAGCTCACTGAGTGTACACACCCTTCTTCACACGTTTAGCAACTAAAAATTTGTTTAATATGTCCAGGCACAAGCAAGTAAAAAAAAAGCGATATATAAAGTGGATAGCAAAAGTCTACACACCCCTGTTAAAACGTCAGGTTTCTGTGATGTAAAAAAAATGAGACAAAGAGAAATCATTTCGGAACTTCTTCCACCTTTTAATGTGACCTATAAACTGCACAACCCAATTGAAAAACAAACTGAAATCTTTTAGGTGGAGGGAGGAAAAATAAAAACTAAAATAATACGGTTGCATAAGTGTGCACACCCTCTTATAACTGGGGATGTAGCTGTGCTCAGAATAAAGCAATCACATTGAACATCATGTTAAACATCATGTTAAATAGGAGTCAGTTCACACCTGCCATCATTTAAAGTGCCTCTGATTAACCCCAAATAAAGTTCAGCTGTTCTAGTAGGTCTTTCCTGACATTTTCTTAGTCGCATCCTACAGCAAAAGCCATGGTCCGTAGAGAGCTTCCAAAACATCAGAAGGATCTCATTGTTACAAGGTATCAGTCAGGAGAAAGGTACAAAAGAATTTCCAAGGCATTAGATATACCATGGAACTATCATGGTCTATGCCGCCTTATAAAGGCAAAATAGGTGCCATTCCCCGTTACATGAACATTTCTTACCGGGTTTTCCCCTGTTCTATGTCCAGGTGCCCAGAAGTCCACGCCAGGTTTCACCTAGGATATTCCAACCGCAGGTGTGGGCTGGACCTGGGTCTCCTTTATAGTGGTACTCTGCTCTAGTTGGAGTGCTTCTGCATTGACTGAAGTCCCTCAGTTCCCTGCACATCTCAATCCAGAAGCTCCTGCTTTACCGTACCATATCCTTTGCCATTGGCTATCCAATGTGTGATCTTTTGCTTTGAATACACTCTTGCCTGCTGCCCGCCTCTACCCATACCACTTGGATTTTCCCTTTTTGGAGACCTTGCCTGATTCCCCATATTGCCTGGACTTTTGCCCATCATGTTTCATGGTCCTCAGTCCCCTCCTTTGTGCTCTCATTCCCAGGAAGTGCCCTTGTGTTTCTCCTGTTGCCCTGTTTCTTTCTGTAGCAGTCAGCCCTCTGCATGTCCTGCCCCTCTGTCTCGTTAAAGTATTCTGTTTATATTCAGTCCAGTTCCTGTCCTGTTCACCTGGTGTATCCTATCCTGTGTCCTGTGCCTTGCACATCAGTCCCATTCCTGTCTTGCCCAACCACGTTATAATTTCTACATTATCCAGTGCTCCCTTTTGGTTTACTCCTTCTGTGATTTCCTTTTGTAATAAACCGTTACCTGTTTTACCCGTATTTCTGCCTCACTCCACTCTGTCACAGCACTACCCTGCAATCCCGGCAGTGACCGGAACAGAGTGAAGACAATCATCATCATGGAGAAAATATGACACAACAGTGACGTTGCCAAGAACTGGACATCTCTCCAAATGTGATGTAAAGACGAGAAGAAAACTGGTCAGAGAGGTGGCCAAGAGGCCTACAGCAACATTAAAAGGAGCTGTAGGAATATCTGGCAGGTATTGGCTGTGTGGTACATGTAACAACAATCTCCCGTATTCTTCATATGTCTGGGCTATAGGGAAGAGTGGCAAGACAGAAGCCTTTTCTTAAGAAAAACATCCAAGCCCGGCTAAATTTTACAAAAAACACATCTGAAGTCTCCCAAACGCATGTGGCAGAATGTTTTAAGGTCTGATGAAACCAAGGTTGAACTTTTTGACCAGAATTCCAAAAGATATTTTTGCCACAAAAACAACACTGCACATCACTAAAAGAGCACCATAGCCACAGTGAAGCATGGTGGTGGCAGAATTCTGCTTTGGGGCTGTTTTTCTTCAGCTGGAACTGGGGCCTTAGTCAAGGTAGAGGGAATTATGAACAGTTCCAAATACCAGTCAATATTGGCACAAAACCTTCAGGCTTCTGCTAGAAAACTGAACATGAAGAGGCTCTTCATCTTTCAGCATGACAACGACCCAAAGCTTCACCAGAGGATTAAAGTTTTGGAACAGCCCAGCCAGAGCTCAGACCTGAATCTGATGGAAAATCTGTGTGGTGATCTGAAGAGGGCTGTGCACAGGAGATGCCCTCACAATCTTACAGATTTGGAGTGTTTTTGCAAAGAATGGACAAATATTGCCGTCAAGATGTGCCATGCTGATAGACTAATACCCCAAAAGACTGGGTGCTGGAATAAAATCAAAAGATGCTTCAACAAACTATTAGCTTAAGGGTGTGGACACTTATACAACCATATTATTTTTATTTTTCCTCCCTCCACCTAAAAGATTACAGTTTGTTTTTCAATTGAGTTGTACAGTTTATAGGTCACATTAAAAGCTGGAAGATGCTAAAAATTATTTACATGTACAAGTATTTATAAAGCACCTATAAGTTCCGTAGGGCTGTACAATGGGAGAGACCAGATAACAAATATACATACACGTTACACACAGAACAGTAGGAGAGATGACCCTGTTCGAGAGCTTACAATCTAAGAGGAGAGGGGTGACACACTAGGTGAGGGGAAAAAAAGTACAAGAAGTAGTGGGGGTGCCTGTGGACTGTGTGGGAAGAAGGACCAAGAAATAAACAAAGAGGGATTATGGAGTGAGTCGATAGGCTTCTCTAAAGTAATGTGTTTTCAGAGACTTCTTGAAGGACTGGAGAGATTAGGAGTCTGATGTTGCGGAGGAGGGAGTTCTATAGAAAGGGGGCAGCTCGGGCGAAGTCTTTTTATATTTATTTTGGTCTCTTTTTTACATCACAGAAACCTGAGATTTTAACTGGGGTGAGTAGACTTTTGCTATCCGTATATATTATGCACACCACTAACAGCGCCAGACACACAAAACCCATGTGGTGATGCTTGGTCTCTCACCTCTCCGCACTCAGAAATATTCCAGATGCACACTGTTCTTTCAGATCTGGTGAACATGTCTGCAGGAACCTCTGAAGTTCCTTCATCATGACACGGATGTTTGTTTCATTCACTAATGCAAAGCATAACTCCAGTGCCCTCCTGAGAGAAGGGAAAAAAAAAGTGTTTGCAGCCTGGTCACTTTCCTAGAATAGAGAACTAGTAGCAGCCACGTTGCCTCACCTGTTCACTGATGTATCCGTATGTCTGAGAAACTCAACAATGGTTGCTCGATGCCTCTGTACCGCTGCATTGTCTGTCTGTACCAATCGCTGAAGAGATGTGAGTGCCACGTATCTGAGACACAACACGCCACATACGTTTAATAAAAAAGACCAGACATGCTGATCTGTACAAAATTGTTATACACCCATAGATTTTCATGGAGCTGTGAAACAATAATGGGAAGTATATAGCAGTCGTACCTTATGTTTTTGTCATTGCTAAGAAGAAAGCGTCCAAGAATGTTAACAGCAAGAACCTGGAAAAGATAAAAAGAAAGATAAGCTGCATGGAAAAAGTCCCTGGAATGTGTGGACTCCAGAGAGATGTATGGAGAGAAAATGTTACTAGTTTGGGTTGTTGTACCATATTCAAGGGACGCTACCACCAAAAAATGAAATGTCCTTATTGTGTCTATTTTATGTTGCTGATATCTTACATGTGCTTTGTTTTTCTCTTGTATGTTTAGTTAAGAAAATATTTTACTCTATATGTGTCACTGGGTGCATCCATTGTGTGATTATTTTTTGTTGTAAACTGCCCCCCCCCCCACGGTATCTTTACATCACTTGCTCCTCACTGTGTGGCTTTAGCCACAGAAGGGAGTCTATCGGCCGATCACTGACTCACATGATTGTATTGTATGGGTTGTATTCAAAGGACACCCCCAATGGGAAGGTTAGAAGTCTTTTAAGCTCCCTGTCTTATCTCGTTTAGCTGCCATCTCTTATCTCAGCAGCACAATAGCCCCTGCAACCTTATGTCAACATTAATTCCACCACTTCACTGGCTGTTAAATACTTTAGAAGATAAAGCACAGCCACAAAGTAAAACTTTTGGATAGATTTTGGTAAATGTTGAATCACAGGAAAAATCCACGAAATGGAAACCGGATATAAACACCTAAATTTTATTTTTCATTTTTACATGCAATTACTTCAAACAAGCTAAAAAACCAGCATCATGTGTTTTATAATGTGGTTTTGTTTGTAATGCACATGTAATCTAATTACAGATTATGCAAGTAGTAGTGTCCCCTTTTAATGACTTCTTCGTACCTTGAAAGCACAGTAATCCTTAAAAATGAATTCATCTTGGGGGGCGCGGCCGGCTCTGCATGGTAGCAGATGCATCTCTGTGGGATTCTCTTATTTTGGGACTTTAAATGTGACTTTTTTTGTGGATTTACCCACTACTGGAGATCCTGTGCAGCTGGCCATTATAGGGTTTGCTTTGTGGCCTGTTTTAGCCCCCCTATCCAAAGCACAGCCAAGTTTCTTTTTGAGGAGACCCTCCAGCAGCACCGAACGGCCGTCGGCCATTTTGAGGTCTATCTTTTGTCCCCTGGACACCTCACTCCTTGTCCCTCCTGAGCCCTACGGAGGAGATGGTGCATCCCGCACCCGCCAGCAGAATGGAGGCTTTGTTCACGGCCCTCGAGGCCTATAATCGGACAGTCGCCAGGAGAGGAGGAGAGTATGATCGTCCCTAACTCATGGAGGCGGCTGATGGAGATGCTGGGAGTTGGTCGTGTAACTGAGGACTTATCGGAGGAGGTAATGGAGGACACGGGCCTTGCGGCCGTCTGGGTCACGACGCCGATTCGTGGACCGGTGGGCCAGGAGACCTGGATTGCGAGTTACTCCTGCCCTCTTCGTATTCGAGGGGGAGCGAGGCTGAGATGCTCACACATGACGACGGAGCGGCCCTGACGGATGCAGGGACGACTCCTTTGGAGCCTTCACCGGAGGATGTGTTGGGCCGGGACTGTTGGGCCTTGTGCTGAAGAGTGGCAGCGTCGGCCCTGGTCTAGCAGTGCGGCTGGGGCGGCCACCGCGGGGGCGCAGGGACTGGTCGTCCATCTTGTCTGCCTCGTGGGCCTGTATGTTGTGCAGATCTCGCTCCCCATCCCTGATTGTACCTGTGCTGACCGGCCTGGCCTACTTACCAATGCTCTACCTGTGGTACGGCAGAGGCCATTCAGAGACTCTGACTGAGAGATCTATCCCAGATGTAGTTTTACCTCCTTGATAAAGGACCCTTCTTTTCTGCTTATTTTTTGTGAGGACTTACTGCCTTGTTATTTTATTTATTTTTTTTCTGCTCATTTTGTGAAGTAAATGCCCCCGGCTGGGGACATCCTAGCAGTTACTCTATATATATGTATTTTCTTTTTTTATCCAGTGGAACTTTATTATTATTGCCCCCTCATTTTTTTTGATCGCTTATTTGTGAAGACCCCTATCTTATGTTTTATGTGATCTTATGTCTGTGATATTTGGCCCTGCGACGCCAACCCTGCTGGTCAGTTTGTGACCCTTTGAATACAAAATAAAAATCTTAAATATATTTAAAAAAAATTATTCTTTAAGTACGTATAGGTCCAGGACATTTTTATTACTACTCTTACAGTGGAGTAAGACAAAAGAATCAATTAAATATCCAAGTATGGGTGATGTCTCTAGGGTCATGGCGTAAAATTAAACTTATTTATTCCAGTCAACTCACCATCAGTTTACTGTCTAAATTTCATATTCTGGTCAGTGATCATGGGCTAAATTCCAAAAGATCCCGGTGAAAGCTAAAGGGGATGTAGCAGATCAGAACTACAGGATTTTAAAACGTTAAAGGGCCATTACCACAAAAAAATGAAATGTCGATAGTGTTTATTTTATGTTGCTGATATCTATGTTTAGTTAAGAAAATATTTTACACTATAGGTGTCACTGAGCGCACCCATTCTGTAACCTTTTGTGTTGTGAACTGCCTCGATTGTTGTAAGCATTTGCTTCACACAAAAGAAAAAAAACAGCAGCATGTGTTTTAAAAGGTGTTTTTTACTTGTAATGTACATGTAATCTAGTTACAGCTTATGTAAGTGGAAGTGTCCCTTTAAAATTCACCAAGGGATAGATTCCCTAAGAGGGTATCTTTAAAATGTGAGCCTTAGGGAATCCAGTCTGTGACGAGAGGCGCTTTGAACTTGGGGTACATAGACCTAGAAATGCATTTGGGAGGTGCAGGCCTGAACTTCTGATGTCCCTGACCTCTCCTATGTTAAAGTCTCCCTGTACCTACAATTGTAGGTGCAGGATGTTTGTGTTGTCTGTGCTTCGCATGTATACTGTTATTATCATTATTGTCTGTGTTACTGTCTGCAAATAGGATTACTGTGTGGGTTGCTGTAGCCCTTTCCAACATGTTTATATCTGTTAAAGGTTGGAGTGGTCTTCGTTTGTCTGTCTTGTTTGGCAAACACTGCCCTATTATCAGATACTGTATAATCTGCATCCCCTGTTTATCCCCACAATCTTCTATTGTCCTATTGATCTGTTTTGTTGGGAATGTTGCGTGATGAATCTCGGTGACCAGAGTTCATTCCATTATTTGTCCCTGGTCTAATTATGTCCCAGATACCAAGATGCAGGGGAGGAATTTCTGATGGGTCTCAGCAATATGCCAGGCGTATCAGGGGGAATGGGCCTAGCACTATGTGCAGTAAGGTTTGTAGTTGTGAGCCCAAGCATGCAGTGAAGGGATAGACAGGTAGGTTACAGGGCACAAACAGGGTATATTAGACAAAAGCAAATAGACAGGAGACTTGAATTAAAGCACAGCAGTACATACAGGAGGTCTAAACCAAACAACAGGAGGAGGCTGGGCAACGTAGGAACAGGCTAGAGCAGAGAGGAGATGCAGAAAAAGGGTTAAATTCAACAGATGAGGGCTGAGAGTAGTGGGAGTGGGAGAACTGAATGTTGGAGCAGCAAAGAGGCAGGAGAAACAAGATGAGTATGGAATGCTAGAGGTAGAGAAAGAGGCTGTAGAGACAGAGGGAAACTAATAGTACATAGGAAGGGCAGACACTGAATAAACTAAGACTACAAATAACAGATATTCCAGGCAACGGTACAATTAAGGATCAGGCAATTAGATTAGTCAGAATACAAAGCAGGGGTCTAGGCAGGAGACTTGCAACAATAATCAAGGTCCGAGCATGGGGTCTGGCACACAAGATGTCTAAAGATAAGAGGGCAGGGGGGGGGGGCGCATAGGAGGGTACCGGTGATATGAGGTTATAATGTCCAGGATATACAGTAGAGGGTTCTGAGGAAAGTATTTGGTATCAGGAAGGATTCAGGCAGGGTATCAGGAGGATTGATCTGCACAGAAGCATGGTCTTCAGGGTGTAGCCTCCTTTTGAGCAGGTCTCATTAGATCAAAAGAAAGTTCAGGTGAGGCTCCAGGGCTTGAATGCAAAATGCAGGCAGATAGTCCAGGAATCTGAATAACACATGCTGAGTTACAGCATATGTGCAGGACGTAAAGGGGGTGCCAGGGGTCAGAATGTCTGGGGCATGACAGACGAGGGATTACTGATGAAGCGCAGTAAGGTGCCAGAGTGTCATATTATTATTCATTAAAGGCTCAGTTCCTCTCTGACTGTTCTAATCCCAAGATCTGCGTGCTGCCTCATTTCTGGGGAATGCCATCATCGTGCTTTCAGTGTACCAGTTACAAGTATTTATAAAGCGCCAACAAATTCCTTAGCGCTGTACAATGGGAGAAACAGAATAACAAATATACATACACGTTACACACACGGAACAGAAGGAGGGAGGATCCTGCTCGAGAGCTTACAATCTAAAAAGGAGAGGGGTGACACATTAGGTGAAGGTGAATAGGGTAAGTGAAGTGGCAGCTTGCAGGAGGGCTGAATGGGAAGAGGAGCAAGAAATGTGCAGAGGGGGATTAGGGAGTGAGCCGATAGGCTTCTCTAAAGTAATGCGTTTTCAGAGACTTCTTGAAGGACTGAAGAGAGGGAGAGAGACTAATGTGGCGGGGGAGGGAGCTTCATAGAAAGGGGGAAGCTCGAGAGAAGCCCTGAAAGCGGGAGTTGGGGGTGCGGGTACGAAGAACTGATAGCATCAGATCATTGGCAATTGAGCGAAGTGGTCGGAATGAGATGCATCTGTTAATAAGAGAGGAGATGTAGGCAGGGGCACGGTTATGGAGAGCTTTGTATGTGAGGATCAGGATTTTGAAATGGATTCTAAAAGGAAACCAGGAGCCAGTGTAGAGATTGATAGAGGGATGAGGTGTGAGAGGTGCGGGATGTGAGGTGTAGGAGTCGGGCACAGGCGTTCATAACAGACTGCAGAGGGAGAATCTGAGATCTCTCAAGGCCAGAGAGAAGGAGGTTATAGCAGTCAAGGTGGGAGAGAAGAGTTGGTGAGCATTTTAGTAGAGTCTTGATTAACACCGGGACGGATGCATACAATGTTTTTTAGGTGGACGTAGTAAGATTTCGTTAGACACTGAATGTGAGGAGTACCCTTCTAGTAGCGAGCCCTAGTGAACCTAGCCCCATGATTTGATGTATCAATTAATTTTATTCAGTTTGAAAATATGATACCAATCAAATGTAACATTGTTTCAAATATGTAATAACAACATAAGTGTTTCTATATAATATAATATATTCTATCAATATATGCAGCTATGCACAATGGGTTGCCTCTATAATAGCAGGGGTTGTAAATGTTTCAGACCTGTCAGTTTAGTGTTACTATTAGGTTTACAGCCTTCCAGCAGTTAACATATACATCACTTAAAATAAAAGGGGCTTTCTGCAGTACTAAATAACTCAATACACTTGTGAATGTGCCCTTTCATAGAATGACGATATATAGTTAGATATTATGGACCCATTAAACAAGCTGCTGGTCATTGTGAGGTCATTTTGATCAATAATTTATATGCTAAATATCTGCCTGGCCCCATTTTGTTAGAGTGATCTATGGAAGCATGGCTGGACGATTTAATTTGTTTCAAAGTACTGTGTAAGACAATAAAGAATAATGCTTTTAGCCACTCATGGCTAGATTTTGAGTCAGGTGTAAAACTAGCCAGATCTGCTGTATACTTTCCAGAGCTAGTAAAGGATATGGAGCAAGTAAGTTCATAACAGCTCTGGTCAAGTTTGAATCTAGCCCTCCCTCTCTTTTGGATTCACCTCAAGTCAAGTCAGTGTTTCCAAAACTTGTACTCAGTACCTGTTAAAAGTCCCAGTTTTCCAGATATGTGAAGCACAGCACAGGGGATATGATTTGCTGCTCAGTGATTGCAGGATTCAGTCTGCTTTTACCTAAGGTGATCTGCAAAATCTGGCCTGTTAGGGGGATTTGAAGCAAGGTGTGGGAAACACTGAACCCACCTACCACACCAGCTTTTTGAAGAGGACTTTGTGTGACCTTTTTGCTATAGGCTGTAGCTATAGATTTAAATAATAATTGGGGTGTTCTGACTTGATTGACCTGTAATGGGCTCAGTAGGGCTGTCATGACAGGTTAAGGCAGTGTTTCCCAACCTGTCCTCAGGTCCCCCTAACAGGCCAGGTTTTCCAGCTATCTGAAGCACAGCACAGGTGATATGATTTTCTGCTCAGTGATTGTAGGATTCAGTCTGCATTTCCCCAAGGCGATCTGTAAAATCTGGCTTGGATGAGGGTCCCGAGGACAGGTTTGGAAAACACTGTGTTAAGGGAATCTAGGTACATCAGCAGGAGGCTGGATAATGCAACTTTCCCAGAGTAGTAAGGGATTCAGCCTCTTTATTTTCAGGAGGTACACCTGCAGCTTATTTATTAGCTCTGACCCAATATAGTAGGAGGGTCAGGCACAGCTACACTTGGAGAGTGTTGGTTGGAGACCCTACAGAGCTTCAGACAAGTTTGCTTAACTTCTTGAATAATGAAAAAGATTTGGTTTTGTTTCTATTGGTGGCCAGGACAGCTGCCCCATTAGTAGTCATGGGAGCTGCTGTTTATTTAGCCTCCTAAGAAGGAGTAGACCTATTTGTTTAGGTGTTTATTTTTTTTGCTGCAACCGGTTTTGCTTTAAAGGGACAGTATACCCTATTAAGAAGACTTTGTATTCTGGTTGCAATAAAAAGCATTATATCCTCCAATTCCTGGGCTGAACGGAGTGGCCTTACCACACTGTATAGACCTTAAAAACTAAGGATGCGCGTGTGCATGCATGTTTCCCCCTTATCACTCATTGATAGGCAAATTAAGTGAGCTCATTGTTGCTTACTCTGTACCCCCAATCTTCATACTTTCAACTCTGCGTGTTGTCCTCTGAAAAATGACACACTGCATCCCTTTCCTTCTGGACAGGGTAATGGGCACTTGTAGTTGGCTGGCTTAGCCTTGTGCCAACCCACCCAATCAAAGTTAAATGGTAACATAAGCTGGAGACCTGGCATGAATTGTCACACCTCAAACTACCGCTGCCGCTCAATACTACACCTTGTTTGTCACATGGACTTTTTGACTGTTAATTAGCAAGCACTTCAATTGCATTCAGAGCCATAGTGACCTAGAATGTGCCAATACGAAAAGCTTTAAACCTACACATGAACACCTGCGGGTGGCTTGGGCATATAGAGTGCAGTGTTAGTATAAATGGCCTTTCTCAGTCCACTGTTCAGCTCGGTTGTACTCACGCGCAGACCACTTGCAGATTTGGTGTCCACAATAGTTAAGACGGTCTCATATAAAACTGCATTCCCGGCATTGGACTGAGTTTCTGTGCAGGTGGAGACCTGAGAGAGACAAACACAAACTTAAAAAGGAGCGTAAAAGCTCCCAATCACCGTTTGCGTTTTACCGAGTACTCCTATTGCCTGCTCACTCTTGGCTTACCTGGGCTAGCAGGTCACCCATTGCATCACAGACACTCTCATCATGCTGTCCTAGGATTTTCATCAACTTTAAAAGTCGCACCTGACATCAGATTGGGGAAACATAGGAACTGAGTGAGTTGTATTGGACATACATACATACAAGGACTGCAGTGGACATGGATACTACATAGGTTTATGGAATAAAATTACAAGAGTGCCTAGAAAGAGTAGAAGCAGTAGGAGACATAAAAGAGAATGGAGTCCTTCTGTTTGTTCATACCCCTTCCTTCAAAACGTAAAAAAATTCACAGATTTCTAACTATGGCAGGTTGCAAAACTATACTGCAGATCTGGAAGCAACCTATCGCTATTCTATTGCCCCCACCCCCCATCCTGTCCAAATTACAACAACATTTATTTTGCATGGCTTGGCTCCATACTGGGTCCCAATGTAGGAATTGAGAAGGTGAGTTGGAGCAGTGGCATTGTTTGATTTACAAATAAAAGCACATAAATGGCACTGAATTAGAGCAGAGCAAAAAAAAAAAAAAAGGTACATTTTACAATTAATTCATTTTTCTATTTTTACACATGGGCATATTTGGTATCGTTGGAAAGGCCAGACTGACTTTTCCAATGACACCTCGCTTGACTTTGGAACCCTGCGTCTCTGATTTTTACACCTCAAAGTGCCCCATGCGCTTCTCACAGCTGTACGTTGGTTTAGGTATTCGATGAACAAATACGTAATAACACATTGTGCCATCACTGCAAATGAGTTAGCGCAGCATCATTATTCACTTTATAATTGAAAAGTGAACAACGGTGCTGCATTAGGGAGAAATAAATTATTATTTAAATTATGATTTTTTTCCATACAATCTGGTCATGCTTGGTATCACTGGAAGGACCATGCTCTGGTCTTTCCAATGATACCTTGCATGTTCCTCTACCTGGTTATGGTTAAGGAGATACTGGGATCCAAAGGACGCCTGTATATCTACCATAGGGAATTTCCTGCCCGACCAGGGGATCCCTTTCTGATGTTATCGCGCCCATGCACGATGATGTCAGTAGGCGGGGAGTCCTGGAGGCAGGGCTGACATCAAAGATCCAATCCCTCACTGGGAGAAGACCGCGCTTGGCGCCAAGCCATCAGACTGCGCTGAGTGCTTACTCTGCCCCCTAGTGGAAAAGCAGGTGATGTGCTCAGCACGTCGTCTGCAGCTGTGTGATTAAAAGGTAAACCAGATGCTTTGGCTACGCTCTACCTGAACATGGATTTTTCATAGGGTGCATCTAAGGCCAATGAACACAACATACTGAATTCAGAGCACTCGTCCTCAATATAGCTAGGAATATTTTAAAAGCACCTGACTTGGGAATAAATGGTGATTTAGTTACAAAATATTTTCATGTAATGCATAAGCATGCCACAACATCAATGTACTCCACGATGAAAGGTCCTACCCTTCCTAACCTAATGTGTGCCCTTATGGCTAGGGTCAGACAAACGCATTTTTCGCGTCATCCGTAATAAAGTGAGTTCGAACGAATAGACGTATTTTTTCACGGAATACGCGATAGCTGTCATACGATGCGCATTTTCGTCCGTGATTTTGTCCGGATCATCAATAAAACACTTTTTGCGTCTGGACATTATGTTGGCCGGACATTAGCAGCGTCTGACGTCTCCTAGTCACGCACACATGCCGCTAGCGGACGCAACACACTCTGTACGTCAGTACTAGCGGTTCCACGTTCTTGAAAAAATGCATTTGTTTGCCGCTTGCGTTGCCCGGCCGAACTTTTGTGCGGCCGTACTTCGTATATTGCCCGTCATTTGCTGCTACTACGGCCGTGATAAAGTGCAGCTGCACGCGCGTTCGCTCTGCGTTCATCTGACCACAGCCTATGAGGTAAACTCAATTACTTAGGCTGTATATTCTGAGTCATATCTACCTAAATCGACCCTCATATTGGGTGCAGTAAAAAAGGAATGGTATTTGTTCATGGCCAAATATCTTAATCTGCCTGACCCCCGTATAGTAGAGTAATCCATTTATCTGGTACACTTACGTAAACATTGAAATAATTAGCATTATTTTATCTCCGAATGATTGAGTAATTTATATTTTGTGCTAGTGATCACGGTAACAAAATAAATACTTCCAGATTTATAAATGTTTGCAAGCTTGATCTGTGAATGATATTTTTGACGTTATAATTAGGGTATTTAAAAGTGGCCTTTAAAATTAGGGGAGGAAAAAAAACCAGAGGGATTGACCACAAGTGGCAAGAGGAGAAAGGTATATTGTGGACACAGAGGACAGGAAAGCTTAAAAAACACACTGATGAGCACTGCTACCTGGAGAAAGGGGTCAGTAACACCGGATACCGCATGTTCAGGAGAATATTCAGACATGATGTGTCTCAGCTTTTGCAGGAGTAGAGGAAAAAGCTGCAGAGATAAAACAAAGCTGTTAATACACATAAATGTTTTATACTTTGCCATCATTTTCCTGAAATTTGTATTCCAAATGCAGGCCTGGAGACCACACTAACATACAGAAATCTTTTTGGTAAGGACATGGGTATTAAAGCAACAAGGTGTTTGCTATATTGATGTAGGTGTATTAAAATATAGGGGGAACAATCTATCAATATTTTTATGCAAGTGTTATAGCTTGGCGGTCACATCACTACAAGTAAAAACTGACACACACACCTTAGCATCATTATGCAATATTCCTGTAACATGATCATTCATAAAGTGATAATGTGCCTGGCATAGTCTATGATGGGTTTTATATTCGCTTTTATATTCTTGAGAGACTGCTATGAACGCTAACCGCAAAGGAATCCAAACGGATTCCAGGTTCACTCAGCTGCAATGAGTTAATGAGCAGTAACTTAAAGAGACACTACCACTTATATAAGCTGTAACCAGATCACTTGTACATTACAAACAAAACCCCCTTATAAAACACGTGCTGCTGTGTTTTTCCTTTGTTTGACGTAATTGCAAGTAAAAGGGGAAAATAAGTTTTTTGTATCTCTTGTTTCCATTTTGTGCTTATTCCCTTAATGCAACATTTACCTAAATCTAATGGTGAGTTTTACTTTATGACTGTACTTTACCAACAGCCATTACCAACACCAGCTATTCTTTCTAGACGATGGGACAAGCAAACAAGAACATTGTTCTCTAAGCTACCTGAGATAAGAGATGGCAGCTGCATAAGATAAAACAAGGAGCTTAAAAAACTAATATACCCCCTGGATATGTCCTTTGAATACATCCCACAAAATACAATAGGGTTGCCAGGTCAGCCATGTTTTCCTGGAAATATATAATTTATTCATGCTGATGGGCAGTGCATGAAAAAAAGGAAGCTTGCAGCATGTAGAATCCATACGCTGTAGGTAGGGGAACAAAAAGGAATCCCAGGTGACCAGCTTTGATTTCCTTCCTGCGTCATATGAATTATAAATGTTGCAGGGCAGCATTTTCCCTGTGCTCTCTATTTGCATGAAATAGTAAAATGTGTCCAGGAAAACATGGCCGATCTGGCAACCCTACAATACAATGATTTGAGTCTGTGATCAACTCACAGACTCCAATCTATGGCCATTGCCAAACAATGAGGAGCAAATGATGTAAAGATACAGGGGTGGGGCGGGCAGTTTACAACACAAAAACTCACAAAGTGAATGCACCCAGTGACACGTATAGAGTAAAATATTTTCTTAATAAAGAGAAAAACAAAGCACATGGAAGATATCAGAAACGTAAAATAAACACAATATAAGGACACTTCTTTTTTGTGGTAGTGGCCCTTTAAATGGATTCCTGTCGGATAGGCAGGGGGTAGAAAGACACTGGATGGAATAGGCCAAATGTGATGTATACTAAAGGTTGGTCAAGCCTGCCTGGTACTGTTAGATTAACCCCAAATAGTTTGAGGAACTTTATTTGTTGCGCAGATAAGAAAGGTTTTTCTTTTTATGTATAAATTGCTGAATAAACTGGGAAGATGGCACAATGACAATAAACTGTATTTCTGTAACACGGATTAATCAATACCCTTGAGGACGCTCTCTCATATAAAGTATTTCTGAGGTAAAACCAAAAGGTTTACAAAAAGGTATTCAAACATATTTCTGAAAAAACGATTGGGGGGGGGGGGAAAAATCACATTCAAAATCAATTCATCATCGTATAACAAGTATTTTGCTAGTTTAGCTCCATTAATGGTTTACTTCCCACACCAAATCACTCCTATTTAAAATTCCTCAGACTTCTCCCTTTAGATCTAAGGCTGGGGTCAGACCAGCGCACTTTTAACGTGCGTTCTGGCGCACATAATTACGGCCGCACTAGCAGCAGATGACGGGCAATGACGGCCAATATACGATGTACGGCCGCACAAAAGTCCGGCCGTGCAACGCAAGTGGAATTTGAACGCATTTTTTTGAGAACGCTGAACCGCTAGTACTGACGTCCTGAGTGCGCAGCTGCGGCATAGCGGCGTGTTTGCGTGATTAGGAGATGTCAGACGCTGCTAATGTCCGGCCTACATAACGTTCAGACGCAAAAAGAGTTTTATTGACGATCCGTACAAAATCACGCCCGAAAATGCGTGTCGTCTGACCGTTTTTGCGCATTCCGTGAAAAAAATACATCAATGCGTTCGGACGCACTTTTTCACGTTCGCGGGGGAAAATGCTTTCGTCTGACCCTAGCCTAAATGCAGGCGCTTTACTTCCTGGTCAACTCCCTTTGTTTCACTAGGTTAGAAATAAAAGCAAAAGTTCTGCCTCAGTGCAAGGACGTGGCGGTTTATGAAAGAATACAGCTAGTGACATTTAGCCACTTATTGATCACACTTATTGTTGGTCATAAAACTTTCCTTGCTCGAGGCGCAAGTCTGTAGAAATGCACAATTTCAGATTTATTTTTTTACAACATTTCATATTTTAGCTACAGCAGATTAAATTTACATTTAAATATATGAAAAAGGCTGAAAATGTTTAATTATCAGGCAGCATCTGCTAGGTGAGAGCAGAAATAAAATGTTTCTAATGGATTTAACACACAAAGAGACATGAACATATACTGTATATGAATTATACATCAATGGCTGGATACGCCTAGTTTACACAGCCGCCCAGGTAGGGAATAGTGCACGAAAACTGCTTTTTTGTGTATATTTTGTTGTATTCCCAGCCAGGACATTTTTTTGCTGCTGTTCCTTTCCGTCTTATCTTTTTTTAATCCCAAAGTGGAAATGTTCTGCTGAGGGTATATATATATATAAACCTACCATTCTGTCTCTAAGCGAAGAAGCAGCAGGAGGACATTTGGTTGCTGGTAAGCAACGTTTGGATTCATTAGGTTAGGACCCAACCTCTATTTTTATAGCATGAAGCCACAGGAATAAGCTCAAATGACAACCTTTTTTCTGGTTATGTTTTATACATGAAGTGGGCTGGATACTCCTGGTTTACACAGCCGTCCATTTTGGGCAGTGTTTCCCAAACCTGTCCTCAGGACCCTCAGCCAGGCCAGGTTTTGCAGATCACCTCGGGGAAATGCAGACTGAATCCTGCAATCACTGAGCAGTAAATCATATCACCTGTGTAGTGTGCAAATCCACTTTTTGTGTATATATATATATATATATAATGAATTTGCTTCATATGTGCCAAATAACTATACCTTGGTCTCGGATTAAAAAAATAAATTAAAAAAAAACAAAAAACACAATGATATTATTCTATCCAACATAAAATAATTTTGCTTAATTAGGTACATCCATATATCTGCATGTTTTGGCTTTATCTCATAATATAATGTGATGGTTTCTCGCCTCCCTTTAGTAGAATAGATATTAATGTACAATATATATTTCATACTATGGTCAGTTGCACATGGTGCCTGTGAGGGTTAAGCAATAAGGTCTGTAATATTTGCATATACATGCATGAATGAATAGATAAACCGGTCTCAAGAGGAAGCAGTGTAGATTTAAATATATAAAGCAATTACAGCAGTTTATGGACAATAACGATGTCTCAGTGGGAGGAGAATCTTGTCATGCAGATCATAAATTAGATTCAGATCAAGATGGAAAGTTGATAGAGGCTTATTGCAGGTCCTTAGGGTGGCCAGGCTTATTACAGGGTGGTGGAAAAACATGGCCATTGGTAAAAAAAAACTATTAATCTGTAACTTAAACCAGAATTTCTGTTTGCGACCCTTTCACTCTTAGGCCTGGGCCCCAACTTTTGAGTCTGGATTCAGGCCCTTATAGACTAATCCTTCAGCGCGGATCTGTGTTAATGGGTTGTATACCTACTCGTTCCGGAACGGTACGTGGCAGGGCTGTCCCCTATCCCCTTTATTATTCATTTTAATCTTGGAACCATTTTTGAACTCAATGAGTCTGCAAACAAAAGCAGAATAATTTAGCACCAGTTTTTAGGTGACAGTAAAAATCAGTTTCACCCATCAGTGCGGTAATTAGCGCTAGGACTTTGTAACACCTTACTTTGCACTCCCCATATTGAGCCCTATTACATAGTTTAAATTTAAAGTTTTTTTATTTTGAAATAAGTCAGCATTACATCATACTGTAAAATAATGGATGACCTCGCAGGGCCAAACAAGAAGACATAACAAGCAACGGAAACCACACATGGCCAAAAAAGTGTCATCGTAAAAACAGCGAATCGAAAAAATCTAAGGATAGCAATATGTTAGCAGAAAACATCCCCTAGACGGGGGGTCTCATCAAGGTGGGAAATCAAACATATATAAATGCAGCCACTTAAGGCCGGCCAAGGTAACTACGGTCAGCTGGTCAAAAAACATGCGTCGCAAAGAAGGACAGGGCGGTAAAAATAAGTAAAAAGGCAGAAAGTACCATGTGCAGGCAAAAAAGCAAAAGCCCTATGCAATGCAGGCTGGGACTGATCAAAACAAATTACGAACCGTCCTGAAAGTCCAGGCACTAGGCCAAGCTAGAGACCAGGGACACGTAAGCATATAAGAGAAATGCAGGGGAGGGGGTGTAATTCAGTAAAGCTCAGACCTGGAGAGGTAGAGGGCATAGAAACCAGCCTTCAATCCGGTCGAGGGTCCGGAGGATCTGGTGAGAGGCCCGCAGCCGCAAGGTCAATCCAAGCCACCGCGGGATCCGTGATGGTATAGGGGACATTTGCGTGGGTCACCACCAAAGCTCCTGCCAGACCCCAGCGATATCGGACACCCTGTCGGCGAAGAACTGATGTCACTTCACGAAAACGCCTGCGAGCCATCAGGGTCTGGAATGGGAGATCATGATACAGGGCCAGAGTGGAGCCCTCAAAGCGTACGGGATCCCTCGCGCCCGGAGCAGACATAACCTTGACCTTGAAAGCCACTTCACGGAAGGCCACTACGACGTCTCGAGGAGCCCCAGGTGGGTTCGTCGCAGGTCTCCTGACCCGAAACACCGACCCAAGCATGTCAGGTGTGTCAGGGGGAAGCCCCGTGACCTGAAGCACAAGACGAGTCACGTAGGACGGCAGAGCGTCGGAGGTAATAGAGTCCGGGACACCCCTGACCCTGATGTTTCGGCGTCTGTGTCTCGTTTCAAGCATCTCCACAGAGCGTGTCAGAAGTTCGACTTGGTATCGCAAACCAGCAACCTGACCAGACAGGTGAGTTTGTTCCGTTGTCACAGCAGAAGTCGTCTCCTGTACCACCTTCACCTGAGCACGCATCGCCGCTATCTCCGTGCGGACCGCCGCCACCTCAGGCTGCCACACCTCACGTATCACCCGAAGCTCCTCCAAGATCCTGCGGAGATCCCCCTTCGTGGAGGGGAGATGGTCGTCCTCCTCCTGCACCTGTTGCTGTCGAAGTCCCGTCCCCACTGCAGACCGATGATCCGAGGTCACACTATTACTGGCGGAGGTAAGGGGAATCTCAGTCGGGTCCCCATCAAAAATATCCTCTGTGTCCGGCGTTGCCCCGGACGATGTCCGCATTGCTGATTTTCTCTTCTTCTGTGCCCGTTTCCTAGCAGCCGCCGAGAGGGGTCGGGAGTCAGACGCCGGTGACTGCGGGGCAAGCCAGGGCATCCCAGTAATACCCCCCTGAGGTTCATAGTCGCTGTCAGCCTCCGAGGAGCCATAGCCCGGGGGGAGGGAGGAAGAAGCAGTCAGTCCCGTAAAAGCGGACCCACCTCGCAAAACATCCCGAATGTCCCTCTGTCGGGGGGCCCGTCGCTGGGAACGACCGGTAGGCATGGTTCCGGAGATGCTGGGCTGGCACGAGGTCGCAGGGCGGTGAGGGAATCTCAATACGCCTCGAGTAGGCTTCCAAGATGGCCGCTGTGACTAGGCCCAAATCGCGCTGCCGGCAGCAATCTGTCCCCGGGCACGAAACTCAGGGCTAAATCAGGTACCTCAACTCTCCAGGATCCCTCTAGCCAACCGGGAAGCTCACAGGGCAGTGCAAACGGCGAAAAAAGCAATAAAATCCGTGGTAGACACAGAGCTCCTCCAAAATGCTGCTGCTCGCTTCCACAGCTAGCTCCGCCTCCCTATTACATAGTTAACGCTAGCATTAGTGCTCAGCTGTGGGAGCGTTAGCTTTGGTAGCCCTAGCGCAGGCACACCATATTACATTCCGACCGCTAACGGGTTAAAAAACCCGTTAGCATTTCAGAGCGTGTGCTTTTCAGCGCGAGGTTACTGTACTTTGGCATTATCCTCATATTTCCTGGATGGGCTGTGTGTAAGACATTAATGAATTTACTCCCACGCCAGTTATATCTTTTTCAGACAATCCCCATTGCTATCCCATGCGCCTATTTCCACTCACTCCACTCCCTCCTCATTACTTCTATTTGGCGGGGCTTGCGCCCTTGAGATACCAGCCTGATTTTCCCCCGGGGCTGGACCCTCTCGCTTTTTGGGACATCTTGCAGACTCTCTCACCCCAAATCTATAACATATGATCACCTTTCTCCACTGGAGGAGTTGGTGGGGGAAGGGCTATTTTGATTACCTGTTACCTCAAACAAACAGATCCGGAGTTTTCCATGCTCTATCCCCCAACAACCACTACTGGCTCGTCCCCTCACCTACTTTGAAACCCTGTGCAGAAACCAGACCCATTACCTCATGGTGTGTCTTATTTGTATTCTTTGCTGCAATGCTCATCTAGTGTCCCACCACCCCTGTTTATGGGGAAATTATACTATACTGGGGGGGAAACTTTTCGGAGACACAATGGAGGAAAATTTGCGACTTAACGCACCATCGTTCTGTCTCCACTAAGACGCAAGAGGCAGCCTAGAAATTACTATTATTATTGTCATCATTTATATAGCGCAGCAGTTTCCGCAGTGCTTTACAATAACCAAAGGGAACGAAATACATATAAACGGACATAGGATGGAAACAAGAGGTGTAGAGGGCTCTGCTCATAGGAGCTTACTATCACTGTAGTATAGGACCCCCCCCCAGACCTTGCATTGGATATTTTCGGCCTCGGCAGACATCTGTTGGCGTTGTAACACTGCTCCAGGTTCAGGTCTCCATATATGGTGTGAGCTGCCCAGTCATCCAGTCATATTGGGAGCAGATTCCTAAGATTCTCCAGTTGTTCATTGATCCCCCCACCCGATTTCCTACCTGCCCCTATGTTACTGCATCATGTGCCATGCTCTGCTTCCGCCTATAAAGAAATGCATTGGGTTACGGATTCGTAACGTCGCAAAAATTCTGATCTCCTTGTTTTGGAAACATACAGAGCGCCCCCCCACTGCGACTTCTTTGGCTTTCCAAAATAAAGGAACTCCACTCTGTGGAGCAACTCTATTACTCCATCAGTGATTTGCTTTCACGTTATACTGCGATTTGGGCTAGATGGCTGCTGGTTTCCACTGGGTCTGACTTTCGGGCCCTGATCAATACTCAATTTTGCTGGCTTTGTATGGTGGGACTTGCGAGTCCAGTATCACCAACTGAGGGCCTGCGTGCCCACTTTTGGGCACTATTCCCTAATGAACGCCAACGTTGGCGTTCGGATATGTACGCGTTATCTCCAGGATTAGTGACTGTAACGCAGGCCCCCATATTACCTTCCTTACGTTACAGTTACGAGTGTTTACAAAGCTCTAATAAATTCCATAGAATTGTACAATGGGTTAAACTCATTAATTAGCATTAAGGTATTACAAAGTGCTAGTGCTAATTACCGCATGAATGCGCAACCAACATTTTGCATGTTGCTGAGTGGTGCGGACTGCAAGACGATACTGCGCAGATGTTCGCTCTTTTGCAAACTAATAAAAATATATTTACAAACAAAATAAAAATAATGACATGGCCATGAGAAAATATTTTCAAATGGCACATACAGTATGAAACAACATTGAAGGTCATAGTTCATATGTAGAAGAAACGCACCATTAAACGATAAGACAATTGGCTAAAATATTTGCTTTCAAGTATTACCAAGTTCAATCTGCTTCAAGGGGCATCTCACTTCTCCATGAAGAGTAAAGGAATTGGTTATTGATGTGTTTGGGATGGGTAGGCTAAAATAAACACTTTTTTTGTGGGGGGGCAGGAATATAGAGGTCGGATAAAAACTATGATGCATGGTATAGGGTCACAGAAAAAAAGAATAGATAAGAGAGTAGATTTAACAGGAACTGGGGAGACTGGTCTCTGGCTTGAGGACCAGACCTGAGCCTTTTACAGTGTCTGTCCCTTGTCCCAGGTAAAGCAGATCTGCAGCAGCTTTCCTTCCTTCGCATCAGCCAAAACTTGAGGGTACGCTGCTGCAGATCTGCTTTACCTGGGACAAGGGACGGACACTGTAAAAGCCTCAGGTCTGTTCCTCATGCCAGCAGCAGCAGCTTTCCTTCCTTCACAGCAGTCACCAGAACTTGAGGGAGTGCTGTATAACTCCTGGTAGCTCTCCCTATACACCACATAAGGGTTTAGAATTTGGTGCAATTTTAGAAGTCTGACATATCAATATAGAATGGTTTTACTCTAAATAGTCAAAAAACACGACAATCTTAACACCCTTCCATATCCCCTCCATGCCAGCTGAGAAACAGTAAAAAAAAGTTTTAGATAGATGCACGGATACAGTTATTATGAAACATTATTCAATAATAATAACTTAATGGTGTCAGCAGGCAAAGAGGTCATTTACCTTGCGGAAACGTTTACTAGCTTCTGGATGCTTCAGACAGATTTCAGCGGCCAGGAGAACGGCTCCATACCATACACCTGAAACACATTCCATTATTCAACGGCAGACCATACACCAATGTCTCCTCTTCCATTTTCCTTAATCTTTCCCACCTTCGTAAAACTGCTAGCTTAAAGGAATATTATTAGTATTTAACTGTACCATAAATATATTCTACTGTTCTACCAGTTACGTCAACATTCTCATTAGATCTGTGAAAAGGCCTTCCAAATGATGGCATTCGTAAGCTTTTTTAAGATGAATGCCCTGCAATTTAAGCTTGTTGCCCGTCAGCTTCTTTCGCTAGAAGGTGATGCAAAATCACCTCCCCTTCTCCTCCCCAATACAGAAAACAGTGGGAAAAATTCCACACCTCCAGCTGTGAACACTGAAGGTCAAGATCAGACATGAAGTCCTGGGGCTCCTCAGAGAGAAGATTAATTCTCTGAAACATTTTACTATTCCTTCACACACAAACACTAAATATATTTAATTTTCTCCGATTGAATTTATTAGGGCTGACTATAAAAAGGACTATAATGTCTTATAATGTAAAATCTCTATGTCCCCATCCTGTCCCATCCTGCTGACACACAAGGGGCCCTATTCCACAGTTGGTGCTAACTTAACCAGAGCCATTATAGTCTATGTTGTTGTTAAGTTTACAACAGCTCTGGTTAAGTTAACACCAACTTTGGAATAGGGTCCACGTTCGGGTACTCTGGTTCCAATTGTATGGTCTCACCATGCCTCTTCTCTCCCAGTAGCTCCTCGCTCACAGGGATGAACATTTCTATCAGCTCTGGAACTTTGCGGATTATGTGAACAGCACATAGTACGGCCTGTTGGAAAGTGCTGAGTGAGTGTATGTTTGCAGATGTAAGCACCAATACAAGTCAAATAAAATCACAGTGAAAATACTTCAGGTAAGAACTTGATCAGGGAATGAACGAATGCCAAATTATCTGAAATGCCTAACTATATTCACATGTGTCTGCAATTCCCTGGCTGAAAAAAGTAAATACACAAACATAGGGGATTCATTTAGAAATGGCAACAAAAATACTGGTACAGGGTGCGACTATTACCCGCAGTTGGATTATGGTTCCAAGAACAAATGATAATAAAACTGAATGTAATGTATAGGAGAAGGAAGTGGAAGAACAGAGATACTGGCAAACACTGTTTCAGGGAAGAAAATTATCGTAAAAAAAAAAAAACTAAAACCAGACCAGGAGTGTAAAATCCAATTTGTATGATGTATACGCCTGTGTTTGCTTTTCTTCATGCTCCTGAGCACCTGCATTACTTCTTGATCCCTGCCCTCCCCCTTCCCAAGTACCACAGTTGCATTGCCTTTTTCTTGACGTGGGTAGTTGACGATCGCAGAAGGCGCTCCACCTCTCCCGATAGATCTCGACACATCTCAGTAGATCCCAGACAGGCCAGTGTGCAGAGTGCCAAACCTTGTATAAGAGGAGAACTGTGCTCTAGGTCCCTGGAGGGAAATACATAATGCTGTGGGACTCATTCTGATGAAGGGATGAGCCCTAAATATACCTACATAAACTCATTCTCACCTCTTCATACTGTTTGTTATCAAAAGATGAGCATCCTGCCTCTCATCCAGTAACATCATGGCGCCAAGATATCCAGTACGTTTGTCCGTAAATTTGGGAGAAGCGATAAGCTTTAAACACTCCATCTGGAATTAAGGGGAGGAGTACATGTAGAATAAATGATGGACACCTCACTCACACATTGTACCATAATTCAGATGTCCACATCTCTCCTTAAAGTACACCTGTCATGCCCACCAGAGGTTGGATTAATATCATTGGGAATTACTCCAAATATGTGTTAGAGAAAAAAGTTGTTATTCCCTATAAAAGTTAAGCTTTCACATGTGTGAGGGGCTGCCATCAGAGGGTGACAGCCCTTGACATGTTCAGGGGGCCTGGTCCTTGCCAAATCCTGTGCATCTTGTCACAGATGTAAGGGCCCGTCCATGCCACCTAGGACTGACGACTCACCAAGACACCAATAAATTTCCCAGAGGGCCACAGCATTAGGGGTCAGTAACACTCTGACCCAACATTAAGGGGGAATATGTATGGTCTGCAGCAGGTAGAGGTGCACATAATATGCTCTCCCACCAAAGAACACTTATCACCGTGCCGGATCGCCCAGTATTTTGCCAACTCCCTGCTATAAATTAAGCAGAGGAGGCAAAATGTCATATTTTCAATTACTTTACTGAAATGGGCAGCTGAGGCAACGGGGCCCTGACCAGTAGGTCAGCAAGAGGCCCCAAGATTTCTGATCACAGCCCTTCACATGTGGTATGTCGCAGGGTGGAGTACTAGCTCTGTGTAGAGACCAGTCTTACAGGACAGCCCTCTGCTTACTCCGTGTGCTTGATTGACAGTGCATTGACTTGCTTATGTCACCACTGTGAGACGGCCCTCGGCAAGCTCGCCCATTGAGGGAGAAATATGGCGTCCCCGGCACTGGAACCTGGTAAATAACAGCTGCAATAGCTGTTCAAGGAATGAGATGGCATATTGAACTTTAACAATGTGACATCCATCCCCATGTAGGAGATTGCAGAGAAAGTGCACCTGGTCACTCACTAACTCATTTGTGTTGCAGCATTCCCATCACTTATTCATGCTTAAAGTGTGCGTTCAGGCAATCTGTTAACAGCTCATATCCTCTCCTCATTCATGCTTACAGACCTATAATTTCCATTCACTTCCATTCTTGACTATAAGACCATTACTCTTCCCCATTATATGATAACCCAAAATGCTGCTATCAACTAAATTGTAATAAACTAGATGTCATTATTTAACAGTGACTGTGCACAGGTGACATCTGACCCTTGCGTACCTGTCCAAAGTGTGCAGGGTACCCCAGCATGTGCATATAGAGGAGTTTGGCTACATTTCTCCCCCGATACAATGTATCCTCATCCCGAAAGAAAGAACGGATGTCAGCGCATTCCCTCTGGATCACTTCTCTCTCTTCACTCTGTGTCTTCACGCTTCGGATGGCTCGGATCAGCTCGTGTAGCTTTAAGGGAGGCCCCATGCTGCCGGCAGGTGCACTATCATGAAAAGCACACACAAAAGCAACACTGACACAATCAATAGATTGCAAAGATATGCTCGGATCCCCTCGAAGACCCCCTCACCTCGATGTACCTGTGTTGTCACTCTCCCAGTGTCTCCTTCTGCCTCACCTGCTCGTTTTGTCACTCCGTTGCCTTCCTGATTCTCACCTGGATCACTTTCTGGCAACTCCACACTTCCTGGAAAAATAGTGATCCACCTGAGCACGCACCGCAGCGATTACTCACCCCTGCCAAAAAACAGGACCTGTAAACCAGTCATTAAGGCCTCAGGGCAGAAACCAGAACTCTTTTTTTTTTTTGAGGGGAGATCCTGTTTTTTCAGTCAGATAGCACTTTCAAGCGATTAACCCTTTCACTACACATAACTTGTATACACAATTTTGCATTGTAGTACAATGGGGGGGGGTGAAAATTAGCATGCAAAAACCCATTTGTATAAGTTTGTAATGCAGGATTAATGTGCTCCCTTTTATGATGAATTGCTAATAATCTCATTATGATCACTACAAATCCTTATAAAGCAGGAGATCTGACCATTTTATTTTCTATATTTATCACATTTACAGGATTTGACGTGAATGCGACTTCTGCCTGTAGGCCAATAATGCAGACCACATTTTTAAAAAAATTGAACATAATAAAGGGAATTTGGTTCCTCACTGCGCGACTCTCCTAGCCTTTGCTTGAGGTTTGCAGGCCGTCTAAGCGGCATCAGTTCGCCGAGTGCTCCGAACCCTTAATCAAAGCAAGAGGTATGGACACAAGTTTGCATGCCTCCATGTTGTATGTATGCGGTCTCAGTGTTCTGCATTTCCAGAAGCCACTCTGGCCCCATGTCCCTGTGTGCTAGCCACACGACGGGGAGAGAGAGCAGTGTCCCCAGAACCTGGAGCACAAATGCTCTGGACCTGGGAGCTGCAAAAAGTTTTTTCCTCAGTAGTTTTTCCATCAGGAGTGCAAAAAGATGCTATGCACCACTAAACACATGAACAGCACCCCTGTTCCACTTGGCACTAGGGCTAATGGCGTGTTTGCAGCCGCTCTTTGCACATCTGAAAGGGGTAAAGGAAGCCTGAGTCCTGGGTGTCCACTGGCACCTTATTTGTGTGATCATCCAATATTGTCCTATGTCGTCCGACCGATCCCACAACATGGTGGTGAATCGGCCCTTTTCCACTGCATCTGACCACATCGGACGATTTCAGAATTTTTTTTGCGACTTGCGATCTTAACCATTTGAAGAGGATTTTGTCTGATTTCTCAGACGATCTGGTTCAATTTACATTAAAAAAAGATTAATAGTATAGTTAATTCACCGTGCTGCGGCAGGATCACTGGAAGTGAATCAAATAGGATTCAATGTAAGAAATAATTTCCATTTTTAGTCAACCGGTTTTTTTAATCCACAGCAAAAGGCCTTTTAAACATTTAAAAAAAATTAATATCAATAAAAGTATTTTCCTGGATTTTTTTAGGTGAAATTTTGGGTTTGGATTATTTATTAATGATTTAAAAAGACAAGGCTTGGTCTCTCGCTAAATGCGTCTTTTTTTATTTCTTCTTCTTTCCTCTTTGAGTCGGCTGCATTCAGCATTGCTGTCCCTGGTGCTGAAACCTATTTCAGTACCAGGGACAGGGGGGTTAATCCCCCCCCTGCCTTCAGCAAGGATTTTTTTTTTTGCCCTGCTTCGGTTGCGCTGGATAGGGGCTGTCCTTGGTGCTGAAACTCCGTTTCAGCACCAAAGACAGTTTTTATTTCTCCAAAGTGGGAGAGGGTCTTTCGTTCAGGGCCTGTCCATCGGCCTACCTCGGTCGTCCACAGATGCTTCCAGCAGATGACCCTGATCGGCCGATTGCGTTGTCAGTAGTCGGGCGAGTTGGTCGCGCGACTGCAGTGCCAGTGGACAGCCAGCCTAATTCTTTGGTTTAACCCCTTCACTGCTGAGCCATTTCAATAGTACATATAACGCGTTTGAGCACAAAATCGTCAAAGAATGGCAGTTAAAACGACTCATCAGTTATGCGATACATGCACACAAGGAAAATATCAAGTAGGCAAGTCCTTGCGTGTAGGCTATAGTTAGTCCCATGAATCGGTACAGTCCGACCGCAAGTAATCCGAACCATTTTGGCGTTTAAGTGAAGCGTGCATGGGATACTATAGAAGATGACCCCATATGCAGTGTGCGGCATGGTAAGCAGGAATATAGGGGGAAGAGATAGATCTAAGGAGAAGAGTAGGAAAAGTGTGAGGAGGGGGGGAGAAGGAGATGAGAGAAGAAAGTGAAGAGAAAGAAAAGAGAAGAAGAAAAAAAATAAAAAAATTAATAATAATTCCCCAGCCTGGGGGGGGGGGGGATGAGAAGGGTAGGGACGGAGGGAAAAAACCACGGCCAGTATCCGCCGGTCCAGCGTGCCAACTGCAGGACCGTTCTGTCTCCATCCACTACTACCAAAGGGAAGGGGCACCAGCGCCTGACCCAGAGTCACCAAGGCGCACGCGTCTCGCGCCGTCTCAGCTGCCAGAGACCCACCTCTGCGGGGGCGAGGGCCCGCAGTGGTCAGCCATCATAGATATCAGTACAGGTCGTAGCCATCAACTCTCGGTGTCTCTATGGTCCCCTATCCTGTGCAGGTGGCGGGGATAGCTCAAGTTCCAATCGTCGACGGAGTGAAGCCGAGAAAACAAATTCCTGACAATAGTACCAAGTTTGGTAGAGTGCCTGAGTGGAGTCTTCCTGTGCAGCAATCCGTTCCTCCACTCGGAACATTTCATCCACCTGGGATATCCATTCCCGGAGTGAGGGAACCGATCGGCGTCTCCAGTGCCTCGGGATCAGGTGGCGCGCCGCCAGCAGCAGACGGAAAGCCACGGATTTCTTGAATAAGACTGTCGGTAGGCCCGAGAGTAAGAGGAGGAAGGTCCGAGGGGTGGGGGACGTGATCAGGGAGGTGACCGATGTCACGTTGGAACACACACATGTCCAGTAGGTTTGCAGCAACGAACAGGACCACCAGATGTGGGGATAGAAACCAAGTTCCTTGCCACAGCGCCAGCATGTGGGGTCTGTCGATCCTGTGAATTGAAACACACAAAGTGGCGTGTAATACCAACGAGTCAGAATTGTATAAGAAGTTTCGTGGTATCTCACCGCCCGTGTGCCATGATGTGTCAGGGAGAGGCTCGTTGTCCACTCCTTATCCGAGATCGGTAGATTTAGTTCAGCTTCCCAGACACCCATAAAGGGGGGAGATTCCGAGTCTCTCGATTGGAGAAGGGAGTAGAGGGTGGAGATGCCATGATTCCACATTTTTCTTTTTATTATTAGGAATTATTAGTCTTTACTTTAAACATGGTCATGTTTATCATTGGAAAGGCCATCTTCTGGCATTTCTAATGATACCTAACATGACCCTGCTAGCTGCCAACAGTCAGGAGATATCGGGGTTCAAACGAACCCCCTATCTCCACCCCAATCTTTCCTTAGGAGTCAATGAGGACGTTCCCCACACGTCCCTCAGCAGTGAAAGGGTTAAGCATATCGGAAGGATGTAATAACGCCTGTGGTTGCGGGAGGCCTTTGCATAGCACGCAGGGCTCATAGGTTCTATTGCCAGTCCTTCCACCCCTCTCTGCCAACATGTCATGTCACTTCCAGTGAGATGTTCCTGCTGTCATGCCCACGCTGCTCCTGTGCCATGCTATCCTGCTGTCATGCCCACGCTGCTCCTGTGCCATGCTATCATGCTGATGTCGCTATCGCTGTGGAAAAAGATCTATGCTACTGTGCGCACAATGGCTGCTCAGGCAGCTCCATGAAAAGTGCTGCCCTTATGTTCAGCACTTCCATCAGGCACACAAACAGTTAATCACCTGACACACACACTCACACCACACCCCTGCCTTGCATAAAGTCCAGTTCCACCCCTTCATCAATGCTTCTGCATTAATCCTGTTTGGTTTATGTGAAACACAGTGCCTCCTGAAGCTCCTTGATAATCCATATACTGAATACCCGTGTACCAGACCCCTGCCTGATCAACGTTTATCCGCCTTCTACCAGCCTATGACCAAAGGACCGCCTTGACCACTCTATTGAAAAACACCACTGTACCTCGCCTGGAGTTTCCCCTTGTGTCCTGTTTGCCTCCCCAAGGTACAGTCCCAGGGTGTCCCAAACGTCCTGGTTCCTCCTGTCAGACCGGCCCGGTGAATCCCCTGCATATTGGGCTCATACCACCCAGACTGGTACCCCTCCAGCATTGAAGCCTGACACCTGCATCTTCATAGTTGTAAGAATGTGAGGTGGTGTTAGCTGTCTCTCCGACCCCTCTCTACCTCATATTTCATTTACAAATGTGACAAACTCATTTATTTTCACCTACTAGAGATTTTTCAGGTAGATTCAAGCAGTGGAGTGTATGCGCTACGAGAGTGGCTATTTAGTGACCTGCCATCAATGACATGGATTGTTACATTAAGTCAGTTATATGCACTATACATTTGAGGCTGTTATTCTAATTTATCATTTTTTTTTTTATTTATTTTTTTTAAGATTTGTTTTTTTATTGTAGAAAAAGATAAGTTTAAAAACCATCCAAGAAACGTGGCCGCGCAGGGCCAAACAGCACAGTCGTATATAGACCATGGAATAAAAGGGAGAGGGAATGGACGGCATAAAATGGGGCGATAAGATAATAAAAGTGGTACCAATAAAAGCAAAATTAAGATAAAGATAAGCGGCCTCGCAATGCCACAACCTGTCAGCCATCAGTTCGCTTAGTGAAGCAAAGAGCGTAGATATTCTCTGCTAAAAACACCCCATGTGGAGCAGTCATGCCTCGTGGAAAACAAAAAATACCAAGGTGTGGGGAGTCTCAAAAAAAAGGGGGGAGGGGAATTCACATAAACAGTACATATTCAAGAACGATCACAGAAATAGATATCGCAAAAATTCTGACAGCGTAAATTCAAAAAAGAAGGGGGGGGCCCAAAATGTGAGGACAGTGCCGAAATCACAGAAAGAAGGAACTGAGAGTGGGGGGTATATTAATAACATATAATCAAACATTTCAAAGGGAGAAATAAGAACACAGTCTCCAGATTCTAGCCTGGGTCCATCGAAACAGTAGAGGTCCCACGGGAGTCAAGGCCAGAGGGCTTCGGAGCAGAAGAAAGACCCAGGGAGCTCAATATGCGCCAGGCTTCATCAGGGGAGGACATTAAGTGTGACAGGTTATCTTGGCAGACATACAAGGTACCCGCCACTCCCCAGCGATAACGCACCCCAGTGCTTCTCAAAAAAGCCGTTATTTCACGATACTGCCGCCGGGCCAGTAGCGTCATGAAGGGCAGGTCGATGAATAGCCTCAAAGAAAGGCCCTCAAAAGGTATTGAAGCCTGGGCAGCCGGGGATGACATTAGGCGACGTTTGTCTGCTTCTTCGGAGGCTACGGTGAGCACGTCACGTGGTGAGTCCGCAGGGGCCGTCGCCGCTTTCCTCAGACGGACGGCATGTCGGAAAATAAGAGTCCCGGTCGGTGATCCCAGAACATGTAACGCAACGTTATTGACAAATTGCAGCAGGGCATCAGCGGCGACCGCCTCCGGGATCCCCCGAATCCGCACATTTTTCCTGCGGTGGCGGCTCTCCGCTGACTCCACCGCTCCAGTAAGCAGGGATACCTGGGCTTTGAGAGATTCCAGGTGTGCTTGCGACGCTTCGGCTTCTACCACTTGCGTTTCCACCGCCGTCAGCCGCCCTTTAATAGCCACCATTTACGACGACAGAGGCGCAAAGTCTGCTTGCCAAATCGTCCGCATCTCTTCCAGCATCTCTCCCAACAGGCGTCGGATGGCACCTTCCGGTATTCTGTGTGCAACTGGAGGCCCCGTTGTCGCGTCACCAGAGGGTCCGGGTGCCACCTTATGCTTGAGTGCCGTCGTCAGCCTTGGAGCACTGGGGGGCATCTGCCGGCTGTTTCTCCATCTCCACTTTCCAGGGTGTCCCCCTTGCAGCCGCAGAAGCCTCTGACCAATAAGGGACCTCCTCATCCGAAGAGCACGTTGTTGGAGACAGGTTCGTCTGCAGGGAATCCCGTCCCTTCCGTCGGGGGTCCCCCAAGGATTCCCAGATGTCTTGCTGCCGGGGGCCATCCGGCGATTGAGGTTTTTTGCCAGATTTTCTACCCATGGGTATGGGGGATTCAGAAAACGCTGCCAAATGGGACGTAGCGTGGCACTGGGGAAGCGCTTCAAATATGGCCGCCAGGTATAGGCTGTGAAAACAGCCGCAGCTCCCAAAACCTCTCAGATGTCACTAAGAGGCCGCAAACTTCAGTCCGGGGAAAGGGGTAAGGTCGGCAAGTGTCCGTGCGCCCGGTAAGTAAGTTACCCGTGGGTCAGTCGCAGAGAAACACAATCTAGAAAGATACAGTCGGAGAGCTCTGCAAAATGCGACTGCACCCGCCGGAAGTCAGCACCGCCCCCCAATTTATCAATTTTTATGGGTTTCCTCTGTCGTCAGTGATGGCTGATTCCTTTGTCTTTTAAATGATATCAGAACAAGTCCACAATATTCCAAAATCTGAAATTGAAAAACAATCAGAACTATGAAAAGCTCCTGGTCTCGGGCATTTCATAGGGATTCCCAGCCTGTAATTAATCTAATAATTTCAGAATGAGAATCTTTAGGCAAAATTGCTATTTAAGCTGCGCGCATGGTCAGATCCGATCCATTGCTGCCTCTGAGTGCACTCGCTAATGCAATTAGTCTCAAAGACAGTGACATCAGCATGTGCTCTGCGTAGTAACCGGCGGCCATGAAATTCAAAATCCTAGCTGCTGGTGACACTGGGTGGGGAGGAGGTCAGGAAACACCTGCATTCATCCAGAACGGGGGGGGGGAATGCTATACCCCACCTGTCCACTTTAAAAATAAAAAGTGGTCAGGATGAGTATAGTGTTCCTTTAAACAAAATGCACTTGTTAGTGAAATGGTTACGGTGGATCGCTTTTAAACAACAGAGAAACTGGTTAGGATAAGGTGACCATATGTATTGGTTTTACCAGTACAATACGGTTTTTTTTTGGACATTGATCTGGTTAGTCGCGAGATGTAACCAGTGCATTTTAGGACTAATTAATCAAAAGTTAATAATTTATCAAAAGCTTGAGTACATCAATCCTTGATAAACCAGCCTTAAAAATCTATTTTATTAATTTATCCTAGTTTTATTTTTATTGTACATGATGGTTCTTGTCGTTGGATCTCTGCAATACGCGGCATTCAGCACACGCACTCTCACTATATTGTGCTGACTTCAATAATACTCCCGTGCATTACCTACAGCCCGACCGTGGCAACCCTGGTGACGTCATCACACAGAGCCCGCCAAAAGTCCACCAATTCGGTGCTAGCTGCAGACTATAAAAAGGCCCTCCGCAGCAAAAGACAGGCACCAGTGATCTGGCTTCTTCAGACCGTGACACTGGCCCTCAGAGTTCAGGCCATCCCACAACAGCCAACAACGAGCGCCGAGCAGGGCCAGGGGGCCCATACAAATCAACGGGGCACCCTGTACACCCTGCGGCTTCAAGGCCCACCCACTGCAGGGATGGCATGGTACGCCCAGTGGCAGGAAAGGGTTAAAAACAAAATTACCTGACAGAAAAGCAAATGTTTTCTTGCCATTATAGGTGTGGCAAAATTTGAAGCAGCTTGAGGAAGAAGCAGGGCTCGAGTCCTGCAGGAACAGCGTTCCCGCACTTCTCCCGCAGCGGGAACGTTGCGGGAACGCATGTTCCCGTTGTGGGCCGATTTAGTTTATCACTGGGGCTGCTAGCGGAATGCATTAACCGCATTCCGCCTCCTCGATTGGCCCGTGTTCCCGGAGCACTTCCTGCCTGCTCCTCTCAAGCAGCCGACGTCTTCAGCCTTGTGAAGGCTGTGACGCGGCCTACTGACGAGATCTTGTGACATCAGAAGAAGCCGGGCGCCAGCGTGCAGGAGCTCAGAGGACCACGCGGGAGGAGATCTGTCTGGGTAAGTATAATCCCGGGCTCTGCAGCTGGTATACACAATTCTGGGCTCTGCAGCTGGTATACACAATTCTGCGCTCTGCAGCTGGTATACACAATTCTGGGCTCTGCAGCTGGTATATACAATTCTGGGCTCTGCTGCTGGTATACACAATTCTGGGCTCTGCTGCTGGTATACACAATTCTGGGCTCTGCTGCTGGTATACACAATTCTGGGCTCTGCTGCTGGTATATATAATTCTGGGGTCTGCTTGTTATATATAATTCTGAGGGGTCTATGCCTGGTTACACATGACTCTCGGGGGGGGGGAGTGATATATATATATATATTATATATATATATATACACACACATCCTTTTTTTTTCTTCTTCAGGTAATGGGGGGGGGGTTGGAATTCTTGGGTGAGTTCCCCCACTTTTTTCCCCAGCACTTGACCCCTGGGAAGAAGGCATATTAAAACAGACTATATTCAAATAGAAAAGTGGTGGAATTATATGACACATGTATTCAATATCTAGAGGAATGGGAAGGATCTATTAAGCATACTGAAAAATTCAATTGGGTTTTGTTAAACACTAAGCTCACCCACGACAACATTCAAGATTGCATTGATTACATTTTTCAGTATTTTGGCAAAATCAATTTAGTAGAAGATGAACGGTTTGATGAAACCTGCTTTGTCTTGAGCTACACTACAGACGTACAACATTTTGTCTCCAGTGAGTAATATTTTTCAGTATCAAACGGATTGAAATATCCACAGCCTTCAGTGACAATGATGTTTCCTACAAAAATATTGGCAGTTTGGTAGAATATTGTCTCTGTTTACCAGGAACCAATGCACCTGCCAAACGTCTTTTTCTTTGAGGAACAATATGTGGTCCAGTGATAAAACTCCATTACATGCTGAAACTTTTGAAATATTTGCTAATTACTAAATATCATTTTAACCAAAGTTTTTTAAAACCGTTTTACTGCTACACTTGTTTATTACGTGGATCCCAAAATCTTAAGTATGCAATTATGTACTAATCTACCCATATCAAATTTTTCCCGAAAAATAAACTTTCATTATATAAAAAATACATTTTATTGTATTCTTTCACTTAAAGAAAAAAAAAATGTAAAAAAAAAGGATAAGCATACTCTGCAAATTTTTTTAAACTTCTATTCTATGACAGCGACTACGTATTACCCATGTTGGCCGAGCTATTTTATATGTCCCTTGTTTTATATTTGAAAAAAATGGTCACTTTAGGTTAGGAACAATAGCACTCTTTAGAAATGAGACCTTTAGTGGCCTGAGGGGAAATCTGACAAGATCCTGGAATGTGGATTTTATGTTCAAAACACAGAGAGTGCAGCCAATTCCGTGAGGGTATGTGTGCATCCATGGAAAAATTATTATTTTCAGACTTATATTAAAAATTCAACACAAATACATTTGTATTAAGTAATAATGAAATATATCCCCAAAAAAACAACTCAATTTTTAAGCTCTATCATGAAAACGCTAAGAGGCATATAAAAAGGATCTAAATGGGGCACATGAGGACAAAAAAATGCACCAGCGTTAGAGTGTGCCTGGGCACCCTCCGTGTGTACACACCTACGGAACACTTTGTACACTTAGGCTAGGGTCAGACGAAAGCAGTGTTAACGTGCGTTTAGACGCACGAAATCACGGCCGTGCTAGCAGCAAATGACGTCCAAAGCCGGGTAACATACGAAGAACGGCCGCACGAAAGTTCGTCCGCGCAACGCAAGTGGCAAACGAACGCATTTTTTCTAGAACGTCAAACCGCTAGTACTGACGTACAGAGTGCGCTGCGTCCGCTAGAGGCGTGATTGGGAGACGTCAGACGCTGCTAATGTCCGGCCAACATAACGTCCAGACACAAAAAGTGTTTTATTGATGATCCGTACAAAATCACGGACGAAAAGGCGCATCGTATGACTGCTATCGCGTATTCCGTGAAAAATGCGTCCATTCGTTCGAACGCACTTTTTCACAGACAACGCGAAAAATGCGTTAGTCTGACCCTAGCCTTAGAGGGACACTCTACTTTTAACGACCCCTTATCTCCTCCTTCAAGTCCTGTTTTTACAGATAGCACCAGGTGAAGTGGAGGAGTTTCCTATGCTCACACAGATGTCACTCGGCAGTCAGAATTTGAATATCCTGCCTGTCAGGGACCAATGATGTCAGCACTCTTTGTGCTGACATCATGCAATCTATGAACGTTCACAGCAATAAGCATTCTAGGAAACAGCAGGAGAGGAGTGGCGCTTTTAGGGTGTGCGGAGCACCAATCCATCATTCTGCACAGGCACTCGCATATCTTGCAGTGTGAAATTATGGAAGTTCCACGAGATACGCAGTTTGCGTAGTGCACATACGAACGTTACATACACTATGCAAAGTCCGAGGACTTCTGCATTTCAGGAGCCCGGATCCTAAGAGGAGGAGCAGACCAGTACAGTGGTGTAAAAGACGAGTATTTTTTTTATCTAAAAAGAATAGAAATATAAAAAATAAATAAACTGGGCAGATGCTGTCAACAGTATTTTTTTTAACAGAGTGTTCCTTTAAGGGGAAAACAAGCTAATAGATGGACAATGTTCACAGAAATGAGACAATAAAAAAGACAGGAGACCATGGAGCTTTGTGCAACCATAAAGGGAACCAGAGTCATGTGCTGTTAAACTATCAAGGGCATAGGCGTGCACACCCTAATGTTGGGTGAAGAGGTCCTCTTTCACCTCCTATACTGACTCGGATTTCAGGCTTGCTATTTCTAATGCAAAATGTGCATTTTGTGCAAAATCTTCTAAACGTACGTTGTCAGTTAATAAATGTTCCATGGGTGCACACCCTATTGTAACAGGCTGCGCACGCTAGTGATCAAGGGGATAAACCAGTAAGTCAAGTTGCCAATCAAGTCTTGTCAGTATGGCACACGGATTCCTGACTTTCATGTGCTGCATGGCTCCGTCAGATATTTTAACACAGCCTTGAGATACAGGTACTGCTCTCATAGAAAGTGATTAATTGGTAGATTTCTGCAAGTAAATTGCCACTTTTACTGTATTAAGAAATTGGAATTTAAAAACCTTCAGGGTAATTCAAAGAGATCCGAATGGGAACCGAGCGCTGAAAATCAGCATTCGGTTACCTTTCTTGGCCATTCGGCTATCCAGAGAACAGGCAGTTCGCCAAATCTTGGCGAATTGCCTGCACATTCGGTGCCTGTTCGAGGGCAGTGAAAACCCCATAGAGAAGCAATGCTTCGTCTATACAGAGAACACAAACCAGCAGTGAAAGGTTCCCTAAATGCCCTGTCATTCGGTGGTTTAATTCGGCAGGTTTATTCAGGCGAATCCCATAGGCTTCAATGTTAAAAATATTCCCGTTTTAATTCAATATCTAATAAACCATTATAATATTCTGCAGTAAAGAGATTCTTTATTTATAGATTTTTTTGGATTTGTTTTAACTTTACTTATTTTTTCAGTAACAGCCCTCTTTATTATCATTCATTGAACCTCATATGTAAAGTTCAGACATTTTCGCTCAGTAGTTTCTTTGCAAACAGCATTTCACTTTTCAAACATTCAAGCAAAGTGTTTTTCTAAATTATTCACTGCATTTGTCTGCGGTGTCGGCTTTTTCCGGCGGCTGCGCTGCGTGTCATCGGCTCTTGCTCGGGTTTTTCCGGCGGGTTAATCCAGATGTTTTTGCGGGTTTCAGTGTGCGTTCGCCCTCGTTTTGCGGTGAGTTTTCGGTGGGTTTGCGGCGACCTTTCCCTGCAATTCGGGGACCCTGTGGTGCTTGTTGAATACACCGCAGGGTCGCCGAAATGGGATCGCCAAATCGCGCCGAATTGAAGAGAACGAAAAGTCACCGAACGTGCGGTGGCTTTTCGATTCTCTTTGAATAACCCTGCTTATCTAATCCTGAAAATTGCAATTCTCCACCAATTCACTGTGTATTTCGATAACTCTGGATATTACTTGTTCGTTCATGACAGAGCATAAAAATCTTTTTTTCTTAACACCCTCAGAGGCTTTTTAAGAGGACACCATGGCTTGCAAAGCCTTAAAAATTCTAAATTAATTCTAATGTGCTTCAAAATAATCACTGAAATTGGATCTCAAATGATATGGGGTACTGTGACCTACAGCGAATAACGAACCAGCATAACCTACATCCAAAAACATGACAACAGCGTCACAACACCTTCTGCAGCAATTGGAGAGGATGAATGATTCCCAAAAATTGTCCAGCGGGAACACAATAAGAACTCCAAATCGAAAAACAATTTCAAAGGGAAAGTGTCAGGTAATTTTGTCATTATGGATCTGCAGAGGTTTTTTTAAAGTATTTTCTTAAAATGATGCCATCTTCTACAAAAATATATCAGCCATTTATTATTTTGTCTGGGGATAATGTCACATACAAATGATGTTTCTTTTTTTCCCGCTGACCTTGAAAATAAAATCCCAGGAAGGACGTGGTGATACGTTTTTGTTACATAAACCTCACTGACACTTTATAAAAATAAAAAATCCTTAAAAGGGTGTTTTCCACGGTGTGAAAATTGTTATATTATTCACAATATAGCACAGGGCTCAGTAACTTTACATCAAGCGGAGGAGCCCATAATAAAACGTAGGGGCCTACTTCAGATTACTTTAAGCCAGAATATGTTAATGGGTGGCTGTACGGCATACACAACCGGCTGCTGCACAGTAGAATTCAGAGCTGACTGCGCGCCACTAGCCTATCCCAAACCAATCAGCAGAAGGAACTGTGAAACTACATGCATTTATAGCAGGTTTAGATGTGAAATCAAGAAGCATCAGTCACGGAGCTCCTTTGGCCCCACAGTCAAAGCTCTCCCAACCCATCAACACTCAATGTAAGTGCTGCACATTGAAGGGTTTCTGGAATTGGTAACAAGGTGTTCGTCTGTGTGTGTGGCATTGTATGTGTGGTGCCCTGCAGAAATGGTAACAGTGCTCGCTGAAGTTGGAGAGCGGAGCTCAAACCCCTGTACTATCTGTATATGGCTGTTACAATTTAGAGCATCCTTTCGGCTTTGTATACTGTTCATTAGGGCTGTCAAACTCACAGCTCCCCGCATGTTGATGCCTACATCTCAGAATTCTTTCAATGCAATCGATGGTCATTGAATCATGGGGGATGTAGTTCAGAAACATCAGGGGGCCAGAGTTTGATAGCCCTGCTGTACAGCCTTTCTCAGACTTAGGCCCCGTTCACACCTAGGCGGTTTACAGTGCATTTCTGCACGCTGTAAAACGCCCAAGCACGGAAATCCCATGATTTCCTATGGGGCCCGTTCACACCTGGGCGTTTTACAGCACGCAGGAACGCGCTGTAAAACGTCCTACGCCCAAAGAATTCCGTGAGCTTCTTTGGGGCGTATTGCAGCGCATTCACGCTGCAGTCTATGGCCGTGATCGCGCTGCAATGCGCGTAGGCATGTCTTTTACATTTGCGCAATACGTGCGTATTGTGCATGTCAAAAAACGCTTAGGTGTGAACCCAGTGACAGCACAGATCCATATTTATCAGTGAGGTTTATTTCTGTGGAGTAATGTGCAGTGTGTATGAGTGTATCACAGAGCTCTGCAGCAAAACTCATAGTAAGGCTAGGGTCAGACTAACGCATTTTTCGCGTTGTCCGTGAAAAAGTGCGTTCGAATGAATGGACGCATTTTTTCACGGAATACGCGATAGTGGTCATACGATGCGCATTTTCGTCCGTGATTTTGTACGGATCATCAATAAAACACTTTGTGTCTGAACGTTATGTTGGCCGGACATTAGCAGTGTCTGACATCTCCAAATCACGCACACACACCGCTAGCGGACGCAGCGCACTCTGTACGTCCGTACTAGCGGTTCTACGTTCTCGAAAAAATGCGTTCGTTTGCCACTTGCGTTGCGCGGCCGCACTTTTGTGTGGCCGTTCTTCGTATGCTGCCTGGCATTGGACGTCATTTGCTGCTAGCGCGGCCGTGATTTAGTGCTGCTAAACGCACGTTGATACTGCGTTAGTCTGACCCTAGCCTAATGTGCAGTGTGTACGAGAATGAGTTTTATTGCTGTGGAGCTGTGTAATATGATCGTACACACTGCACATTACAATACATTTTATTGTTGTGGAGCTCTGTGATATGCTCAAACTCCCAGTAATGTGACGTATATTATTGCTGTGGAGCTCTGTGATACACTCACACAGTGCACATTACTGTGAGTTTTATTGCTGTGGAGCCCTGCAATATACTCATACACACCGCACATTACTGTGAAAAAATATAGACCGATTTACAATTTTATTCCAGGGCCACTTTCTAGTCCGGTCCAGAACTGAACCTAATGTGAAATTTTGTTAATCCTTGTAACACTTCCATTATAAAAAGGCACAGTTTGATTATTATAAAAACACATGTGGAAAAATGCACCCTATAACTTAATAGAGCCATCAGAAACCTATGCTCGCAGGCCATTGATGTACTTAATAAGTACTACTTATGTGATGTAGCTGAACACAAATTGTGTATTTTACTGCCCTGTCATACATCAGATGTACGAAATTAAAATATACAAAGCTAGATGTGTCTGACCTTATTTTGTCATCTGTACAACATATAAAACCCTCTTCTAAGTGTGCTTCCCTTTTATTAAACCACAATACTTGCAGAATAAGGCTGGTGTCAGACGAGTGTTTTTACAAGCGGAAGGAACGTCCGTGAAGACGTTCCTTCCACTCTGACGCCCGTCCAGCCACCTCACTGAGCGCAGCTAGTGCGCTCAGCACTGCAAGGCTCTATCCTCCATTGGAGGATCGCGCTTCGTAGCCCCGTTGAACGCACATCATAGCAATTCGAGGGGAGGCTTTCTAAATGGATGCAGCACGCCTGCTGTTGCACCCTCAATTTGTGCACGCGCTACAGCGTGTGGCTGGCTCCGTCGCAGCATCACAACCCTGCAACGGACGCCGGGAGGCACGTCAGTACAGGTGCACACAGTGTGCTCGTCTGACACCAGCCTATGTGCGCCTGTACTAACGTGCCTCCCGGCGTTCGTCACAGTGTTGTGACGCTGCGACAAGGCTGGCCACATGCTGTTTCGCGTGCATGAATTGCACGCACGACAGCGGCCATGCTGCAAGCCTCCCTGTCAAAGCACTAGCTGCGCTCAGCGAGGTGGCCAGACGGGCGTCAAGAGTGGAAGGAATGACCACTCTCACGACGTTCCTTCCGCTCTTAAAAACACTCGTCTGACACCAACTGTGTCGTGACATGTAAATAGGAAAAATATGGGTAATTTTGACACAAAAATAAAATCGTTCTCTGTAAAGGCACATTTTCCTGGAGGGGGGGAAAAAAAACAAATCAATGATTTTCAACAGAAGGAAATACACTTATCCACACATTTACCAACAAACAAAAAGATATTGTATGTTTGGCAGATAGCAAAAATAAAACTGTTCTTTTCAATAAATAAAAATACATTTGCTAACGTGTGTCTTTACTCACCAATCCACAAACTGACAGTCACTGAACGCTAGCGAGAAATTTGAGGACAATACTGGGCAGTTTCACAGCCTTTGCCACCATGAAGTTTTGGGAGAGACAAGGAAAGTGAAAAGAAAAAAGTGAGACAAACAGATCTAAAACTAACAATCTGAGATATATATGTGTATATATATATATATGATATAAAATATGGGGGGGGGGGTTGCAGTCAAGCCCCTGCTGTGTTGGCTCATATTTTTTCTATCCCCCAGCATGATTCACTGTTTAGTGAATAAGCCCCATCTAAGTATTCTTTTTTGCTTTTTCTGTCTTAGACGTTTTGCAATGTTTGAGTTCACAGAGCTAGGTGCTGTCTTTAAAAAGTGATAATCTGGATACAGGCAGCAGACAGACAGGCAGGAAGAAATTGGGCTACTTTAAACCTGGTGTACACCTACCTGAGGACATGTGTCACCTCTCATTATTCACCCCTCAGGCTACCTCCACCACGCACTAAAGTTGCTTTGCTGGGGCTTGTTGTTGGTGTTGCCATTTGTACCCAAACACTGCCATTTCCAGCATCCCCCTCATTTCCTCCCTGTTGCTTCCTCTGCCTTTGCTGCAGTGACACCGGGCGGCCAGCAGAGGGAGTGCGCGTCTGCTCTACTAGCCCCTGGTCATAGGGAGCCGATCTATCCCAGGCCGGGTAGAAGTCACCAGGAACCTCAGCACGGCGGTCACTGGACAGGTTCGTGACCGAGACACTCATAGCGCCTCCATGTGTAACCACAGCCTGCAGAGCACACAGACAGCATTGGAGCTGGGTGGACATATAGCAAGTATAAGGCGCTCCATGCACTCAGCCTTGGCGACCAGCCCTGTCAATAGCTGCTTAGCTCCATCAAGGAGGGATAGCTATTCACTGTGGGGTGTATATCCGTCATTTCATTGCCCTGCGGGTAGCATTTCACCATGTTTATAACACGCGGTAGGGCGATGCATGAAGAATGCTGTCCTGCAGCATGCACAATTCATTCGCTGCATTTAAGAACTCAGAGATCCAAGGTAACGGATTCCCCTCCATGTGGCAGCAACACACCCCCAGCAGACTGCACACACTGTAGACTTATGTGCTGTAAACCATCCAAAATAATAATAATATGTATGGGCAGAGAGGAACCAGTGCGAGATAATGACCTCTAATGACTCTCTGCCTTTGCTGTGAATCCCCAGGCTTCTCAGCAGCCGCATGGAGTGCTGCCCAGACCAGGAAGTGACTCAGCCAATCAGGGATGCCTTTTTTGAGTGCAGCTCTTGAAATCACAGGCTAATAGGTGTGTATATCAACCCCAACTCTATAGATGGGCTGGTTTATGGACGTGAACTAGAAGTAGCTTTTGGGCACTTGCTGTAGATTGCCATAGCCTGTGCCCCTCTTATGGGGGGGGGGGGATGCCAGGTCAGCCATGTTTTCCTCGACACACGTTACTATTTCATGCAGAGGGAAGCACGGGGATAAGTGCTGCCCTGCAACATGTATAATTCATATGCTGCAAGTCACCTGGGAGCCCTTTAGGGTTACTTACCTACAGCGTATCGATTATACATGCTTTGGGATTTATTTTTCATGCACTGCCCATCCCTGTCCTGGTTGCAAATGTATGGACACATGCATCCTCCATTGACATTAGTGGATAAAGAAATCTGTAGAGCCAGCAGTTTTCTGTGGGGGTTTATCCACTACTAAAAGTCTGCAATCCAGGGAGGGAAAAATGATCCAACAGCAGGTGATGATTCATCGCTGAAATCTCTTCTGCTGTTGTCTTATTTTTTTAACTTTTATTTTCCCGCTATGTGGAAAGCTGATGGTGATAGTGTTTGCAGCAATGGTAAATTGTTGTAGTTGCTTGTTGACTGTAAATATGTCCATGTCCACTAGGGATGCCACCTTGCCTATCACCCAAACCCCGAACACTTTAGTGCCGTGTAGCATTTCTTAAAGGGTTATTCTCAAAGCACTGAAATCCTAGTGCTTCGTGGTTCGGCGATTCCATTATGCACTATTCACAGCAGGGTGGCTGTAGAGCGCCAAACAAGTGGTCGCCTGAAGGAAAAAAAATAAAAGGAACTCTCCTTTCTTCCGAATAGGTGTTTAAACCAATGAAAATGCGTGTAAATAATTAAAAAGGTCCTTTAACTGCGGACTACGTGTGGGGGATGTCCTCACGTGTCTTCATTGTGTGCAGAGGATGTCCCCCACATGTTCCTTGAAGTCAGACCCCACTTTTAAACCCCACCCAGCGCGATGTTGGTTTCAGGTGCACCCTGGCAGAGCCGGGAGATTTCCTGAATGGGGAGGTGGGTACTTTGGACCCCTCTATCTCACCATAGGTAAGGGGTAGAGAGTGAAGAGAGGCATCGCTGGAAAGGTCAGTATGACCATTCCAGTGATGCTCATCTTAACCCCTTACGTGACGGTACCGCAATCTGGCGACAGATCGCAGACTTTTGGTGGGGTTCACTGATGTCATCGTGCATGGATGCGATGATGTCAGTATGGGAATCCCCCTTAGCCGGGCAGGGGATTCCCTATGTAAGAGATGCGTGGGTCTTTGGACCCTCATATCTCCCAATTTGTGAAGACATGTGGGTCATGTTTAATATCATTGAAAAGACCATAGCATGTAACCAGATTACATGTAAAAATTAATTAAATTAATAAAAAAAACTTCTTTATTTATAATGCAACACTATTGCTCACTTTTCATTTATAACTCGCCTCATTTCCCACAATGAGAAATTTAGTTTCAGTTAAAATTCTCTCAGAAAAATAGAGAAACAGGTTCCCATTTCTATTTTTTTTTTTTTTTAACCAGAGTGCCCCATAGAATATATAACCACAAAGACTTTTATTTTTTACACGCTGTAAATGATTGAAATCTGAATGGGAATTCACATTTTTTTTACATTTTTGTTATAACATATATACATATTATTTGTTTGGGTCACATAATAAAACATGACTTTATTTATAAGAGCTTCCAAAGAACACGCAGAAGAGAAAATAGCTCAGTCAGTGAAAAAGGGGGACAAAACATTTTTTAGATACATAAATGAGAAAAGTAAAACAAGGATTAGTTAGATTAAAAACAAAGGAAGGAAGGTATGTAGAAGAGGATAAAAGTCTCGCTGACTGCCTCAATGAATATTTTTGTTCAGTCTTTGCAGAAGGAAAGGGACCTCAGTTAGGAGGAAACACTAAAGAGACATTTACATATGAGTTTACAGAGGAGGAGGTTCTACAGCAGCTGTCTAAAGTAAAGACAAATAAGTCAATGGGGCCTGATGGGATCCACCCTAAATTATTAAAAGAGCTCAGTGGTGTAATAGCAAGACCGTTAACAAGGATTGGTTAAATAAATCTGTTAACGGGAGTCGTCCCAGAAGACTGGAAATTAGCAAATGTTGTGCCCATTTACAAGAAGGGTAGTAGGGAGGAATCGGGGAACTATAGGCCAGTTAGTCTTACGTCAGTAGTGGGGGAATTAATGGAAACCATGTTAAAGGAAAGGATTGTTGAACATCTAAAAACACATAGATTACAAGATCAGAAACAACATGGGTTTACCTCAGGGAGATCATGCCAAACTAATCTTATTGATTTTTTTGATTGGGTAACAAAAATAATAGACACAGGTGGTGCAGTAGACATTGCTTATTTAGATTTCAGTAAGGCTTTTGATACTGTTCCGCATAGAAGGCTTATCAATAAATTGCAATCTTTGAGCTTGGATTCCAATATTGTTGAATGGATTAGGCAGTGGCTGAGTGACAGACAACAGAGGGTTGTGGTAAACGGAGTTTATTCGGCGCAAGGTCTTGTTACCAGTGGGGTACCTCAGGGATCAGTACTTGGACCCATTCTCTTTAATATTTTTATTAGTGATATTGCAGAAGGTATTAATGGTAAAGTATGTCTTTTTTGCTGATGACACAAAGATTTGCAACAGGGTGACGTTCCTGGAGGATCAGCCAAATGACAAATGATTTAGGTAAACTAAAAAAATGGTCGGAGCTGTGGCAATTGAGTTTTAATGTGGATAAGTGCAAGATAATGCACCTGGGACGTAAAAACCCAAGGGCTGAATATAGAATATTTGATACAGTCCTAACCTCAACATCTGATGGTTGGGATTTAGGGGTTATTATTTCAGAGGATCTAAGGGTAAGTAGTCAATGTAATAGAGCAGCAGGAAATGCTAGCAGAATGCTTGGTTGTGTAGGGAGAGGTATTAGCAGTAGGAAAAGGGAAGTGCTCATGCCACTGTACAGAGCACTGGTGAGACCTCACTTGGAGTACTGTGTGCAGTACTGGAGACCGTATCTCCAGAAGGATATAGACATCTTAGAGAGAGTTCAGAGAAGGGCTACTAAAATGGTGTACGGCTTGAAGGAGAAAAGTTACCAGGAAAGGCTTAATGATCTTAACATGTACAGCTTGGAAAAAAGACGAGACAGAGGAGATATGATAGAAACATTTAAATACGTAAAGGGAATCCACAAGTTAGAGGGAGTATATTTAAAAGGAAACAAAGTAGCAAAACAAAAGGACATAGTCTTAGATTAGAGGGGCAAAGGTTTAAAAGTAACATCAGGAAGCATTATTTTACTGAGAGGGTGGTGGATACATGGAACAGTCTTCCAGTAGAAGTGGTAGAGGCCAAAACAGTAATTGAATTTAAGCAGACATGGGATAGGCATAAGGCTATCCTAAACAAAAGATAAATCCAGGTAAAGTATCCATGTAATTGGGCAGACTAGATGGGCCTTATCTGCTGACATTTTCTATGTTTCAATGTTTCTATGACTTCAAATTGTGTTTAAACATGATGAGCATAAAGCAGTCAAAATGAGCTCAGCAGTGAAGGGGTTAAAAAAGAATAAAAAGGCCTGTTATAGAATTAGAAAAAAATCTGGATGCAAATATTTCGGCTAAAATTTTAAAAAAGATCTTCAAAAAATAAATTAATAAAAACACTTGCTGAAAATTAAATGAATGGCCAAGCTACACTATACAACCCCAGCCTACCTACACCGTTTAATAAAATAAAAACAATAATATTGTTTTACATTGAATCCTATGGGATTTGCCTGTGTAAATCTCTCGAACTGAATCACCGAAAATCTGGGTATTTCAGTGGAGTTCGGCGTTCTTTGGATAGATTAACCATTACTTCTTTATGGGCCAATTTCACTGCCATTTTTCGCTGTCAATATACCAGTATTTGGCAAATTGACAGTTTAGTGAATAGACAGACTGCCACACAATTGCAACGTACGGTGAAATTCACTGGTCGGTGGCAAATTTGTCACTTACTGAATAACCCCTTTAATGTAGCCTATATACACATTGCATATGAAGAATAGCTGAGGTGTGTAACTATACAGCCCCCCCAGCCTACCAACACCAACTATACAACCCCCCAGCCTACCTACACCAACTATACAACCCCCCAGCCTACCTACACCAACTATACAACCCCCCAGCCTACCTAGACCAACGATACAACCCCCAGCCTACCTACACCAACGATACAACCCCCCAGCCTACCTACACCAACGATACAACCCCCCAGCCTACCTACACCAACGATACAACCCCCAGCCTACCTACACCAACGATACAACCCCCCAGCCTACCTACACCAACTATACAACCCCCCAGCCTACCTACACCAACTATACAACCCCCCAGCCTACCTACACCAACTATACAACCCCCCAGCCTACCTACACCAACTATACAACCCCCAGCCTACCTACACAACTATACAACCCCCAGCCTACCTACACCAACTATACAACCCCCAGCCTACCTACACCAACTATACAACCCCCAGCCTACCTACACCAACTATACAACCCCCAGCCTACCTACACCAACTATACAACCCCCAGCAAACCTACACCAACTATACAACCCCCCCAGCAAACCTACACCAACTATACAACCCCCCAGCCTACCTACACCAACTATACAACCCCCCAGCCTACCTACACCAACTATACACCCCCCAGCCTACCTACACCAACTATACAACCCCCAGCCTACCTACACCAACTATACAACCCCCAGCCTACCTACACCAACTATACACCCCCCAAGCCTACCTACACCAACTATACAACCCCCCAGCCTACCTACACCAACTATACAACCCCCAGCCTACCTACACCAACTATACAACCCCCAGCCTACCTACACCAACTATACAACCCCCCAGCCTACCTACACCAACTATACAACCCCCAGCCTACCTACACCAACTATACAACCCCCAAGCCTACCTACACCAACTATACAACCCCCCAGCCTACCTACACCAACTATACAACCCCCAGCCTACCTACACCAACTATACAACCCCCCAGCCTACCTACACCAACTATACACCCCCCAGCCTACCTACACCAACTATACAACCCCCCAGCCTACCTACACCAACTATACAACCCCCCAGCCTACCTACACCAACTATACAACCCCCCAGCCTACCTACACCAACTATACAACCCCCCTGCCTACCTACACCAACTATACAACCCCCCAGCCTACCTACACCAACTATACAACCCCCAGCCTACCTACACCAACTATACAACCCCTCAGCCTACCTACACCAACTATACAACCCCTCAGCCTACCTACACCAACTATACAACCCCCAGCCTACCTACACCAACTATACAACCCCCAAGCCTACCTACACCAACTATACAACCCCCCAGCCTACCTACACCAACTATACAACCCCCAGCCTACCTACACCAACTATACAACCCCCCAGCCTACCTACACCAACTGCATAGCCTCCCCCAGCCTATATGTCTGGTGCTGGGAGAGATTATGCAGATCCTGGGCTGTTTTCCATACAAGGGGCTGCTGCTCCCATTAATGGCTCACTGGAGATCAATGTGTACACTAGTGGCCGCATGAATGGGGGGGGGGTGAACGTGAAGCTTCTTTCTGGCTGTGCAGAGGAGCTGCTCCTTTCATGAGGCAGGAAAGGGAGCTGCAGCTCAGGCTGGGGACGTGCAGACAGAGCTCACAGTCTGTATCATGTGTCCCAGGTGGCATACGGTCTGAAACCAGAACACGTGACTCAAAATCCAGACTGTACGGTTGAAAACCGGACGGGTGGTAACCCTAACCTCCACAGACTTTGTGATAAGCTGAGCAAGTCGGGAGCACATATACAAAGTCAATGAATGCGGAGGTCCTTTTTCCATTTCTAGGTCCAAGTTAAATGTAAGGGGCTCTTGAGATGCAGTTGAACTTTCCCTAAATCATTTTTGCATATGAAAACAATCATTTTCTTAATTTCCATCCATTCTTTATTTCCTATAGTCAGTGAGTTATTCCTATTTAAAAGAAGAGTCCATGGCTTCTCTGTCCTGCTCTAAAAGCACATGACTCACATAGCATGACATGACTTGTCTTCTAAACCTTTTCCGCCGCAGGGCATACCATGCCGTCCCTGCGTCGGGTGGGCATTGAAGCCGCGTGACGTACTAGTACGCCTATGACTGGTACACTTTAAAATGGAAAACTATTTATGCAACCTAAACAATTCTTATGCTGTGAACACATGATAAAGTTCAGTGCTTAAATACAATTTTTGTGCATTATAATGTGAACCATACCTACAAAGGTGTCCCAGGATTAGCACCTCAGAGTAAAAAAAACCACCAATGGCAAGTCAGGACTTTGAAATTGGGATTTTGATTTCAGTTCATGTCACCTATTATTGAATAAAACCTCAGGTCACAATTGCCATAAGGAAGTAAAGACATGATTTGACAATGGGATTCATTCTCAAAAACAGGGATCCACAACCTTGGCCCTCCAGATACATAACTACATCTCCATTAATGCTCAGCCACTTATTATCTTTGTGGAGACTCATGGGAAGTGTAGTTCCAAAACATCCGGAGGGATTGTTGTTCCATTGTCTAAACCAGAGGCGCGGTCAGTTCCTCGGCAGCTGCTAGATTTCTCCATTGCAGCGGTTCAGTTTGCTGCAGCAGTCTCACTGAACGCTTTGGCTGTGAATATGAAAGCGAAAGGGCAGAGGATTGCTTAGTGAAAGGTGAGTGTTTCTGCAAAATCCACTTTGGTCCATTTAATTACCATGTTCCAAAAAATATTTGGTGTTTTGATCCACCAAAACTTTACTGAACATTTCCTTATTGGATTATTTGCTGCGTGGAAGTGGCCATCTTTCCCACGTCACACTCAGCTAACCACGCAGCACCTCTCGACTTGGCTGCAAGTGCTAAATTAGCAGTGCTGAGCTGCATCACAGTGTTCAGTGGCAAGTTCTTAACTTAGCACTTGCAGCGACTGTGCAACTGAACGCGCCTCAGAGGTCAGCAACCTTGGAACGACCTTTGAGGCTTGACTAAACTATTGAGTGGTTGAGCATCATGGGAGATGTAGTATCAAAACATCTGAAGGGCCACAGCTGCCGATCCTGCTCTAAACAGAGCATTTTGATGAATTGTGGAACCTCAAACAGAAGCTGGTGAGGGGTATTTTGATGAGCGGAGTGTTTTCTTTGAATACCACGGTAAATTTAATAATAAACCTCAAAAGGGATAGAAACTGTAAGTAAAATAACCTATGTATTAGTAAGTAACGTGAGACAATCAGTGGCTTCTTCTTGTTTTGGACACATAAAATAATTCATTCTTTCTGGTTGCCATTTCTTGAGGGATTATTTTTATTAATATCCCTGAATATTATGTATTTATAGTGTAATTTAATGGCAAATTAGAGCTGTTCCTCACAAGTTCTGTCCTCAGGACACGGGTTTAACAGATGTTCTAGCAGCTGAAGTGGAGTTACTAATGTTTATGTTTTCACTTAGTCATCAAATCGAGGCAAAATGTGAAGGGTATTATAGATGTGTGTGTGCTCTGAAAGGCCATATGATGAAAAGATTAAATCTGTAGCAATGTTTGCCATGCACTTTGCTCCCATGTGAGCCAGCCCCCTTCTCTCTATATCAGATCTACAGGTTCCAATACGCTGCTATGCTTCGCCTGCCTGTGCTGCGGAGGTTCCTTTCTATTTCGTCCACGCTCAAAGGATCCTGCAGGATGCAGAGTTTAGGAGCACAGCAAACCACCAAGAAGCTTCAAGGGAAAGTGGCTGTGGTCACTGCCTCTACAGAAGGGTAACTCTGCTTATACACTTCTTATTTAACCTCTGTATGGTAATCTGCTGTGCCGGCAATGTCCTGTCAATATGTAATCATTCATACCATTAGAGATAAAGTATGATTAATACCAAAATGCTTTGCCATGTGGAAACAACATTAGTGTTTCCACCCGTTATGTTTATACAATTTCATCGTTAATGTTCACAAAATCTTGTCATATATTTGTAAAGACATACACAAAACTCCTCTGGGTTTAACAGTAATAACTGCAATGTTTAAAGTGATGCGTCAGCAACAGGTCTGCCTTCCCAATGTTATGTCACATTGATCATAAAGATCCATATGATTTATTCTATGGCTGTGTGAGGATTCTATAATATTTCCAACTGTAATATTATCTGTAGTCTAAGATTAGGATCTCTGCCTTGAATCCAGCGCCAGATGTCACCACATGGTACAAGTCTGTGGACATTGTATTGTGTGCAGCGTTGGCCCTCCGAAGTGACACTGACATGCTCCCTCCGCGAAACAGAGGTGGCGGCCGGCTGCAGGAGGCCACCTGTCACTGCTCATGAGACAAAGGTGTATAGAGGCAACACAAGTGCTGGGGTGCTATTGCAATCTGTTTGGCTGTCACAATGTACAGAGAGAATTTAAATTCCTTTCATATTAGCTAAAGATGTGTGACCATAATGAAGTCACTAGGAATCTTTTGAAGGCGAAAATAACAAATTTCAATATTTTAAAGAAGGGGTGTGAGGACGTGGTTTAGTATTATATAGAGAGACACAATAAGGGGCTGTTCATCAAGTTGCTCTATTGCAGTGGTTCCCAACCGCAGTCCTCCGATACCCCCAACAGGTCAGGTTTGTTAGATGTGAAGCACAGCTCAGGTGATATGATTTGCTGCTCAGTGATTGCAGGATTCAGTCTGTATTTACTCAAGGTAATCCTTAAAACCTGGCTTGTTAAGGGTACTTGAGGACCGCGGTTGGGAACCACTTCTCTATTGCAGTGCTGTCATACACCGGCATTTCATGAAAATAAAATCCAGAGGCTGACAGAGGAGGCTGCACTGTGAAGCTTCTCTTGATGGGCATGTGAAACTCTGCTGGGTATGATGTGATGTGATGGGCATGTGAAACTCTGCTGGGTATGATGTGATGTGATGGGCAAGTGAAACTCTGCTGGGCATGATGTGATGGGAATGTGAAACTCTGCTGGGCATGATGTGATAGGCATGTGAAACTGCTGGGCATGATGTGATGGGAAATGAAACTCTGCTGGGCGTGATGTTATGTGATGGGCATGTGAAACTCTGCTGGGCATGATGTGATGGGAAGTGAAACTCTGCTGGGCGTGATGTTATGTGATGGGCATGTGAAACTGCTGGGCATGATGTGATGGGAAGTGAAACTGCTGGGCATGATGTGATGGGAAGTGAAACTCTGCTGGGCATGATGTGATGGGAAGTGAAACTCTGCTGGGCATGATGTGATGGGCATTCGAAACTCTGCTGGGCATGATGTGATGGGAAGTGAAACTCTGCTGGGCATGATGTGATAGGCATGTGAAACTGCTGGGCATGATGTGATGGGAAATGAAACTCTGCTGGGCGTGATGTTATGTGATGGGCATGTGAAACTCTGCTGGGCATGATGTGATGGGAAGTGAAACTCTGCTGGGCGTGATGTTATGTGATGGGCATGTGAAACTGCTGGGCATGATGTGATGGGAAGTGAAACTGCTGGGCATGATGTGATGGGAAGTGAAACTCTGCTGGGCATGATGTGATGGGAAGTGAAACTCTGCTGGGCATGATGTGATGGGCATTCGAAACTCTGCTGGGCATGATGTGATGGGAAGTGAAACTGCTGGGCATGATGTGATGGGAAGTGAAACTCTGCTGGGCATGATGTGATGGGAAGTGAAACTCTGCTGGGCATGATGTGATGGGCATTCGAAACTCTGCTGGGCATGATGTGATGGGCATTCGAAACTCTGCTGGGCATGATGTGATGGGAAGTGAAACTCTGCTGGGCGTGATGTGATGGGAAGTGAAACTCTGCTGGGCATGTGAAACTCTGCTGGGCATGATGTGATGGGAAGTGAAACTCTGCTGGGCGTGATGTTATGTGATGGGCATGTGAAACTGCTGGGCATGATGTGATGGGAAGTGAAACTCTGCTGGGCATGATGTGATGGGCATGTGAAACTCTGCTGGGCGTGATGTTATGTGATGGGCATGTGAAACTGCTGGGCATGATGTGATGGGAAGTGAAACTCTGCTGGGCGTGATGTTATGTGATGGGCATGTGAAACTGCTGGGCATGATGTGATGGGAAGTGAAACTCTGCTGGGCATGATGTGATGGGCATGTGAAACTCTGCTGGGCATGATGTGATGGGAAGTGAAACTCTGCTGGGCATGATGTGATGGGCATGTGAAACTGCTGGGCATGATGTGATGGGAAGTGAAACTCTGCTGGGCATGATGTGATGGGCATGTGAAACTCTGCTGGGCGTAATGTGATGGGAAGTGAAATTCTGCTGGGCATGATGTGATGGGCATGTGAAACTCTGCTGGGCATGATGTGATGGGAAGTGAAACTCTGCTGGGCATGATGTGATGGGCATGTGAAACTCTGCTGGGCGTGATGTGATGGGAAGTGAAACTCTGCTGGGCATGATGTGGTGTGATGGGCATGTGAAACTCTGCTGGGCATGATGTGATGGGCATGTGAAACTCTGCTGGGCATGATGTGATGGGCATGTGAAACTCTGCTGGGCATGATGTGATGGGAAGTGAAACTCTGCTGGGCGTGATGTTATGTGATGGGCATGTGAAACTCTGCTGGGCATGATGTGGTGTGATGGGCATGTGAAACTCTGCTGGGCATGATGTGATGGGAAGTGAAACTCTGCTGGGCGTGATGTTATGTGATGGGCATGTGAAACTGCTGGGCATGATGTGATGGGAAGTGAAACTCTGCTGGGCATGATGTGATGGGAAGTGAAACTCTGGGCATGTGAAACTCTGCTGGGCATGATGTGATGGGAAGTGAAACTCTGCTGGGCATGATGTGATGGGCATGTGAAACTCTGCTGGGCATGATGTGATGGGCATGTGAAACTGCTGGGCATGATGTGATGGGAAGTGAAACTCTGCTGGGCATGATGTGATGGGGAGTGAAACTCTGCTGGGCATGATGTGATGGGCATGTGAAACTCTGCTGGGCATGATGTGATGGGCATGTGAAACTCTGCTGGGCGTGATGTGATGGGAAGTGAAACTCTGCTGGGCATGATGTGGTGTGATGGGCATGTGAAACTCTGCTGGGCATGATGTGATAGGCATGTGAAACTCTGCTGGGCATGATGTGATGGGCATGTGAAACTCTGCTGGGCATGATGTGATGGGCATGTGAAACTCTGCTGGGCATGATGTGATGGGAAGTGAAACTCTGCTGGGCGTGATGTTATGTGATGGGCATGTGAAACTGCTGGGCATGATGTGATGGGAAGTGAAACTCTGCTGGGCATGATGTGATGGGCATGTGAAACTCTGGGCATGATGTGATAGGCATGTGAAACTCTGCTGGGCATGATGTGATGGGCATGTGAAACTCTGCTGGGCATGATGTGATGGGAAGTGAAACTCTGCTGGGCATGTGAAACTCTGCTGGGCATGATGTGATGGGAAGTGAAACTCTGCTGGGCATGATGTGATGGGAAGTGAAACTCTGCTGGGCGTGATGTGCTGGGCATGTGAAACCCTGCTGGGTATGTCAGATTCTGGGCTCTGCTGGGTATGTCAGATTCTGGGGTCTGTCTGGGTACATAAAATTCTGTGAGATTAATTTCCTATTAGCAGTACAACTATGACTATAAAAATTAAAATCTAACACTATGCAGCGCTGTTGTTCACTGGCGCCCGGTTGTCTGATTTTACTAGCTCAGTTATACACTTATACACACCTCACATTACTGTATCACAGAGCTCCACAGCAATAAAATTCTAATGTACGGTGTGTATGAGTGTTTGAACTTTATTGCTGTGGCGCACTGTGATACGCTCATACACGCTGTGTGTTTTTTGGGGGGGGCAGCATTTCATCCTTAATAAATAAGTACACACAGAGATATTGTGTTTTTACAGTATGCGTAGGATGTGTAATTGTAAAAAAAAATTGTAAAATATAATGATTTAGTTGATTTTAGTTTTAGGTGTTGATTTTAGTTTTGGATGTTGGAGTGGAGAGTAAAATATCAAGGGGGGGCCCAAGAAAATATTCGCCCAGGACCCAGTCAATATTAAAGACAGCCCTGATTGCAATGCAGCTCAGTCAATACCTCGCAATGCATTTGCTTGCTTAGACATTTGTGCACTTAGCAGTAAAGTGGACCTCACTGTGAGGTGCTTCTTAACCTTGTACAGCCAAATTTCCTTGATGCCAAGGTAGAAATCACAACAAAGGCAAGGCACTCAGGCATAGATCCAAATGCAAACCTTCATTCAGAGCACATGTCATACAATGTTTTGGCTTAAACTAGAGCCATTCTCAAGTGTCCTCTATCAATGAACACAAATACAGGCATACATCAGTTAGATTTCAAATTGGCTTTAAAAATAAAAATCATAATGAAAGCCTTAAAGCAAATACTAGTCCAGTAGATTCCTGCTCAGGCATGAAAAGCATGGCCGCATGAACAACCAGCAAAGTCAAAGCTTCTGCCCCTTCTTAATTAATTAAATTGTTTGCAAAGTATTTTACCAGGAATGATACTTGAAAACGAGAGAAATCTCAATGTATGTCCTGGGATGTCATAAGAGAATACTCCTAAAATCTAAGGTTGATATACAGCCCATGTTGGGATTGGCATGGGATAGCGCAATAACATAAATCATGTACGGATGGCAGAACACTGCCCAGTGACCTCCCAGGTGAGAAAATAATAAGAGAGCCAGCAAGCATTGACCGGAACACATACAATAACAAAATGATATTGAAAACCCTAAAAACATGAAGTTACAGCCACAAACTAAAGAATTACCCGATATCAAAGAAACCCACAGTCACGTAATGTAGAAAACCTACAGATAATATATATTGGCTATATTCCCGACTAAGGTCAATGTATTCTACGCATGCCCTTTTTTTTTTTTCTTAATTTTATCCCACGTGGAAGTTATTCTGTATCCCATTACCTCTACCCCCCCCCCTCCTCATATGTGCACATATCCATATATGTTACATTGTTTTTTGCTTTTAGACTTGGCATATAAAACCTTAAAGGAACAATCTACTAATCCTGACCACTATATCTTTTTAAAGAGGCCAGGATGTGTAAAGTCTTCCCTCACTCCGTTGCAGCCCCCCCAACTGGCAAAAATATTAGAAGTGGAGGAAATCCCTCCGCCCAACCAGCGTCACCACCATCCAGAATTTATAATTTCCCCACTGCCGGTCACTAGCGACGTCCGCATGTAGTGAGCGTGCCAACCTCACCCTCGATAGCGGTCTCAAGGAGGGCCGAGTTTGCTTACACCTGGTCTATAGTGTTGCTAAGTATTCAACCGCTCGGGGTAAGATTACACAAAGGTTTTAATACATCCCTATCTCAGGTTTTAATTAAATTTGGGAAGACTGTAGACGACTTCATGTGACTTACATATGTAAAATTTTAGTCTTCGGTAATACACAATATTCATACAGCTAAGTTACAAACATGATAAAATATAAAGTTTTTGCTTACAGAATAAATAACTATAACCTCTGATTGTGTTAGAACATTCATGTTGGACTTGTTTTCAAGCAAAGGGAACATCGTTATCATAAAAATTGTTTATCAAAATACTGAATTTTTCAACTCAAGCAGGGTTATTCAGAGAAGGGTGAAACTCTGGAGAACATTTGGAGATGTGAAAATTCTAGGTCAAAATAGCCGATTTTGGAAATTGAGATAAATGGGAGAATTTTTCTGGTTCGGCTATTCTGACGTAGAATTTTCACTTCTCCAAAAGTTCTCCTGAGTTTCACCTTTCTCTGAATAACCCTAAAGGTCTCAAGATGTGATCTTTCACCCTGAATATCGATGGGGAAAAAAAACAATGTATCTTTCTTTTAAATTTTTACTCTTTCCTAAATTGAGGTCTTCGGATGTGTTTTTTCCAATCGAGCATCAGCAGAGCTGGCAGCTTTAGTGGTCGTCTGTGGAACCTGTCGGCTCTGATCTGCTGATGCCTGGACTGAGTGTCCGTCAATTAACAAATCCAGAATCCTCAATTTTTTTCAAGGATAAAATCATACTCGACCAAGTATATCGCCCAGCCCTATCGTATGGGTATGTAGTAGTTTAAATGGACACTCTACACATCCTGACCAGTTTTACCTTTTGTAAAGTAACATGTGTAAAGTTACCCCCTCCCTACTCCCCCCCCCCCCTTTCCAGTGCTGATCATATGCTGAAATCACTCATTAAAGTGGAAGAGTTTCCTCCACCCACACCAGTGTCACCAGCAGCGGGGATTTTGAATTTCCCAGCTGCCGGTCACCAGCTCAGTCACTGCTGACATCCGCATGCAGAAAACGTGCTGACTTCATGCTCTCTGAGTGCCGGCAATAGTGAGCGGTCTCAGTTAGCCGATGGATTGGGTCTGCGCTGCTCTGATCCACTGGTTTGTGCAAGCGCTGAGGTACTTGCGATGGAAGCTGCAGGAACTTATGGTTTTCAGAAGCCCTGATCTGACTGGGAGCAGCAGCGTGTCGAGGAAGAAAAGGTAAGTAAATCAACTAAAAAAAAATAAACTAACTCTGGCCCTCCAGATATTTATTGCCTACAGTTCCCAGAATACTTTGAATGGGATAAATGGCCAGAGAATCTAGGGAGGTGTATAGTTCTGAAACATCTGGGCGTCGGAGTTTGAGATCCCTTTTCTAAGGTAAAAAGAGAGGCAGGAGGGTCAGGGATGTTTAAAGGGATATTCTATACACCCTTGCCACTTTATCATTTTAATGTGGCTAGGGTGTGTGAAGTATCCGCCCCCCCTCCCAGGTCCCCCGAATTCTTTAAAATGCGGCATGAAGAGGAGGAGCTACGCGTGACGAGGGAGAAAAAGGTAAGTTTAAAAAAATTGGAAACGGGAAAAAAAAACTCCAAAATAATTGGACAGAGACAGCCAGCAGCCTGTGCCAAATTATTTAAGGGGTAAAAAAGGATAATAAGATTATTCTTTTAACATTTTACTTCTAGTTTTCTCTCCTCACTCACCTCTAAGTTTTTACCCTACAGCAGGGGTGGGCAAACATTTTCTACGGAGGGCCACATTGAAAACGTTATTGTTATCGGGGGCCGCATATAAACAATATTGCATTCTTATGATTCCTGGCTGTTAAAGTCATTATCACACCCCCCTCCCAATGAGAAAGAGTGTGCAGAGAATCAGTTGCTAGGGCTCAATTTTCAAGAGAAAACACCTCACCAAACAATGCCATTTTATTTAATTCTTTGCTTAACATTGGTCAAAAAGTAGAATTTTTTTCTTAAGAATATTAATAACAATATAGCAAATTGTCCTGGTCCTTTTTGGACTTTTTCCTGGTCATTTATTATGGGTATATATTGCCCCAGCTCATATGGGTATATATTGCCCCAGCTCATATGGGTATATATTGTCCCCCAGCTCATATGGGTATATATTGTCCCCCAGCTCATATGGGTATATATTGTCCCCCAGCTCATATGGGTATATATTGTCCCCCAGCTCATATGGTTATATATTGTCCCCCAGCTCATATGGTTATATATTGTCCCCCAGCTCATATGGTTATATATTGTCACCCAGCTCACATGGGTATATATTGTCCCCCAGCTCACATGGGTATATAGTGCCCCCCAGCTCACATGGGTATGTATTGACCCCCAGCTCACATGGGTATGTATTGACCCAGCTCATATGGATATATACTGCCCCCAGCTCATATGGGTATATATTGGCTCCAGCTCTCACCTCCTCTGTGGCCCCAGGCTCCGCGTCCGCCGGCGTTCTTCTACTCCCGAGGCGAGCGGCTGCTGACATGCAGTCGGGGATGGGAAGCACCTGACCAGCCGTGTTCTCGCGAGATCGCGCGCTGGTCAGGTGGTTCCCATCCCAGGCGAGTGGCCAAGCTGCATGTCAGCAGCCGCTCGCCTTGGGAGTAGAAGAACGCCGCTGGTTGGCGGGCCGCAAAAAACTCGGTGGCGGGCCGCATGTGGCCCGCGGGCCGTAGTTTGCCCACCCCTGCCCTAGAGTGTTCCTTTAAAAAAAAAAAAGATTTTTAAGTGTTTCTGAAGTCATTTCACTCAATGCACTTCCCGTCCTTTCCATTTTATGATACAGTGATTGTTCCATGATACTTTATCACAGCTTTTGATCTTGTTCTGTACTTATTCCATCCTAACTGCATACGGTATTATTCACACATTCTGCTCTTTTGCTCAGGATTGGTCTGGCAATAGTCCGGAGACTTGCTCAGGATGGGGCCAGGGTCTTGCTGAGTAGCCGTAGGAAACAAAACGTGGAGAGAGCAGTTCAGGAGCTCCAGCAGGAAGGATTGGACGTGGAGGGAACAGTGTGCCACGTCGGGAAAAAGGAGGATCGAGAGAAGCTGGTGGATTTGGTGAGAACTTAATGCTTATGGGAGAAGGTTGGAATAATGGAGACATACTGTTGAATATCATAAGGTATTCAGAAGAAGACTTGTGAGGGGTTAGGCTATGATAATGATAGAGGGTAACATGGACACCCAGTGTGACCAATCCGTAGACGTTTAAGAATATTGAGAAAAAAAGATACATTTCTAATGTATGAACAGGTGCTTATTTTGTAGGTACTGATTATAAAATCCTAATTCATATAAGTACTTGGATTCAAGTTTATATCCATGGTCTTAAATTAGTATATTACTGAGCTCCACCTTTTTGTGTATCCGTGTACCTCATCTCGTAAATGAGTTACTATCTCTCATCTTTATATAATCAGAAACTGGTTCCTCGGTCATTGAACAAAGCTATTACGACTGTAAACGCATAACAGGAGTCAATGTTCATGCTAAGAAACAGCACAGGGTTTTTTACAACACTGAAAATTACTGAAACTTGCACATTATATGTCAAATATATGAATTTAAAGAATTCTCTTTATCTATGTTGGCCTAATTTCCAATTCTATTGTATTTCTCCATAAATTCCCTGTTTAATAAGTAATCCAGGGTTGTTGTATAGTAACTAGAAGCACTTTAGAATGATGCATACATACCAAATGAATGTTTTGACATTGTAACCAAGGATACTGATTTTTAATTATTTGTAAAGCACCAGCATATTCATTAGCACTGTACAATGGGTACGACAAAAGAACACTCTACTCATCCTGACCACTTTATTTATTAAAGGGACACTATCCCTTAAATAAGCTGTAACTAGTTTACTTGGGCATTACAAATAAAACCACATTATAAAACACATGCTGCCGTTTTTTTTTTCTTTAACGTAATTGCATGTAAAAAGGAAAAATAAAGTAAGGTTTTGTTGTGTTCTTAATTCTTATCACTTTGTTTATTTTTCCCATGGTGCAACATTTACCTAAAGATTTGCTTTGTGGCTCTTTGACAGTTAATGAGGTGGAGGAGGGAATGTTAAATAAGGCTGCAAGAGGTCTCTAGGATAACTGAAATGAGAGATGGCAGCTGAAAGAGATATAACAGGGAGCATAAAAGACTTCTAATCTTCCCCCGGTGCTGTCCTTTGAATACATCCCACACCATACAGTGATCAACCCATAGACTTCATTATATGGCCAATGCCACACAGTTAGGATCAAGCAAGGTAAAGATACTGGGTGGGGGGGGGCAGTTTAAAACACAATAGATCAAACATTGGATGCACCCAGTGACACATATAGAGAGGTGAACATTTTTTGAGTAAAATCTACAAAATACATATACAATAACCAAAGCAAGCTCACAATCAGAAAGCAGCACATGTCACATTTTCCAAAAGTAATTGGAACGATTAAAGTTATGCTGTCCTGTTAAGGCACCTGGGTGGTACCGGGGTGTCTGAGCCCAGTATGCAGGGAAACTAGTCTTATCAGGTTGGAGTGAGAAGGGTGGGTAAGCAGAGGCTGACCAGACTGGATATCGCTGGGTGATGGGACAGGTAGTTGTTGTTGCTGGGATCAGAGGGTATGGTGGGTGAACAGGAGCAGGTATCCGGATTTGGGTACAATGTAAGCTGGGTTATCAGGAGCAGGTATTGTGTAGGGTCAGAGCAGCAGAGTGTTGCACTTCTCTGTCTGAAGGTTTAAGCTACAATAATGGAGCAATGAGAGGAGGGGGTTATGGTCGTTTATTCAGGTCTCGGTCAGGTGTATATCAGGTGTTTTAACTGTGCTGGTTCTGAGATGAGAGCAGCACTCTTCAGGTATACGCTCAGGTGCAGGCACGGATCCTGACATATACAGTTTGTTTTAAGGCTTGAGTGACAAATGTTGAAGCATAACAAATATTTGAGTAACTGGATTCAGATGGTGTTAGCTTGCAAACATGAGTTGCTTGTCAAAGTCATGCAGTATGTGTTTCATGTGCAGAAATCCCAATAACTCCATATCAGTGTGTTGAAAAATGAAGATCAGAGCAGGAACTGAGACAATTCCTGATCATGAATACATCCGCCAACAAGGCCACGTAGATACTCGAGTATAGTGCGACCCGACTATAACGCGATAGATAGAGATTTATTATGGAAATGAGAGAATACTCAAGACTCGAATATAACGCGAGGAACAAAATTTTACCTTACCGGTAAATAATTAAAATTCTCTTAACACAGTCAAGCTCCCCCTCAGGCCAGGGTGCTCTGCTCTAGAATGATTGCAGTTGTTACTAAGTATGAAGCCGCTGGCTACCCGTCTTCTTTACTAGCGATTAGATGGCCGGCGGAGGCGAGCGAGGTGAATGACTGGCTTAAACCGAGCTTGCCCTCTGGCCGTGATGGATTCCACCTCTCCCGAATCCGTGAGTTCCTGAAATGTTTGCAAGCATCAGGGAGCCCTCATTCACTTCATCGAGACTACCGGAACTCCCGGGAGACTTGGGATCCAGATCAAGGCAAGTTTTGTGGGGTGTTTTTTTTTTTTTTTTTTTTTACACACGCGATGCAGGTGTCTTGAATATAACGCGACCCCTCCAATTTTAAGGTAAATCTAGTGGTATTCTCGAGTATCTACAGGTACTACAATTTTATGTATATCAAGATAAACCCCAACGATGTTACAGTATTTATATAGCACCGACAAATTCCGCAGCGCTTTACGATGGGGAAGTACAGACATGAGACATAAATAGTGATACATGGGGGGACAGACAACCCTGCAACAGCACAACAGAAAATTCCAAGCAGCGACCAGAAGCTTCTCCTGCAGCTATTTGGATTTCCCTTTTGTGAAACGGTGCTCTTTGAATAACCCCCAAAACGTGACAGCGCTTGCAATCTTGCTGACTTTAAGCATGATGCTTCTTGGCCAGCAGCTGACTACCTTTCATACAGCAGCTGAGGGACTGTAATGTAAAAGAGACTACATACCTTTAATACAGAGAGGGAGAGGAATATATTCTGTAGTAATGATGTGGAATGAAATGATTTTCTAAGTGATGGATGCAGAACTGCATCAATAGCATTTGATCTGAGCGGAGGGCAAAGCTTTTTATCGTGCCTCAATTTGGACGGGAAATATGAAGTGTCCAATAATGAGCAGCCATGGGGATTACCCCTTGGCTGTATGTGTATGGAAGAAACGGAGGGGGCCAAGAGTTCACTCAGCTCTTAGCTTAGGGAACTTACCTCTTGAGCATGAGTGAAGAAAAAGGGACAGGGTCAAAAGTTCACGCGGCCATTGCCCTTCTAGCACTTTCTGCAAGGTTTTCACTGGCAGTGTGGCAGGGCAGCGTGAGCCGAGCAGCCAGCTTGCGACTTGTAAGCTTGGCATCTGACTGGACGCCAACCTTAAAGCAGTGCCTCGCGCTAGGCAATTTGCGGGCTTTTATTTTAAGAGTATAAAGCCGGCGGTCCGTGAGGTAAATTCACAGACCGCCGAAAGAATATAACAGGAGAGCCTTGCAGCGTCCCTTCCTCCTCCCTAAATTGTTATGTTTATTGTTGTCTAAATGGCATATGTCTGGTGATTAATAAAGTTGGAAAAAAGAGTGTTATATATCAATTAAAGGAATAATTTTGCCTGCTTTAATTAATGGGGGCAAAAAAAAAGTATTGCTGAGAAGTGTATGTGCAGGCTATTAAAGGCAGCTGGATGAGCCAAGTTGTGGGCGAGTGATTTAGTGCTGGTGGTGTTACATTTTCCTTACAGTTATAGTTATTGATATTTTTGAAATAAAGATATTCTAATGCTACATTCCCTGTTTGTGTATATATATATATATATATATCACAAGTATAGCAGTCTGTAGTGATACCTTTTTTATTGGACTAACGTTACATTTAAAGTACAAGCTTTCGGGAGGATTCCTCCCTTCGTCAGGTATGGAAGCTAACTGATCAGAATAGTAGAATTAAACATTGAGACATTCATAGGGCTCAAAGTTGGGAGTAAATCACTCGTGATTTTGGCATCTGGACTAACACGGCCTACCTAATATATATATATATATATATATATGCCATAATAAAGACCACGGCCTTACTCCAATCAGATTGCGTGTTTATTTATGATCCTGGAGTTTACTTTCCATAACATATTGTGTTTTGAGTGATAAATGCTCTTTTGTTTTTTCAGGCTGTGCAGAGGTTTGGAGGAATTGACATCCTGGTTTCCAATGCTGCTGTGAATCCCTTTGCAGGGAATATCATAGATTCTACTGAGGAAGTGTGGGACAAGGTGAGAATTTGCCACACAGCAAAAAACATGCATAAACATGATCTGCAATGCTACTTTGTTAGCCTGGCTTTTCTGCATGTGTTACTGAAGACCTACAAAACAAATGCTACATTGTTATGATACCTATAACACAAATACAGCAGGGCAGAGAAGAACACATACACCGTATTGTATATCTGCTTTGTTTTCCTGGACACATTACTATTTAATGCACAAGAAAGGTGTTGCCCTGCCCTGCACGGTGTAAAGTTCACAAACTGCTTCAGGGAAATCATCTTGGATTCCTCTCTGCTTTCTTACCTGCAGTATAGGAAGTAACATTCTTGCAAGGTTTGCATTCTTCATGTAATACTCGCCAGCATGAATAAACTCTGTCCAGGAAAACATGGAGGATCTGGCCTCATCTGTGTTGTCGGTCAATGTGTAAAGTTTACACGACTAGGTTGTAATTGTTATCCGTTAATGATTCACCCTTTCAATTAGTATATTAATCTGCTCAAGGCTGCTAGAAGCGTTGCATCTGCCTGGATTTTGACAGAATTTAAAATTTTTCTTTGTATGCTGTAGCCTGCAAACTCGCTGACAGCATAAGTCAGTAGATGATAACCTTAGTTTTATGGCAGCAACACTATATGGGTTATTCAAAGAGAATCGAAAAGCCACCGCACGTTCGGTGACTTTTCGTTCTCTTCAATTCGGCTTGCATCACAGGGCCGTCGAAGTGCAGGGGAAAGCTACGGCAAACTTGCGGAACACTCCCCGCAAAACCCAGCGTATGCACGCCGAAAACCCGCAAAGACATCTGGATTAACCCCGCCGAACACGACGGAGAAACCCGAGCAGGAGCCGATCACACCGCAGAGCAGCCGCCGGAAAACCCGACACCGTAGACGAATGGAGTGGAAAAAAAAAAAATGGAAGTGGTAGAGGCCAAAACAGTAATTGAATTTAAGCAGGCATGGGATAGGCATAAGGCTATCCTAAACAAAAGATAAATCCAGGTAAAGTATCCATGTAATTGGGCAGACTAGATGGGCCGAAAGGTTCTTATCTGCCGACATTTTTCTATGTTGTTTGAAAAGTGAAACGCTGTTTGCAAAGAAACTACTGAGCGAAAATGTCTGAAATTTTCATATGAGGTCCAAGGAATGATAATAAAAAGGGCTGTTACAGAAAAAATAACAAACGTTTAAAAACAAAAATCGGCAAAAAATCACGAAAAATGCTTAAAAGATCCTAAAAAAATCTAACGATAAAGAATCTTTTTACTGCAGAATATTATAATAAACGGTTTATTAGATATTGAATTAATGGAATATTTTTAACATTGAAGCCTATGGGATTCGCCTGAACAAATCTGCTGCATGAAGCCACCGAATGGCAGGGCAATTCGGCTACTTTTCACTGCTGGTTTGTGTTCTCTGAATAGACGAAGCAGTGCTTCTCTACGGGGATTTCACTGCCCTTGAACAGGCACTGTGCAGGCAATTCGCCAACGTTTGGTTACCTTTCGGCAGCCATTCGGATCTCTTTGAATAACCCTGTATATATAAAATCTCTGCTAGGCAGTGCAATCCTTCACATTTTGGGAAGACTGTTTCATGGTTATTTTGTCCTGGCTATAGTAACCATGTTGCCTAGTAATGATACTGGCATGGGATATTTTAACAAGGAGGGGGGGGGGGGGCTTTTTGCTGATTTTGCAAACTGTTCTATATAATGAATGTGTTTCGTTCTGCTGTGTTTACAGAAAGTAATAATTAAGCTAAAATTAATAATGCACCTGCAGGTAGCTGTTCCTAGTTGGGTAGTTGGAGGCTGACTTTAGACCCCTTCCTATTATTCTGTGTTACAATTCAGAGTACCAGTGATAGAGATTAAAATCAATGAGAGATTTAAGTAGGAAACGGTGCGTTATGATCCCATGTACAATAGGAGTAACACACTTTGCATATTTCCTCCAGATTCTGGATATTAACGTCAAAGCTACCTTTCTCTTGGTGAAGCTGGTGGTGCCGAAAATGCGGGAAAGAGGGTGAGAATTTACATTAATACAAAAACTATAGGGATGTTCGTAGCTCAAAATAATGTTAAAGAGGAATTTGGGATATATGTTGCACATAGAGAGCATGAAGAGATTCAGGTGTACAGGCAACAGGATGGGATGTAGTTTAACCCTTTGAGCATCAGCCATGTAACTTTCATATGTTTGGCAAATTAGGCCAACCACATTACAGGACTGGCTTTATTGTATACATAATGATGGCTTGCAGTTAAGGTGCTGAACCTAGTCCAGCATCGTAGATAAGTTATGCTATTTATTTCAAAATGTCATATTTAAATTGAGTTTAATGTTTACTTTGGTTTCAGTTTTACATAAATTGAGGAATTTGGATCTTTGGCAGGCTGCTAAACCTGTTGGCTCTGCTCTGCCGATGCTCGAACAAAGTGTCCGTCAATTAATAAATCTAGATCTTTGTATTTCGTAATAGGAAAATCATGGTCGACTTTGATTAAATCAGGCTAAATCAGATATCGCCCACCGTTACTTTGTATGGTTATTCACACCAGTACAGGACAGTGGTCAGGGAGGAATAAAGGGTAGAAATCATCCGTTTAGGTTAGCTTTCCTGGAGGCATTTCCTTTTGAATTGAGGTGGTCAAGCCAGCGCTGCAGCTCTATGATATGAGTGTGATGCAAGTATTTTAATTTAATCAATGTGAGGAAAAAAAATGTGGATTGTAATGGAGAGTTTGCCTTGATCAAGTGACCCTTTTTGGTCATATCACATACAAGGTTATTCAGAGAGCGGTGAAAAGCAGGAGAATGACTGGAGAATGGAAAATTCTAGGTCAAAATAGCCAAACCAGAAAAATTCTCCCATTCATCTCACTTTCCAAATCGGCTACTTTGACCTAGAATTTTCCATTCTCCAGTCATTCTCCTGCTTTTCACCACTCTCTGGATAACCCTGATAGTCAATAAAGGCCCATTTCCTCTGAAGCCATGAAAAGTTTTGTTGAAAGACTCGCAGAAAAATCTCTCCTGTAAGATGTGTGTCGGATGTGATGGGTAGCACATTAAGAGGCTTTTAAGACCCAGCTTGTCTCAAATGCGAAGAGAATTGAGTTTTGAGAGGTATGACGTGTGTAGTAGGGGAAGTGAGGACTTCCACTAACAGATACAATATTTGTGGTAAGTCCGGGTGCATCAAGTTCGTTTCAAGGTCAACCCAGCATCCCAAAGGTTTGCTCTTTCCTTCCTGCCATAAAAGTCAGTGGCTGATGATGAGGAGGATACCAGAATACACCATCCTGACATAAGGAGGACAGAGAAGCAGAGTACGCTCCTTGTGAAGGTCGGGTGTTTTCATAAACTCTGGAGGCGACAGTAAATGAGGCATAAGAGGGCTCAAAAACTGTAAGGTCCTTGGAGACCATCTATCACGATCCCTTATACTGACGTTGTTGCCCTATGAGATGCCTCTGGTTTTTACTATAGAAACATTGTGGATTTGACCCATAGGAATAAGATTTTCTAGATACGGTTCCCTGGACCTGGGTGCCCATCTCGGAACGCTAATTTAAGTATTCTTTTTTTACCAGTCCTAATCTACACCTAAAAAAGTTGTAAAGATGGAGGAGGAAAATACTGTGTGAGTTTGCTTTCCCTCTATAGTATGCTTCTATAAGAAGTACTTTAGTAAAGCAGTCATCCATTGCTTAGTCTGAATAACCTGGTGTTACTTTAATGCTATCTGTGTGCCTCCTGAGGATATTTAATTTTGGTTTAAATGCATCCTATGTTGTACTCACCAAACAAGATCAGCTTTTCTCTCCAGTATTTTCATAGGCTAGACAGCCTGGAATGAGGCTCCCCTAATCTGAGTGATGTAAATAAAGTATTACATTTTTTTATCCACGTGCTTTAAGAGCGATTTGTGAGGATCCTGAGAACGAGCAGCAGCACTAGTGGCCTGCTCTACAGTGGGGCCCGCTCAGGTCTCATAAAGTTTTTGCTCGATTGTGCCATTACAGAGTTGACAATGCCATGTGCAAATCAGTCGCTGTCACCCAGAAAGGGTGGCTACTACTGAAATGCCAAGGACGTCATCCCTGCACAAGAGGTGCAGCAACCTCCAACGTTCGTTTCAGCCTTGTTAGGCCTTGTCAGGAGGGTATAGCTGACACCCCTCTAGGAACATCAAGCAAGGGGTCCACGTGTGGATTACCCTGTAAACATATTGTGAACAAAAAAGAGAGGTCTGTGAGGGTCGTAAGCTACAGCACTAGTCGCCTGCTTTATGGTCGGTCCGGCTCAAGTCTCACAAGGTTTTAGCTCGTTTGTACTATTACAGAGATGATTTATTCTACATGCCATGTGTCAACAAATATATTGTTTTATCTCTTGATTAGTTTTCGCCATACACCCCTTAAAAGACCCTGTTTAGTTAGTGGCATACTTCAGTGAGTAGAAAGTGTTGAGTGAGTGATGATGATCTAATGGAAAGAGGAACATATGCATCTTCTCTTTGAAGACCTCTGTACAACCTATTGAATGTATGAGTCAAGTGAGTTTAACCTCCCTGGCGGTGTTCCCGAGTGTGTCTCAGGGTTAAATTTCACCGCTGAGAGCGGTAACCCCGAGACACACTCGGACTGTATACATCACCTCTCCCTGCGCTCCCTCAATGATCTCTGCAGTCTCCTCCGGCGATCGCAGCGTTTTACTTCCTGGATTCCTTCTCGTGAGGAAGGAACCAGGAAGTAATGAGGTCGCGATCGCCGGAGGAGACTGCGGGGACATCGAGGGAGCGCAGGGAGAGGTGATGCATCCAGCGGCATCCAGAGTGTTGCTCGGGGTTACCGCTTCCAACATAGGAATTTAACCCCGAGCCACACTCGGATACTGCTAGGGGGCCAAAAAAAGAAAAGAAAATGACTGCTTTTAGACAAGAAATTTCAGAATAAATAGACCGCCAGGGAGGTTAATGTAAGAGTTCTGTTAAATTGACATCAGCATTCTTCACAGGTCCAAATCTTTTTATGTCCGTTTTCATAGAATTCAGCGCGTTCATTAAATTGGTGGTGTCGGATGGGCAACAGATTGTTTCTCCCATGTTGTTTGCACTAGTCATGCTGCCAGTGGCTTGAATCTCTATTGTACTGTGTACTTGACTCATCCAAATATCACAGATAAAACATTTGCCAACTAGTTTCCTAGGGTGATTAAAAGCCAGATGGCTTAATTTAAAGCTCAATAAACATCACTAAAACACAGGTATTTACAAAGAAACACCTGATGATGGCTTGGCTTGACTGTAGCATATAATCCCTTCTGTCGGGATTAGATTTGTGTTGATTTCTAGCATGAGGCTTGATCATGAAGCTTGATCTTTAACCACAACATGCATTAGCTGCAATAGTACCACTTCTCTTATTATGGTTTTGTTTTTTTTTCTTAATTCCGGTTACCCCTATATCATCATGCCTCGGTTGCTGCAATGCACTATGTATGTGTGCACCTTAAACGTGTCTGCAAATGAAGCAGAATTGCTAGTTACTCAATGTTACCAAAATGTTAACATCCTACTCTCTTTGTGCTAATTTTGCATTAGTCAGCAAAAAGGGGTTTGTGAGGATCCGGAGAACGAACAACAGCACTAGTGGCCTGCTCTACGGTGGGGCCCGCTCAGGTCTCACATGGTTTTAGCTTGATGGTGCCATTACAGGGATGAATGATCCATATGCAAATCAGTCTGCTCTCACCCAATGAGGGTGGCCAGTACTGACTGCCAAGGACGTCATCCCTGCACGAGAGGTGCAGCAACCCCTGACGATCGTTTTGGCCTTGTTAGGTCTCGTCAGGAGGGTATAGCTGACACCACTCTAGGCACCCCGAGCAAGGGGTCCACGTCTGGATTACCATGGCATGTATACTTATAGTGATTAAAAAGGGGTTTGTGCCGTTGCTCGTTCTCAGGACCCTCACAAACCCCCTTTTTGCTAACTATAATTTTGCATTATGACTACAGCATTTCTAAAGATCTATACTACGAAACTACGAACACTCCAGCTACTTTAATCCTTTTCATAAGGTTTTTGGTTTTTTTAAGTGATGTCACTAAGTGCAACCATCTGGTGGTCCAAACTCTCAGACCTCTGAGCAATGAGTCTAGCTTCTGATTAGTCATGAGCACCTACTTTGGAAATACTTCAAAAGAGTCTCTGGACTCCTTTTAGGATTTTGAACAACCCTCTCGTCAGCTATGGGAGTAGTAATGCCGACATAAAAGTGTTTGGAGTGTAAATTCTCGTTTTCATTTCTCGAGCTTGTAGGTAGGTGGTGGGGGGGGAGGCGCTTAAAAATGAAGTTGGAGATGTGCTAGAGATATGTGTCATTACCAGTGGGATACATTAAATACACAGCCACCATGTGTCCTTTAAGTTTGTAATTGATTATCATAGCTGTGCTAAATCGCATGTTCTGGCTCATAAAGTAAATTTAAATAATGATTAGTAGAGATTATGATCAATATATATGTTTGGATTTAATCCGTTGTCACATATAACTATGTTCCCTGTATATATCCAGTCAGAATGTCCCAGTACGTTTGCACATTGTACAGTATATGTGTTAGGATCTCACTGCTTACACTTACTCATGTTTATATTCTTCTCTTAAAGTGGTGGAAACATTGTGATTGTGTCGTCAGTGGCTGGATACACCCCGTTCCCAGTGAGCCTCTTTTTCTGCGTGCATGTTCTCCTCATCACACCAGCTTCCTCTCTTCTCACTGCCTCTGTCCAGTAGTATGACCCTGCTTCCTCTTCTGCACAAACAGCAAGTACAGCTTTCCTCAACTTCTACATTACTTCAATAGTCTCCTGTCATCACATTTCCTCTACTGATTCTTCCCTACACATGCGCAACATCCATCTTTTGCTTTTGAATGTAAACCTTGAACCTTGGTATCCTTTGTTTCAGACACTTGGTCCGTACAGTGTCAGTAAGACAGCACTGATAGGTCTCACCAAGGCCCTGGCTCCAGACTTACTGCCTCTGAACATTAGAGTGAATGGCCTCGCACCTGGACTCATCCGCACCAAGTTCAGTTCTGTTGTAAGTGTGAAACTACATATTGTAGGATAGTGTCTGTTCAAGAAGACTGTTAATTGTAGGTTTTATACACCCAGGACATACTTGAAAATGATAGAAATCTCAATGTATCCTTCCTGGTAAAATACTTAAATAATTTAAAGGGAAATTTAATTTGTGTTTTAAAGCATCACTCTAGTAGTTCTTTAAACTAGGCCTTACTAAATCCAGTATGGTGAAAGAAGTATTTTAGCAATTCAAATTATTACATATTTTCTGCCTACAAATAGTTAATACTATTTCTTCAGGACCCTACAGATCTGTGCTGTTATCTTCTTGAATAAAGGTATGTGGATTCAAGGAGATTGACACTACTGAGCTGGGGAGGGGGATTGATATGAACTGACACAGGGATACATGAAGACAGAAAGCTATGCTGTAAAACAAATAGGAAGGTTCAGCTGCACTATTTTTCGGCTAAAAGGAAAAAATTTCATTATGAAGTCTTTTCACAGCTTTATATAAAGTCATGATGCATTTTGTTCCCTGAAGGAATATATTGAAGTGAACACAGCAAGGACATGAGGAATGAGTTATAATTTGTCGAAACAGGAAAGCAAGCATCATCCTAGTAATTTTCTCACTCCTCTCTTTCACCAGCTTTGGCAGGATGAGTCCACCGCTAGCACTGTGAAGACTGTCACGGGTGTAGACAGGTAAGTGAAGGAGTCAGTCATTTACTGCTGAGGTAGTTGGATGATATTCCCTGCCATGTACAGTTCTCTTTGTTGGTGCTATATGAATAAAACTAACACTACACATATAAAGTGCACTGCACGCTTTATATATGGTGACAGGAGGCCGATTTCAGTACAGATTTGTCTTGCTTACCATTTACAATATTTTTATTCCCTGAAGACTCGGTGCAGTGGCATCATATACACATACAGCCCTGTTCTTGTGCTTTGTTGGAATATTTGGTGGTGTGAGAATAATAATACATCAATCTTTTAATTCTATGCATTAGTATATTAAGGAGGACATGTATGGGGATGCAATGGGGAGGTATTTTTGTCAAGCGACTGTGGTTCAAATGGTGATTGTGTAGAGTGTGTGCATGGGAATATTTAAGTCGGACTAGTATATGGATGCGGTGGAGTGGTGTGTTTGTGTGAATGCAGGATATTTTTGTACCTCTTTGTGGACACAGGTTTTTGTGTGTGTGGCTTGCTCATGAATACAGAGGAATATTTGTGTGGTGTATCTGTGTATTTCTGTGCTTTGAGATAGACCCATACTGCATTTGGACCGAAAAAAAATAATTTCAATTCCTTTAAGCCTGTGCCATGAGAGGAAGTAACTGACTCCATGCAAATAATGGAGTGACAGAATACTGCTTCATCCCTTTCTGTTTACATGGCAGACCATGGCTCAATAAGGGAGCCTGACAATAGGAGTAGCTCCTGTCTGGATTGGATCTAGCATTTGAAAAATATATAAAGATTTCCATGTATCCAACTAATTCTTATAGGACCTCCAATAAAAAAAATATATAACCCCCCCCCCCCCCTCCAATTAGATAATTGGGCAATGCTGCTGGCAACAATTTTTTTTTTTTCTATTTTATTTTAGGACCGAATACTCACCTTTTCTCTCTTGGCACCAGACTGCTTCTCCCTTTCAGCTCAGGGCTTCTGGATTGTGGAACTCCCTGAACCTTTCCTGCGCAACTTGTGTACCTACGCAACCTCCAATGCGTAGGATACACATTTTGCTCAGATCTGGCATACTCGTATACACAAGGGGTCCTATTACATAGTCTATGTTAGCATTCAACTGTGTGAGTGTTAATGTTAGGTTAAGTGGCCCTAGCGCTGGCGAACCATATTACATATTGAATGCTAACGGGTTAAAAAAAAACGTTAGCTATTCGGAGCTTGCGCTTTTCAGCGCAAGCTTACTGTACTTTGCACTTCCTATGCTTAACATTGGGAGCGCAAAGTGTTAATTAGCGTTAGGATTGCAAAGTCCTAACGCTAATTACCGTCCTGCTGCGGTTACTGAAAAGTTAACCACAGCTTGGAGCTGGTGCTAACGGATTCCGCTTCTGAAGAATCCGTTATCACCAGCCTCAAATCCCCCCAAAATCACACTCCCCTCTCATCCCGCGGCATGAACGGAGACTCGATCCGCTGCTTCTGGCTGCTGGAAGCAGAGTGAGACTGGAGGGGGGAGTCCCCAGTCTCCCTCCGCGAATCATTCCGCCAACCACGAGAGGCAAGATCTTGCAAGTCATGCAACCGGCAGTCAAAGCCTCATGGAGTGGGTACTCGCGGCGCTGCTTAGCGCTGCCTCAAGTATCCTGCGGCTTAGCGCTGCATTATGACGCAAGCTGCTGAATTAGAGTATGTAATACTGCCCAAGTTCTGTAGTGCCTGCGTAGAACAATGGTTTGAAGCTGCACCTGCATGTGCAGAACTAATCCATTGGCTGCCGTTTTCGGTGCGCTCGCTTACATAATCTATGACCATTCTGATGACCGGCATCTGGGAATCTCAAAATCCCAGCTACCTGGCGATGTAAGTGTGGGTGGAGGAAATTTCTCCACTTCACAACACATTTTTTGGCAAACAGCGTGGAAGGATGGGGGACACGCCACACACCCTCATCAATTTAAGAAGATCAAGTGGGCAGGGTATTTAGCTGTTTATACATATATGCACACACGCTAATCTTCAAAACTTTAGGGTCATGAGAAATTTCTTTGTTTTCAAAAGAAAAGTAGTGTTTTTTTTACTTTTCTTTTAAAATAGCCTGAAATTGATCAGAAATTGTTAATGTTGTAAATGACTGTTTTTAGCTGGAAACAGCAGATTTTGGAATATCTATATAGCTGTGCAGAGGCCCAATATCAGCTCATCAAGCATCTGTGCTGCAATCCCCTGGCTCTGTTCCACACTGACCAATCGCAGGGTTGCAAAGAAAAAGCCATATCTCAGGCAGGCAAATAAAAAGAAAAAATATTAAGACTGGTTCATCTATCTAGTGTCTGGTCTTTTGCCAATCTTCCTCTGTCTATAACACTTTTTTCCCAAAGTTTGAGGTGTAGCAAAGAAGAACATTTGTGAGATGCAGAACTAATGAAAACACTCTGGAGGAGTGCGTGATGCCATCTGTTATGCATGGTGGAGGCAATCTGATGGTCTGGGGTGCTTTCATTGTGGTAAAGTGGGGGTTTTCTACATGGTAAAAGGAACCTTGAAGAGGGAAGGCACTTCAGTTGTAGTGCCATGCCATACTCTGGACGGCGTTTGATTGGAGCCCTTTTCTTCCTCCAACAAGACAACAATGACCCAAAGCTGAGCTCCAAACTATGCCTATGACCTCTAGAATGCCAGAGATCTGCAAGGCTGGAATCCCTACACATGGAAGATTGTCTGACGAAAGCAAAGCCTGAACGACAGTTATTACTTCACTTAAAATTAACTTTTTCTTCAACCTTGTCAATGATTATTTCCTATTCAAAAGAATCTTATGTTTGTTTTATGGGAAAAAAGGACATTTCAGAGTGATCCCAAACTTTTGAACACCAGTGTATATCCAGTTAGAAATAATATTTTAAACAAGTTGCTATAAGTTCCAAGGTTCTGCTGTTTCTCCAATGTCCATGACAGAAGATGACCTCTGGAGCCAATCATGATTCTCCACGAATTTGCCAATGTGGAGTTTATCCCACAGTAGGTTTTATGGAACAAACATTGGTGACTTGGAGTTTTAGCCAATATCTACTGGAGAAATATTAACTACAATTGCAAAAACTTCCACCATAGCACATAAATGTATTTCTTTGGAAGTGAATATTGCAATACAATGTTCTATCCATGTATTAGCGGATTCGATTTTGGCACAATTTCTGCAGTGCTTCATAGAGTACTTGCAGGTAGATCACTAACACTAGGGGACTTTATAAGAAATGCTTTGAAGTAATGTTTGCATTTTTTAATGTTACTTAGAAAATTTATACATTTTCATATCTGTTTTTAAAGAAATAGAGATACCATGCATCTATCCACATAGTAATGCAATCGCATGTCTCAACTAGGGTTGCAAGATTAGCCATGATTTGCTGGGAACATATAACTTCTACATGCTAACAGAAGGGTTCTGCTAGCGCCTTGGACGTTTCTGTAAATTGACTGCTCCTATGCTTTGTATTGCAGCCATTAATCTACACCTTACCACCAAAATGGCTCATTTTTCTCCTTTAGAGCTGGAATTCAAAAAATACCAGCTTTCAAAAGCTGGTGTTAAGTGGTTTCACATTTGCAAAAATCACTTAATGCTTCAGTCTAAAGGGATCAAAAAAATCCCTTACTTAATGGAGATCCTGCCACTTCCTCTGGCTGGGAGTAGAAAGAAATAATTTTAAATGAGTAACAGCAATTATCTGGACGATATTGAGGGACAAGACTGGAAAAGGGCTGACTGTTAGACAAGGCAGGGAGGAGACACAGAGGCCGGGTAAACTGGAGACAGAGGAACAAGACACTGGGGGCAACATCCTGGGAACTTACAAGAGGTGCGAGACAGGACAGGAAAGGGGCTGGATGGGTGCAGGCAGGGACACGGCAGAGGCTGAAGGCTTGGAGGGAACACGGCAGAGACTGAAGGCTTGGAGGGAACACTGCAGAGGCTTGGAGGGAACATTGCAGAGGCTGAAGGCTTGGAGGGAACACTGCAGAGGCTGAAGGCTTGGAGGGAACACGGCAGAGGCTGAAGGCTTGGAGGGAACACTGCAGAGGCTGAAGGCTTGGGAACACTGCAGAGGCTGAAGGCTTGGAGGGAACACGGCAGAGGCTGAAGGCTTGGAGGGAACACGGCAGAGGCTGAAGGCTTGGAGGGAACACGGCAGAGGCTGAAGGCTTGGAGGGAACACTGCAGAGGCTGAAGGCTTGGAGGGAACACTGCAGAGGCTGAAGGCTTGGAGGGAACACGGCAGAGGCTGAAGGCTTGGAGGGAACACGGCAGAGGCTGAAGGCTTGGAGGGAACACGGCAGAGGCTGAAGGCTTGGAGGGAACACGGCAGAGGCTGAAGTCTTGGAGGGAACACGGCAGAGGCTGAAGTCTTGGAGGGAACACGGCAGAGGCTGAAGGCTTGGAGGGAACACGGCAGAGGCTGAAGGCTTGGAGGGAACACGGCAGAGGCTGAAGGCTTGGAGGGAACATGGCAGAGGCTGGAGGGATGTTGCAGGGGAGGGAGTACCATTAAAAAGGGGCAGCTTGGGAGAAGTCTTGAAGGCGGTAGTTTGGGGGGTGCAGGTACAAGGAGATGATAACATCAGATCATTGACAGAGCGAAGTGGTCGGGACGGGATGTACCTGCTAATGGTGGAGATGTAGGCAGGAGCACTGTTATGGAGAGCTTCATATGTGAGCACCATTCATTTGAATTGGATTTGAAAGGATACCTGGAGCCAGTGTAGAGACTGACAAAGGGGTGAGGAGGATGAGCTTGAGGATGTAAACAGGACTTCACAGGAAAGGTGTTCCGGGCAGAGCAGCACCGGATTGGGCCTTCCTGTGGCAGTGTGAGCTGTGATAGTCCTCGTCCCCCCACGGGACATCCTCCGGACGGCCAAGACCGTTTTGAATGTCTCAAATGGTTTGGCTTACCACAGTCCTATCAGAGGCATAAACACAGTCCAGTGACAAGGGGTCTGTAGACTAGGTGACGATTGTGCAAACCCGATCTCTTGCTTAGATGGTCATTAGCTGTTCAGGGCAGTGTGCAGCTCGGGATCAGGGCAGATACAGTTAGGACATAATCTCCCTCGGAGGGGGAAATTTTATTTAATTGTTTGTTATTTCGTCAACTATCATGCAGGTAATATACATCGTCCTGAGTATTGTTCTCACGATCTGGGAGAAGATGCCTCCGAAAGCTAATGTTAAGTGATTTTACTTCAAAAAATCTTAACTCAAGTGGGTAATTGTTAAATCATGCAACTTTTATACCAACTGAGATGTTCAAACCCTGCATGAATGAAAAAATCGCCTTCTCCAGACTAGTTGAGATGAACTTCATCACCTCTCACTCTTCAGTGCTCAGCAAGCTGCGTGACCCTAGTAAGACCAGCTTATTTGCTGCATCTGTAGGTAGGTAACCAATGCCATGAAGATCTATGAAAACCCTCCGACAACGTGGGACATCTCCGACAAGTTCGGCCGCATTTTACTTTGCTGCTTTTATCAAATCACTTTACGTATGCATAGAGGCTAAATACAGCCTGCGACCACAAAGATAAAAACATTTCATGGAACTGACTTTTTATTTTTATAAACCGGATTTTAAGTCCGTTACTTTCCATCACTGCCTTGTTCTCCTCAAATGATCTTTTTTTTTTTTTGAGAAAGGATTTTGCCAGGAAGGATACATTGAGATTTCTCTCGTTTTTCAAGTATGTCCTGGGTGGCGAGTATGTACCGTTAGGTGTCTTGCCCAAGGACATTTACTGGAGAGGTGCTCTTGCCAGGATCAAACCCATGTCTCCACAGGCTCTCTCCACGCTGAGCAGTGATGTTACCTCTACTCCACCCTGCCAGTCATTGAAGGTCTTTAGCACCATGATCTCTCTTCAGTCTGTTTACTGGACTCTCTCAGGTTCCTACAATTGATGTTTCTCTCTAAACATCATTCCACCTATTTTTATAGACCTCACCTTTTATATGTAATTGATACGGCATGTAAGTGCTGCCTACATTGCCATGACATTACTCCGTACCTTCTTTCTGCTGCAGTTCTTTTGGTTAATTCTACTGTCAGCCCTTGTCTAGCCGGTCAATTAATGACCACATTGTTCTTCTGTTTTAAGCCACCTAAGAAAACCTTCTGTATACTTAATTATCTGGACATAATCGGGTTGATTTTTCTCAATGATATCACCTATTTTTTAAAAAAAATTGTAATGTTGCAAAGTTGCTTTACTCCCTTTTAGTATCTGAACTTCAGCAGCAGAAAATAAATCTTCCATCTAGAACAAAGCCGTAATTCCACTATCCATTTACTAGAGGGCGTTGCAGTTTAACCAACCTAAAAACGAAGAAAAAAACCTTATGTGAAAAACCTATATCCAGAGGTACAATGCCTGAGGATTATATTTGTGTATATAATTAATAAATAAGATGGGGGGGGGTTACATTTCAGTTGATTACTCCCACGGTACTTTGTAGTAATGGGGCGATTGGACACTTGTTAGATCAATGGGTATTGGAACCATCTCCTAGTCCTGTGTGATGATGTATTTGCCAGCTTCTAGATGATGTATGGGCGCATTGTGAGGTTTGGCAACAGTTTTAACATTCCAATATGATATGAAGACACTACACACGTGTCTTATGTCTTCGCGTCTGTGATTTTTGTGTTTTGCACTTCTGCCTCGCCAGCCTAAAGACATCTAGGAGTTTTGCAACTGTCTGGATTGGAAAACCCTCTTCATTAAAGCCAAATTCAATCATATCTTGCCATGAGATGATAGCCTGCCATTTCTGAAGATGCTTATCCATCCCATCCTCTGAATAAGACAATCTGTAGCAGGAGAGGAAGCCTATTTTATGCGTGGACGACCTAAAACTGGAGCTATACTTCAATATTGGAACTAACCAGCAGCAATTTCTATGGGCATGCAATGAAGTCTCTTTCCTGGCCCTGTCTGTGCATCCTACAGTAGTGTCAAGTAGTACCTTCCATTGGCATAAATACCTTCGCTCTCCTCCAGATGTGTGATTCAGCTTCTGCAAAGGATCAAAATGTTTCTCAAATTTTCATCTTCTCGTTATTTATTTTACAGCGGGCTGGTGGCTGATTATGAGCCAAGGAAAAGAGCTGAGGAACAAAAACAGTGGAGGTGAGTTCAGGCTTTTAAAATGAGAAGCATACAATCATGAAATACTTTCTGTGTGAATTATTGGAAAAATATTTAGAAGTGATAAAGGACTGGGCTGGGAAAGGCACTAAGTATCTCCTTTTGTTAAAAGGCCTTCTTTATAAAATATGAGTTTGTAATCCAGATTATGTCCGATAACAAGTTGGATATTCAGTTAACAATTCAGAACACTAGTGTAGAAACTAAACAGTAATCACAACAGCCATATCAAACTTACATTTGCTTTTTCATGACTACTAGGGATAGACTGATATCATTTTTCCACAGCTGATACCGATATTGAGCATCGGCGGCATTCCTGGCCAATAGCCGATATTTGGTGCCAATATTCTGTACATTTGGAGTTGTGAAAACAACAATACAAATCTGTTGTTATACCATTAACTAAATGTGTTTAATAAAATTTTAAACATTACACCATGCCCATTTCATTTATTCAATTTAATCAAAAAATATATTTTTACATTTTTTTTATTTTTACAACTTCACCAAGTCTGGTATCATTGGAAAGGCTAAACTGAGACCTTTGCAATGATTCTTCCTATGTCCCTGTAGGACAGGGTCTGCAACCTTGGCCCTCCAGATGTTTTGTAACTACCTTTCTTATGTTCTGGTACTCATTTATTTGGTAGAGCCTCATAAGAAGCATAGTTCCAAAACATTTGGAGGGCCAAGGCTGTTGACCCTTCTGTAGAACATAAGGCACTGGAGATACAGGCGAGCAAACTACCCCTGTATCTCCATTATAGGGAATTCCCAGCCAGATGGGAGGGAAGCCACATTTCTGTTGTACTCTCATGCGCAATACTGTCAGTGAGCAGGGGAAGTTCTACAGTGTGCGTTGCATTGGTCAAATATAGGCAATATCAGCGGCTAAAAGGCTTTTACAGATGATTGATAATTTGCCATATATTGACTCCTGATAATCGGTAAGTAAAAATCAAGAATCAGTCCATTTCTAACGTCTACTACATTTTTTCTCATTTATTACTGTTACTGGTAGACCGATGTTTGAGTTTTCGTACATATACACAGTTTCAACATGGACCCAATACAATGGGTATTAAAGCAGCTGCTGTGCTTACTGGGGAACTGTCTGCTTAACCCCTTCACTAACAATTTATTTTCCAAAATAACATTGTCAGAAACCAGTGTTGTTTTTGTTTTTTTTTTTTTTTGTGTAAAATCATTTTTAATTATAAAGTAAGAAATATTTGAGCTTATACCCATTGTATTTCTTACTGTAAATAACCTATTTTGGCCATTAGCTGGCGCCATCTACTGCCAAATTGAGTTAGAGGTTTGAGCTACTGGTCTATTTTCTTCTATTTCTCCCCCCATCAGCTGCTGACAGCTTCTGAAAGCCCTATATTTCAGAGCTTTGAGCAGCTGATTTTACAGTTTTAGCTCTTTGGGCATTATGCTCACAGGGCTAAAACTTTGGGGGCCTCCAGAAGGTCTTGGAGTGGTCGAAGGAGTTAGTTGTGAAACTCTGGAAGGACACTGACCAGACGGTGGTAGGGGTTCCCCTTAGTTGGCTCCCGTGGTCTCAAGGACTATGATTGTGTAACCCCCTTCACCTACGTGAACAGTTCCGGCCGGGGTTAGACCCGAATGCTCTTTGCCATCTCTTTCCCGCACCGATACCTTTGGTGACCCACGTGATGCAACCTACTGGCCTGCAATCTCTTAGCCCTCTGCTGGAGGGGGCACCGGGAACATTTATGCAACGATTTAGATATACTCGTATATAGGCTCGATCCCAAAAGCACTTTTTGACCCAGACCCTGATTAAGTTCAAGGAATTGTGTATGCAATCCGACCCTTTACCACATGGGGTCTCCTGTATCTGGAACATGCTCCTGTCTTCTCGGGAAGGCGATATTCCGCCTTTTGTTGGGAAGTGGGAGGAGTTCTTGGGTGAATCCCTGTCGGACACCCATTTGAGTAAGATCTTTGAGCTCACCCATCATTGCACGGTGGCCAGCAAGACGCAGGAGACCGCGTACAAATTGAGCTTGTGGTATTGCACTCCTACTCTCCTCCACAGCATTTATACTGACACCCCTGACACCTGCTGGAGGTATCTGGAGGGCCGAGGGACAATGTCGCATATTTAGTGGGAATGTCCGACTCTCCAATCTTTTTGGCGACAGATACATGTGGTCATGGGGGAATTTCTGGATCCCCTACCACCCTTTGACCCTGTAGTGATGCACACACGACTTCCTGCTGCTTTCTATAGACCGTCCGTAGCCATCCGTGTACTGAACACAGCTAAATCCTTAATCCCCCTACAATGGAAGCAACCCGCGTGACCAAAGAAAATTCTGCATTTTTATTGACTAATGGTTGGAAATATTTTACTTTCATGCAAATAAACATACACTATATTGCCAAAAGTATTCGCCCACTTGCCTTTACTTGAATATGAATTTAAGTGACATCCCATTCCTAATCCATAGGGTTCAATATGACGTCGGTCCACCCTTTGCAGCTATAACAGCTTCAACTCTTCTGGGAAGGCTGTCCACAAGGTTTAGGAGTGTGTTTATGGGAATTTTTGACCATTCTTCCAGAAGCGCATTTGTGAGGTCACACACTGATGTTGGACGAGAAGGCCTGGCTCTCGGTCTCCACTCTAATTCATCCCAAAGGTGTTCTATCAGGTTGAGGTCAGGACTCTGTGCAGGCCAGTCAAGTTCATCCACACCAGACTCTGTCATCCATGTCTTTATGGATCTTGCTTTGTGCACTGGTGCACAGTCATGTTGGAAGCGGAAGGGGCCAGCTCCAAATTGTTCCCACAAAGTTGGGAGCATGGAATTATCCAAAATATCTTGGTATGCTGAAGCATTCAGACTTCCTTTTACTGGAACTAAGGGGCCAAGCCCAGCTCCTGAACAACAACCCCACACCATAATCCCCCCTCCACCAAACTTTACACTTGGCACAATGCAGTCAGACAAGTAACGTTCTCCTGACAACCGCCAAACCCAGACTCGTCCATCAGATTGCCAGATGGAGAAGCACAATTCGTCACTCCAGAGAACGCGTCTCCACTGCTCTAGAGTCCAGTGGCGGCGTGCTTTACACCACCGCATCCGATGCTTTGCATTGCACTTGGTGATGTATGGCTTGGATGCAGCTGCTCGGCCATGGAAACCCATTCCATGAAGCTCTCTGCGAACTGTTCTTGAGCTAATCTGAAGGCCACATGAAGTTTGGAGGTCTGTAGCGATTGACTCTGTGGAGTATTTAGGAGCGAGGAAATTTCATGACTGGATTAGTTGCACAGGTGGCATCCTATCACAGTTCCACGCTGGAATTCACTGAGCTCCTGAGAGCGACTCATTCTTTCACAAATGTTTGTAAAAACAGTCTGCAAGCCTAGGTGCTTGATTTTATACACCTGTGGCCATGGAAGTGATTGGAACACCTGATTCTGATTATTTGGATGGGTGAGCGAATACTTTTGGCAATATAGTGTATATTTACAAAAAAAAAACAATTTGGGGCACCTTCTGCAGCCCAAATGCAAACGATATTCATTTGCAGCAAACGCTTTTCAATTGCTTTTGATCTGCAGATCAGCATATCGAGATATCTCGGTAACGGGGCAACAGATGGCACCTATGAAGCCCAGGACATCTCGATATAGGTAGTGAATGGGTTAAACTTACCTTTTGTTCCCCCACAACCTTCCTTATTATTTTTCACAACTCCCTCTCATCGTTGACATTCTAATGCAGGGGTCAGCAAACTTTTCCAGACAGATGTTTTGGTACTACATTTCCAATGAGGCTCTGCCAACCTAGTGAGTGGCTGAGCATCATGGGAGATGTAGTTCCAAAACATACAGTTGATGACCGCTGCTCTGTTTGCCCATTTAGCTTTGAAAACTATCCAGTGACAATGCTCGCACACTCCTGACATTCGAACATTGACGCAGTCACTAAAACCATGGAAGGGGAAAGAGTTATGTGACTGCCCAACTGCAGCCAGAGCTGAGGAATAGGAATTTAGATTAAAATAAAGGTTTAAATAGTGCATCTTAATGTTCTGTTTTCACAGCGGCTTAAAATAAACCAGTTAGTCAGGAAAAAAAATCTCCCTGATTTATCCATTTAATGTAAACCTCTGCAATACTTCCCTTGGTCTGCTCGAATCTTTGGAGATAACCTCTACTCAGCACTCATTTTCCAAAAAAAAGCGTTCCCACTGCCATCATTTCTACCAAACGTTTTGGAACACATTTTGTTATATAAATATTTCCAGCTATTTATATAAAAAAATATTAGACAGCCTATAAAAAAATTAAATCAATGAAGGAAAATGTCACTTTCAACATACAGTGACTAAGGCATCGCCTCAAATGGAAGCTGTTGAAATAAAAGGTAGGAAATGCTAAGGTAATGTATTACGTTAACACAGGACAGGAAGAGAGAATGCCAATCAAAATGCCTTTGGAATGGCACTGTAGTACATAACTTAAGATTTGCATTGGTTCTTGATGATGGTGTTAGGACAGATGATAAAGCCATAGATAATTACCTTCATCTATGGTGTGGACTTCACCCATCACAACCAGCTTCTGGATCACAAATTTGTCGGCAGAGCCATTTTTCACCTTGCTGTAACCTTATCCTTTGTATGTCATAAATCAAGTACTGAATAAAACGTTTATATAATCATATAAATAATTGTTTTATCATAATTATTTGGATCCGAATCAGAATTGCGTAACAATCAATTATGTGCGTTTTCTAGAAATATTGGACGTCGCAGGCCTTGTCACAGTGTCATTCGTTTTAGCATATTTTGTAATGTGTTCATAGTAATTATGTTTCCCATAACCATACTCTAATACAAAAACATAAAAAAAAAAACAACACTGGCACATTTAATAGTCTGACTTCATATCTAGAAAGATGCTGATTCGGTTTGGCTCGAGTTACTTCACCACAATGTTTCATAAAGTAATTTATTTGGCTTTATGGCTGAATAACTGCTGACGGACATAAAGCTTGTGGCTCAAGGCAGTGTTTGGATATATGCTGTGTCACGTTAGAAGCCATCATGCATCATTACAATGCTCTACATTGAATATGGGCTAAAGTACCTGCACAGGCAACACACTACTTCATAGTTATATAGTGTTGACATATATACCACAGTGCTTTACATTTGGTGAAATGTAAGCAAGGAAACAGTACAGGATGAACTTCGAGACCCATCACATTGAGACAGCACTTTATAGAGGTGCTCGAGACAAGTGGATGTGCATACTGAGTATATTTTTAATAGAAAGACTGGGATAGATTAAAAGCATAGCCGTGCATTACGTGTACCTGTACTGACCTAGTGGCTACAATATCCCATTAGGGGCTGGAATATCACATAGGTCTTGAAGATCAATGTAGTATCTCAACCGTTGATGAGATATCACAGCCTGTATCTACCCCGCTTCAGTGCAGGTGCTGCCATTTTTTGCCTCTATAAGCAAGCAGACCATTGCACTGCACGATTGGCCCTCAGTGTTGATGTTGGTGCTTTGACATGTCATTCAGCGAGCTGACCTACAGTTCGGCTGGAGGAGTGATCGGAGGGCTGTCCTGTAGGACGATTCTTCCGCTCAAAGCTTTCACCCACCCGGCGACATTTCATTGGATGGAGATGGAAGACAGCAAAAATTTTGATAGGGAATAACTCACATTTTTATAGTAAAAAGTAAAAAAAAAAAAACATCAAAAAAATACTGTGTGGCTCCCAGTCACATATACCTTTTTAGATTTGGTATATGTCCTTAACATTGGTAAAACTATTAGGTAAACAACAGGTGTTAAATTGATGAAGACAAAAATTCTTAACTGGATTGCTAAGCAATAAGGTGTTGGATGAATGATGGGAAAAATGAAATCTCTTGGGGTAAGCAAGTGTTGATGATTTTGGAGATTCTGAGTCTGGGATTTGACATTTATTATATTTTGAGGATATTTTGAATGTCTTTTTGCTGTACATGTTGTTTGGTTTGGTCTTTTGGCTACGCATTGTTCCAGTGTGTTATATGGTGAGGCATAATGCGTGTTTCATGTCATTATGGATGTGAGAATGAAGGGCATTAGTGAATTGGGTGAGGCAATGTGCTGTATTATTGTTACCTGTAAATGGGCATACCATCACCATCTCCCTCCCTGTTCCCCGTTAATCACATAGAAAATGACACATACGTGGCTTCCTTCCTCCGCCATATGAAAGGAGAATAGTGGGAATCACTCTTCCCTTTCTCGCGGTCACTGCTCTCTCCTTGTCACCGCTCTTTCTCAATATCCTCTTTTCTGCACACGCCATGCCTCCATGCGTGTAGACTTTACTGAAGGATGGTACATTTGATACAACAGAGAAATCCATTCAGTAACAGTCGGGTTCCTAAATGAGATGCCTAACTACTTTTAGGGAAAAGTCCTAGGGGTCTCAGAACTGGAACTCTTAGGCATCACTTTTCATATGTGGCCCTGCAGAATGAAGTAGTGATCCTGTAAAACTGTACTGCCCCTCTTTTCTCTGTCACTGACCACCCATTCCTGGTCCCAGCATACCTGTCCCTAAAGAAGAGTAACTTGGGTTTTTCAGGTCTCCATCTCACTCGTGCAATTTTGATCCTTGATAGAAATGTATACAAATCATGTGTGTAGATACAGCGTGTTTTTAAAATTAGTTTACAGTGCAGGTGTTTACCAGCAGAAAACATTGCTGACATTGTTATTTCTGCCAAAGGATTGGGGAGCCAGAAGAATGTGCTGGAACAGTCTCTTTCCTCGTCTCTGAAGATGCTGTGTATATCACTGGCGAGACCATTGTGGTTGCAGGAGGGACCCCATCACGGCTATGAGCTGTTCTCAAAAGATGACAACTTTTCTTTGTGTAATCATGTATCATCTTTATGCCTAGAAAAAGAATTTTATGAAATAAAATACTTTGTAAATTACTAAATTTGTTAACTCTGGTAACCTTCTTTCTTTTTTAACCCCTCTTTTATTGTATGTATTTGAAAGATTTCCTCAAATTACTTCAGTGTCAGAGGAGGCTCGGCGGTACTGGAGAGGCCTGCTATGGTGTTAACAGAATCATAATGTGTTTTGTTAGTGTCATATGTCACGGTCAGACCTTTGGGGAAAGGGCTTTTTTTATATATATATATATATTATATTATATTTCGGTTCTTGCGTGTGCTTACTTGCATATATCAGGGTGATCATACAAAAAAAATCTAATAAATGTTGAATATGGGTCTCAAAATAAACAGGCTGATATCTCATGAAAAGACATGGGTAGTATTACAGAGCTGCTCTAAACTTACCAGAGTCCTATGAAAAGGAGAATAGTGGGAATCACTCTTCCCTTTTCACTATCGCTGCTCTTTCCTTGTCACCGCTCTTTCTCCCTATCCTCTTTTCTGCACACACCATGCCTCTCTATGCGTGTAGACTTTACTGAAGGATGGTACATTTGATACAACAGAGAAATCCATTCAGTAACTGAGTCGGGTTCCTAAATGAGATGCCTAACTACTTTTAGGGAAAGGAGTTGTTAAGTTTACAACAGTTCTGGTTAAGTTAGCCTGTCCCGTTTTATGTTAATAGTGAAATGTATGGCCTGAGACCCCATTTACTCAATGCACAGTCCTGCACATACCCTGGCCACACACACCAGACCTCCCCCCAGATACATGTATACCCACACAGACCTCGCGTATACCCACGCAGACCTCGCGTATACCCACGCAGACCTCGCGTATACCCACGCAGACCTCGCGTATACCCACGCAGACCTCGCGTATACCCACGCAGACCTCGCGTATACCCACGCAGACCTCGCGTATACCCACGCAGACCTCGCGTATACCCACGCAGACCTCGCGTATACCCACGCAGACCTCGCGTATACCCACGCAGACCTCGCGTATACCACGCAGACCTCGCGTATACCCACGCAGACCTCGCGTATACCCACGCAGACCTCGCGTATACCCACTCCGACCTCGCGTATACCCACACCGACCTCGCGTATACCCACACCGACCTCGCGTATACCCACACCGACCTCGCGTATACCCACACGACCTCGCGTATACCCACACCGACCTCGCGTATACCCACACCGACCTCGCGTATACCCACACCGACCTCGCGTATACCCACACCGACCTCGCGTATACCACACCGACCTCGCGTATACCCACACCGACCTCGCGTATACCCACACCGACCTCGCGTATACCCACACCGACCTCGCGTATACCCACACCGACCTCGCGTATACCCACACCGACTCGCGTATACCCACACCGACCTCGCGTATACCCACACCGACCTCGCGTATACCCACACCGACCTCGCGTATACCCACACCGACCTCGCGTATACCCACACCGACCTCGCGTATACCCACACCGACCTCGCGTATACCCACACCGACCTCGCGTATACCCACACCGACCTCGCGTATACCACACCGACCTCGCGTATACCCACACCGACCTCGCGTATACCCACACCGACCTCGCGTATACCCACACCGACCTCGCGTATACCCACACCGACCTCGCGTATACCCACACCGACCTCGCGTATACCCACACCGACCTCGCGTATACCCACACCGACCTCGCGTATACCCACACCGACCTCGCGTATACCCACACCGACCTCGCGTATACCCACACCGACCTCGCGTATACCCACACCGACCTCGCGTATACCCACACCGACCTCGCGTATACCCACACCGACCTCGCGTATACCCACACCGACCTCGCGTATACCCACACCGACCTCGCGTATACCCACACAGACCTCGCGTATACCCACACAGACCTCGCGTATACCCACACAGACCTCGCGTATACCCACACAGACCTCGCGTATACCCACACAGACCTCACTGTATATCCACACAGACCTCTCTCCTAGCGGAATGCATGAAGAGAATTCTGCTAGCATTCTCCTCCGGTTGTCCGCGTTACGTGGTCCTCCCGAGCAGTTGCCGGGCTGTGACGCAGTCTACAGCCGTGATCTCTCGATCCCCGCAATATCTGGAAAACCTGGCCTATTAGTGGGTCCTGACGACAGGTTAAAAATTGCAAATGAATGTACCAAGGTTTAAGAAGTCATGGCTTTCTATAACCTGATGTAAAAAGGATTTAAGATTTGACTTGATGTTGATATATGGACAGCTGTGTATGGAGACAAAAAAGGCCCAAGCTTCCTAAAGAATTATCACAATTATTGTTCTAAGACATTCAGTGAAGACTAGAAGGACAGAGACAAAACTTTGGTACTGAAGACATTTAAGCTGTTCCTTGTATAAGCTTTTCACTGTAATGCGGTGGTCTGGGAACCAAGCAGTCATAGAAAGCCAAGATAAATCTTCCATAAAAATATTTCAGATGACCAAAGACAAAAGGTAAACCATTAGGATTCAGTAAGTACAGAAATGAAAACAAGCTATGTGCCAACAGCTAATGGGTCACAAATTAAAGCTACCTTTACTGCCTTCCATACATGTGCACTGTATGTTTCATTAGGGAGTAAATTAACCTGGAGAACAATTAAAAATTATAACTAGAATGAAGCAAATGTTTCAAATAACCGGCTAAATTTAATAATATTAACTATAAAGAATGAGACCTACAATGCAAATGCTAACAGATAACTGTACAGAATTACAACCTGTTTCTATGCTTCATCATGAGCCAGATAAGGAGCATCTAACATAGGCATGGACCTAACATGACAGCCGGAGCAAAGTTACCCAGCATCCCAGTGTACCTTTAAACTCAAACCATCCCTTTTGTCTGCTCTTTCTAATACAGAGACTTATTCACTAAGCACTGGTGTTTCAGCAGTGCAACACCGGCAAATTTTAGCCGGTTTGTGCAACGCTAGCAGATACACCAGTGTTTCTCAACACTAAAATCCAAACGGAAAATGAGAAGCTTTACTGGGCATCTCTTGACTCTGAAGTATCTGCAATTTTAGCTGGATTTTGCAATGCCGGAAAATACTGGTGTTTAGTGGATATCCTAGACAGTTTTTTTTCTCCCAGGATGTCTGAAAAATAAAAACCGCAATCTACTTCAATGTTATGTTTACCCCTTGTAAAAAAACATGGAAAGCTTTAACACCATATACATTAATATTAAAAGGGTCACTATAGTGGCCTTTAAGTGGAAACTACCATCAAAAAATTAAATGTCCTTATTGTGTTTATTTTATGTTGCTGATATCTTATATGTACTTTATTTTTCTCTTGTATGTTTAGTTAAGAAAATATTTTACTCTATAAGTGTCACTGGGTGCATTTATTTAGTGATCTTTTGTGTTGTAAACTACCCCCCACACACTCACACAGTATCTTTACATCACTTGCTCCTCACTGGATGGTTTTGGCTATAGACTGGAGTCTATAGGTTGATCACTGACTCACATCATTGTATTGTGTGGGATGTATTCAAAGGACACCACCAAGGGGTAGTTAAGAACCACAGCAGTAAAGTAAAATGTTTGCACATATTTTGGTAAATGTTGCATAATGGGAAAAATCCACAAAATGGAAACTGGCTATAAACACCTAATTTTATTTTTCCTTTTTACAAGTAATTACTTCAAACAAACAAAAAAACAGCAGCATGTGTTTTTTATAATGTGCTTTTATTTGTAATGCACAAGTAATGTCCTTTTTTAATGTAACCATTTAAAATTCCTCCAAAGAAGTTTGAGCTAAGATGTCAGCCCCCTGCAGGAGAAGTCTGCAATCAGCGCCAGGTAAGTGCTGATCCGTAGCACTTCGATGATGGGGTGGAGACGTCCTCTGCATCCTAGCATAGGGGAGTCGATCCTGCCGGTTGGTGCCGGTACTGAGTACCAGCATGAGCCAGCAGAAAAAAAAACCCTGGCCAGGGTTATATTACGGTGGACGCATGGCGCCCATCCCCATCCATGCGCCTGGGGCAGCCGCACCTTTGTCCCCCCCCCCCCCCCCCCCCCGTTGCTACACCACTGAAAGTTACTGTTGCTGCTACGGTGAAATTCAACTAGTTAGAGAAGCAGAATTCAACAGCGGCGTATTAATGTTATTCTATAAATTCTGTAAACTGTGGCTATTCTCCATTCAGTCTTCCAGAGTTGTTTGCAACACCAGTGAATATACCTTTTAAAGTGGCGATCTCCATTGATCTCCCATAAAAATTACAATGAAATTAAAAAATAAAGCTAAACAAGTGAAAAGTGTGGTGAAATCTATTCTAAATAACACAGGCAGAAACTACAATGTAAACTTTATTTAAAAAGTGTGTTGAGAAGAACTCTGAAACGTTGGTGGAAAGAACAGGGAAAATTATTAATGAAAGATCCCTAAATTGTGAATTCAATGTAGTTGATAAACCAGTTTATCTAACAAAATCCAACTTTATTATCGTAAAAAAATTATGGTAAGTGAATAACCCTTATACTTTTTGCGATCTTGCTGTAGTTGTCCGTTATTTGGATATATACTGGGATTTTAATGAATTATAAAACAAAATGTGCCCTTGCGGCAAGGGATGTAAAGTTTTCTCATGGGTTTTACTAAGCGTCGAATGGGTGGAGATATACAAGGGGACTGCAAATTTTAGACCAAAGTATGCATGATAAATGAAGTTCACAGTTGTCCTGACTGTAGAGTTTCAAAAGTTAGTAAGTGTGGAACCCGATGGCAGGCAGAGTGAGGAACAGAGCGGAGGTCAGAAGGGCACAGACAAGAAAGTAAACTTCTTGAATAAGATTATACAAGGAGCCGTGATCAGGTACAGAAGTGGGGTTGGTAGCTGGAAGGTTAATAAGTCGGGAAATCTACACCATAACTGAATGAGTAGAAAACCGAGAATAGACCATCCCAAACTTTCATTCCTCCCACTTCAGTGTCATAGGATTGGGAGGATCCTGGGTGTCACCTCGCCAAGCCTCTTGTGGCATCATTCTAGTCAATGGATGATTGAGAGAAATGATGTGGGTGCATCATTACACAACATCATCTGCATCAGAAGGGAATCTCTGTACCTCAAGGTAGCTGCCACTTGAACACGTGGGCAGCCACAAAGACTCCGTAAAGCTGGATCAGTAGGTCTCAGGGTTTTGGTATGAGGACAACCATGAGCATGTCTAAGGACAGTAGGAGTAAGTTCCTGAGGGGGTATAACAGAAGTTGAGAAAAAAAGTTCAGATTCATCTATTGAGGCCCCATTCATTCCTTTCAGTGAAAATATGCATTATTCACGACATGACATGTTAGCTTATTAAGACATGACACATACTATAGAATTTCATACTCTAAATCCATCCGGTATATATCTAGAATGCCTGCAGCTACTGTCAGGGTCTCCTGAGGATGATCTGCCGCTGAAGGGGAGTGACCTACTCCTCCTGCTGCCTGTGTTGCGGGGTGCCCCGGGTGGCACACGTGGGATGGTGCCGGAGGAGTGGTGTCCTGTCGGTGAGTCCGATGGGGTGTCGGGGCCTCGGCTTGAAGACGGAGATGGAGAGCGACTGGAGCAGCCCGCGTGCTTGAGGGTTGTGCTGCACCCCAAGGCCTTACCCTCGGCCCTGATGGAAGTGGTTGCGGTGCGGAGTGTCGGCTACTGAGATCTGGCGGCACTTCCTGACATGCTGCTGGATCTGAAACTCTCTGGCAGCTGCTGGCTGGCCCTCAAGGCGTGTGGCATCCGCTCTGCCTCCACTACTGCTGCAGTCCCACTGCATGCCCTGTCCCATGGATGGCCCTACAACCCCCACTGTGGAGGTCTGCCTGCATGGCCACATCTTGTTCTGCGGGGTGCATCTTACAGTACCCTGCCTCCTGTGTTTCTGCTGCCATTTCAACACACAGGTTGAAGAGCCCCCCCCCCACTCTTGTATTCTCTTTTTGTTACCCCCTCTTTATTTTGTCCTCCACCCCCACTTGAACGCTGAGACTTTTTACAATCTTGTAGAGACTATTCTTGAGACCTGCTGATGGGGATCTGGGTTTCACACTCCCCCCCCCCTTTTTTATGTGTGGGTATACGGGCTGACTCAGGTGTGCCACCTGGGCATACACCATGACTCTGTGTGCCCCTCTTGGCCCTTGGTCGCCCGGCTCTGCGGCCCCTATGTACTCGTTGGATCCCCTGGGTGCACCAGGAATGCCGCTTTATGTTGAGCATTCACCCACACGATTCCTGTTTTATTCCTATTTTATTTTCTTTATCGTCTTTACTGGGGATGCACCGATACCACATTTTAAGTACAAGTACCGATACTTTTTTCAGGTACTCACTGATGCTAAGTACCGATACTTTAATGTCATGTGACCCCTTTTCAATAAGAACAGACCTCCTATAAAATGCCCCTAGCTCATATCTATATATATTGCCCCAGCTCATACATCTATTGCCCCCAGTTTACACATATATATATATATATATATATATATATTGCCCCACCTTACACATTGCCCCCAGCTCACATATATATATTACCCCAGGTCACAAATATTGCCTCCAGCTCAAACATATTGCCCCCAGCTCACATATATATATATATATTGCCCCCGGCTCACAAATATATGGCCCCCAGCTCACATATAGTTGGTCTTTCCCACTTTGCCAGGCCCCTCCGAGTGTTGTTCTTCCTTCGAGCGGCCGCCGGCAAAGATTGTAGCCCAGCTGCACGTTGGGAACGACGCACAAGCTGCGGTCTCGCGAGATCCCGGAGTCCATGAGATCTTGTGAACTCCGCGAGATCACAGCTGGTAGATCACAGCTGGTGGATCCCAGGCGAGCCGCCGGGATACAACCTTTGCCGGCGGCCGCTGGAAGGAAGAACAACACTCGAAGGGCCTGGCAGAGTGCCGTTCAAGCACTGCCCCTCACACACCGGCCAGCAAGCCAGCCCAGTACCAAGTACTCGTGCAGATTCCGGTATCGGTACCTGTGCATCCTTAGTTTTTACCTCTGCACCACTGGCCCAATCCCCCTACCCCCCGGCTGTTGTCCTTGTATTATTTAACTCTTTTGCAACTTTTTTGTACCAGCGGACTTCCTTACGAGAATTTCTTTTTCATCCTACTTATTGTTTTTCTTGACGACTCTAGTGCGTATTGTTCTTTTGTGACTATTTCCAGCTGGCCGTGCGCAACCCTTTTTTCATTTGTTCCCTTTTTGTCTATTGTACTGCTGACGTGCTTTCAAAATAAAAATTGTCAATTTGATAAAAAAAAGCTTCATCTGCTACATGTGGATGTGAAAAGGTTGCTTGTTTTCTGATTTAATTTTATTTTATTTTGATGTTTTTCTGTCAATTTTATATATTGATTATTTCCCACTTAACCAAGTAGTCAATTTTCCAGGCGACGGACTCCTATTTCCAGTCAATACTGGTTCGTTGTTGCAGAATTGTAGTACTTATAATGAATATCCCTGATGACGCTAACTTACAGTTGTGTTCAAAATTATTCAACCTCCACTGAAATTGAGTGTTTTGGCCAGTTTGACATTGATTTTGATCATTCAGTCATCTTGCTTACAATTAAATCAAAGAGGCACGTGTAGGTCAGACAAATATAACATGACATTTGTGGTTATTTCATTATAAATGTTTTTTCTGTGCTCACATCATTATCAGTTTTATTCAACCCCCAAGTGACATTCAATCTTAGTACTTAGTATAACATCCTTTTACAGTTATAACAGCTTTTAAGCGTGAAGCATAGCTTGACACAAGTGTCTTGCAGCGATCTACGGGTATCTTCGCCCATTCGTCATGGGCAAAAGCCTCCAGTTCAGTCACATTCTTAGGCTTGCGCACTGCAACTGCTTTCTTTAAGTCCCACCAGAGGTTCGCAATCGGATTTAAGTCAGGTGACTGCGATGGCCACTCCAAAATGTTCCAGCCTTTAATCTGCAACCATGCTCTAGTGGACTTGGAGGTATGCTTGGGATCATTGTCCTGTTGAAAGGTCCAACGTCTCCCAAGCCTCAGGTTTGTGACGGACTGCATCACATTGTCATCCAATATCTCCTGGTACTGAAGAGAATTCATGGTACTTTGCACATGCTGAAGCTTCCCTGTACCTGCAGAAGCAAAACAGCCCCAAAGCATGATTGACCCCCCGCCATGCTTCACAGTAGGCAAGGTGTTCTTTTCTTCATAGGCCTTGTTCTTCCTCCTCCAAACATAGCGTTGATCCATGGGCCCAAACCGTTCTAATTTTGTTTCATCAGTCCACAGAACACTATCCCAAAGCTTCTGTGGTTTGTCCACATGACTTTTGGCATACTGCAGTCGACTCTTCTTATTCTTTGGAGACAGCAAGGGGGTGCGCCTGGGAGTTCTGGCATGGAGGCCTTCATTACGCAGTGTGCGCCGTATTGTCTGAGCTGAAACTTCAGTACCCACATCTGACAAATCTTTTCTCAGTTCCTCAGCAGTCACACGGGGACTTTTCTCCACTCTACGCTTCAGGTAGCGCACAGCAGTCGAAGTCAGCATCTTCTTTCTGCCACAACCAGGTAGCGTTTCAACAGTGCCCTTTGCCTTGAATTTGCGAATGATGCTTCCTATGGTCTCTCTTGGTATGTTTAACATCTTTGCAATCTTCTTATAGCCATTGCCCTTCCTGTGAAGAGTAATCACCTCTTCTCTTGTCTTCCTGGACCATTCTCTTGACTTCACCATGTTTGTAACCAGACCAGTAAATGTCTAGAAGGAGCTGAGTATCACAGTCATTTTAAAGCTGCCTAATTGGTGCTTATTATGCTTTATTGCTGCTCCGTGACATCCACAGGTGTTTTCAATACCTGATTGAAAACACTTGAATGAACCTCTGTTCTTCAGAGTGGTAGTCTTTAAGGGGTTGAATAATTGTGTCAATGAAGAATTCACAAAAGAAACATTTACTACTGTATTCCAAAACCAATTGATGTCATTTTAGTTGCATATGGTTCTTTAAAAAGTCCTTGTAGGATTTCATTCTGAATACAATTACAAATGTACACTAAATTCCCTAAAACCCTTTACAGCATTGGGGGTTGAATAATTTTCAACACCACTGTATATCCATTATCCAAAGATAGAGATAGATTTACTGACACCAGTATAGACTGTAACTTATCACACTACAACTGATTAAAGATTGTATTCTATTACAAATTCAACTTCAGTATGTCTTCAGGCACTATAACACAAAACATTTACCTGCTGCACTTGTACTTCTTCACCTGCTCCAACTTTACAGGGATGTAAAACACCCAACTTACTAACAAGCAATAATTGAGAAAAATTATTTTAATATCAATATGCAGTAAAATTCATAAATATTGCAGTTATACAGAGTGGTCCTGTACAATATCTTCTTAAAAGCCATACGACGGTTTCAGAAACTATGAATGCCCTAGCATGTTAGATTATATTTTCCAACTCAAAATTATAATTTTCACCCTTGTATTCGCAATGCTCTGTTAATTTCTGACATGACCATAGACCTGGAACTTCTTTTGAATACCGCAACCAGCTCTATATTTTGTATTATGTTGACAATTACTCCTGTGTACAATGACATAACCCCACTGTATAGAACTGGTTTATAGCACTTTATATAAGGGGTTATGCAAAGACTGCTGAATTGCATCGAACAGTGAATTTCCCCATACGGTGCAATTTCGTGGCAATTCATCGATTCAAAAATCTGCCAATTTGCCAAATATTAGCGAATTGCCAGCGAAATACGGTGCAATTTGGGGACCTTCGGCAGCAGTGAAATTCCCCATAGAGAAGTTATTGTTACTCCATTAAGAATGCCGAGCTGCACCAAAAAGTTGCCGAATTGCCCAGGATTTCAGTGCTTTCGTTCGAGAAGTTTAAACTGGAAAATCCCGTAGGTTTAAAAATAAAAAAATTCCCCTTTTTTATAATTTTTTATTCAACTGTTTATTCTGTTCATTTGCAGCAAAAAGTCTTTCTAAAAAATTTTTTAGCCATCTTTCTGAATTTTTTCAGTGAAATTTATTTCTATTTTTTTAATGGCGTTTTTTTATTCAGTAACAGACCTTTTTATTGTTATTCATAGGACCTTATTTATTATTTTCATGCATTATTTCTGTTTAATACGCCTTTTAAAAATTGTTTGGCGGCTGGTCGTCATTTTTTACAGCGGCATTCGGCAGTCTGTTCAGCCCGTTTGGGGAATCGTCGGCTGCGTTTTGTGGTTTTATCGGCTGATCCATTCGGCGCTCTTCGGGGAGCCTGCAGTGAATTATTTATTATTATTATTATTATTATTATTATTCTGTATTTATAAAGCGCCAGCATATTCCACAGCGCTGTACAATGGGGGAGTGCAGACATGAGACCTACTAAAACACATAAGGAACAGAGGGCCCTGCCCTTGTGTAAAGTGCCGTATTATTAAGGCAATTATCCTAAGTGCTCAGCTAGACATCCCGTGAGCTTACAATCTAAAGGACAGGGGGAAGTGAAACAGAAGGGGAGCTGGGGAGAGAAAATAGCAAGCTACAGGTTGATTAGAATTAAGTGGCAGCAAGTGGAGGGGAATGAATGAGTTTGGGCCTAGGACTGGGTGGATGGGGTGGACGGGTGGCACTGCAGAATGCAGAGTCTGGAGTGGTGATGCCTGTGTGTTGGGAGCTTGGGAGTCCTTAGGAATGCAGAGTCTGGAGTGGTGATGCCTAAATGCTGAATTCAACTCGCACCAAAGTGTGCCGAACGAAAGAGCACCGAATTGTCAGTGCTCTTTGAATAATCCCTATAATATGGATAAGACTGGATTTGTATATTGATAAATTGCAATTTCAGTTCTTCATTGATATTCACCTGTTCCCATACCTTCAGTTTACAATTACTTTTTAAAAAATTTTCCTTGGCTCTAATTAGGGTTAAATAAAGCGGGATTTATTTAACCCTATCTCTCTTCCTTCCCGGTATCATAGCACACTTATTTCTTTATGCTCTTCCTACTATTAACATTATTCTTGTCCCTCCTGCTGTCATCCTGGGTGTGCCATAGCATGTAGAAATCAGTGCTTTAGAGTCACGGTATTGTTACTTTTACATTTTCCCTAATTAAGAAATTGTTAGGTAATTAACATGTATCACAGAGCAACCCACTGATTGTTATAGTGGTAGCCTGCTGTGTTTATGAGACCCTTGAGAGTTTCAAAATTGTGCTTTTCTGTTCTTCAGTAAGAAAAAACATCAGCTGTATTTCTTGTACACATGGGATTTTGTATATAATGCATTTTTATGCAAACCACCACACTGAATTGTCCAAACTAATACAATCAGCCACTGTCAACCACAGAATCACACTCTATCACTTATACAGTGTCTCACAGAAGTGAGTACACCCCTCACATTTTTCTAAATATTTTATTATATCTTTTCATGAAGAAATTACACTTTGCTACAATGTAAAGTAGTGAGTGTACAGCTTGTATAACACAAGTAAATTTGTTGTCCTCTCAAAATAACTCAACATACAGCCATTAATGTCTAAACCATTGGCAACAAAAGGGAGTACACCCCTAAGTGAAAATGTCCAAATTGGGCCCAGCTTCCAGGTGTACAGTCAACCATGTTGGTGGGAGTGTCATGGTCTGGGGCTGCCGGCACTGGTGAGCTACAGTTCAAAATTGGCGCAATTAGCCATTTCCCCTCCCCGATGTCATGTTGCTCGTTAGTGTTACAAGGTCTCAGGTGTGAATGGGGAGCAGGTGTGTTAAATTTGGTGTTATTGCTCTCACTCTCTCATACTGGTCACTGGAAGTTCAACATGGCACCTCATGGCAAAGAACTCTGAGGATCTGAAAATAAGAATTGTTGCTCTACATAAAGATGGCCTAGGCTATAAGAAGATTGCAAAGCCCCTGAAACTGAGCTGCATCACGGTGGCCAAGACCATACTGCGGTTTAACAGGACAGGTTCCACTCAGAACAAGCCTCGCCATGGTCGACCAAAGAAATTGAGTGCACATGCTCAGCATCATATCCAGAGGTCGTCTTTTGGGAAATAGACATATGAGTGCTGCCAGCATTGCTGCAGAGGTAGATGGGGAGGTGGGGGGGGGGGTCAGCCTGTCAGTGCTCAGACCATACAACGCACAATGCATCAAATTGGTCTGCATGTCTGTTGTCCCAGGAGGAAACCTCTTCAAAAGATGATGCACAAAGTCTGCAAATCAAATTGTGATGTGTCAAAACAAGGAAAACAATATTATAAGTTCAAGATTCCCATACGGCTCTTCCCTGGACGTCCAGGACAGCATACAATAAAAGATAAAAACACTGATAGTAATAAGTCACAAAATTGAACACGGAATACCACTTTAAATCGCACTCGGGATATTTAGACTTTATAGCATATCAATAACAACAACAGCGGTTGTTACCCCACATCTGCATGGTCCTGGAACCCCAGCCTGGTACTCGACGCCACACGAAAAACACCAAGGAAGCTCTTCCTTAATATAAGCAGAATTTTAGTGGGTAAAACAAATATCATGGATAAATCCAGTGATCCAATACGTTTTGTCTAAATCATAGACTTCATCAGGGATACAAACATGAAAATAAAAGTCTCTCTGTCTTATTCCTCCTTGCCACTTTATATCTCCTGTGAGCGCTGTGGAATTTCATTACTTCCGGTTTCGCTAGCCGGCATGCGTTTCACCGTTGGAACGCATCTCCCACGTGACCGGAAGTGCTGTATCGAATCCTTGTTCTCCTTTTGTCGCTTGTCTGGCAATGATGACGTTCGTACACCTGCAAGTGAAGTGTACTCCCTCTGGTGTCGACGGTTCCTAGCAGCATCATATTGGAAGATAGACCAAGTCCCAGTACAAAAGTTCTTTCAGAGGGAAACATTGGCCTTAATTCCTCAAATGGAAGCACAGTAAATAGTCGTTATATTCAGAGGTCAACATTAATGTTCAATAGATAATCGAGGTTCAATAAGATCTTTTAAAAAAAAACATCTGGTGCATATTAAAGTGACATCACAATAAAAGCATTTTATTTTTTGTCCAAGTCCAGCCCTGGTTTGAAGTCCAAAGTGCCTAAGAAAAACTATCATGGAACCAGATTCCTTATTTGTTTTCCCCCTACGCTTTTACATAAAATGGATTAGTCTTCTCTCCCTGTCTAACGCACATAGTTAGTTTGGTCTGGCATCATTTCCTGCTTCAGCAAGCTGCCAATCCCCCAGTCTACAATAGAGGCATGTGTGTAAAGATCCTGTTCTGTACTGGGTGATTGCATCCTGTTTTTACCGTCTCCCCAATCATATCCCGCATGTGACATTCACTTCTTGCATATGACCCTGGGGTCCCAGAATATAAACAGAGCTATATTTTTAACTTTTTTATTTACTTTACAAAGCAGCAATACACACAAAAAGCAAATAAAATGGTGAATAAGCAAATATAAATAGTAAAATGGGCGAAAAATATCATATTGAATGAATTATTATGAAATGTGTCCTAAGTTTTCCAAATACTAGTAATAGAACAAATAATCATCATTCTGACATTGAGTATTATAGATACATAAAAAGGAATATTCAGCAAAGAATCACATGAAAAGCAAAGAGCAATAACAAGAGTTATCACAAAATGTTCATGCTATGAACTACAGTAGATGGTGAGACCAAGCATAGTTTCTTCTCATACAGATTTAGATCTAAAGTTCCGATGACAGGACCATTTCACTTTGTTTTCATAATATATGTAACCATGGACAGACTACCGGGGGGGGGCAGAGGGTGCCACAGCACCTCACACAATCCAGGCCAGACTAGGGAAGGGGTTTTGTGGATGTGTGGGCATGTGGGTGTGGGTGTCGTGTCTGTGTGGGTATTTGTGGTAATGTGTGTGTATGGTTGGGTACTTGTGACCGTGTGTGTGGATATCTGAGTATGTGTGACTGTTTATGTGTGTGTGTGTGTGTGACACTGAGTGGCAGTGGCGTAGCGAGGGGGCAGGCACCGGGGGGGCGCCGCAGCAGCCCTGCCACTCAGTGGGTTCCACCAGCCACCCGCAAGATCGCGGGGTTCACTTGAACTCCACGATCTTGCGAGATCACGGCTGGCTGGTGGAACCCTCGTGAGCAGCAGAGCTTCTTGCCACAGCCACTCATAGTGCGAAAAGCACAAGGCCATGGCAGAGGAGAGGTGAGCTGGGGCAATATATATCCGTTTGAGCTGCTGGGGGCAATATATATCCCTGTGTGAGCTGCTGGGGGCAATATATATCCCTGTGTGAGCTGCTGGGGCAATATATATCCCTGTGTGAGCTGCTGGGGGCAATAAATATCCATGTGTGAGCTGCTGGGGCAATATATATCCCTGTGTGAGCTGCTGGGGGTAATATCCATGTGTGAGCTGCTGGGAGCAATATATATCCCTGCGTGAGCTGCTGGGGGCAATATATATCCATGTGTGAGCTGCTGGGGGCAATATATATATCCATGTGCGAGCTGCTGGGGGAAATATAGATCCATGTGTGAGCTGCTGGGGGCAATATATATCCATGTGTGAGCTGCTGGGGCAATATTTCACTTTGGTTAGCTTCTCTGTTTGGTTCAGTGGGCAAATTGTCTTCAGAGATTTCTCGGATCACATTTTGTGATGTTTCACTTTTTCATCAAAATAAGCACTGGCTTATTGCAATCCTGTTGGTCTTTGGGTGAAGGATTCTATATCCCTTACTTTGTCCACTGTAGCCTATCAGAATGTCTTCTATGGCTCTGTTTTCCAAGTTGGAGCGTTTCTCACTTTTGATCCATTCCACAGCTCATATGGGGTACGTTCAATAGCTTTGGATGGTAGCCAGTTCTGCAGGTATGTTGCACTCACTATTGCTTCTCCCCCAGTACTTATTATGTAAACTAGCATCTGAGAGCATACATCTGGTCATTTCTGCAAGAGTATGATTTTTCCTTTCTGCTACACCGTTTTGCTCGGGAGTGTATGGTACAGTTGTTTGGTGTAAAATACCTTGTTTCTTTAGGTAGGATTCCACGTCTTTACTCATATTCCCCTCCATTATCTGTACAAATTATTCCTGACTTCCTTTAAAAATTTGTTGCTGGTCATTGCTACAAATTGAAGTTTTTCTGATGTTTCGCTTTTGCGCTTCAATAGATATGTTATTGTATACCTGGAATAATCATCATCAAAGGTGAGTAAGCATCTGTTCCCTCTGGGTGTGGTAGCTTTCATTGGTCCACACAGGTCACTGTGTATAAGTTCCATGGAGTGAGTAGTTTTCCTTTGATTGGCTTGCAGAAGTCGAGTACGTGTGGCCTTTGCTTTGATACAGTCCTCTCCTCCTGTTTCCAACCCTAACCCTTCTAGATTGTGAGTTCCTATGGGAATAGGGCCCTCATCTCCTCCTGTACTGTTTGTCAAATGTTGTTCAATGTGTTGGAACCCTGTCTATACTGTGACTATTGTACAGCACTGCGGAATATGCTGGCGCTTTATAAATAAATAATAATATAGCATGTACACTTCATAAGTGTGTGACAAGGCAGCATTATCAGGTCTTCTGATACACCTTTCTTTTCAAGTTCTTTAATAGCTTCTGCATTTTCGTGCCCTGATCTTCTGTGCCACAGGTGGCTGCGTTTGTCATGCAGATCCTGAATGATTGTTTTGGCCTGCTTTTTTTCCAGTGATGAGTGTGTACAAGTTTTGATTCAGCTTTCCTTTTGCTATTTGCTTTCTGTGCTGAATTGTATACTCATCACCTCAGAATTGAACGGAGTCCATTATTAGCAATGGTTTTCACTGATAGGGGGCTTCCTTCTAGGTTTGGAACTAAAAGAATGTTCTTTAGTTGGATGCTTCTCATATTTCGATGGTGTAATGCAATTCAAATATCCCTTACCATTAACTTACACTGTAATACTTTTCCCATTTGCTAGGAAGACTTTGTCTTTGCACTGAAATCAATTTCTGTGAGAAACGTCTCATCACTTGTCATGTGACTTGTTGGTCCTGAGTCAATGCACTATCCCTGTGTTGTATCATTCTGAGTCGCTTTAAGGTTACACTGCCATGATGCACCTGCTGTTTCCTCTGTGACTGCTTTAACTCCTTCTCCCGTGGGTGCCGCTCTCCTGCACTGCTCAGCTTTCCATATTGAACAGTTCTTTTTGAGGTGACCGATGTTTTTGCATTGAAAACACACTCTGGTTTCTTTGTTTTGCGTTGTGCCTTCACACAATTTTAGAGCAAGCTCTGATTTCTCATTCTTTTCAGTCACATTTTCCTTTCTTCTGTCATATTCATCGATTAGTTTTCCCTTAGCGTATTCTAGAGTTAATTCCTGTTCAGGTCTGCTTTCCAGAGCGTTAATAAGGGGAGTGTCATGTGGCGTGTGCACCTATGTTGGTGTGAGTCCAGTATGCGGTGAAAGTTATGAGGTCAGCCAGGTTTCGGGGCACAGCAAGGAGTTTATTATAGATAAACAAACAGGAGAAATTAACTAAAGCAATGGAGGAGGCTGTGTGGAGCAGAAATAAGGCTAGGGCAAAGAATACAACAATAAACATAGGAAAAAGGGAGACACAGGAAAAGGGCTGACTTAGCCAACAGAGAGGAGAACTGAGATAAGTGGAAGAGATTGGGAGAACTAAATACTAATAGGAGCTATAGACATGGAGGAGCACAAACCGTATAGAAGGAGTTACTAAACATAGAACTAGTGAATAGTGATGCAGGCAGTACTGACAGGATAGGAAAAAACTAAAAGAAAAACTAAAGTCCATGGCAAGGGTTCCAGGCACAGAGCAGGCAATAATCGTGGTTAGAGTACAGAGAAGGGGTCTTGGCAGGCAGTAGGCAATAGTATAGTAAAGTCCACAGCAAGGGGGTCTGATGCACAGATAATACAGAAATCACGGTAAGGCACAATCGAACAATGGTTGAAGGTACTGGTGGGTTTCTCTGTAGACATCTCGGTGGATTTCCCGGTAACGGTTCTCGGTGGGTATGTCGGTAGGATCACGGGAAGATAAACTTGGCTGAAGAACAAGGAGCTTCAGTAGGTCAGGACTGGAAGAAGGCACACCCAGATTTGAAAGTGGAAGCAGGTAGGAGAGGGCATAGCTTCCTTTTAAGGAGGCCTCATCAGGTGGGATGGGGTGCGCCTGAGTCCTCTTGGAATGAGCACGACATCCAGGTAAGGATGAACAGAAACCTGAATACAGCATAAAGTCCAGGCAAACCTGAGGCAAAATAATGCAAGAGCAGGGTAGCAATGGGGCTGCTGGAGTCAGGTTGTAAATAACAGGCCTGCCATCAGACTCCAGGGCTGGAGCATTACAGGGACCATATGACTCTGGAAGACTGCATAATAGTAATGCTACTATGTGATTGTCTTTCATTTCTTCTCCAATAGGACGTAGCCGTTCCACGATCTCTAACATAGCATTCATATGTTCATGCATTTCCTGACCTTTTTCCAGCCTCATCTTCTACAGTTTACGTAGCAGATATAGGGCATCGTTACATTCTTCGCGCTAAAACGGGAACACAAAGGAGAAAAACCTGTGCCTGCAGGTTTCTCTTTCGCATCCCAGTTTTAGCACAATATTACAATGCAGGTGCTAAAAAAAAGCTGCCTACATCGGGCACTAAGCGCGGGATGCGCACGGCAGCGCCAAGCACCGCCGCACGCATCTCCTCCATGGAGTCGATAGGACTCCATTGAGGCAGACACATGACGAGATACGGCAGGTCGGCGTAGTGATCCACAGGGAGAGACTGGGAGACTTTTTCACCCAGTCTCTCCCTGCTCCCGGTGGACAGAGGAGGCGGTTGGAGCCGCGGTCCTCGCCGTAGGATAGGAGGTATCTGATTTTATTGGAGGAGTTTCTGCAGCAGCGGAATCCGTTAGTTAGCACCAAGTCCATTCTGTGGTTAACTGTTCAGTAACCGCAGCCGGATAGTAATTAGAGTTAGTATATTGTAATTCTACTGCTAATTAACACTTTGTGCTCCCCATGTTAAGCATAGGGAGCGCAAAATACAGTAACCTTGCGCTGAAAAGCACAAGATACCAATCGCTAACGGGTTTTTAACCCGTTAGCGGTTGGATTGTAATATGGTGGGACCACCAGGGCTAACGTTAACGCTCACTAAGGTGAGGGCTTACGTTAGCATCAAGAATGTAATGGTGCCCATAGTTTATTTAAATTGGACCACTAATGCAGTTTCTGTAATGCAGTCCACATACTTTTAGGCTGGGGTCAGACCAGCGCACTTTTAACGTGCGTTCTGGCGCACATAATTACGGCCGCACTAGCAGCAGATGACGGGCAATGACGGCCAATATACGAAGTACGGTCGCACGAAAGTCCGGCCGCGCAACGCAAGTGGAAAACGAACGCATTTTTTCGAGAACGCCGAACCGCTAGTACTGACGTACTGAGTGCGCAGCTGCGGCATAGCGGCGTGTTTGCGTGATTAGGAGATGTCAGACACTGCTAATGTCCAGCCTACATAACGTCCAGACGCAAAAAGAGTTTTTTTGACGATCCGAAAAAGTCACGCACGAAAAATGCGCATCGTATGACCGTTTTTGAGCACTCCGTGAAAAAATACGTCAATTCGTTCGGACGCACTTTTTTACGTTCGCGTGTAAAAATGCTTTCGTTTGACCCTAGCCTTAGCTGTGTTTTCTTTTCTTATGTGAATGATCTGATCATCCTCCACTAATAAACTTATAACTGCTTTTGCTTGTCTGTTCTTTCTGTCCCATTCTTCTGGGTTGTCAGTGGGTCTGTCTGTGTTCACTACCTCCCACAAGTCATCTTTGCATTACATCATTTCAACCTTAAACTAGTTGGTAATTGTTATTGTTGAGCTTTGCTATTGCAAACTTCACATCTGAGTCACTTGCCATCTTTCAGTAATTGGATGCAGCTATCATTTCCTCACAGTCTTTGTATGGATCATAGATCCAGCACTTTTTTTTCTTTCAGTGTCTTGGCCCCTAACCTGTTGGTTATGTATGAATAAGAGGCGGTAGTGACTTGCAGAAGTGCAGGCTTTACTTAGGCTGTTCAACAATAAAGGTTCAGAATATGTCAGACATCTGGTTACAGCAACCAGCAGAGTTGAAAGAGAAAAATCATAGAGAGGAGACAACAGGGAAAAAAACAACTACTTCCTTCCTGTTTTACCAACAAATCCATAGGCATATCCAGGCAGGTATCCTGAGTGTAACATCGCCATCTACAGTTCAGATGCCTATTACATCTTTATACAGTATGTGTCAGGATCAGCACCAGAGGGGTACTAGCCTTGCGGGTGCGAGCCTAGTATGCAGTGATCAATAACTGAGTAGAGGCAGAAGCAGGAGAGCAAGCACTGATGATATGCTGAGGTTGCAGAGGAATGACCAGGGTGGATGAAAGGATACCAGGAATCTGTATACAGCAGGGGTCTCGAGAATGCTTGAGGGGGGACATGATGAGACAGAAGGTACCAGGACACTTGGAGGACACCTGAACTGTGGAGACACTGGGAACTTTGAAGGTACCTTTGATACGGCACTACCTGGGATTTAATTTAGAAACATGTAAGATGTAGTTAGTCCACCATTTAATGACTGTTCAGTATATGTTAGATTCTCCATTTTGTGTTTTAACGTGCTGTTTCATTGAGTCCAAAAGTCTATCTTACTGGCTTGCTAAAACTGATGAGGAATGCAGTTTAGTTTGGATAAATAGTCTCATAGATTTAAAAGGAAAATAGTCTTGGAAAAAAATTTACAATTAAGGATTTATGGCAGAGGTCCAGACTTCAAGGCTGAAACAGAAAAAGAGCTCATTGTTGTTTCAGGTGTTAGAAACGATTAAGTAACAGTCACGAGATGATATAAGGTAAAGGATGAAGTCAGAGCCTGGACAACTGGCAAACATCACGTGCCAACCCGGGGAACAGGGGGAGATGGGTGATGGGTGCTGGGTGTTGCCCAGAGGAGGGAATGTTTTTGCTATCTTTGCCATGAGCCTCACTTGAGCTTTGATTGCGAGCAAGACTTGCAGCTCTTGTCCGGTACTGAATAAAACCTTTTTCCTTTCAAGAATCAAGGCCTCCGTCTGGCATTTCTTTTGTCGAGTCATCACCTAAATACCCGGTCAGATAGCCGTAACATTTCTGGGGGCTCGTCCGGGATAAGGCCTTGACTCGGCAAAGAAGCCTGAACGGCAGTGATTGCTGCATCTCGACGGAATCCGACGGGAGATGGCCCAGGTATGCTGATCTTCTACTAGGCGCCAAGGCGAGAGTTCTCACTCTGTGGACCATCAACCTGCTGAGGGCAAGCTCCCGACCGAGAATCCAAGGAGAGGAACAGGCTGAGGAAAATTGGTGATGCTGCGGCAGAAGGGGTAACTAACAAAATTGTATTTCTTTGTGTTGAATAAGGTAGCAGCTAGTTTCAATCTGTGTGTAAAGAGTTGTCCGCGCAGTGGAGGGGGCCGAGCTCCAGACGTCTGCACCTGTGTGTGATACAGAGGCTGGGGATCGACCGCCCTCTAGCGAGGATAGACGAGGTCTGTAGAGCCTCAAGAGAGCCTGTGATGCTCATAGTCTTCTGGATCAGTTACGGTAAATACTGATCCCAGACAAGGGGACAGGCCACCCCCTTTGTGCTAAAAACCCCTGCAGTATGGTAATAAATACTGATGGTGAAGTAAATACTGATGTTGCAGTAGGTACTAATGTTAAGGATTGAAAGCTAGCTGTCTACGACAAGAACTGTTACACAAATATTGTGTTTGTATTTTATGTTTATTGTATCTGGTGTTGAGTGTGTAGGAGAGTGGACTTGTTCTCCCTGAGGAAAAGTCACCTGAAAGAAGAAAACCTAAGTACGTGTGTTACCGCGCTGAGCGTGGGCTACGGAACAGGGGGTGTGCTTGGCTTGTTGGTTGAAACACCGGATTGTTGTTAACCACTGTTTAGAGGGTTAAAAAATGGGAAACGCAGGCTCACAGAGCAAGATTGCGCGCGGCGAGACTCCGCTTGAGTACATGATACGCAATTTCAAGACTCTCTATGCAGTTCACCAATATGGGAGGAAACTGCACAAGAACAAGCTGCGTACATTGTGTGAAATTGAGTGGCCTGTCTTGTATCCTTCATGGCCACGAGAGGAAGCAATGGATCCTGTCTTGATACAGGGGGTTCATTCAGTGGTCACTGGACGCCCAGGGCATCCAGATCAATACCCTGTATGGATATATGGAGGTATTGTATGGCCTCTGTATATACAGTTGTGTTCAAAATTATTCAACCCCCAATGCTGTAAAGGGTTTTAGGGAATTTAGTGTACATTTATAATTGTATTCAGAATGAAATCCTACAAGGACTTTTTAAAGAACCATATGCAACTAAAATGACATCAATTGGTTTTGTAATACAGTAGTAAATGTTTCTTTTGTGAATTCTTCATTGACACAATTATTCAACCCCTTAAAGACTACCACTCCGAAGAACAGAGGTTCATTCAAGTGTTTTCAATCAGGTATTGAAAACACCTGTGGATGTCACGGAGCAGCAATAAAGCATAATAAGCACCAATTAGGCAGCTTTAAAATGACTGTGATACTCAGCTCCTTCTAGACATTTACTGGTGTGGTTACAAACATGGTGAAGTCAAGAGAATGGTCCAGGAAGACAAGAGAAGAGGTGATTACTCTTCACAGGAAGGGCAATGGCTATAAGAAGATTGCAAAGATGTTAAACATACCAAGAGAGACCATAGGAAGCATCATTCGCAAATTCAAGGCAAAGGGCACTGTTGAAATGCTACCTGGTCGTGGCAGGTTTCAGCTCAGACAATACGGTGCACACTGCGTAATGAAGGCCTCCATGCCATAACTCCCAGGCGCACCCCCTTGCTGTCTCCAAAGAATAAGAAGATTCGACTGCAGTATGCCAAACGTCATGTGGACAAACCACAGAAGTTTTGGGATAGTGTTCTGTGGACTGATGAAACTAAATTAGAACTGTTTGGGCCCATGGATCAACGCTATGTTTGGAGGAGGAAGAACAAGGCCTATGAAGAAAAGAACACCTTGCCTACTGTGAAGCATGGTGGGGGGTCAATCATGCTTTGGGGCTGTTTTGCTTCTGCAGGTACAGGGAAGCTTCAGCGTGTGCAAGGTACCATGAATTCTCTTCAGTACCAGGAGATATTGGATGACAATGTGATGCAGTCCATCACAAACCTGAGGCTTGGGAGACGTTAGACCTTTCAATAGGACAATGATCCCAAGCATACCTCCAAGTCCACTAGAGCATGGTTGCAGATTAAAGGCTGGAACATTTTGGAGTGGCCATCGCAGTCACCTGACTTAAATCCGATTGAGAACCTCTGGTGGGACTTAAAGAAAGCCATTGCAGTGCGCAAGCCTAAGAATGTGACTGAACTGGAGGCTTTTGCCCATGACGAATGGGCGAAGATACCCGTAGATCGCTGCAAGACACTTGTGTCAAGCTATGCTTCACGTTTTAATGCTGTTATAACTGTAAAAGGATGTTGTACTAAGTACTAAGATTGAATGTCACTTGGGGGTTGAATAAAACTGATAATGATGTGAGCACAGAAAAGACATTTGTGGTTATTTCATTATAAATGTTATGTTATATTTGTCTGACCTACACGTGCCTCTTTGATTTAATTGTAAGCAAGATGACTGAATGATCAAAATCAATGTCAAACTGGCCAAAACACTCAATTTCAGTGGGGGTTGAATAATTTTGAACATAACTGTATATGTGTTGTTTGCTTAAAAAATGCTGTGTGTATGTTTCCTGTATACATGCTTTGCAGTATGTATACAGAAGCTATTATTTGCTGCATTGAACGAATACACTATGAATGTGTGTTGAGTAGTATTACATATGGCTGCAGCCAGTGTGGGTATGTATTATTTACATAGCAAATATGTATATATATATATATGTTATGAATATGGGTTTAGAGTTGTGTGTGTATATGTGCTCTGTGCAGTAAGTGCATATATGTGCTGTGTTTGCGTTTGCGTTTATGGCGCAATGTATATGATAAAATTAGGAAGAGACCTGCAATTAGCACAAGAGAAGAAAAAAAAATGTTTTTGACTGAGGAATGTTTGAAGTCTGTTCAAACCAAGACAAAAGGTGATTTGATTGTGTGTGCTAAACATGCGTTTTTTGTGAGTGTGTGGCGTTCTGTGCTACAGTCGTTCATTAAGTGTATATGTGTACGGCAGAATTGCCACTTGTTCTGGTATGTTATAATGCTTGATTTAAAGATCTAGTATGACTTACGTACCAGTATTTTTGTCCCAGTAAGTGAATGTGTTGGGTGTTGCAGGTTGTGAGAGTTTGTTGACATTTCACGTAAAACAGTGCTGTTACATTTCAATTGCATTTGTGTTTATTGTCAAGAGATTCTGCTGATTTAAAAAAAAAAGAAGAAGTTTTTGTAACTCCGAAACCCCCCCCCCCCCCTTTTGCAAACAGTAACACTGATAGAGGAATAGGTGGGAGGAAAGAGTCTGGAGAGTTGAGGCTGGAGCTAGGAGTTGACATCTGAGAGAGATAGCAGCCCAAACCATGTGGGCTGCAACAACTCATATCCACCCTGATCATCCAAAGCCCCCATGAAGGCAACCTGACAAAATATCAAATAAAGGCCCTAATTAACGATTCCAGGGAAAACTATATCAGAGAATGGAGAGATGATATAGCAAACTCCAAGAAACTCACCATTTACCAATCCTTACAGAGGGAATGCAAACTGGCCCCATACCTGGAGGTACTACAAGACCCCAAGGACAGACAGATCCTGAGCCGGTACAGACTGAGCGCCCACAGCCTGGAAATTTAATCAGGGCGGCATAGACAGACCTACAGGCCCAGGGAGAATAGACTGTGCCAGCATTGTGACCAGGAGGCCCTGGAAGATGAGGTCCACTTCCTCCTACAGTGCCCCAAGTACTCAGCACTGAGGGAAACTCACTTCCAGAGACTCTCCGCTCTCATCCCGGACTTCACCTCTATAGAAGAGACGAGGAAACTCCACATCATACTGGGAGAAGAGGAGCCAGCGGTGAAAATAGTTGCCCAATATGTCGCAGAATGTCACAGACTGAGAGGAACATGAGAGATCCTGGATTTATAAATCCCCAACACGGACTCGCCCCCATCCCCCTTCACATTATCCCTTACCCCTGATAATGTCCATGGACTTGCCATTCCCCCCATATATATGTCCCACTACCCCCCCTCCTCCCCATATGCTTTGGCAATGCTAAAATGTATTTGGTCCTGCCAATAAAGCTTATTTTGATTTGATTCGATTTGAGATAGAGAGGAAAAGACTGCAGGCGTTAGATCAGTTTGGAGAAATTGTAAACTAAATAGAAAAGATAAGAAAGTGACAATAAGTAGGAAAAGACAAGTGAAATGGGGAATGCACAAAGAAGTTGCTTATGATGAGAGGAGAGAAACGTGTTATAAAATGTGTAACAGAAACTGATTCAGAAGACAATTCACCAGGCCTGGCCTAGAACATCCCTCTGGTATATGGTGATCTCAAACCAGGCGCCCAGCCCGTGGCGCTGCGCCAGTACCACATCCCACAAAAAGCCAAGCAAAACATCCAAGTCCACCTTGAACTCCTGCTTAAGTACGGTATTCTAAAGTTTTGTGTGTCTTTATGGAATACCCCGTTGCTCCAGTTCAGAAAGAGGGCACTCAAGAATACACACCTGTACAGGATTTAAGGGCAGTTAATTCTGCCACAGTGACTTTATACGGATTTGGCACAATTGAGTGTAATCTCCTAGCTCTGATACCCGGCAACACAGAATTCTACACTGTCCTTGATTTAAAAGATGCGTTCTTCTGTATCCGCTTGGCTCCAGCAAGTCAGCCATTGTTTGCCTTTCAGTGGGAAAACACCCAGAATGGCTCCAAACATTAAATGACGTGCCTCCCTCAAGGTTTCAAAAATTCACCTACTATCTTCGGGAGAGCGCTGAACCAAAACTTATCTGCCTTTCACTCTCAGCCAGACAAAGCTACCCTATTGCAGTATGTTGATGATCTCCTGCTTGCCTCACCAACTGAAGAAGATTGTTTCAATGCCACAAAAGAACTGTTAAGTATTTTATGCAAGGCAGGCTACAAAGTTTCTAAAAGAAAGGCCCAAATCTGCCAACACAGTGTGAAATACCTAGGCTTTCAATTTACAGGTACCAAGCGTGCAATCCAGAACGCAAAGAATCAGTCTGCCGTGTCCCTCAACCACAGATTCGTCGCCAAGTAAGAGAATTCTTGGGAGCTGCAGGCTTCTGTCGCCTGTGGATCCCCAACTTTGCCATCATTGCCGAGCCTCTGTACCAAGCCACTAAAGGTGCAGAGCCTGACCTATTCATTTGGGGTGAAGAACAAACTGAGGCTGTCACCCAATTAAAGACTTTGTTGCTTGAAGCCCCTGCCCTGGGTTTACCTGACCACAGCAAACCTTTCTACCTCTATGTGCATGAACATCACCAGACAGCCGCAGGAGTCTTGGTTCAATACAGGAGTTCAAGGTGGACTTGGATGTTTTGCTTGACTTTTTGTGGGATGTGGTACTGGCGCAGCGCCACGGGCTGGGCGCCTGGTTTGAGATCACCATATACCAGAGGGATGTTCAAGGGCCAGGCCTGGTGAATTGTCTTCTGAATCGGTTTCTGTCCCTTTTTTTTTATTCATCTTACTTTCAAAAATACACATTTTTTTGGCTCATGGCAAAGGCCCGTTGCTTACTTATCCAAACAACTTGATCCTCTTGCCTGCGGCCTACTAGCGTGCCTGAAAGCTGTGGCAGCCACTGCACTCCTGGTTGCAGAAGCAGACAAGCTCACACTAGGCCAAGAACTGTTTGTGAAAGTCCCTCATGCAGTCCAGACTCTTCTAGACTATAAAGGCAATTACTGGTTCAGCAATGCAAGAATGACCAAGTACCAAGCCATGCTGTGTGAAAACCCAAGAGTTCATCTGGAACTAATCTCAACCCTGAATCCTGCTACTTTGCTTCCAGACTCTTCAGGAGACCAAGAACATGAATGCCTCCAAATAATGGATGAGGTATATAGCAGCAGACCTGACCTCAAAGACATACCCCTAGACAAATACGACTTACAACTGTTCACTGATGGAAGCAGCTCAGTAGAAAATGGGAAGAGATTCGCTGGGTATGCAGTAGTCACTCTTGACGAGATTATTGAAGCAAAACCATTGCCCAAAGGCACTTCTGCTCAGCTGGCTGAAATAATTGCCCTTACCCGAGGCCTAGAACTATCTAAAGGCAAAAGAGTAAACATATACACCAATTCCAAGTATGCTTTCATGACGATCCACGCCCATGGAGCCCTCTACAAAGAACGTGGCCTCTTGACCTCCGCAGGTAAAGAAGTCAAATATGCTCCTGAAATACTGAAGCTCCTAGATGCGGTATGGAAACCGTCCGCAGTTGGTGTTATACATTGTCAAGGACACCAGAAAGGCAAAGCAGAAGTTCCCAGAGGAAACCATAAAGCAGATCAAGCGGCGAAGGAAGCAGCAAGACAGACACAAGCCCTTGAGCGTGGCTGTGATTGGAAAGAAACCGATGCCAAGAGTACTCGCCAGCAACAGGAGAATCACTTGAAAAGCTTCTGGAATGGAAATCCGGAACACCGAACAGAAACTTCGGTTCCCCAGAGAGGACTGGTTCAAGTTGACTCCCCTATCAAGATTCCGGTATGTAAACCCGAATCACCGCAAATGAAAGTCGAAACTCTGCTCTGTCTAAATACTGCGCTTCAAGATATGCCTAACATTGACTTCTATATGAATAAGAGAAGATTTGCGCCTCACGGAGAATATATTGAAGACATTCTTTGCCACTGGTACAGTGAATATGAACTTTTAGAGAAAAACCACAATTACATCCAATGGCTATTCCCCCTGCGTGAACAAGGCCAGAATGAACATGCACAACCTTTAACTACTTCTGAAATTGAAATTATGAAGAGCACCGCTGAAATCCAACAAAGACTCCGTAGAGCCTACAAGCTGATGTTGAATTTCTTCGGCGTAAAATTAGTGGGGGAAGAGGAGATAGAAGTGATACGAGACTCAAATCTTTCGACACGTTTCTCCAATTTGAATACCAACACCCACAATAACCTGAGAATTACCCGAATTGTGAAAAACATGGGAGAGCTGGGAGCTGCACAATACCAAGCTCCGCTGGTGAAGTTCTTCCTGAAAGAGATACTGGTTGAAGACCAGCTGAAAAATATGAAAGAAAGTGCTCTGAAGTATTTCCTGCCAACTGTAAAGAATGAACATGAAAGAGATGCACTGTCTGAATATGCTCTGAAGCACAGAATACCCAAGTATGTCAAAAGACGTCTCTCAGTGGTGACACCCCTGTTACCAACACTCATTACGCACTGGACTCCGGCCTACTCTGAAAAGGAGAAGAAATGGCTCTCCGAAGAGCCGGGAGAATACAGAGAAGACGGATGGTACCAGTTGGAGAATGAAAGAATTGTCTTACCAGCCACCCTGGCACCTGAAATTGTCCGGGCCTTGCATTCCAGAACACATGGAGGAAAGACAGCCATGGAGCAACAACTAGAACCGCACTTCTACGTTCCTAGACTCGCCTCCATCTGCAGAGTAATTGCCCAACAATGTGTCACCTGTGCTAAGAACAACCCAAGGCAAGGGTTAGTACAACCACCAGGAGTACTATCTGTTGGATTATCCCCAATGTCTTCCTTACAAATTGACTTTACTGTCCTCCCACCATGCAGAGGATACAAATACCTATTGGTGCTGGTATGCATACTCACTGGATGGGTCGAGGCCTATCCAACTCGAACAGAAAAGACTGCAGAAGTAGTGAGATGTCTGATGAGGGAAATTATCCCAAGGCATGGACTGCCTCTTGAAATCAGGTCAGACAATGGCCCAGCCTTCATCAAAGACTGCCTGCACCAACTTGCCCACCTGTCGGGCATCGCCTGGAAACTGCACACTGCATACCGACCCCAAAAAGCTCTGGAAAAGTAGAACGAATGAACAAAACTTTAAAGACTTTGATGGCTAAGATTTGCCAAGAAACCTCTCTGAAATGGCTGGATGTGTTGCCAATTGTTCTACTGCACGTGAGAAGCAGCCCTACCTCACTCCTAAAATTGAGCCCATACAAGATGATGTTCGGTCATCCCACCCCTTTGATAACTGGGTTGAGGGGGGATCCCCGGGTATTAGGAGAAACTGACCTAGGCCAGCAGGTGACCAAATTAGGCCAGACAATGCAGAACATATACACATGGGAGAGTGAACACATACCCTATTTTCTGTCCCCACCCCTACATAAGTATTGCCCAGGGGACTTGGTATGGGTTAAGGAATGGAAGGTAGACCCGTTAGGGGCTAAATGGAGAGGTCCTTATGTTATCTTGTTATCCACTCCCACAGCAGTGAAAGTGGCCGAAGTGGTGCCGTGGATACACCACTCACGATTGAAACCCACTGCAGAGGTTACAGACAACCCATGGAAAGTGATAGCCAGTGAATCCGACCTGCTAAAGCTACGTTTCCACCGTACCCAAGCAGCTGCACAGACCGGAGAGAAATAAGGGAGATCCAAGCCTTGCTGATTACCGGCTCTCCAAAATTCCAGTCTTGTGCTTGTTGTTATTGAAAGACAGCCAATCTTAAAAAAAAATGGAAGCTCCAGAGATACCCCAGGAGGCCCATGAGCCTCTGCTTCCAGATACTATTTTTAAGAGGTTAAAAAGACCATTTGAACAGTACCAAAGGATCCTTATATGCATTGGGATTATAGTTTTATTTTTGACAGTTTTGACACTTTCTGTTGAACTACTTTTTCCAATCCAGTTCCCTAAGGGAGTGTTGTCGACCCCTACTGTGTTGACACCGGAGTTTTATATGACTGTCCTACCGGCACAGGATCGCCGGAAACGAGAATTGACAGGACCAGAGGATAACCTGCTTATTAAATTTACGTATGCATATGCAAAGACGTCAGGATATGAATCTTGTTGGGTTTGTAACAAATTGAACCAAGGGTGATCAGTTATCCCTACCTTAGCGGTACCCCTTAACTTGTCCAGATTCCCGGTTCATAAGAGCATGGTGGCACCTAGTGTCCTTTAAACTGACTAAGAGCTTAATTATGCCAAAAACAAACCACACTATTCAGATCAATAATTGGTCTTACTTCCCTTTATGGTGTTTTAAACTGAATAAGATCCAGGCTCCGCCTAGTTCAATGTGTAAAGAATCTTTGTTTAATGCAACACTAGATGTATCCGATCCGGAGGCATTAGGAAATAGTCTCCAAGTAATGGTAAATACAATTGATAATTACAAACAGACTAATGATAAAACTCCAGAGGCTCTTGCCTATACCCACAAGTCACTATCCATCATCTTCTCACACCTTGGCTCCAAGCCTTTTTACCTGATGCCGGGTAGTGGCATACATATTTGTTGTGGAACCTTATACCACCTCTGGATAAATACTGATATAAAAACATGGTGTTATCTGGCTTGGGTAGTACCCCTCCAGCGGATCCAAGGTGATACCCTGGACCTAGGGACACCACACCCACGTTATTCCTTAAATTTTGCTAAGCGAGAACTGTTTTCCAAAGGTGATATGGCCTGGTCCTGGTTTCCTTCCTTCACAGGATGGGGCATTGAAATGATGAGAAGACTTAATCAATATGTTGTACTAATGGGTGAAATTGTGAATATTACTAGTGCTGACATCCAACTGTTGAATGCGGAGCTCCAAGAAATTCGTAAATTACAGTTATATCAGAAAATAGCTATTGAACAGATACAGGCTGTATTAAATGGAATGTGTGAAATGACGATGCAATATGAATATTGTACTTATCTCCGCAATGCTACTGATGATGTACCTGAATATTTTGATGTAATTCGCAAGCACCAAGAGAAAGTGTCCCATCTGGGGTGCATTTGGGTCATGGTTTGGCTCAATCCTAAATGCTATTTCCAGGGTAGGGTCCCTGATCCTCATTGGTATACTAATTCTTCTTATCTGTGCACTAACCTACAAGTTAGTTATTTGCCTGTGGCCAATTTGCCGTAAAGCCCTCAAATCAAGTAAGCAATCTCTGGAGCAAGTTCCTGATGACGGGTCACTAGAGCTTAAATCCCCTTCAGAGTACAAAGCCTTAATGATTTAGGTTGTTGGCTAGGAGAGGTCATTGTAGACTCTCCGCCAAGAGGAGGGAATGATACGGCACTACCTGGGATTTAATTTAGAAACATGTAAAATGTAGTTAGTCCACCATTTAATGACTGTTCAGTATATGTTAGATTCTCCATTTTGTGTTTTAACGTGCTGTTTCTGAGTCCAAAAGTCTATCTTACTGGCTTGCTAAAACTGATGAGGAATGCAGTTTAGTTTGGATAAATAGTCTCATAGATTAAAAAGGAAGATAGTCTTGGAAATTTTTTTACAATTAAGGATTTATGGCAGAGGTCCAGACTTCAAGACTGAGACAGAAAAAGAGCTCATTGTTGTTTCAGGTGTTAGAAACGATTAAGTAACAGTCACGAGATGATACAAGGTAAAGGATGAAGTCAGAGCCTGGACAACTGGCAAACATCACGTGCCAACCTGGGGAACAGCGGGAGATGGGTGATGGGTGTTGCCCAGAGGAGGGAACTGTTTTTGCTATCTTTGTATAAACTAAGCTGTTTTTGCCATGATCCTCACTTGAGCTTTGATTGTGAGCAAGACTTGCAGCTCTTGTCCGGTACCGAATAAAACCTTTTTCCTTTCAAGAATCAATGCCTCCGTCTGGCATTTCTTTTGTCGAGTCATCACCTAAATACCCGGTCAGATAGCCGTAACACCTTGAGGAGGAGAACACAAGGCTGCTGTACAAAGGACCAAGGAGGGATCTTTGTGCACTACAGAAGGATATCAACAGGAATGTCTTGAGCAATGCAGAGTATGTCTGAACTTCAACAGGTTAAGGCACTTAATGCAAAGGCCCTGATGGAAGGGAGGAAAGGTACTTTTATTTCCAGCAGTGGTGTGTGTGTGTGTGCACTGTGATTAACTGTTCATTGTCTGGACAGCCAGTGCTGAGGCTGAGTAGCCCTCTTCATGTGCTGCCCAGGTACACAAATGGCAGGCAAGGTGCAGTCATCGGCAGGGAGCTGGACAATATGGTACAGTACATGCTGTTGTTTTCCCTACAGACATCAGCCCAAACCTTTATGTAGGGTAATGCAGCTTCACCCAAGAACCAGATGAGACATGGCTAAGGTGCAATATATGACGGACTTTAACTAGGTTGTGTGAACACATATTTATATGGAACATCGCCACATGCCCCAGGAGAAAATCCCATCAAAGAGTATCCAAGGTGTTAGAGGACAAGGTCTTCATTTCCAGAGAACAATAGTAGATTGAGGTTATAAACAGGGGATTCAGATTTTACGGTATCTGCTAATTCAGAGGATTATAACATTAACCTAATAACAGACAATACAAACAATAGCCAGGCTAGAAAACCTGTATCCTCCCTGATAGCTGGAACCCATACAATAGAAAAAAGTCTACCACAAATGTGTCCAAGTGTAGATAGTCTGATACGTTAAACTCTGGATATACAAAAGGGGTTATGATAAAGCGACTGGAGCCCCTAATACGTCACAGGTAGCAAAATGGTGCATGGGACTTTCTCTAGAGTCAAGTGTAGACATTCAATTAAATAGACAAATGGGTATCTATTACCTATATTTTTAGTTACAATGATTCAACGGTACCATTCCTTTTCCAGTGGTAGTTTCACATAGAGCTATTCAATGAAGCTTCACAGTGAATCTTCTACCACTGATTGGATATCACTTTTGGGAAACACCAGCATTTGATGCCATTGCAACAACTTCAGCAAACATCGGCACTCTTTGGCCAATCCCCCAATGTTACAATTAATGATCCTTTACTCTATAGGAGGGACTCTTTCCTAAAGCATTTGTATATAATTACAGAAACTCTACATTATAGGGTGCAATTCCAGTGGAGTCGCTAAAATTTACAAGTGAGCCATTAACTGTACTGACTGTGCTCGTATATCTATATGGCTCAGCTGCTGATCCAACTAGAGCAGTAACTCCTGTTGTACTTCGACATGTACAGCAACTAACGTTTCATTTAAGTGACATATTTTGTATAGGAAGCAAAAATGTAAAGGGAGAGTGAGAATAGCAAACAATTGCCATTTGCTCATTATTATTGATTGCAACTGCAAAATCACATAACAACTCAAAATTAAATAAACTATTTATTAAAAATGCACCTCTCATCCCGCGTTGTAAAGAAGAGCATCGTCCTCTGCCTCTTCTTGCAGGAAATAGGGTGGAATAGAGGTAACATCACTGCTCTACAACTGTGGAGACACAGGTTTGAATCCTGGCCAGAGTACCTCTCCAGTAAGTGTCCTTGGGCAAGACACCTAACGGTACATACTCGCCACCCAGGACATACTTAAAAACAAGAGAAATCTCAATGTATCCTTCCTGGTAAAATACTTTCTCAGAAAAAAATAATCGTTCTGAGGTATATTATCATAGGAAAACACAATCCAAAGAGATTGCGTGCATACGATCTCACGCAAGGCTCGTGCATCTTTCCATATGTTCTATGGCCAGGGGTGGACTGACCACTCAGTCCATTTTGGCACCGCCCGAGGGCACGTGCTTGGGCAGGGGACCCGGAGCCCCCTGCAGTTTTACAGAAAGCCATCTCTGGAGCCCCTACAGTGGTGAGGTAGTGAGTAGGATTGAAGGTCTACCAGTTGCAAGCCCAGCGGCTTTGTTTAGTAAAACTGAGCCACGGGAGCTTGCATGCGATGGAGCTGGCGCACTGCTATTCACTGCTCCATGGGAGGCTGCACCACCCCCAAACGTCACTTAGCGTGACCAGCTGACTCTGAGAAGAGCAGCACACATGAGCTCATGTGCATCATGAAGGCAGCGAGACAGAACCATCTGACAGTGGGAAGACCAAGGACCCGTACCCAGCCTACGCTCACCAACAGCCCCCAGGCCCTGCTACTGGACCCAAGCCTGCCAGACATCCACTTGAGAGAATGTAAGCTCAGCACAAGGTGTCAAAGTGTAGGTTTGAGGTCAGAGGGCACAGGATCATTGTCAGTGTAATATTAGTATGTGTGTGGGGGGTCATTGTAAGTGAGTGTATTTTGTGTGTGGTGGTCATTGTATGTGAGTGTGCATGTTGGTCTTTGTGCGTGTGTGTTGGTCATTTTGTGTGTGTGGTGTCATTGTATGTGAGTGTGTGTGAAGGGGTCATTGTATGTGAGAGTGTGTGTGGTGGTCATTGTATGTAAGGGGTCATTATGTGTGTGTCTTGGTCATTGTGTGTGGTTATTGTATATGTGTGTGTCATTGTATGTGAGTGTGTGTGTGTGGTGGTCATTGTATGTGCGTGTGTCATTGTACATCATGTGTGTATGGTAGGGATGCACCGATACTAGTATCGGTATCGGTGCCGATACCGGGTTCTGCACGAGTACTTAGTACTCGTGCAGATGCTCCTGATACCTCCCCCGATACGGGAAGACAGCATTGAGCTGGCTTACCGGCATCCGAGGGGCTGGGGCGGCTGTCCGAATGCTCTAATGGCATTTAGACAGGCCCCTGCAGCTGACCGCATTTCTTACAAATCCAACGAGCGCCCGCAGCAAAGTCTTCGAGCGGCCGCTCATTGGGAAGCCCCCAGTTGCCATCTCGCGAGATCTCAGAGTTCACGAGATTGAGCTGGGAGCAACCTCGCGAGATCAACGAGCGGCCACTCGAAGACTTTGCCGGCGGCGCTCGTTGGATTTGTAAGAAACGCGGTCAGCTGCCGTTAGAGCATTTGGACAGCCGCCCCATGTCTGGTCTGAGGTCTGAAAGTGTGTGTATGTATATATATAAACCTTATCTCTGCTAGAAAGCCACAATATGGCATAGCATTGATTTTAGGGTTCTGTGTAATAACAGACCCAGGATGCATAAAAGTGAGAAAGGGGTCATTTGCATATCGTACTCAGAATTCCTTGCTGCATATGGGGAATGTGGCACAGGAGCTCTGGGATGCAATTCTTTGAATTGCTATGATGTGCAGGTGGCTTCTGCAATAATAAATACACTTATTACAGTGTGGAGGCTTTTTATCTCACTGTTAGTCCTCCACCACAACCCTTGTATATACATATATACACATATACACACATACAGAGGTCTGGTCTGAGGACTAAAAGTGTGTGTGTATGTATGTGTATATATATATACATATATATATATATACATATAATGTAAATTCGATAGGCCGTGTTAGTCCAGATGCCAAAATCACGAGTAAAGCAGTACATAGTGATACCTTTTTTATTGGGCTGTAACGTTAGTCCAATAAAAAAGGTATCACTACGTACTGCTATACTCGTGATTTTAACATACATATATACACACACACAGAGGTCTGGTCTGAGGTCTGAAATGTGTTTGTGTATGTATGTATATATATATACATGTATACACACACACACAGAGTTCTGGTCTGAAAGTGTGTGTGTGTATGTATATATATATACATGTATACACACACACACACAGAGGTCTGGTCTGAGGTCTGAAAGTGTGTGTGTGTGTATGTATATATATATACATGTATACACACACACACACACACACAGAGGTCGGGTCTGAGGTCTGAAAGTGTGTGTGTGTGTGTATATATATATACATACATACACCCACAGTGTGGTCTGGTGTCTTTTGGGTATACATGTATATCTGATGCCTGTGGGGTATATTATATATAAATAATGTACCCCACAGGCATCAGATACATGTATACCCAACAGACACCAGACCACAGAGAGTGTGTGTGTGTGTGTGTGCAGGCTGTGCAGTGGGTAAATGGGGTTTCTGGCCATACTTTTCAGTTTAACATAAACAGGACAGGCTTTCAGCAAAATCCTTAAATTATTTATTGGAAAGCATCACATGACTTTAAATAAAGGTATCGGTACTCGGTATCAGTACTTTTACTCGGTCTTAAAAAAATGGTATCGGTGCATCCCTAGTGTATGGTGGTCATTGTGTGTGTGTGTGTGTGGGGGGGGGGGAGAGTATGGCCTGTCTGGGAATGGCACAAGATGGGGTTGACCCCGTGATGTCTTATTGCCCGGGGGCCCCATTAGTTGTGAGTCCATCTCTGTCTATGGACTCCAAAAGATGCATGGTGCGACTGTCGGTTTTCAATTCGATCTCCGAACAATTACGAGTCCAGCCATTAATAGAGTTTGACTCAAAATTAAGCTGGTATAAAGGAGCGGCACTGATTTAATGATTCCCACCAAATTTTGTTTTTATGGCCGAGGCAAAATAGGGCCCATGGATTTTGCCTATAATAGAATCTACAGATTATAGTGCTTTATTCCTATTTCTTTGTGGCAGATGGTAAATCCCGACTGTCACAATATCATATATCAGTAATGGTCAGAAAGGGGTTAGGTAACCCTGCAGTGTGCTGTAATTACAACACATAATGGGGTTATTCACTAAACCTGGAATTCACAAGGGAGTTGCAAATGTTTGGCATAATTGGCAGTACTGGATAAATTGCTGCATTGTATTTTGACTTGTGGTTTTAAAATTAGTAATTGATTAAGCAAATAAACTACCATAATAATTTTGTCTGTGTGACTCTATCCTGTGTTTTTAAATCTCAGTGCATGCATGTGAATGTGTGAAATAAGATAGCCTAGGATGCTGCAGCCCTCCTCACCATAGCAACTGTTTCCATAGGACCCGCCTCTCTCTCTCTCTCTTTCTCTCTTCCTCCTGTTACCATAGTAACGGTATCCATGGCCCATTTGCAGCATGTTACTAGGGAGGGAAGGAAGATTGGGTGCTAATGAGCAGATCTGTGTACAATGTATGTGTACCTTGGAATTTGGGTAAACAAATATATATACTGTATATAATTGGGGACAAGACGAGGCAGATTACACAAATATATAGATATATGTATATTTGATAAGTATTTATACATATACAAATCTGTGAAATATATTGCCGTTTTCTGGCACTTTTATGCAAGTCACTTTATAAATATATATTTCCACACACAACAAATAAAGCTTATGCAATGTGTGATCACATCTTATAACAAAACCCCTATCTGTTTGAAATCTTAGTCTTGTGTTTCTAAATCTTCAGATGTATGTTTGGGGTAAGTGCTCTGAATTTTCTATGCTGTATAAATCTATAGCTATATCTGTCTACCTGTCATCTATCTATCTGTCTGTCTCTCCACCTTTCCTTTCCCTTGCATCTCTGTAATAATGTATGTGATCACAGCTATAAATAACAAACCATGCCCATGAACATCACACACATTTCACATTTTTCTGTACAGTGAAGAGTTAAGCACGTTTCTCTGACAAACAAGTACCACCTCTTTCCAAATCACCATGGCTCAGCAAACCCACCAGTCTGACCCCAGAGACCCTCCTTCCTCACATCTCCAGCACTTCTAAATTCAGTACCTCCAGCACTCAGCCACATACTCTATGCACACTCACATAACCCTCAGCCAGCACCCCCACCTCAGCCACAGAGACCAGGTAGACCCCCTCCTCCTGCACTGCCTGCAGCTCACACACTCTGCTCTAAAATACATCCACCCTATGGAGCCCTAAGCACTGCCCCATCCCATGCACCTTCCATGCCAGTCCCCACCCGTGGCACAGCCCTTTACACTCCTCCCCACTCCAAACCTCCACCCCAGCAACTGCCCCCAGACTGCACCTGCTGGACCCACTGGGAGGTGAGGGGCACATACAGGTACATGTGTGTTTGTGTGTGTTGCTAATCATCCATGGCAGGGAGTTACATTATTACCTTTTAGATATTATGTACACAGACAGAGATAACATTATGTGTGTGTGTATTTGATTGAATACATGCTAATATTGTAATTATATATCTATTATATCTATAATACACACATGAACAAAAACAATATATATGTATATTTATCTGTATGCTATCAGGAGTCGGTGTGTAGACATTTCATGTAATGATGGTGTCTGTGTTTCCTAGGCTGTAAATCCCACCAGCACATGTTTGCTTTTATATTGAATGTGTATGAATGTTCATTAATAATCCCACATTATAAACATGACGATGTTACACCGCTAATGTACACGTCTTTATATAAATGGAAATGCCACGTATAGCTGCATATTATGTGACTACTGATTGTATCATTTATGTGGACTGTGTCGTCTACATCTATACTGTCGTTCACTGCGTTGCCGTGTATAAATAATGATATTTTGTGTCTGTGCATTGAGCTTATTGTGTGTGGGATTGTGTACAAGCAGTGTGTCAATGTACAAGTGTTTGTGTTATTCTGGATATGACTGTTAATATGAAAGCACAAACATTTTGATCTTGTTTTGCTGAGGGACCTCTCTGCTATTTGGCCCGCATGCTATAAATAAATATTCATTCAACGCTGCATGTGATGTCTGCTGTATAGATTTGTGTAGATATACATGAACACTGAGCTCCCTGGAGCATGTGTAATAAGGTAATACGTTTAAAACCAGAGATTTATTATCAGTTTTATTACAATTTCTTGCACAATCACAATTTGAGGTGCTGTTTCATTTTTTTCCCAATTACCACTTGATAGTAGATGTAAAAACATCCTGGTTCTCTAGTAGTTTTAGCCATGTGCATGTTCAGGAGTATATTCTAGAGTGTCATATAACTGTAATATTTCCTTTTTCAAGATACCTGGGCAATGTGACATCCACTGGGAGAGTCCCTCAGAGACAGACTTCAAGAGATTTGTTTACAAGCACACTTTCCAAGACTGGATGAAAGCGAAAGATCCGCGTCAACCTGGGACAAAAAAAATGCAGGATAGTTCTGGATACAAGGTTTGAAATCACTGGATACAATATATAAAGCAGCAGATAAATACCAAATTCTCTTACATTAAGTAAGAGACAAGATGATGTGTCCATCCAGAGAAAACTAGCAGGTTGTGGACTGTATTGCCATGAAATCATAGGAGAAGAGGCCAGAATTGCATGTTGTGCGGAGAAGGAACAAGGAAGACTCACCAGGATCGGTCGAAATTGATGTGACACCGGCTCATGCATGTTCAGCGGGGGAACATTTGGGTTTTCTGATGGCGGGTGCTATATGGGGGACTGGCAGGAGGGAAAAGCACATGGTTATGGGGTGTGCAAAGGCCCTACAAAGCAAGGTGAATACAGTGGTCTGTGGAGTCATGGTTTTGAATCTCTTGGAGTGTATACCTGGCCCAGTGGCAACACTTACCGTGGATACTGGGACCAAGGCAAAAGGAATGGGTTAGGTGAAGAGCACAAGGGACGTTGGTTGTATCGGGGCGAGTGGACACATGGCATGAAAGGCAGGCTTGGAGTGAGAGAAAGTCTGTCTGGGGCACGTTATGAAGGCCTATGGACTGATGGACAACAAGACGGATATGGTGTGGAAACGTATTCAGATGGAGGTAAGGCAGTAAACATTTGCAGTAGAATATCTATATTGTAATTACTACCCAAAAACAAACAGCATTGGTTCAAGGCATGATAATCTACCTTTTGTGGAATTTTCTGCCTGTTGAGGTGGTTGGGTCAGAGACTGTACAGACTTTTAAAAAACAGCTGGATGACTTCCTGCAGACACATAATATTAAGAGTCATAATATTTAATATGTGGGTAAAAGCTTCTTGATCCAAGGAGAAATCTGTCATTCTGGGGTCAAGAAGGAATTTTTCCCCAGCGTGTTGCATATTGGTGAGCGCTTCAGACTGGGTTTTTTGCCTTCTTTTGGGTCAACGGCAGTAGGTGATGTGCGAAAGGCTGAACCTGATGGACGCATGTCTTTTTTCAGCCTATGTAACTATGTAATACAGTCAGGTCCAGAAATATTGGGACATCGACACAATTCTAACATCTTTGACTCTATACACCACCACAACGGAGTTGGAATGAAACAAACACAATGTGCTTTAACTGCAGACTGTCAGCTTTAATTTGAGGGTATGTACATCCAACTCAGGTGAACGGTGTAGGATTTACAGCAGTTTGCAGATGTGCCTCTCACTTGTTAAGGGACCAAAAGTAATGGGACAATTGGCTTCTCAGCTGTTCCATGGCCAGGTGTGTGATATTCCCTCATTACCCCAATTACAATGTGCAGATAAAAGGCCCAGAGTTAATTTCAAGTGTGCTATTTGCATTTGGAATCTGTTGCTGTCAACTCTCAAGATGAGATCCAAAGAGCTGTCACTGTCAGTGAAGCAAGCCATCATTAGACTGAAGAAACAAAACAAACCCCTCAGAGAGATAGCAAGAACATTAGGCGTGGCCAAAACAACTGTTTGGAACATTCTCAAAAAGAAGGAACGCACCGTGAGCTCAGCAACACCAAAAGACCCGGGAGACCACGGAAAACAACTGTGGTGGATGACTGAAGAATTCTTTCCCTGGTGAAGAAAACACCCTTCACAACAGTTGGCCAGATCAAAAACACTCTCCAGGAGGTAGGTGTATGTGTGTCAAAGTCAACAATCAAGAGAAGACTTCACCAGAGTGAATACAAAGGGTTCACCACAAAATGTAATCCATTGGTGAGCCTCAAAAACAGGACGGCCAGATTAGAGTTTGCCAGACAACACCTAACAAAGCCTTCACAGTTCTGGAACAAGATCCTATGGACAGATGAGACCAGTATCAACTTGTACCAGAGTGATAGGAAGAGAAGAGTATGGAGAAGGAAAGGAACTGCTCATGATCCTAAGCATACCACCTCATCAGTGAAGCATGGTGGTGGTAGTGTCATGGCGTGGGCATGTTTGGCTGCCAATGGAACTGGTTCTCTTGTATTTATTGATGATGTGACGGCTGACAAAAGCAGCAGGATGAATTCTGAAGTGTTTCGGGCAATATTATCTGCTCACATTCAGCCAAATGCTGCAGAACTCATTGGACGGCGCTTCACAGTGCAGATGGACAATGACTCAAAGCATACTGCAAAAGCAACCAAAGAGTTTTTGAAGGGACAGAAGTGGAATGTTATGCAATGGCCAAGTCAATCACCTGACCTGAATCCCATTGAGCATGCATTTCACTTGCTGAAGACAAAACTGAAGGGAAAATGCCCCAAGAACAAGCAGGAACTGAAGACAGTTGCAGTAGAGGCCTGGCAGAGCATCAACAGGGATGAAACCCAGCGTCTGCTGATGTCTATGCGTTCCAGACTTCAGGCTGTGATTGACTGCAAAGGATTTGCAACCAAGTATTAAGAAGGGAAAGTTTGATTTATGATTATTATTCTGTCCCATTACTTTTGGTCCCTTAAAAAGTGGGAGGCACATCTGCAAACTGCTGTAAGTCCTACACCGTTCACCTGAGTTGGATGTACATACCTTCAAATTAAAGCTGACAGTCTGCAGTTAAAGCACATTGTGTTTGTTTCATTCCAACTCTATTGTGGTAATGTATAGAGCCAAAGATGTTAGAATTGTGTCGATGTCCCAATATTTGTGGACCTGACTGTATATATGTCCTGCATACTAATGTGATGCATATTTTTTTGTATGAATGCTTTTATGTGACATTCCTGATTATTGTTTATTTTTCCTCCTTCTAATCCATGCAGGTACATATCAAGGACAGTGGCTATCTGGTAAACGACATGGATACGGAGTACGTCAGAGTGTCCCATATCACCAGGCCGCCCTCCTGCGCTCTCCTCGCACCCCAACTCTCACTTCTATGCCTCAGTCCCCTGGTCCCGACTGTCCCGACTGTCCCACAGTGACTGCTCTCCTTCCTGGAAGTCCGGCCTCTGGTTCCCGCGGAGGCTTCGTTCTTAAAGTTAGAGGGGGTGCTTCAGAGCTGCCTGGAACTGGAGGCAATCGTAAACCTAAAAAAAGGGGTTTCTTCTTCTCACGCTCACTTATCCTCAGTAGCTTCCGGCTGAATCGTGGATCAGATGCCAAGAATACTTGTGGTGGTAGGGACAGCCAACGAAGCTCATTGAGAAGTGAAACACGAGGTGCTGGGGGATCCTTCAGCTCTAGTGCCAGTCAAGATGGCTCAAGCCCAAGCGTGGCAGAGACAGAACCAGAACTACCCATTGCTGCCTGGGAAACTGAGACATATGCAGGTGAATGGAGGGGTGACCGTCGCAGTGGATATGGTGTCAGTCGACGGTCAAACGGACTTTGTTACGAGGGAGAATGGCTCAGGAATCGGAGGCATGGTTATGGCAGGACCACTTATCCAGATGGCTCTCGAGAAGAGGGCAAGTACAAAATGAACGTGCTTACCAGTGGCAAAGTCAAGAGCCTGTTTCCGCTACGTAGGGGCAAAGGAAGAGAGAAAGTAGAAAGAGCTGTGGAGGCTGCAAGGAGAGCAGAAGGAACCGCCAAACAGAAGCAGGAGATGGCAGTTGCCAGGTACGACTGGTATAAGAGTCTAACACAAGTGTTTTTCCTGTCAAATATTGTAGTGGTAGATTCATGGTAATTATTTGTGTTTTATCTCAGCACGATTTGAGTTTCCTCGTAATTTAGAACAGTACCAGCACAGGTCTCCTTCTGGCCATGCCACACACTTTCTCTACCCAAAGAACAGTTCAGCATATCCTCATTTTATAACATGAAGTTCATTTTAGTTGTCTGTATTCTTATTCTTATTGATGGTAAGATAGAGGATAAGAAAGTTGTACCAATCACAGACCTTCCAATTTAAAGGTGAACCCTTCCAACTGGCTGTTTTCTCATTGTTAGATGTTTTTAGAGTACCTGGAAGTTAATGTTTTTATTTTGATTGTTAGCGTGAAATAAATAAAGGTGTCAAGCAACCAAAAACCGTATACAGTATATTAGGCTGTATATGCAAAATGCATAAGAAGATTTATAAGAGAACAGTGGCGTAGCGTGGGCTGTCAGCGCCCGGGGCAAGGCAAGAATTGTGCGCCCCCCCCCCAACCTGTGGACATAACACACCATGATTCCCTTCTACCAGTAGCGTCTTGACCCCCTTACCCCACAAGCACAAGTATTGTATATTAACAAAATACTGATATAATAAAAAAATGAAACACACATGCCCCCAAGCTATGCCACTGCTACCAGTCACCCTGTTCCCGGTATACCCTAGCATAGTTCCACTCTCACACTATACCCAGTCACTCTCTCCAAGTACCCCCAGTCACTCTCTCCCAGTACCCCCAGTCACTCCCAGTAACCCCTAGTGACTCCCAGTAACCCCCAGTCACTCCCAGTAACCCCCAGTCACTCTCTCTCTCCCAGTAACCCCCGTCTCTCAATCTTTCTCCAAGTACCCCCACTTTCTCCCAGTACCACAGTCACTCTCTCTCTATCCAAGTATCTCCAGTCACTTTCTCCCAGTATTCCCAGTCATTCTCTCCCTGAACCTCCAGTCACTGTCTCCCGTATCCCTCACTGTGTGTTGGTCACGCTGCTCTGGTGTCACACAGTGTTGCCTACCTGTGTTGAGTTGCTGGTGGCCTGGGGGGGGCTGTCCAGGGGGCTTAGTGGAGACCGAATTTTAAATTGTGCTGCAGGGAAGGTGCCTCCCTCCCTCCCTCCCTGGTCAGCAGCTGCAGGGCTGCCAGCGGCAGGGGGGCTGGAACAGTGCTTCAAGGGGGGTTGACATGTGTGGTACAGGGTGTTCTGTCGAATAATGCTGCGCTGCTTCACGTGACTCATGTCGGCGTTAAGAAGGAGTCAGGACAGGACCAGAATTGTCTGTCCTGGTTCTCCCATCTGGATGCTGAGTGCGAAGACACCTTTCTGATCCCTGCTGGAAAATATTAGTGGTTCAAATTTCTTTTGAAATTTTGCACCCCCTAAGAAAATTGCGCCCGGGGCGACCGCCCCCGAGGCACCCCCCACGCTACGCCACTGTAAGAGAATGACAGAGCACTTATGGGTCTTGATTGGAGTTAAGTTGGCGATACACTGATCGTGATGCAACGTGTAGGCGACTCTGCGCGTTGAGACGCGCTCAGTGTATACAGCCCCATCTTCTCTGTATGCTCAGCCGGCGTTGGACTTTGTTGAAAATATCAAGATTTGGCTGTGATGCGATGAGGCGAGAAGCAACCACTTCTCACTGTGTCACATTGCGTTCAGAGGATCTCTGGCTTTATGGTACATGATAGACTTAAAGGTGTACTCTAGGCAACATGACTACCTAAGCTTTTTTAGGTGGTCGTGATGCCCTGAGTATGCCCTTGTCTTTCCCCCCTCACTCCGCTCAGCCGATTGGCTGAAACAGCTGAAAACAGCTGAGAGACGCGGAGGAGTTTAATCCGCCCTCCCAGCTGTCAGTCAGCAGAGCGGGATTCATATTTCCCGCTTCTGCCACCTATTGCCGAGTAGGAGACGTCATTGCGCTTTCAGCGGGATGACGTCTCCAACTCGCCGCAGTAGCTGGCGGCAGCGAGCCGACAGCATAGTCTGCGGCTGGGATTAGTGTTGCGCGCATCCTCTTGCGCGTAACACTAATCCAATTAGAAGAGGAAGCCTGCTGATTGGCTGGCTTATGTGAGAGGCGCGCATGCGCGCTTCTCACGTAGACCATTAGCCAAGTTCAACATTTTCAGGACGGGAGCGGAAGAGGGAGGTGAGTATATAAAAAAAAAAAAACGCTGTTGGAAAGAAGTGGTTTTTAGGGTAAGTATTACATTTAAAAATAAATATATATATACACACAATAACTAGGTAGGGAATAGGTATATTTTAATGTAAAAAAAAGGGGGGATTTTTAGCCTAGTGCGTTCCTTTAATATAAATTAGAAAAAAAAATAAGAGGATAGAGCAAATATTGACCAGTTGGTAATGTCAATGCACTAAATACAAGGACCAACAAATCTACTGTAACCAAATAGCAAAAACAAAACATGGGCTACGCCACAGTAGTCCATCAACTGGAGACTTGTTGGTGGGGAGTCAAATACAAGCAAGGCTTTATGTAATATGTAGCTTTGGGACACTACCTCTTACATAAGCTGTAACTAGATTACTTGTGCATTACAAACAAAACCACCTTATAAAACACATGCTGCTGTTTTATATTTCTTTGTTTGAATTAATTGCATGTACAAAGGAAAAATAAAATAATTTTTTTTATCTTCGGTTATCATTTTGTGGATTTTTCACATGATGCAACATTTACGAAAATCTGTGCATATGTTTACATTACTTTTGTGGTTTAGTTTCTACAGTATTTAACAGTCAGTGAGGTATAGAAGGGAATGTTTAGATAAGGTTATTGAGTCCTGTATGCTACTCGAGATAAGAGCTGGCGGCTGAAAGAGATAGACAGAGAGCTTAAAAGACTTCAAATGTACCCCCTGGTGATGTCCTTCGAATACATCCAACACAATACAATGAGTCAGTGATCGACCCATAGACTCCATTCTATGATCAATGCCAAACAGCGAGGAGCAAGTGATGTAAAGTTACTGTGGGGAGGACAGTTTACAACACAAAATATCACACAATGGATGCACACAGTGACACATATATAGAGTAAAATATTTTCCTAACTAAACATACAAGATAATAACAAAGTGCATGTAAGATAACAGCAACATAAAATAAACATAAGGACATTTTTTTGTGGTAGTGGCCCTTTAAGTGTCGTATTTGTATCCTAGAATGTTGACTGACTCTTGTCAAGTATCCTGTGTTTTGTATATGTTACTTGATTCATGTTACTAGTATATGACAGAAAAATTAATTCATTAAGTGCAGTTTCTAGATAACTGGTAAGGTGATCACAAAATATAAAGCAGGATTTTTTTCCGGTTGGCTATCTTGATCTTAATTTACAATGTTTGCTTTTGTCAGTGTCAACAATTTCCAGCAAAATATACCCTGGAGTAGATGAACTCTACTTAGTCTATTGCAATCCCAGTCGTCATCATAGCTGTCTGTGATATCATGCATACACAGAAATCCATTGGATTTGGAGTGTTCATTCCTGTTAGTAAAAATTACCTGGAAAGTTCATTAAAACAGTCCTGCCATTGAAAGATCAAAATGTAATTAAGTATCTCATAAACTGATACTTATCAATGCATGCATAATATGATGTTCCAACTCTATAGGAGTTTTCCCATCTTGCTGATTTTGTGTCCTCCTAACAGATGACCCTGGGAGGGAGAGCAAGAGGATTGCTTGTAGGAGGGCTTTCCTTCTCTCTTCTCCCACTCAGTTCTCGGCATAGAGCTCTGTCATGTATAAATCAATATATGAATTCCGATATCTATTGAATGTAATCAGCCTCCACGAATTACGAGGTGAACTGAGCTTTAAAATATAAAAAATACAAACACGATTTTGGTTCATGCACAAAATACATAAAACATTAGATTGTAAGATTAAGCGACTTCCTATGGGTAAAGATAGAACTAGGCCGCCTAAATATGATGATTTAAAAAATAGCCCTGTGAAAAATGAAACATAAAATTTTAAATATATAATCCGAAATCTAAAAGAATATAAAACCAGTATAAAAGATCAAACATCCATCTAACTTAGGGCCCTATTCCCCTGTTGTTGATAAAAGGAAGCTGGTAAGGGAAAACATCATCGTAAGCCAATTTTCTTTACCGGTTTCCCGTTACCGTACCTGTTCTGACCCAGCCTCTTTATTAGCGGATCACTTCAGAACCGTATGAAGGTGCAAAGAAATACCTGCAGTGGATCTTCCCTGGTATTGGCTCCTGGAGTCCTTATGACTCCATGGAGCCCAAAGTGTCCTTGCTGCAAACTCACACTAGCAGGATTGTGCAGGAGCCTTGGAGGAAACCTGGTGGGACATTGAGAACTATTGATCTCGCCGCCCTCTTCACCGTGAGAATAGATGTAAGTAAGGGATTTTTTAGCCACTTTATTTTACTGTGTTAATTGATTTTGCAAAAACAAAACCACTTAACACCAGACTCTGGGAGTCGGTAATTCTGTGAGAAATACCTGCTCCAAGGGGAAGCACGAGCTACTTTGGAATAGCTCGCTCTTGTCCACCTGTGCACAAATTAACATCTACTAGGGATGTGCGTTTCGGGTTTCGGAATTTCGGAATTTTGACGAAATTTCCCGATTCGTGTTTTCGGATGCGGCCGAATTTCCGAAAATGTTTAGATCCGAAAATGGCAGATCCGAAAAGTTTTCCGAGCCGAAACGAAATATTTTCGGAATTTTCGAATGGACTTGAAATGTGTCAAATCGAAATTTATTGCTTTGAAACGAGGAGAACAGACGTTCCGAAAAAACAAAAATTTCTGAACTTACGAAAAGTCGATACAAAAACGAGCAAAGTGACACGAAAATACGAAAAATGGTCGAAATTCCGAAACCATGTACAATTCCGAAAAACGAAAATTTCCGAAATCACGAAAAGTCGATACAAAAAACGAGCTAAGTGACGCGAAAATACGAAAAATGGTCGATATTCCGAAAAAAAGTACACAAAAAACGAATCGAGCCGAACCGAATCGAAACAGAAATCGGTCGAAACGAGCCGAATCGAAAAGTTTAAAAATCCGAAAAATCGAACCGAATCGAACCGAAAAAAAAATCGGTGCACAAGCCTAACATCTACAATGCAAAGTATAGGGGCCGTTAATTCACAGTAAGGAGCCGCAATGACCAAGCTGCAAGCAGAACTTGCGGCAAGGTTGGAATAGCATCTCCAGCTGTTAGTATTTTGTCTGGAGCTGATCTGTACAATGGCTTCAGCCGATATATTAACGGCAAGAGAGGAATAGGGCCTCTAAGTATTTTATCTTCTAAAGTTTATGTAGATTCTGCATGAACCCATAAAAGTGTATTTTTTACTTTGAAGCTAAGTTGCGCCCCATAATTTCTATATAGAGTTCTGCAGTCTTCATAGCACGCTATGTCAAAGAAATGATTTAAAGAAGTATGTTATTCTTAAGCTAATTTACACTTATGCTAGACTTTTAATTTCCACTGGCATGGGCAAAATATGTTTGAATTAAAAAGTCAATGACCTAAACAATTAGAAAAAAATGGAGATATTTGGTTTTAAAGATCCTGCTAGGGGAGGAACCTGGCAAGCAGGTCTACAGAACAGCCCGTCTCTTTTAGAGCAGGGGTGGGGAGCCCTTCTTCTGCCAAGGGCCATTTGGAGATTTATAATATTATTCGAGGGCCATTCAAAATTAACAACTTAAAATTTAGCCAGTTATATTTAAGAAATTTGCATAATCATTAAATTATTATCATTTGTTTTATATATATTTTCTATCTTTTAGGTATGATCTGAACGATAAATCAATTTCTTATTTTGTGCTCTTGAAATAAAAATGTAAACCTTTAAAAAAGAAATATGGGGTAAAAATTAATTAAATGGGGGAGGGGGTGAAATTAATGGGGGAGGGGGTGAAATTAATTAAATAGGGAGGGGTGAAATAAATTAAATGGGGAGGGTGTGTGTGAAATTATTTAAATGGGGAGGGGGGGTGTGAAATTAACATTTCATTTCACACACACCATGCCCATTTAATCCATTTCACCCTCCCCTTCCCCATTTAATTAATTTCACACCCTTTCACCATTTAATTTATTTCACCCCCTCTCCTCGTTTAATTTATTTCACCCCCTCTCCTCGTTTAATTTATTTCACCCCCTGCCCATTTAATTCATTTCATTAAAAAAATTATCAAAGTAGTTGACACTTTTTTTGGGGTAAAGGGGTTTCTGTGTCTACAGCCTCCTGAGATGTAAATCCGGCCCTGGTCAGGCAGCCGACTCACATCTTTGCATTGTTACAAGTATTTATAAAGCGCTAACAAGTACCGTAGTGCTGTACAATGGGTGAGACAGAATAACAAATATACATACAAGTACAGAACAGTAGGACAGAGGAGCCTGCACAAGAGTTTACAATTTTAGATACTGTATGTGGGATGTATTCATCAAAGGATATTACCATTTACCAGGAGATAGATTATACATTTTTAAAGCTCCCTGATATCTCATTCAGATGCCAGGTCTTATCTCATGTAGCACAGTCAGGACAATAGCCTTATCTAAAAATTCCCTCTTCCACCTCATTCACTGTGAAATACTGTATGTGATAAAGCAGTCTCAAAATAAAACTCACCACAAGATTTTGGTAAATGTTGCACCATGGGAAAAACAGAAAACAGGAAAAAGAGATTAAATTTTTTTTCTTTTTACATTCAATTACTTCATACAAATAAAAACCGAAGCATGTGTTTTATAATCTGGTTTTGTTTGTAATGCACATGTAAATTAGTTGCAGTTTATGTAAATGTTAGTGTCCCTTTAACTTGAGAAGACACAAAAAATCCCATATTCGCCTCTGGTCTCATGGTGAAGAGAAGGGTGCGATCCACCATCTCTCGTTTCTGTACAGTTAAGGACACAGAATAAATAGTTCTTCTGTGTCCTTCTACTTGCTCTGTGTAGTGAGTCTCCTTAGAGTCCTATTATTATTATTGTTGTCATCATTTATATAGAGCCAACAGTTTCTCCAGTTTTCCTATGTATTCCAAGAGGGAATACCAGCTGCGGCACTGTCGATATTCTATTGCAGGCAGGGGCAGACTGACCCGTCAAGCCCTCGGGCACTGGGGGGGGGGTGAATTGAGGTTCTGCTGGGGGGGAATGAATTGAGGTGCTGCTGGGGGATGGGAGAATGAATTGAGGTGCTGCTGGGGGTGAATTGAGGTACTGTTGGGGGGAATGAATTGAGGTGCTGCTGGGGGATAGGAGAATTAATCGAGGTGCTGCTGGGGGATGGGAGAATGAATTTAGGTGCTGCTGGGGGATGGGGAATAAATGGAGGTGCTGCTGAGGGATGGTAGAATAAATTGTGGTGCTGCTGGGAGATGGGAGAATAAATTGAGGTGCTGCTGGGGGATGGGCGAATGAATTGAGATGCTACTGGGGATGGGAGAATAAATTGAGGTGCTGCTGGGGATGGGAGAATAAATTGTGGTGCTGCTGGGAGATGGGAGAATGAATTGAGGTGCTGCTGGGGGATGGGAGAATAAATTGAGGTGCTGATGGGAGAATAAATTGAGGTGCTGCTGGGAGTTGGGAGAATAAATTGAGGTGCTGCTGGGGATGAGAGAATAAATGGTGCTGCTGGGGTATGGGAGAATGAATTGTGGTGCTGCTGGGGAATGGGAGAATAAATTGTGGTGCTGCTGGGGGATGGGAGAATTAATTGAGCTGCTGCTGGGAGATGGGAGAATAAATTAAGGTGCTACTGGGGGATGGGAGAATAAATTGAGGTGCTGCTGGGGGATGGGAGAATGAATCGAGGTGCTGCTGGGGGATGGGAGAATGAATTGAGGTGCTGCTGGGAGATGGGAGAACGATTTGAGGTGCTGCTGGGCGGGGAAATAAACTGGTGGGCCTGCTGCGGGGGGAGAATAAAGAGAGGGGCCTGCTGCCGGGGGAGAATAAAGTGAGGGGGTCTGCTGTGGGGGGAATAAATTGAGGGGACCGGCTGCCGGGGGGGGGAGGAAGAATAAAGCGAGAGGGCCTGTTGCCGGGGGAAAATAAAGTGATGGGCTTGCTGCGGGGGGGGGAGAATAAAGTGAGGGGCCTGCTGCAGAAGGGGTGTAAAAAGGAATAGGATGGGTCTGGGGGGGAAAGAGAATGTTGGGGGGGTTGTAAAAAAGGCTGTGGAGCTCTGTGATACAGTAATATTCAGTGTGTATGAGTGTAACACAAAGCTCCAAAGCAATACAACTCAGATTAATTTGCAGTGTGAGCATTATTGCTGTGGAGCTCTCTGATATGTACATACACACTGCACATTACTGGGAGTTTTATTGCTGTGAAGCTCTGTGATAGGCTCATACACACTGCACATTAATGCGAGTTTTATTGCTGTGAAGCTCTGATACGCTCATACACATTGCATATTAATGTGAGTTTTATTGCTGTGGAGCTCTGTGATACACTCATACACACTGCACATTAATGCGAGTTTTATTGCTGTGAAGCTCTGATACGCTCATACACATTGCATATTAATGTGAGTTTTATTGCTGTGGAGCTCTGTGATACACTCATACACACTGCACATTACTGTGAGTTTTATTGCTGTGGTCCTCTGTGATATGATCATACACAGTGCACATTTATGTACATATATGCAGAGAGAGCTTAATGTGGGCATGGTTTGTGGCTGGGGTAGCACAAGGGGCCCCATCATTTCCTTGTGCCCAGGGGTCCCATGAGTTGTCAGTCCGCCCCTGATTGTAGGTCGCTAAAACTACGAGTCGAGCGCTAATATAGCCAGTAATAGGGACCAGTTAAGACTAAAGAACTCACTTCGTATTTTTAACTGGGGTCAACGTGTTATTGGTATTGTGAACACACAACCAGATATACAGTGGCAATAAAAAGTATGTGAACCCTTTGGGATTACGTGGAGTTTTGTATGAATTGGTCATAAAATGTGCTCTGATCTTCATCTAAGTCACAACAATTTGAAAAACACAGTCTGCTTAAAATAATACAACACAAACATTAGATGTTTTCATGTTTTTATTGAACAGAACATGTAAACATTCACAGTGCAGGGTGGAAAAAGTATGTGAACCTTTGGACTTAATAACTGGTTGACCCTCCTTTGGCAGCAATAACCTCAACCAAATGTTTCCTGTAGTTGCAGATCAGACCTGCACAACGATCTGGAGTAATTTTGGACCACTCCTCTTCACAAAACTGTTTCAGTGTAGCAATATTCTTGGGATGTCTGGTGTGAGTCGCTCTCTCTTAAGGTCATGCCACAGCATTTCAATTGGGTTGAGGTCAGGACTCTGACTGGGCCACTCCAGAAGGCATATTTTGTTTTGTTGAAGCCATTCTTTTGTTGAATTACTTGTATGCTTTGGGTCATTGTCCTGTTGCATCACCCATCGTCTGCGGAGCTTCAGTTGGCGGACAGATGGTCTTACGTTTTCCTGCAAAATGTCTTGATAAACTCTGGAATTCATTTTTCCATCAATGACAACAATCCGTCCAGGCCCTGAGGCAGCAAAGGAGCCCCAAACCATGATGCTCCCTCCACCATGTTTTACAGTGGAGATGAGGTTTTGATGTTGGTGTGCTGTGCCTTTTTTTCTCCACACATAGTGTTGTGTGTTTCTTCCAAACAACTAAATTTTGGTTTCATCTGTCCACAGAATATTTTGCCAGTAGTGCTGTGGAACATCCAGGTGCTCTTTTGCAAACTTCAAACGTGCTGCAATATTCTTTTTGGACAGCAATGACTTCCTCCGTGGTGTCCTCCCATGTACTCCATTCTTGTTTAAGGTTTTCCTTATTGTAGATGTGTCAACAAAAATGTTAGCATGTGCCAGAGATTTCTGTAAGTCTTTAGCTGACACTCTAGGATTCTTCTTTACCTCATAAAGCATTCTGCGCTGTGCTCTTGCAGTCATCTTTACAGGACGACCACGCATAGGGAGAGTAGCAACAGTGCTGAACTTTCTCCATTTGTAGACAGTCTGTCTTACCGTGGACACATGAACATCAAGGCTTTTGGAGATACTTTTGTAACCCTTTCCAGCTTCATCCAAGTCAACAATTCTTGATCGTAGGTCTTCTGAGAGCTCTTTTCTGCGAGGCATGGTTCACATCAGGCAGTGCTTCTTGAAACCAGTAAACCCAAAACTGATGTGTGTTTTTAAAGGGCAGGACAGCTTTCAGCAACACATCCAATAATATTACACTGATTGGACTCAAGAGTGGCTCACTCCTGGCTCCAATTAGCTCTTGGAGAAGTCATTAGGCTAGGGGTTCACATACTTTTTCCACCCTGCACTGTGAATGTTCACATGTTATGTTCAATAAACACATGAAAACATATAATGTTTGTGTTGTATTATTTTAAGCAGACTGTGTTTTTCAAATTGTTGTGACTTAGATGAAGATCAGAGCACATTTTATGACCAATTCATGCAAAACTCCACGTAATCCCAAAGGGTTCACATACTTTTTCTTGCCACTGTAGGTGTTTATGGATCATGTATTTTGGAAAAATTCATCATACAGACTATTTAAAACATAAATTCCCTAACTTGTTTTACATTTACCAAGCTCTCTGTTCTGCAGTCCTCGAGTTGTATGATACACATCCAGGTGTTATCTAATAAATTCCATATACAAGCTGTACTTTCCATGGCAATACATTTTATATAAATCATTAGATACAGAGGATCATCAATAAATCCAAGGGACACACAAATCCAAGGACATGGCCTTGGGAACACATAATAAACTCTACTGGCAGTAATGCTACATGACCTGCAGGCTTTCTATCAGGGGAGCTGAAGCTTCCAGCTGACCTGACTGTATTTGTTTTTAGATGGACCATTTTCAGTGTTTCTCTGTAGTGTTTTCATTGTTTCTGATAATTACTCTAATGTAATTTTACCACAATGGTTTGAATGAAGTTTGTTATGTTGGGGGGACATATAACAAATGCCACCACCACAAGGATATCCAGGTCCAGTCATGCTCCATGCCACACATTATGAGCTGTATAGATAGATGTTAATACAGAAAACATCAGGAACACTAGTTTTAACCTACTAGACCTTTCTATATTCAATCCCAAAATGGTCTTCATGGGAGTCAGACCTCAGCATTTGAGAGGGGGGGGGTGTCTGGGATATAGTAACAGTAGAGGGTCCTGTAACCTACTAATTCCCAGAAGAACAGAGAAGATAATAAATGGGAGATCAATAAATTAGCTTTGTATTAAATATACGTTGAGAGACTTTTATTTAAACCCATATTAAAGTAATTGTTTGAGTATAGAGCAAATATAGCTTAACAAACCCATATTAGGGGAGAAATGGTTTAGCTCACATTTGGTAAATATTCCTAATCAGCAATCAATGGCGTAAACGTTAGTGCAAGTACATTTAAATGCACATAGCTTCCACCAGTCTACACCTAAAACACACAAATATACAGAATTTCTCCTTGTGTATGAAACCCACTTTACAATGGAACAATATTGAGATGTGTGACAGTAGTCACTTAGGACTTTAGGCACCTGTACCTGAAATTACTTTTGGGAGGTATGGGACTGCCGTTTTCGGTGCGTCTTTTTTAAATTTTGTTTGCCAGCCCTCTTCTATGTCAGGGTCGCTCTGAGCCCCTTGTAGGTACAGGATTTCAATCTTCTCTGTGTCCTATTCCCTGATATATTCATTGTACTGTGTTGTGTAGTATATGCTATGTTGTTTCTCTTATTTGTATTGTATTGGTCCTTTTGTTGTTTTCTCCATGCTCCTATCCAACCCCCAAGAGCTGGGTTAAGCCAGATCTCTACCACAATCCCTCGGAACTGGTGGAAGTCAGTTCTGGAACTACACCTTTCTCCTTACTGCCTTCTAGTGGAGGGAAGTTCCTTCTTTTGTCTGTTACATCAGGGCTTGTGTGGGATGGGGTGGTTATTCCGTGTGTTAATGCTGAAACAGCTGTACAGGAGTGTTGTACAGGGGCGATTTTGACTGGTTGCAAACCTGGGCTTTGCTAAAAAAAAAGTCATCTAGTATGGCATGGCATTGGGCAAGGAGGGTCCTGTGTTATTACAGAGCCTAGATGCAAAAAAGTGAGAAGTCGTGAACTTCATTTGCATATCCTACCCAGAATTATTTGCTACATATGGGGTATATAGCACATGAGCTCTGTAAGCAGCTCTCTGACTTGCTGGGATATGTACATAAACCACAGGGTATCTATAATTAATCAAATATAGAACACATAGGGTTATACCCCAAAAAAGACAGTAAGCCTGTAGCGCGCTAATTGGCCACTCACGAACTACTAGTTGATAGAAAGCTTATTTCAGGTTCTTTGCTTGTATCCCCAAATTAGATGATTTGCCTTATAATGGAAGAATAAACACAATAGTGTAGACCGCCAGATATACAGTAAAATGAGCAAATTTATTGTGCTTACAATATTAAAAACAAATGAAGCATATCAACATCACCAATGTCCACGGCCTGAAGAGGTTACTGGATGGTACCTCTTGACGCGTTTCGTCTAATCAGGCTTCATCAGGAGCATAAGTGACCTATTCAGCCCTCACCCTTATATAGCCCTATGGTAGGTCAATAAAACAATCAATTAAAACAATTATAAAAGGATTAAAACAATACAATTTCATCCAGTTCATAACCCGGAAGTGCCTCCCACCCCAAAGCACCACCGGAAATGTCCTCCACATGAAGACAACCATCACCCTGCATCTGCGTGTCACTCGTGGGAAATCCTCCCAATGCCGCTTCTGGTTGGCCTGCTATCCCGGGCGGATATTGTTCCGATGACGCGCATCTGGTTCATATCCTTGTCGCGGCCAGAAATCCTCCCCATACATAAATGTCTTATGGTGAGGCCGCCGCCGCCATGTTTGCTGCGGGCAGTCCTGCATCAAATGGCGATGTCCCTTTGGCTATAATCATCTCAGGATAAAGTGTCAGGATGGAATTATCAGAACGAAAAAAATGGGAAAAAAAACACATATCAACCAAATGCATTCTTACAGTCAATAGTTTCTACTTCTTTAATAAACAAGCAAGATCTATATCACAGTTTAACCCCATCGGTTCTAATGTCTTCAGACGGTGTATCCAAAAGGTATCTCTCCTGGATAATTTATTAACTCTATCACCACCCCTCCAGTCACTTTCTACCTGTTCTATTCCAACGCATTTTAACAACTTTTCTTCATATTTGGGACATGTATTACAATGGACAGGTAATGAGTGGATACGTAGATTTTTTTCTAATATTATGCTGATGTTCCAAAAGTCTGCATTTTAATTTTCGAATCGTGCGGCCCACATATTCTAGACCGCATGGGCACTGTATTAAATCAACAAAGTAAGAAGTGTGACATGTAATCTCTCCTTTAATTGAAAATCGCTCTCCTGTATAATTACTCGCATATCCATGGGTTATCGGGGTCAAAAAGCGACATGCCCTACAATTGCCACATCGCTTGAAACCACCGACCCCCATGGTATGCTTAATTGGAACCTGAGGAATACTTGGTGCTAACACAGTTTTGAGATTTCTGGCTTTTCTATAGATAATAGAAGGATGAGATGGTAATTATTTACCCAAAATTGGATCCTGTAACAATAAAGGCCAATATTTCTTAATAATTGTCTCCATCTGTTTATATCCCGTATTGAACTTTGTTAAAAAAGCAAATTTGTGTTTAGTCTGGCTCATGGTCGTCTTATCTTTAATTCTAAAAAGATCTTTCCTCTGAATTCTCTTAACCTCTTGAATTGTTCTCTCTATTTCCCTTTGATCATATTCCTTTTGTATGAGTTTATCCTTTATGTAATTAGATTGCTCTACAAAATCTTCAAATCTAGTACAGTTTTGCCGTACTCTAATAAATTGGCTCTTCGGAATGGACTTGAGCCATAAGGGATGATGGCAACTGTCTTGATGGACATATCCGTTGCCATCAGTTTGCGTAAAAAAGCATCTGGTATTGATCCTACTATTCTCACTTACAATCGTTATGTCCAGAAAATCAATCTGAGTATCGCTATACATGGGGTTGAATTCAAGACAAAATGTGTTATCATTAATATAGTGCGTGAACCCCCTCCAAAGATTCCTGGGGACTCTCCCAAATGACCAATACATCATCAATATATCTCCACCAGAGGACAGGCCCGCCCCTCACCAACATACCCCTCAATGAACTGGGACTCCCAGTATCTCATGTATATGTTGGCATAACTGGGGGCGAACCTGGTCCCCATGGTTGTACAGGTCAATTATAAATAAAATCTATTCTCATACCAAAAATAATTATGATGTAATATGAATGATATAGCTCTTAACAAAAATGATCTCAAGTCTGGGCCTATGGTGTTATCCTGAATTAAATAAAACTCAACAGCTCGAAGGCCTAATTTATGATCAATAACAGTGTATAAGGATGAGACATCAAATGATGCCCACCGATAATTTGATAGCCACTTCACTCTCTGCAGATCCATCATGATATGAGCCGTATCCTTTATATGCTTCCATGCTAGGGTGCTTCCTGTGCGTATTTTTGAAGATAAAAATCTATGAATTGGGATAAGTTTGAAGTTATAGAAGCAATTCCACTAATTATGGGCCGTCCTGGTGGTCTCAACAGGTTTTTATGAATTTTGGGAATGAAATAAACTGGTATTCTAGGAAATTTATTCATCAAAAATCTACAGTTATTTTCTGAAATAGCCCCACTTCCCCTGGCTTCAACAAGGATATTTGACAAAATGTTATTAAGCCTCATAGTGGGATCTCCAGTTAATTGTTTATATGTATTAGAATCGCCAAGGATGACCATAGACTCCTCTCTATAGTATTTCTGAGTCATTAAAACAATAGCACCACCACTTTTTATTCGCTTCCCTAATAACTATATCCTGTCTATCTTGAAGCTCTTTAATACATTTAACCTCATCTCGTGTTAAATTGTATACTCTGGGATTATTCTTGTTGTTACAAAGTTTGTCAAATTCTTTTTCAACCATCTTTCCAAATGTTTCTAAAAAGGGTCCCTTATAATGAGCCGCTTAAAATGTGGAAATGGGTTTAAATTTAGCTTTTCCAGATGATAATTCGATATCCCCATCATTCCCTTTAGTCAGAAAAAATCTTTTCAATGTAATTTTCCTGAGAAACGTTTGCAAATCTATATACGAATTGAATCTATCCGGAGGTTTATTAGGGACAAACTTCAACCCTTTCATTAATGCTCTCTTTAAGGTTTCACTTTTAACATCACGCTAGTGAGATTTAGTATACTTGAGTCTTCCATGTTGGTTCACAGGGCCCCGGGATCCCCCCTCCCGTGGGCTCCTTTCCAATCTTCTCTTCTTGTATGGAGAATTCTCCTGCAACACATCGTATCTGTTGGGGTGAGCCCAACCATCCTTCTTGGGTGGGAAAGAATTTGTAATCGTCATTTCTTTCGGACGTGCCTCCAAAAAAGTATTATTTACTTCCACCTCCAGTCTCTCCTGGCTATCCACCGCCTGGGCCCAGGTTTTGGATAGCTTGGGACGTTCAGTAGTCCCATTTCCTTGTTGTTCGTGGGTTCTATTGGTGGACCCAGAGGTCCCTTTGTCCAATCTAATAGTGGAAGTTGTCTGTTTATCATACATTTCATGGGTTTTATTTACTTGTCTTTCATTTCTATTATATTTATTGGTGAGAATTTTAGGTCTTTTTCCAATGGGTCCCCTTATAGCTCTATTGGGACCCTGATTGTATGGTGCCCTATCTCTCCTGGCTTTAGTTTTATTAAGACAAGTTTTCCCAATCATCTTTATCCCTGAGGTATTTAATATTTTTCCTCCAAAACTTCAATTTTATTACATAATTCAATCTCTTTCTCCTTAAATACCGAGGTATCTTTATCCAAGGAGGAATTATCAGTATGGGTTTTGATTTCTTGTTCAAGGGTACACAAGGTCTTTATTTCAAAGTCAACAATAAGCCTCATAAGTTGCCTTGAACATCCAATTAAAGTGTCATCCCATTTTTTCATAAATGCCTCATCCTCTAAACCACATGCCAGAGTCTTATCTAGCCTTAGGCCCCTGGGAACTAGACCCTTTTCAAGATAATTCTCTAAGTAGGATACTTCCCACCATTTCCTAGTTTCTTTTGATACCAGTCTTTCCAATTTGTTAAAATATTCATCAACACTAGGTTCTTTTAAGGTGGTAACAGTGGTTTTAGTAACCAAATCGTTAAACCTCACGGATCTGTTTTTTCTAATCTGTGATAGAGAGGTCAATAAATATGCCATTTCTATCTATCAAATTGATGTATGACACAGTACCTTAAAAACAGACCAGCAGCAAAAACACAACAGATCAACCACCAAGAATCCCCCTTAGTCGTATATGGATTCCTTCAAATGTACATAAACCACGGGGTATCTATAATGAAACAAATATAGAACACATAGGGTTATACCCCAAAAAAAGACAGTACGCCTGTAGAGCGCTAATTGGCCACTCACAGACTACTAGTTGGTAGAAGACTCATATAAGCACAATAAATTTGCTCATTTTACTGTATATCTGGCGGTCTACACTATTGTGTTTATTTTTCCCTTATAAGGCAAATCATCTAATTTGGGGATACAAGTGTAGCGCTCACTCCCGGAGGAGCCGCTGAAAATGAACCACGGGTCAGTCTCCCCGCACTAGGGAATAAATATACTCCAACACGCTGGACAGTTTTACAATTTAAAAGGTTTACTAAAAGGTTTGCAGCTCTTAAGACACGGTATATGCAGGAAGATTTACAGTACTTTCGTAACACGATAAACGCGTAGCGGTAAAAGAAACGAAAACACGAGGGCTTCGTATTTTCGGAAAAAAACCCCGACCGAGCAGAAAATTAAAAGATACGAAATTCGAGGAAAAACCGCGTAGCGGGACACAATAAAATACACAGTTCTCGTATCACGGTGAACGCGCAGCGGGAACAAAAAAGAGGAAAAAATGTTCGGAATGTAACTTTAACTTTGCCCCCTTGTCCCGGTTCGGAAAAGGAAAATGAGTCCTGCACAGGTTAAGTCCCAGAACATGAGGTGATATGTATTTGTGTGTGTAGGGTACCCGGGTACTTTTCAACTGGCCAGTGAGTTTACTTTAGCGATGTCTTCGACTAGTCAGTTGGGGCCCTGTGGGTTTTAGAAGAAAACAGCAGCGTACGCTCTTATTTAAACACGGCCTTGGGGCCTCTCACCCATCCAGCGCAAGCTTGAGATTCGGCTGGCTCAGGACGCCTCTCCGCTCGATGTTGCCGGGGATGCCACCACCGGATCTGTCTGGCCCTCTGTCTGTCAGCCGCGACTCATCCAGCTTACCGCCTGCTCCCCGCTTCGATCGACCGCGGTACTCCTCACTCCTGGGGTCTTCTCTCCTTCAGCTGCACTTGAATAGCATAGAGGGTGAGGTCTGTGTCCCGCAAGCTGAGTGAGCCAATCCTGAAGCCCGATCCACTCTGTCTGCGCTCCGGCCTATCTTTGGTCTCTCTCTTTACTGTGTGCATCCGCTCTCTGACTCCCTGGCGCGCTCTGCCTGTTCTCCACGAGGTGCAGGATGTACAGCTCTCCACAAACCCACCCACTTCCTGTTTCTTCGCAAAGCATGCATGGACATGTAGTTCAAGTGTCCAGGGTCTTTAATCGTGATAGTCTCCATCTTGTGGCCAAAAATGGGTACTGCCACAGTAAACTTTAACACATCGCTACACTCTCCCCCTCCTAGAACTCTTGGGTCTCTCCAAGGAGGTACAACAGTTACATTATCTTTTACAATTTGCACACAGTTTATACAGCATATACAGGTTCAGCAGCATACATGCAGTGGGTTAGAAACACTTTCTCAAGCTGATTCATGTTCTGGGCTACCTCAGCTAACATAGCAGACACTTCGGGCAATCTCTGCACAGTGGTGATGGCCTCTTCAGTGCTATGTCCAGGTGAGTCATAGGTAAGACGCTGGGGCGGCCGAATAGAGCGTTTTTGTTCAGGCTCCCTCCGTTCCTCTTCAGGTGGAAGTACTATGGGCGTTGGCTCAATTTCTCTTTCTATCACTGGAGCAGACGTTTCTTCAGAGTATGATCCCTCCAGTGAAGGCATAGAACCGTAATCACCTGAATAAGCTTCCGGAGCTATCGGGATCCCCACAGCCTCAGGGGCTTCCCACTGAAATTCAAGCGGCTCAGGGATATCAACAGTCTCAGGGACTTCCAACAAGAATTCAGGAGCCTCAGGCCTCAAATTACTCTCCCATCGTTCAGGAACTGAGGTAATCTCTTCAGGCTCCGGTGAACGTATCCAGTCCAGACAGAAACTTTCTTCCTCACTGTCCCTTTCGCTCTCTTCGACAGCCCGGGTCTGTTGAGACGCGAGTAACAGGAGGGACACGTGGAGCACGCGGATTCGCCGGAGGAAGTTCGTTTTCCACTGGTACCCTCACAGCCTCTCTCAATGGTAACAAGTGATTTCGGTGCCAATTCTTGAGGGGACCAGCCTTTCCATCAGGGCGAATCTGATACACCGGCAGACCTGGCAGTTGTTTGCAAACAATGTAAACCTGAGAACTCCATCTATCCGCCAGCTTGTGTCTCGCAGCAGCACCCAAATTCTTCAACAGAACCCTATCACCGGGTTGTAATCCTGTACTCGAACCTTCAGATCATAGTTCTTCTTGTTCCTTTGCTCCCTGTTACCTGAAGTCAAACGAGCCTGTTCAAACGCAGAAGCCAGATTCTTCCGAAGTCTATCCACATAGTTTCTATGAGAAGCTACCGACGTCTGGTCTAGAGATAACCCAAATGCCAAATCAACCGGCAGTCGAGCTTCTCTTCCGAACATAAGACGGTACGGTGAATATCCAGTGGCATCACTCTCCGTACTGTTATATGCATGCACCAGAGTAGCTATGTGACGACTCCAACTCTGCTTCTCCACATTAGACAAGGTCCCCAGCATGTTTAGCAGCGTGCGATTAAACCTTTCAGGCTGAGCATCACCTTGAGGGTGGTATGGCGTAGTTCGAGTCTTTTGAATTCCCAACAACTCCAGCAATTGCCCGACCAATCTACTTTCAAAGTCTCTTCCCTGATCAGAGTGTATTCTTCTTGGCAGGCCGTAATGAACAAAGAACTTTTCCATCAGCACCTTCGCCACTGTCGGAGCGCGTTGGTCTTTTGTAGAAAAAGCTTGGGCATAACGGGTAAAGTGATCAGTCACTATCAGAATGTTCCCTTGCCCACTAGCATCCGGCTCTAAGCACAGGAAGTCAATGCACACCAAATCCATGGGTCCCTGACTCTGTAGATGGCTCATTGGAGCAGCTCGGGTTGGTAGAGTTTTCCTCTGAATGCACCTCAGACAGGAATGGCAGTAACTCTCAACTTCAGCCCTCATGCAAGGCCAATAAAACCTATCTCGCACCAATTAAAAGTTCTCTCAGCACCCAAATGTCCATGCTCATCATGTAATGATCGCAACACACTCTCCCTGTGTTTAGTGGGGAGAAATAACTGTTGAATCTCTTCGGAATTGGTCGAGGGGCCCCTTCGGTAGACCACCCCATCCAACATCTTCAACCGCTCCCACTCTTTGTAAACCAATCTGGCTCCATCCGGGGAATTGGTTAACAGAATCTCTCGCTGGTTTGCAGTCAGGGCCTTTATGGTCAATGCAATCAAAGGGTCTCTAGCTTGATCCGCTTTCAAATCCTGCTTGGAAAAGGTAGGTAGATTTTCATCCCTCAATTGCGTAGGGTTACAGTAGAACTCAGGAACAGCCGCGGCCATGACTCCTATGGCCTCCGCTTCAACTCCTCCCTTGACCCGGCGTTCTGTTCCTTGACACAAAGCTTGCACCCCGTCTGGAGTTACCTGAGTCCATTCTGTAGTGTAGGGTCTTCTCGACAAGCATCAGCATCTCGATTGTTCACCCCAGGGCGATACTTCAGGCTGAACCGAAACCCTGACAGAGCGGCCAACCACCGATGTCCCGTTGCGTCCAGTTTCGCAGTAGTAAGGAATATAGGTGAGAGGATTATTATCCGTCTTGATCACGAACTCAGCTCCATACAGATAGTCTTTCAACTTGTCCACCACTGCCCACTTCAAGGCTAGGAACTCCAGTTTGTGAGTAGGATAGTTCTTCTCAGAAGGCGCAAGGCTCCGGCTCACATACGCCACAGGCCTCAGCAATCCATCATACTCCTGATATAGGACTCCTCCCAGACCTTCTCGGCTGGCATCCACATGTAGTTCATACGGCTTGTGAGGGTCCGCATAGGCCAGAACAGGAGCTCGGGTTAGATTCTCTTTCAGCTTCACAAACGCACCTTCACATTGACTAGTCCATTCACCTTGTATGGACTCTTTAGCTTTCCTTGGTCCTGGAGCGGAGGGTTTCGGTCAGAGACCTTACAGCCTTCTTCGGTGGTTTCTTTCTGTAGGAGTTTGTTCAGCGGCTGAGCTATCTTTGCAAATCCTCCCACAAATCTTCGATAGTATGAGCAGAATCCCAAGAAAGATCTAAGTTCAGTGACGTTTCGAGGTCTAGGCCAAGAAGCTACGGCCTCCAACTTTCGAGGATCTGTCGAAACACCTTCTGCCGAGACTACGTGTCCCAGATATGTGACTGAGGGTAAACAGAACTGGCATTTCTCCAGAGACAATTTCAACCCCTCTTCATGGAGCCTCTTCAAGACCTTCTCCAAACGTTGCTCATGCTCCTCCAGAGTCTTCCCGAACACAATTATGTCATCCAGGTACACTAACACTTCGATTAGATTCATATCCCCGACTGTCTTCTCCATCAACCGTTGAAACGTGGCTGGAGCTCCCGTCAGACCTTGAGGCATTCTATTGAACTCAAAGAACCCCAGTGGACAAATGAACGCAGTTTTCTCTTTGTCTTCAGGGTGCATCGGTATCTGATGATATCCGCTTCGAAGTCTAGTACACTGAACCACTTTGCTCCAGACAAACACTGTAAGGCATCTTCAATCCGAGGAGTGGCGTATTGGTCGGGGATGGTTCTTCGGTTCAGGGTGCGATAGTCTATGCACAAGCGGACAGAACCATTCTTCTTCCTGACCAGCACTATTGGAGATGCATATGGGCTCCTGGACTCTTGAATCACATTGGTTCTCTGCAACTCATTTAGCTGTTCTCGCAGATCATCCAAGTCTCCCAGCGGAACTCGCCTTGACCTTTCACGAAACGGCTTGTCTTCTTGCAACCGAATGCGGTGTTCCGTACTCTTAGCCAGGCCCACATCGAACTCATCTTTCGAGAATAATTCTTTCCACTTTAGAACTTGAGACTGAAGACGTTTCTTCCACTCAGGTGAGATGGGCGGCGTCTTTAGGGTAGAATCTTTCATCCGAAATCTCTTTATCCACTCCCCCTCCTAAATCGGTGGAGAGGGGTGTAGCAGACTCTACTTGCCCGATAGGCATTCGTGCTTTAAGGACTACTGGAGAATCTGTCACATTGCACACACTGACCGAGACTCTTCCTCGTGTTCTCTTCAAGGCTTTTGTGGAGATTATTTCAGGAATTACTTCGACTCCGATTTCACTCCCATGACTGACATCGGTTCCCAGCACCACATAGGGACCTGGTTGCGATCCGTTCAACTTGACTGAAACCTGGAAGCTCGCTACTTCTCCTGCTTGCAGAACCTTCTCTGTCCCACCCAGTCTCCACAGTCTTCCCACCTCAGCAGGTGCTTTCCGTTCTTCAACCATCCTCTGATAGACCGGTCGTAACATGGGGTGCACTCCTTGAGTTGACCCTTCTTCCACTACGATGGGGGTCAGGAGACGCCGCACTAGGTCCGTGTTCGTCCCCACTATCAGAGAGCTTCTGTTTGCACCCGAGGGTCGGGGGCACACAATGGCCAAGGCGTCACAGCCCCCAGACTGTCCGATGACTTCAGATCCGATCTCCAACCTTACTTGCAGATACCCGTCATAAGGGAGTTTCTCAGTGCCGATACCCCATATTTCCAAATCCTTCAATTCTTGCAGAGGAATGTGCTTTAAGTGTTTCTCATAGAAGTCTTATAAATCAAAGTCACTTGAGCCCCTGAATCTAACAGAGCTTTGGTGTAGACTCCCTCCACTTGGATTGGCACAATCGGAGAAGGACCTATCAGCTGGTCAGGAAACTTGGTGGAGGTATCCGGACGCTTAGACCCAGTTTGCTGGACCCTGGCCTTTTTCTTGGCCCGTGCAGGTTTTGGGTGTGCATTGCTTCCCCATGACGTAGACCCGGACGCTAAGGGAGTGACTCTTTCCATTCTGGCAGGCTCAGCAGTTGGCTTGACCTTGGGCCCTCTTGCCCTCTTAGTTTTAAATTGATTCTTGGAGCGAGATTCAACTTCTGGGCACCTAGGTTGCTCCTTTACTGGTGCCCTCTGGCGTTTCCCGCTGGTGGAGTAGATAACAGTCCCTCTAGGGCTTTCAGCAGCCACTCAACTTTATCCTTCTCAGGCTTCCGGCCTTTACACTGCGCACGGAAATGGCCCATTTCTCCACAACCGAAACATCTCTCCTCGAAAGTGGAGACACGGTTGCTTGTTGCGGTTCTGATAAGAGATTTGAACCAGACGCCACGGCAACTTCAGTCGTCTGCATACCTGTTAGGAACTTTTGCATTTCCCCCTGCATCTCGGTCACCTTCATCAACACCCTGCACAATTCAGCGTGCGCTTTCTGCAGTTCAGTTTGAGCTTCCTGTACCTTCTTTACAGTCTTGAACAACTCGCTTCGTTCAGAAGAGTTCGATTCTTTAGCAGCCTTTTCGACGAATTTAAAACCGACTAACTGCTCCTGTTCATCCAGGTCAGATCCATAGGTGTCTAACGAGTCGTTTTCAGGCTGCAGACCGTCGTTATATCTTGCAGGTTGTGCATAAGCCCTTTCTCCCCGCCTGAAGGATTTCTCTTCCAGCAGAGCCTCCTCCTCTCGTACAACTCGGATCAGTTCCAGGTACTTCAACTCTTGATTGACTGCTCTGCTTCTCAGCTGCATCATCACCGGATCTAACGGTTGAGAGCCCCTCAGGATCTGCTTTATTCGTATCTTATCTACGTCAGCCGGTTTGGCCCCTTTCTTGAGGAGTATTTGGTGCAGAATCTTATCCAAGCGCCTCATGTAATCAATCATTCTCTCACCTCTCTTCTGATAGGTGTGTTCGTACTGATATACTAGTTCCGCTGCCTTTTCTGTTCGCCCAAACACTTCTTCAAGAACGTTCAGATAATCCAAAGCAGTACAATCTTTTCTACTCAGTTTTAGGTTTCTCACCGCTTCTGACGCAGGTCCCTTTAAACTCTCGGTGATCCTTTGCTTTTTCTGGGCCTCAGGGACGTCCCACTCATCCAGTGCCTGCATCGCCTGTTCCACCCATTCCTCAAAGGTTTCTTCTCCCGCCGGAGTTGGTACATTTCCTGTAAAGTTCCTTAACCGTCGATAACCGAAATTAGTGTGAGGAGGGCTTGTTTTCTGACATTTAGCCAGCAAATCTCCAATAGCCACGATAAATTCAGGCCCGATCATGGCCAACGGACTGGGCACGGAACACTTTCGGCTTCGCCACGTGGCGCACTTGGCTGAATCAGTTGGACTTCCACCTCATCGGTCAGCTTCACGCTCGCGCCCCGAAAACATGCTGGAATACCTTTTCTCCATTCGAGAAGAACATGCGTGTGAGAGGTATCTGGGTTTTTCTTAATGTCCAGAATTAACCCCCGATGATCTGGTGCTAGCGTGGCCACGGCCTGGCGAATCTGATCTTCGGCCCAAGTGTCTGCGGGAATATCCATGACTATGCAACATGCTAACTGACTACTGTGCTCCCCACACCATTCGGCAGCAGTGTCTGGATCCATATTTAACCCTTTAGATGCGGTTTTTCCAGAGACTGAATCCCGAAACGAGCCCCCACGTGTAGCGCTCACTCCCGGAGGAGCCGCTGAAAATGAACCACGGGTCAGTCTCCCCGCACTAGGGAATAAATATACTCCAACACGCTGGACAGTTTTACAATTTAAAAGGTTTACTAAAAGGTTTGCAGCTCTTAAGACACGGTATATGCAGGAAGATTTACAGTACTTTCGTAACACGATAAACGCGTAGCGGTAAAAGAAACGAAAACACGAGGGCTTCGTATTTTCGGAAAAAAACCCCGACCGAGCAGAAAATTAAAAGATACGAAATTCGAGGAAAAACCGCGTAGCGGGACACAATAAAATACACAGTTCTCGTATCACGGTGAACGCGCAGCGGGAACAAAAAAAGAGGAAAAAATGTTCGGAATGTAACTTTAACTTTGCCCCCTTGTCCCGGTTCGGAAAAGAAAAATGAGTCCTGCACAGGTTAAGTCCCAGAACATGAGGTGATATGTATCTGTGTGTGTAGGGTACCCGGGTACTTTTCAACTGGCCAGTGAGTTTACTTTAGCGATGTCTTCGACTAGTCAGTTGGGGCCCTGTGGGTTTTAGAAGAAAACAGCAGCGTACGCTCTTATTTAAACACGGCCTTGGGGCCTCTCACCCATCCAGCGCAAGCTTGAGATTCGGCTGGCTCAGGACGCCTCTCCGCTCGATGTTGCCGGGGGATGCCCACCACCGGATCTGTTGTCTGGCCCTCGGTCTGTCAGCCGCGACTCATCCAGCTTACCGCCTGCTCCCCGCCTCGATCGACCGCGGTACTCCTCACTCCTGGGATCTTCTCTCCTTCAGCTGCACTTGAATAGCATAGAGGGTGAGGTCTGTGTCCCGCAAGCTGAGTGAGCCAATCCTGAAAACCCGATCCACTCTGTCTGCGCTCTGGCCTATCTTTGGTCTCTCTCTTTACTGTGTGCATCCGCTCTCCTTGACTCCCTGGCGCGCTCTGCCTCTTCTCCACGAGGTGCAGGATGTACAGCTCTCCACAAACCCACCCACTTCCTGTTTCTTCGCAAAGCATGCATGGACATGTAGTTCAAGTGTCCAGGGTCTTTAATCGTGATAGTCTCCATCTTGTGGCCAAAAATGGGTACTGCCACAGTAAACTTTAACACATCGCTACACTAGCAAAGAACCTGAGATGAGCCTTCTATCAACTAGTAGTCTCTGAGTGGCCAATTAGCGCACCCACGCATTCCTCATTGACTTGACCCCTAGTCTTTACCCTACAATGAGTTCCAGCTATTGACAGAGAGGGATTTAGCCAGTTTCAATACCTCTTCATGGATACTGATGGCGAGATGGAACCATTCTGCACGGAGATACCCAGCCTGGGTTCTGACTGAGCTGCATGATAAGATACATTAAAAGATATACAACAACACATTAATTCAGGAAACTCCTCATAACACACACCCAAATGCCTGCAGCAGAATCCATGAAAACACACTTATGACCACAGCCCTCCAGCTGTAGTACAGACAGGGCTGGACTGGGACAAAAAAGCAGCCCTGGACTTCATGCAGACCAGCCCACTCCGCTATGCAAAAACAAAGGGTTGGATTAAGATCTCTATGGGCCTGGAGCTAAAGATTTTCTTTGGAATTTTTTTGGCATTTAATGAAATGAAAACTTATTTTATGTTATTTTAATTTGTGTTCAATTTCAGTGCTTTGTGTTTCGCCGCGCTTCGGCACTCTTTGGTGATTCCCTTTCACCAAAAATACAGTGAATTCACTATTTAGTGAATGTTCGCTGTGTTTTTCTGAAAATGGAGTCGCTAAAAGAATTATCGGACATTAGCAAAAACAACCAAATTGCACCAATAATCGCTGAATTGCGCCGAATTGGCATCAGAAAATTCCTCTGAACTGAAAAAAAGTCTCCTATTCTCCTAATAGAAGCTTAAATCAATAAAAATGTGTCTGAATAATAAAAAAGGTCCATTAAAAAAATACAAAATTAAAAAGTCTTTTAAAAATCAAAAACGGTCTGAAAAACAATACAAAAGGATCTTTTAAAAATACAAAATAAAGTGTTTTTGCAAAATACAAAAAAGAATGGTGTTTAAAAAAAGAAAAAAAAGTGGTAAGAAAATAAAAAAAGTGTTTGGGAAAAAAAAGGCACCCCGGGCTCGGCCGGCAACCAGGCCCAAGGCGATCCCTCCGACTCAGCCCACAGTCATGCCCACGCTATTTCCAGGCTCGGCCGGTGGCCAGGCCCAGGCGATCCCCAGGCTCAGTTTGCGGCCAGGCCCAGGCGATCCCCAGGCCCAGGCGATACCCAGACTCGGCCAGTGGCCAAGCCCAGGCTTGACCTGCCCACTGTGCCATCGGCCCACCTGGAATCTCCCAGTAGTCCTGATGGCCAGTACATGCCTGCATACATAACTGAGTAAACATGTACACTAAATAAACATATGTTTAGTCTGAAGGTTGTGTCAATATTGACTGGTATTTGCAACTGTTCATAATTCCCTCTATCTTGACTAAGGCCCCAGTTCCAGCTGAAGAAAAAACGCCCCAAAGCAGAATTCTGCCACCACCATGCTTCACTGTGGGTATGGTGTTCTTTTAGTGATGTGCAGTGTTGTTTTTGCGCCAAACATATCTTTTGGAATTATGACCAAAAAGTTCAACCTTGGTTTCATCAGACCATAACACCTTTTCCCACATGTGTAATTAAGCATTCTTTACCTGGCCATTGCAGGGAGCAGCTCATCCCTTCATTCAGCTGGACTTTTCTCCTGCCCACCCCACCCACCCTATGGTTTTCATTTAATATATACCCAACTAATTGATCATGTGATATCACAGCAACCTACACCATTTACTCTGGTACCTCTCTATTTCCTATTTTTACTCACCTCCACCACCTTTCTCTATAATGTTTATCCCACTGTTGCTTCTCTTTTCTTTCTCATCCCTTCTCTCTAAAACTACGCTCTCCTTCTATACACCTTTCCAATTGCCCCAGGATGGAAAACAAGTTCTAATACAACACAGCCTGCTCAGTTCTTTTAACCTATCTGCTGAGTGCTGGTGGAGAGTGTTAAAATCCAGCCCTCCTACCCCCTTACAGAAATTTAAAACTCTGCAATCACATTATTACCAAAAGAAAACTCTGTCCAAATTCCTATTTATCCTGCTACTTTCCCTGGCAAACGATGTGGAAACTAACCCTGGTCCTATAGCTGACACAACCTTTAGTCTCCCCACTAAAAAAGGCCTCTCATTTGTGCACTGTAACATCCGCAGTTTACTCCCTAAACTAGATGAGCTTCAGGCTTGGTGTTGCTATTACAAACCCAAAATCATTGTGCTCACAGAAACATGGTTAACCCCAAAAGTACAAGACTCTGCCATATCAATACAGGGGTATTCATGTTATAGAAAGGACAGAGCAAAGAGAGGAGGGGAAATTGTTATTTATGTTGAAGAGTCCATAAAGTTCACCCCTTTACAGACTTCTAGCTCCCCTGTCACCTTTGATTTCCTCTCTGGTATAATTGAGATCCCATTCAGTAAATCAATCATTGTTGCTGGATTCTATCGCCCACCGAGCTCTCCAGTGCACTCCCTCTCTGACATAACTCAAATCCTTAATAACCTACTTGCAAAAACCAAAAAAGTGAACTGCTGGTCCTCGGCTATTTTAATACAGATTGGCTAAGTCCTAAAAACAATAAACACTGCTCACTGTTTAACCACTTGGCTGCTATGGACGCGCTGAGCGCGTCCAGCCAAGTGGTTCTCCTGTGCTACGGACGCGCGTCAATCCGGGACCCCGGGACCCCGGCGGACATCAGATGTCATCGCGGCGACGCAATGACATCTAATGCAGGCGCCCCCCCCGCATGTGCGGTGGAGGCGCCTGAAAGGGAGGGGGGGAGGTCCTTCGGACCTCTCTCCCTCCCAATCGCCGGGGAGTAGGGTGTTAATACAGGCACCGCTTGGAAGGGCAAAGCCTGCCCTTCCAAACGGTGGCTGTCATTAACCCCTGGGGAGCCGGATCACGAATCGGCGCTGAAAAGTGCCGGTTCGTGATCCTTTCCCGGAGCTGGCCGACATCTTGGATGTCGGCCAAGCCTCCGGGAACTCCTCCTGAGGACTGGCGTCATCGTGCTATGCACGATGACGCCAGTCCTGGAGTTAACCCCTAGCTGCCACCAACGGTGGAGATAGGGGGTTCCAATGAGCTCCCTATCTCCCGATCCGTGGCAGCTAGGGGTTAATGTCTGGTACTGTTGGATCGGCCAGAGCATGTGAAAAAAGGTTTTTAAAAAAAATAAAAATTAAAAATAAAAATAAAAAAATATTTTAAAAAAAAATTCTAAAAAAAAAACCAAACAAGTTTTTTTTTTTTTGATTTGTTAATGCAGCAATATTGTTCCCATTTCAATTATAATGTGAACAATGATGCTGCACTAACGATTTTTGTATGCGGTGCGTTTGTTAAAAATCGTGTAATTTTCCCCAAAAAAAAATGTAACGAGACCCCATTTCTAATTTTTGAACAAGTGCACCCCATACAAAATATAACCGCAATTGCTCGCATGTTAAAATGTGAAAAAAAAACACTTTACACGTTGTAAATTATTGAAAATTCATATTTTATTGCATTTTTTGTTATAATATACAGACAGGACATGACGTATACATATAATAATGACATATTATGAATCTGCCGAGTCTGACGGAAAGAACGATATATAATATGTCTGGGTCATATACTAAAATAAGCCTTCAAAACACGTTTAAACATGATGAGCAAAACAGGTAAAAATGACCTCAGCACAGAGGCGTGAAACGCCTCAGCAGCGAAAGGGTTAAAACTCAATCTCCTCCCCCACTCGCATTAATATGAAAAGCCCTAACCATACCTTGCTGGACTGGATTCTCTTCTCATCTCCAGATAGAATACAGGAGGCAGGCGTTCTCGCTAATAGCTTTAGTGACCATTGTCTAGTGTACTGCGTGCGCAAAATAAAGGCCATGAATTCTTCCCCAAAGGTAATAACCACCGGGTCTTACAAGAAATTTATTCTTGAATCCTTCCTAAGTGATATCAAACAGCTCCCCTGGTACAGACTAAACCTAATCCCAGACCTAGACTGTGCAATTGAATACTTTCAGTCTGAGCTCCTGCAAGTCTGGAATTCCCATGCCCCGCTGTGTAAAGTGCGAGTAAAAGGGATCCATCTCCCCTGGGTTACAGCTGATCTTACACTAATGTACCAGCTTAGAGATTCACTGTGGTCAAATTTCAAGAGTACTGGTTCCATGAACGATCACTACGAATACCGAAAATGCCGGAATGAATGCACAAAACAAACAAAAATGGCAAAAGCCCATTACTTCAATGAAAATCTAAACAATAACATATCAAACCCTAGAAACTTTTGGAGAACCATAAGTAACATACAAGCACCCCCTGTCCACTCCCAGCCAGCTGCTGTCAAAGTAAACAACCAAACTCTGCAACACCCCCTAGATGTAGCAAATGCCTTTAATGATTATTTTGTTGGATGCGCCACCACTTTGATTGCTAAACTAGGAAATGACATGCAATCAGATAGGCCTCATGCAGGTCAGGCCCCTCCAACTGTGCAAAGTCCCTGTATCAGACAGGAATTCAGTTTTAGACCAGTGCCTGTCAGTGTCGTTACTAAACTTCTCCGTAAGCAAAAATTGAAATACCAGTCTGGACCTGATCAAATGCCAGCAATGCTGATGAAAATCAGTGCACCGGCAATTGCAAATCCTTTCGCAACCCTAATCAATGAATTACTGGCGACTGGATACATACCCAAACTCTGGAAGACTGCGAGAGTGGTACCTATCCATAAAAGTGGTGACAGTACTTTGGTATCCAACTACCATCCTATATCGTTGCTCCCTGTAATGTCAAAAATTTTGGAAAAATGCGTCTACACACAATTAGGTGATTATTATCAATATTGGAACTACTTAACCCCGGATCAATCCGGCTTTCGTCCAAATCACTCAACTACAACCGCCCTTTTAAAAGTCTGCAATGATATCCAAGCTGGGATGGAACAAGGAAACCTAACTGGAGCCGTCTTCCTTGATTTTGCCAAGGCCTTTGACACAGTAGACCATGGCATCTTGTTAAAAAAACTTAAAAACTCTGGCATTGGTGAACACACGCTAACCTGGTTTCAATCATATGTATCCGACCGATCACAATATGTGTAAATTTCTGGCAGCTCCTCCCTCCCCCTCCCAGTCACTTGCGGTGTACCCCAAGGCTCAATACTAGGCCCCCTGCTATTCACAATATTCATAAATGATCTGCCCAACGTCTGCAGAGCCTCAACTGTACATATGTATGCAGACGACACCGTAATCTATACCAGCAAACCAAATCTCCCGCAGCTGGAGGCCGTGCTGCAGAACAATTCACAGAGGTAGAAAAATGGATCAAACAATTTTTTTTTAAATACTGACAAAACTGTAACGATGCTCTTTGGAACAGCACCTAAGCTACATAAATTGCAAAATCAAATGGCATGCTGACCACAGTCACTTCTCTCAAATATCTAGGCATGTGGTTGGACCCTAATCTATCCTTTGGCCCCCACATCGAAAAACCGTAATCTAAACTTTACCCCAAACTAGGTGCCCTGTACAGAAACAAATCCTGCCTGAGCCCCGCGGTAAGAAAGATTGTACAACAAATGCTAATGCCGGCTATTGATTACGGAGATGTAGTGTATACAGCAGCCCCTCAAACACACATCCAGAAACTTACTACATTTTATAACTCATTCTGCCGCTTTGCATTACAATGTAACTACATGACCCACCATTGTGACATGTTAAAAGAGTTAAACTGGCCATCGCTGGAGTCTAAACACACCCTTCACCTTTCCAGCCTGGTGTTTAAGAGCTTTTCTGGGAAGCTGCCACCCTATCTGAATAGACTGCTCCCCCCAGCAGCTCCTTCATCCTATAACCTCCGATCCAGGACCAGCACCTTACTTGCAATACCACAATACAAAAAGACAGTGGCTCCGGTCCTCATTTTCCTACAGAGCACCACAATTATGGAATAACCTCCCAGACACCATCAAATCTTCCAGTCTTATGTCACTCAAGAGCTCCTTACTAACATACCTCAATACAGAATGCACCTGTAAACATGTAACATAATGACTATTTCCTACATATTCATAATCTGTATATTTGTTTTTTTTGTTTTTTTTTAATATCTTGCATTGTATTACTTTGTATTTCTGTAACTGTAACACTTCAATGTTCTTGAACCCAGGACATACTTGAAAACGAGAGAAATCTCAATGTATCCTTCCTGGTAAAATCCTTTATAAATAAATAAATGCTGCCGCTTTGCGCTACAATGTAACTACATGACCCACCATTGTGACATGTTAAAAGAGCTAAACTGGCCGTCGCTGGAGTCTAAACGTACCCTTCACCTTTCCAACCTGGTGTTTAAGAGCTTTTATGGGAAGCTGCCACCCTACCTGAATAGACTGCTTCCTCTAGCAGTTCCCTCATCCTATAACCTCCGATCCAGGACCAGCACCTTACTTGCAATACCACAGTACAAAAGGAAAGTGGCTCGATCCTCATTTTCCTACAGAGCATCACAATTATGGAATAACCTCCCGGACGCCATCAAAATCTTCCCCCAGTCTAAAAAAGAGCTCCCTATTAACATACCTCAATACGGAATGCACCTATAAACATGTATCATGTACCCAGGACGTACTTGAAAACGAGAGAAATCTCAATGTATCCTTCCTGGTAAAATCCTTTATAAATAAATAAATATATAAATGTGTTTGGGAAACTTCAGGTGTGTTTTTGCATAATATAGCCGGGCTTGGATGTTTTTCTTTGTAAGAAAAGGCTTCTCTCTTGCAACTCTACCCCATAGCTCAGACATATGAAGAATACGGGAGATTGTTGTCACATGTATCACACAGTCAATACTTGCCAGATATTCCTGCATCTCCTTATAATGTTGCTGTAGGCCTCTTGGCAGCCGTCCTGACCAGTTTTCGTCTCGTCTTTTCATCACATTTGGAGGGACGTCCAGTTCTTGGTAATGTCACTGTTGCGCCATATTTTCTCCACTCGATGACTGTCTTCACTGTGTTCCATGGTATATCTAATAAGGGCTAAAACAACTAATCGTATGCAATTTGCATATGTACGTACGAAAGTTATATACACTACGCAAATTGCTTATGAAGAAAAGAAGGGGGGAGTCAGGGGCCAACTAATAGATTATGCAAATAATCTTTATTTGAAGCCCTATATCTAATGCCTCGGAAATTCTTTTGTACCTTTCTCCTGACTGATACCTTGTAACAATGAGATCCTTCTGATGTTTTGGAAGCTCTCTACGGACCATGGCTTTTGCTGTAGGATGCGACTAAGCAAATGTCAGGAAAGACCTACTAGAACAGCTGAACTTTATTTGGGGTTAATCAGAGGCACTTTAAATGATGGCAGGTGTGAACTGACTCCTATTTAACATGATGTTCAATGTGATTGCTTAATTCTGAGCACAGCTACATCCCCAGTTATAAGAGGGTGTGCACACTTATGCAACTGTATTATTTTAGTTTTTATTTTTCCTCCCTCCACCTAAAAGATTTCAGTTTGTTTTTCAATTGAGTTGTGCAGTTTATAGGTCACATTAAAAGGTGGAAGAAGTTCCGAAATGATTTATCTTTGTCTCATTTTTTTACATCACAGAAACCTGACGTTTTAACAGGGCTGTGTAGACTTTTTCTATCTACTGTATGTAATTTCTCCTTTTAGCTCATGATCAAATAAAGTAAATTGCATTAGATGAGATCCCGTTGCATAAATTCTTCTCCTGGCCCTGCGCTTACCATCCCCCAGAACAGAAACAGTTTGTTGCCGCTCATTTTTCTCGGTGACATGACAAATTTCTCTCTGTTCTCTCTTACAGCGCAGCTGACGCCCGTCTTCAAGCTGATTCTGCCTCAGTAGCCGCTCAGCAGGCTCTGGAAGCTTCTCATGCTGCCCGAATCCTGTCTCGTGACCTGGAGGAGCTCCTGGAGACACCAAGTGAGTGCGCATTGATAATGTATGAGTAGCGTAACAGTATGTATTACAAACCCTCAGCAGCTGACCATGTTTTGCTACTGTAAAATACAGTAGATATTTCAAGTGTTCTTGCAAGAAGGACCATTTATAAACCACTAGTGTTTAAAAGTAGATTACTTGGATCTTAAGATACATTTCCCCAGATGGAGAAAAGCAGTCATGATGTTAGTAGAAGTAATTTCATAGATATTAGTATAATCACAGAGTAATATTGTCCCCACAAAGCACAACAATGTTGCACATAGAGCATGAGTTTGCATTGTTTGTGCATGCACAGCAGCAAAGGATGTCCTCATTTGGCTCAAGTAGGGCTATGGTTGCCAGATTGGCCATGTTTTCCTGGTCACATATAATTTATTCATGCTAATGAGCAGTGCATGACAAATGCAACCCCGCAGCATGCAGAATCCATATGCTGCAGGTAAGATATCAAAAAGGAATCCCACATGACCTATCTTGGTTTCCTTCCTGCAGCATAAGAATACATCTTGATGAGCAGCACTTCCATGTGCTCCTGTCTGCGTGAAATAGTAATACCTGACCAAGGAAACATGGCCAATCTGGCAATCCTACATAGCCTGGGGCTGTGTCAAATCTAGGGCTGAAACAACTAATCGATTAATCGACAACTAATCGATGATTAAAATAGTTGTCAACTATTTCCATTATCGATTAATCGATGTCAATTAATCGTCCTGTGTACAGCACACACTGTTTAGAGTCAGACTGAGTTAAACGTAAATAACCTCAGCTTTGGAGCTGATTGGAGAAGACGCGCCGCTGCTTTACTAGGTATAATTTAGTTCTAAGGTTATGTCAGACACAACCAGTTTGTTTTTATTCAGTTTACAACAGTAGCAGAACTATAATACAAACAATAGGATACTGCCACTGGGTGAAGGAGCTGTATGCCTGTGTTTTATCCTTACTTGAAACTGGAGTCCTGTGCCACCACCCCACCCTCTCTGCCATACCCTCTTTGGTCAGGAACTGCCATTCCCTCCCTTTGGTCTGGTCCCTTTCCCCAAACTCACTCCCACACTCCGATCCGGTCTTTTGTCCATACCCACTCCCTCTCACACTCAGGTCAAGTCACTTGAGCAAAGTCACTCCCTTCTACCTTCAGTCGGTCCTCCCACTCAGTTGGTTCACAAAATTATTTAAAAGGGACACTCTACACACCCTGACCACTTCAGTTTATTAACCCCGATTTCATGCTGACATCATCTATGACCAAGTGCTTGTAGCCATGTTCATTTGAGAAAGCAAACATGGGCTTAAGCTGCGCATGCAGCATCAACCCATCCCTCTGACCAAGCACTTGCATGTGTGTGAAAAGTACGCAAGATACGCAATTTGCGTATGTATGTACGAAAGTTATGTACACTGCGCAAATTGCTTATGAAAAAGGGGGAGGGTTATGCTTTCATTTTTTTACATAAAATTCCTTTTAAGTAAACTTTTTTCTAGTTTTTTTTTATCCAATGAATCGATTAATCGAAATAATAATCGGCCAACTAATCGATTATGAGAATAATCATTAGTTGCAGCCCTAGACAAATCAAATGATTCTCCCAACTGGCCAAGTACTGTCTTTCCACAATATAACCAACCACCGCAGGATCTACAGGCCCAGGTCTGCCATCAGAATCCTTTGGTCTGCTTTTTCGATTACTGGTCTAACCAACTACCTGCAACCCATTTTAATACATTAATTAAACTGAAAACATTTCCGAAAGAAAAATTATCTTAGAAGAAAACCATTTGAAAAAGCAAAATCACTTAATACTAGGGCCTCTAAGCCAATTTCTTCTCCGAATACTGACTTGAACCGACAACAAGGAACGAGGGTGAAATAACTCACAATTATGTGGATGGCCCATTGTTTATGCCCCATTACAACGTATAGGTGCCAGTAATTTACAGTAAAGCAGCTGCTATGTAGCAGCTCAAACCATTATACTTAATAGCTGCACTCATTAGCTTAACAAACCCAGCCGTTAACTTAATGATTGGGTTGGATGAGGGCCCATAGCCTAATACAATATTATTAATAATAATTTTGTCACCCTTCACATGATGTCAGGTGAGGCACTTTCCATTTGTGTTGTCACATTGGCTCTGGAAAAAAAACTTTCAGAGTTTGGAACATTTCAGACTTTTGGATAACCTGTATTATCGATCAATATCTTTCATTTCTGCTGTTTGTTATATTCTTTCATACTTCCTATGCTACTGAATCTAGTACACTGAGTTATTACTACTGAAATTACATAGCAAGCTCCCTTTGTGAAAATAAGGACACATGGGAATCTCACATTTCCTGCAGCCAGATATAGCAGTATGAACTTTTGATACTACGCTCACAATGTTAAAAGGAAAAAAAACAATCTGCAGCAGCAACCAAAGACATGAACAAGCCAGTTCTTACTATTTGTAAATGTATGTTGTTGTTAGTTGTTATTAGTTGCGACGTCGTGTCCGACCTGTCGCAACCTCATGGAAAACGTTTCTGCAGGCCTTCCTGTCCTCTACCATCTTCAGGAGTCCATTTAAGCTCACGCCTACTGCTTCAATGACTCCATCCAGCCACCTCATTCTCTGTCGTCCCCTTCTTCTTTTGCCCTCAATCTTTCCCAACATTAGGCTCTTCTCCAGTGAGTCCTTCCTTCTCATTAGGTGACCAAAATATATATATATATGTGTATAGATGATAAAAGTAGCAAAAACTATATTTTGTAAAAGCTTGACATATTTCTTTTGTAGTTTTGCATCATATATTTGTGTGTTGTCTGCATTAGTATCATGCGACAGTATGATGACTTTGTGTTTAATCAGCTCAACTGATATTCTAGAGTGCCTTGATTTTTCGTTTACTTTATTTGTGTACTAGTGTTAGGGGATAATTCTGGTTTCTGGTCATTAACCCACTTTTTAAAAGTCGTTAAATTTCATAATGTAATCCCACCAGCCCAAAGCAGACAGGTTATTACAGATGTACGGAAGAAGAATTAGGGAGCAACACCCCTTTGAAACATAATGTAATTTAAAGAGGGTTAAAAATTGAACAATTTAGTGTAACAGCCAGACGTGTTAGCTTATCTGCTAGGTTGGAATAGGGCCCTATGTCTTGGTCATCCCCAGACAAAATTAAATTATCCATTACGTTCATAAAGTGCTTTGACGTCAGCAACATCTAATGGCACTGGAAGAGTTTGAAAGAAATGGAGTAGGTAAAATATTCATTTTCAATGTATGGATTTGTCCCATATTTTGGCATATTTATCTCAACACTCTAAATCCAAAGTAATCATGGAGAGAAACAAAGACCACTCAATCCTTTCACAACTGTAAAACATATTCTATACAGGGGGGTTGGAAAGGGCTGCAAGTGACACACACAGTAATGATATTAGAAATAATAATAGTAAAATATAAACATCGACAATAACGATATTATCAATACAAATTTAACACATAACACAGACACCCTATACCCTTATAGGCACAGGGTTGACTTGGACATAGGAGAGGGTTGGGGAATAAAATGACGTGTCAAACCCCCCCAGAACCCACAGTCCCACACCTCCCAACAGTAATTTCAAGTCCAGGTACCCTGGGTACAAAGTAACTAATGTCACACCAATAACTGAGCCAAATTTTTAATTAGGTAATGAAATGCCGGTATGCCCTAATTTAAAACTCCTGAACTGAAAAATGACCGATTTGTGGCTGAATATACATTGAATTTTATTGATTGTGGTGAATTATATTGGGCCCTATACTAAAAAATAGTAGAATATATATTAGCCATGGAAATGTCCATTTGCTTAGGATTTCTTTTTGTTACATCTCTCTTTCTTATCTCATTACCATATTTTGGAAAGATTGTGCACGATGGAGGTTTGTGTATTTTTTTTCATTCTGTGTTACTAGTGTCCCTATTATAGCAAAGTGATGGATAACCTTCATGCAAAAGGCTCAGGAATTGCTTTTCTCTTGGAGCTTGAAAGATTACTCCTGAACATCTACATTTGTATACTGATAGAAAAAACAAAAATGTTCTGCCATTCCATCGACCAGTCATTAAACATATTTGAGGTGGAAATATTACAACATTTCCATCTTACGCCAGTTTGACACTTTGTGAAATAACTCTTCAGCCTTCATACTACATCAATCCAATTAGTCTTGTGATACATTTGCAAAGTGTTTAAGATGCCCATGAGTGGCTGCATCCCAGTGTGCAAATATCCATCAATACAATGCAGCAGTCGTTTGCAGGCTTGCGGATCACTGGTTCCTACATCTTATGACATCTTTGATTATGATTTCATTTGGCACAGTAACATCTAGCTCAGGAGAAAGCTGAGTCTTTTCAGGATCTGTTATTTCCTCTTGATCGGGTTGGCTAGACATGCATTTTCGCAGACGTGACTTGGCGCAAGCATACTGCATTGTGGATATGGTTTCAGAGGCATCAGTCTGCCCTAGAGCTCCCAATGTCTTGCAGTTTCGAGAACTGTTTTTGGTCTTGGCTGCAGCCTGCTTCCTTCGCTGAGATTAAAAACTTACAGATAAATTAAGCTTCAACCTCAATAATGGAAACAAACCTGATCTGCTCAACACTAGTCTAGAGGATTTCTTTTAGTTTTGTATAAAATATATAATTGTGTTTGAATGACAGGCATCATATTATTTTTAGATTTATTTTGGGGGTTTCATTTATTATGTTTAAAGGGATACTCTAAGTCCACAGCCAGTTCTCTCAAATATCTAGGTATGTGGTTAGACCCAAATCTATCCTTTGGCCCCCACATCGGAAAACTCTCATCTACACTTTACCCGAAACTAGGTGCCCTGTACAGAAACAAATCCTGCCTGAGCCCCGCGGTCAGAAAGCAGATTGTACAACAAATGCTTATGGTAGCTATAGAATACAGAGATGTAGTGTATGCAGCTGCCTCGCAAACGCACCTTTATAGACTTACTACATTGTATAACTCATTCTGCCGCTTTGTGCTATAATGTAACTACATGGCCCACCATTGTGACATGTTAAAAGAGCTAAACTGGCCATCGCTGGAATCTAGACGCACCCTTCATCTTTCCAACCTGGTGTTTAAGAGCTTTTCTGGGAAGCTACCACCCTACCTGAATAGACCGCTTCCCCTAGCAGTTCCCTCATCCTATAACCTTCGATCCAGGACCAGCACCTTACTTGCAATCAATGTTCCCTCTAATTTTTGGGGGCCGTGAGCGCACCAGATTTTTCATGAGCAACAATATTTTCGTCATGAGCGCTTATTGACTATGGTAACCAATAGTTGGTTTTTTAAAAGTAGCGCAATTGATCGTACGTGTAAGTGAAAACTGTTCAAAGCTAAAACGAAGCAACCAGATGATTTGATAAAACTTATATCTGAATGAATGTTATATTTAGATTTTCTAACTCATGTGAGAAAAGAAAAGAAAAAACTTCCATCAATTAAGGTACATGAGACTTCTACAAATATCAGTCCTATCATTTATAAGAGTCTGATAACCTAGATTTACCTAGATTTGTTCACGTCTGTCTCGAGTTAGTTGCCAACGGGTGTACACTTGATCAAGGTTGATATGTTCACCTGAATTTAAATAAGTCTTTATCCTTATAAGACAGTCCAGATGATCAACTTGAAGTCGGTTACGCATTTTGGTCTTTGTTGCATTCATGAGACTAAATCCACGTTCACACTCGGCACTGGAAGCCTGGAACGAGGCGCATATATCGACTAGCAGTGCTAACTCGCTGAATTCTTCTTCAGTAAGGATGTAAGAAACAATGTCGTTGAAATTTTTAAACATTCCTGCTTTAACTTTCTCACAAGCAATAAACTTGAAGTCCCGATACTGTTTGCAAGTCTGCTTCTTGTATTCATCGCTGTCAGTTTTACCAAGTAATTTACTGTATTTAACTGCTAGGTTTGCAATCTCGGTTTGCCCATTTTCATAGCTGGAAACGTCTGTCAGAGTACGTAACTCAAACACCTTCCAATCTAGCAACTCGTCGTCTGGGAACCGGCGATCCAAGTGGTCACAGACACGTTCGATAAATCTGATTACCGAGGCTGTGTCTACTTCTTCATATTTGGTTAACAGATCTTTAGCATCATCGCTCCAGTGTACGCATTCGCCGGTACTGCGAGCGCAACTTGGCAATTTTCGCTTTGACTAACTGATGTGCTTCGACTGGGGACAAACAACTTCTTTGGAATACTTTACTGAGGTCTGCTAATTGTCCAAGAACGTCATGGAGAACAGTAAGTGCGACGTGATACTGAGGATTTCTCAAACGCTTCAAACAATACTTGTTAATAGGATCGTTATTTTCACTGACCTGTTGCCCACAGTACTCTTCCAATACAGTGTAGTTTCTCATTATTGCATTAACTGCAAAATAACGCGATAGCCAACGAACTTCGTTTAACGGTCTGAATGCAATAACATCACTTTCGGTCACTTTCGCCAGCTCTGCCAGTTCTTGTCGCTTTACAGTTGACTTGCTAAAGAGCGTATATACAGTCCTTAACAAGGTCTCGATGTCTTTCATCAAAGACACATTCTTCCAGGCGTCATCTATGCCAAGGTCTTCTCTGTGTGCAACGCAGTGTTGTTCTAACACATGTGGAACTTCGCGACGTAGCTGAGCTGCGACGCCATTCTGCTTGCCCAACATTACCAAAGCACCATCAGAGGTAAACATTACCATTTTCTGTAAATCTAACTTACAGTCTGCATAGAACTGCTTAATTGCCATTGTAATTGAGGTGCTATCACATGCCGATAGCTTGAGAATTCCGGCGAAAACTGTTTTGTGAATATTCATGCCTACTGGACGAAAATTCAAGTATAAAATCAGCATTTTTGTGATGGACACATCTGTGCTTTCATCCGCTATCAGAGTATGAAATGGAGCACTATTTATTTCAGTCAAAATTTGGGCTTTGACAACCATGTTAATGGACTCCACAAACTCGAACGCATAATTCTTGCTGCGCCAACTCTCTGGTAATTGAACGTATTTTGCGACGTGTGCATGAATTTCTTGAACAGATAGCATTGACGCGTTCAATTTAATAGCCAATATGACATTATCAATAAGAATCTTCACCTGTTCGGGCTTCGAAATCTTCCGCTGAGCTACCTCCAATCTCTGTTCTCTGTCGCTTGCTGATTCTGTAAACATCTTGAGAATACCCCCTTTGCTAATATTTACGAGCTTTGCAACGGATTCGAGGTGAGTTTTGTGCAGCAGGTGTCGCTTTAAGTAATCTAACTTCCATTCGTTCCAGCGTTTGCCGTTTGTAAATTCGCCAGGAGCATCCGCTTTCTTACAAACATTGCAAATAACAGCATCGGAATTCTCGTTGTATGTAAAAACATCTTTCAGCATGACCGTTTGTTTTTTTCCTGACGACGGCATTTCAGTTTCTACAAGTTCGTCTAACCACTCTATCTTAAAACGTGCGCATGTTCTTTTCCTGCACAACATCACACCGTGATCGGAACGTTTTTGCTTCGACATTGAAATTTAAGTCAAGTTATAAGTTAACAGCTTTAGACAGTCCAGCCACTGTGATCGATTTCCCTCGTCATCATCACGCCGGAACGCAGCTACGTGTTCAGCTGCGCGACGAAGAGCTCCCCCGGAACTTCCCCATTGCGCAGCGCCTACAGCCTGTAACCAGGGTCAGACGAACGCATTTCTGACGTCCAGCTTCAAAACGCACGTCGGTGCGTGCGAACGCATTTTTTCACGGAATACGCTTAAGCGGTCAGACGATGCGCAATTCTGGACGTATTTCATGACGGAGCTGTAAAAAAACGAGAAAAATCCGATGAATCTAAGTTGGCCACCCCTGCACTAATTTGTGCGCGCATAAATACACGTTGTGCGCGCTGTCATTGCATTCCGTGCGCGGGCGCGCACGTTAGAGGGAATCCATTGGATTTGCCCCAGCTCACAAATGGATTTGCCCCCAGCTCATGGATTTGCCCCAGCTCTCACATGGATTTGCCCCAACTCATGGATTTGCCCCAGCTCATGGATTTGCCCCCAGCTCATGGATTTGCCCCCAGCTCATGGATTTGCCCCCCAGCTCATGGATTTGCCCCCCAACTCATGGATTTGCCCCCCAACTCATGGATTTGCCCCCCAACTCATGGATTTGCCCCCCAGCTCATGGATTTGCCCCCCAGCTCATGGATTTGCCCCCCAGCTCATGGATTTGCCCCCCAGCTCGTGGATATGCCCAGCTCGTGGATTTAACCCCCCAGCTCGTGGATTTGCCCCCCAGCTCGTGGATTTGCCCCCCAGCTCATGGATTTGGCCCCCAGCTCGTGGATTTGGCCCCCAGCTCATGGATTTGGCCCCCAGCTCATGGATTTGCCCCCCAGCTCGTGGATATGCCCAGCTCGTGGATTTAACCCCCCAGCTCATGGATTTTCCCCCCAGCTCGTGGATTTGCCCCCCAGCTCATGGATTTGGCCCCCAGCTCATGGATTTGCCCCCCAGCTCATGGATTTGCCCCCAGCTCGTGGATTTAACCCCCCAGCTCGTGGATTTGGCCCCCAGCTCATACCTGGTTAGTTGCCCCAGCGGGGTTTAAGGGGACCCAGATGCCGGGCAGCGCGGGAATGCCTGCCCGGTCCTGAAGAGTCCGTCCTGTTAAAGGGGATGGCTGCGTGGCGTGCGTGCGCAGGTCACGCGGTCCGGCCAGTCAGGTGGCCTGATTAGCCGGACCACGTGACCGGCTGCGCGCGCACGCACGCAGCCGCTTAGGACGGACTCTTCAGAACCGGGCAGGCACTCACGCGCTGCCCGGCTCTGGGTCCCCTCAAACCCCGCCGGTTGCCATGCGCGCATAACCACAAGTTGTGCGCGCTGGCACCGCGTTCCCTGCGCGCGCGCGCACGCGCGCACGTTGCAGGGAACACTGCTTGCAATACCACAATACAAAAAGAAAGTGGCTCGATCCTCATTTTCCTACAGAGCACCGCGATTATGGAATAACCTCCCAGACGCCATCAAATCTTCCCCCAGTCTAAAGTCCCTTAAGAGTTCCCTATTAACATACCTCAATACGGAATGCACCTGTAAACATGTAACATGGTGACTATATTACTTACATATTTATTTTCTGTGTTAGTCTGTATATTTGTGTTTTGTTCTTAATATCCCAGGACATACTTGAAAACGAGAGAAATCTCAATGTATCCTTCCTGGTAAAATACTTTGCAAGTAAATAAATAAATAAATCTTGCAATTTATTTCTTTGTATTTCTGTAACGACTGTAGAAATTCAATGTTTCTTGAACCCAGAACATACTTGAAAACGAGAGAAATCTCAATGTATCCTTCCTGGTAAAATACTTTATAAATAAATGTGTTTGGGAGACTTCAGGTGTGTTTTTGCATAATATAGCCGGGCTTGGATGTTTTTTTTTTGTAAGTCAGTGTTTCCCATGGACCATGAACAGATCCACTTTTAAGGATTCCTTTGAGGAGATGCAGACTGAATATTGCCCAATTATTTTTTTTTTTATATTTTTCTTAGTTTTGGTGATATTACTCATCTTTTGTCCCTCAACAATTATTATTATTTGCAAAGTATTTTACCAGGAATGGGGTAACCAGTACAAGTACAATTGGATGCACGCAACTTCGACTAGTCTACACCTAAAAAAACACTAATATATACACTATCTCCTTGTGTATGAAACATATACTAAAGCACCCACTTTTCAGTGGAACAAGAGTAAGTTATGTGACAGTAGCCCCTTAGGATGCACACTGCTCCTCCGCTTCTGCTCATGGACTCCCAAACCCAGAAGTCCCTGAGTCTTTTCTGCACAATTTGGGCTCCCTGCACTGCTTGTGTAGTGTAGGGAATCGAAATTGCGTGCCGCACCAGGACTTGCAAACTTTTCCTTCGCAAGTCCCTTAGCACATGCGCAAAATGATGGATCAGGGTTGCGCATGAAGGCAGGCAGTCTCAGGGAGGAGACGCCAGCATGCCTAAGCGATCTAGTGACCGACAGCCAGGAAGTTCAAACCTCCCGGCTGCCCTGGTCCGGGGGGGGGGGGCGGGTGGAGGAATCTCTTCACTTCACCCCACTTTTTAAACAGTTCGGGGCACCTGGGAGGGGATGGATACTCCACAAACCATGGCCCCTTATTCAGTAAGGGGCAAACTTGCCACGAATTACACCGAACGGTGAATTTCGGTGCAATTTGGTGGCAGTTCGTCTATTCACTAAGCTGTCAATTCTCCAAGTACTGGTGAATTGACAGTGCAATACTGTACAGTTCGTCGCAAATCGCAGCAGCAAAATTGGCCCATAGAGAAATACTGGTTAGGCTAGGGTCAGACGAGCGTGATTTCTACGGACTGTACGTCCGTGCAGTACGGACATCGTCAGTACGGATGACGCAGTAGTGGTCACACAGTCCGTTTTTTCACTGAAGTTATTTTTTGACGGATGTAGGAGGGAAAAATAAATTACAATGAAAAAACATTCTGTCCGTCAAAAATGCTGGACGTATAAATGCAGTCCGTCTGACCACGCTCCATCACTCACACACAAAGCTATGCAGATGTTGCAGTGCAGACGTGGCGCACTCCGCACGTCCGTTCTAGCAGTATTACGTTCTTGCCTAACCTGCGTCCGTTTGCAGCGTCCGTCAGCCCCCGCACTTCTGTGCGCACGTACTTCATGTGTGGGGCTCCATTTAACACAATTGTATGCTATCACGGACGTACTTATGTGCGGCAACACGGACGTTAACACTGCGTTCGTCTGACCCCAGCCTTAATCTATTCAGAAAATGCCAAACTGCACTGAAGTGCCAGTAATTTTCGGTGGTTCAGTTCGAGAGGTTTAAACAGGTGAATCCAATAGGATTCAATGTAGAACAATATTATCGTTTTCATTTTTTAATAAACCGTTTATTCTTTTCATTTTCAGCAAGACAACTTTTTAATAAATTTATTTTCGGAACACCTTTTTGTATTTTTTTTATATATTTTTTATATTTTTAGATGAAATTTTTGATTCTCAATTTTTTTAAAAGGTGCTTTTTATAAATTCTGTAACAGACCTTTTTTTATTATTTAAAGGACTTTTTCATTGTTTCTACACATTTTCATGCATTTTTATTGGGATAAACACTTATTAGAAGAATAGCAGAGTTCCTTTTTTTTCCCTGCAGTTCGGCAATCTCTTCAGTGGTGTTCGGTGGGAAGTTCGGCGACTCCAATTCGGTGCACTTCGGTGTCTCGGCGGTGAATAGTGAATTCACCGCAGAGTTGGCAGAATGGAATCACCGAAGCATAATGAGGTGTGCCAAACTACTACAAAGCACCAAAATTTGGCTGAAATTTCAGTGCTTTCTGAATAACTCCTTCAGTGATATAGCGATAATGGAAGGTGAATCAAGAAAATTAATTGTTGATGCTGCGGATATAGGCAGATTGAAGATCACGTATTGTTAGGTTCGCCAGATTGGTCATGTTTTCCTGAACATACATTATTATTTCCTGGTGAGGGAGAGCACAGGGAAAATGTTGCCCTGTAATATGTATAATTCATATGCTGCAGGAAGGAAACCTGTTATCTAATCAGGGCAGGTCACCTGGCATTCCACTTTGAAGTCTTACCTGCAGCACTTGAGTGCTACATACTACATGGTTACATTTTTCATGCCCTGCCCCTCATCCTGAATAAATTATGTGCGTCAAGGAAAACATGGCAGATCTGGCAACCCTTACATATTGTATCTTTTCAGGGAGAAGACATTATGCAGAGTGAAGTATGACTACCTCCAGTGATATACTGAAGTGGGTGGGCTTTTATCTGCAGTGATTTATGCAAAGTGCTGAAACTAGAAAAAAAATATGTCCAACTGGACCATCCATCTAACACAAAAAGATATGTCAGAGGATAAGCTGGGTGGTGCACGAAATGTGAGCCAACAAAGGGGACTGTCCAGCAGGAAAACAAAGCTAAAGGGGTTATTCACAGAGATCTTGCCCCGAAAATGCAAAGAGCAGTGAATTACCACCCACATTGCAATTTCGTGGCCATTCGGCTATTCGCAAAGCAGACAGTTTGCCAAATATTGGTGAATTGTCTGCAAAATACATTGCTGTTCAAAGGCAGTGAAATCCCCATAGAGAAACAATGGTTAATCTATTCACAGAACACCGAACAGCAGAGAAATGTCAGTGAAATGCCCTGTTGTTCGGTGGTTTCATTCGGCAAGTTTATTCAGATGAATCCCATAGGCTTCAATGTTAAAAATATTCCCGTTTTTATTTCATATCTAATAAACTGGTTATTCTTTTAATCTGCAGTAAGAAGTCTCTTTATTTAGTTTTTTAGGCATTTTTCGGGATTTAATATGCAAATTTTTTTTCCGATCTTTTTTTTACGTAACCTTTTTTCTGTAACCGACCTTTTTATTATTATTCATAGGACCTTATATGTTAATTCCAGCCATTTTCGTCCAGTAGTTTTTTTGCAAACAGTGGTTCAGATTTGACACTTTCAATTGTTCTTTTTTTATTTGTTTTTTACCTGTCTGGCAGCTTGTCGGCTTTTTTCTGCGGCTGGTCAGCACTGTGTACGGTGGCTCAGCGGCTGCATTTGGCGGCTGTCCGGCAGATTGCGGTGGGTGTCTGGCGAGTTGGTGGCGGCTACTCGGGGATTGGCCGTCAGGTTTGCGACGACCGTCTGTCCGGTTGGCTGCGATTTTTCGATTCGTTCGGCGGCTGATTCCCCGCACTTCGGGGACCCATGTGGTGAATGCTGAATTCACCATAGGGTCAGCGAATCGGACTCATCGAAAAGCAGCCGATCATAAAACACCGAAATGTATGCGCTCTCTAAATAAACCTGTAAGTATGGGAGGGTGATAACTGGAAATAGTAAATGCAGTTTAGAGAAAAAGGTATAACTGATAGAGCAGACATACAATGGCGGGGGGTAGAAAGAACAACATAAGATGGCAGTTGGATGGGCCTGAGAAAGATAAGGGGAGTACTGCGAAAAAGATAAAGGGCACTATTACACTCTTCGCGCAAAAATGTGCGCGTGCGCAAAAACGCATTAACGTGAGGGGCAAAACCCTTTGCGCTGAACGTCGTATAACGCCGTTCGCGCTAACGATGCACGTTAACGTCTAACGCGAGTGACCCTGCGCGAACCCTGCTCGAGTGCAAGTTCGTGCGCGCATCCCATACTTAACATTGTGAGCGCAAATGCGTTCGTGCGCTGATATGCGGATGGTATTACAATCGATGCGCAAATTTTTACGAATGACATTTGCGTGCATAATTTTAACGTCTTTTAAAAGCTGGTGGTAACTGCAAATCTGAACATCCTGGCCAAAACGAAATACACCAGCACGAAAAAAATAAATACAGCACAGTATAGTTACACATGTGCTTGTTTTTATTATTGCTGCAGCATATATACTCAGATTAATTTTGGCAGGCGCAAAAACTGAACGGGAGACAATTGTGGTTCTTAATTCTGATTGGCTGAATCGCGTGAAAAAAACAGTCTGCCCACCGATTTCTGCGCGCAACGTTAATGCTCACGCGTTTTTGCGCGTCTTTTTTACACACAATATTTTTTGACGGATAAAAAAATGCGCTCGGATCGTAATCCAAGCGTTAATTTACGCGCGTTAATGTTTACGCGCTGCGCAATTTGCACGGAGTATGTAATAGAGCCCAAAATGTGGGAGTGCAGAGAGAAGAAAAAACTGATAGAAAAGACAAAGACAGCTACATTGATAAAACAGCAACACATCTAGAAGATGGCACAGAACAAAATGAGGGAAGCAGTCGTGATTTGCCCTCAGAGAGAAATATAGATAATCTGAAAAAGGATTGAAACACGGAAATGAGACGTAATGACACAGAATAGTTTTTCTTATTTTAATTTAGTCTCCCTCAGTTTGTCACTCTTGCTTTTTTTTAATGTCTGAGTCATGCATAGACACAGAATCGGATTGCCAAAAAGCGGGGTGCATGTGGGCTGGGTGGGAAGATGGTGTAAGAAATGAACAGTGGGGTATTAGGGAGTGAGCAGGCTTCTTTAAAGTAACATGTTTTCAGAGACTTTTTGAAGGACTGGAGAGACGGGGAGAGTCTAATGTTGCAGGGGAGGGAGTTCCATAGAAAATGGGCAGCTTGGGGGAAGTCCTGAAGGTGGGAGCTGGGGGTGCGTGTACGAGGAGACGATAACATCAGATCATCAGCAGAGCAAAGTGGCCGAGACGGGATGTACCTGTTAATAAGGGAGGAGATGTAGGCAGGGGCACGGTTATGGAGAGTTCTGTACGTGAGCACCAATAATTTGAATTGTATTCTAAGGGAAACAGGGAGCCAGTGTAGAGATTAACAAAGGGGCGAGGTGTGAGAGGTGCGGGATGTGAGGTGGATGAGCCTGGCATAGGCTTTCTTTTCAAACTGCAGAAGGAGAACCTGGGATCTCTTAAGGCAAGAGAGACGGAGGATACAGTAGTCAAGGTGGGAGATAATAAGAGCATGGATGAGTGTTTTAGCAGAGTCCTTATTAAGAAAGAAGTAAGTATACAACAGCTCTGATTAAGTTTAATTTTAGTGCTCACTTAATCACTATAGGAGCTGGATAAATATTACAAAATACTCAGAAATGAACAGATTGTGACATTGGAACTCTGTAGTGTGATCAGGAGAAATAATGAACTAAAGTATGTCACACTAGGAAACATGTTTAAACATGTTGACATCGGCCTGCTGTGTGCTTTTGGCTTTATTAAAAGAAAAACAAATACAATTCTTTATGAAAGCTAGCAATATTTTGGCAATATATATGCAAATCAGAATCTGTAAGTAACAACGACATCCACTGGCTGTTAAAAGAGATTTTAAATTTAAATATAATAATGAAAACTCCCTCTTTCTCCAGGTATACGCAGGATAACTGCATATGGATGATGAGGGTCAGCAGCTACAGCCATTACAGATTCTAGATTAATCCATACTGTTATAATCCAATCAAAAGATGCTTATTATTAGTGAAAGTCAGTGTGATGTTGTTTGGCATCTGTTGTCTTGGTAACAGGATGCTGCAGGCATCCTATATGCTATTTATACAAGCTTTATATGATGGAATGAGTGAAATACAAGCTGGACTGGAAAAGGTTATTGGCGGGAGAAACTAGTATTCCGTTCTATTAAAAAACAAAATAATCTTCGCTAAAAATGACTAGATAATTACCAGAATGCTCTGTGCATGTTCATCAAGAATTATATCCTTTTAATTGCGAACTGCATGAGCGCTAAAATCTGTTTATGATGATAATGTTACTGATGTTTATTGTTTAGTAACGGTCTACGTGAGGGATCGGCCAAACTATAGATGCTAATAGATAGCTATAGCTACCTCAATGCTTTGCCAGCCCTAAAATTGGCAAAGCTAAATGGAAGTGATAGTTGTGCCAAAACCCGAGGTCTGCTGTGCTGCCACACCTGACTTGACCAGCTACAGCATCCCCTACTACCGCAGTGGCGTTTAGCACAGTATTTCAGCAGAGAACATTTTTCCCACTGTAAGATAATTGAGGACCAGCACATTTATTAATAAGATATATAAATATATATACATCCAAGTGGATGCACTCGAGGACTTACTAAAAATATATTCTATTTTCGATTTTTCTGCACTGAGGCAAGGAACCAATAGAGGTCATCTGAGAATTGAGTGCTGGATACTATTCAGTTATTGTATAACACATTGAGACACACTCAATGTGTGTCACAATTCCTGCCCTGACCCCTGTATGTGAGTTGATATAAGTCGGCTCTTAGTTCTTGCCCTGCCATTCCTGCATTCCAGTCCAGGAGTTTCTTTGCCATAAGGATCACCTGTCTGTGCTAGCACTTAATCAGCTCCTATATGTAGACGTTTTTCCCCTGGATTTGATTTGAGTCATTTTCAGTGTGGCTCTCTGTGATACTGCTGCTAGCAAGCCCCTCTGATTTGTTTCATTTTGTCACTATAATATCCCAAACTAAAGTGTATTGTGTAGGATTAATGAAAAGACTGTGAGAAACTTAGATCCAAACAGGAAAGAGCAAAAGGGATAGTTGGAAAGGGGTGGGGTGGGGGTGTAAAAAGATGGTGAAAAAAGGGGCCCATCAAACCTCCTTCTTTTAATGCTGACAGAAATGGAGGGACTGAGTCCAATCATACAGGGTTATTCAAAGAGATCCGAATGGCTGGAGAAAGGTAACCGAACGCTGAAAATCAGCGTTCGGTTACCTTTCTTGGCCATTCAGCTATCCAGAGAGCAGGCAATTCGCCACATCCTGGCGAATTGCCTGCACATACGGTGCCTGTTCGAGGGCAGTGAAATCCCCATAAAAAAGCACTGCTTCGGCTATTCAGAGAACACAAACCAACAGTGAAAGGTTCCACTAATGCCCTGCCATTCGGTGGTTTCATTCGACAGGCTTATTCAGGTGAATCCCATAGGCTTCAATGTTAAAAATATTCCGGTTTTAATTCAATATCTAATAAACCATTCATTATAATATTCTGCAGTAAAGATTCTTTATTTACAGATTCTTTAGGAAATTTTAAGCATTTTTCTGGATTTTTTTTTTTTTTAAAAAAGTCCAATTTTTTTTAAGTTTACTTATTTTTTCTGTAACAGCCCTCTTTATTATCATTCATTGGACCTCATATGTAAATTTCAGACATTTTCGCTCAGTAGTTTCTTTGCAAACAGCGTTTCACTTTTCAAACATTCATGCAAACTGTTTTTCTAATTTATTCACTCCATTCGTCTGCGGAGGCGGCTTTTTCCAGCGGCTGCGCTGCGTGTGATCGGCTCCTGCTCGGGTTTTTCCGGCGTCTTCGGCGGGTTAATCCAGATGTTTTTGCGGGTTTCGGCATGCATTCGCTGGGTTTTTGCGGTGACTTTTCGTCGGGTTTGTGGCAGCTATTCCCTGCGCTTCGTCGGCCCTGTGGTGCTTGCTGAATACACCACAGGGTCGCCAAAATGGGATTACCGAATCGGACCGAACATGCGGTGACTTTTCGATTCTCTTTGAATAACCCTGATAGTATCTCACTAGAGGCAAGATCATGCAGGTCATGTGACCCAGCAGTCGAAGCCTCAATGGAGTCCTATGGACTCCAGGAGGGGATGCTTGAGGCTCAGCATTAGTGCTGCCTCGAGTATCATCAGTTGTAGCGCTGCATTATGGGGCAGGCTGCTAAATCAGCGCCTGCCCTGAAATATGGAGCTAAAACATGGACGCTAAGGCGAAACCTGCAGGCGCTGGTTTTCCTCCTTAGCGTCCACGTTTTAGCGTGGTTTATGTAATACTTCTTGTAGTTGCGAAAAAGACTCTTAATTCCACAGCAGTGTGGCCGCTGGTTTACAAAACCGCTCTGCATTTCTTTGTATCCAATGAAAGCTTGCCAGATACATAGCAACAGCAGGAGGCTTGTGACAGCAAGGACATGGAAATCTGCATCATAAGTATGGCAAATGTTTTTTTTTCTTTTATTACCAAGCCATCTACATTTGATTGATAATATTGGGCTAGAACGTAGTGTTTATATAATTTTCTTTTTCGTGTTATATTTTGACTAGAGTGTTTATAAAGGAGCATTTTCTTGTTTGCTTGCAATTATTTCAGATTGTAGATTAATATGAGGCGGACCCTCCTTACTTTTCTGTCCACATTGGTTTGTCATTTCTGCTGCTATAAATGGCCGTTTTGTTTTGTGAAGCCAATATGTATAAATAAGGATCAGCGGTGTGAAACTTTGATCCATCCCTCTGCAAGCCCACCATTGACTTGGCACCAATTTCCCATGACAACCAGAAATAAATACATCAGGGCAGAGTATTTCACAGCATTATTATATCCTTTAATTCAATACTTTAAAATTTAATTCTTTACAACTTTATTTACTTGACTGCGATGCATCATGGGATGTCATGTGTAATAATCCAGCAATAACCAATATCATGATTAGGGGTAGTTGATGTTTGTGTGCTGGATACAGCCACCCCTTTGAAGGAGTCTGGGACGGCTAATTAAGCGGGAGGATTCGTCTTCTCCAGAAAGCAGTCACTCAAATTGACCTGATCGGCTTTCTGGTAATTAGGTCAGGAATGTACATCTGTACATTCCTGACTAGTCAATGGCTCTCAATCTGCTCTCATTGAGCCATTGGATTGGCTGGATGTTTGCATCCAGCTTCACTTCCTGCTTCAGGCACACATAGGGTTCCCACCTGTCCGGTTTTGACCCGGACTATCCGGTTTGGAGTCATGTGTCCGGGTTTGACACCCTCTGCCACCCGGACACATGACCGGTACCGGCTCATCTCCTCCCCATACTTACATTTCAGCGATCCCCTGTCGCTGCGGTGCTCTCTTCCGGCTGTATCTCCATTCACTGGAGACGCAGCACGTCTGCATAGCCCACTGACAGTCACGCGCAGGCGCGTGCGGCGATCCCAGGGCCGCCTCCTGTCCCACGAGACTCCCAACGAGAGTGCCAGTGCTAGCCGTCAAGTGGTCGTCCTCCTGGTGACTGGTCTCGTCCACTGTCCAGATGGGCGACTCCGAAACAGGCGACTGAGGGAGCGCAGCACCAGCCATAATACCAGTGTGCCAGCCATATTTTTTTTTGATAAAGTATTTTAGCAGGAAGGATACATTGAGATTTCTCTCATTTTCAAGTATGTCCTAGGTGGCGAGTATGTACCGTTAGGTGTCTTGCCCAAGGACACTTACTGGAGAGGTGCTCTTGCCAGGATAAAACCTGTGTCTCGAGTGATGTTACATCTACTCCATCCAGCCGGTATATACCAGTGTGCCATACTACCAGCCTGACATGCCGTGCATACCACGTGCCATAATGTATACGCTACAAAAAAATGGCCACCCAAGCCCAACACTAGAGTGTTCGGATTTGGCTTGAAGAAAAGGTGGCAATCCTAGGCACACATCTGTTAAAGGAAGTAACAATGGCTGCTGGGTCAGATCTGTACTGAGAGTGCCAGCTACTGCATTATATATAAATAATACTTGTGTACATACAGTATGAGAGAGTTGGGCAAAGGGGGGGGGGGTCAGGAGAGGTTAATATTTAATCTTCACCCCATTCTCCCCCTTCTCCCTATTTTAACCCTAGAGTGTTCCTACAATTATTATTTTTTATTTAAGGAGTTATTCAAAGACTGCTGAACTTGCCACCGATTTGCACCGAATGGTGATTTTCACTGTATGGTGCAATTTTGCGGCAATTCAGCTATTCAGAAAGCTGGCAATTCGCCAAATAGTGGCAAATTGCCAGGAAAATAATGTGCAGTATGCCTCAAATCGCCGCAATTCGCCGACGTTCAGAGGCAGTGAAATTCCCCATAGAGAAGTAATGGTTAATCCTCTCAGAGAACACCAAAAAGTTGGTAAAATGCCCCAATTTTTTTTTTGTGCTTTTGTTCAACAGGTTTAAGCAGGCGAATCTCATAGGTTTCAATGTAAAAATTATTCCTGTTTTTATTCAAACATTTATTCTTTTAATTTGAAGCAAAAAATTTTTTAATTTAGTTTTTAGAATTTTTAGGCATACTTCTGGATATTTTCGGCAAAATTTTTGATTCCAATTTTTTTTTAAATGGTGTTTTTTTTTAATTCTGTAACAGACCTTTTCATTATTATTCATTATTTATTTATTATTTATTATTTACATGCATTTTTATGTTTTAAACGCCTTTTAAAAATTCTGTTTTTTTACTGCAGCTGATTAGCTTTTTTCGGCGGCTGCGTTCGGCGGTTTGCGGCTTCGGTCATTGGTCTGTTCGGTGAATCGGTGGCAGCAGATCCTTCGGTGCACTTCGGGGATCCTACAGTGAATACTGAATTCAGCACAGGGTTCGGCGAACTTGAATCGCGCCGAACGAAAGAGAAATTTCGGTGCTCTTTGAATAACCATTTAATGTTTATTGCACTATGTTCAAATACATTTGTAAAGATATTTGGATTCAGACAAATACAATCAGAGCTATATTCCAAGTCACGCATAAGCACAACCAATGTTTTTGCAAACTTACCAACCCCATAGATTTTAATGGTGTGGCTAAATTTACTAGAGCCTTGTTCTATCGTTGGTGAAATATGGTCCTCATTTGGATAACTGCCAGTGCCAGACATCAGGGGCAATTCAAAAAAATAGTACAATTCATTGTTTTTAGTACAGCAGATGGGTTAAAACCTGTTTAATCACTTACTTTACAATGATAGCAATCGCTTAGACCTTACTGCATTCTCTATGTGTAGAAGTGTGTGTATACAATACACATGTATAAATACAGCATGTATAGATGCTTGTACAGGCATATAGTAGACTTATAATTTGAATAAATACATGTGAAACCACTCCTCAAACATTTAATTTTTTTTGCAGGTTCTCTGTGTGTCCAGGAGGGAGAAGGGCACATTGCTGAAGGTGGATTGCCATGGCTGAAGCAACGTCCACCGGAGTTGTGCCAAGAAGGGACCCCTTTGTCTGACCAAACCCCAGATCCCAGTTTACCTCCAAGTCACCCCGACACCCCACCAGGTCCTACATGCTGCCAGCTGCGAGAAGGGACTCCATGCCCTCCCATCCAGGAAGAAGAGAGCCCTCCTGAGATGGAAACACCCACTCACACATTTGAAAATACAGAGGAGCAAGAACTCCCACAAGACCTCTCTGTCAGTGAACTAAGTGACCCTGTACCCAGCACAGAGTGTATGGAGGAAGATATGGACTCTGGGGGGAACATTTTGCCCCCCTTAAAAACGCGTATGCAAAAGGTTTGTTTTTCCTAACTGCGTTCACCAGTCTGACGTCTATCTGTCATGCTCCGTCATGGTTCACCGTCATAGTTCTTGTTTCTGATTCTTCTCTGTATCTCAGTACTTGTCTGATATCGGTCTTCTTTTGCAGGATGCTGACCCTCTTGTGGTGGCTGTCGTGCTGTTTCTTGATGTCTTGCTCGCAATCCTCATCTCCTTTTTTCTGACATGATGAGATGAAGAAGTGTCCCTTATCTCGCGCACAATCTGTCTCTTTCTCTCTCTCTCTCTCCTTTTCTACCTCTTTATCCCTAATGTTTACATGAAAAGGGCTCTCTAACCTCTCGCTCTCTCTCTTTCACTCCGTTCTGGGTGGTTACTCTTGACATGTGAAGAAAATTATCAGTGGTTTTATTTCAAATTCCCTTATGGACTATATTAGATCATTTTGGCATAAAACGTCTGATAAATTTTTTCCACATGATGAATTTTCAGTCCTCTCTCTCTCACCCCCTCGCATCCTCTTTCTCACTCTCTCAGAAACAGTCTCGTTAATCCCATTATGATGAAAATATGGACTATGACTGTTGAATATCCCTTTCCTTTGATCTTTTTCTTTCTTTTCCCTTCTCTGCTACCACCTCCCATCGTAGCCTTGTTTCTGCTTTTTTCTCACGTCTTCTCCCAAGAAAAACACTTTGATGGAATGCAATCCAGTTAAATATATTTGCAAGTTTTTTCTTTGCAGAACCGAAACAAGTCCTCTGTCTTGCATTGCACCTTACCCTTCCTGCATCTGCGCTCCCTCTTTCCTGCATTGCTCCCTATGAAGTTTGTTCCTTGCACTATACCATCCTTGATCTATTACCCAAATGATGCTACGCTTCCCTAAGCCTTGTGCTTTATACCCCTTTCAGAGCATGCACTACATTCCTATTTTTGTAGCAGTATTTTGCCTTCTCTTGAACCTGGAAGATGCAAAAAAGAAAAAGAAATTAAAAACCTGATATATTAAAATTTCAAATGAAAAAAAAAAAGTTTTTGGCATTTACTGTAGAGGTGTGCACGGCTGGAAAATTCATTACGTTTCGTTTCATTTTAAATTAATTATGTTTCGTTTCCTATTTTGTTTCATATTTCATTTCCTATTTCGTTTAGTTTCATTTGATATCGAATTGAGATCGATTCGGATTGCAGATCACTAAATAAAGCCCCAATAAATGAAATTTTGCTTTTAAAAAAGCAGGCATGGGTTAAATGTTGAGCTGTCCATTGGCATGTGGTCCTGACAACAGATTCAGCACCACAAGCCGATGGACATGTACAGGGGTGCTTTGTATAACAGTGAAACGAATCTGATTAGTTTCATAAAGTCATTTGCTGTTATGTATTGTAAATTAAGATCTATTCGATAGTTAATATTGATTCGAATTTTGGATCACGAACTAAAACCCCAATGAATCAAATATTGCTGTTAAAATGTAAGGATTAAATGTCTCTCTGCAGTATAATAATTAATGCAGCATATGAATCCACACACTGCTGGGAAGCACCTCTCTGCAGTATAATTAATGCAGCATATGAATCCGCACGCTGCTGGGAAGCGCCTCTCTGCAGTATAATTAATGCAGCATATGAATCCACACACTGCTGGGAAGCACCTCTCTGCAGTATAATTAATGCAGCATATGAATCCGCACGCTGCTGGGAAGCGCCTCTCTGCAGTATAAGTAATGCAGCATATGAATCCACACACTGCTGGGAAGCACCTCTCTGCAGTATAATTAATGCAGCATATGAATCCACACACTGCTGGGAAGCGCCTCTCTGCGGTATAATTAATGCAGCATATGAATCCACACACTGCTGGGAAGCACCTCTCTGCAGTATAAGTAATGCAGCATATGAATCCACACACTACTGCCAAGCACCTCTCTGCAGTATAATTAATGCAGCATATGAATCCACACACTGCTGGGAAGCACCTCTCTGCAGTATAATTAATGCAGCATATGAATCCACACACTGCTGGGAAGAAGTGCCTCTCTGCGGTATAATTAATGCAGCATATGAATCCACACACTGCTGGGAAGCACCTCTCTGCAGTATAATTAATGCAGCATATGAATCCACACACTGCTGGGAAGCGCCTCTCTGCAGTATAATTAATGCAGCATATGAATCCACACACTGCTGGGAAGCACCTCTCTGCAGTATAATTATTGCAGCATATGAATCCACACACTGCTGGGAAGCACCTCTCTGCAGTATAAGTAATGCAGCATATGAATCCGCACACTGCTGGGAAGCACCTCTCTGTAGTATAAGTAATGCAGAAAATGAATCTACACACTGCTGGGAAGCACCTCTCTTATGTCCGTGATACCTGATTTTGGCCCCTATTACATTCTTCGCGCAGTGCGTTCGCAAATGCGTATTTGCGCGAGTGGCAAAACTCTTTGCGCTGAACGTCCTAGTACAACGTTTGTGCAAATGATGCGCGTTATTGTTTAACGCGGACAGACCTGCGCGAGCGTGATGAACTGTGCGCGCTATACTTAACATTGTGAGCGCAAATTCGTTCGTGCGCTGGTACGCGGATGGTATTTCAATCAATGCGCATCTTTTTACGAACGACGTTTGCGCGCATAATTTTAACGTCTTTGAAAAGCTGGTGGTAACTGCAAACCTGAACGTTCTGGCCGAAACGAAAAACACCAGCACAAGAAAAAAATACAGCACAGTATAGTTACACATTCTACACATACCCAAACAAAAAAATTGTGAATTCGTGCATATTTTTTTATTGCTGCAGCATGTATACTCAGATTTACTGAACTTAAGTGAGTCAATTAAGGTAAATTGATGTCAATTAAGGTTCTTAATTCTGATTGGCTGAATCCCGCGAAAAAACCAGTCCGCACACTGATTTGCGTGCTCTACGTTACTGCACGCGCATTACACTTCGTTTTGCGTGTCGTTTTTACGAACGTTATTTTTTGACGGATGAGAAAATGCATTCGGATCAGAATACCACATTCATTTTCACACAATAACGCTGGACGATGCACGCAAAAAAAAATTGCGTTGCGCGAACGAAATTGCGCGAAGAATGTAATAGGGGCCTTTCTGTGGTTCAGTTTGCCAGGTTTAAACAGGAATCCCACAGGTTTCAATGCAAAAATGTTCCCCTTTTTATTAAATATTTCTTAAACTGTTTATTTTTTTCACTTGGAGCAAAAAGCTATTTTGTTTATTTATTTGAAGTAAAAAAAATAAACTGTTTAAGAAATATTTATTAAAAAGGGGAATATTTTTTTACATTGAAACCTGTGGGATTCTCCTGCTTAAACCTGGGGAACTGAACCGCTGAAAATCAGGGTATCAGTGTTTGGTGTTCCCTGAATAGATTAACCATTACTTCTCTATGGGAACTTTCACTGCAGCCAAACTGCAAGGTGAACTGAACCACTGAAAATCAGGGCATTTTACTGACATAAAATTTCACACAAAAAATCCTAAAAAATAAATAAACAAAATGGCTTTTTTGCTGCAAGTGAAAAAAATAAACGGTTTAAGAAATATTTAATAAAAAGGGGAATGTTTTATTACATTAAAACCTATGGGGACAAAAATCTTGTTTTCTTTAAAATTAATTAGGAAACTTAAAATTTCACCCAAAAAATCCCTAAAAAAATCCTAAAATGAAAGTAAACAAAATGAATTTTTGTTGCAAGTAAAAAAAAATAAACGATTTAGAAATACTTAATAAAAACAGGGATATTTTTTAACATTGAAACCGATAGGCGAATCCTTTACATTTCAATGTTAAAAAATCTTTATTACTTTGAAAAATTTTCATTTGGGTCATTTTATTAAACTGATTTGTTTTCATAATTTCGTTTATAATTTGGGATCGATTCGATATCGATATCGAATCAAATAACAAAAAACTCAAATCCTGCTCAATTACTGTTAGGACAGATTAGAGGGCACAGTATAATGAATCAATTTTGTTATATACCGTTTCTTTTCATTTCAATTCGGATGAAATCAATTCGTTATTTTGGAAGTACTTTCGAAATACGAATTTCGTAACAAATTCAGATTCGTTACGAAACAAATGCACACCTCTAATATATTGGTCTGGCACAACTGACATAATGGTATGGCACACTATGCTGAGTTATATTTCCAAGGGATCACAGCAAAAGGAGCAAAGTGGCATTTTGTTGAAAAAAAATATTTTGGGAACAATTAAAAGGAAAATCCATTATTTTACATATTCATAATACTCAATTCCCACCATGAGCAATATCTGAACACAACTGGTGTGAGGGTTTGATGTATCGTTAAGCTCACCACAGCAAGAGGGTGCTTACTATTCTGGGAAGTACAAGACTACTTTTTAGGTCATAATATTCATGATTTTATTAGGACAATGCTTTATCAAAACGTATACGACTGGGCTATTATCACTATGTCGCTTAAGTAGTTTAATTACAATGGTTTGTGCCAACATATTTCCCAGCAATGTACAATGGGTACCAAAACAAACATAAAATGAACAAATATGATTGACACAGAGAATGATGAACTGAGTACTGGTAGTGAATCAGTTAAATAAAAAATATTTTTATTAGTAATATCATTAAAAAAGGAAAAACCAGCACAAACCAACATGAAAGGAAATGTAAAAGGTGAAGGAGGACCACAGGGAAAAGACCCATAAAGATATGTAGGTAGAGATTTACCAGAGGGAATAATAGATAGATCCCTAACCTTGGTGGTTCAAGCCGCCTACAATACCCAGCTATCATGCATTAGAAGGAGTAAATTCATAAAGGGCAGAGGTTAGACAAGGGAAGACATAGAAGATAACTACCAAGAGGAGAATTAGTGGATACCGCTATAAATCATCTACCATGACCGGCCTGAAGACCAAAATTAACAAAGTGAACAGTGAAGTCAGCAGCATAACCCGACGCCTTTCGCCGTTCACAGACGGCTTTGTCAATTTTATTGAAAATCCTAACCTGAATTCAATAACTGAGTACTTACTGTACTTTGTGCTCCCTATACTTGACATGGGGAGCGCAAAGAGTACGCAATCAGTAATTAGCGTTAGGATCACATAGTCCTAACGCTAGAACGCTAATTATGAACCGCTGCCGCTAACTGACAAAGTTTGCAACAGCTTCGAGCCAGTGCTAACTGATTCCCCTTCTACGGAATCAGCAGCAGCTGGAAACACGCCCCAGTACCAGATGGGGCCAATGATAGGGGGGCGCCACGGGACCACCGCAATCCGGAAGTGGGGGCGCCATGGCAAGAAGCACGAGCAGCCGCTTGCCGGCCTAGCATTGCTGCACACTATGAGGTCGAGGCAAGCGCCGGATCCAGCCCGCCCGGCCTTCGAATGTGTGTGTGCAGGCATACATCAGGGCGGACCGGCGGCTTTCAACACATGACGTGCACGTGTCCCACCTGCACGTGTCTGCCAGGCTGCGTGAGGAGAGCAGACAGTGAATCCGCTCAGCCTGCACTGTCTGTTGCCTTCCCCGCCCAGTCAGAGTCAATTGTCCACGGCCAAAAGAGAAGCAGCAAGGCCTGCAGTGACCAGCCCAAAATTCGGGTCGGCCGGGTCCACTCCAGACAGAGGTAGAGGCACTGAGGATCCTGTGCAGAGGAGCTTACAACCTAAGAGGCAATGAGGATCCTGTGCAGAGGAGCTTACAATCTAAGAGGCAATGAGGGTCCTGTGCAGAGGAGCTAACAATTAAATTGCAATGAGGATCCTGTGCAGAGGAGCTTACAATCTAAGAGGCAATGAGGGTCCTGTGCAGAGGAGCTAACAATTAAATTGCAATGAGGGTCCTGTGGAGAGGAGCTTACAATCTAAGAGGCAATGAGGGTCCTGTGCAGAGGAACTTACAATTAAATAGCTCCTCTGCACAGGACCCTCATTGCCTCTTAGGTTGTAAGCTCCTCATTGCAATTTAATTATTAGCTCCTCTGCACAGGACCCTCATTGCCTCTTAGGTTGTAAGCTCCTCTGCACAGGACCCTCATTGCTATTTAATTGTCAGCTCCTCTGCACAGGACCCTCATTGCCTCTTAGGTTGTAAGCTCCTCTGCACAGGACCCTCATTGCAATTTAATTGTAAGCTCCTCTGCACAGGACCCTCATTGCCTTTTAGATTGTAAGCTCCTCTGCACAGGACCCTCATTGCTACTTAGATTGTAAGCTCCTCTGCACAGGACCCTCATTGGTCTTAGATTGTAAGCTCCTCTGCACAGGACCCTCATTGCTACTTAGATTGTAAGCTCCTCTGCACAGGACCCTCATTGCCTTTTAGATTGTAAGCTCCTCTGCACAGGACCCTCATTGCTAACAATCTAAGAGTCAATGAGGGTCCTGTGCAGAGGAGCTTACAATCTAAATAGCAATGTTTGGGGGGTGCCAAATATAGGTCGTCCCCCCGGTGCCAAATGTTCTAGGTACGCCCCTGCCTAAGGGGAGATTTGAGACCCCAAATTTGTCCCCTTAGCGTCCCTGTATTAGCTTATGTTAGGAGACAGCGCCCTAGGTATGGTTCCGAAACACCAGCCACAGTTAAATTTTAGAAAATTAGAAAATAGAATTCGGAGTCTGAATCATTGGAATTTTTGCAAAAAAACAACGGGCCATATTACAAAGTTGGTGCTAACTTAACCAGAGCTGTTGTGAACTCAACAGCTCCATTGGCTATAATGGCTCTGGGAAGTTTATTTACAACAGCTCTGGTTAAGTTAGCACCAGCTTTGTAATACTGCCCAACAACTTTAAGGGCTAAATTACAATATAGCGCTAAAACGCGGGCGTTAGTGAGGAAAAACTGAGCTCGCAGTTTTCCCCCTAGCACCCGCGGTTTAGCACTAGATTACAATGCAGGCGCTAAAAAAGACCAACACCCATCTCCCCATCTTCGTTTTGTTTGAAGGCAGCGGCATTGTCCACTTTTCACATTATTATTCACATATTATTTATAAAAAGCAATGTACCAAAATACAGGAGAAAATTTTAGTTATTTATGTTTTAGTTAAAATTGTGTATTTTCTTGGAAAAATAAGTAACAGTTTCTTCATTTCTGATTTTTTTTTTGTTTTTAAAAAACGTACCCTATAGAATATATAACCACAACAGCTCAGATGATAAAATGTGGAAAAATTATTTTATGCGTTGTAAATAACTGAAATACGAATCTAAGGCTAGGGTCAGACGAACGCATTTTTCACGTTGCCCGTGAGAAAGTGCGGTCGAACGAACGCACGTATTTTTTCCCGGAATACGCGATAGCGGTCATACGCACTCTGTACGTCAGTAGTAGCGGTTTGACGTTCTCGAAAAAATGCGTTCGTTGGCCACTTGCGTTGCGCGGACGAGCTTTCGTGCGGCCGTTCGTCGTATGTTCCCCGGCATTGGACGTCATTTGCTGCTAGCACGGCCGTGATTTCGTGCGTCTAAACGCACGTTAATACTGCGCTAGTCTGACCCTAGCCTAAATTTACACTTTTTTCGGGCGTTTTTTTGATATAGCATTTTGATTTGACATGATATATACACATACAGGGTAATTCAAAGAGATTCGAATGGCTGGGGAAAGGTAACCGAACACTGAAAATCAGCGTTCGGTTACCTTTCTTGGCCCCTCGGCTATCCAGAGAGCAGGCAATTCGCCAAATCCTGGCGAATTGCCTGAACATACGGTACCTGTTCGAGGGCAGGGAAATCCCCATAAAAAAGCACTGCTTCAGCTATTCAGAGAACACAAACCAGCAGTGAAAGGTTCCCGAAATGCCCTGCCATTCGGTGGTTTCATTCGGCAGGTTTATTCAGGAGAATCCCATAGGCTTCAATGTTAAAAATATTCCCGTTTTAATTCAATATCTAATAAACCGTTCATTATAAAATTCTGCAGTAAAGAGTCTCTTTATTTATAGATTTTTTAGGATATTTTAAGCATTTTTCTGATTTTTTTGTTTGTTTAAAAGTCCTATTTTTTTTTTTAAAGTTTAAATATTTTTTCTGTAACAGCCCTCTTTATTATCATTCCCTGGACCTCATATGTAAATTTCAGACATTTTCGCTCAGTAGTTTCTTTGCAAACAGTGTTTCACTTTTCACACAATCATACAAACAGTTTTCGTAATTTATTCACTTCACTCTATCTGCGGTCTCAGCTTTCTCGGCTTTTCCGGCGGCTTCTCTGCGTGTGATCGGCTCCTGCTCGGGTTTTTCCGTGGTTTTCGGCAGGTTAATCCAGATGTTTTTGTGGGTTTTCAGCGTGCATTTGTTGGGTTTTGCGGTTAGTTTTCGTTGGGTTTGCGGCAGATTTTCCCTGCAATTCGGGGACCCTGTGGTGTTTGCTGAATACACCGCAGGGTCACCAAAATGGGATCGGCAAAAGGAACCGAATTGAAGAGAACGAAAAGTCACCGAACGTGCGGTGACTTTTTGAATCTCTTTGAGTAACCCTGATAGTACAGAATGCACAAGAAAGTCTTTCACTTGCACTCAAATCCCTATTTATCCTACAAACTAACAGGGTTATTCAAAGAGATTCGAAAAGCCACCGCACGTTCGGTGACTTTTCGTTCTCTTCAATTCGGTTCCTTTTGCCGATCCCATTTCGGTGACCCTGCGGTGTATTCAGCAAACACCACAGGGTCCCCGAATTGCAGGGAAAAGCTGCCGCAAACCTGACGAAAACTAACCGCAAAACCCGGCGAATGCACGCCGAAAACCCTCAAAAACATCTGGATTAGCCTGCCGAAAACCACGGAAAAACCCGAGCAGGAGCCGATCACACGCAGCGAAGCCTCCAGAGAAAGCTGAGTTATGATGAACAAGTTGAAGTCAATTGTTTGTCAGGAATGGTGAGTTCCATCTCCCTTTGTCACTGATCAAGAAATGGTGGGTCGCCTTCCGCAGCCATTTGTAGTAGTTGGTACAATGTGGAGATATTTTGAGCACACGGCAGGCCCAGGGAGCAATAATGCTCATATAGTGTCAGTTAGGCTATATCCTCCATGAAGGGACTGCAAGTAATGTCTAATCTGATTGTAGTTTTATAGAGCTCTACAAAGGATGGAGTGGTACCTGGATAGAGTGTGTCCAGGGGTTTCAAATGTCCAGAGTTCTGGAGCGTTTGGACAGTGAGCCTTCCATCTTTTTTAAAGTGGTATCATAAGGCTGGTCACGCCCCACTAGGGAAGCTGGTTTATGTTGTTACAGTAGCAGTGGGGAAATTATCGAAAACAATGCAAAGGTCATCCGCAATCGTCACTATATCCTCAAAGTACCTTTTCCCAGTGACTCTGTTGTCTTATTGCAAAGGACATCTGCAGGATGGTATCCATAGTGGTCTGCTGGCCAATCTTTCCACGTCTAAGCAATTTTTGTCTCAGCAAAAATGGAGCAAGGGTGCTTTGTTAAGGTTATTCTCCCATTAACCAAATGACAATACAACCAATGAATAAAATACCACATCCATAAGTATGAAAAGAAAAATCTAATTTTATTATGGATATAAAAATACAAATAAAAAGGTATAAACAATAAACTATGAATATATCTGGTGCATTGTGATATATGGAACAGGAGCAGGCCTGAGTATTAAGGCATATATTAAGTGTATTTAAAAACACAAACACATATACAAAGCAACTAAATTTTTTGTGCCACACTAGCAGTGACATCTACACAAAGATTATTTAATATTTGCTACAAAGTGAATTTCCAAATGTTGCTAGTGTGTAACCATGGCAGCCAAGTGAAAAAAAATTACATATCAGAAAAAACACAATGAATAAATAAGCAAGTACTTGTATAAATACACTGTGTAATTACCAGGGGAGGTTTAAAGACACAGGGGCAGCAGAACACCAGGAGAAGACCAACATTTTAGCAAGATTGCCTTAGTATTTGTATTACTGCTCTGCATGGAGAGAGCCTGTGGAGACATGGGTTCGATCCCGGCAAGAGCACCTCTCCAGTAAGTGTCCTTGGGCAAGACACCTAACGGTACATACTCGCCACCCAGGACATACTTGAAAACGAGAGAAATCTCAATGTATCCTTCCTGGTAAAATCCTTTCTCAAAATCAAAAATTATTTGTAACAAAGAAAAGTGTGTTAGATAGTTCTGTTTCCCACAGGACAGCGTTCACAGATCCCACTGCCTATTCTACCAGCTCTGTGTATGTTACAGGAGGTCAGATGGTCACCTCTCCCGTCTTTGGTGTCCACAGTTAGCTATGTTCTCTGTGGGGATATTGAGGGGACGAAAGAGACCTCATGGTGCTGTACAGTTGAGAAGGGACATAAAAATCTGTAGATCCAATAGCACTTTGCTCACATCTTCTAGAGCCCTATTTTGGATCTATGTGACTTGCCTTTAGCACCTATGGTAGTGCTCGATCATCTGCCACCGCTTCCTCCTGAAGGCCGCCCAAAATTGGCTCCTGTTCCAGATGTAGATGTAAAGAAGCAATGGACCAGGTACAGTGTATTAAATAAAAAAACTGATGTGCATATGGAGGCCTTTTCCATTCTATAGTTACACAGTCTAATATTTGGTTGCACCACCTTTTGCTTTGATTGCGGCATGCATTCGCCATGGTATCATTTCGGAAAGCTTTTTCAATATCACAACATTTATTTCTGTCCAGAGTTGCATTAATTTCTCGCCAGGATCTTGTATTGATGATGGGAGAGTCGGAGCTCTGTGTAAGGTCTTTACCAGCACATCCCCAACGACTCTCAATGAAGTTAAGGTCTGAACTCTGTAGTGGCCATTCCCTGTGTGAAAATTATGTCTCATGCTTCCTAAACCACTCTTGCACAATTTGAGCCCGATGAATGCTGGTATAGTCATATTGAAATCTACAGTAAATATAGAAAAGCAAAATGCCGCTGGCGCGTAATTACGATATCTCCAGAACAGTAAAGCCTACAAACTTGATATTCGGCAGGTATGTTCCTCTCGGCTTCTAGGCGCTCACTAAAGGATTTTTCGAAATGACCATCAGAGCATCAGTTATTAACACGCTCTGATGCTAAGGAGTTATTCCCCCCCCCCATCTGAAAACAAATCTGCTCCAACTGCCACTTGCCTCACATGCCGTTATGTCAGTTCATACTGGCAGACGTTGCTCTCCTTCACTCAGGAGCGTCTGGGGATCCTTACAGCACTAAACCTAAGCTACCTCACCAACATGTCCACACCTTCCACCTATGGAACTGCTGCCGAAATCAAGGTGGAAGGGGATATATTCCCTTATGAATTTCAATCACCCACCAGCACTGAACCAACGTATTGTGAACCGTATTTCTCCTGCATAGTGTCCCAGCCCCAAATCACTCCTTACACGGATCTCCTCAGTTCAGACGGATCCGTCCCTTCTACTGGAAGAACTGTTAAAGGGAAAAGAGGGAAAAAACACAGAAAAAGATTTACAGATGCGATTAGGAAAACACAAGTAAGGGAAACTGGAAAAAAGTATTGTCAATCTCATCCACAAGTCAGTAGAGAGGTTGTAATAAAGTATGTGGAGTTATAGCACACCCTGAACCCTCCAGGATTAAACTAGAGTCAAGCCATCTAGACAGTTCAAAATCAGTGGTCAAGCTATCAGACAATTATTTTATGTTGATATTCAACAGAGAAAATAATAGTGGAGCAGTATAAGAAATATAATCTTGATTACACATAGTTGTCACACTTTTATCACTCTCTATAGACATCTAGAATATGGTATTAATGTGTACTGTGGAAATTTAAAGATACAGAGCCTCAAATATCAACCCGTAGCTTAGAAAGTGACATTTTTGCAAAACTTCAAAGTGGGTTAAAAAAAAATTACCCATTGGACCACGATGTTTACAATGCAGATGAGGAGTGGGTATGACACATCTGCATTGTAAACGTCGTCAGGGCCGCCATCATGGCAATACAGCCCATGCTAAGGTAAGGGGCCCGGGGACTGGTGGGGGGCCCGCCGTCGCTTGCAATGTTGATTTTAGGCCGCAGGCCTCGGCGGAGGTACTGCAGCCTAGATGGGCCCAGCTGCGAGCAGAGACTCCAAGATGTCGACCGGCTCAGAGCAGTGACCATACCCACTCCCCATCTGCATTGTAAACGTCGTGGTCCCATCAGACTACCACTTCGAGTTCAAACATCTACAATTTCCTGTTAAGGTGTGCTACGCCATCACCATCATTAAGGCACAGGGACAGACATTGGAAGTGGCTGGTGTGCATCTTATGAGTGACTGTTTCTCCCATGGCCAGTTGTATGTGACGGCTCCAGAGTCAGGTCACCTGACAGCCTGGTCATCCTCCAACCAGAGAGTAAAACCAGGAATATTGTTTACAGAGAGGTCCTGAACAAATCATCTGACGGACAAATTGAAAGTCTATGCTATGCAAGTAATTAGCCCGGCTACATAGACAAAAAACCCAGGGTTGCTGGTGGGATTAAAGGGCTTAAGCCCATCTATTTTATTGTTTTTTATTATTATTATCATCCCATATGTGTTTCAATCACCAACCAACACTAAGCCAATGGATTGTGAACCTAATATCTCCTGCATAGCCCAACGTTTCGTCGCAAAGCACGGGTATCCAGCTAGTATGTAATATGGGTCATTCAGTATATTCAGGTAGTCAGCTGACAGAATTTCTGTGCATTTAGGCCAGGGTTAGACAATCACACTATGTGCGCCCGTACTGATGTGACACTTCGACGGGGCCGGCCACACGTTGTAGCGCGCGCTCGAATAGCGTGTGCTACAGCGAGTGTGCTGCAGAAGTTTAGAAAGCCTCCCCATTGAACCGCTATAAAGCGTGTTCAAAAGGGGCTGCAGAGCGCGGACTTCCATGAAAGGATTAGGGGCGAGCCGAACACCCCCGAGTTCGGTTCGCATTCGAATTCGAACTTTCCAAATGTTCGAATTCGGACTCGAACTCAATGCAAGCCAATGGGACTCAAAATTCGATTTTTAGAGATCCCTCCAAGCAGGGCCGGATTAAGATAGGGGCGGATGGAGCGGCCGCTCCAGGCCCCGTTCTGAAAATAGGCCCACAGCTGCCAAGACGAGCCGCTGGCCGAAGCTGAGCTGCTGGTCAGCCGATAGGCCTGCCACACAGTGCGAGGCCGAGGCATCCGCTGGATCCGGGCGATGCGGCCCGGCCCTCGAGTGTGGCAGGAGATTTGACAGGCCTTGGTGCACGGAGGCGGAAGTGGTCAACACATGACATGTCACGTGCCCCGCCTGCACGTGCCCGTTCATTTAGTTATAAAGAGGGGGGCTTATCAGTGCGCAGGCGTGCGGATGAATACGCACAGCCTGCACAGTGTGTTCTCTGCCTTGGAACCAGCGGTAGCCCAGCACAAGGAGGAGAAGAAGTTGGAGAGACCTGCAGGGATCCAATGGTGTGCAGGGCTGGCTCGGGTAGATGCTGCACACTGTCACAGCTCCTGGGGGATCTCATCCTGCCTGCACACAGACTCTCAATCAAAGCAGACGGGCGCCTGTGCTGTGACAGGTGCCGACCCTTTAAAGTGCAGTAAACAGTCGTGTGTGTGTGTGTGTGTGTGTGTGTGTGTGTGTGTGTGTGTGTGTGTGTGTGTGTGTGTGTGTGTGTGTTCATGCAGAGGAGCTGTGAGGAGAAGACAGACAAGACCAGGGGAACCTGAACTGCAGTGTGGACACCCTGGCCTGTACAAGCTTTTCCCGCAGGTATGATAGTGAGGGGGAGGGGGGCTGTGCAGTGATCAATATATGCCCCATGCAGGTAGGACTGGTGCCATATCATGGAGGGAGGCACAGAATGAATTATTTAAAAAGGCAGAGGGCAGGGCAGTCACTATACAGTAGCAAGCTCATTGGCAGCAGTGTAGCCATCCCCCTGGCTGAGCATCATGGGAGTTGCAGTCCACAGGAGAATGGAGGTGCTGCGCAAAGGGTTCTCTTTGTCCATCCTAGTCCTCCATCAATCCTATTTTAAGTCCACCCCAACTTTGTCTTACTGTCGTCATTTTCTTCGGCTCTCAGATTGTAAGCTCCTGGACATAACCCTTTTCCCATAATTTCTTTTGTGTTCTGCTTATTGAAACCCATTGGAAACAGCATCAAAAGGGGGGAGGAGGGGGGCTCCCTGAAATGAGTTTTTGCAGGTTGGGATGTCTGGAGCTGGAACCAGAAGGCACTGCCACCAGTCAGTCTGCCACTCCAGCTTGTCACCACTCATTATTTTGTGCATGTCACGTTTTATTATAGACATAGACATATTATATATCCGGTTTTCAGCAGACTCATAGGGCGCTATTACATCCCTAACGCAAACGTTAACGCTCACTTGTGTGAGCGTTAACGTTTGCTGCAGTATTTACATATTACAATCCAAACGCAAACAGGTTAAGTAACCGTTTGCGTTTGATACCTTGAGCTCCTCTGCGCGAGCTTACTGTACTTTGTACTATACTTAATATGGGGAGCGCAAAGTGTTAATCAGCGCTGGATTACAAAGTCCTAACGCTGATTAATGCCTGGCTCTGGTTAGCGGAAAGTTAACCAGAGCCAGGACTTGGTGTTAACGGATTCCACTTTTGCAGAATCCGTTAACATCAGCTTAAAAAAAAAAAAAACCATACTCACCCTCTGTCCCGCAGCTCCAACCGCCTCCTCCTTCCGGTGGGAGCAAGGAAAGACTGGGGGAAAAAGTCCCCCAGTCTCTCCCTGCGTATCCCTATGCCGACCGGCCAGATCTCGCGAGGCTCCAGCAAGTATGGACTCCAGCGAGTGGATGCTCGCGGCTGCTCTCAGCGCTGCCGCGAGCATCCAGCATTGTTACGCTCGATAACAATGCAGGCAGCATTTTTTGCGCCTGCATTGTAATCCAGCGTTAAAACGCGGGCGCAGGGGGGAAATCTGCATGCGCAGATTTTCCTCCCTTGCACCCGCGTTTTAACGCCAAGAGCGTAATAGGGCCCATAATATATTATTATGTCATGTTCCATAGCTAATGTTAGAACTAAATTACGTAAAACAAAGTGTAAATATCCATACAGATTTCAATCATTGGGGGGGGGCCCTGCCCCAAGTACTGTCAGTCCGCCACCAGGCAGTGAGTGACTGATATATGGGCCACGCGCTCTAATCCAGCAGGAGGCTTGTGATCCAGAGCATTGCAAGTCGTGCTATGCCTCATAGCACACCACGTCAGAGTCACCACTAAGGTCTCCCAGTCGCTCTGACATTGGCATAGTATGACATACACAGTGTGCCGCCTGACTCTCTAAACGAGAAAGCAGTGCGGACCAATTATTGTCTCCGTATCAATAAAAAGGCCCACTGAAATCCTCAGCACCAGGCCCATGATACCCTTAATCCGGCCCTGCCTCCAAGAGGGCATATATGCTAGATATTTGCCATAAAAGGTGTATGGGGGTCCGGGTAGTGCCCTGGGGGACAGGAAACAAGGACAAAAAGTTTTAAAAAAAACGTTTTTAAAGGGACAGTGAGTTTTCCATGAAATAAGGGTTAAAAATAAAAACGAAAAATTCCTTCAAATATCGTGCCTAGGAGGTCCCCATAACCTGCCCGTGAAGTGGCGGATTTCTAGGATGTATAGAAACATTTAAAAACAAAAAAATGACGTTTAAAATGACGGTTAATGCTTTTCCTTTAATCTATTCATAAACAACTGCTTGGGGCGGCAGCCTGTATGAAAAGACATTTTAGGACGCGCAGAAAAAGTTTAGTGATTTTTTGGCCTAAATTATGGTGCAGGGTTTGGATGAAAGTAACAATAGGTGCTTTAAAATTGGGCCTTTAGCGTCGGCAACAGTGCCGTCACACAGTAACCCCTCTGAGGATATGAATCTGGAAAAGGCATCAGTGCACCCAGATATTGTGCTTTTGGTGCCAGGCCAGCAAGTGCATTCATACAGTAACCCCACTGTGGTATTGTGGAAGAGTGCAGGGGTGGACCATGCAGTCCTATATTAAAAGATATGAATCTGTTAAAGGCGTCAGTGCACCCATATATTTTGCTTTTGGTGCCAGGCCAGCAAGTGCATTCATACAGTAACCCCTCTGTGGTATTGTGGAAGAGTGCCGGGGTGGACCATGCGGTTCAAAAAACTAAAATGATATAGATGTGGCACAGGCGTCAGTGCAGCCAAATATTGCGCCTTTCATGGCAGCAAGTGCCTTCACACCGTAACCCTTTTGTGGTATTGTGGAAGAGTTCAGTGCTGGAGGTTTTGTGAATGCAGAAGACATCCCCGATCTATTCCGTTACATCAGCATCAGGGGATTGATAGCTGCTGATCCAGGACTGATTCATTTTTATAAATGTCAGCCGGTCTACAGAGTCGGTGGACAGACGTACTCTTTTGTCTGTGACAAAACCTCCAGTAGCACTGAACGTCCTTTCAGAAAGCACGCTAGATGAAGGGCAACCTAGTAGCTGCATAGCATATTGGCTAAATTCTGGCCAGTGATCCAATCTCAACACCCAGTAAGTCAGTGGATCATCTGCTGGAAAGTTATCCAGGTCTGCCCTTGCCCCTAGGTAGTCCTGCACCATATGGTGAAGACGCTGGCAATGGGTGCCTACATTTGACGTCCCTGGGCGTCGTGGACTAAAAAAATTTAAAAAGGCATCAGTCAAGCAGCCCCGGCCTTCACCACTATTCCTCTGATCATTCGCAGCCTCAGAAGCACCTGTGTCATCACTTGGTAACCTACCAGTGCCTGGAAAGGTGTTACACAAGTGTCGCTTTAGAGCGTCTTCAAGTTTTTTCATCCTGTGCTCCCTCTGTGCAGGCAGGATCAGCTCTGCAACTTTACCCTTGTATCGTGGATCAAGAAGGGTTGCCAACCAGTAATGATCCCTCTCCTTGATAGCACGAATCCTGGGGTCCTCTAGCAGGCTTTGCATAATAAGGGAGCCCATGCAGCATAGGTTGGAGGTGGCATTACCTTCCGAGTCTTCCTGCTCAATGAGGAGGATGACCCCATCGTGCACTTCCTCCTCCCAGCCACGTACCAGTCCTGGTGTTTCTGGGCACACAAAACCCTCCCTTGAGGAATCCCCACCTTCAATGCCCCCACTACTCAAATATTCCTCCTCCTCATCCTCCTCCTGTCTGATCTGAGGAGGACCCGCTGGAATGCTGTCTGCGGAAAGACTGGGGCCTTCAGAGCTAGGGAAGGCCTCCTCTTCCTCCCGCTGCTCTGCCTCTAGAGCCACATCTATAATTCCCCGCAGAGTGTGCTCCAGCAGGAACACTAAAGGAATTGTGTCACTGATGCATGCCATGTCCCTGCTCACCATCCTCGTTGCCTCCTCAAATGGTGACAGTACAGTGCATGCATCCTTGATCATCAGCCACTGCGGGGGGAAAAAAAACAAGTTAACCTGAACCTGTCCTTGTGCCATACTCACACAGGTACTCGTTGATGGCCCTCTGCTGCTTGTGCAGACGCTGCAGCATTGCTAATGTCGAGTTCCCCCTGGTGGGCATTTCACAGATCAGACGGTTTGTGGGAAGGTGGAATTCTCTTTGAATTTCTGCCAGGCGAACGCTTGCTGGGAATGACCGTCTGAAGTGGCTGCAGACTTTTCTGGGCTGGCTGAGAAGCTCTGCCAGCCCTGGGTACTTGGTTAGGAAACGTTGTACCACTAGATTTAGGACGTGTGCTAGGCATGGTACATGCGTCAATTTACCCTTGCGTAGGGAGGAGAGAAGGTTGCTGCCATTATCACAGACGATCATTCCCAGCTGAAGCTGGCATGGTGTTAACCATCTCTGCACCTGCCCCTGCAAAGCTGACAAAATTTCTGGCCCGGTGTGGCTCCTGTCCCCTAAACAAACCAGCTCAAGCACAGTATGGCATCTTTTTGCTTGAGCCATTGCGTAGCCCCTGTCAGGCGTCGGTTTAACTGCCACTTCGCCAGAGACACAGAAGGAGGAGGAGGAGGAGGAAGAGGGAGAGTTGGTGGTGGAGCAGACAGACCTCATACAAGCAGCTTTCTGGAGGCGTGGTGGATGAACAAGCTCCAGCACAGAGCCCCGTCTTGGATCCCTCCCAGCTGCAATCAGAGTTACCCAGTGTGCCGTGAAGGAAATGTAACGACCCTGTCCATGCTTGCTGGACCACGTGTCTAAAGTCACATGCACCTTGCTGCTGACTGCCTTTTCCAATGACTCGATAACATTGTCTTCCACGTGCTGGTATAGTGCTGGAATGGCCTTCCGTGAAAAGTAATGGTGTTTTGGAACCTGCCACTGTGGTACAGAACATTCAGCAAGTTCACGGAAGGGAGCAGAGTCCACCAGCTGGAAAGGCAGCAGCTGCAATGCGAGTAATTTTGCTAAGCTGGCATTTAGACGCTGTGCTTGGGGATGGTTGGGACTATATTTTTTCTTACACTGCAGCAGCTGGGGCAACGTAATTTGACTGCGTAAATCTTCAGCTGATGGGATGCTGTCACATTGTGAGGAAGGAGCTGGTACATCCATTACTGTAGCATCATCCCTATCAGTGGAGGTTGTAGGCAATGACATGGCAGGACATACAGTGGGGGTAGAGACAGATGAGGAGGAGGAGGACCTACGCAAAGTTTTGCGCCAACGGGATGTGTGGCAGGAGGTCATATGTCGCCTCAAGCACGTGGTACCCAAGCGTCCGGTGTCTTTCCCACGCTTGAGCCTCATCTGACATAGATTACAAATAGCAACGGTGGGGTCTGCTGCACATTTCTTAAAGAACTCCCAGACAGCAGAGTTCCTGCATGTGTGCTTTGAGACAAAAGCGCTCTGCACCTGAGCAGCTCTGACATCTGATGCCTTGGACTGGCTAGTGCTACGGTTGGTCATAGAGGATGTTGTGCCTCGTGTTTGCTGTGCCTCCTCCTCCCCCTCCTCCTCACTTGATTCCTCTGTTCGATCAGGCACCCAGGTGGAGTCAGTGACCTCATCATCATTGTCATCATCACCCCCTATCTCCTCGTTACTGGAGCCAACTTGGCAGTATGCTGCAGCTGCTGGGGCAACATGAGTGCCAGTTATTTGTGTGTCATCACTGGCACCCCCTTCCTCTAGGTTGATTATACTCCCTTCCTCAACCTCAGAGATTGAATCAGAGCACTGTACTTGCTGCGCATCCTCAAGCAGCATGTCACTGTCATTGTAGTCAAAATTTCAGCTGACTCCTCCGTGTGCGATAGCAGGCTACGGCAGGAGTAGCTGTGGACATGGAGGCTGCATTAGATGCTTTGGCAGCTGAGGTGGACTGTAAAGCACTACAAGCCTGGCTGGCAGAGGACTCAGAGGATGAGGATGGCCTGGTTAGCCAATCCACCAAATCCTCTGTATGTTGCTGCTGCTTAAGACGGCCAGCACCAGTTAGAAAGGACAAGCGTGCCCCTGCAGAGGATGCACCACGTCCACCACGACCAGAGGCACAGCCTCCCGACACAGGGGCTGCTTGCCCTCTTATCTGTGTCTGGGAGCGTCTGCCTGTCCTTTTTGTTCTTTCAGACATGGTGAGTGATATATAGATTAAATATATACAGAACTCTGATTCAAATCTGGTATAAAGATTAAAGATTTACAGAACTCTGGTATAACTCAGTGAGACACCCTGATAGCTGGCAGCCAGTGAGAAGACACAGATTACAATTCCCAGAAACCTCCTATAAATCAGTGAGACCCCCTGATGGGTGGCAGTGAGAAGACACAAATTACAATTCGCATAAATCTGCTAGAAGTATGTGGGACCCCCTGATGGGTGGCAGTGAGAAGACACAAATTACAATTCGCATAAATCTGATAGAAGTATGTGGGACCCCCTGAAGGGTGGTAGTGAGAAGACACAGATTACAAATCTCAGAAACCTCCTATAAATCAGTGAGACCCCCTGATGGGTAGCAGTGAGAAGACACAAATTATAATTCACATAAATCTGCTAAAAGTATGTGGGACCCCCTGATGAGTGGCAGTGAGAAGACACAAATTACAATTCGCATAAATCTGCTAAAAGTATGTGGGACCCCCTGATGGGTGGCAGTGAGAAGACACAGATTACAAGTCTCAGAAACCTCCTATAAATCAGTGAGACCCCCTGATGGGTGGCAGACAGTGAGAACACACGGATTATAACAATTCCCAAATATTTTGTAGAAATTAGTGACCCCCAAAATACTGCGTGGCACTGGCTGTGTGACAAGACACAGATCACCTCAATTCCCAGATATTTTGTAGAAATTAGTGACCCCCAGAATACTGCGTGGCACTGCCAGTGAGTCACAAGACACAGATCACCTCAATTCCCAAATGTTTTGTAGAAATTAGTGACCCCCAAAATACTGCGTGGCACTGGCAGTGAGTCACAAGACACAGATCACCTCAATTCCCAAATATTTTGTAGAAATTAGTGACCCCCAAAATACTGTGTGGTACTGACAGTGACAACACAGATCACCTCAATTCCCAAATATTTTGTAGAAATTAGTGACCCCCAAAATACTTGCTGGCAGTGACAAGACACAGATCACCTCAATTCCCAAATATTTTGCAGAAATTACTGAGCCCCCAAAATAGTTGCTGGGAGTGAGCACAACGATTACCTCAGATTACCTCAATTCCCAAATATTTTGCTGAAATTACTGAGCACCCAAAATAGTTGCTGGGACTGAGCACAATGATTACAACAATTCCCAGATATTTGGTAGAAATGAGCCCCCCCCCAGTAGCTGGTGGCAGACTGTCAGTAAGAACACACTAACACAACAACAATCTCCTATGAAATCTCCTCTCAAACGCGTGCAGAAGCGCTGTGTGGAAACCTTATATAGTGTGCTGCGGGATTTAGCTCTGTGAGCCCATGATTGGGCAAAATTTGCCCAATCAGGACTCTGAGCCGTGATTGGCATAGTGTTGAACCTGTGGTCAGGTGTAAGGCTGTAGCCAATTACAAGCTTCAGGCCAGTGGAAAAGTGCATTGTGGTCCATTGTGGTGCATTGTGGGCGAACACGCGGCGAACACGCGGAAATGTTCGTAGTTCGCAAACAAACGAACAGGCTATGTTCGATGCGAACTCCGAACCGATCGAACCGAACAGCTCATCCCTAAAGAGGATCAAGCCTTGCAGCGCTGAGCGCACTAACTTCGCTCAGCGAGGTGGTCAGACGGGCGTCAGAGTTTCAAGGAACGTCCACTCCGGTCTAAAAAACGCTCGTCTGACCCCGGCCTTAACGTTTCTGAACTTAGACCTGAAAAACAGAAGCAAACCCAGATCATAACAGACTTGCATGGTATGAGGTGACTTCTTTTTGGCCAGAGTGTATATATATATATATATATATATATATATATATATATATATATATATATATACTGTCTGGCCAAAAAGAAGTCACCTCATACCATGCAAGTCTGTTATGATCTGGGTTTGCTTCTGTGGGTGCATCTCAAGACAATATGATACAACAAACCAGAAAGAGCGCACACCAAACAACATGTTCAAACAGTACAGAAAAAAACACAACAGCAGCTAAATTAATTTAAAACAGGAGATTTTACCAGGTTTAACCTTTTAAATGCCTACAAACAATTCTTATCCCCTTCAAAAGCACTATAGTTCTTAACCCTTTAATGTTGAGCTCTGTTGAACAATGATGGAAGTTTAGTTTGCAATGGATGACCATGGATTGCTCCACCCACAGGTTCTATTTAACCTTGATCTGCAGGGAGCTTCAGAAAGGACTGGGTCCTCAACAAGTCAGTTTATCCCATAAGAGCAGTCATTAGGTTAGTATGATAGGACCTGCCAGGGGTGGAATACATTGTCGCTGTTGGCAGGCTTACGCAATTCATGGTCATCCATTGCAAACTAAACTTCCACCATTGTTCAACAGAGCTCAACATTAAAGGGTTAAGAACTATAGTGCTTTTGAGGGGGATAAGAATTGTTTGTAGGCATTTAAAGGGTTAAACCTGGTAAAATCTCCTGTTTTAAATGAATTTAGCTGCTGTTGTGGTTTTTTCTGTACTGTTTGAACATGTTGTTTGGTGTGCGCTCTTTCTGGTTTGTTGTAAATATATATATATATATATATATATATCGTTCTAGGATGCATAAAAGTGAAGGGGAAAAGAATTGTGACAACCCTCCACAGACCAAATTATAACATAGTATACATATCTTGTTATTGCTCAAAGAACGTCTCCTCCTCTTGGCGTTCAAAATAGACAGAAAGTATAGAAAAAACTTGAGCAAATAGGATATTAATAATGATTAGGCACGTCAATTATCATTAGTTACCCCACTCTGAACATTCAGGAGGATTTCTGGATACGCCGGGTAAATGAACGTGGATCTCCAAACAGCTCTCCCGAAGCGGTGAAGGGTACAACCTTTAGTCGGCAGAAGGTGCAATCACCATAACAGCCACTCGGTACTAGGTCAGTGGAAGGATGTAGACACTGACTGGTTTTTCCGAAAATTTATTATAAACATAAATTTAAAATATAAACACCAGTGATTCGACGCGTTTCGTGGTATACAACCACTCCCTCAGGAATCTCATCCCTATAGGTTAGCAACCCCACTATTGAGGATCATTTGAAAAGGGTAACAACATTAACTTAGCACATCAAAGTGATTTGGGAGATGTTGAAGATCTGGTGAGTCTAAGGCTAGGGTCAGACGAACGCATTTTTCACGTTGTCCGTGAAAAAGTGCGGTCGAACGAACGTACGTATTTTTCCCCGGAATAAGCGATAGCGGTCATACGATGCGCCTTTTCGTCCGTGATTTTGTACGGATCATCAATAAAACCCTTTTTGTGTCTGGACGTTATGTTAGCCGGACATTAGCAGCGTCTGACGTCTCCTAATCACACACACACGCCGCTATGCGGCCGCAGCGCACTCTGTACGTCAGTAGTAGCGGTTTGACGTTCTCAAAAAAATGCGTTAGTTGGCCACTTGCGTTGCGCGGACGAACTTTCGTGCGGCCGTTCGTCGTATGTTCCCCGGCATTGGACGTCATTTGCTGCTAGTACGGCCGTGATTTCGTGCGGCTAAACGCACGTTAAAACTGCGCTAGTCTGACCCTAGCCTTACTTGTTATGTTTTAAGACCAATATGTTATTTAATCATATCAACATATCTAAGAATATTTCATAAAGAATAATACAAAATAGTCTGGGACTAGGGGCCTTTCCCCTGCAAGTGGTTCAGGTCAAAGGTATATAGCCCTACTCCGCCAATGTCTCTACTGCCTTACACACTTTATACAGATTTATCAGTTAATACAGCTTTCCTTTGCTCCCTAGTAACAACGTGTATCCAAACCATGGATACAGTTACCATGGTAGTCAGAAAATTAGAGAGGTGGGTCCCATGGAAACAGTCACCATAGCAGTCATCCTCTATGATGTTCTCAATGTTACATAATCACTAAACAGGATACATTTGATAGGCTCGTATCAGATACCAGATAATGAGGACATTCGCTCTGTTGCTATTAATGAAGTAAAGTTTCTGTAACCATGGCAAACCTGTTGATATTAGGTCTATTTTAAAAAGATGTGAAAATAAACATTTATTGTTTTTGGGCTTGTTAATACATATTATAAAACACAAAAGAGAATAAATAATTTACTTTTGCAATAATAATTTACTTTTCTAGAAGCCAGAAAGTCCAAAATGGGCAACAAAGCCACAAACAGTTGTTACATCCAGCCAATTGCTGACTGATTATCAAGGTTATTCAAAGAGATCCGAATGGCTGTAGAAAGGTAACCGAACGCTGAAAATCAGCGTTCGGTTACCTTTCTTGGCCATTCGGCTATCCAGAGTGCAGGCAATTCGCCAAATCCTGGCGAATTGCCTGAACATACGGTGCCTCTTCGGTGCCTGTTCGAGGGCAGTGAAAACCCCATGAAAAAGCACTGCTTCGGCTATTCAGAGAACACAAACCAGCAGTGAAAGGTTCCCCTACTGCCCTGCCATTCGGTGGTTTAATTTGACAGGTTTATTCAGGAGAATCCCATAGGCTTCAATGTTAAAAATATTCCTGTTTTAATTCAATATCTAATAAACCGTTCATTATAAAATTCTGCAGTAAAGAGTCTCTTTATGTATAGATTTTTTAGGATATTTTAAGCATTTTTTCTATTTTTTTTATTTTTTTAAAAAGTCAGATTTTTTAAAAAAATTTTTTAACTTTACTTATTTTTTCTGTAACAGCCCTTTTTATTATCATTCCCTGGACCTCATATGTAAATTTCAGACATTTTCACTCAGTAGTTTCTTTGAAAACAGCGTTTCACTTTTCAAACAGTCAAGCAAACTGTTTTCCTAATTTATTCACTTCAATTGTCTGCGGTGTTGGCTTTTTCCGGCGACTTCGCTCAGGTTTTTCCGGCGTATTCGGCAGGTTAATCCAGATGTTTTTGCGGGTTTCGGCGTGCATTCGCTGGGTTTTTGCAGTGACTTTTCGTCGGGTTTGCGGCAGCTTTTCCCTGCGCTTCGTCGGCCCTGTGGTGATGCTGAATACACCGCAGGGTCGCCGAAATGGGATTGCCGAATCGGCCCGAATTGAAGAGAATGAAAAGTCACCAAACATGCGGTGACTTTTCGCTCCTCTTTCAGGGTTATTCAAAGAGATTCGAAAAGTCACCGCACGTTCTGTGACTTTTCGTTCTCTTCAATTCGGTGCAAATCGGCTTTCTCATTTCGGCGACCCTGCGGTGTATTCAGCAAGCACCACAGGGCCGTCGAAGTGCAGGGAAAAGCTGCCGAAAACCCGGCGAATGCATGCCGAAAACCCGCAAAAACATCTGGATTAACCCGTCGAAGACGCTGGAAAAACCCGAGCAGGAGCCGATCACACGCAGCAAAGCCGCCAGAAAAAGCCAACACCGCAGAATAAGGCAGTGAATAAATTAGGAATACAGTTTGCTTGAATGTTTGAAAAGTGAAACGCTGTTTGCAAAGAAACTACTGAGCGAAAATGTCTGTAATTTACATATGAGGTCCAAGGAATGATAATAAAAAGGGCTGTTATGGAAAAAATAAGTAAAGTTAAAAAAAAACACAGAAAAATGCTTAAAATATCCTAAAAAAAAATCGATAAATAAACCTTTTACGGCAGATTTTTATAATGAACGGTTTATTAGATATTGAATTAAAACGGGAATTTTTTTAACATTGAAGCCTATGGGATTCTCCTGAATAAATCTGCCGAACGAAACCACCGAATGGCAGGGCAATTTGGAAACCTTTCACTGCTGGTTTGTGCTCTCTGAATAGCTGAAGCAGTGCTTTTTATCGGGAGTTCACTGCCCTCGAACAGGCACCGAACAGGCACCGTATATGCAGGCAATTCGCCAGGATTTGGCAAATTGCCTGCTCTCTGGATAGCCAAATAGCCAAGAAAGGTAACCGAACGCTGAAAATCAGCGTTCGGTTACCTTTCTCCAGCCATTCGGAGCTCTTTGAATAACCCTGTTAGTTGTTAGCATAGTGAAAATAACAACTCCTCAGCTCAAACATTGTTGTTTTGAAACAATGATCCACATTGTTTCAGTCTAATAAACCTACTTATGTTGTAATGGGTACTGTGTGTACAGACATGGTATCCAGCATTTAAGAAGAAAATAAAACGTCACAATCATGGGCATTGCACCATTAGCGTCTTGTCATGCCATCCATCAGTTGTGGGTATGTGTTTGTGGACGCGATATTGAAGCAAAGAAGCAAGCAAGCTGTAATCTATTGTGCACTTTATAGAACCACCTGGGCATTAAATCAATCGCAGAAAGGAGATGAGGAACAAGGAACAATGCTAATACCCGCTCCTGTAGCAGGGCCCATAAAAGGTATCAAATACACAGTAGAAATGCAGAGTGATTGAAGAAAGCATTGCTGCAGGGGTACAATGGGTGAAGACACCAAAAAAACTAAATAAGGCTGGGGTCAGACCAGCGCACTTTTAACGTGCGTTCTGGCGCACATAATTACGGCCGCACTAGCAGCAGATGACGGGCAATGATGGACAATATACGATGTACGGCCGCACAAAAGTCCGGCCGTGCAACGCAAGTGGAATTTGAACGCATTTTTTTGAGAACGCTGAACCGCTAGTACTGACGTACTGAGTGCGCAGCTGCGGCATAGCAGCGTGTTTGCGTGATTAGGAGATGTCAGACACTGCTAATGTCCAGCCTACATAACGTCCAGACGCAAAAAGAGTTTTATTGACGATCCGTACAAAATCACGCCCGAAAATGCGCGTCGTCTGACCGTTTTTGCGCATTCCGTGAAAAAATACGTCAATGCGTTCGGACGCACTTTTTCACGTTCGCGGGGAAAAATGCTTTCGTCTGACCCTAGCCTTATCCCAGCAGGTCTGCACCACCAACCTGAAACAATGACACAAGGGAGGATGGATCAATTAATTCATATTGTTTATGTCAAATTCTGACTCAACCACATGAGTTGCTTCAATTTCCTGTTCTTAGCTGTCAAGAGTAAGACCTTGGTCTATTATGTATGTTCCCCAGGTATGTTCCCCAGAATTGCATACATGCGTTACAAAACAAGGGTGTATTCTTATACAGGACCACTAGGCCTGTGACCAGGGCAGCAGATTGGAGGGGACAGCATTTTTTCCGAATGTCCTTTCATTTAGAAGACTAATATATTTGTATAACACTGCTGTAAAGCATTAGAACTCCCAGCAACAAGTCTCTAAACCAGATTACATTTTGTCAAATATAACCTGGGGTAATTAAGATAATTTGCTTTCCATGTAAATAACATTTTTAACGTCATAAAAAAAAACTTGATAACTTTTGAATATTTGTCTTATTCAGAGAGAGATGAAAAGCAGGAGAATGACTGCAGAATGGAAAATTCTAGGTCAAAATAGCCGATTTGGAAAGTGAGATGAAAGGGAGAATTTTTCTGGTTTGGCTATTTTGACCTAGAATTTTTCATTCTCCAGTCATTCTCCTGCTTTTCACCTCTCTCTGAATAACCCTGTTAATGTCTTGTCATGATCTGGTCTTATTCATTTTATATCAGGTAAAGCAGAATTTGGAGTGCCTAGGCCAGCACGAAGCCTAAATATGCCCCTAATTAGAAACACAGTGTAATTATTGGCTCCGTCCTTATTTCTGTGTAATTTCAGTTTTTATATATATATATCACTGCAGACTTCTGAAAAAATGAAACAGTTTTGTGAAACCTAATGAGTTCCTGCCAACTGCTCCATTTGAATTTTGGTCTCAAGTTTCTACTTAGACATAACCTTCATTGTTTCTCATGTGTAACGGTGCACAATGTGGGGTTCACAAGCAAGGATAACCTTAGAGGTTTGATAGATGTGTGGCTGCACAGGATTCAATTGGCAACAGGTGAGCCCAGTAACCAACACAGATGAGTCTACTCTGTATCTCTTGGAAGAGAATGTGCCAGCCTGAGGGTTGCTCTAGTCACCCAATTAAAAAGGTAGGAATGGGAACGAAATTTCCATGCCTTCCAGTTGGAGAACAAGCGATCGCATCACTGGGCTTTTTGGGAAATATCTGCCATGTCCCCATGTCCAGGTCACAGGAGTGAGAGCATCAAAGAAAAGCGCCGCAATACAAAGCAAGTGGGAGCCTGCCGCCCGTTTCACTCCACAAGTACACCACCTGGAGGGGACGCCGCAATCCCAAACACAGTGCCTTTCACTGTTTCAATGGAACTCACATAAAAATAACATTAGTGACAGTTCACAGCCTTCTGTAGGGATTAATCAGAGAATGCTCTCTCATTCTCCGCACTTGGGGGAATCAAATTCTGCAGAGTTATTGCAGAGGGAGACTGGGAACTATTTTTTATTATTATTATTATTATTCTTTATTTATAAAGCGCCAGCATATTCCACAGCGCTGTACAATAGGCACAGTATAGACAGGGTTACAATACATTGAACAACATTTGACAAACAGTACAGGAGGAGATGAGGCCCTATTCCCGTAGGAACTCACAATCTGGGAGGGTTGGAGTTGGAAACAGGAGGAGAGGACTGCAAGGTGAGAGTGATTGATGGTTGCGTCAGTGAGTTGGGTGGTAGGCTTCCCTAAATAGGAATGTTTTCAGGGAGCGTTTGAAGGAAGAGAAGTTAGGGGAAAGTCTGACAGTACGAGGGAGAGCGTTCCAGAGAGTGGGGGCTGCGCGTGAGAAATCCTGCAGTCTATCATGGGAAGAGGTGATGCGGGGAGAAGCTAGGCGCAGGTCACTGTTTGACCTTAGGGAGCGGGCTGGGGTGTATTTGGTGATTAGTGAGGACAGGTAGTGGGGAGCTGAGTTAGTGAGGGTTTTGTAGGTAAGGATAAGGATTTTGAACTTAATTCTGCAGTGGATGGGGAGCCAGTGAAGGGACTCGCAGAGGGGAGCGGCAGAGACAGAGCGGCGGGTGAGGTGAATTAGCCTGGCGGAGGCGTTCAGGATGGATTGTAGGGGGGCGAGGCAGGACAGAGGGAGGCCAGATAAGAGATTATTGCAATAGTCGAGTCGGGAGATTACCAGGGCGTGTATGAGTTGTTTTGTGGTGACACAGCGGTAAGAAATGGCCGAATTCTGGAAATATTACGCAGTTGGTATCGGCAGGAGGAGGAAAGAGACTTGATGTGGGGGATGAAGGAAAGAGCAGAGCCAAGTGTAACTCCAAGACAGCGAACTTGGTTTGATGGGGAGATGGTGATACCCTCCACCGTGATAGAGAAGTCAGGAGGTGGGGAGGCATTGGAGGGAGGAATAAGTAGTTCAGTCTTTGACATGTTGATCTTTAGGTGGTGGGAGGCCATCCAGGAGGAGATGCCAGATAAACAGTCACTGACTTTTGAGAGGACAGGGGGAGAGAGATCAGGGGTAGAGAGGTAGATCTGAGTGTCATCAGCGTAGAGGTGGTAATTAAAGCCAAAGCTGTTGATGATTTTGCCCAGGGAGGAGGTGTAGATGGAAAAGAGCAGAGGACCAATGACAGAGCCTTGAGGTACACCAACAGATAGAGGCAATGAAGAGGAGGAGTTACCAGCAAAGGACACACAGAAGGACCTGTTGGATAAATAGGAGTCAACCCAAGCAAGTGCAGTGTCACCGAGACCCAGAGAGTTGAGGGTCTGTAGAAGGAGGGGGTGGTCAACAGTGTCAAAAGCAGCCGAGAGGTCAAGCAGGATGAGAATAGAATAGTGGCCGTGTTTTTTAGCAGTTAGGAGGTCTTTGGTGAGGGCAGTTTCAGTTGAGTGTAGGCAGCGGCGTAGCGTGGGTTGTCAGCGCCCGGGGCAGGGTAAGAATTGTGTGCCCCCCCCAACCTGTGGACACGGTAACACACCATGATTCCCTGACACCAGTAGAGTATTGACCCCATTACCCCACAAGCACATGTATTGTATATTAACAAAATACTGATATAATAAAAAAATTAAGCACACATGCCCCAGGCTACACCACTGCTACCAGTCACACTGTCCCAGTATATATCATAGTTCCACTCTCACACTATACCCAGTCACTCTCTCCAGTACCCCCAGTCACCCTCTCCCTCCTAGTACCCCCAGTCACTCTCAGTACCCCACTTTCTCCAAATACCCCAGTCTCTCTCTCCAAGTACCCCAGTCACTCACTCTCTCCCAGTACCCCCAGTCACTCTCTCCCAGTACCCCCAGTCACTCTCCCAGTACCCCAGTCACTCACTCTCTCTTTCTCTCTCCAAGTACCCCCACTTTCTCCCAGTACCCACAGTCACTCTCTCTATCCAATATCCCCAGTCACTCTTTCCCAGTATCCCCAGTCATTCTCTCCCTGAACCTCCAGTCACCATCTTCCTGTACCCCCTCACTGTGTGGTGGTCACGCTGCTTTGGTGTCATACAGTGTTGCCTATCTGCGAGGTGTTGCTGGTGGCCAGGGGGGGGAGCTGTCCAGGGGGCTTAGTGGAGACCAGATTTTAAATGTGCTGCAGGGCAGGCACCTCCCTCCCTCCTTCCTGTTCAGTGGCTGCAGGGCTGCCAGCAGCGGGGGGTTGGAATAGGGCTTCAAGGGGGGCTGACAAGCGTGGTACAGGGTGTTCCGTTGAATAATGCTGCGCTGCTTCATGTCACTCATGTCAGCATTAAGGAGGAGTCGGAACAGGACCAGAATTTTATGTCCTGGTCCTCCCTTTTGGACACTGAGTTCTAAGTCACCGCTGGTGTGGCAAAACTGGCGGACACCTTGCTGATCCCTGCTGGAAAATATTAGTGGTTCAAATTTCTTTTGAAATTTTGCGTCCCCTAGGAAAATTGCGCCCGGGGCGACTGCCCCCGAGGCACCCCCCACGCTACGCCACTGAGTGTAGGGGACGGAAGCCAGATTGCAGGGGGTCAAGTAGGGAATTGGAGGACAGGAAGAGGGAGAGGCGGTTGAAGACTAGTTTTTCTAAGAGCTTTGATGTGAAGGGAAGCAGGGATACAGGGCGGTAGTTGGATGGAGAGTTGGGATCTAGGGATGGTTTCTTTAGTAAAGGGGTAACTAGCGCGTGTTTGAAGGCGGATGGAAAGGAGCCAGTGGAGAGAGATAGGTTGAAGATGTGTGTGAGAGCAGGGGTGAGGGAGGAGGAGAGGGGAGGAATTAGATGTGAGGGAATGGGGTCGAGCGGGCACGTGGTGAGATGTGAGGAGGACAATAAGGAATTGACTTCCTCCTCAGTGGCTGGGAGGAAGCGGCAGAGGGTGGCAGAGGGGACCTGTGGAGGTGGCAGATAACTATCTTGTGTTGGGATGTTGCTTCTGATGGTTAAAGTTTTACTGAGGAAGTAGTCTGCCAGGTCTTGAGCGCTGAACGCAGCTGTGGGGGGAGGTGCAGGTGGGTAGAGGAGGGTGTTGAAGGTGGACCAGAGCCGTTTAGAGCTGGAGGACAGCGTAGATATAAGAGATGAGAAGAAGGATTGTTTGGCCAAGTGGAGGGCAGAGGTGTATGACCGGAGAATAAACTTGAAGTGAACAAAATCAACTTCAGAGCGGGATTTCCTCCAGGCACGCTCTGCAGTGCGGGAGCATCTTTGCAGGTAGCGAGTCTGGAGTGGTGCCAGGGCTGAAGCTGGCGGCGTGGGGCCTTACAGAGTCGAAGAGGAGCAAGAGTGTCTAGAGCAGAGATAAGCGTAGTGTTGTAGTGATTAGGGCGCAGCATCAGGGCAGGTGAAGGATGAGGTATGAGGGAGGTGGTGAAGTAGGTTGGAGAATTGATGGGGGTCCACAGCATGTAGATTTCTGCGAGTGTGTGTGTGCGGGGTGGGGGAGCAGGGTGTTTAGGAAGTCCAGATAGGTTGAAAGAGAGAAGGTGGTGGTCAGAGATGGGGAAAGGGCGACAGTTGAACTCAGAAATGGAGCAGAGGTTGGAAAAGACAAGGTCAATAGCGTGACCATCGCGGTGGGTAGGGAGGAGGGAGGATTGTGTGAGTCCAAGGGAGGACGTGAGTGAAAGAAGTTTGGAGGCAGCAGGGGCGGAAGGATCGTCAATGGGAATGTTGAAGTCCCCGAGAACTAGGCATGGAAGATTAGAAGACAGGAAGTGAGAAAGCCAGGTAGCAAAGTGGTAAAAGAACTGGGAGGTTGGTCCCGGTGGGCGGTAGATGACTGCCACCCTGAGGGCCAGAGGAGAGAACAGGCGGATGCAGTGTGTCTCGAAGGAGGAGAAGGAGAGGGATGGGGGTGGAGGGAGATGTTGGTAGGTGCAGGTGGGAGAGAGCAGGATTCCGACCCGCCACCATTTCTCTCACCCGGTCTGGGGGTATGGCTCAAGTGTAGACCGCCATGTGAGAGAGCAGCTAAAGAGGCCGTGTCAGAGGGAGTTAGCCAGGTTTCAGTTAAAGCTAGGAGGTTGAAGGAGTTTGAAAGGAAGAGGTCATGGACGGCTGTGAGTTTGTTGCACACAGAGCGAGCGTTCCAGAGGGTGCAGGAGAAAGAGGACAGGCGCTGAGGGATTATGGGAATGAGGTTGCTGTGCTTGCAGGGAGGTGATTTATGTGCGATGGAGATAGGATGAGAGGGAAGTATTGGATGTGTGTGGGGCCAGGGTTAGGGGATATGTCACCTGCATAGAGTAAAGTAACAGCAGGAGGGTGAGAAAGAGAAGGTGGGAATGGGATTTGTGGGAGTGATTGGCAGCACGAGAGTTAGAGGGAGACCATGTTCTGAGGAAACAAAGGAGCTCATGCGAGGCCATCATGTGGGACGAGAGGAGGGAGGGAGAGATGCAGATAGTGTAGGGGTCGGTGGTAGAGGGGCAGGAGTTCCATTTAAGGAGAAAGGTAGAAGTAAAGAGTAGAAGCGTGAGAGAGAAAACATGATATAGACGTGTGTTTACCCAGAGTAAAAAGTTCCTTCCTCCTTCCTCCAGTCCCGCAACCAGTCTTACTCTGCTCGTAGCCAAAAGAAGCAGTGTATCGTACCACCCTTCTCACCGCGGGATGAGAGGCAAGTATGGGATTTATGGGGTGCTAAATGATTTTGCATTTGCAGAATCATTTAGCACCAGCTTTTAGAAGGTGCTTAAATTGTTCCTTGCGCGCACTTTGGTAATTAGCGCTAGGACTTTGTAATACCTTCAGTGTCATCACTAACCTTCTCCGTAACCAAAAAATGAAATACCAGTCTGGACCTGATCAAATCCCAGCACTGCTGCTGAAAATCAGTGCACCAGCAATTGCAAAACCTGTCGCAACCATAATCAATGAATCACTTGCGACTGGATACATACCTAAACTCTGGAAGACTGCGAGAGTGGTACCTATCCATAAAAGTGGAGGCAATACTTTGGTATCCAACTACCGTCCAATATCATTGCTCCCTGTAATGTCAAAAATTCTGGAAAAATGTGTCTACACTCAATTACGTGATTATTATCAGTATCGGAACTACTTAACCCCAGATCAATCAGGCTTTCGTCCAAACCATTCAACTACAACTGCCCTTTTAAAAGTTTGCAATGATATCCAAGCGGGCATGGAACAAGGAAACCTAACTGGAGCCATCTTCCTTGATTTTTGCCAAGGCCTTTGACACAGTAGACCATGGCATCCTATTACAAAAACTTAAAAACTCCGGTATTGATGATAGCACGTTAACCTGGTTCCAATCATATGTGTCTGATCGATCACAATATGTGTTCATTTCTGACAGCACTTCCCTTCCACTCCCAGTCACGTGCGGTGTACCCCAAGGCTCGATACTCTGCCCCCTGCTATTTACAATATTCATAAATGATCTGCCCAATGTCTGCAAAACCTCAACTGTACACATGTACGCAGACGACACTGTAATCTATACCAGCAAACCAAAGCCTCCCACAGCTGGAGGCAGTGCTGCAAGAACAATTCACAGGGGTAGAAAAGTGGATCGCAGATAACAAACTTTTTCTAAATACTGACAAAACTGTTACAATACTCTTTGGAACCGCACCTAAACTACACAAATTCCAAACACCCCATCTATGTGTGGGGACAAGATCAAATGGCACGCTGACCACAGTCACTTCTCTCAAATATCTAGGTATGTGGTTAGACCCAAATCTATCCTTTGGCCCCCACATCGAAAAACTCTCATCTACACTTTACCCCAAACTAGGTACCCTGTACAGAAACAAATCCTGCCTGAGCCCCGTGGTAAGAAAGCAGATTGTACAACAAATGCTTATGCCAGCCATTGAATACGGAGATGTAGTGTATGCAGCCGCCCCACAAACACACCTTCAGAAATTTACTACATTGTATAACTCCTTCTGCCGCTTTGTGCTACAATGTAACTACATGACCCACCATTGTGACATGTTAAAATAGCTAAACTGGCCATCGCTGGAATCTAGACGCACCCTTCACCTTTCCAGCCTGGTGTTTAAGAGCTTTTCTGGGAAGCTACCACACTACCTGAATAGGCTGTTTGCCCCAGCAGTACCCTCATCCTATAACCTCCGATCCAGGACCAGCACCTTACTTGCAATACCACAATACAAAAAGAAAGTGGCTCGATCCTCATTTTCCTACAGAGCACCGCAAATATGGAATAACCTCCCAGACGCCATCAAATCTTCCCCCAGTCTAAAGTCCCTTAAGACTTCCCTATTAACATACCTCAATACGAAATGCACCTGTAAACACGTAACATAATAACTTTATTTCCTACATATTTATTTTTCTGTTAATCTGTATATTTGTTTTTGTGTTTATATCTTGCATTTTACTATTTTGTATTTCTGTAACCACTCAATGTTCTTGAACCCAGGACATACTTGAAAACGAGAGAAATCTCAATGTATCCTTCCTGGTAAAATCCTTTATAAATAAATAAATACCTTTTATAGAAATGTTATTTACTGATTGCGCTCCCCATGTTAAGTATAGGCTGTGCAAAGTACAATAAGCTCAATAAGCTCAAGCAAGCTAACGAAAAAAACGATGCACTAACGAGTGTAGCATCAGGAAGGTAATACTTATGCTGGTGCTAACGCTTACACAACCGGACGCTAACGTTAATTTGGGAATAATGCCCATTTTATCTTCTTCTGCATGCACATGAAGGCTTCTGAAAAAATGGATTAGCTCCTTGTAGGCAGAAAGTAAAACAGAAAATTTTCATTTTTAAAAATGCTTATTTTATCAGATTGGATTAATTAAGGCTTACTCAATAAACCAATGAAATGACCCATTGCACTGTAAGCTCATGGAAGCACGTTTCTCTTTTCTGTGTCAAGTGTTAATTTATGTTTGTTTGTCCTTCCTATTGTACATTGCTGCAGAATATGTTGTCACTTTCTAAATAATTGTATTTATCTTTCCGCCTACAGTAACTTGGACCATTGGAGGTCATATAGGTCTTGGTCTATTTTAATGCTCTATGGAGGCACCTAGTGGTCATGCTTGGTAATGCAGTAGTTGCAGTGGTGTGTATGCATTCTGTGTCACATCACAGGCCTGGCTTAATTATATTATCTGGAATGGCTTACTGTCTGGACCTCAGACACAAAAATAACATTAGTGGTAGTTAATGACCTTGTCATACAGTAAAATTGTTTGAGGTAGTAAAACGCAAACACACACGGAGTGCTGTGCTATGTTACTGAGAAAGGGGGTAGTCATCTGCACTGCAGCTCACCAATGCTTTCATAATAATAAAAAAATAATAAGGCTGCAAGTATTCTGCTTCATCGTAGCACTTAGGTGAATAAAAAAAAAAGAATTACATCAACATAAAGTGCTTTGGTGGTTGCTTTACTGTGCATGTAGGTAAACATCTGCACATTATATGGATTCCTGGATCACACCTTATAGAAGGGAGAATTTAAACCAATAAGGCTAGGGTCAGACTGAGGCAGTGCGAACGCGCGTGCAGCCGCACTTAATCACGGCCGCACTAGCAGCAGATGCCGGGCAATGACGGCCAATATACGAAGTACGGTCGCACAAAAGTCCGGCTGCGCAACGCAAGTGGAAAATGAACGCATTTTTTCGAGAACGTGAAACCGCAGGTACTGACGTACAGAGTGCGCTGCGTCCGCTAGCGGCGTGTGTGCGTGATTAGGAGACGTCAGACGCTGCTAATGTCCGCCAACATAACGTCCAGACACAAAAAGTGTTTTATTGATGATCCGTACAAAATCACGGACGAAAATGCGCATAGTATGACCGCTATCGCGTATTCCGTGAAAAAATACGTCCATTCGTTCGAACGCACTTTTTCACAGACAACATAAAAATGCGTTCGTCTGACCCTAGCCTCAAGAGAAATACTGAAACATGAAAATCACCAAAATTGTTTCCTACAGGAAAAAATATTTTTTATTAGCTGTTTCTAAACCATTATAGCGTGAAGTAAAAAAAAAAATCAAGTTTTTGACCCTTAATTCTTCTGAGGAATTTCTTTTCAGTCCTGTTTATTTATATAGAATGAGGGACCAAGTGGATATTCGTTTTAAGGCGGTTCCTAAAAATTTGGCTAATGAAGGAGAGATAATATAGATCGTCACCATATTCAAAATTTCTCATGTTAGAGGTTTCAAGTAATTCGTAATGTAAGCTTTAATAGATCCTTTCAGGCAAAAAAAAAAAAAGTATTTCCTTTTAGGAGTTAATCTTACAGTTAGGACCATATATATTTGGACACAGACACAATTTTATTTTTTTCCAGTACTTCCCAAAACATATTCAAGCTATAGTTATATAATGGATATGGTCTGAAAGTGCACACTCTCAGGTTTAATTTGAGAGTATGTACATCCAGGGCAGCCATCAGACATAATGGGGCCCCTTACTGCACCTCACGATGCCCCCCCGGCACTCTCTCAACCTCTAACAGCTTTTCTCCCCCTTCCAAAAAAAAAAAAGGACATAACATAGGACCACAACAATAAAACGCACCATAATGTGCGCTGTGTATGAGCGTATCACAGAGCTCCACAGCAATAAAACTCACAGCAATGTGCGCTGTGTATGAGCGTATCACAGAGCTCCACAGCAATAAAACTCACAGTAACGGGCTGTATATGATGGCCTTTGGGTCTGTCCTGGTCCCTGGATCTGGTCCCTGGGGTCTGGGCTGGGCCCGGTTTGGGCCTTGGGGTCTGGGCCTTGGGGTCTGGTCTGGGCCCTGAGTCTGACCTGGGGTCTGGGCCCTGGGGTCTGGGCCTTGGGGTCTAGGCCCTGGGCCTGGTCCCTGGGGTCTGGGCCCTGGGTTTGGGCCTTGGGGTCTGGGCTGGGTGCTGGGCCATGGGGGCTGGGCCCTGGGGGCTGGGCCCTGGGGTCTGGTCCCTGGGTTCTGGTCTGGGCCCTGAGTCTGGGGTCTGGGCCTTGGGGTCTGGTCTGGGCCCTGGGGGCTAGGCCTTGGACTCTGGGCCTTGGGGTCTGGGCTCTGGTCCTTGGGGTCTGGGCCCTGGGTCTAGGGTCTGGGCACGCTGCTGTAGGGTTGCCCAGACAGCAAGTACAGCTCCGGATTCGGACTCCTAGAGTCTGATACCGGAGCTGATAAGAAGGGTGCGCTGCTGCTGACGGTGGGGTCCCGGCGGGCTGGGCCGCCGCGGGCCCCTTACCGCAGCATGGGGCATAATGCCCTGATGGCGGCCCTGTGTATATCCAAATTGGATGAAGGGTTTTGGAATTACAGCTCTAAGGCTAATGTCAGATGAACGCAGTCTGAGCGCACTCTGCGTGAGGGCATAACGGACGTACGTACTGACGGAAGATACTGTAGACACCACACGATACGTTTTTCTTCACGGATGTAGAAAAAAAATGGAATTATGGAAAACAAAATTAATATTAAAAATTATATGAAAAGCCATTTTGTGCATCAAGGTGCTGGACGTCACACACAGAGAACGCTATGTGGACGTGGCGCACTCTGCGCATCCGTCCTAGAGGTTTTACGTTCTTGCCCAAATTGCGTCCGTTGCCATCTGCGTGGTGCACTTCGGTGCGCACGTACTTCGTGTGTGGGTCTCTGTTGCTCATGATTCTATGCTACGACAGACATTAAACTGTGCGGCGACACAGATGTGATCACTGCGTTCGTCTGACGCGGGCCTTAAGAGTAGCCATCCCCCCTTTCTCAAGGGACCAAAAGTAATAGGACAATTGAATAGAAAGAGGTTTCATGGCCAGGTGTGGGCTACTCCTTTGTTATTTCTTCATCAATTAAGCAGGTAAAAGGTCTGGAGTTGATTCTAAGTGTGGTATTTGCAGTTGGAATCTATTGCTGTGAACCTACAGTTGTGTTCAAAATTATTCATCCCCCAATGCTGTAAAGGGTTTTAGGGAATTTAGTGTACATTTGTAATTGTATTCAGAATGAAATCCTACAAGGACTTTTTAAAGAACCATATGCAACTAAAATGACATCAATTGGTTTTGTAATACAGTAGTAAATGTTTCTTTTGTGAATTCTTCATTGACACAATTATTCAACCCCTTAAAGACTACCACTCTGAAGAATAGAGGTTCATTCAAGTGTTTTCAATCAGGTATTGAAAACACCTGTGGATGTCACGGAGCAGCAATAAAGCATAATAAGCACCAATTAGGCAGCTTTAAAATGACTGTGATACTCAGCTCCTTCTAGACATTTACTGGTGTGGTTACAAACATGGTGAAGTCAAGAGAATGGTCCAGGAAGACAAGAGAAGAGGTGATTACTCTTCACAGGAAGGGCAATGGCTATAAGAAGATTGCAAAGATGTTAAACATACCAAGAGAGACCATAGGAAGCATCATTCGCAAATTCAAGGCAAAGGGCACTGTTGAAACGCTACCTGGTCGTGGCAGAAAGAAGATGCTGACTTCGACTGCTGTGCGCTACCTGAAGCGTAAAGTGGAGAAAAGTCCCCGTGTGACTGCTGAGGAACTGAGAAAATATTTGTCAGATGTGGGTACTGAAGTTTCAGCTCAGACAATACGGCGCACACTGCGTAATGAAGGCCTCCATGCCAGAACTCCCAGGCGCACCCCCTTGCTGTCTCCAAGAATAAGAAGAGTCGACTGCAGTATGCCAAAAGTCATGTGGACAAACCACAGAAGTTTTGGGATAGTGTTCTGTGGACTGATGAAACAAAATTAGAACTGTTTGGGCCCATGGATCAACGCTATGTTTGGAGGAGGAAGAACAAGGCCTATGAAGAAAAGAACACCTTGCCTACTGTGAAGCATGGCGGGGGGTCAATCATGCTTTGGGGCTGTTTTGCTTCTGCAGGTACAGGGAAGCTTCAGCGTGTGCAAGGTACCATGAATTCTCTTCAGTACCAGGAGATATTGGATGACAATGTGATGCAGTCCGTCACAAACCTGAGGCTTGGGAGACGTTGGACCTTTCAACAGGACAATGATCCCAAGCATACCTCCAAGTCCACTAGAGCATGGTTGCAGATTAAAGGCTGGAACATTTTGGAGTGGCCATCGCAGTCACCTGACTTAAATCCGATTGAGAACCTCTGGTGGGACTTAAAGAAAGCAGTTGCAGTGCGCAAGCCTAAGAATGTGACTGAACTGGAGGCTTTTGCCCATGACGAATGGGCGAAGATACCCGTAGATCGCTGCAAGACACTTGTGTCAAGCTATGCTTCACGTTTAAAAGCTGTTATAACTGTAAAAGGATGTTATACTAAGTACTAAGATTGAATGTCACTTGGGGGTTGAATAAAACTGATAATGATGTGAGCACAGAAAAGACATTTGTGGTTATTTCATTATAAATGTTATGTTATATTTGTCTGACCTACACGTGCCTCTTTGATTTAATTGTAAGCAAGATGACTGAATGATCAAAATCAATGTCAAACTGGCCAAAACACTCAATTTCAGTGGGGGTTGAATAATTTTGAACACAACTGTACATCATGCGTTCAAAGGAGCTGTCCATGCAAGTGAAACGGGCCATTGTAAGGCTTCAAAAACAAAAAATCCATCAGAGAGATAGCAGCAACATTAGGAGCGACCAAATCAACAGTTTGGTACATTCTGAGGAAAGAAGAACACACTGGTGAGCTCAGCATCATAAAAAGGCCTGGACGGCCATGAAAGACAACAGTGGTGGATGATCACAGGATCCTCTATGGTAAAGAAAAAAACATTCACAACATCCAGACAAGTGCAGGACACTGTCCAGGAGGTGGGTGTATCATTGTCAAAGTCTACAATCAAGAGAAGACTTCACAAGAGGATTCGCCACAAGGTGCAAACCATTCATAAGCCTGAAGAATAGAAAAGCCAGATTAGACTTTGCCAAAAGACATCTAAAAAAGCCAGACCAGTTCTGGAAAAGCATTTTTTTGACGAATGAAACTAAGATTAATCTGTACCAGAGTGACGGGAAGAAAAAAGTGTGGCGAAGGCTTGGGACAGCTCATGGTCCAAAGCACACAACGTCATCTGTGAAACATGGTGGAGGCAGTGTGATGGCATGGGCATGCATGGCTTCCAGTGGCAGTGGGTCATTGGTGTTTATTGATGACAGATGTGACAGAAGGCAGAAGCAGCCGGATGAATTTAGCAGTGTTTATAGACATACTCTCAACCCAGATTCAGCCAAATGCAGCAAAGTTGATTGGACGACGCTTCACAGTACAGATGGACAATGATCCAAAACACACTGCAAAAGGAGTTTTTGAAAGAAAAGAAGTGTAACATTCTGCAATGGCCGAGTCAATCACCTGATCAACCCAATTGAGCAGCATTTCACTTGCTGAAGGCAAAACTAAAGGCAGAAAGATCCACAAACAAAGAACAACTGAAGACAGCTGCAGTTACAGCCTGGCAAAGTATCAGAAAGGAGGAAACCAAGTGTTTGTTAATGTCCATGGGTTCCAGACTTCCGGCAGTCATTGCCAATAAAGGATTCTCTACAAAATATTAAAAATTAACATTTGATGATTATATTCATTTGTCGAATTACATCTGAGTCCCTGGGGGGGGGGGCTGTGTATCAAAATAGTTGCAGTTCCTAAAATTTATACTTGATATTTATGTTCAACCCCTTGAATTAAAGCTGAAAGTCTGCACTTCAAATTCATTTGGATTGTTTCATTTTAATTTTATTCTGGTGGCATACAGAGCCAAAAGTATGAAAATTGGGCCTGTGTCCAAATATATATGGACCTAACTGTATATAATCTTATACATTCAGACATCTTCTGTGGCAACCAAGCTCAGTTCTTTTTTTGTTCCTTATCTTACTTGTCTTCCATAGGAAAGCAGAAGCTTCTGCCATTGTGTTGAGGCGAAGGGGTTGAGATTAGGTTACAGAGTTATCGGGAAGGACAAAAAATGGTAGTAGGAAAGAAGCACAGTTATTTCACTACAGGGTATAACATGTCATTATTCAGAAAGCCTTTTTAAAGATTTAAACAGTATTGTGGTATAGTTGGTGGTATATATATTTAAGGCACAACTAAACTCCTTTCAATGGAGATTTATGTAGCTTTATCACCGTAAGGGATGGTGTCACTAAGAAATGGTATGTCCCAAATCATAGCTTGTTTGGAAAATGCTGTTAATAACAAGTGTTGTGTTTCTTCTGAATGTTCACCCAAGCAGGGTCATGGAGATGCCAGTTCTAATTAAGGTAAAAAAATGGGCATTTGCTTTTCCTGGAGCTCAAGGGAACTTTCTCTGCGTAGGTGAAATCAATGTGTGAGTATTCTTGCATTGCTTTGTATTATTACAATGTCATGTGTATATGTTGCCCACTTGTGGGGGCTGGGAAGGTCTAAAGGCAATATGTGACCTATTACAAACCGAGAGATAAAGTATGCCCCACATTTCAGAGGCTCTTTGAGGCAGATTGTGAAACCTTACAATAAATGTCCTGCCGTTTCTAAAGAAAACACTTCATTCCTCAGCCTTTTTTTCACTTGCATACCCATGGCAGTTCATTTCAATAAATTGTATACCTCATACTAATAATATGTTTGCAATTAAAAAGGTTGTGGTAATTTCAAAGTATATGTTCTAGCAGTAAATAAATAATCCAGTAAAGGGATATTGCCCTTAATGCCCCATCTTCCATTTAACATGGTCACTTTATGTTCCCATTTCATTTTATTGCCCTTATTTTATGCCACTTTTTGTTTAATGCTCCCTTTAACTTAGTGCCCCCATTGCATGCCGCTCTTCTGTTTAATGCCCCATTGCATGCTCTTCTTTCATTTATTGCCCGTTTCATGCCTGTCCTATGTTTAATGCCTCAGTGCATGCTTCTCTTTTGTTTAATGCCTCAGTGCATGCTTCTCTTTTGTTTAATGCCTCAGTGCATGCTTCTCTTTTGTTTAATGCCTCAGTGCATGCTTCTCTTTTGTTTAATGCCTCATATTATGTCACTCTTTCATTTAATGCCCCCTATTTTATGCCCCTCTTTTGTTTAATGTCCCACATTGCATGTTCTCTTTTGTTTAATGCCCCCATTTCATGCCTCTCAGAAGGCACAATATTCAGCAACATTACAGCCTAAGCAGCCAGAAGTATGACTGAGGACAGGTAGGCCAAAACATTGGTGGGACGTCCGACTTTCTGACATCCCAATTAAACGCTACCTGTCTGCACAGACTGCCTGTCTCTTGTTTATATTATGTCGAGCTGCTATTATAGTGTTTCACTCGTAATAAAACCGGTAATATGGAGCCGCTAATGGATAATAATAATTAACATGAAAAGAAATAACATCAACCACCTCCATGCTCTAAGTCTGATTTAGAATTACAATTAAAAAAAGCCTATTTGGGGCTAGTCCTAACAAGAAAAGGGTGATAGAAGTGGAGGCCATCAGTGCTTATGTCTACCAGAATCCCTCATTTTGCTGAAGCCGTCTGTTGATCTCTATATGAATAACAATGGAAAGTCAAATACAGAGACAAACGCTGTATTCATCTGATAGAGAATAAAAGCGGGATTTCAGAAACAGCAGTTATGGCAGTCTGGCAGGAGCCTGGGACTACACATGCCTAATGTCGAGGAGCTGTGTGACCTGCTGCTCCTTCACAGCAAGCAAAGTGGAGCTTCACCAACACCAAGACTTTCCCTCTGCACTACTAAATGACCACAGCCCACATATATACTTATCCGCCCACAAACATACCTATCTGCACACATATATACCTACCTGCCCATATAGACCTATTTGCAGGGCCGGATTTATAAATAGACAGTGTAAACATGTGCCTACAGGAGCCTGCCACAAGGGGCGCCTTGCTCTATAAAAGTAAAAATAAATACAATTTACAATTCTTTAAACTACTGTATCTCTGGAGCACTACAGGCTATAGGGACATATAAGGTATCATTGGAAAGGGCAGAGTATGACACCAAACGTACCATGTTTATGTAAAACTATAATGACAAATAAATAAAATATGTTAAAATGTTTTCTTTTTTCTAACGCAGCACTATTGTTCATTTACATCAGTTAATAAGTGCACAATGATGCTGCAGTAACTCACTTATTCATTTCCCACACTGCCAGCAAGTGTGGAGGTGAAGGCACAACGCATTGTTTCATCGACAACCTAGACCGCGGCACTGCAGTGAGGAAAGACAGGGGGACTTTGGAAACCTGCATCTACGTTCTTTACAACCCAAAAGTTCAAGTTTGGGGTTATTGGACGAGCCAGAGTCTGGTCTTTCCAACAATAACAGACATGACCATGTAATGTGTAAAGATAATGAACTGAAAAAAAATCAATGCAAAATGTACTTTTTTCTCTGTTCTAAGGCAGTGACTTTTTTTTAGTGCTTTTACTTATAATGCAAACAATGCCACTGCGCTAACTCAACTAATTTACCACACCTGGAGCAAATGAGGAGGTGATGACGCCATACGTTATTACACATTGGTTCATCTAAAACACAAGCTCTGCTGCAAGGACAGTGGGCCCACTGTATCTCCATTATTCACAACCCACAAGTTAGGTGTCATTTGACAGGTCTGAGTCAGGCCTTTCTAATGATACCAAGCATAACCATGTAGAATTTAAATAAACATGCCCGTCCCTTTATACTCCAAAGCAAAACAAGTTTTGATAACCTATTGAAAAATTGCCGAAAGTAAAGCAGCATCAAAAAATGAAGTGTAAAAAATTCACGTCTTGAATAAGACGGATGTATTTTGATGCCCAGAATTTTTGTTGCTTCGGGCTGAAATGGAGCATCATTTTAATTAGCTAGAGTTAGAAATTAGGGTCAGGTTATTATCTGTGCTTTCCGCGCGATTTTCATATTCGCGACATGGTGCGATAATGTCGCGCGACATCGCTGTTTTGTGCGATTTTTGCAAAGCACCACCAATACAAATCGCAAAATCGCAGATAGCAAAGCGCAAAAAAAGATCATGTACCTGCGACATGCTTCTGCGACGCGCGACATGCGACGTCACGCGACATCGCGCAGCAAGATGTGAACAGCTCCATTGAAATGCATTGGAGAAGCTAAACAGCGCGACGTCACACGGATTTTGCTGCGACGTCGCGGCAAAATCCTTGTGATAAATCGCACAGTGTGAACAGGGCTTAAGGCTGGCATCAGACGAGCATATTTGAAGAGAGGAAGGAACATCCATGAGAGTGGACGTTCCTACCACTCGACGCCCGTCTGGCCACCTCACTGAGCGCACTTAGTGCGCTCAGCATTGCAAGGCTCAATCCTCATATGGAGGATCGCGCTTTGCAGCTCCGTCAACACCGGGTCCTAGCCCTTTGACAGAGAGGGCTGCTGCGCGGACGCAGCATGGACGCTGTTGCACACGCAATTCGTGCACGCGCAACAACGTGTGGCTGGCCCCATCGCAGCGTCTCAATTCTGCGTCGGATGCCAGAAGGCGCGTCAGTACGGGGGCTCGTCTGACGCCAGCCTAACACGAGCCCTAACATTCTGCTCCATTTTTGCTTCAGGGCCCTATTCCCCCCCATTCAACATTATATAAATTTGCCTATTTTTGTTTGTATTTCTATAATTTCATGTACATAGTTACATACAGTTGTGTTCAAAATTATTCAACCCCCAATGCTGTAAAGGGTTTTAGGGAATTTAGTGTACATTTGTAATTGTATTCAGAATGAAATCCTACAAGGACTTTTTAAAGAACCATATGCAACTAAAATGACATCAATTGGTTTTGTAATACAGTAGTAAATGTTTCTTTTGTGAATTCTTCATTGACACAATTATTCAACCCCTTAAAGACTACCACTCTGAAGAACAGAGGCCTGTTCAATACCTCAGCAGCTGCTGAATTGCTGCAGCGCAGCAATTCAGTTTGCTGCAGCAGTGTCGTTGAACCCTTTGGATGCGAATTTTGAATCCAAAATGGCCGACGATTTCTTAAAGAAAAATTCAGATTGTTTTTCGGATCACTCGGACAAAAAATAATAAAGAGAAGCAGTCAGCACAATTCCGTTTTGTATGCACACACCACAAATGATAGTTTTTAATGAATAAACGTTATGTTTACTTCTGAAACAATATATAAATTGAACTGTAATATATGTCTATGTGCAGGGGGAAATAATAAATAAATATTTTGTGCTTTGGTGAACAAAAACCTCAAAATTAACATTGCTGTACGGAATTATTACTTGCTTCGAGGCGGCGGCCATCTTGCTGTAGGGCATTGTTACTTGCTTCATGCGGCGGCCATCTTTAATACGTCACACTCAGCATCTCCTCGGGTCGCTGCAAGTGCTAGGTTAGCACTGCTGAGCGCTGAGCAGTTGAACGGCGTTCAATGAAAGTTGCTAACTTAGCACTTGCAGCGGCTGAGGTATTGAACAGGCCTCAGAGGTTCATTCAAGTGTTTTCAATCAGGTATTGAAAACACCTGTGGATGTCACGGAGCAGCAATAAAGCATAATAAGCACCAATTAGGCAGCTTTAAAATGACTGTGATACTCAGCTCCTTCTAGACATTTACTGGTGTGGTTACAAACATGGTGAAGTCAAGAGAATGGTCCAGGAAGACAAGAGAAGAGGTGATTACTCTTCACAGGAAGGGCAATGGCTATAAGAAGATTGCAAAGATGTTAAACATACCAAGAGAGACCATAGGAAGCATCATTCACAAATTCAAGGCAAAGGGCACTGTTGAAACGCTACCTGGTCCTGGCAGAAAGAAGATGCTGACTTCGACTGCTGTGCGCTACCTGAAGCGTAGAGTGGAGAAAAGTCCCCGTGTGACTGCTGAGGAACTGAGAAAAGATTTATCAGATGTGGGTACTGAAGTTTCAGCTCAGACAATACGGCGCACACTGCGTAATGAAGGCCTCCATGCCAGAACTCCCAGGCGCACCCCCTTGCTGTCTCCAAAGAATAAGAAGAGTCGACTGCAGTATGCCAAAAGTCATGTGGACAAACCACAGAAGTTTTGGGATAGTGTTCTGTGGACTGATGAAACAAAATTAGAACTGTTTGGCCCATGGATCAATGCTATGTTTGGAGGAGGAAGAACAAGGCCTATGAAGAAAAGAACACCTTGCCTACTGTGAAGCATGGCGGGGGGTCAATCATGCTTTGGGGCTGTTTTGCTTCTGCAGGTACAGGGAAGCTTCAGCGTGTGCAAGGTACCATGAATTCTCTTCAGTACCAGGAGATATTGGATGACAATGTGATGCAGTCCGTCACAAACCTGAGGCTTGGGAGACGTTGGACCTTTCAACAGGACAATGATCCCAAGCATACCTCCAAGTCCACTAGAGCATGGTTGCAGATTAAAGGCTGGAACATTTTGGAGTGGCCATCGCAGTCACCAGACTTAAATCCGATTGAGAAGCTCTGGTGGGACTTAAAGAAAGCAGTTGCAGTGCGCAAGCCTAAGCATGTGACTGAACTGGAGGCTTTTGCCCATGACGAATGGGCGAAGATACCCGTAGATCGCTGCAAGACACTTGTGTCAAGCTATGCTTCACATTTAAAAGCTGTTATAACTGTAAAAGGATGTTGTACTAAGTACTAAGATTGAATGTCACTTGGGGGTTGAATAAAACTGATAATGATGTGAGCACAGAAAAGACATTTGTGGTTATTTCTTTATAAATGTTATGTTATATTTGTCTGACCTACACGTGCCTCTTTGATTTAATTGTAAGCAAGATGACTGAATGATCAAAATCAACGTCAAACTGGCCAAAACACTCAATTTCAGTGGGGGTTGAATAATTTTGAACACAATTGTAGTTACACACAGGGTTATTCAGAGAGCGTGAAAAGCAGGAGAATAACTGGAGAATGAAAAATTCTAGGTCAAAATAGCCAAACAAGAAAAATTCTCCCTTTCATCTCACTTTCCAAATCGGCTATTTTGACCTAGAATTTTTCATTCTCCTGTCATTCTCCTGCTTTTCATGCTCTCTGAATAACCCTGATAGGCTGAAAAAAGACATGCGTCCAATGGGTTCAGCCTTTCACACATTACCTACTGCTGTTGTTCCAAAAGAAGGCAAAAAACCCAGTCTGAAGCGTTCGCCAATATGCAACATACTGGGAAAAAATTCCTTCTTGACCCCAGAATGGCAGTCAGATTTCTCCTTGGATCAAGAAGCTTTTACCCACATATTACATATTATAACCCTTAATATTCTGTGTCTGCAGGAAATCATCCAGTCGCTTTTTAAAAGTCTGTACAGACTCTGACCCAACCACCTCAACAGGCAGACAATTCCACAGCTTTATTGTTCTCACCGTAAAATAACCCTTCCTATGCTTTAAGCTAAATTTTCTTTCTTCCAGTCTAAATGGATGACCCCTTGTCCTGTGTATAGACCTTTAATGAATAGGTTATCAGACAATGGTTGATAATGGCCCCGTATATATTTATATAAGGTTATCAGATCCCCTCTAAGGCGCCGTTTCTCTAAACAATTTGTTTATGCGATGGGATAGGCCTGTTGCCTCCCTATCCTGGAATCCAAGCTGGAGTGAAGTGAGGGTCCTCATTGCATGTGACTCTATCAGACAACGCTTTCCCTCACAGCCTGCATGTCCCTCATACTCCCACAATAATAAACACAGGGCCCTGGGTGTGTGTGTGTGGGTGTATCCCAGCGCCTCACACTGCTGTGGAATAGCTCTGCCTGTTTCTTACACCCCAGCTGTGGCTGCCGAGTCTATCGAAACAGGGGTTTGTGGCATCTTCCTATATGTATTCCTCCTAAGATGGCTGTGTGCATGAAGGGGTTAAATGTGGCCCTGTAGTTCCCCCTCCCAGCTGTATTCTCCGACACAGGAACACAGCGTCTCCATGCAGCTCATTACACACACCCTCACAAACACCTCTGTGTGTCTCACACCCAGCCACAGACACACACACACACACACACACCTCTCTTCCGCCTGTCTCACATTCTCACACACACAGCCCTCTCGATCTCCCAGGCTGTCTCCTCCTCTCTCCCTGTCTGTCTCCTTATCACTCTCCCCCTGCCCCCTCTCTGTCTCTCACTCTCTCCATACCCTGCTCATCAGCCATACCCTCCAAGGATTGCGATGCGGCCAGAGACAGCCCAGCCTTCCTATGAGATGTAAAGGCCGGCGGAGAGGTTAGCAGCACTCCCACCCTGCCAGCACTCACAGCCAGACCCTGCCCATCCTACACTCACAGCCAGATCCTGCCCATCCTACACTCACAGCCAGATCCTGCCCACCCAACACTCAGATAGATCCTTCTTACCCAACACTCACAGCCAGATCCTGCCCATCCAACACTCACAGCCAGATCCTGCCCACCCAACACTCAGATAGATCCTTCTTACCCAACACTCACAGCCAGCTATGCCCATCCAGCTCCTACACATTCACCTCTCATAACAAGCTTTTACCCTCCTAGCACTCACAGCCAGGTCTACCCATCCACCACACACAGTCAGATCCTGCCCACCCAGCACTCACAGCCAGCACGCAGAGCCCCGCACGTACACCCACTGCAGTCTCCCCAGGGGTTTACACGAATATGTGATCCGCACACACTGCCCATCCTGTCCATAGAAAGGGAAGTGGTACCCACCCCGTGCCCTTACTGGACGTGTCCTGGCTGTACACTGAGCTGCACACAGCGCACACTGCCCGCACACAGGAGCTTCATGCGGCTGATCTTATGACAGAGCAAGGAATGCAGCAACCATGAGCCAGCTGTGTGCAGAGCCCTGCAGAGCCCTGCAAGGTGAGTGTGCTCTGCATCTGTCTGTCATTGCATAGAGAATATCCAGGGACAGGGTGTATGTTATTTGCAGATCATTAATGTTAAGGTCAGTCCTGTGTCTGTGTGCAGGCAGTTACTGTTTACTATGTGGGGCAATATGTAACATCAGGATGTATTCTTTTGGGATACCTATAAGATATGATGTTGTATCTTCATAGTAATCTTCTGTATAGCAATGCCAGCCTTCATATATGTTTTGCATAGATTTCCATATGTTGGCCTCACCTTGCCATGTATAGTTTTGCTTATACTGGAAAGTACACAAGGCAAGCAGATATAATATACACCCTGATATTGTTTACTCCACAGACAGCATCAGGCAGCTGCTCTGCCGGGCCGGTGGCGAGTTCCGACTCCAGAGGGTCCAACTGGAAACCAGACCCCGGAAACTGGAGGAGAGGATCCTGGTGAGTGAATACACCGACCAGTCTCACCGCTCCTATGTATTTGATGAAAAAAATGAGGGCTGGTTTCCAAAGCTAACAGGGCTGTGTTGTTGTGTAGGCCAGCAAGACCTGGGCCTAGGGCATCAGATTGGAGGCTCAATATAGGTGTGGAGTTTTAGAGGATCAATATATGTGCGCAGGTGTATGACAGAGCTGCAAAGCCTGTTATACAACCTTCCTCAATGAATCTAAGGCAGGGCTGTCAAACTCCGGCCCTCCAGTTGTTTATGAACTACAACCCCCATATTTCCCTGGTCATCTATTGCATTGAAGGAATTTCCGGGAATTGTAGGCATCAGCATCTGGGGGGCCGGAGTTTGACAGCGCTGCTGCTATAATAGATGCTGTTAGTATTGGTTGTTGTCAAGGCAATACTTTGATTTTGTTTTGAATTTAATATTTTATCGACTTGATTAGCTATGTCGTAGATATTTACCTTAAATTCATGTTTATGTTTAAATATATTTGCTATGTATTGGAGGGTGGGGGAATTTGGGTAGCACAAGCCTAAATACACTCCTCAGGTCTGGTATAATATTCACCCCTCTAACTCTACTCCGACTTCTGACTTCTCCATAATTGTGGATGTACCCGGTAATCACCATCCTTTCCTCCGCCAAGTCCGTTGCCTCAGAGTGACTCTTGATTCCAGTCTCTCCTTCAGCCCCACATCCAATCCCTCTCCTCATCTTTCGCAATCACCTCCGCAATATTGCCAAAATTTGTCCATTTCTGACTGCTAACACCACCAAGTAACTTATCCACTCGCCTGCTATCTCCCGCTTGGACTACTGCATCAACCTCCTGATTGGCCTTCCTATCTCCCGCATCTCCCCCCTGAAGTCCATCCTAAACACATCAGCCCGGCTTATCCATCTCACCCGTCGCTCTGTCTCTGTGAATCCCTACACTGGCTCCCCATCCACATCAGAATCAAATTCAAACTACTCACCCTGACCTACAAAACCCTCACTAACACCGCCCCTCTCTACCTGTCCTCACTAATCACCAGATACACCCCAGATCACCCCTTAAGATCAAACAATGACCTGCTCTTAACATCCTCTTTCATTACCTCTTCACATGCCAGACTGCAGGACTTTTCTCGTGCGGCGCTGACCCTATGGAATGCGCTTCCTCGCAATATCAGACTGTCCCCAAATCTGGCTTCATTTAAACGCTCCCTAACGACCCTTCTGTTTAGGGGAGCCTACCACCTGACTCCGTAACAAGACATCCGACCGACCCAAAAAACGCTCCACACCTCTCCCTGCATTAACTCATCACTGCAGGCCCCCCTCCTGTTTCTCACTCCCTCACCCATCTAGATTGTAAATTCCCACGGGAATAGGACTCTCATGTCCTCCTGTATCTGCTGGCAGGAATACTGACCTGTCTCCTGTATGTATTGTAGTATTGTCCTCTCTTTACCCACTGCATCTTTTGTACAGCATTGTGGAATTTGTTGGCGCTTAATAAATAATAATAACCACCCTATAGACTTTAATTGCTCTGGGTAAGTTCACACCAGACTTTGAATCTACTGTAGGTCCATACTTTCTTCTCTCTGGCATTTCACTTTGTGAATTTTGTCAGTGTGTTGATCTTTTTCCTTTTAAGGGTGTTATTCAGACAGAACCAAAATGGCCTTTCGGTGCTCTCTCGTTCGCCGCACTTCGGCGAGTTAAATTCGCCAACCCTGCGGTGAATTTAGCATTCACCACAGGGTCCCTGAAATTTGGCGAATCAACCCGCCAAACGAATACTTAAAACGCCGGATCAATTCGAAAAACCGCTGCAAAACCACTGATCGACTCAAAAAACTGCCGAACGCAGGCGCAAACCTTCCAAAAAATGCAGATGACCCAGCAAATCGATCTGCAAATCGCCGACGACCTGCCGAACAGAACACCGACCAGCAGCCGGAAAAAGCCAACCAGCCACCGACCAGGGGTTAAAATAAAAAAAACGCAACTTATAAAATGCATTTTAAAAGAAACTAGAGCATGAAAGTGCCTGGAAATAATATATAAGGTCATATGAATAATAATAAAAAGGTCTGTTGCAGAATAAAAAAAACACCCATGTACAGAAAATCTGACTCAAACATATCACTGAAAAAATATCAACAAATGTAAAATAAAATCCAAACTAGAAATAAATAAAGAGACTATTTGCTGCAAACGAAAAGAATAAACAGATGAATAAAAATGTAAGAAAAACAGGGATTTTTTTTTTACATTGAAAACTATGGGATTCGCCCGCTTAAACCTGTCGAATGAAACTACCAAAAATCAGGTCATTTCGCTGCAGTTCGGCGTTCTCTGAATAGATTAACAATTACTCCTCTTTTGGGGGAGTTCACTGATGCTGAAGGTCACCATATTTCGCTGGCAATTCGCCAATATTTGTCGAATCGCCAGCTTTTTGAATAGCCGAATGGCCACAAAATTGCACCGTACGGGGAAATTCGCTTTCCGGTTCAAATCCGTGGGCAATTCGGTGCTCCTCCTTGAATAACCCTTTTAGTGTTATATTACATGTTTGCAGCGCATAGGGCACATATATCTGTAAATCATTGAGATCCAACTTGCATTGCGTTGGGCACCTTTTAATGCGTCACCCTCCAAGGGTTGAAGAAGGAATAATTGTGGCCAGAGGTTCAAGTAAGTATATTTCGTCTCTTCAACTCTACCACCAGTGTCATGCTGCAAATCAGAATACCATCTGGAAGAGGATCTTAGAAACATAGAAAAATGTCGGCAGATAAGAACCTTTCGGCCCATCTAGTCTGCCCAATTACATGGATACTTTACCTGGATTTATCTTTTGTTTAGGATAGCCTTATGCCTACCCCATGCCTGCTTAAATTCAATTACTGTTTTGGCCTCTACCACTTCAACTGGAAGGCTGTTCCATGTATCCACCACCCTCTCAGTAAAATAATGCTTCCAGATGTTACTTTTCAACCTTTGCCCCTCTAATCTAAGACTATGTCCTCTTGTTTTGCTACTTTGTTTCCTTTTAAATATACTCCCTTCCTCTACCTTGTGGATTCCCTTTACGTATTTAAATGTTTCTATCATATCTCCTCTGTCTCGTCTTTTTTCCAAGCTGTACATGTTAAGATCATTAAGCCTTTCCTGGTAACTTTTCTCCTTCAAGCCGTACACCATTTTAGTAGCCCTTCTCTGAACTCTCTCTAAGAGGTCTATATCCTTCTGGAGATACGGTCTCCAGTACTGCACACAGTACTCCAAGTGAGGTCTCACCAGTGCTCTGTACAGTGGCATGAGCACTTCCCTCATTGTAACATAGCAATATAGGTCGAATAGACACCAATGTACATGAAGTTCAACTTTCCACGCGTGCCCATGGATGCTGCTGATCTGAAAAATGCCAAAAAAAAACTCCTGGTGCATTTTCCAATTGTGTCCAAAAGAGGAAAACATTCCTTCCTGATTCCATATTGACAATCAGATTTCTCCATAGATCAACAACTAATGCATTACAAATGATAATACCTATATATCATTTTTTACAAGGAAAGCATCCATCCTGACCTGTTTTAAAGCCATCTGCGGAATAGAATAAAACAACATCTTTAGGAAGAGAATTCCATATTTTTATTGTTTGTACTGTAAAAAAATACATATCGCCTTTCTTTCAGTCTGAGTGGATGACCTCATGTCCTTTATAAAGCCCTGCTAATGAACAGGTCACCAGAGAGCTCTTTGTATAGGCCCTGTATGTATTTGAACAAAACAAACAGATCTCCTCTTATCTCCTCTTGCAAAGATGTAAAAAGTGCATGGACCCCCACAGGTGATATTGTTACATTAAGAATGGATGCCATAATGTAAAAGATAACAATGTGGTGGAAATGTACAGTCAGATCTCCTAGAAAACAGCGGAAAACATAAAATAAGTTAGATTAAGGCGTTCAATTTGCTGTATCCCCTCAAAAGCAGAAACCTGACCATCCAGCATCACCGCTGCATCTCTGAAAGGAGTAAGTGCGTATTCACAAAAGTAATGCAGGTTTTCTTTTTTGAGAAAGGATTTTACCAGGAAGGATACATTGAGATTTCTCTCATTTTCAAGTATGTCCTGGTTGAAGAATGATACAAAACAAAAGCTGTTTTACATACAAAGACAGAGGATAGAGACCAGTGTTTAAAGGGATACTCTACTGATTCTGACCACTTTACATTTATAAAGTGGTCAGGATGTGAGGAGTGCCCCCCACACACTTCACTGGTCGGGTGAAAACTCTGGTTAAAGTGCAGGAGATTCCTTCACTCCATTCAGTGTCATCAGAAGCTGGGATTTTTCAATTTCCAGGCTTCCGGTCACTAGTGATGTTGTCATGCAGAGAGCATTCTGACATCACTCTCTCTGAGGCCAATCGCTGTAGCGATCAGTCTTCGAGAGGCAGCCGATGCCTGGATCTGCTCAGGCGCTACGGGACTTGCGTACAGAAATTGCGCAAGTGTCATTGTGGTGCGCAGTTTGCGGTTCCTATGCTACATAAGTTGCATAGGAGGGCAAATTGTGTGGAAAAGTTTCAGGTATCTCAGGGTTCGGCAGTCCCTGACGCTAAAGAGGAATAGCTGTGCGCGGCAAGGGACAAAAGGTAAAATCACCTAAAAAAAAAATAATTGGGCAGAGGCTGCCAGCGGCCTTTGCCCAATTATTATTATTTATTAAATTTTTTATATTTTTGTTAGGTGCCAGCAGCCTCTGCCTAATTATTTAAGGAAAAGAAAAGGAACCTCGACTTTATTATTATTATTTTTTTATTTTTTATAATAGACTTTTCCTTTAAATGTCTAGAGGCGAGGGTGTCAGAAACATTGTGTCATGGGGTGATTCATCAACAGACCTGAATGGTTATTCAAAGAGATCCGAATGGCTCCCGAAAGGGAACCGAACGCTGAAAATCAGCGTTCGGTTACCTTTCTTGGCGAATTGCCTGCACATACGGTGCCTGTTCGGTGCCTGTTCAAGGGCAGTGAATCCCCATAGAGAAGCAGTGCTTCGGCTATTCAGAGAACAAAAACCAGCAGTGAAAGGTTCCCTAAATGCCCTGTCATTCGATGGTTTAATTCGTCAGGTTTATTCAGGCGAATTCCATAGGCTTTAATGTTAAATATATTCCCGTTTTTTTAATTCAATATCTAATAAATCGTTGATTATAATATTCTGCAGTAAAGAGTCTCTTTATTTATAGATTTTTTTTAGGATATTTTAAGCATTTTTCAGTATTTTGTTTTAAAATTTATTTTTAACTTTACTTATTTTTTCTGTAACAGCCCTTTTTATTATCATTCCTTGGACCTCATATGTAAATTTCAGACATTTTCGCTCAGTAGTTTCTTTGCAAACAGCTTTTCACTTTTTCAAACATTCAAGCAGACTGTTTTTCTAATTTATTCACTGCATTCGTCTGCGGTGTCGACTTTTCCGGTGGCTGCGCTGCTGTGATCGGCTCCTGCTCGGGTTTTTCCGGTGTTTTCGGAGGGTTAATCCAGATGTTTTTGCGGGTTTCGTGTGCGTTCGCCCTCGTTTTTGCAGTGAGTTTTCGGCAGGTTTTCGGTGACCTTTCGCTGCAATTCGGTGACCCTGTGGTGCTTGCTCAATACACTGCAGGGTTGTCGAAATGGGATCGGCAAAATGAACCGAATTGAAGAGAACAAAAAGTCACCGAACGTGCGGTGGCTTTTCGATTCTCTTTGAATAACCTTGATAGTAGGAAATACCGTAAAGATACTATGAGAACTGAAAATAGGATTTGAAAAATACAGTCCAAATTAACAAAACTAGAGTAATAGCAGAGATGGACTTGCATAGGACATATCATTAGCTCAGATCAGTTCATTATTACACATGCATTATCATATTCACTGATTGCAAGTTAAAGAGAGAAGCTTTGGCAATGCTATCAGTTTACTTATTTTAAGGCCACCATTAAAATGATTGGTCTTTTTCCCATTTTCACTTAGTCACAGACGTGTTTGTGTTCAGTCGGCTTAATTAATATGACTGAATCCCTTTAATATGTCTCTGGAATTCTTTAGTGTACTCACTCATTAAAAACATATTACATAATGATTTGTTCATACTTCAAACAAAAAATTATTCCTCTTTTGTGTTTTTGGATATACCTTAGGGATCTGACAGTAGAGCAAAACGTTGAGCTGAGGATTTTGGAAATGTGCTCAACCTGCCATTCATCCACCTTCTGCCCCTTTTGTTGCTGTACACGTTCATTTCCTTTTAGATAATCTAACATGGTGGGGGGAATTGGCACAGGGATCTTGTGCACCCCTCAGTCCTGTGTCAGACGAACGCAGTGATCACGTCCGTGTTGTCGCACAGTTTAACGTCCGTCGTAGCATAGAATCATGAGCAATAGAGACCCACACACGATGTGCGTCCGCACCGAACTGCGCACGCACAACGCACGTAGCAAATGGACGCTTGTTAGGCAAGAACGTAAACGCAGAGTGCGCCATGTCCGCGTAGCATTGTGTGTGTGTGATGGAACGAAGTCAGACGGACCGCATTTGCGATGTCCAGCACCTTGACGCACAAAATGACTTTTCATATCCTTTTCAAATTTTTATCACTTGTCATATTAATTTTGTTCCCTTTTTTTCCTACGTCTATCAAGAAAAACGGATCGTGTGGTGTCTACAGTATCTTCCGTCAGAACGTCCGTCCATTGTGTACGCACGCACAGTGCGCTCAGAATGTTCTCGTCTGACATTAGCCTGAACTGTAATCCCATTATAGGTCATTTGGACCCCTGTATCTCCATTTTTTAAATTTTACTTTAGGTGTGGTGTCAATGGGAAGGCCAGAGTCCGACCTTTCCAATGATACCACACGTGACTAGGTGTAAGAAATATGTAAATTCGATAGGCCGTGTTAGTCCAGATGCCAAAATCTCAAGTATAGCAGTACGGAGTGATACCTTTTTTATTGGTCTAACATTACATTTAAAAGACAAGCTTGTCTTTTAAATGTAAAGTTAGTCCAATAAAAAAGGTATCAATACGTACTGCTATACTCGTGATACAAGGAATATGTAAGAAATAAAATAAAAATGTCCTTTTTGTTCTATAGCAGTAGCATTGTCTTCTTTTCAGTTATATAGTGAACAATACAGCTGCAACAACTCTCATTTTATACTGTAGAACAGTGGTTCTCAACACCGCGGTCCTCAGGTCCCCCTAACAGGCCACGTTTTCCAGATATCTGAAGCACAGCACAGGTGATATGATTTGCTGCTCAGTGATTGCAGGATTCATTCTGCATTTCCCCAAGGTAATCCTTAAACCCTGGCCTGTTAGGGGTACTTGAGGTCCGCGGTTGGGAACCACTGCTGTGCAGGGTCTGTCAGGTGTCATCTCTGCAGCAGGTGCACAGACCCTATGCTGTAATGTTCTGTTGAGAGTGAATGTGATGACACCTCCCCTTAGCCAATATTGGTAAAGTGAACTTCTCAAAATTTGTGCCTGGATCTGCCCCTGATTCTTGAGCTGAACTGTTGTTATCGGCTCATTTACAAAGTATAGGAGCTGCTAACTTGCAGTAAGGCGCTGCTAAAGCTGAGTTGCACGAAAAGCGTAGTGTCTCGAGCTGTTACGTTAATGAATGGAGCCATTAAGTAAGCGAGCCCCATTCATTAACTTAATGGCAGGTTTGGAATAGGCCCCATCAAATATACTGGACCTCTAATAGAAAGGATATTATGAAAAAAATGTTGTCTCCTTTCCATCTGCTGCCCCCGGTGCAAGCCTATTTTGCCTATACAAGATGACACCCCTGATTCTACCTCTTTACTTTTTAATTATTCAACCTACATGTTTTGCTAGTAAGTATTCAGTGTGGGTTTTCACCATTGTTCCGAGTAGTTGCGGCTGAATTTATTAACACTAATATTCACCGTAGTTGGCCCCATAGCTTCAGTTGAAGTTGTTCAGTGGTATAGAAAAATCCATAAAAGGTGCCAGAGGTAAAATTCTCCTGGAAATGTCAAACACATTGCACATTGATTCTCAAACTCATCCTCAAGGACTTCCAAGGTCAATGATTTTATAAATAGTTACAATGAAGTGGAATGTGATACTAAGACTAAGGGAGTTATTCAGTAAATGCCGGTGTTTGCCATTTTAGCAATAGTAACTGACAAGAAGCAGTGTTCCAAACAGCATAAGGCTGGGGTCAGACGAGCGTAGTGTTCACGTCCGTGATTGCGCCTAAAAGTACGTCCGTGATAGCATGAAAGTAAGTCCATTGGAGCCTGACACATGAAGTACGTCAGCACTGAACTGCGGACGCACAACGGCCGCGGCAAACGGACGCAGGTTAGGCAAGAACGTAATACTGCTAGAACGGACGTGCGGAGTGCGCTGCGTCCACAACGTCTGCATAGCTTTGTGTGTGAGTGATGGAGCATGGTCAGACGGACTGCATTTATACGTCCAGCATTTTTGACGGACAGAATGTTTTTTCATTGTAATTTATTTTCCCCTCCTACATCCGTCAAAAAATAACTTCAGTGAAAAAACGGACTGTGTGACCACTACTGCGTCATCCGTACTGACGATGTCCGTACTGCACGGACGTACAGTCCGTAGAAATCACGCTCGTCTGACCCCAGCCTCAGGAGAAGCTTCGCTGAGAAGCATCCCCTACTACTGTTTGTTTTATACGTTTGTGAAGTTCTGGTGTTTGTTACCGTTGCCGCTACTTCGATTTTCGCCAGTGTCTGCAACACTGTTAAGCACTGGTCCTTACTGAATAGTCCCATAAAAGAAGTTTCTTTCAGACTGTAAGCTGCAGAGGTGGCTCTTGATTTATTGAGGCTTAAGGTATAAATAAAATTTGAGAACCAGTTCTTAAGCAGAAGAGGCAGAGCTTGATCCAATAAATTATAATTAAATGGCCAACATGGCTGTCTTAGTAGATGGAAATTTGTGAACATAGGAGTATGTGTGTACAATGTCAGAATGATTATGAATGTCATGTGTATACTGATATTCCACACAAATGCCTTCTTCTTAGGCCCCTGTGCAAGCAAGGCCTTAGGCGGCTGCCTACTCTACCTAATTATAGAGCTTCCTCTGCCTGGTTGTAACTAAACTTTCCAGGGCCTATCAGTAATTCCCATTCCTGCACCAATCATATAGGGGAAAATACACAGTCATACTTTTCATTCTTTTGTGTTCCTCTCTTTTTTTAGGAAGTGGGAATGAGGTGATGTCATTAGGTCATCAGTGGTTTTTGTGTTTTCATCATGGAAAAAATATGTTTGTTTTTTTTCATGGCTCAATCTGAAGTGACGCTTAAAGGGACACTACCACTTTCATAGGCTGTAACTAGATTTCTTGTGCATTACAATTAATACCACATTATAAAACACATGTTGCTGGGTTTTTTCTTTGTTTGAAGTAATTGCATATAAAAAGGAAAAATAAAGTAAGGTTTTGATTTCCGGTTTCCACGTTGTATATTTTTTCCCATGATGCAACGTTTACCAAAAGCTTTGCTTTGTATCTCATTTATTAATCTACATTATTTAACAGTTAATGAGGTGGAGGAGAGAATGTTTAGATAAGGTGGCAGGAGATCTATTGTTCTCGAGGCTAACTAAGATAAGAGATGGCAGCTGAATGAGATAAAACAGCGATCTTAAAAGACTTCTAATCTACCCCCTAGTGATGTCCTTTGAATACATCACACACGATACAATGATGTGAGTCAGTGATCGACCGATAGACTCCATTCCATGGCCATTGCCTCACAGTGAGGACCAAGTGATGTAAAGATACTCTGAGACAAAAACTTTTTGCACTTCTTGCACAGACTGATCAGTCAATAAGGATAACAACTGATGAAGCCTATTGGTGAAAACGCGTTTTTGTTGATCCTACTTAATTAGCATTTTAACAATTGATTTTATAGTTGAAGGTCTACCTTTTTATTGATTAATAAATGCATTTTAATTGAATTATCTGCCGCTCCGCTGCCTTTTTTTACATCAAGTGGAGAAATACCCTCCCCCCTCCTTTTTTCTTGGGATACCGAACAGCTACATCGCAGGACCCCATGCTGAGAGAAGGGGAAAAAAAAGAAACACCACTGAAATATAAGTATTCCTTAAGTTATACACATAAGGCTATCCTAAACAAAAGATAAATCCAGGTAAAGTATCCATGTAATTGGGCAGACTAGATGGGCCGAAAGGTTCTTATCTGCCGACATTTTCTATGTTTCTATGAGCAAAAGCGGTAAAAATGAGCTCAGCATACAGCGGTGAAATGGCTCAGCAGTGAAAGGGTTAAAGGACGAGGTTACATTGTCTTCATTTTACATTGATGAGATTTCTGAAACATGTGATTGTCTACTTGATACAAATCAAGATTCAATCTACAGTCTAGGGAATGCATAGAAAACATCAAATATTAGAATGCCATGATGTGTAGACAATAGACAGTGTTTTGCAGGTTATATAAGGTCACACTCCATCCTTTTATATTCTTGCAGCTTTTATCTATAGACGTCTGATGGAATCGCGCACATAAGTAAGAAAGATGAAACACAGTGAACACATTAATATTGCACAAACTGTTGTGTTGTGTTATGTGGGTTGTAGAAAAGTGATTAGGATGGGAATATCAAACAGCAGATAAGAAGGAAGTACTTTATAGTGATCTGATTGGAAGCGAGATGCTGATGATGTGGGGGCAGGAAAAAATATGAGTGATTTTGGATGAAGCAGTTGTAATTGGAGAAAGTAGATGATATGGATACATCTGAAATAAAAATAGACATTTTCATATGGAGGAGAAATAAGATCCTATTATACGAGATGTAGAAGAAGATAAACAAGTTAATAGGACATCCTGCATTGTACAGCTAGGGTGATTGGAAGGACACGCTACAGAGGATTAACCATCACACAGATGGAGGGATAGTGTAACCAAAGCTCCCTCTACCTCTGTGCCCACACCCTCCTTGGTATCCTTGCCCACACTATACATGCCCTCTGTGCCAGTTGGAGAAGTTTGGATGCTGGCCTCCTGCCAAGAGATCGTGGACTATTATGACAAAGCCAGTTCTCAAGGACAATGGGCATAAGTGGGCACCTAAGGATTAACGAGTTAAATGTATTTCTATCTTGAAACTTTTTGTATTTTAACAGTTAGTGTTAGTGATATAATTTATTATCATTATTATTACTGTCATCATTTAGGTCAGCGTTTAGCCGCACGTAATCACGGCCGTGCTAGCAGCAAATGATGTCCAATGCCGGGCAGCATACGAAGAACGGCCGCACGAAAGTGGCAAACGAACACATTTTTTCGAGAACGTCAAACCGCTAGTACTGACGTACAGAGTACGCTGCGTCCGCTAGCGGCATGTGTGCGTGATTAGGAGACGTCAGACGCTGCTAATGTCCGGCCAACATAACGTCCAGACGCAAAAAGTGTTTTATTGATGATCTGTACTAGGGTTGCACCGATACTAGTATCGATATCGGTGCCGATACCGGGTACTGCAGGAGTACTTGGTACTCGTGCAGTACCCCCGATATTTTCTCCCGATACCTGAAGCCGACATTGAGCCGGCTTGCCGGCATCCGAGGGGCTGGGGTGGCTGCTCGAATGCTCTATCGGCATTCGGACAGCCGCCCCTGGAGCTCTCCGCGGCATACTTACCTTCCCTGAGCGACCCCGACAAAGTTTCCGCGCTTCCGCACGTTGAAGGACCCCAGCGGCAATCACGTGTGAGTCCCACGTAATGGCGGCTGGGGTCCTTCAACAAGCGCATGCACGAAGACTTTGTCGGCGTCACTCGGGAAGGTAAGTATGCCACAGAGAGCTCCAGGGGCGGCTGTCCGATTGCCGATAGAGCATTCGAACAGCTGCCCCATGTCTGGTCTGGGGTCTGAGCTGGGGGGTAATATCCATGAGTGCTTGGGGGCATTATCCATGAGCCAGGGGGGGCAAATATCCATGAGCTGGGGGGGGCAAATATCCATGAGCTGGGTGGGCAAATATCCATGAGCTGGGGGGGAAATATCCATGAGCTGGGGGAAAATATCCATGAGCTGGTGGGGCAAATATCCATGAGCTGGGGGGGCAAATATCCATGAGCTGGGGACATATCCATGAGCTGAGGGGGGAATATCCATGAGCTGGGGGGCAAATATCTATGAGCTGGGAGCATATCCATGAGCTGTGGGGGCAAATATCCATGAGCTGGGGGTCAAATATCCATGAGCTGGGGGCAATATCCATGAGCTGGGGCAATATCCATGAGCTGGGGCATATCCATGAGCTGGGGCAATATCCATGTGCTGGGGGCAGTATCCATGAGCTGGGGGCAATATCCATGTGCTGGGGCAGTATCCATGTGCTGGGGCAGTATCCATGAGCTGGGGGCAATATCCATGTGCTGGGGGCAGTATCCATGAGCTGGGGGCAATATCCATGTGCTGGGGCAGTATCCATGTGCTGGGGCAGTATCCATGAGCTGGGGGGCAATATCCATGTGCTGGGGCAGTATCCATGTGCTGGGGCAGTATCCATGAGCTGGGGCAATATCCATGAGCTGGGGGCATATCCATGAGCTGGGGCAATATCCATGAGCTGGGGGCAATATCCATGTGCTGGGGCAGTATCCATGTGCTGGGGCAGTATCCATGTGCTGGGGGCAGTATCCATGAGCTGGGGGCATATCCATGAGCTGGGGCAATATCCATGAGCTGGGGGCATATCCATGAGCTGGGGGCAATATCCATGTGCTGGGGCAGTATCCATGAGCTGGGCCAATATCCATGTGCTGGGGCAATATCCATGAGCTGGGGGCAATATCCATGAGAGCTTGGGGCAATATCCATGAGCTGGGGCAGTATCCATGAGCTGGGGCAGTATCCATGAGCTGGGGCAAAATCCATGAGCTGGGGCCAGGGCCGGCCCGTCCATGGAGTGGGGTGGAGCAGCCGCTCCAGGCAGCACTTTGTCAGGGGCAAAGACAGTGTTCCGTTGAAAACCAAGCTGTGCCAGCCCCTCCAGCATGTGACTGCCCCTTACAGCGGGCCGGCACCTGCCCCTTTCAGCAGGCATGGAGGCCATCAGCTTAAGTTTTACCAACGATGCAGCCTGGCTGTGGTCTCTCCTGCAGGTCCTAGCGCCTGCGAGACGGAACGCAGACTGTCACGTGACACGCATGGCAGGGCTCTGATGGCATAGGCAAGTGCGCGCCTTTAAATGAATCCCGGGGAACCATGAGGCTGCTGAGGAGGTAGGCCTGGCTTGATTTCATACAGGAGACTCTGTGCACCCCCCCCCCCGTGTGTGTGTTATGGAGGTTCCCCTCCCGCCCATCCCTCCTCACAGGGACATGTGGCTGCCCCATAAAGCACTGCCAGCTCCTCTGTCCTGGTTGAGGGAAGGCCTGGACAGACACCCTATCCCAGAGTCCTGAGGGAGCTGCCAATTGAGGGCTGCACGGGGCCCAGATTGAAGACAATCTGCAGCTCCCTTACAGCCCGCACAGCATGATGGGAACTGTTGTTAATAGCTGGGGGATCTGCTTTTCACTGGCCTGGCAAGGCCTGGGTGACTTTGCTAAAATAAATAAATCAAATTTTTACCTTTCTATACTGAGGGGGGGTTAGTATGGAGCTGCCAGGGTTTGATGGGGGAATTACAGAAATGACTGGGACGCCGCATGTTTTAATGCCGCTTTATGGCTTTAACCCTCCCCCCAGTATTCCCTGAATTATTAAATCATGGTGAAAAACCAAGCATTTTCCTAATTTCTTTCATACCTTCAGTGAGGCGCTTCCTATTTAAAGGAACACCCTGTGAAATATAATAGACAGTAACTCTGTGCCCTCCGGAGTCGAGTCATTAATCCTCTGCGTCTCCTCGGTACAGGCTGTGTTACGTGTGTGACTGTGGAAGTATGTAAGTGTGTATGTGGAAGTGTCCAGTCGGTATGTGGAAGTGTGGGACAGTGGGCCATGATATGTGGCGCTCTGTGATCTGCTCATACACACCATGTTTTATTGGGGTGGGGGTAGCAACTCGTCCTTTGCTCCAGGCAGCACAGTGGCTTGGGCCGGCCCTGGCTGGGGCAATATCCATGAGAGCTTGGGGGAATATCGATGAGCTGGAGCAATATCCATGAGAGCTGGGGGACATTCTGTGTATATAATATATATATATCTATATATATATATATATCTCGGGGGGGATATATACATGTGAGCTGGGGGCATATCTATGAGAGCTGGGGGCATTTTTATATGAGGTCTGTTCTTATTGGAAAGTGGTCACATGACATAAACTAAAAGTATCGGTACTCGGTATCGGTGAGTACTTGAAAAAAAGTATCGGTACTCGTACTCGGTCTTAAAAAAGTGGTATCGGTGCATCCCTAATTTGTACAAAATCACGGACGAAAATGCGCATCGTATGACCGCTATCGCGTATTCCGTGAAAAAATACATCCATTCGTTCGAACGCACTTTTTCACGGAAAACGCGAACAATGCGTTCGTCTGACCCTAGCCTAATATAGCGCCAAAGGTTTCCGCAGTGCTTTACAATAACCAAAGGAAACAACATACATAGAAACATAGAAACATAGAAAAATGTTGGCAGATAAGAACCTTTCGGCCCATCTAGTCTGCCCAATTACATGGATACTTTACCTGGATTTATCTTTTGTTTAGGATAGCCTTATGCCTATCCCATGCTTGCTTAAATTCAATTACTGTTTTGGCCTCTACCACTTCTACTGGAAGACTGTTCCATGTATTCACCACCCTCTCAGTAAAATAATGCTTCCTGATGTTACTTTTAAACCTTTGCCCCTCTAATCTAAGACTATGTCCTCTTGTTTTGCTATTTTGTTTCCTTTTAAATATACTCCCTTCCTCTACCTTGTGGATTCCCTTTACGCATTTAAATGTTTCTATCATATCTCCTCTGTCTCGTCTTTTTTCCAAGCTGTACATGTTAAGATCATTAAGCCTTTCCTGGTAACTTTTCTCCTTCAAGCCGTACACCATTTTAGTAGCCCTTCTCTGAACTCTCTCTAAGATGTCTATATCCTTCTGGAGATACGGTCTCCGGTACTGCACACAGTACTCCAAGTGAGGTCTCACCAGTGCTCTGTACAGTGGCATGAGCACTTCCCTCATTGTAACATAGCAATATAGCAATATAGGTCGAATAGACACCAATGTACATGAAGTTCAACTTTCCACACGTGCCCATGGATGCTGCTGATCTGAAAAATGCCAAAAAAAAACTCCTGGTGCATTTTCCAATTGTGTCCAAAAGAGGAAAACATTCCTTCCTGATTCCATATTGACAATCAGATTTCTCCATAGATCAACAACTAATGCATTACAAATGATAATACCTATATATCATTTTTTACAAGGAAAGCATCCATCCTGACCTGTTTTAAAGCCATCTGCCATTTTAGTAGCCCTTCTCTGAACTCTCTCTAAGATGTCTATATCCTTTTGGAGATACGGTCTCCAGTACTGCACACAGTACTCCAAGTGAGGTCTCACCAGTGCTCTGTACAGTGGCATGAGCACTTCCCTTTTCCTACTGCTAATACCTCTCCCTACACAACCAAGCATTCTGCCAGCATTTCCTGCTGCTCTATTACATTGACTACTTACCCTTAGATCCTCTGAAATAATGACCCCTAAATCCCTTTCCTCAGATGTTGAGGTTAGGACTGTATCAAATATTCTATATTCAGCCCTTGGGTTTTTACGTCCCAGGTGCATTATCTTGCACTTATCCACATTAAAGCTCAATTGGCACAACTCCGACCATTTTTTTAGTTTACCTAAATCATTTGTCATTTGGCTGATCCCTCCAGGAACGTCAACCCTGTTGCAAATCTTTGTGTCATCAGCAAAAAGACATACCTTTCCATTAATACCTTCTGCAATATCACTAATAAAAATATTAAAGAGAATGGGTCCAAGTACTGACCCCTGAGGTACCCCACTGGTAACAAGACCTTGCGCCGAATAAACTCCATTTACCACAACCCTCTGTTGTCTGTCACTCAGCCACTGCCTAATCCAGTCAACAATATTGGAATCCAAGCTCAAAGATTGCAATTTATTGATAAGCCTTCTATGCGGAATAGTATCAAAAGCCTTACTGAAATCTAAATAAGCAATGTCTACTGCACCACCTGTGTCTATTATTTTTGTTACCCAATCAAAAAAATCAATAAGATTAGTTTGGCATGATCTCTCTGAGGTAAACCCATGTTGTTTCTGATCCTGTAATCTATGTGTTTTTAGATGTTCAACAATCCTTTCCTTTAACATGGTTTCCATTAATTTCCCCACTACTGACGTAAGACTAACTGGCCTATAGTTCCCCGATTCCTCCCTACTACCCTTCTTGTAAATGGGCACAACATTTGCTAATTTCCAGTCTTCTGGGACGACTCCCGTTAACAAGGATTGGTTAAATAAATCTGTTAATGGTTTTGCTATTACATCACTGAGCTCTTTTAATAATTTAGGGTGGATCCCATCAGGCCCCGTTGACTTATTTGTCTTTACTTTAGACAGCTGCTGTAGAACCTCCTCCTCTGTAAACTGATATGTAAATGTCTCTTTAGTGTTCTCTCCTAACTGAGGTCCCTTTCCTTCCTTTTCTTCTGCAAAGACTGAACAAAAATATTCATTGAGGCAGTCAGCGAGACTTTTATCCTCTTATACATACCTTCCTTCCTTTGTTTTTAATCTAACTAATCCTTGTTTTACTTTTCTTTTCTCGTTTATGTATCTAAAAAATGTTTTGTCCCCCTTTTTTACTGACTGAGCTATTTTCTCTTCTGCGTGTGCTTTGGAAGCTCTTATAAATTGCTTTGCCTCTTTCTGCCTAATTTTATAGGTTTGCCTATCTTCTTCACTCTGAGTTTTTTTATAATTATTGAATGCTATCTTTTTGTTCTTCACTATTTTGGCCACTTCTGCAGAGTACCACAGTGGTTTCTTCCCTTTTTTGTTTTTGCTAACAAGCTGAATGCAATTTCCTGTGGCCTTCAAACAGACATATGATGGAAACAAGAGGTGTAGAGGGCCCTGCTCATAGGAGTTTACAGTCTAGAGGGATTGGGGTTGAGGAAAACAAGAGGAATTTTACTAGCTAGCAGGATCATTAGTGCCAGTGGTAATGTAGACCTATTGTTCTTGCTATCTCTTTGTCCTTAGATTGATCTGATGTTGTTGTTTTGCTAATCTCATCTAGTGTGTACTGATCAGGTTTCTGAGACTCCTGTAAGAATTCAACTCCCCCTCATGTAGATAATGTATTCTGTTGATTGTCCCCATGTTACTTCCCCCTCTCTGTTTTTAATATAACTGGGCTCATTTATAATTAAGGATATTCATTCCGCTGCATTAAGCTCTGTCTGATGTTTGTGTAGAGATACATTGAAATATACAGCACTCCCTCAAATTCTGTCTGGCACTCCCTCAAGTTCTGGATGAGGGTTTTGAGAAGAAAAGCTGCTGCGGATCAGCTTGGCTGGAGAGAAGGGACGTACACTGTAACAGGTTCGGGTCTGGCCACAAGCCGGAGACCAGTAAACCCCAGTTGCTGTTACAGATAAATAGATAGATAGACAGTGACCACCCCTTATCTGGCATGTACAGTTGTGTTCAAAATTATTCAACCTCCACTGAAATTGAGTGTTTTGGCCAGTTTGACATTGATTTTGATCATTCGGTCATCTTGCTTACAATTAAATCAAAGAGGCACGTGTAGGTCAGACAAATATAACATAACATTTATAATGAAATAACCACAAATGTCTTTTCTGTGCTCACATCATTATCAGTTTTATTCAACCCCCAAATGACATTCAATCTTAGTACTTAGTACAACATCCTTTTACAGTTATAACAGCTTTTAAACGTGAAGCATAGCTTGACACAAGTGTCTTGCAACGATCTACGGGTATCTTCGCCCATTCGTCATGGGCAAAAGCCTCCAGTTCAGTCACATTCTTAGGCTTGCGCACTGCAACTGCTTTCTTTAAGTCCCACCAGAGGTTCTCAATCGGATTTAAGTCAGGTGACTGCGATGGCCACTCCAAAATGTTCCAGCCTTTAATCTGCAACCATGCTCTAGTGGACTTGGAGGTATGCTTGGGATCATTGTCCTGTTGAAAGGTCTAACGTCTCCCAAGCCTCAGGTTTGTGACGGACTGCATCACATCGTCATCCAATATCTCCTGGTACTGAAGAGAATTCATGGTACCTTGCACACGCTGAAGCTTCCCTGTACCTGCAGAAGCAAAACAGCCCCAAAGCATGATTGACCCCCCGCCATGCTTCACAGTAGGCAAGGTGTTCTTTTCTTCATAGGCCTTGTTCTTCCTCCTCCAAACATAGCGTTGATCCATGGGCCCAAATAGTTCTAATTTTGTTTTATCAGTCCACAGAACACTATCCCAAAACTTCTGTGGTTTGTCCACATGACTTTTGGCATACTGCAGTCGACTCTTCTTATTCTTTGGAGACAGCAAGGGGGTGCGCCTGGGAGTTCTGGCATGGAGGCATTCATTACGCAGTGTGCGCCGTATTGTCTGAGCTGAAACTTCAGTACCCACATCTGACAAATCTTTTCTCAGTTCCTCAGCAGTCACACGGGGACTTTTCTCCACTCTACGCTTCAGGTAGCGCACAGCAGTCAAAGTCAGCATCTTCTTTCTGCCACGACCAGGTAGCGTTTCAACAGTGCCCTTTGCCTTGAATTTGCGAATGATGCTTCCTATGGTCTCTCTTGGTATGTTTAACATCTTTGCAATCTTCTTATAGCCATTGCCCTTCCTGTGAAGAGTAATCACCTCTTCTCTTGTCTTCCTGGACCATTCTCTTGACTTCACCATGTTTGTAACCACACCAGTAAATGTCTAGAAGGAGCTGAGTATCACAGTCATTTTAAAGCTGCCTAATTGGTGCTTATTATGCTTTATTGCTGCTCCGTGACATCCACAAGTGTTTTCAATAGCTGATTGAAAACACTTGAAAGAACCTCTGTTCTTTAAGGGGTTGAATAATTGTGTCAATGAAGAATTCACAAAAGAAACATTTACTACTGTATTACAAAACCAATTGATGTCATTTTAGTTGCATATGGTTCTTTAAAAAGTCCTTGTAGGATTTCATTCTGAATACAATTACAAATGTACACTAAATTCCCTAAAACCCTTTACAGCATTGGGGGTTGAATAATTTTGAACACAACTGTATGGGATGCTAAGCATTCCAGTTTTAGATTGCTATAGATTTTGGAATCCGGACAAATCTGAAGTTGGAGGGGAGAGGAGACATGGATAGGGAGCCTTGCCACACTGTGACAGAGGAATACTATAGTGAAGGGGGACCCAGAGTGTCAGGGAGGTAAGTAAAAATTAAATCCAACAAACGTAGAAAATTTCAGAGTTTGGAGACTTCTGGATCTCCGAATTCCAGATAAAGTGCACCCAACCTGTAGATAGATAGTGGAATTAGAGGAACTAGGCAAGTCCTCGTGATTCATGACATCAGGATGTCACATTCGAACGTTAGTAACTCTGATTCATCTCCTGCACTCCCATATATACAAATCCCATATAAATGTGTAATAAGTGTAAGAAAGCTTGCTACACACACTACAGCTGCTCATGCCATTTCTTTTATTGGAAAAAAAATGGATTCAAGCTGCTGGAGTAAGTGAATAAAAGTCATCACTGGCTTCTATGCCTTTGCATTTGAACTTCCAATCCGTTTTTTAAGTGAATGAGTTTTGAAGGAAATAATCCGCTGTGAATATTTCTTTCTGATTTCCTATTCAAAGTTAGAGACAAGGGGTGTAATTATGGTGCTCCATAACGTTTCCACATGCAAAAACCATGCATCTGGCATAATGTCAACAAAATCAGAAGATTATGCATCTCAGATACATACTGAACATTGACTGAGAAACTCTCTATACATCATGCTCTATACATCTTGCTATTGTGTCAGAATTATGCACTAAAATAATCTGTGGAATTTGCAAAGAATTACAATTTTAGGTAAAAAAAAAAAAAAAAGCAACAACCCTCTCCCAAAAGGTTTACAGGGTTATTCAAAGAGATCGAATTGCTTGAGAAAGGTAACCGAACGCTGAAAATCCGCGTTCGGTTACCTTTCCTGACCATTCGGCTATCCAGAGAGCAGGCAATTCTCCAAATCCTGGCGAATTGCCCGAACATACGGTGCCTGTTCGGTCCCTGTTCGAGGGCAGTGAAATCCCCATGTAAAAGCACTGCTTCGGCTATTCAGAGAACACAAACAGCAGTGAAAGGTTCCCCTAATGTCCTGCCATTCGGTGGTTTAATTCGGCAAGTTTAATAAAGAGAATCCCATAGACTTCAATGTTAAAAATATTCCCATTTTAATTCAATATCTAATAAACCGTTCATTATAAAATTCGCAGCAAAGAGTCTCTTTATTTATAGATTTTTTAGGATACTTAAAGCATTTTTCTGAAAATTTTTTTTTTTTTTTAAAAGTCCGATTTTTTTTTTTTTTTTTTCAGTTTACTTATTTTTTTTGTAACAGCCCTCTTTATTATCATTCCCTGGACCTCCTGTGAAAATTTCAGACATTTTCGCTCAGTAGTTTCTTTGCAAACAACGTTTCATTTTCCCAGATTCATACAAATGGTTTTCTAATTTATTCACTGCCTCCTCTACGTCACAGTTGCTTCGGCTCTGTGTGATTCGGCTCCTATTCGGCTCCTATTCGGCTCCTGTTCGGCTTTTTCAAAGGTTAATCCAGATGTTTTTGCTTTGTTTTCAGCGTGCATTCGGTTAGTTATCGTCAGGTTTTCGGCAGCTTTTCCCTGCAATTCGGGGACCCTGTGCTGTTTGCTGAATACACCGCAGGGTCACCGAAATGCAATCACCGAATTGAAGAGAACGAAAAGTCACCGAACATGCGGTGACTTTTCGAATCTCTTTGGATAACCCCCTTAGGGTCTAGTGACTAAGGACTAGCTTGCAATTCTCGTTGCCAAATGTCTCACTAGTAATGTTTCCCTTTTGAAATGGCACCTGTTATAGATCGTGGTACTCCCAAGCTCTGAAATCTCCGTCTGGGTGCCCCTTTCTGCTGAACCCAGGAGCTATCTCCACAGAGTAGACGACACATAAACTGTGAGAGGAGATCCTTGCAGATTCAAAATCCAAATGGAGACTGAGTTTATTTACATTTTGCAACTGGTTAAAACACACACACACACACAGGGGGGCGGAGCTGACATCCGGCAGGACCAGTCGCATCTCCCAGCGCTCTCCAGCCTTCTCACTGATTTTATGCGGATTTTGGATATTTTCCCCAGTTCTTTTTGTGTCGGCGGCTGGAGGAGCTCCCCTGGACCTACACCGGCACCTCGGATCGTGATTTCCGTCCTGTCTGGCTCGAATCGGGGCGATACTGGGGAGTGAGCCCTGGTGCGGTGGTGAGAGCCTGGTGGCCATTTTGCTGGATTACACCTGGCCGGGATATAGATAGTGACTCAGTGGACGGGATTTTACTATCAACAAATTTTTATTATGGGTCGCAAGTCGGCAAAGACGTCCCAAATTCCGGAGGACTCTGGGCAGAGGGACATCCGGGACGCATTGGGTGAGACCTGGCGGAAGAGGCAAGGTGAACCCCCTACATACCTTTTATCCCGCGACGAGCTCCTCGAAGGATGGGGACCCATATTGGTCAGAGGCCTCAGTAGCTGCACGGCAATCACCGCGGATGCTGGGGAAGACGGGAGGGTCGACGGCTGAGACGGGAGGCTCAAAGAAATCTGCAGCGCATAAACTTGAGGCGTTGTCTGCCCCTCCCAGGCAGGCTGGCTCCCTTTTGGGATTCTAACGGATAGCACACAGAGGCAGGTCTTCTATCCTTTACCCGGGATGATGTACGCCATTTGCTAGGTGAGGCTCTGGACGAGATGAGGGCATTATGGCGTGCCGACTTTGCGTCCTTAACTACGGATCTGAGGAAAGTTAAGGGACGGCTGATGGACGTTGAAGCTCAAGTGGAGGAGACTGTGGTGACGCAGGCCTTACTTCAGCCGCAGGTGTAATCCCAACAATCCCAGGTTAAGATGCTTACAGTTGCGGTGGAGGCGGCAGAAAGCAGACATCGTCGAGAGAAACACCCTTGTCTGTCCCCCCTCCCTCCGCTCAGCCGATCGGCTGAAAAAGCTGAAAACAGCTGAGAGACACGGAGGAGTTTACTCCGCCCTCACAGCTGTTAGTCAGCAGAGCGGGATTCATATTGTCCGCTTCTGCCAACTGCTTTCAGCGCGATGACGTCTCCAACTCGCCGCAGTAGCTGGCGGCAGCGGCTGAAGATTAATGTTGCGCGCATCCTCTTGCGCGCAACACTAATCTAAGAAGATGGAGCCGGGAGGAAGCCTGCCAATTGGCTGGCTTACGTGAGAGGCGCGCATGCGCGCTTCTCACGTAAACCATTAGCCAAGTGAAACTAACAAGGATGGGAGCGGAAGAGGAGGGAGGTGAGTATATAAAAAAAAAAAGACACCGTTGGAAACAAGTGGATTTTAGGGTAAGTATTACAGTTAAAAAAAAAAGAAACCCTACCTAGTTAGTGAGGGAATAGGTATAGTTTAATGTAAAAAAACGGGGGGGGGGATTTTTGATTAGAGTGTTCCTTTAATGGAATTTTAGGGGTTAATGGGTAGGCTACATGCCACACTGTTTATTATTTTAATTTGATTTCCCTGGTTTTATGGCATTTTAGGGGTTATTTATTTATAAAGTATTTTACCAGGAAGGATACATTGAGATTTCTCTCGTTTTCAAGTATGTCCTGGGTTCAAGAACATTGAAATGTTACAGTCGTTACAGAAATACAAAGTAATACAATGCAAGATATTAAAAAAACAACACAAATATACAGATTAATACAGAAAATAAATATGTAGGAAATAGGCATTATGGTATGTTAATAGGGAGCTCTTGAGTGACTTAAGACTGGGGGAAGATTTGATGGCGTCTGGGAGGTTATTCCATAACTGTGGTGCTCTGTAGGAAAAATGAGGATCGAGCCACTTTCTTTATGTATTGTGGTATTGTAAGTAAGGTGCGTGTCCTGGATCAGAGGTTATAGGATGTGGGAACTGCTAGGGGAAGCAACCTATTCAGGTAGGGTGGCAGCTTCCCAGAAAAGCTCTTGAACACCAGGTTGGAAAGGTGAAGGGTGTTTAAATTCCAGCAACGGCCAGTTTAGCTCTTTTAACATGTCGCAATGGTGGGTCATGTAGTTACATTGTAGCACAAAGCGACAGAATGAGTTATACAACGTAGTAAGTTTCTGAAGGTGCGTTTGTGGGGCAGCTGCATACACTACATCTCCGCATTCAATAGCCGGCATAAGCATTTGTTGTACAATCTGCTTTCTTACCGCGGGGCTCAGGCAGGATTTGTTTCTGTACAGGGCACCTAGTTTGGGATAAAGTTTAGATGAGAGTTTTTCGATGTGAGGGCCAAAGGATAGATTTGGGTCCAACCACATACCTAGATATTTGAGAGAATTGACTGTAGTCAACGTGCCATTTGATTTTGTCCTGACACATAGATGGGGAGTTTGCAATTTATGTAGTTTAGGTACTGTTGCAAAGAGCATCGTTACAGTTTTGTCAGTATTTAAAAAAAGTTTGTTGTGTTTGTGGCAGATTAGATATAGATAGATCGATTTGTATCGATCTATCTATATATTTATCTGTATATATCCCAGTGGCCATTTTACACAGCTGCCTGGTGGAAACCTCAGTTTCGAGTATGATCTAGAACATAATTAAAATGTTTATCTTTTTCCCCCTTGGAGGGATATTACAGGTTGCTGCAAAATGGGCTCTCTTTGATCTACATGATCGGGTGGAAATTACCCATTTGGTCAAGTGGAAGGTCCCTTGTCTCCTCTCCGCAGGAGTCCACAAGCCGTTCACACTTTGGAGTTCTTTGGCAGACTCCGCGTCAACAACTTCTAAGTGATCACGTAGATCAAAGAAGAAATAACATCCTTTGATCACTAGAGACAATCTTTGGGGATGATTGATATATCTGGGAATCAATTTAATGAAGAAGTGCGCTGAGCGTGCCCAGGAGTGTGAATTCTGGGAAATGTAGTGCACAGGCTGTACCAGCTAGGGGCTGTCTTTAGAGGAACAGGGCAGCCCTATATATATTCTGAGTCAAGCGTGAGCTCTTGGCTTTTCAATTTGGGGTTCACGTAAGAAGTGATGATCTGCCCATGCTCCAATCTCTAGTCCCAGGAGTCACAGAGGTCCGGTTAGCTTGCTGACGTGTGAGTAAGGTTCTGTTTTTTTTTTTTTTTCAATTTAAGGTTTTTATTTTGCAAGCAAAGGTCACAAACTGACTAACACAATTGGCCTCGCAGAGCCAAATAGACATAAGAAACACACATAATAAGGGGGGGGGGTGTCTCCAAGAAAGTTTCAATCTCAACGCAGTAATAACAAAGTAGTCAGCGAGCAGCACATAAAATAACAGGGGGGAGGGGAAGGGATCATGCCCAAATGAGGGGTCTCAGCAGAAAAGAAAAAAGACATCAAAAAGAGAACAAAAATCAAAGTCCTCAAAAAGCGCTACAAAAAAAAAAAAAAAAAAAAAAAAAACAAAACAAAACAGAAAAACAAGCAAAAGTCGTCAAATGGGTCACAACAGCAAGAAAAGACAAAAAGTTCTCAGATAAAACATAAAAATAAATGTCCTCGGAGTGAAGAGGTGTAGCATAAAATATTGTGGAGAGAAAGGGAATGGAAGAAAACAGCCCGTTGGGGGTCGCAGCAGCCCGAAGCAGACCTGAGAGATAAACACAGTAGGGTAGGCCACCTCAGCCCGTGTCAAGCCATAAGCCAGCACGATAGACATCTGCAGTCCCGTCACCATGAGAATACGGCCGCCCCTGTAAGGTTTCGACGCACACCCTCTCAGGCCGCAGGCCAGAGGCCTCCGCCAGCGGCAATCCAGACAGGGTCATCTCCTCCAAGCCGGCAACTCCCGCCGCAGCACCGATTCTGTGGGCATCTGGAACAACACCACTGCACGGAGCCCAAAATTCCCCCATAGGTAAGGGATCCACATATAGCTTCCTGTCCAGGCCTCCAGCGCCAGCCGCACAGTCCACTTCAGCCTCGGGGGGGGGGGGCTCGTCTTCTATCTCTGAGCGTTCCCAGGGTTCAGCAACAGGCAGCTCCGCAATCTCCATCCCATCTCCTGGTGCCACATACATTGGATTGGTACCTGCGCATGGGTCGTCAGCTCTCTCTCCATAAGCAGCAGGGACATTAACCTCCGTTACCTCCGTATTCAAATCTGCGGTCGCCCGGCCAGTCCTCACCGCAGCCATCAGGCGCCTCCATGAGCCTTGAGTAATGGGGCTCTCTTCCTCCTCCCACAGCTGCGCCAAGCAGGCCTCGAGGGCCGCAAACGCAGCCTCCATGCCACTGGTGGGGGGGGGGTCCGCTCCAGACTGCACCTCTCCGCCGGCTCCTTCAACCTCCTCTCCAGGGGTACCGCAGCTGCGGCCAGAAGATGGGGGCCCTCCATCCCCTCAGTCCGCAGCCACCAAGCACCCGGTCCGACTCTCCTCGGGGGAAGCAAGCGGGGCAAAGCGTGTCCAGAGACAGATGATTAGGCCTCAAGATGGCCGACAGGCAACAAGTCTGCCGGGCTAAAACTCAGCTGTGCTCCGGTTGGGGAGGGACAAAAACGGCCCCGGAGCAATCCCGTTATGGCCAGTCATGCAGGGAACTCAGTAATGGGTGATTCAACGAGGGGCTCCAGCCGAAAACCCCCGATATCAGGTGAATCCGGCAGAGCTCCCTCCAGACACGTCTTCTCCCTTGCAGAGCCAGCCACGCCCCCCAGGTTCTGTTTTTTTAATCTTTTTATTTTCTTGCTGCGTTGGTGTGTGTGTAATTATTGATTTATCATATCTATTTTTCTGTAATTCAAATGCACTGTGATATATCATATTTTTGGTTTATCATAATAAATATAAAACTTATTAAACTCTGCTTCTGCCTGATATTCGATCCATGCTAACTGAAGGACTGGATTATCATAGACTTGAGCTTAAACAACGGCAAATCTCTATCTACTAAATTGTGAGTTGTGGGGTGCATGACCAGAGTTTCAAACCGTCTCTGGGTCAGGCGGTAAGCCCCTTGGGTAAAAAGGTTGGTTTGTGGTGGCAGATTGACGAATAGAATAAGAAAAGTGGGCACAGGGATTGTGGGCAACGTAGTCAGGATTCCTGGTCGAGTGTAGACGGATACTGCGTTGCAACCCTGTGATCATTTCATCACGTTTGCGTGCCCAGCACGAGCGAAGGCATTGCTGGGACAGTTAGGCAATTGTTCTTGCAGCACTGCCTCCAGCTGCGGGAGATTTGGTTTGCTGGTATAAATTACGTTGTCATCTGCATATATGTGTACAGTTGAGGCTTTGCAGATGTTAGGCAGATCATTTATGAATATTGTGAATAGCAGGAGGCCGTGTATCGAGCCTTGGGGTACACTGCACGTGACTGGTAGGTGGAGGGAGGAGCTGCCAGAAATGGACACATATTGTGATCGGTCAGATACATACGATTGAAACCAGGTTAGTGTGTGATCACCAATACAAGAGTTTTTAAGTGTTTGTAACAAGATGCCATGGTCTACTGTGTTAAAGGCCTTGGCAAAATCAAGGAAGATGTCTCCAGTTAGGTTTCCTTCTTCCATGCCAGCTTGGATATCATTTCAGACTTTTAAAAGGGTGGTTGTAGTTGAGTGATTTGGACGAAAGCCGGATTGATCTGGGGTTAAATAGTTCCAATATTGATAATAATCACATAATTGCGTGTAGACACATTTTTCCAAAATGTTTGACATTACAGGGAGCAATGATATTGGACGGTAGTTGGATACCAAAGTACTGTCACCACTTTTATGGAAAGGTACCACTCTCGCAGTCTTCCAGAGTTTGGTTATGTATCCAGTCGCCAGTGATTCATTGAATAGGGTTGCGGCAGGTTTTGCAATTGCCAGTGCACTGATTTTCAGCAGCATTGCTGGGATTTGATCAGGTCCAGACTGGTATTTCATTTTTTGGTTACGGATAAGTTTAGTAATGACACTGACAAGCACTGGTCTAAAACTGAATTCCTCTCTGATACAGTCAGGGTTATCCAAAGAGATTCGAATTGCTTGAGAAAGGTAACCGAACGCTGAAAATCAGCGTTCGGTTACCTTTCCTGGCCATTCGGCTATCCAGAGAGCAGGCAATTCTCCAAATCCTGGCGAATTGCCTGCACATACGGTGCCTGTTCGGTCCCTGTTCGAGGGCAGTGAAATCCCATCAAAAAGCACTGCTTCGGCTATTCAGAGAACACAAACCAGCAGTGAAAGGTTCCCCTAATGCACTGCCATTCGGTGGTTTAATTCGGCAAATTTATTCAGGAGAATCCCATAGGCTTCAATGTTAAAAATATTCCCGTTTTAATTCAATATCTAATAAACCGTTCATTATAAAATTCTGCAGCAAAAAGTCTCTTTATTTATAGATTTTTTAGGATACTTTAAGCATTTTTCTGAATTTTTTAAAAAAAATTAAAAGTCCGATTTTTTTTTTTTTTTTTCAGTTTGCTTATTTTTTTTGTAACAGCCCTCTTTATTATCATTCCCTGGACCTCCTGTGAAAATTTCAGACATTTTCGCTCAGTAGTTTCTTTGCAAACAGCGTTTCTTTTTCCCAGATTCATACAAATGGTTTTTCTAATTTATTCACTGCCTCCTCTACGTCACAGCTGCTTCGGCTCTGTGTGATTCGGCTCCTTTTCGGCTCCTGTTCGGCTCCTCTTCGAAGGTTAATCCAGATGTTTTTGCTTGTTTTCAGCGTGCATTCGGTTAGTGTTCGTCAGGTTTACGGCAGCTTTTCCCTGCAATTCGGGGACCCTGTGCTGTTTGCTGAATACACCGCAGGGTCACCGAAATGCAATTGGCAAAAGGAACCGAATTGAAGAGAACGAAAAGTCACCGAACGTGCGGTGACTTTTCGAATCTCTTTGGATAACCCTGAGTGTCTTTGCACAGCTGGAGGGGCCTGACCTGCGTGCGGCCTTTCTGATTGCATATCATTTGCTAGCTTAGCAATCAGGGTGGTGGCGCATCCAACAAAATAATTATTAAATGCATTTGCTACATCTAGGGGGTGTTGCAGGGTTTGGTTGTTTACTTTGACAGCAGCCGGCTGGAAGTAGACAGGGGGGTGCTTGTATGTTACTTATGATTTTCCAAAAATTTCTAGGGTGTGATATGTTATTGTTTAGATTTTCATTGAAGTAGTGGGCTTTAGCCGTTTTTGTTTGTTTTGTGCATGCATTCCTGCATTTTCGGTATTCACCGGTTATGATGGAAGTTAGAAACTAAAGGGTCTATTCATCTTTAGACTCTTTGCTTTCTGTCACATTTCGGGGAATCAATTTAGACGAAAATATGGTGCATTCCCTATTTAGCGAATGGTCAGCGTAATTTGGAAAAATTGGAGTCGCTTAAGCAGTTATTGGGCGTCAACGAAAACCGCCAAACTGTGGCGAATAAATATTGAATTTATGTATCATGTTAGTACAAAAAAAGGTATCATTGCACCACATTACTCTGGGATTATGGAATCTTTTTTATATACACACTTTGTTTTTATAGTGGTATGATTTAGAGGTGAAAATGTTTAGTGCTCCCCCGGTTTGGCTGTGGGATCTTATGTGCCCCCCCTATTTATTGTTGCTAGAGTAAGTAGTGTTGGAAGTAAGTAGTAATGGCTCAATGTTGGCTTCACTAAGATTTCAAGTTCAACTGCTTAGGCTGGGGTCAGACTAACGCATTTTTAACGTGCGTTTAGGCGCACTTAATCACGGCCGTAGTAGCAGCAAATGACGACCAATATACGAAGTACGGCCGCACGAAAGTTCGGCCATGCAACGCAAGCGGCAAACGAACGTATTTTTTCAAGAACGTCGAACCGCTAGTACTGATGTACAGAGTGCTCTGTGCCCGCACAGCGGCGTGTGTGCGTGATTAGGAGACGTCAGACGCTGCTCATGTCCGGCCAACATAACGTCCAGACACCCAAAGTTTCCTGGTTTGGATCCGTAAAAAATCACGCACGAAAATGCGCATCGTATGACCGTTTTCGCGCATTCTGTGAAAAAATAAGTCAATGCATTCGGACGCACTTTTTAGACGGTCGCTGCGAATAATGCGTTTGTTTGACCCTAGCCTCAGCCGTTATTGGAATTTAATTATAATTCTATGAACTCCAAGGGTATAAGCAGGGGGAAGGGTAATAATGCGACAATATATTTATTTACGAAAAGGTCTTGAAGGGATGTGTTTTCAGTGGGTGTCATATGAAGCAGACAAAAAAAAACTTGTTCGTGACTTGATGGTTTGTGGGAGGAAAAATGAAGAAGAGCAAATAAAACAATTTAAACAATGTCACTTGAAAAGCTTTCATATTACTTTGGAAAATATATCTGACTAATGGATGATTATAAACGTACAGTAGGTGCCACGACTACTTGTCTCCATGATGTACCAGGTTAGCAATGCCCTCATTCCCCGTAACACAGGGTTACATAGGTCAATAATAAATTAATGGAGCCAGCCTCATATACTATATTTAAAGCTTTGTGTTTAACATTATGTAACAGTGATAAAGGATACAAAACTAGAAAAAGGAATACAATTTTTTGGGAGAATTAAAAATGTTTGTGTCCTGTAGCCTAAAGGCTTATTTTAGAAGAACAGAGCTTGAGTAGAATGTGTTCGCTTCTCCTTGGCTCATAAGACGGCTCGGCAATGGCCTGTAGGAATGATGCTTTCCTCTTTCTGCATGGTCTGGAAAGGGAGCAGAGATCCCTGCTGGATGTAAGATGACAAAAGGATTTGTGTGTAGAGATTCTTTTGACAAGAATGTAAGAATTCAGTGTCTCATGTGATGACTAGCCTCACACAAGCTCCCCGTAGATACAAACTTGAACTGTAGGGAGCCAAGTAAAGCGCCAGCTCTGCTGGAGGACTAATCCAGGTATCTACTTGATTTTCTGGATTCTGATCAGAAATCAGAACCTGTATTGCTGTGTGGTTCTGACATGATTGTGGCGGTGACCATGGTGCTGCACAGATACATGCCACACAGATACATTTACATCATGCTGGGGTACTTCATGTTATCCATATACTCTTTATTTTTCCCTTTACATTTTCCCTGTTTTTAAAGCATTGATGCAAAGACTTAAACTGTGTTTTTATTAACTTATCAAATGTAGGAAGCCCTGCAGAAATCATATCAATGTTACATATTTAGGCCGATACTGGGTAAATTGCTAAATAATGGATCAGTTAGCATACGTTTCGTGACAGTTTTATATTTTTAGCTTTGGTGCAGTGTTAGCCTTAGCAAATGTCATTAAATGGACACTCCATACTACAAAATATACGTAGATATGATTGTTAAAGAATAAATAATTTAATAGATTTAACAGAATTTGTATTAAATCTTCAGAACTCTACAAGGGTTGGGAAGTGACTCGACCAATCAGGAAGCTCCCATAAAGAATACTGAATATATTAAATGCTTTTATGCCGAACCATGATGTATATAGGCACACCAGGCATTGCTGAGAGCTGTGTTTAGTTATTCCATAAATCTCAGTGCTATGGTCTTGCAGATATTCTATGCAAAATGCCTGTCCTTAGTGTTATGGTACATAATGGTGACCAAATCCATGACATACTATTTGTACATCTGATTATTTGCTGAGGGCTCGTTTCATGGCACAATATTAATCTACAAGGTGGGTATGCAGACTAGTTGCATGCTTGCTTGTTCAAATCCAACTTTCCAGCTATTATAGCTGCGTGGAGGCTTTTAATGTCGCTTTTTTGCCCTCCACCACAACTAAAATGCGTATTGATTTTTTTGACCTAGGGTTAAAGCATCAATAGCAACCAGAAACAGTCTATCTCCTGCTGATGAGGGCAAAATAAACCCGAAACAGCTGTGCAGGAGTGACTGTGACTGGTGTCCATAGGCATCTCTACAGGGGGGCAAGGGGGGCACTTACCCCCTCTAGGTTATTCCTTGCCCCCTCATGTGCGCCCCCACCAGAAATCAGCTTTCAGCCTTCTCCACATATTCCACCACTGTATCTCCCTCTCTATGCATCGATTATGGACATTCTATGTGTCTTTGGAAAGGGCAGAGTCTGGCCTTTCCAATGATACCCAACATGACCATAGTCAGTGTAAAATAAAAGTCATACATTTTTTAAAAAAAAGGTGCACATAAATGTTTTCACAGGGTTGAAATGGCTCAGAAGTGAAGGGGAGAACGTTCAGACTATATATTACATTGTGTAGTACTTTAGTTTTTGCCTTGGTTTAGTTTTGTATTAATCCTTTCGCTGCGGAGGCATTTCACACCTCTGTGCTGAGCTCATCGCTCATTCACTCATCATGTTTAACCGCGTTTTGAAGCCTTATTTTATTATATGACCCAGACATATTATATATCTTTCTTTCCGGCAGACTCGGCAGATTCATAATATATCATTATTATATGTATACGTCATGTCCTGTCTATATATTATAACAAAAAAATGCAATAAAATTAGAATTTTCAATAATTTATAACGTGTAAAGTGGTTTTTTTTCACATTTTAATATGCAAGCATTTACGGTTATATTTTCTATGGGTTGCGTTTGTTAAAAAAAAAATTAAATTGGGTCTCGTTACATTTTTTTTGGGGGAAAATTACGCGATTTTTAACAAACGCACCCCATACAAAAATCGTTAGTGCAGCATCATTGTTCACATTATAATTGAAATGGTGGAACAATATTGCTGCATTAACAAAACAAACAAAAAAAACTTGTTTATTTGTTTTTTTATTTTTATTTTTTAAATATTTTTTATTTTTGTTTACTACTTTTTACATGGTCATGTTTGGTATCGTTGGAAAGGCCATGCTCTTGTCGATCCAACAATGCCATACATTAATCCCTAGCTGCCACGGATCGGGAGATAGGGGGTTCATTGTAACCCCCTATCTCCCCCATTGGTGGCAGCTAGGGGTCAACTCTAAAACTGACGTCATCGCGCTATGCACGATGACGCCAGTCGTCAGGGGGAGATCCTGGAAGCTTGGCTGACATCCAAGATGTCGGCCAGCTCCGAGAGAGGATCACGATCCGGCGCTTTTCGGCGCCAAATCGTGATCCGGCCCCCAAGGGGTTAAAGCCAGGCACCGTTTGGAAGGACAGGCTGTGCCCTTCCAAACGATGCCTGCCTTTTAATCGCTGGCCCCCGGCAATCGGGAGGGAGAGAGGTCCGAAGGACCTCCCTTTCAGGCACCTCCTCTTCACTCGTGGGGTGGGGGGGGGACCTGAAATAGATGTCATCGCGCCAGCGCAATGACATCTATTGGTCCCACCAGGGTCCCGGAGTGCCGGGCTGACATCCAAGATGTCAGCCCGCACCGGGGGGGCCAGCAATCAGCCGGAATCCTGGGCCGATTGCTGCCTCCTGTGCATGGACCCGCTCAGCGCGTCCATTGCACAGGGGAAGCACTTGGCAGGAAGCCTGAGCGTGTCCTTAGCAGCCAAGTAGTTAAGGGTTAATGGGCACGCTTCATCCCTCACAATATACGTTGTATTTTTTTACCTTGATTTATGGTATTTTAGGTTAATGGGTAGCACTAGCTACATGCCACACTGTTTATTATTTTTATTGTATTTTCCTGGGTTTATGGAAGTTAGAATCTAAAGGGTCTATTCATCTTTAGATCCTTTGCTTTTCGTCATATTTCGGGGAATTGATTTCACCGAAAATATTGCGAATTCCCTATTTAGCGAATGGTCTCTGTAATTTGCTAAAATTGGAGTCGCTGAAGCAGTTCTCCGTCATCGGCAAACACCACCGAACAGCGGCAAATAAAATATTGAATTTAAGTATCAGGTTAGTACAATAAAAAGGTATCATTGCATCACATTACTCTGGGGTTTTGGAATCTAAATGATGTTTAGGATCAGTTGTATCCTAAACACCCCACCCTCCCCTGATAAAAGAGAGAGAAACAAAATAGAAAGCGCAAGACAGAGGGGAAGAAAGAGAGAAACTCTCACTATCATCCTGCAAATGTCTTCCAGACATTTTTTAATTACTGTGCTTTGTCATTAAGTAATTGGGAAATAAGAGCTATAATGTTTGATTTGCTGTCTTCCATTGCAGTTGGTCTGCTGTGATTACCCTATAAATATACAATATAGGTACTTAATTTTGATCCTCTCATACATGCATATGCATTTTTTCATGCCACTGCTTTTTTGTGCTGGAACATGATTTTACAGTGTTTCTTTTTTCCATGTTTTATACAGATACCATAAATGTATTTCACCATTGGACTTGATAGTCTCTTGCAAAGGAAAGGCTTACATAATCTGGATGTATTTAATACATTTCCGTAAATGTTTGTGTCTTGTAGGTTACAACATGCTGGAGGTTCTATATCTTCTACATCAAACTACCTGCAAAAGTGAGTAGTCTAACAATTGTTCTTCTACCTATTTGACCAGGATATATAACGCAGAGACACATATTATATATCTACTAATGATTACAAAGAGAACTTCTAATGTCAAGTAAAAAGTTTTATTATAAAAGCTAGATTTTTCTGAAGACCTGATTATACGATGGGTATATCTGCCGTCTATTTGTCTATCTACAGTTACAATGAAAAGTATCTGAACCCTTTAGAACTGACTGCTGTTTTTTATAATTTTGTTTTAAAATCTGTTTATTTCATTCAAGTTGCAGTAATCAACAAACATAATCTGTTTTAACTTATAGCACACAAATTATCATACTGTTTGGTCGTTATTGAATATATCGTTCAGATATCTACAGTATAGGTTGATAAAAGTATGTGAAACGGAACCCTAGGCAAATGACATTAACAAATGCTAATTAGAGGTGGAAATTGACAAACTGGTGTCCAGATAATGAAACAAAATTGGACGTGTGGGTTAGAGCTACTTTGACTTCTAAAAAACACTCAATTGTTTTGAGTTTGCTATTCAAATGAAATCATATGTTGATGTGAACCATGCCTTGGAAAAAGGACCTCTCAGAAGGCCTGGTACAAAGAACTGTTGTGTTGTATAAATATGGAAAGCATTACAAAGTTATCTCAAATAAGACTGTGTGGAACTGTGTCCAACTGAAGCTCCGTAGCAATTGGGTGATGCAGCACGACGAAGATCCTAAAGATGAAAGTAAATGCAATGCAGTATACCTTCAAAAAAGACATTTCAGTTTTTTAGAATTACCCAGTCAAAGCCCAGACCTCTACTCCATAGAGATGTTGTGGAATGACCTCAAAAGATCTGTTCACACCAGACATCTTAAGAATAATGCTGAGCTGAAGCAGTTCTGTAAGCAGTGGTCCAAAATTCAGTCCATTCAATCCAATGTGTTGTTAACTTAAGCACATTGTGTTTGTTTATACTTGTAATTTTGATGAAGTTACGTTGAGATTTTATGGTCAAGTCATGCAGAAAACCAACTAATTCTGAAGAGTTCATACTTTTTCCTGCCACTGCATAAAAACAATGAATAACAATGTCCTTTTCTCCATTACTATTCTCTAAAATCCTCTTCCATCAAGTAATAGCCTGTATTGATGCTCCTCTATTTTTGTTTTCAGCTCGTTATTCTCCTTTCCAAATCTGTATTAATCCCGTCTAATTCTCCTCCTTTCACTGTTTTTGTGTATCTGCCTCTTTACAAATTTTGTTTCCTTTTCACGTTAACCTTTACGTTTTCCTTTATTTTTTTAAAATTTCCTGGTCATTCACTTCCTAAACCAACTTCTGTAAACGTCTTACTCTTATCTAACAATCACCCACATCTGTTTTCTTTCCGTTCATATGGTACTCCTGTATAGGGATGCCAGTTTGGCCATCTTTTTCCTGGGCACACATAATTTATTCATGCTGACGGGCAGTGCATGAAAAATGCCACCCTGCAGCATGTAGAATGCATATGATGCAGCTAAGGCATCCCAGGTGACCTGCCTTGATCTCCTTCCGGCAGCATATGAATTATAGATGTTGCAGGGCAGCACTTTTCCCTGTGCTCTTCTCTACATGAAATGGTAATGTGTTCAGGAAAACATGGCCGACCTGGCAACTCTACTCATGTATTATTATTATTATTATAATACTTTATTTATATAGTGCCAGCATATTCCGCAGCGCTGAACAATGGGCACGATATAGACTGGTTACAATACACTGAGACTGACCAACAATTGATAAACCAGTACAGGGGGGAATGTGGGCCCTATTCCCGTGGGAACTTACAATCTAGACCGGTTGGGGGTGGAAACAGGAGGAGACTGAGGACTGCAAGGTGAGAGTGATGGACTGGTTGGAAACAGGAGGAGAGGACTGCAAGATGAGAGTGATGGACTGGTTGGGACAGTTAGGTGTATCAGTGAGTCGGCTGGTAGGCTTCCCTAAGTAGGAATGTCTTAAGGGAGCGTTTGAAGGAAGGGAAACTAGGGGAGAGTCTGACCGTACGAGGGAGAGCGTTCCAGAGGATGGGGGCAGTGCATGAGAAATCTTGCAGTGTGTCTTTGGAAGAGCTGATGCAGGGAGAAGCTAGGCGCAGGTCACTGTATATATCTTCTATTTGCTCGCTCTTTCCATCTCCTTCTTCGCTCTCATCCATTCGAATATCCTTTGTTGTCTATAAGTTTCTCTTCACTTTTTCCATTTGCCCATTTTACATTGTCCCATGTGTGCCCTCGTTTCACACTCTTTTTGAATTCTGTGTATCTACCCATCACTCTCTTATCATTCTGTTTGATTAAAATCTCTTACTTTTTCTTTTTGGGCAACCTGTTTAAATACTTTCTCCTTCTTTTCTGTCTTTCCTTTTGTATTTCTTCCTCTGTTTCCTGCTCTAGATTGAAAGTTCGTTCAGTGTTCTGGAGATCCGATCCCTTACTGCCATCACTATCAGCCAGGTATTTTGTGAAATCGAACAAATCAATCCTAAGCATATCTTTAGCAATCTATTGGTGATGTGATTCTTTATTTCTCATGAATCTTTCCCTCAAACATCTTGCAGATTCTAATTGAGACTGAAAAGGGGAGCTACCAGCTGACACTGACTGCACAGAATACGGACCAGTTAATTAACTGCATCCAGGCCACACTAGCCAAAATATTCCCATCACCCGACACAGTGTGAGTCCAAGAGCTTAGTGCACAGTTTAGTGGCATTTAAAAGGGGACATCATTATTCATCAGCCTAGAGGTTTAAAATCTTTATGATCTTTTTGAAATAGTTTGATGTGGTATTGCTGAAACTGTGACAGGATGACTTTAATTATCCTTGATAGAAAATAAAGAATTCTGCAATGCAACTAAAAGACTGCCACCCTTTTCACGAATTAGGCTCGGGTCAGACAAGCGCATGATCACGTCCGTGTTGCCGCACATTTGTACGTCTGTGGCAGCATAGCATTCTGACCAATGGAGCCCCACACACAAAGTACGTCCGGAGCACAACGGACGCGGCAAATGGACGCAGGTTAGGCAAGAACGTAAATCTGCTAGAACGGACGCACAGAGTGTGCTGCGTCCGCAACGTCGCATAGCTTTGTGTGTGAGTGATGGAACGTGGTCAGACGGACTGCATTTATGCGTCAAGCATTTTGACGGACAAAATGTTTTATTTTCCCTTCTACATCAGCCAAAAAAAACGTCAGTCACAAAAACGGACCGTGTGGTCACTACCTCGTCGTCAGTCAGAAAGTACGTCCGGTGTGCACAGACGCACAGTCCGCACAGAATGCGCTCGTCTGACCCTAGCCTAAGTGGTTAAAAGGATATTCTTTTGATGTTTTAATGTCCCATAAATACATTATATATACTACCAACTGTGCCATGATTCTGTTTAGAGTTTTGAAACGTCACAACAAATATTTTTCTCCTTTTTTGTTAAATACATTACCCTTTTCGCTTGTTTTCCACCACTTTCTGTCTTTGTAAGCGGATTGCAATATTGGCCATATAACCCATTTGAACCTGGAAGGGAATTTGGATTTCATTTATTAACATTCAAAGAGGAAAAAAGCTGGGAATGGTTAAAGCTAATACAAATTTACTGTATAGAGGTTTAAACGTCATACAGGGTTATTCAGAGAGCAGTGAAAAGCAGGAGAATGGCTGGAGAATGGAAAATTCTAGGTCAAAATGGCAAAACCAGAAAAATTCTCCCATTTATCTCACTTTCCAAATCGGCTATTTTGACCTAGAATTTTCCATTCTCCAGTCATTCTCCTGTTTTTCACCTCTCTCTGAATAACCATGATAATATTTATTCTGTTAGAAGGCTTTCGTGAAAATGAGGAAGGAATCAGCAGCGACAATCGTCCACTGTTCTTATCTGTATAAAATATATCCGTGTTCTTTTTCTCAAAGCTATTAACAGCTGATTGATTTTAGAGTTTAATTTTCCTTTAATTTTCATTTCAAGCTTTAAGAGTCACTGTTCTGTTCTCCTACATTAGTAGTGATATGATGAGGGCATAAATAATGGTTATGTGCTTTTATCGCGTGCCTTTTTTTTCCAGATCAATAAAAAGGAAACATTGCATTGAAAAGCCAGGCTGGTACAGGGATTTAGGCACCCTAAGCAAAATACTTTTTGCCACCCCATCCCCATTTCTCTGTATGAAATACTGTTCCCAGTTCCTCTACCCTTAATGTGTTTGCCTATGTCCTACCCCAAAATAATATCTTTCCACCATGCTACATCACTCTCTACTGTCCTTCTCTTTTCCTTAACCCCCAATAAGTCTATCTTTCCAACTAATAGACCAGCGTTCTGCATATCTAGTAGCAGCAGCCACTTTGTTTCCCCATTTCCCCCTGACACCTGATTACCCCTTGTACCTCTGCCATCTTATTAGCCACTGCCACATTGTTACCACTTATACCACTGCCACCTTGTTATCCCATTTTATGTCACCTTGTTGAACCAAAAAAGCTTGCTGGTTGGACGATAGAGTAGGTTGAATGTCGAAGTGACTGGTGCTGTGTGGAGGATGGGGTTGATCCACAGAGAGCATGCTGCCTCTCTACACGCTTCCCATCACTTGTAGCACAACCAAGAGGAAGTGCAGAGTGAGTGAAGGTGCTGAGTCTGCCCAGGTGAAATGAATGGCACCGATGGCTTGGTCGGAGGAGGAGGAGCATGTGTTGAGATGACCGGTTCCCATGTCTACCGGTATTGCCGTCTTTGTTGGAAAAGTTAAATATGATGGGCTTATTTTTTCATCTAGAGGTACATTGTAATTTGTGAATGAACATATAAAATAGCACCAGTCATTCCCTCCAAATGGTATTTTCTTTTATCTGCTGTTTTGAATAAATATGGTGTATAACACACAGTGAATATTATTTGTGTGTTTTGTGGTTTGAAAATTGTGCTTATTCTTACTCTCTAGGTAGCTGAGGAGTGAGGTAAAAGTGACCTTTTGAATTTGCGTGGTGGTGGATTATGTTGCTGTTGCTGACTTAATATGTATTTTATGTGTTGGTGGAGTGCAGTAGAAAAGTGACTTTGCTTGTGTTGCATGTAGTAGGGGAGTGTCGAGGAACTTGAGCCATCTCTTGTTTTGTATTGTATTATGGGAGTGAGATGGAAGTGTTGACTCCTTTTGTGTTCCGTCTAATGTTTAAGGGAGGTGTAACTGATGAATACATTTGTTTTTTATGTAGTGTTGGAGGTAGGTTGAAGTCTCAACTTCTATAGCTTGATCTTTAGAGTTGCGTGAAGTGGAACTGGTGGCCTTTCATCATTTGTCACTGCGCTCAGTCTTTCTGTAACAAATAAGTGGAGCATACAAGACAAGAATACTCTTGTCTGCATCAAATCTCAGTGTTTGATGAGGATAATGACCAACCTTAGTAGGTGTGTATTTTTGGAGCAATATAGAACCAGTGCCCATACATAATCTATTAGGAGAGAACGCATGAGATGAAATTTGGACTGTTCTTTATAGTCATACAGTGGTGGCTTGTACATTAAACACTACCTCATTCCAAAGTAGTTTTTTTTATTTCTTTAAGAGATTTTATTTATTATTATTATTATTAATGAACCAATCATACAGAGTGAAGGCACTATTTTAACTTTTTTTGTGACCATTCCCATTACTTGCTGAATGCTGACCAGTAAATCAGCGTAGGAAGTCAAGCTTGGCATAATACTCTTGGATACTATCAGGGTTATTCAGAGAGCGATGAAAACCAGGAGAATTGGCGGGAGAATGAACAATCTAGATCAAATAGCTGATTTGGAAAGTGAGATAAATGGAAGAATTTTTCTGGTTTGGCTATTTTGACCTAGAGTTTTCACTTCCCCAGTCATTCTCCTGGTTTTCACCTCTCTCTGAATAACCCTGTATGTTTCTGATTTCATGCATGACAATATGAATGGATTTGTTGTCCTTTATTTCTTTTCCTCATATTCGCTTTCTTGCTCTGTCTCACTGTTTTTCAGATGTTTAGTCAGGCGTCAGTATCCTGAGTCTGCAGATAGTTCTAGGAACACATCACCGAGCTCTGACACTGCAGGATTTGCAGTAACACCTGGCATTTGTGGTTAGTAACTAACGCATGGGAAAGATGTGTGTCATTAAAGCGGGATAACCAAAGTTTTATGTTTAGGGACTATCAGGGTTATTCAGAGAGCGTGAAAAGCAGGAGAATGACTGGAGAATGAAAAATTCTAGGTCAAAATAGCCGATTTGGAAAGTGAGATGAAAGGGAGAATTTTTCTGGTTTGGCTATTTTGACCTAGAATTTTTCATTCTCCAGTCATTCTCCTGCTTTTCACGCTCTCTGAATAACCCTGGATATTATAATATGTAATTTGAAGGAGTGAGGTCAGACGTATTTGAAAGGGGAATACAATACGGTATAAGGTAGATCAAAGCTAGGCAGAGCTGGTTGTATATAACTTTGACATATTCCATTCTCATATGGCTATTAATAAAAAAAAATATTAATTTAAAATAGTCCACTACACATGATTAGGAGACAGACAACATTTGCAACATAGATTTGTGTAACATAATCCAGACATTTAGGAGCTAGTCAAGATTTTTTGGAAACCGTGCCTACCTAGCCGGTTTGTCAACCCATCTGTCATGTTTTGGTGTGGTACATGTTGAGGCAAAAGGATTCATATGCCTTCAGTTGCCTACATCAATTCATTTTAAATTTGACAGGTATGTTGTTTATATTGTTTCTATATATCAGTGAAAGTTGGTATGTATGCCACCAATGACAAACATAGGCCCCTGAGTTGGCATATTAGGATCTGTTCATTGAGTAAGTGTCACACATGAAAAGATCTATGGATTGATATGATCTGACACCACTGGACAACGTGTATGGTCAGCAAGAACTTCAACAGACACTAGTGCGCATTTCTCTAGTCATCAGAATTTTTATTGGGAAAGGAAGGTAGGGAACAAAATAAAGCACTTATTGATTAGATATTTAGTCTCTACAGATTATCTGGCTACAAAGGATCACCATTTGGGCTATAGATCATGGTTTCCATAATTTGTTTAATTGAGGGTAATGACAGGAATGTCAAACTCCAACTTCCCAAATCTTGATGGCTTTAAATTCTTAGAAATTTTTGTATACAGTGTAATATAGTTCAGTTGTAGTTCAGAGTTGGACATCCCTGTGTATTGCATTCTGGCTTATTTGGAACATCATTCACATCTCATAAAATTTCACCCTTCTTAGGTGGGTTTTCCGAAACATATGCTGCATTATGTGACTACAATGGTGTCTGCTGCAGGGAGGAGGTTCAATGGGTAAGTGAGACCAAAATGTTAGATCAATGATGTTAAGTATTATTCCATATGAAAGTGTCACTTTGCTTCTCTGCACATAATCTCAAGTGCACCAGTCATGCTCAACATAACTGTAGCTCATTTAAAAGTTCTCCCAAATCAGCCTGTTCATTGTGTTAGCCAAACTGCTGTGAGATGGACAGGTTGTTTTTAAAAAAAAAAAACTACTGAAAACAAATCTCCTTGTGCTTCCTGTTTGCTGTCAGTGCTGTGACATGTCACATGATGTGTTTCCCTGGGGATGGATTTATAGCTGTGCGCAGAGCAACAGAATGCTCCATCAAAGCTGCCAGAGCCCCGTTCAATACCTCAGCAGCTGCTGAATTGCTGCAGCACAGCAATTCAGTTTGCTGCAGCAGTGTCATTGAACGCTTTGGATGCGAATTTCAAAGTAAAATGGCCGACAATTTCTTAATGAAAGATTCAGATTGTTTTTCGTATGACTCGGAGAACAGTTGAGGTATATATGATAAAGAAAAGCAGTCAGCACAATTCCGTTTTGTATGCACAAATGATAGTTTTTATTGAATAAACGTTATGTTTACTTCTGAAACAAAATATAATTGAACTGTAATATATGTCTATGTGCAGGGGGAAATAATAAATAAATATTTTGTGCTTTGGTGAACAAAAACCTCAAAATTAACATTGCCGTTCGAAATTGTTACTTGCTTCATGGCGGCGGCCATCTTTACTACGTCACACTCAGCTATTCGCAGCATCTCCTCGGGTCGCTGCAAGTGCCAAGTTAGCAGTGCTGAGCGCTGAGCGGCAGAACGGCGTTCAATGGCAAGTTGCTAACTTAGCACTTGCAGCGGCTAGGTATTGAACGCGCCTCAGGTGTCTGATCTCAAAATCCACAGACCCAGAAAGCATCTGCAGCTGTATTTATGTCTGACTGGACTGCCCTCGTTCCCTGAAACTGTATCCTCTGGAAGGTTCAATTGTATAAAACATTTCTACAGTGCTGTGCTAAGCAGTTGGATGGGGAAGATAAAAACCCCTGAGCTGGAAGTGTTAATATTACAAGGATCCTTGCTAACTGAACACTTCCCTCTGAGCCATCTAGGCTGAGCTGTCAATCACACAGCTTTCAATGTGTAGATGTTAATCCCTCCCATGAAGGTGAGGAAGCAGAAAACATGGCTGCCTCCAGTAAGGTTAGGAGCTAGAAAAACTCAATTTAAAATTGTAAAATAAAAAGTTATACTGGTTCAATTAAGATATAGAGATTTTTTTTATATGTGTTTTATATCAGATGACAGGCATACTTTAAATTGCTAGAGAGAACTGAAGAAAATCTAAATTTCTCTTAAAATGAACCTTTCAAGGAGTGTACAAAAGGATGTGTATGTCACTTTAATGCAAAACCAAATTGCGACAGAGCAGGGGTGCCAAACTTTGACATTGCAGATGTTTGTGAAGTAAAAACTGGATGAGCATCATGCTTACCAATGTCATTATTGAATTATATCTATAGTATACCACCCATTATTATTAACCCAAACGAGCTTAGAAAGCTCGATAACTAACATATATGATATATAGAAATTATAAAATAATATAGCACTAAACCAAATATAATTGTAAATTCATGATCAAACCAATTAAAAAGCTATTAGACATTGGCAGACACACAACGGCACTGACAAAGACACTCAGGAAAAAAGAAATTAGCAGCACTCACTTGGCCAACGAACAAGTTGGTTTTTGTTATGTATGGAGTCCGCACCAACAGCAACAACATTTCAGTTCCATGGGATTTTATCAAGCCAGTGAGCCTGCAATATCTTTGTTGTTAGCACAGACTCCATAAGTAAGACATGTTCTTGACCCATACAAGTGCAAGCTCGTTTCTTTTTTTACTGCTTGACATTTGAGAATTTGCAATCTCAGAGCAGTGTGTTCTGTTTTATTGTTACATGTTCTTTACCATGAACTAAATAAGAAAAAGCCAGTACGTATGGAGGGGAACCTAACATGATGGAAGCAGGAGCAATTCTTTAAGCAGGCATTCTATATTCTATGCATGTCTATGGGACATGGCATTCGGATTAAGCGGCAGCAACCTGCCAATTGGTTACCACTAGTGGTATATCTGCACGCTACTTCTTGCATGTTACCTCTTGACTCTGAATAATGGCAAATATTTTTAATGTCCGGGTCATAATCTGCTTGACGGTCTGACAAAGTAAATTTTTTCATGAATTTTGTCATGAAATAGTTAAGGAGCCACCAAAAGGTATAGCTAGGAACCTAAACAGGGATAAATAAAAACGATACATACAGCTGTCATGTCCGAGCTACACCCCCATGCGTTCGCCTTTGTCTATATCTTATACTGTAAATGGTACGTTTACTAAAAATAGTTTTGGATTGTGCTGATGACATGTTGTGCTTTCTTTTTTGTGGTCTGTATTTTTATATGCGGATACACAAAACTGGTGTGCATGCCACAAGACTAATACAGTGCAGGGCTTTCAGGGTAGAGCAGAAACTGAGAGGTTATAGACTTGTCAAAAATGAACACCTTGGCTAATGCTGATATTAAGAACATCATGAGCATTGTAACAATGTGTATCACATGCGTACATTTGACACAGTAAACATCTTCTAGAATAACATATATTGCAACATCTAATCTGATGCAGAACATGTTGGGCAAGCAGAATGACATATACTTCTGTGGTCTTCATGTTTATGTATTGTGTGCTAAATACATCCATCTGCAATGTTAGATTTTAGTACTGCACAGCTTCGGATTATTTAAATACCAAGAATAGCCTAGGTGACGTTCTTTGCCTTCTGGCAATTTGTCAAAGTGGTCATGCACAATTGGGGAATGTTAAAAATAGAAGGCACTAAAGATTGGAACTGCCGGAGTCCATTTCAAATCTCTTTTTACCATCTCTGTAATAAGCCAGGTTTTTTTTTTTTTTAAATAACTAAAAAAAGTTAAAAAAATTGTTTGATCGATGTGTAAGCTGTCACATGCATAGGTGTTTTGTCAAAGTAAATTAAATGGCTAATTATCTTATGCATCAGTAATATTTCAAATATTAATTCTGTTGTGAGTGCTGGGGTTCAGTGTTTAATTCCAGTAGCCACAGAGAATATTTATTTAAAGTGCACAAAACTAGTTTTGATGGAGGAGTTGGCCCAATGGATGTCCGCCTGCCGCGTTCTCCGTGAGTGGCCTCAGCGTGATGGGGCTGCCCATGTGGTCTTCACGCTGGACACGGACTGAAGCAGTCTGCTATGTTCCCTTTCCATTGCCGACCCGTGCTTTTTGAGATGACCCCCCTGCGGACTCTTTCTTATGCTTCCCCACCTGCTGAGTATTTGTAGCACGGTCCCCCTCACGATTACTCTTTTATTTTTGCCTCTTTACCCCCCCCCCCCCCCTTGATGTGCACTATCTGGAAAATGTTTTTGCTCTCCTTTTATTTTTTGCGGCTCACACCGCGGGCGTTTTTGAGTCCCCCTCCCATTATTTTTGACATGTCCTATTTTGGGGTTCCTGCTCAGGGGGCTTTGTGACCCACGTCCCTTTTCCCCCACTTTTTTCCTGCTGAGACTTTCTCCTGTGGAACTTATTATTTGACCTTTTTATGATGAGCCTATTATTATTCTGTTTCTCCCCCCCTTTTTTTTTTTTTTTGCTTCTACAGGTTTCCTCGGGGAGCGCTGTCGCGGCCTGGTGCCCGTCTTGGCCCCCCGAGTACCCGGACCTAATGCCATATATCCCTCTTGGCCTCCCACGGTCCTTCGAACTTGTGGGAATATACCAGGGACGGCACAGTCCTGGCTTTTGCCACTACCCTTTATTTTGTTTTCTCCCCCCCCATTGTACTAGATATTTTTAGCTGACTTTTCGTTTGTTTATGGTTTTCTCACACTGAGCTATGATTGTTGCTTCTCTGTGGCCCTGCGAGGCCCTCTCTTCTTGATTGCAAGCTGACATGTTTACACAATGAAAATAAAAATAAAATTTGGTAATGCACGCTTTAGCTATGGTGTGTCGAACCACAGAGCAAAGTTTGTGTAAGGAACGTCAATCCTACCTTCTCACTTTTTGTCCTACAGTACATCCAAAGGCCAAACCTTCCCGTTATTGAGCACCACTGTTAATCATTCTCCTGGACCACTCCACCTCCACAATCCCTTGACCGATTACAATGCAAAACAGTTTTGTCAATAAGTGGTGGGCCTCAAAACATCATAAATCACATATCCACAAGAATAACTGCACCACCCTGATATGCTGAAGACCTTCAAACCCTTCACAGCTTTCCTGCTCATCTGACCCCATTATCACCTCACTCTCAGAGGCACTTGATTTCTTCTGTGTGCAATCTGTACGTGAATACAACCCTTTGGATAATACTATAAAGGTCATAAAGGAGTGTAACGTAACTAAGAGACTGAAAAAGAGGGCATGCAAGAGGAAGAAAAAGAATATAAGGGGGATTAAATTGTTTTTGCTTAGAAAGGGATAAAATGTTTTCGTATATAAACATATTAGCAAACACGTAACACAAGGTAGGGTAGCCTTACACTATAGTCTCCCAAACCAAAGAGTTGCAGTGAGTCCTTCAAATCCTTCAAATATTGCTTGAACAGTTTAAAACTTACTGTAGAAACTTCTTGGAAGAGGTGCAGGGCCGGCCCAAGACATTGTACTGCCTGGAGCGAAGATTGAAATACTGCCCCCCCACCACGGCGCCCAAAATACACCCACATCAATTCTGTTATATCCTGATATATATAACTAAGAGCCAAGTATAAGACTAACAGGGTTATTCAGAGAGAGGTGAAAACCAGGAGAATGACTGGAGAAGTTAAAATTCTAGGTCAAAATAGCCAAACCAGAAAAATTCTCCCATTTATCTAATTTTCCAAATCAGCTATTTGGTCTAGATTGTTCTTTCTCCTGCCAATTCTCCTGGTTTTCACCGCTCTCTGAATAACCCTGTGAATATTACTTTTTAAATAACTTGAGATAAAGGGCCAAGGGCCCATACAAGCCCCTCCTATGGCTAAGACCAGCCCCACCTAGGGCTCAGGGCCAAGGCCAGCCCCATCAAGGGCTCAGGGCCCAGGCCCACCAAGATTTTGCAGGTTGGGAGGTCTGGAGTAGTATGCCTGAGTTCAACTAAACTTGACTTCAAATGGCATTTAAATATGATAAAAAAAAAGATGAAAGTGAGCTCAGCACAAAGGGGGAGTGAAAGGGCTCAGCTGTCAAGAGGAACAGCTCAGACCATTTGCAATCCATAAGTTGGACAATTTCTCTCCAGATCTGCTAGTTTGTCCCGAATTATGAAATCAGGGTATTTAATGCACTGTACAATGATATAACCCCCAAAAAACTGAAACATTGGGACACAAAACCCCTGCCTGAGGCAGAAAGGAGGGCCATAATGTAGGTTGACACTGATAAAAAGACCAAGCAATGTCATCCAGCCTGTATAAAGCAATCAGATAGGTGCCCTGAAGGGCCACCTCAGGCATTACTACATGCTGCAAACACTGGCACTGACTGACACACCACCAAGGAAAACCACAAAGGGTTTAAAGGTGGGGTCAGTCTTAGCCACTTACAGGAAGGACTCCGTTATTAAAGGGTCCTGGTGCCCCCAGCCGCCCTGTAAAGTGTTAAACTCTTCACTCGCCTCTGTGTGCAGCTGCAGTCATTGACAGAGGCGCTCAGTGCTCCTCGCTGCCACTTCTGGCCTGTGCCGCTAGCTACTTTCTTACACCAAGCAAGCCTTAGAATCTGAAGGCCCCGCCCCCGGCTTATCATGTGACGTACACAAAATCCGTGCAAGGAGCTGTGCTGCTTCCGGAAAGTGACTGCCTGTCTGCACCTATATCCACGGCAACAGAGTGCACGCCTCCACTTTCCGAATACTGAGTTTGCATCTTTAACGTAGGAAAAAAGTAATGGTTCAATATAGTGCAGCGGCGCCGGTGCCTGCGGCTAAGATTTGCCGCCCTAGGATTTCTGCTGCTTGGAGCCCCTGCTCCAACCAGCTCCATGGTTGTGCTGGCCCCGCGTGGGTACAATCTGTCACCTCCTCTCTCCACACCTAGAAGGACACAGAGAACAAATATTTCTTCACTGAAGTACTGCTCACTCGCAGAATCCCACGAGAGTCTTCCCTGACTCTCAATGGTGTCTTTTGGACTCCATTCGTGAAAACTAGCAGTAGTGTGTGTCATTGCCACTGTTGCAACTGGCATTAAATTTTAAGTCTGTTAAAATTACAAGTATGGAACCTTGTATTGTGGATGACTCGTAAATAAACCTCAGTATAGCAACTGTAAAGGTTTAATGACTCAGTTTTCCATTGCCTGAACAAAGGCTAACTCCGAGTAGGGCCTAACTGAAGCAAAAAGGGGGACTCTAGGCAAATAAGTGCGCAAACAGAGGCGTTGTTTATTCCCCCATCACTCTTTAGCCTGTAATGTATGCTGTTCCCAGTAACACGGACCACCACGGCTCTCTTCAGGATGGATGGCAGCTTCCGGGGACAGCTGGAGGTTACGCATCATACACTGTCCATTTAAAATCACTTTATTGGTCATGGTAGTTAGAGTATACATATAAGAAGCACCTTCTTGGTAATAATGAAGAGATTATTATTTATTGACTTTCTTACTTAGTGCCACTTTCTGAGAAATAATATAGGAACATTTTCCTAATGTGAATGTGATTTTTCCATCACCAAATGACTTCCCCTAAAAAATAATTATTATGCCGTGTCTATAAAAGCCACCTGCTTTTTTTTTTCTTCCAATGTTTTTTTTCCGGTTAGATGCCCATAACACAGAAAAATTAGATGATCAGGGGTGACTTAATATTTTCTCAGGTGTTAATTGTTGTTATTATGAGCTGGAGATGTTGCATCCTCCCTATCTTTACATACTGCCACTTTGGCTATAATGTAACAGCAATAATACATTTAATACGAATTTAAAATGATGTACGTTTGAAGCAGTGGATACCAATAGAATTGTTTTAATCCAATTGCCATCATTGTTTTTTGCCACATAATATTCCCTTGATAAATATCTTATATGTATATTTTTTTATTCAGGTAACTGTGAACCCACTCTTAACCTATCATTCTCCATATTGATATAAACCAAGAAAATGACTTACAAAACATATACATGCATTATTTACACAAAGTTGTTAGATTAGAGCATCATAAAATTCTTCAATTTTCCATTCTTCGTGAATCAGCAACCCCGCGCCAAATTCGTGTATGCATGCTAAAAGATATTGAATATCTCCCAGTCATTACAACGCTGCAGCAGGAGGGACAATGAAGCAAGGTTTATCTGCTGTATATTCCCTAAAGAAAACTATGATGTATCACACTTTAAAAGTGAAATTCCAACTATCTTCCCTCCTGTCTTTTGATATGACAATGTAGATTCTCCAAGCCTAATCCCCTTGGGATAGATAAGGAGCCTGAAATATGTTTGAAATTGCACAAATGGGCACCAGGGAACAGAAAAATACATTTCCAATAAATACAATGCCAAGTAAAAGCAATAAAACTTTACCCATGGCATGTTCCCATAAGCTTCAGGGGGCCTTCTCCACCATCTATTTCTTTGCACTGAGCTCTAGACATATAAAGGTATTTCTCTTCTACGACTTGCTTCTATTTTCTTTTTGAAAACAGGTTGCATTGTAAAATGAGATTTTTGCACCCTGTTTGTAATAGCACTTCTTACTTTAGTGCTGTTTATAAACCATCTATTCTACATACTATTTCTTCAGTTTTTTTTAATACATGATCATGGCGTATAAGCAGAAGTGTCCATCCTAATAACAATGGTCAACATGATTTTTTTTATAAGAAAACTAGATACTGGCTCTAGTGCAGTTTGTATCCTGAATTCAAATATGTAATCAGATTTTTTTTCCCCATCAGGCACAGTTTTTTTGTAACAGTCAGGGTTATTCGGAGAGAGGTGAAACTTTTTTCTGACATGCTCCCAAGCAGCACTATTTTTGCTCCTGATGACGCCCTAGTGGCGAAACGCGTCGAGCATTTTTTTGACTATGGGATAAATTTGTGTTGTGTTTAATTTATGGTTACCAGCAGCAGGAGCAATTACTTTGTTTGCCAGATGTATTTCCCTATGAGACCATTCTAAGGATCTCTGTATTAGCTGTCGCTTTGTGATTTGATTCATTTAGGCTAATCCATCTTGATTGTTTGGCTTACAAAATTATTAATTGGCTTTCAGATGCTCCCGCTGTATAGGGAATAGGCGTAACCCTGCTTCACTGGTCATCAGTGTCTCACACACCTGCAATTCTAGGTTGCTCCCCTTGTGGAGGCTCCATTCTTTATCGTTCTGGGTGGTGTCTGACACCGATATGTGTATATGTATGTCTGGCTCGATTTTTTTTTAAAGTACAAAATAAATGTTATGTTTTAATTTCTTTCTCCTCATCTTTTTGACAATGATGTATTAGGGTTACACCCATTATATTGAGGATTATCACTCCTGTTTATTCCTTGATAGCTAGTCTGTTGTAATATCCATCTATACACAGCGTTTTTTAATTTATTCATTTTCAGACATGTTGTATCACGTTTAGGTATTGCATTTTTAAGGATAAGCAGACAGCCAGTATTGAACTTGTAGTGAGCCCATCAACACGTGTTTATTGTTTCTCTTTAGGCGTAGTGTTTATGTAGTATGTTGTTCTGTCACATTTCTGCGCTGCCCCCTGGTGGTGGGAGCAGGGATTCATCAGTTTGGTGGATTTCAGACTCAGGCACTGCAGACCATCTCACATGGGCTGATAGTCTGTGGTCACATGACCTGCTCAGCCCTATATATAGGGCCAGCTGTACACTTGCTCCTTGGGTCAGGATAGGTCTTTACCTATTGAGTACCTACTCCCTGGATTATTGTTCTGTATCTGTTATTCTGTGTATGACCCCCTGGCTTTGGTTCCTGGTTTATTCTTTAGTCTGTTCCCTGAAGTTGCATTCTGAATTAATCGTGTATGACCTGGCTTGGCTTCTTGGATCTTTCTTCTGTCTGTATCCTGTACCTTGCCTGTATGAGGACCCCACTTGTGTTTGACCCGGACTGCCTGTTTGACGATTCTCTCTCTGACTCCCTTTGTATACTCTTAGTCCTCTCAGCAGACACTGAGTGTATGTACAAGTTATTTCACGCAACCTCCGATTGTGGGCCTGCCCTGCAGGGTACTGAATCCATTGTACCCTCATTCTGCCTTGCTGAGACAAACTATATGGGAGTCCTCTCTGTTGCCAATCCTGCCACCTCTGTTGCCAACTCTGATTATACATTTGACCACGATTATGTTATGACTGTTGTATGACACTTCTCTACTATCTCTGTTCGTACATAGTTAATGTGCTTTTCACTCAGTAGACACTTGGTGACTAAATCATTTGCTATTGAGTGGTACTTAGTTTTGTTCTGTCTGACCTCCCTGGTTGGAAGTACTTGGATTAGCAGTCCTGACTGCTGGCATATCGAAGTACAGAGGTCTGTCCAAAAGGATCCTAACCACGGTTATCAGGGGTTAGCGCTATCGCGAATGTGACATCCTTGTGTTAAGGTCTTTTGCAAACTCCAGTTATTTAGTGCATCTACCCTCAGCCCTGTAACCTGTATTTAGATTAGAAAATCTTACCCAGTGCAGGGCTCCCTCTTGTGCCTGTCTCCTGCACTATCACCTCTTGTTCTGTCTCTGTTTATGTGTAAGTGTGTGCTGGATTCTGCAACATGCAGAAGACCACAAACCTGCCTCAAGGGCTTAAAACTACGCAGCCTAAAGGGCCCCCCTCACCCTCTATAGGGGGTGATCGTGACACTCATTTTTATGTTTTATTACTTTTAACCACTTCCATGCGGAGGACGCGCTCAGCGCGTCCTCCACATGGCTCCTGCTGTGCGGAGGGCGCGCTGAGCGCGTCCTCACTTTGGGGTCAGCGTTCGGCCGGGTTCCGGCCGATCGCTGGCCCCCCCGGTGCGGGCTGACATCCTCGATGTCAGCCCAGCATCCGGAACCGCCGCCGATGAAATTAGGTGTCATCGCGGCAGCGCGATGACACCTAATTCAGGTGCCCCCCCCCGCATGTGCGGAGGAGGCGCCTGAAAGGGAGGGGGGGAGGTCCTTCGGACCTCTCTCCCTCCCGATCGGCGGCGTTGCGGGGGTTAACCCAGGCACCATTTGGAAGGGCACAGCCTGCCCTTCCAAATGGTACCTGGCATTAACCCCTGGGGAGCCGGATCACGAATCGGCGCTGAAAAGCGCCGGTTTGTGATCCTATCCCGGAGCTGGCCGACATCTTGGATGTCGGCCAAGCCTCCGGGAACTCCCCCTGAGGACTGGCGTCATCGTGCATAGCACGATGACGTCAGTCCTGGAGTTAACCCCTAACTGCCACCAATGGTGGAGATAGGGAGTTCCAATGAACTCCCTATCTCCCGATCCGTGGCAGCTAGGGGTTAAAGTTTGGTATGGTTGGATCGGCCAGAGCATGGCCGTTCCAACGATACCAAACACTACTGTGAAAAAAGGTTTTAAAAAAAAAAATTAAATTTAAAATAAAAATAAAAGTATATTTACAAAAAAAAATTATAAAAAAAAATAAACATTTTTTTTTCTTTTTTTTGGTTCGTTAATGCAGCAATATTGTTCCCATTTCAATTATAATGTGAACAATGATGCTGCACTAACGATTTTTGTATGCGGTGCGTTTGTTAAAAATCGTGTAATTTCCCCCAAAAAAAAATGTAACGAGACCCCATCTCTAATTTTTTTAACAAGCGCACCCCATAAAAAATATAACCGCAATTGCTCGCATGTTAAAATGTGAAAAAAAAAACACTTTACACATTGTAAATTATTGAAAATACATATTTTATTGCATTTTTTGTTATAATATACAGACAGGTCATGACGTATACATATAATAATGACATATTATGAATCTACCGAGTCTGACGGAAAGAACGATATATAATATGTCTGGGTCATATACTAAAATAAGCCTTCAAAACACGTTTAAACATGATGAGCAAAACCGGTAAAAATGACCTCAGCACAGAGGTGTGAAAAGCCTCAGCAGCGAAAGGGTTAAGAAAAGTTTCAGTATGCCAAGAAAGTGTTTAAATCATCCAGACAATTTCTGCTACGTGTGTGGTGAAGTAACCTTCAAGTCTCAAGAGTCGACATTTTACCACACTTGTAAAAAAAGTTCATTTTGGGTGTAAAGCTGGTGACTTTGATATAGACTGGGCCCCAAATATATGTTGTGAATCATGTGTTCGGCTTCTCACCGGATGGAAAAATGGTACACATCAAATGCCATTTGCAATTCCTATGATTTGTAGAGAACAGAAGGACCATTCAACAGATTGTTATTTCTGTTTAACATTACAGGAATCACATCTAAAACAAAGTATACAGTTAACTGTCCCAATGTGCCATCTGCAATGAGGCCTGTATTACATAGTGAAGAGTACCCTGTACCAAAGTGTCCAGGTTTCATGACATTAACCCCTTAGTGACCGGGCGGTTTTACACAAATCCGTCCTTTAGTGACCGCTGCTGTTTTTACGTTTCTGCGCTGCTCGTGTTTAGATCAAATTTTCCTCTTACTCGTTTATTCAACCCACACATATTATACACCCTTTTTCCCGCCATTAAATGGACTTTCTAGAAATACCATTATTTCCATCATATCCAATAATTTAATATAAAAAAAATATGAAATATGATGAAAAAAATGGTAAAAACACACTTTTTCGTAATTTAATCCCCTAAAGCTATAACCACCAATAAAGACCCCGGCTAAATAGTTTCCAAATTTTATCCCGAGAATAGAAATACCCAATTTTTACATGTTTTTACCTTTTAACCCTTTCACTGCTGAGCCAGTTCACCTATGTGCGCTGCGCTCATTCTGACCATTTTGTGCTAATTATTTTTAGATGACAGCCTAGGTCCTATTTAATTAAACTCCCCCAGACAAAAAAAACTTTTTAAAAAAAACCATTTTTTATTTTATTTAATTTTTTTATTATTTTTTTTTATTTAATTCTTTTTTACATTTTTTTTTAAAACCAAACCTGGTCATGTTTGGTATCATTTGAAAGGCCATAATCAGGCCTTTCAAATGATGGCAAATATGACCATCTAACTGCCATGGATCGGGAGATAAAGGGATCCTTAGGATCCCCTTATCTCTACATGGCAGCTAGAGGGTTAACTGGCCCACTGACATCCTCACACATATGGTGAGGTTGTCAGTGGGTGGGGGGGGACCTGGAGGCTTGGCTGACATCCAAGATGTCAGCCCCCCTCCAGGTTTGAATCACGTTTTGGCGCCAATTGGCGCCGCAACGTGATCCGGCGGCGAAATGGTTAATGCCATACACCGCTGGAAAGGGGAGGCTCTCCCCTCTCCAGCGGTGCAAACGGCATCTCCCTAGCTTCAATGGTTGGGGAGATAGAGGGCTCCGAAGGAGCCCCCCCCCCTCCCCTCCATTGAAACACATGGGGGCACCTTCTGATGACGTCACCACGCAGCGTGGCGACGTCATCAGCCTCGCCTGCCCATGTAAATCACATGGGCAGGCTTCCTCCCTGCCAGATCGCCGTGGGATCCGACGAGGGAGGTGAGTATCGGGCGGGAGGGGGATTTGGCGCCGGTGACGTACCCTGTACGTCCGCGGGTCTAAGGGAGACCCGAGGACAGGACGTACAGGGTACGTCAGCGGCCCTTAAGGGGTTAAGTGAGAACTCCGAAACTCATCACATAAAACTTTTTAGGCAAGCCAAAATGAGGTGTATATCTATCATTCAGTGTTACGTAAGTACTAATTCTATAACAAATTTAAACATGTGCCACAAGAAACCCCTGCCCGATGGAGAAATTCTGAAAGCATTTTTTTTTTTTTTTGCATCCTTATATTCAAATATTTATCTTCAGGTTATTGGAGCAGTTGAGAGGTTGCGGGCAGTTTTTCCTATTTTATGGTTGGATGACCTCTACATCGTGGTTTACTGAGTAGTAGAGATGTGCATTCGTTTCGGAAAAATTCGGAATTTGTAACGAAATTTGATAATTCGTAGTTCGGAAGTACTTCCGAATAAGGAATCGATACGATACAAATTCGAAACGAAACAAAATGGTATATAACAAATTTATTTCATTTTACACTGTGTCATCATCATAAAAGAAAAATTTGAATAATTGATATCAACTATCGAATTTGAAATGAACTATCAAATTGATCTTAACTTAAAATACAAGTAATAGTCAGCAAAGGACTTTATGAAACAAATTAATTTTGTTTCACTGTTTAATTTGACTCAAATACTAAATCTGTGACACAGCTTAAAATTTAACTGTAGCTTTTCTTTTAACAGCAAAATTTGATTAATTGGGGTTTTATTTAGTGATCCAAAATTCGAATTGATATCAACTATCAAATTGATATATGAAGTTTGAATCGATACGAGAAACGAAATTCCAAAAACTAAATTATTTAAAACTAAACTAAATTAAACTAATTTTTCAGCCATGCACATCCCTACTGAGTAGGGTCTCTATTCCATAGTTGGTGCTAATGTTACGTTTTGATATGTAATCGTTAGCATAGTCACTGTGTTGCGTGGGCAGCCGGTATTTATAGCACCTGGACAGGTGGGGGCAGGCGAGTACAAGCCCAGAAATCAGAATTAACTTGTCAGAAGCTGCAGGTGCACCCTTGATTGCGCTTGGTGCTGTTAACTGTAGCGTCCCAAGGTGTAACGTTGGCAATTCGCATTGAGACACTAAACGATAGAGTGCGCACACCTGAGCAAGCTTTGTGATACGCTCGTTAATTGACAGGCGCCAACATTTACCATCTTGTGCAAATTATTAGCTGTAGCGTCTGCCTTTTAGCCTTAACTATAGAATAGGGCCCTAGATTTTCTATCAAAGTTTAGAACTCATTCAAATAATCTGTTTTGGTTCAGTCTTGATAAAAATACAATATACCGTTATCCAAAATGCTGTAAAATCCCAACACTTTATGAACGTTGACATAATGTCACGAGTGGAAAATTCCACACCTGACCTCATGTGACCAGGGACAAAATTATTAAAAACATTGTATAAAATTAGCTTCAGGTTATGTGCACAGTGGGTATAGAAAAGAATCACCCCCCCCCCACCTTGAAAATAATCACATTTTGTTGCTTTGCAGCCTGAAATAAAGACAGAGTTTTTGTTTGTCCAGTTGTATTTACTCAGTGCAGCTTATAACATCCAAGTGAAAGATATAAGACCAACATGTCAGACAAAAATAAAGAGTATTCAAAAACAGAATCTTTGAGTTGGAAGAAGGATCCCCCCTTCTAAAAATGACTTGTAAACTCAATCTTGTGTAGCTAATCACATTCTCAAAGACACACACAGCCATTTGACTTTTAACTGTGATCAGCTGTGGTCATATTGATTAGCTCAGCATGAAAAGAGCTTTCCTGGAGCATCTCAGTCCCTGGTAGTGCAACTGAAGAAAACAATCAACTGTGGGTGGCAAAGTGCTGTCAAAGGATCTCCGGGATAAAGTTTTGGACAGGCACAAGTCAGGAGATGGATACAAATTTTTTTTAAAGGCTTTATCAATGCCTAGAAGCACAGTGAAGTCTACTGTGTAAAGCATGTATGGCATGTAAATGAATTTAGCTTTTTAGACTTGGCTCACATCCGCAATGTCTTATTATTGTGACGGATCTGTAATGTTCCGATTGAATATTATCCGCCTTGCCTTGTCGCTAGCGAAATAACGTAGAAAGTATGATGTTTATAGCAGGACTATTCCCAAGAACCAGGCGGCACAGGTGTCAGGATCATCAAAATACAGCATGTATGTTTGTATACAGATGCAGCTCCATTTATACACATAAATGATCAGATAACGGGATTAGCAAGAACAATGGAGAGTGCTAGACATTCCAGTGCTGGGAAAAACCCATTATCCACATATACAGCAAAGGGGTACATTAAAGGGACACTCTAGGCAACATGACCACCTAAGCTATTTTAGGTGGTCATGATGCCCGGTGTATCCTGCCCTCTGTCCCCCCTCCCTCCGCTCAGCGGTTCAGCAGAAAATGCTGAAAACAGCTGAGAGAGGCGGAGGAGTTTACTCCGCCCTCCCAGCTGTCAGTCAGCAGAGCGGGAATCATATTTCCCGCTTCTGCCGACTTTTGCCGAGTAGGAGACGTCATCGCGCTTTCAGCGAGATGACGTCTCCAACTCACCGCAGAAGCTGGCGGCAGCGGCTGAGGGTTAGTGTTGCGCGCATCCTCTTGCGCGCAACACTAATCCTCAGAGGGAGCCGGGAGGAAGCCTGCCGATTGGCTGGCTTATGTGAGAGGCGCGCATGCACGCTTCTCACGTAAACCAGAAGGCAAATTGGATGGAAGAAGGACGGGAGCGGAAGAGGAGGGAGGTGAGTATGAAAAAAAAAAAACACCACTGGAAACAAGAGGATTTTAGGGTAAGTATTACAGTTACAAAAACATAAACAAAAAAAAACTATTTATTAAGGGAATAGGGATAGGTTAGGATTAAAAAAAGGGGGGTGATTTTTTTAGTAGAGTGTCCCTTTAAATGAGGGAATTCAGGGGCGCAGCAAGACGGTTCAAGTATTCCCAGGAAGCGCAGAGTCACAAGCACAAGTAGTTCCATAAGCACCCTGATAGCTCCAAAGGGGGCCGATCGCCACTGTACGCCAGTCCGCGGTCCCAAACTCGGGGTTCCCCAGTGAGCTTCCCCATAAGCTTCTGGGGAGTAGTAACTGATAGTGTTCTGTAGGTTTTCCCCAAAGAGCGCCCTATTCCCATGAAAGGGAAAGGAGCGGTTGGGCTTAGAAGTTTGTGCCTCCGGACATTGGTGTCGCTCCAGAAAAAGGAGAATCCCAGGGACAGCAGGATAATCCTGGGGCATCCCAATGGGGCAAACAAGTCTGCTGCATGAGGGACACAATGGGGTGTTACAATTCAGGGGAAAACACAGGGGGAGAAAACGTTTTAGGGGAGAAAACGTTTTACATTTCTGGTGGTTTCCAGGTCCGTGACAACCATTATATGCAAATATTCCAGAATATGAAAAAAATCCAAGATCCAAAACCCTTTTGGTCTCAGGTATTTCAGATAAGGGATACCTGTACCATTATTTATATATATATATATATATATATATATTATTTTTTAATAGGTTTATCAGTTAGTGTTGCACACACTCAATTAATATCTTAATAATATATCATGTACTTTTTCTAACACAAGGGAGTAAACAATACATTTTATAGTAATATTCAATTTCATTTAATGCATTATGTAATCTAAAGATATTGTGCAGTATAATAATAAATATATGCACATTTAAGAAACTTAATAATTTATACTATTAATATCTCAATGCCTGCGGCACATGGATAGAGGTATATATTAAAGTTGTACTTAGGTACTAGTCTTGAGTCTTTGCTCCCGCTGGCTTTTAGTCTCCCATGACTAACATTGAAATTATTATGGAAATGAGGAAGTCAGTCTGTGAATATATTAGTTTTGCTACATGACAAGGAAGACAAATTATGCTGCTATTAATATTACATTATATTCCCTCCTCAATTCTGGATCTTGATACGTCTCTCCCTTCGCATTTGAAAACCACCCAATCTACACAGTGTAGATGTAAAGAGCCTTGACTGCTACTCAGACTTACCTTTCACTAAAGGATATTGTAGCTCTAGAAAAAGTGCAGAGACGGGCAACTAAAGTAATAAGGGGAATGGAAGGGTTAAGTTATGAGGAAAGACTAACAAGCTTAAACCTGTTTAGTTTAGAGAAACCACGCCTTAGATGCCATTATCAACCTATGTCTGATAACCTATTCATTAACAGGACTATACACAGGACACGGGGTCATCCATTTAGACTGGAAGAAAGAAAATTCAGCCTAAAGCATAGGAAGGGTTATTTTACGGTGAGAACAATAAAGCTGTGGAATTCTCTGCCTGTTGAGGTGGTTGGGTCAGAGACTGTACAGACTTTTAAAAAGCGACTGGATGACTTCCTGCAGACACAGAATATTAAGGGTTATAATATTTAATATGTGGGTAAAAGCTTCTTGATCCAAGGAGAAATCTGACGCCATTCTGGGGTCAAGAAGGATTTTTCCCCCAATATGTTGCATATTGGCGAGCGCTTCAGACTGGGTTTTTTGCCTTCTTTTGGATCAACAGCAGTAGGTGATGTGTGAAAGGCTGAACCCAATGGACGTATGTCTTTTTTCACCCTATGTAACTATGTAATGTACATTTTCCATCAGGGGCCTCTATCAGGGCATTTCAGTGGACGTTGGGACTTTCAGTTATTATGTTTTCCTCATAAGTTACAGTTACTTTATTTTCTTTCCTTCAGGACTACCCAGGATAGAAATATTCAAATAACTATATGTACAAAAAAGAGAGAAGTGCGGGCGCTAGAATAATATTTAATTTAATACCCCTCCCAACTAAGTATTATGGGGAGGGAGGAGGCAAAATAGGTTTATTTGATATGCTGCTTCACTGGACAAACAAGTACAATAGAAGTACTCCTCAAACACTTTGTACCATAAATATTCCAAAAAATGACAAAAATCCAGATAGCGCAAAATGGAAAATTTGTGATCATCAATTTCACAAATCAGAATTAATACAGTCACTTATGTTCCAACAGTGACGATAAGTGACTCTATTAATTCTGATTTGTGAAATTGATGATCACATATTTTCCATTTTGCGCTATCTGGATTTTTGTCAAATAACTATATGTGTCCAACAGGCTACATGTAGATTTACTGTCAATTTACAGCCTGTATCAAATGAGAAGTTACTTCTACTTCCAACATATACAATGGCAAACCTCCTTCTAACTTACTTTTGCCCACAAATGGAGTATTTTTACCTTAATTACTGGAGACGAATTATCTTAGAATGTCGTACTCCCCTGTGGGATCACATCTCACACAATAAACATAAAAAAGAAAAACACAACATAAAATAAAAATCTGAAAATCAAACAAGGCCAGTATTCTGTGGTCTGTCTCATCATACAAGCTTATGTATTGACTCTAGACTTCAATTTCCTCTTTATGGAGAGAAAGGTTCATGCTCATTCCTTGTTTTTTCATAGCAAAATAGGGCATATGAAATTCATGGCGAATCTCTCCATTTGCATACAAAATTCCCATGAATACTTGGCATACTTAGTCCATCTAAAAGAACCTTGACTCCTTTATTTAGTGTCTAACGACAAAGCAAACCCTGCGCCAATTCACTCTCAATTACCACAATGGGTGCCTGCCTTTCTCCTCTGCTTATTTCTCCCTTGTATATACCCCCTTCCACCCATCTATAAAATATTCTTAAAGTAGGGGACGTGGCTACCCAGCAGAAAGAACAGCTGCATGTAAGGTGAGTTCTGTGTCATGGGCTGAAAGGTCCAGACCCACAGCTCAAATACCATCCATCCATTGCAAGTTATACTTACCTCAATCACAGGACCACTGATCGCTGCGATGGCGCCGCATTCGCCCCATTCAGTGAGGAAGGAAGAACTAGGCTGCAATTCCCAAGATGGCGGCTCCCCTGAGTTGCTCTCCCCGCAGTCTGTGTAGGATCAGGAAGACAGCAACCTGCTTCAGCTCTTAGAGATTACCCCAGCGCTGGAACGCTTTATGCACCCGCTACTGCAGGAGCTCCGAGCAACTTTGCAGGCGGATATTCGCTGCATAGCAGCAGAATGCAGACAAATTGGATGACAGAACAGACCAGCCGGAAACCAAGATGGACGTCATCTGCCATGCTCATATGACTTGGCAGACAGGTACACAATGCTCAATGTTCCTATGCCCCTCTCAGTGTTAAAGTCTTTCATTTAGAGGACAGATTGCACAGAATGGAAATATTGCTCGTGTGTGGGGAATGCCTGAATCTGTACAAACTGTGGAATTTAATACTTACCTGCAAGAACTCTTCATATCCTTGCTCCCAACGGCGTCTGTCAACGATATTCTCATTGACCGAGCGTACCATCTGCCCAAGCCCAAATCCCTTCCAGCTAAAACCCCAAGGGATGTTATAGTGCATCTCCATTATTCTCATATTAAAAAAGAGTTAATGGTCGTGGCATGGTAAACATCCTCACAGCCCAATCCGTATTCCTCAATTTCCTTCTTTGCGGACCTCTCTGCTTACACCATGGCAAACAGGAGAGAATTCCTACCAGTAATGAAGCATGTGCTGCGGAAACTGTTGGCGCTATATAAATGATGTTAATAATAATTTGCGCGATCACAAAGTGGTGTACTGCTGGTTCTTTCTTATTTGGCGTAGTGGTGCAGTAAATGTAGTTATTACCCCGGAAGCGGGAATGCTTCTCCTCAAGGAGTGGAATATTATTTCAGAATACATTCTGTCGGAGATATTACAGGTAAGAAATTTATATGAGATATAAACCTCAATCGTCTATATTTCTCAGTTCTCCCAAATTCTTTTATTGTACGTGTTTTGCTTTAAAAAATAATACCACCCAGCTTAGATAAAAATATATATTTATTACGTATGCAAAAAGGTCTTAAATCTCATAACATGATCAAAAATTTGTAAAACACAACAACATCCATCCATCAGCACACAGATTTCTAGCTCCCCAATATATGTATCTCCTTTTGGTAACTGCATATATGATTAATATCATTTACCTTATCAGTTAGTAACTACACACACATGGTTAATAAATATCTCTGCTTAAAGAAAACAATTAACATGTATTCCCAGCACCAGTTTAAAACAAGCTAGTATCTTGTAGATATATATGTATATATCTCCTGTGCTTTTGGATTAACGAAAGACGAGCTATCACTTATTCTATTTCTAGAATGATAAGTAATAAAAACTTATTTAGTGAATCCTCCCCTAATAACGATAATTAAGCTTCTAATCGTCTGCTTTTTAGATTGTAGGTTATATAATTCCTTGCCTATTTTCAATCACAGTAATTTCCAAATTCAATATATATATATATTTATTTGTATATCATTGCAACAATTACTTAGGATAAAATCCTTATATCCAATTCTTCTTCATATCTCTATCTGCAGATTTAGAAATATTTTGAAGATTCTGGATCTATCTATTGCAAGATATACACCATATATATATAATTACATTAATTCCTTAATTTTGCTTTCATACATTACCTGTCCAAGCTCTGGATTCAATGTTTCTGTAGCTACAGCAGCAATATTCTTTGGATATAATGTATTATTTTGGAATATGTGAAAATTATCAATGTCTGATAATATCTTTTATCATCTCCTTGGTATAAGGGATGATATAAGTCAATGCATAAGAATTGGAAATATGTGTATTCCCATGAGGGAGAATTTAGGTGTGATAAATGAGATGTAATGTCCTGGAATCAATGCATTGTGTGTCGTGTCCTGAGATGATCTGAATGCCGCAACGAACAGTGCATGGCAAATTATAGTAAATTCCACGTCACTCTCTTATCTACCTCCTAATTTAAATATCTGCTTTCCTCATTGATTCTATTTTAAATTCCTCAAACTGTTAACCTTTACTACACCTCAAGATGGCAGTGTTGCTTTTCAAATAAAAAAATATTAAAATTAATTTGAAACATGTGACAGGGATCAAAGGTCAATCTGTCTTAACAAAAACTCTATAGACTTTGGGTCTCTCCTGTCATTTTTGATTTCATATTTTTCTCTCCTAGCCGCTTCAAAATTGTCTTATCAGTTACACATTCCTTTTCCATTCAGTTAAACAACTTATTTCTATCCTTCAACTAATTATATAGTTATACAGTTATACACTCTTCAAACATCATTTTACTGTGCTACTAATATAGAATATATATTTTGATTATAAGAATATATTTTTGTGGATTAGCATAGATATACTTGCATATATTTTAAACCTTAAATATGTTTCTATATCAAAAGAAAAATCTCTTTAATTCAAGGACTTGTTAAAACAAACCAATAAATTTAAATATGACATGTCTCTGACTTCTCTAGCACTTAGGCTCGGCATATATCATATAAAGACATTTTATCGTCTATAGCATCATAGTCTGGCAATTTAAACCTACATAACTCTTCTATTAAAAATTTGAGTTCATTTTAAAACTAGGCGAAAATTGAGAAAGACTTTACATTATAACAAGATGGCTACAGGCATCCATTTTGTGTTACTCTGAAAATCCCTGACAATTCCACCCCGAGTCCTAGCTTCCTCCCTGCTTAAAGTGTCTCCGGAATGGCACCGGGTCAAGACGTCTTAAATTTGAAAGTACCCCTCATCTCCCTTTTTCTTTTTAAAAAAATTATTATCCTGATTGCTCTCTTATAGGATGGCCTTTGACCGTCCAATGGCTCTACTATTGCAATTTTTATTTGGGTTGCTTCTCCTCTGCTGGTGCTAAAAGCATTTCCCAGAAAGAGATTCCCTTTCTATTTCATTTACGGGACTTCATGGGTCTACAATGCCTATTTAGGGCCATATTACAATCTTCCCGCTAAAACGGGGACGCTAAGGAGGAAAACCTGCACCTGCAAGGTGTGAAAATTGGATTTGATATGCTAATGTGTGCTTTCTATGTATTACAATGCAAAATCGAGATAAAGCTATAAATTCTCTTCCCCACCACTTGGCGCTTGGGCCAGATGACCTCACCAATTTATATTGCCAAAAATACAACGTGATCCTACTTCCCTTTCTCACTAGGATTTTTAATGCCATTAAATTGCGTATGATAGTTTTGATTCCACCTCACAGTTTGACATATGTGCATGCCATCGTATTTTTTTACCTTATTATGCACTGTTTGTTTCAACCACGTGAATCCTTGATTGAGAGTTCTGTTTTTGTACTCATTAACAAAAATCTCTCAATAAAAAAATGATACATTGGAATAAAATATATTCTTAAAGAAATTGCAAAACTCTTTGGTATGTACTGTATGTAGTCCAAAAACAATATATGTGTGGGTGGAATAAAATCTGCAAGACAAAAAGTCAACATAAGGTAGTATATCTTGTTGTTTCTCCCTTGCCTATACCCAGTTTTTTCCATCTTGGTATACTCTCAAAGAAATGGGAAACTCTGTATGTATTTAGTGATTTTTGGAGAACTAGCTGTTTGGTGCTTTACATTCTTTTAGGTAAACTCTTTTATGTTAAAAAGCAGTGTGGCTAACATCAAAAGTTGGGTTTTTATTTATAGATCCATGTCCAGGCCAACTCTGTGCATAAAACACATTCAGGTCTATTCACTGAAACTCAGGAGAACTGGCAGGAGAAGGGAACAATCTAGACCAAATAGAAGATTTGGAAAGTGAGATAAATGGGAGAATGTTTCTTGTTTGGTTATTTTGATCTAGAATTTTCACTTCTCCAGTCATTCTCCTGAGTTTCACTGTTAGTGAATAGACCTGATAGGGGCACAAAGAATGATCTCACAGATAGCAGGGGAGCAGATGATTAACCCCACCAGAAATTTCAACCAGCAAATTACTAGTGAGCCAGTGAGACTATCAGAGTTTTTTTAGACTTTTTTAAAAACAAGGCGCCATATTACATAGTTGGTGCTAACTTAACCAGAGCTGTTGTAAACTTCCCAGAGCCATTATAGCCTATGGAGGTTTTAAGTTTACAACAACTCTGGTTAAGTTAGCACCAACATTGTAATACTGCCCAAGGATGGGTGAAAAAAAGCAAAACATCTCACATTCTGATATTTACCCTCTGTGTTATGCCAATTCTCTTAGCTTGTAGATTCAGCAGGGTTGTCCTTCCCCATCGTTCTCCGTGTGTCGACTGTATTTATTAATTCTATGTTTATTTTGTTCTATCCACTGTGTAATGATGCCGACAATGTTGGCACTGTATGTAATTGTAACTGCAATGCATTCATTTGCACATTATACTTACCTGAAACATATGTATAAGATATACATATCTAGACATTGGACTAAGTTCAGCAGTTCTTTCCAGAAGACTTCAGGCTATATTACGATCATAACGCTAAAACGGGGACGCTAAGGAGAAAAAACTGCGCCTTCAAAATTGTGTAATGCAAAAGGATCAATTTATCACCTAACTTGCACCATAAGGGGATATCTTTTCATCAATATAAAGTATAAGTACGATGCCCTGCAGCCAAGCGTGATGGCTTGACTGGGCCTTTGACACACTGGCTGCTGGAAAACAGTGGCATAAACAAAAATCATATTCCATCTGAAATTATAATATATTTTTCCTCCGTCTATATTAAAATTGTTTTCACATGGTAAATAAACATGAAGAGTAAAAACGCAACCTTTCGTGGTTTTCACTGGCATTGTGAGGCAAATCAGCACCTAGTCTTAACAAATCCAGCTAATGCTTAAAGAAACGCGCAAAATAACCAAACACCCCAAAAGAACACCCACATTGCTACAAATACAAAGCGCAATGATCGCAAAGATCATAGAATTCACATCTACATTAATTTATAATATAACAGGGATCCTTATGTATTTCTCAGCCATATTATACTTCATATAATTCCAGGGCTGCCTAGATTTTTCTAAGAAAGTAAACTTTAGGGTTTCCTTCTACCTCATTTTTCTGAGTTAGAACATTCATGTTACAATAACCAATTGCTAAGTTGTGGAAATAAACTGCAAAGTGAGTTCAGACCTGGCAACTTTGAAAATATTTTCTAATGTGCCCTAACATGCATATTTAGTCATGTCACAGGACGTGGCATCACATAAAATAGAATCATGTTACAATATTTCCAGAGTATATGAATAAATTTGTTACATTTGTTCTTTATGTGTGAGTATTTGGGGACTGGATATCAATGGGCTCAGGTGAGTTTGAGAGCTGTAGGGTGTGAGGGATAAAACGTAATTTGCATGGGGGCGGAGCGAGCAGCCATCCGGAAAAACCGCATGTGAGCGGAGCTCCGGCGGATCGCGCCACATAAACAAATACTACGGCAATACACCACCCTGAAACTCGGCGGTTTGACCCCTGACCACTACCTGAGACCTCCGGACACAGATATGGCTCCTCCCAAGCTGCAACGAGCGGCAGAACCGGCGAAATCCGCCAAAAAAGATAGACCTCGTGGGCCGCAAGATGGCGGCTCCCGGGACCCGGCCTCACCAGCATCCGTAAGAGACGAGGAGGAGGATTTGCTGCAACTCCCTGATGATCTACCAGCGACTGGTAAGACTATCCAAGCAATGCTGCAAAGCCTCAGACTTACTTTACAAACAGACTTTAGGGCTATTACTGCTGAGCTACATAACGAAATTAAAGAACTGGGTGACCGCACGGATAATCTAGAATCTAAAACAGACGAACTTTGCTTAGCGCACAACGAGTTAATTGATGCCTTTCAAGCACTTAAAACGTCTCATGAAGCGCTGGCATTAAAGATGGCGGACCAAGAAGATCGGTCTCGTCGCAACAACATTAGAGTCCGCGGTATCCCTGAAACAATCAAGACCTCTGACCTCCCACCATATTTGAATTCGCTATTCCAGACCTTGCTCCCCGATCTACCACCGGCGGAATTACTGCTGGATCGAGCTCATAGAGTCCCGAAACCTAAGTCTTTACCCTCCTCTACCCCACGAGATGTGGTTCTACGTATGCATTACTTTACAGTTAAGGAGGCCATCATGAAAGCATACCGGGCCGACCAACTTACAGCGCCGTACTCAGCCATCCTACTGTTTCCTGACCTATCTTCCCTCACGATGTCTCAGAGACGGGACTTCCAACCAGTCACAAAGATTTTATGGAACAGGGAGATACAATACCGCTGGGGCTTCCCAACGAAACTACCGGTCTGGAGGGAAGGTCGCCTGCACGTATTTTCCTCAGTGGAGGAGGGAATGAGACAGCTGGTGTCCTGGAGTATACTTGAGGAGTATACACCGCCCGGGTCCCTTCCACCTCTCCTTCCAAGGTGTCTCTGGAATGGCATAGAGTCAATACTCACAAAGTCTCTTGAGTCGCCAGCTCTTTCCCCGACGGGACTCTCGTTCACCTTTGAAGATTCCCTGGCACTGTGACCTGCGGACCACGATACTAGGTTCCATGCAGATGGCAGCTTAGGTTGTCAAAGTGCTTGCTGGCCATTGCTCCCCTATATATGGATACCACACCCGGATGGATCTTGAAATGGGTGATGTGAATCCGGCGCGTCAACATGTGGTGCGACCTCTCTCGCCCCTTTTGTTTGGTTTTGGTTTATTCTGTTCCAGGACATGTTGCTGGCTCTGCACCCCCCCGAAGCCTTCCTCCGAGGTTTGGAGTTGATCCCGCTCGATCTTTTTAGCGGTGGTCGAGAAGGATGTGAAGCACTATGTGTATATAGTTGGTTCCAGGACCCAGAACTGGACTATTTTTTGGTTGTTTTTTCTTTTACCTTTTTTGACCCCTTTTTTTTTAGAGCCTACCGAACCCTCAATATCATCACTCGATTGCAAACTATATGGGATTGGACTTTCCTCTTCATCGAGACTCCCCCATTGGGGTATAGTATCTCTGGCGGCACTCTACACATTTATGCTATTATTGTATAGTATAATATGAAAATTTACTCTCACAATGTGAAAGGACTGAATATGCCCTACAAGAGACATGCACTATACGCTGAACTGCGCAGACAAAAGCCTGACTTTGTCTGTCTGCAGGAGACACATTTCCGCAGGCTATCTCATCCTACTTTATTCCTCCCCAATTACAACACACAATATCATGCTACTTCTCCGACTAAGTCAAAAGGGGTTTCTATTTTAATACATAACAGGGTGACGTTCGAACTACATAGAATTATTAGAGATGTTAAAGGAAGATTTCTAATATTGATCTGTACTATCAACCAGGTTTTATATACCGTTGCAAATATATACTGCCCTAACGCTGGCCAACGTCCTTTTCTGAAACATGTTTTAGATAAACTTTCGCAGACTCAACTAGGCCAAGTTGTTATCTGCGGAGATTTTAATCTTTCCTTTGACATCAGCAAAACCGGTTCCCCTAGACAGCCAAATCAAACCTCCCTCCAATTCTAATCTGAGTGCCACCTACATGACGCATGGCGCCTGCTCCATCCAAATGAAACCGACTATTCCTACTATTCCTTAACTCATCACACATTTTCTAGAATTGATTACGTTTTCGTACACAACTCCACTTTAGCACTAGTGATTGACTGCGCGATTGGTAAAATTTCATGGTCGGACCACGCTCCCGTGCTGTTGACACTTTCAGACACTTACGCCTCATATGGTAAATCTCCTTGGAGATTGAACGAACCATTACTGGCTCACCCGGAAGCAGGCCCGGAAATCCGAGAAGCCGTTGTAAATTATTTCAAAGAAAATTCCCAAAAGAATATGTGTGGCGAGCACGCCGCCTTAACGCTAAATTTTACCTATATGGCAAGCTACTAGCTAACAAACTAAAGGGTCACTTGACACGGACTAAAATTGCAAAACTTAAAATGACATCCACAGAATTTGTGGCACAACCACATCAAATAGCTAACCGCTTCGCGGAGTACTACACCCAACTATACAATCTCCACCTAGATGGGGCGACGCACCAACCCTCCCTACCAGAAGTGTTCTCCTATCTGACTTCTGTCGCTCTACCCCAACTCTCGCCAACTTGTCAAGATGCTTTAACTATTCCGATCTCCCATGAGGAATTGATGAAAGTGCTCTCCTCCCTGCCTCCTCGTAAATCTCCTGGCCCAGACGGGTTCTCCACTAAATATTATACGACGTTTGCAGAACAACTCACCCCACATATGTTATCGCTATTTAATTACCTTTTTGATTCTGGCACGGCCCCCCCTGAACTTCTTAAGGCTACGATCGTCATCATACCTAAACCTGGCAAAGACCCCACGCTTTGTTCTAATTACCGCCCCATCTCCCTATTGAACGTAGACATTAAGATTTATGCTAAAATTTTGGCGAATAGACTGGCACCATTGCTCCCGAAATTTGTGGCAGACGATCAGGTGGGATTTATTCAGGGGCGACAGGGCACAGACAACACCGTTAAGCTTTTGAATATCATAGACGGCGTTGGCCGTGACTCAGCACCTTGCCTTCTCCTCTCCTTAGATGCAGAGAAGGTGTTTGACAGACTTAACTGGCTTTTTCTGCGCCATGTCCTCTTGAAATTAAATTTTCCTCTCCCATTTCTAAATGCAGTTTTCACACTATACTCTTCTCCGACAGCGCAGGTGTTAAATGCTGGATTCCTGTCCGACACTGTCAACATCACGAACGGAACCCATCAGGGATGTCCGTTGTCCCCTCTTCTATATGCTTTAGCGCTGGAACCGTTAGCTCAGACGATCCGAGCAGACGCACAGATTACAGGCATCCAAATCGGCCCCACGGAAAGTAAAGTCAGCCTTTTTGCTGATGATATTCTCCTTACCCTAGCTGACCCCATTAACTCCCTGCCCCAGCTCCACCATTTACTCACCCGATATGGGAAAGTCTCCTATCATCGAATTAACATAGCAAAAACGCAAGCCCTAAGTGCTCACCTCCCACTTACCGATCTTAACTATTTGAAAAACACCTACAGCTACGACTGGAGAGCAGTTTATTTAACATATTTAGGGATAAAAATCTCCTTCTCACGCCCCACTCTCTATCGACTGAACTATGGCGCTATGTTGTCAATGATTAGAGAGCTGTGTTGGAAGTGGGCACGATTTGAATTCTCCTGGTTGGGTAGGATAGCGGTCACTAAAATGTCCATTCTCCCTAAAATACTATATATACATTCAGGGCTTTACCGGTGTCTCCACACCCGGCCTTTTTAAAAACATTACAAACTACAATTAATCCGTTCGTTTGGAAGAGGAGGAAGCCACGGGTTAGCTTCCAAGTTCTTTCTACTTCGGTTATACAAGGGGGCCTAGGCCTTCCAAATGTCTTGCTATACCACAAAGCAGCCCTTATGGCGTTATTGGGCTCGGGTTTGGCGTCATCTCCTGTCCCACAGTGGGCCTTGCCCATCTTTCAGTCGTTCTCCCCGTTTCGATTACCCGATATAGTCGGGCTCCCGAAACATATTCGCCCCCGGCTGAATGATTTATTGCCCTTGGCTAATCTCCTTTTACATGTATGGGATGCAGTGAGAGGGCAACTATGCCATTATCACCCTCTACACTTAGCGACACCACTTACAGCTTTGAGCCACAAAATTCCTAACTTCAACGCCCGCCATTGGGCAGCTCATGGCCTTTCCAGATTGGTAGATTTTTACTCCCCGAGAGGATTCATGACATATACCACTTTAACTGACCGATTATAATATAACTCGCCCCCTTCAATTTTCCTATTTACAGATTAAATCATTATTAGCGAAATATGATATGACTGGCTCAGAGAGACTGTCATTGCCTGCCCTGTCCCCCTTTGAAACGTACTGTGTCTCCCCATATACTCCCGCTAGATTGCTCTCACTCTGTTATAAAATGATGACTACCTCGAGCCCTTTACAGAAATGTAAATTCCAGGTGACGTGGGAGAAAGACTTAAATATCACAGTATCTCCTGAATAGTGTGCTGACTCCTTTAGGGGAGATAAGGGTAAATTCAAAAGTGCTTCTTTACATGAAGCGAGGAAAAAACTGTTATATCGATGGTATTTAACTCCAGACAAGCTTAGCCATTTCTCGACTTCGGGAATTTCAACTTGTTGGCGCTGTTCTGCGACACATGGCTCCTTCGTACATATGTGGTGGCACTGCCCTCTTCTGCAAACGCTCTGGCGGGATATAGTGGTTTTCCTGAATAAGTTCTTAGGTACTGCCCTCCACCCTGACCCGAAAATCCTTTTACTCCAGATATTTCCGAAAGAGATGTCAGCGACACAGCGTAAATTAATAGCATACATTCTTACCTCTGCTTATACCCTTATTGCATCTCATTGGCGCTCCCCCTCCCTTCCCACTATGACAGAGCTTAAAAGCAGAGTGGGAGAGGTTAGGTCATTGGATGCTCTCGCTGCCTCAGTAGCTGGAATTCCATTCTCGACCCGAGATCACTGGTATATTTGGGACGTGTATTCAAGTAATTATTGTGTTCCATGGTTGCTCGATGTGATGCTTTGAATGTTGAATTTTGATACTTCCATGATGACAGTCCGGTAGACTCTCCCCCCCCCTTTTTTTTTTTTTCGTTTCCTTTTCTGTTTTTTATTTTTTTGCTGAGTTTTTTTTTTTGTTATTTACTCCCCCTTTCCCTTTTTCCCCTCATTGAAAGTTCTTATGGCTCTTTTTGATACTTTGGTTGCTGAACTGCTCTTTAATGACTACCTGCTATGCCTTATACTGGTTTAACTACTGATGTAACTATTATATTTGTTGATGTGCATATTCGGCTAATACTCGGCACCATTTTGTATTGTTTTATATTATTTGACAAAATAAACTTCTTATATGAAAAAAAAAAACGTAATTTGCATAATACAGGTTTTATCCTCCCTGGCAAAGCTTCAGATCAAATCTTCAATGCTTTAGCCAGTTCCAGAATGGAGTGCTTGGTAGTAGAATGTTAGCTCAGGGATTTGGATTCTGACAGTAGATCATTTCATGTGATTTTGGAAGTAAAGAAGATGGCAGATGCATAAGCTAATCTTTTGATAAGTGGGACTGTGATGTGATGCAAGATCACTAAATATAAGGTGTTCCATTATGAAATATCTTAAGTCTGTAAATTTTCCAGAATTTCAAAGCTGCTTGGTGAAGCTCGTCAGTCTACTACAGAGATTAATGTAAGTTCCCATTGTTTCCCAACCCTGGTCCGTTTCATTTTGCTTTTAGGATGTTGATATGATCTACCACTCACAAGACAACCGGGAGTTTAACCTACAGGACTTCAGCCACCTAGAGAGCAGGTGAGTGTGTAAAATCCATGGAATAATGTGTATATTTACTGGCTGCCTTTTGTGTCCCTCTGAGTTGTCCTTCTTCTCCACAGGGATCTGGCTCTGGTCGTTGCTGCCCTTGCCTATAATCAGTATTTCCTCAGACTCCAGGCTTCAAATCTCAAATTGGTAAATGTGTATACTTACCAAAGGACACAACGGGGACTGGGAGTTCTGAGTGTAATGCAGTTCCCTGTTATACTTACCGCTTACGGTTTTCTATTGTCTTCCTGTAGGGGTCCGAGGTGACCGAGCAAATCCTGCACTGCATAGGACGATCACAGCATCTAGAGGAGTTAATCCTAGAGGACTGTGGACTGAGAAGGTGAGAAATGTTAACAAAGGAAGGAGAAATAGTTCTGAAGTTGGCATAAAGATTGAGACAAGGAAACACATCTCTACATGTATCTATTTGTAGAGCTGTGACACATCAGTTTTAAAGTGACACTCTTACAACCATGCCCATTTAATGTGTCCAAACGGCAAATTTTAGCATTCCAAACTGGACGACTTTCCTCGGCCCAGGAAGGCTGTCAACCAGCTCGAGCTGGACAGTATTCCAGGATTTTGCCAGTCAATGCCTCTCAGTGGGTTTACATCAAGAGGATGATGCATGACTGGCTGTCAGGTGCATTGGCTGAGCAGAGGGCCGGTCTGTATTATGGCTCTCTTTTCACAACAGTTTCTCTCCCCTGTGGTATGCTGCAGATTCCTGAGGGACAGCCAAACTATGAAAGGGAATAACTACCTTTTTTCAGTTATATATATATATATATATATATATCCGCAAAATGAACAATCTGACACATATAAAATGAGTGATTCCTTGTCAAATGAGCAGCATCTTGTGTTGAGCTTAACAGGTGCACTTTGACGACAGGAAGAACAGTCAATACAGTGGCTGAAGCAATGGATTGAAAGGTAATCATCTGAGCAACCAGAAATGGTGCAGGACAATTCTGACTTTTTTTCATAAGATCCAAGAAAAAGTAGTAGCTCAGAGCTCCTGTGTTATTCCGTTTATTTAACCCAACATGTGACAGACCACAGACCAGGCAACGTTTCTGGCTGGAAAAGCATCCGTGCTTTGGATTGAAACATTGTCTGTTCTTTCACACGTTTGAGTTAAATAAATGGAATAACTTAAGAACACAGGAGTGCTGAGCTGTTACTATTTCTGAGATTGTTGTCCTGCCTGTGACAGAGCCGGGTGGTTCATGCACTTCAGATGGAGGTGACTGTTCCCCCATAGAGGTCTGTGTTGTGTATCTACTACCGTTTCTTATGAGATATCTTACCAGGTTGACTACATATCATAGCTTCTTCCCAGCATCAAGAATGTCGATAGCGCTTCAAGGGCAAAAGAATAGGAGCGAGAAAGACAGCGAAAACGAGTCATCTTAAGTAGCGTTCGCCAGTTGTCTTTGGGAAACAAATGAAGACTGTAATATATCTGTAAAATTAAAGCTAGTCTGCTATTAACATATGCAGCACAGTCAGTATTATCAAGTTGTTGACATATCTCCTTTGTTTTTGCATAAAACTCGGAAAGCTGATGAGTTCTGAGTGCTGCTATTACAAAAGAAATTACAAAAAAAACAGTCAAGTGAAATAGCAGAACATTGGATCTAGTTCTCATGAAAAAGTGGATTTATCACAACGTGTATCACTATCATACCACAGAGGAGAGAAACGTCTGAACCAACACAGAGTAGCTGATACATATCCTCTATATTTTCCTTTCTCCTGCCCCCTCTCTCTCATCCCTTTTCTGTCTTTCTGTTATTTTCCTCTCTTTTCAGTGATTTTGCTCTCCGTTTGGCCTCTGTACTGGCAGATAATTCAATCTCCTCCCTGCATTCACTGAACCTGTCACACAACCCACTGGAAGACCGAGGTACTCTAACCCCTTTGCTATATATCACATATATGAAGCAATATATTTCACGTACAGGTAACGTTAATTCTTTCTCTAGGGATCGCTGCCCTGTCACAGCAATTTCTATTCTTTCATGCCGGACTGCGCAGTCTCAATCTCAGCAAAACTAATATCACAGCAAGAGGTACAACAGTGGATTAGAATTTTGGCATGGTATCATCCCTCACCTCTGTGTGTGTGTCACTTCACTCCTCTTAGATTGCAAGCTCTTGAGCGCGGTCCTCATTTTCCTTTCGTTCTCCGTGTGTCATACTTACTTATTCATTTTATGTTTTTTTTGAACCACCCAGGTCAGAGCTTCATAAATATATATATATTTTTAATTTCAAGTTTATTGTTTTCGGTTTTGTGAGACTCAGAAATGGGGAACAGAATGGAAGAGGGGAAACACTACAGTACATAAAAGGGAACGCAGACAAACTTCAGCCGATAGCTTCAGACAATAGTTCGGTGCATGACATAGTACCAGTGGAAAATCAGCAATGCCCCATTACGAGTGATAAATCAGCTCATCGAGGAAGATTGGATCGCTCCCACTCAGTAATACAACAAGGTGTACATTCCCCCCCCCTCCGCCCTCCATGTTGAGAACAGAAAAATAATTTTTATAGGAGTATAATCATAGGCTTATATATAGAAAACGGTTGCGTACGACTTGCCACGATGGGGCCCAAAACGTGTTTCAGCATGGTAACTTGGGCATCCATAAAGGCTCAACAAGCAGCTTGCAAGCAAGCCTCCAGAACATCCAGTCAGAGAGTGTAAGGAATAACAGGGCAAACAGGGCAAGGCTTTGAAAATAAAGAGCCCTGCACAAGAAAAGGGAAGAGAGAAGAAAAGAGAAAAAGAGGGGGAGAGGGAAGGGAAAGGAGAAAGGGAAAGAGAGAGAGAAGAAAAAAAAAAGAGAGGGGAGGGGAAATCAGAGTGAGGGGACCGGGAAAATTAAAAGTTAAGTCAAAAACAAAGATCGCAAGGACGAGTGGGGTGGAAGAGCGTTAAGAGGGGCGATTAAAAAGGAGAGCAGGGGCACGCCTCCAGCCCTCCGGTTCCCACCAACAGACAAGAGGGAGTTCTGACCTCTCTTCCCCCACAATACGGGGCCATCCCCAAGGACTGCGGGTCCATTCTTTCCAGTACCCCAATCAACCTGAGAAGGCCAAGCGGGCCGAAGCTGGGGAGGCAAACATCGCCAGCCACTGGGACCAGACCGCCTCGAAGTGAGCCATGCGGTCTAGGACCAGAGCCGTCAGACGCTCCATGGTGATCATGTGCCAGATTTTAGCGTCCATCAGCGTGCGCCCTGGGGTGGGGCCTTCCAGGCCTTAGCTAAGCAAATGTGCACAGCCGCACACACCCTAGAGACCAGAGAGTGTTCTCCTCGCGTCAGTCGCGCCCCCGGATGTGGACGGTTAATGAGTGCCGTCCATGGGTTCGGGGTTAAGGCCACCCCAAGCACTCTGCTCAGATCCCCAAACCCCTCCGTCCAAATAGGTCTAACCGAGCCGCAGTCCCACCAGGCATGTAGGTACATCCCCTCTGCCCCACATCCCCTGTAACAAGTTGACAGCGCCCCAGGGTGCATCATAGCCAAGCGGCGCGGGTGAATGTACCACCTTGCCAGAACCTTGTAACAATTTTCACAGACAGACATATGGTGACCCGGGAAGGGACCATACCATGGGACCATACCGACAGCAATGCATGGAGGGTAGGAAGCCGTACCCCGTAATTTGCCGCGTACAGCTGATCCCAAGTGGGAGTCAGCTGGGTCCCCAGGGAGCCCATAGATGAGCGGCACCATCGAAAAGGGAACCGATCTCGAACCACCGCCCTCTCCCCCTCTGTTAGGTTAAGGTCAAGCACCTCGCTCTTATCCGCATTAAGTTTATAGCCTGAGACCCTACCGAAGTCCCTCAGGGCCCTCATCAGGTTGGGGAGAGTGGTGATGGGTGAGGTCAGGGACAAGAGGACATCGTCAGCAAAAAGAGACAGCTTATATGGTTTTCCCCTTACTTCCACCCCTCGGACATCGGGGTGGTCCCTAATATACGCCGCCAGGGGTTCAATAGATAGGGCGAATAGGAGCGGCGACAAGGGGCATCCCTGTCGGGTCCCGTTTAAAATAAAGAAGGGGGCCGAGAGGAACCCCCCCGTGTCAACCTGCGCCCTGGGGCCCGCATATAAAGCCCGTATTGCTGTCAAGATCAAGCGTTATAAATAATTTTAATTGTTATCTGATGAATATGTATACACAGCAATAGCTCCACAAACTTTTTTTTTTCCAGGTTTTTCACTTTTTAATTTTATAGTATATTATGAATTAGCATTTTCAATCACTTGATGTTTGTCGGCTCTCTGTCAGTGTTGCACATTGCATGTCTGACCATGTGTATGTTGCGCTGCATGTCATTATAGCCAAAAGTGTGTGGGTACATTACTCTGAGAACTTTCTCTCTGTAGGAGCGCTCTCTCTATGTCAGTCACTCTGCCAGAATGCTCTTTTCTCCTCCTCGCTACATTCCCTGACCCTCAGTAAGAATCCAGGACTTCTTGGAAGCGAGGAAACCAATGTGAGACTAATCCCTAACACTGCACTTCCATTATCGCAGAAAAGTATCATAACACTTTTTTCTCTAAAATCTCATTTCATCATATAAATTCTTGCTATTGTTCTTTCTTCTCTATTCCATCCCTACAATGCTAATGAATCAAACCTCTAGAATTCCTGAAAAATCTTACATAAGGATTCATACAGTATCATGTATTTCTTATTTTTAACCTGATAAATGATGAACTTAATTTATAACATTTCTTTCATTAAATTAAACATATAGGGCCCTATTACATTCTTCACACAAAAACGCACGCAGGACGCGTGATTTTTTGCTCGAAGCGTTAAACGTTAACGCGCGTAAATCTACGCTGGAATTACAATCTTTGCGCATTTTTTCATCCGTCAAAAAATAACGCGCGTAAAACAGACGCGCAAAACGCGCGCGCAGCAACGTTTGCACGCAGAAATCAGTGTGCAGACTTTTTCTCGCGATTCAAGCCAATCAGAATTAAGAACCACAATTATCTCGCGTTAAGTTTTTGCGCCTGTCAAAGTCAATCTGCGCATATATGCTGCATCAATAAAAAAACACGCACAACTTCTCAAATTTATTGGTTTGGGTATGTGTAGAATGTGTAACTATACCATTTTTTTTGGGGGGCTGGTGTATTTGGGTTCGGCCAGGTTGATAGAATTTGCCATTAACACCAGCTTTTAGGAGTTGCTAAAATTATGCGCGCAAAGGCTATGCGTTAAAAACTGCGCATAGTTTGTAATACCATCCGCCTACCAGCGCACAAACGCATCTGCGCTCACAATGTTTAGTATAGGACACGCGAAGTACAGTAAACTCACGCAGTGTTCGCGCAGGTTCACCCGCGGTAGACGTAGACGTATACGTGCGTTTGTTGTGCTGAGATTGTAATACGATGTTCTGCGCAAAGGGTTTTGCCCCTTGCGTTAATGCATTTTTGCGCGGGCGCAAACGTATACGCGAAGAATGTAATAGGGCCCATAAAGTATAAGTAATTAGAGACTCTACTTGGAGGAGCTATATAGACTAACGTCTTTCATTACTTCATGTCCTCTTCTTCTGATACTACAGTATATGGCAACCTTCCTCATATCTTCCACTATAGGGTTTCTCTTAAATGGGTTCAAATGCAGTTTATAACCCTCCATTATCTATACAATTACACAGGGAGGGGCTCATACTGGAATATTTTTGGGACACACACCTATGCTATCTTCTGCCATATTATATTTGTTTTGTCCACTATTAAGGAATGTGAGGATGAACATAACTTTTAAAATTGTATTATTTTCAACAAAGGAGATTAAGGTACCCGATATTTGTAGTAAATGGTTGCTGGATCCATACCCCATTATATTATGTGGTTGCTTTATGTTATTAGACTCTATAAATATATATATATAGTGTAGATTTGATTAAGCCGTGTTAGTACAGATGCCAAAAATCACCAGAGTATAGCAATACGTAGTGATATCTTTTTTATTGGACTAACGTTACATTTAAAAGACAAGCTTTCAAGAGTGATCCTCCCTTCGTCAGGTCTGGAAGCTATACAACCTGAAGAAGAGAGTTATACTCTCGAACTCTCGAAAGCTTGTCTTTTAAATGTAACACTAGTCCAATAAAAAAGGTATCACTACGCACTACTATATTCTGGTGATATATATATATATTACAAGGTTATATAAAGTGGCATCTGTTTTCATGCTTTTGTATTTATATAGTGGTCAAAATTTCAAGTCCAAAGCTACTAGCCAGGTGTAAAAGTTACTCACTACGTCTCTCTAACTCCCCCACACCACACCCAATTCCACACACCCCACTCACAACTTTATACTGTATTAGTTTAGACAATATGGTTAAATTTAAAGAGCAGATGCCAAACTGAAGATGCAGCATTTTTAAATGGCCAAAATTCCACTCGTCCTGCTTAAATTTCTTCCTGGGCAAGTGGGCGAATGGAAATTTTGAGCCCTGAATATATATATATATATATATTTTCTTTATTATTGCACAAGCCACTTGCACATCACAGCAATTCGATGAATTGCATCTCAGAGCTCCTGTGCACATTCCCCATATGCAACAAGGAATTCTGGGTAGGATATGCAAATGACATCTGTCTCACTTTTTTATGCATCCTGGATCTGTTATTACACATACCCCTAAAATCAATGCTATGCCACACTGTGGATTTCTAGCAGAGATAAGGTTTATGCAACTGGTCAAAGCCTCTCCTAGGACAGCGCTGTTTCGGTGCGCTGTCCTAGGAGTGGCTTTGACCAGTTGCATAAATCTTATCTTTGCTACAAAGCCACAGTGTGGCATAGCATTGATTTTAGGGATATGTGTAATAACAGACCCAGGATGCATAAAAGTGGGACAGATGTCATTTGCATATCCTACCCAGAATTCCTTGCTGCATATGGGGAATGTGCAGAGGAGCTCTGGGATGCAATTCATCGAATTGCTGTGATGTGCAGGTGGCTTCTGCAATAATAAACACATTTATTATAGTGTGGAGGCCTTTTATCTCACTTTTTGTCCTCCACCACAACTTTTTGTTTTTATATATATATATATTTATATATATATATATATATATATGAAAACAGTCGCCACTTTATAAAACCTTGTAGTGTATTTTAATGCTTCACAGAATGTCTCCTTGTAATCTGGATTCATATGTCACTATTCCCAACAGAAACTTGGTATATATATATTTGCTTTCTGGCTATTCAGATACACCTAAAATGTCATCTATTGTAAACCCATTAGAACTACTGTCATGTGCCATTGCTGACCCCATTATTTCATGTAATTGCTTTCAAATTCTTTTTCAGGCACTTTACACTTTTCTGTCTCATCCAAACTCGCTGGTATATTTGGATCTCTCAGGAACAGATTGCGCTGTGGACACTGTAAGAACAGTTGTGATTAAAATAACAAATTATAGCAGAAGCAGTTCTATAATTTGTCAAAATAGGTGGTTGTCTATGGCCTCACTCAAGCAGGGGCCTCACATGATGTAATTTATGTGGAATGTCAGTTTGCATATACCTACCCGGTACATACTGATATTCCACAAAAATACATGTCAACATTTTAACTCCCATGTTCCAAGAGTAGAGAGAGCCTATATTAGATAAAATGTATTGAGTTCATTTTGCATAAATGAACATATGATCCTTGCCTGAGGCCTTACGAATCTAGTTTCTGCATTAGTGTGAGGGTCATTGTTGTACACATGTAGGGAAGGTTGGGTAGCAGGGAAAATAATGGAAAAGGAAGTGTACAAAAAGAGGAATATAGTACAAGTGTGCTGGTACTTTGCATAGCTGTATATGTTTATTCATCGGAATGAAGACATTTACTAGTTCGTTGTTACTGTAGTTGCCATTGAATTAGTGAAGAAACATGTATGTCAATTTTATTTAAAATTAGAATAATTTTATAGAATTCTAGAAATACCAGATATAAAATTATATGTAGAAATGAGAAGCAAATATTCCTCTTGTCAGTTTACAAGGTGCGGGGAGGTTGTGTATGCTGAATGTACTGAGCCGTAAATTAATGCATGCAGGTAAAATGTTACTGTATTCTCTCTTTAGATTTTTGGGGCGCTTGCCCTTGGATGTTGTTCCTGCCTTTCACATCTTGACCTCTCTAAAAATTCACTGTCACATAGGTGAGTAGGACTTTGGAAAGTGCTCTTAGTTTTGGTACCATTGAAAGGGCCAAATTTTAGATAACCTTTGATAGTTGATAGCTTCCTAGTAAACAAGGGAAGAGTGTCATCCCTACTGTAACAATTCTATGTTCTTGAACCCAGGAAATACTTGAAAACAAGAGCAATCTCAATGTTTCCTTCCTGGTAAAATACTTTATAAATAAATAAAGATATTCTGGAAATGTTGAAAGCCCAGATTTGTTTTTTTGGAACATTTAAATTAAAATTACGTTCATACTGTTTATAGATTGAAAGTCCTTTTTTATTTATTTTTTTTAAAATTCAAAGTTTTTTATTTTCCAGATATAACCGTACAGTCATACCAATACAAAGAATTCATTCCATAGAATTACAGAAATGACAATGGACCAAAAACAAAGAAAAAGTCTCCAAATAGGGAGAGTATTCTGTGGGTGGGGAAAAACAAGGAAAGGTTAGATTCAGTGTCGGAACCTAATACTATGCAGATTCAGGGCAGCGATGGGATAAATAAGCCATCACCTGTCTCATTCACCAACGGGAGATCACTCGACCAGGGAGTGCCAAAAATAGCGGAAAGTAAAGAAAGGGGTCGAGAAAAAAATCCTCTGAGGCTATGCAGGATCCCTCAGCAGAAAAGGGATCCTCCTCCTGTATCAACAGGTATTGGTATAGAGGACTCAGCGTAAGGGGGAAGAATAAACAATAGAGCCAATAGAGAAAGAAAGACAGAAAGGGGAGAGGGAAGAAGAGAAACAAGGGGGGAAGAGAAAAAGAAGAAAGGGAAAGGGGAGGTGAAAGTAATTTTTTTAACTATAAAGAGATGCTGCACAGTGTGACCACTCCGTGTTATCAGCGATAGGAGCTCCTGAGGAAACTGCCGATAGAACGGCAGAGAAACGCGCGTTGAGCCTTTTCTAATGTCAATATGGAAAAAATTTCTTTCTTTCACAGCTAATTTAGTTGAGCCTGTCAGGCTGATTACAACTGTATTTGCATTTGGGTGGTCGAGATTTTGTGTGGTGGTCCACAATTTGACACTGTCAATCGCAGCCAATCTTGGCCATGATTTTGGTCTTGAATTGAAGTGAGATGCAATTATTGTGTGTTGTGGATTGTGCTTATGTAAGCACGTAAGGAGAAGGCACTACTGCTGTCTACAAACAGAGGATAATTTGTCACCATCGCTGATAACAACCAGGCAACAGGTTCTCTGTATTATATCAGACCTCAAGGCTAGTGCATGTTATTGCAGCAAACCGTTTTAGTGGACCACTACAGTATTTGACATACCTAATTTTTCATCCGGTTGTATGTTTGTTTTAAAAATTTGTTTTTCATTCATGTGTGCAAAATTCAATGCTCTTAAACATTGCAATAAAAGTAAATTTTTAACACAAGGGAGATATTTTTCCTCTTATTTTGGAGGATTTTGTTATCATAGCAAATACAAGTGTTTAATCACTATTCTCCTGATAACAGTACTCTCGCTTGTAGTGGTGGCTCCAGTAGGAAGCAGCATCCGCTGATTTCGATATTTTGCTTTCTTATTATTGCGAGTGACACCTAATATTGTTACATTTAATGTGTCATTGTGTGTTTTTTATATTGCGTTTATGGAGGGCATTGCCATGTTTTTTAATCAAGGGCTTTGGGTACCAAATGTGGCATTTTTGAGTCTGTGAGAGTGAGCTGCACATTGATAGGACTTGGATGTGGTTATTGTACTGCATTCTTTTTAAAATATCTCTCTTTATATCGTGGGACAAATTATGAAACTATATTTTCTAACTATCAGGAGGACACCAGAGACACTGCCATCAGTGGAGAAGTTTTTTGGCAGTTCTTTGTCCCTGTCACATGTGTCCCTTAGTGGAACCAAAGTGCCCGCTGAACTATTAAGGTAAATCAAACGACTTTAGTGTGTATATACATATATATATATCAGGGTTATCCAAAGAGATCCGAATTGCTTGAGAAAGGTAACCGAACGCTGAAAATCAGCGTTCGGTTACCTTTCCTGGCCATTCGGCTATCCAGAGAGCAGGCAATTCGCCAAATCCTAGCGAATTGCCTGCACATACGGTGCCTGTTCGGTGCCTGTTCGAGGGCAGTGAAATCCCCATGAAAAAGCACTGCTTCGGCTATTCAGAGAACACAAACCAGCAGTGAAAGGTTCCCCTAATGCCCTGCCATTTGGTGGTTTAATTCGGCAAATTTATTCAGGAGAATCCCATAGGCTTCAATGTTAAAAATATTCCCGTTTTAATTCAATATCTAATAAACCGTTCATTATAAAATTCTGCAGCAAAAAGTCTCTTTATTTATAGATTTTTTAGGAGACTTTAAGCATTTTTCTGAATTTTTTAAAAAAAAATTAAAAGTCCGATTTTTTTTTTGGATTTTTTTTCAGTTTGCTTATTTTTTCTGTATCAGCCCTCTTTATTATCATTCCCTGGACCTCCTGTGTAAATTTCAGACATTTTCGCTCAGTAGTTTCTGTGCAAACAGCGTTTCATTTTCCCAGATTCATACAAATGGTTTTTCTAATTTATTCACTGCCTCCTCTACGTCACAGCTGCTTCGGCTCTGTGTGATTCGGCTCCTTTTCGGCTCCTGTTCGGCTTTTTCGAAGGTTAATCCAGATGTTTTTGCTTGTTTTCAGCGTGCATTCGGTTAGTTTTCGTCAGGTTTGCGGCAGCTTTTCCCTGCAATTCAGGGACCTGTGGTGTTTGCTGAATACACCGCAGGGTCACCGAAATGGGATCGGCAAAAGGAACCGAATTGAAGAGAACGAAAAGTCACCGAACGTGCGGTGACTTTTCGAATCTCTTTGGATAACCCTGTTAGTATTTATATATGGGAAAATAGTCACTGTGCTAAAGGTATCTTGAGGGGACAAAAAACCATATAATAAATACAAATGTGATCTTATAAAAAAATTACTACTAAAGTGATGTAAAAATAGTAAATATTATACAGTTACACAGCACGTAGCGCCAAGTAAAGATAGGTTTTAGCTTCAGCATATGATATTTTAGAGGAGTGACAAATCAAGTGTGGGTGTAATAAAATTGGGAATTAGTGATACCCTGTGCTGATAAAAGCAAACAAAGTGGCACAGAGGGGTCGTTTGCAGATTAACGTTGGAGAAAGGAACTGAAATAGCAGGGAATGCCTTAGATCAGGGGTCAGCAACCTTGGCCCTCCAGATGTTTTCAAAACACATACAGGGTTATTCAAAGAGATCCGAATAGTGGCCGAAAGGTAACCGAACAGTGAAATTCAGCGTACGGTTACCTTTCCTGGCCATTCGGCTATTCAGAGAGCAGGCAGTTTGCCAAATCCTGGCGAATTGCCTGCACATACGGTGCCTGTTCGGTGCCTGTTCGAGGGCAGTGAAATCCCCATAGAGAAGCAATGCTTCGTCTATTCAGAGAACACAAAACAGCAGTGAAAAGTTGCCGAATTGCCCTGCTGTTTGGTGGTTTCATGCGGCAGATTTATTCAGGCGAATCCCATAGGCTTCAATGTTAAAAATATTCCCGTTTTAATGCAATATCTAATAAACCGTTGATTATAATATTCTGCAGTAAAGAGTCTCTTTATTTATAGATTTTTTTTAGGATCTTTTAGGCATTTTTGGGGGGTTTTTTTGCAAAAATTATTTTTCAGGGTTTTTTTTAAATCGTTTTTTCTTTTTTCTGTAACAGCCCTTTTTATCATCATTTGTTCATTGGATCTTATATTTAAATTTCAGACATTTTCGCTCTGGAGTTTCTTTGCAAACAGCGTTTCACTTTTCAAACATTCAAGCGTACTGTTCTTTGATTTTTTTCACTCCATTCGTCTGCGGTGTCGGCTTTTTCCAGCGGCTGCTCTGCGCTGTGATCGGCGGCTAGTCGGGTTTCTACGGTGTGTTTGGCGGGGTTAATCCAGATGTTTTTGCGGGTTTCAGTGTGTTTGCTGGGTTTTGCGGTGAGTGTTCGGCAGCTTTTCCCTGCACTATGACGGCCCTGTGGTGCTTGCTGAATACACCGCAGGGTCGCCGAAATGGGATCGCCAAATCGCACCGACTTGAAGAGAATGAAAAGTCACCGGACGTGCGCTGACTTTTCGATTCTCTTTGAATAACCCTGATAGTCCATGATATTCAGTCATTCATTAGGTTAGGCGAGTGTCATGGAAGATGTAGTTCCAAAATATCTGGAGGGCCAAAGTTGCTGACCCCCTTACTTAGGGGTATTGATGGCTAAGAGAGAAATCTCAATGTATCCTTGCTGGTAAAATACTTCGCAAATAAATAAATAATTATTACAGGTGGCGTTGTATGAAAACAAATTATAAAATAAGGACACATGGGCTAACATGAGAGAGGTATCAAAAATAAGGATATCTAACAGTGGTATAAAGTTTAATTGGTAACTTTTCACGGCTGTTCCGTGTTCTCTGAATAGGTTGCTTCTCTATGGGGGATTTCACCGCCGTCGAACAGCACCGTATTTGCAGGCAATTCGCCAAAATTTGGCGAACTGCCTGCTCTGTGAATATCCGAATGGCCCCGAAATGGCATTGTACGGGGAAATTCACTGTTTGGTGCCATTTCAGGGCCAGTTTGACTGTCTCTGAATAACCTTCTATATGTTCATATTTTATTATTTGGGAATTATTATTTGCCTAGAGGATCAGCGAGTCTAGAATTGTAACTAGATACATGTCTCAGGTTGTTTATATGTTTTTTTCCCAAATTTCAGAGCTCTGCTACAAGGACTGTGCTCGAATACTCACATCCAAGACCTTCATCTTGACCTAAGCAGCTGTGATGTAAGGAGCCTGCAGCTGTATGGCAGACATGGATACGTGTCCACCATGGGCTTGTTCTAATTATGCTCCATATCAATGCATAATTATTATTTATTATTATTCTTTATTTATAAAGCGCCAGCATATTCCGCAGCGCTGTACAATAAGCACAGTATAGACAGGGTTACAATACATTGAACAACATTTGACAAACAGTACAGGAGGAGATGAGGGCCCTATTCCCGTAGGAACTCACAATCTAGGAGGGTTGGGGTTGGAAACAGGAGGAGAGGACTGTAAGGTGAGAGTGATTGATGGTTGCGTCAGTGAGTTGGGTGGTAGGCTTCCCTAAATAGGAATGTTTTAAGGGAGCGTATGAAGGAAGAGAAGTTAGGGGAAAGTCTGACAGTACGAGGGAGAGCGTTCCAGAGAGTGGGGGCTGCGCGTGAGAAATCCTGCAGTCTATCATGAGAAGAGGTGATGCGGGGAGAAGCTAGGCATCTGCATAAGTATTTATTTGTGTAGGGGTTAGTCAGTCATGAGAGAAGAGAGAACTATTGAAGTAGGCAAGCATTAATGTTCTTATCTCTTTTCTTCCTTGCACACCCTTGTCAATGTATTGCTCTTTTTATTTTGCTATTTCTCACATGTTTTCTTGTCTCCCTAAAAATCACTGCAATGTCCTCTAGCTCCGCTCTGCAGGTGCTCAGGTATTACAGGAACTCTTTCCTCCAATCAGTAGCATTGGCAGTCTGAATATATCTGATAATGGTAAGACCCAATGTCTGTCTTTTTATTTTCTTGACATTATTCAAATATTGCTCTTCATGCCATTTAGCGATGTGTCTGTAGCTGTCACTCTCATTATCTGGTGTTCCGTCATCTGTTTCCATGCTTGTACTTTTACCTTCTGGCCACAAGAAATCTCTTTTAATGTGTATCTTACTCATTGATTACACCTCACCTATTTTCTATGAGGGTTATTCAGAGAAAGGTGAAAAACAGGAGAATTGGTAGGAGTAGAGAACAATCTAGACCAAATAGCCGATTTGGAAATTGAGATAAATGGGAGAATTTTTCTGGTTTGGCTATTTTGACCTAGAATTTTCACTTCTCCAGTCATTCTCATGAGTTTCACCTTTCTTTGAATAGACTGGTATGATTTTATCTCTTCCTCTAACACCTTCCTATTTCTTTTTCTCATTCTACCTATCAGGATTGGATTCTCATTTCCTTTCTCTTATCCCTGCTCTTGGTAGAAACAGACATCTCAAACATCTCTCTATGGGCAGAAATTTCTCTGTTAAGTCACGGTAAGTTGAGCAAAAACTAGCAAGACAGAGTTGAAGAGAACATATTGAAGATGGATTGTTGAAGAAAAGTGCTATTGTAAGGAGAGATTAGAGAGGCAGAAGTTTGATCACATGTTACAGTAAAAAGTCATGACATACTTGAAAACGAGAGAAATCATGGAGACAGATAGGTGCAGAGCAATGTCCGACCAGAAGCGAGCAATTTTAGAGCAAGTCCACCATATGAGTATGTAGAGACCTCTGGCTGCCAGGCATCTCCAACATGTATCTGGTAATGTCAGGTTCATAGCGTGCAGTGTCGACGGCATGAGATTCCACCTCATAAACAATTTACGGTTGGATTCTCGAATCGCCTGACTCCTAGATGCAAAGTAGGTGAGTTCGAAAGCTCCAGCCCAGTCCTCAGCAGAAATTTCCACCCCCAGGTCCCCCTCTCCACTTAAGTAACAACGGGGAGTCAACCCTTTAGGCCCCCCGCACTATATACGAGTATATATTGGAGATAACATGGCTATAGTGGGTTTTATCTGTACAGAAGGTCTCGAAAGGTGCGAGGGGGGAGCAGAGCCTCCGTTAACCATGAAGTGGAGCGTATAAAGTAACGCAATTCGGCATATTGAAATATTGTCATCGGCTTGTTCGCAACGTTGGGGGTCACTAACAGCTCCAAAGGTATCAAACCATCACCTTCAACCACCGCCTCCAGCGGTGTATAAGGCGTCGACAAAATCCCATCCTGGAAGGTATGTGCCATTCCCGGTGGGAATAGGGGATTATGTGTCAAAGGAACCAAATGTGAGGTCGGCGTCGTCATTCCCAACGTCAGTCCGTGTTTCCTCCATAGACGTAGCAGAGGGCCCAGCAATGGATGGGTCCTAAGTCCCAGCACCGGCGCCGACTGCCACGGCAGGGAGGACAGGGTCCAAGTTACAACAGCTTGTAGAACATGTTCCCAGAGCTTACCCGCCGTCTTCTTAGTCAGACAGTAAAGCATAGAGAGTACCGCCGCCAAATAGTAAAAGTAGACATGGGACATGCCCAATCCACCCCTCCCCACCGGTCTGGTCAGCTCACTGTAAGAGATCCTCGCTCTCCGGCCACGCCAAACAGCCAGTAAACAATTGTCTCAATTCGGAGTAGTAAGATTGGGGTACTGCAATGGGGAGGGCCTGGAACAAGTACAGCAACTGAGGCAGAATATTCATACGTAGGACATTAACCCGGCCCAACCATGAGATATGGGGCAGATTCCAGTCTCGCAAATCTCCTCTAAATTGACGAAGGAGGGGTTTGCAATTTAAGTGAACTAGGTTATCCAAGGAGGAAGACAAGCGCACTCCCAAGTATTTAAGCCCATCCGGAACCCACCGCATTCCAAAATTAGTACAAATATTCTCAATTGTACCCCTTGACATGTGAAAGCCCAGGAACTCACTCTTGGAAACATTAATTTTATAATTGAAGATTTTAGCAAATGCATTCAATTCTTCCATCAGGGCTGGCACCGAGGACATGGGATCTGTCAACGTAAACAACAAGTCGTCTGCGGCCACCTTGTAATCATGGCCAGGTATTGCCACCCCGTGAATTGCCGGGTTATCTCTGATAGCTTGCAGAAGGGGTTCCAGGTACAGCAGAAACAGAAGAGGGGATAGAGGGCACCCCTGGCGGGTCCCATTGCAAATCACCAGTGAGGGCGACATCCGGCCATTGACACTCACTCGAGCTCGGGGACAATTGTAAAGTGCCCGTAACCACAAGCACCAGTGGCCGCCAAAGCCCATGCCCTCCATAACCGCAAACAAATAAGACCAGTCCACCCGGTCGAAAGCTTTTTCAGCGTCAACCAAGAGAACCAGCATCGGTATTGTAGCCTTGGAGGCCTGGTGCGTATTGTATTATCGTGGGCTTTCCTTCCTGGTACAAGGACTGTCTGGGCACGGTGGATCAGCGAGGTCAGAAGGGGCTTAAGTCGCAGTGCTCGAATTTTTGTAAATAATTTTAAGTCCACATCACTTAAAGAGATGGGTCTATAATTAGCACAGTCTAGTGGGTCACGGTCCGGTTTCGGTATCACTGATATGGAAGCAAGGAGTGTTTCAGGAGGGATAGGAGAGGTGTCTGAGACTGAGTTAAAGGCTTTAACAAACCTAGGGCCCAAAAGTCCTATAGTATAAGACCGTTAACTCGTCGGGGCCTGGGCTCTTTCCCAGGGGTGTCAATTTCAAAAGCTCAGTGAATTCTGTCAGTGTGATCGGGGAGTCAAGGAGTCGTGTTTGATTACGCGGAATGGTAGCTTTAAGCATCCTAGAGAGGAAAGAGTCAAGAAGGTCTGTCGGCACCTGATGAGCGTCAGTATTATACAGGGACTGGTAATAAGCGTGGAAGGTCGATGGTAAATCCCTGGACGTATGAGCCATGGAACCAGAGCCAGTGCGAAGTTTCGGAATAAAGGAAGCCTGATAGCGCTTCTTCAGAGCCCGAGCAAGCAGCCTCCAACACTTATTCCCCGGCGTGTAATATGCGTATTTTGTCAGGGTAAGGGTATGCGCCACTTGAGCATTAAGCAGTTTCGCTAGGTCTGCCCGTAAAAGCACCAGTCTGCAGAAAGAATCTGGATCTAAGTCCGCCTTATGAGTCCGTTCAAGTGCCACTATGTCCTGCATCAGCTCCTCAGCCTGAGCAATCCTAGCTTTCTTACGGCGCGAGCCCAATTGGATAAGAGCTCCTCTCAACACACATTTATGCGCCTCCCAGATCATCGCGGGCTCAACATCATCCGTCTCATTATCAAGTAACGCTCTATGGAGGCTTTAACCTCCGCCTGGGTCATAGGATCAGTTATTAGGGATTCACTTATGTGCAAGGTATTCTCGGTCCACTCCAGCATCAGTATCGTCGAGGTCAACAAGAGGGGGGCGTGGTCAGACCATGTAATGGGGCCTATCTTACAACCCTGAACCATCTCCAAAACTCTATGTTCCACAAAAAAGTAATCCAATCTAGAATATCTCTGAAAGGCATGTGAGTAGTACGTAAAGTCCTTTACTGTTGGGTTAAGGAGCCTCCAGCAATCCATCAACCGTTCCAAAGTCAGCAGTCTTCGAAATTGGGCCCTCAGGGAGGGGACAAATAACCCCCCATCCTGAACACTATCAGCCGGCATATCCAACGAAACATTACAAATCCTCTCCCATCACAACAAACCCTTCCCGAAAGGTAGACAGACGGCATAGCACTTGATGGAAAAATCTCGTCTGCAAACGATTTGGCAAATAAATATTCACGAAAGTCAATTTAGTGTTTCCCACCGTCCCCTTGACCAATAGAAACCTCCCCTGAGGATCACTAACAGTATCACGTAGAACAAAAGGGACATGACGCCGCGCAATGAGTATCGCCACCCCCCTAGATTTCGTGTCCCCAAAATTACTAAAATGACCGGTCGGATAGCGAGCATTACGGAAACTCGGAGCCGAGCCTTCTCTAAAATGAGTTTCCTGTCCAAAAACAATGTATCCCTTCAGCCTCTGGAACTCAGACAGAGCCTTTGTACGTTTGGCGGGAATATTTAGACCTCGGACATTCATAGAAATCAATCTCAGAGTGGCCATGTGTGGGACACGTGTGGTATGCTGTGTAAACTTACAACCTGCCTAAACTGGGCTAGGCCCATCCAGTTATATAGAGTGATCAATGTAAAAAACAAGAACAACAAACAATAACATAGATACTATAGCCCCTATTCAACAGGCTAAACACATGAATTCATTATATAAATAAATTATAACCTTTATTTGAACCATTAAAATGAGTCCTCAATTAAAAGAAATACAACACATAACACTTGTTAATAACAGACGATCCCCAAATGGAAAAAGGTGATACTGGGGGTAGTTAAGTTTTTAACCTCTGTTATTCTGGTATCACTAAATAAAGACTTTCGGGCATATCTTAATAATGATCATTTAAAGTTGTTTTTGTATATGTTGCCTATAGACATTAATTTGAGCTGGCGTAGTCAGATAGAATATAGATGCGCAGGGTTGCCGAGTGGTATTACACATTATTTGTCACTGTAACCTGTTGTTGCTATTGTATCACACCATGCTGGATTGATAGTACATAGAGGCGCAGGATTGCCGAATAGTATTACGAGTTATTTATCACTGTAACTTGTTACTGCTATTGTATCATGCTATGCTAAATTGATGGCGGGCTGCGGTCCCACTGTTCATTCGAGCATAGTTGTACAATGTTTCATTAAATATGATTCGCAGCACTTAACTCTGTATTGCCCGATATTTAACCGCCAGACTCTAATCAGCGGTGCTACATAACTTCAAAGAGATCATCCCCTCATTAGCGCCATTAACTCCAGTATTTCATTTTTTTATTTTTTAACTGAAATGGCAGGCAGTACCTTCGTGCTGATGCACCAATGTAGCTCAGAACATAATATTTTCCTTACGCCGTGGAGGTTATTATTATTATTAATCCACTAAATACTGGCCATTTTCCACAGCATTAGCTGGTATAAACTTCTACTTCTCAGCGATATACTTTATTTCCACAGTAGTGAGTCCACAAGTCCATAAACACAAACCATGCTTAGCGATAATAGCTAATACAACTGCCAACCATTCCACTCTATTTCTCTGGTGTGGCTACCAACAGTATAGTTTGGTTACGCATCTACGCATCTATAAAAAATAGAATTTCAAGCCCCGGAAGCCATTCTCAACAGCAATGGCCAAGCATTTCAAAAATAGAATCATTTCATTTTTAAGGGCAACGTTCCAAATCAGTAGTCACTGGATAGTTTCATAAGTCAAATACCCATCAGTCTGCACCCGACGCGAGTTTCGCCCCACCGGCCCGTCAGGGGTGCCCCCTTTATTTCAGCAGTCTTACGTGTCGCACGTAAAATATCCTCCTGTAAAGTGAAGTCTTGTAAGCGACATACATTATCACGCGGGGCAGCAGATTGGGATCTCTGTGGTCTCAGCACCCGGTGTCCCCTATCTAGTATCAGCGTAGCGTCCTCTAGGCGGCTCAGCAAGCCATTAAACAAGTTACGCAGCATATCCTTAACATCTTCCTTGCCAGATTCTGCTTCCAGGTATCCCTTAATGCGGAGATTGTTACGTCTGCCCCTGTTATCCACATCATCCAGGTGTCTATGCATCACGGCCAGATGTTTAGCCTGAGTCATCAGTTGATCATTTAAACGTTCCACATGAGTAAATAATGAATCCCTGTACTCCTCTAATTCCACAATACGGCCTCCCAGTTGTTTCAGATCAGCCCCCAGTTCGTCAAACTCACTATGGAAGGTGCGCTCCATTTGCGTAAATTGTACAGATAAGTCTGTTTTAGTCGGCAGACTCTGCAGCAGGGCCCTCATCTCCTGTTCCATCGAGTTGCCTCGTGCTGCCGCCATGTCGCGCGGTGGGTGGAGAGTCCCCCTTGTCCGAGTCTCCTGGCGCCATCTTGGATCCAATACCAGAAGGCCGCAGTTGAGACGATTCGCCCAGAAATGGCAAGATGGAGGAGCGGCGCTGAGTCCCGGCGGTGCCAGGGGCTCCAGAGGTGGTGGTCTGTTGTTTGCACTGTGCCATTGCTGCTTTTTTTGCCCCTCAAACAGCGAATATCGCACTCGGGCCTAGGAGCTCAGCACTTACCCAGCCAGCTCACTCGGTGTTCCGGCCACGCCCCCGTAAAATACTTTATAAATAAATAAAGTCAGTACATGTGAGCAGTGTAAGAACTGTCAATAATAAAAAAAATAACACAAGAATCTGAGTATTCATACCTGTTTCACTTTCAGAGTCCTGGAGGAGATTCTACAACGAATAGTGAATGTTCTCCAGGATGAAGACTGTGTGAGTACCTAATACATAAATACCAGTCACCAAATGTATTTATTAAACCATTAATAATCATTATACTCATTACCAAAGAAATGGTATTCGGTGTTGTTGGGGTTCTGGGAGTGTTATTTCGAATGTGAAATGTATTCAGATCTATTTATTCATATACTGTATATATCTCTTAAATGTAGCAGTACGGAAAAGGTACAAGTGTAAATCAGAAATGGAATTGTTATAGATAGACCTTCTGTCAAAACATGGAAATTACACTTTGGATGTGTTCTATAGGGCAGGGCTCAAAATTTCCACTCGCCTACTCGCATTTGGCGAGTGGAAATTAAGTGAGTGCAAGTGGAAATGCACACACAGGCAGCACAATAAATTATTTTGTGCTGCGTATTCCAGGGGTGCCACTGTGCAGTCCCCCCTTCCCCAGGCAGCACAGTGGCAGGGATCAGCTGCCTAACCTGACCCAGTTCGTCTCTGTCACTGGCAGGGGGGTGGAGAGGAACTTCACTGCCTCCTCACTCTGCTCACACTGGGGTCTGATGACTGGGTATACATGTATGTGGGGTCTGATGTTTGGGTATTAATGTTATTTTTATTCTAAATAAAACCTTTAACAGTGTAATTTCATAAGATATGTTAAGGGGGTGTGTTTAGGGGTAGAGTTAAGGGCTGGGTAGGGGTTAGGTGGAGCAACTGGTGGCGAGTAACTCTTATGGCCTGGTTAGTTGCGTGGGACTTGAAATTTTGAGCCCTGCTATAGGGTATACAGAGCAGAGATCTCAAACTCTGCCCGTATGGATGTTTCTGACGTCCCATGATTCTCTGTCCATTTATTGCATTCAAAGAATTCTGGAAATTGTACGCCACAAACATCTGTGGGGCCAGAGTTTGAGATCCCTGATACGGGATACAAGTAGCATGTTGGCCCATCTTGTTGAAAGTATGTGTATAGTTAGTTTCATCTCTTTTGCTCAACGAACACATTGAAGATGATGTTTATGTACTGCTCTGAGTTAATGGTGATAAATATACAGAGAGAGAATAGGAAAGACTGAGAAAATCATCTTCAAGTCGAAGCTAATCAGAATGTTTTGTCCAAATAGCTCCTTTGCTACACTGCCTCAAATGTAGCAGGGAATGTGGGTATAGATATGCTATTGAGACCCTTTTTTGCATCGAATAGTCTGCTGTGACGCAGACATCCCACATGCTAGTGTAATGCCATACTAGATGGCCTCAAACATAAATTAGGGCAAGGCAGTCAAATTCTACCCCCCCCCCCCCACATGTTTCTGAACTACATCTTCCATAATTCTCTGGCCATCTATTGAATTCAAAGAATTCTGGGAATTGTAGGCCATCAACATTGGGGGGGGGGGCTGGAGTTTGACATCCCTGGGTTAAGGGATGCAGCTTCTTTGAAAACATAAAAAAAAACTCTATTACACCGAATAAAGAGAACATTAATTATGGTGATGTATATAACATATTCCATGTAGAGATGTATATCATCTCAGAGAGATACTGAACCACAGAGTGCTCTATAACACCACAAGGAAAATAGCTAGACAAAATCCCATATATGTACCAAACACAACCATACAACACCTTACACAGAGATAATTACAACATTCAGAGTCATAATAAGATCCTGCAGTGGGATGAGATATTCATACCACTGGGGAAAGAAAAAACAACATCAACTTTATCTCTGTATTTTCTGCCACATTCCTCTCTTCCTTCACCTGGTTTCTCCCTCTATTCCACAGTCCCTGCAGTCTTTGTCCCTCGCAGACTCGCGGTTAAAGTCTCGCACCTGCATCGTTCTAAACGCTCTTGGCAGTAACACGTCTCTGCAAGAACTGGATATAAGTGGTAACAGTATGTCTGATATTGGAGCCAAAATGCTGGGCAAAACTTTGCAGATAAACACAACACTACGGTGAGTGCAAGAGACTAATGCAACGTTTGAAGTACGATATATCAATTTGAGCATATGGTCAGTAACGTGTAGTCTGTTTTACTCTTCCTATTTGTTCTAGACCCCTGAAAGTCTTTTTTTGGTACTTTATCATTTCATAGTGCTTCTTTCCATTACCTTGGTGTCATCTAAACATTTATTTGAAACACTTTTATTTATGTCTGGATTGGATCCTTATGTTGGACCACGTATGGATGGGGTCCTTTTAGGTTGCCTATTGAGTTAGGTGCATCTCCTAGATTTGTACAGGAGCGGATAGTTTCACAGCAGTCAGTTGACGCAAGCAGGACTATTTTTTTAAATATATTTTTGAAATCTTTTTGATCCATTGACCATTCCACTTGATCTCTGGCCTATAGCCGCCATGGTCCACCAGCATACACCTAGTTTGCTTGATTTAATTGGAATTTGTACTAAAGACCATTCGTAGGAAACAGGAAACTTTCTTATAACAAGATGTCCTACTGTCAATACCCTGTAGCAGCTGTGAATTTTACATAACGACAATAACCAGTTGCCAGTAATGAATTCAGTAAGATCCAGGGAGTAATATTAATGATCTCTGTATAATGCATTTTAAAGAACTTTCAGAGACTTGTAAAAGTGTTATGATTTCATAATATGCTCAAAATTGTAGACCTGGAGCAATTCACAGTGGCTTATTACAGTTGATGAGCTTAGTTTTCAAGGTTAATATTACTTCTATGGTCACACTGTATTGCATAATAACCATTTGTCTCTTTAGCCCTTTTTTCTTGTTCCACAGACTATATACAATCCTGCTTTCTGAAACTACTTTCTCCTTTTAGTTCTGTGCTGTGGGACAAGAATGCAGTCACGGCGTCGGGGTTCATGGATGTTGCTCGAGCTCTGGAGAAGTAAGTGGTAAATTGGTAAATAAAATATTTAGTTTTGTTTCTATCATTCCTTCACCATTCGTCAGCATTCCCCTTAGCACTCACAGTAGAGACCAATCCTCATTCATGCCCTTTCCTTCCCTATTGTAGACTGATAACATGTCCTTCATGCTCCTAATGCCAATGAAGCACTGCTCATCTTCATGTTCTTTTTAGCCTCTGATCATCTGCTGTCTCATGTAACCCCAAAACCTGGGTCTCTCTTATCTGGGTATCTTCTCACAGAAATCGAAGCCTGCGTTTTATGTCCTTCCCCGTGGGAGACATCTGTCAGGCGTATCAGAAACATCCTGAGAGAGCTGAGAGTGCCTGGAGGAAGGTGACAGACCACAACGCTGAGACGGAACCCTCTAAAACAAGACTGGCCCCTCATCTTTGTACTGTCTCCTTTGCACCCATCTGGGACCTAATACCTCCACCTTGCTCTTTGTCAAATGGCACCCCTTCATCCTGCTTCTTTAATTTTCTGGAAATAAAGAGATCTCTCTATCTATGCTCTTTGAGAACTCCTCCTGCTATCTCTGGGAGAAGTTCTCCTTTCCTCCTGCATTCTCACTTCTTGACAGATCACTCATGTTGTGCTCTCACTGGAAAAGACTCTCATACCCCAATACTCACCTGTTTTCCTTGTTTCCCCAAAGAAATAATCCTCTCACCCTCTGCTCTCTGCCTATCATGTCTCTCAGATTCACAGCTGTCTTTTGAGGAACTCTCAGACGGTGGTTATTTCTGACCAGAGAGCACTTCGTCTCCAGCAAGGTGTCACAAATAGTGCCGAGCAGGTACTGGGCTGTTCATTTCATCGACTCTCATGGTACCTTTGCTCATAGTGTATATGATGCCTCTTTTTGTGTCCCAGATGCTTCAGACGCTATCTGTGATGATACATGATCATATTAATGCTCTGCGCTCTTGTGATCTTGACGCTGTCCAAGAAGATATCGTGGGTGCAAGGCAACTCCTTCGGGATGCTAAAAACTGTCGAGCTGTGAGTTAATCTCAGTTAATTACTTCTCCTCTCCCACACACTGATCTGTCAGATTAGGTTCAAGTGCTAAATCCACTGTTATTGTTAATGGGGTCCTTCCTGAAGCATGCTATACATCACTAAACACATTTACAGGTTTAGGTAAAACTAACACTGACAATTCTGAGTAAGCATAAAGAGTAATGTAAATACTTTGTAACAACGCTGGTCACACTTCCTTCATAGGCACTTATTTATAAACCAGGCAAGCTTGTTAATGACCACAACTAGAATCTCTACGCTCTATGTTACTGCTCTGACCACGAATATAGACCATATAACGTATTTCTTCTTCCTCTGCAGTTGTTACCTCGTCTTTTGGAAGCAGGCAGTTGGTTATCTCCTTCAGGACCTGCTCAGCGCCTTTTAGAGACCGTTTCATATGAGCTGTCTCGAGCAGTAGACAGAGAACTTCAGGTACCAAAAAAGCTTTTTGATGTACTAGAGACTGCTGTAGTGTTCTCTGGTAGGATATCCCTGATCTTTCTTTTCCTCTGCGTTTTGTAACTCTCATACAGTGCTATTATGATACCATACCATGGTACTGTAACGTATTAGTATTTTGCGCTGCTTTCTTTACCCTCCTAGAACATTGCAGACACCATGTGGGAAGCCACTCAGGACTTGTTCCCAGGGGCAGCACGTGATGCCCAGAGAGGAAGTGCAATGCTTTGCAGACTGAGGGAGCAGCACGGACTCAGTCTTCCCCATATCAGAGATATGCTTCGGCAGGTGGGGAATGAGATACACAGCAAGTTGAGGTGAGCGACACTGCAAGAGCATAGGGATCAAATGCAAAAACAGAAGGACATTTATCAGCTTGTGCCTTAGGGGAAACTTTCAGAAACTTTATGAATTAGAAAAGATCTAAGTCTTTGAGGTTGTCAGGGTAGGGGAGTAGTGAGTGTGATAAATAATGGTTTACACCAGGAATGCGCATGATAGTCCCAGTATGATATTATGGCTTTTATTGATGTCTAATTTAAGGGTGATGAAGAGAACCAATGTTGCAGCAAATGTATGCATTTACAAAATTGACTAATTATAATCTGCATGTGAAGAATCCTTCTGATATGATGTTCTGCTTTCTTTGCATTGGGATGGCATTATTGTTATTGCATTTGTTTTCTATGTTTTGGCAGTATAATTCTATTCAATTGTTGTTAATGTTGCAATGATTGGAGTTTATTACTTGACCGTGACAGCTGCTTAATTTTAATTTATTGGTGCCATGTTAGTAAGCATGAACACAGACTTTTTTGAGAAAGGATTTTACCCAGGAAGGATACATTGAGATTTCTTTCATTTTCAAGTATGTCCTGGGTGGTGAGTATGTACCGTTAGGTGTCTTGTCCAAGGACACTTACTGGAGAGGTGCTCTTGTCGGGATTCAAACCTGTGTCTCCACAGTCTCTCTCCGGTTATAGAGCAGTGATGTTACCTCTACTCCACACAGCCGATACTTAAAGCCGAACTGTTACTTCCCTAGAACTCATACTATCGCATCAAGCATTAAAACTATCTATTAGTCATACTAACTTTTTTTTACTTTAAACGCTATTCCTATTTTAAAAGAGAACAAAGATCAGATGCCGTGTGCAAGTTTGAGTACCTTCTTTTGACATACCTATACCTTCTGTGCCTTAAGATTCCAACTAGGCTCGTTAGACTTAATCGTGGGTCATAAGGTATATAGACAGAGTTTGAAAATGGTAGCAGAAGAGCTGTTAGAGCTCCAGAGATCAATCCTTCTTCCTATAAAGCAGCAATCAGTGAATAGTTTTAATTAATTTTATTTATTTTATAAAGTATTTTACCAGGAAGGATACATTGAGATTTCTCTCGTTTTCAAGTATGTCCTAGGTTCAAGAGCATTGAATTGTTACAGTAGGTACAGAAATACAAAGTAATAAATGTAATATATTTATAAAAAAACACAAATATACAGATTAACAGAAAATAAATATGTACAGTTGTGTTCAAAATTATTCAACCCCCACTGAAATTGAGTGTTTTGGCCAGTTTGACATTGATTTTGATCATTCAGTCATCTTGCTTACAATTAAATCAAAGAGGCACGTGTAGGTCAGACAAATATAACATAACATTTATAATGAAATAACCACAAATGTCTTTTCTGTGCTCACATCATTATCAGTTTTATTCAACCCCCAAGTGACATTCAATCTTAGTACTTAGTACAACATCCTTTTACAGTTATAACAGCTTTTAAACGTGAAGCATAGCTTGACACAAGTGTCTTGCAGCGATCTACGGGTATCTTCGCCCATTTGTCATGGGCAAAAGCCTCCAGTTCAGTCACATTCTTAGGCTTGCGCACTGCAACTGCTTTCTTTAAGTCCCACCAGAGGTTCTCAATCGGATTTAAGTCAGGTGACTGTGATGGCCACTCCAAAATGTTCCAGCCTTTAATCTGCAACCATGCTCTAGTGGACTTGGAGGTATGCTTGGGATCATTGTCCTGTTGAAAGGTCCAACGTCTCCCAAGCCTCAGGTTTGTGACGGACTGCATCGCATTGTCATCCAATATCTCCTGGTACTGAAGAGAATTCATGGTACCTTGCACACGCTGAAGCTTCCCTGTACCTGCAGAAGCAAAACAGCCCCAAAGCATGATTGACCCCCCGCCATGCTTCACAGTAGGCAAGGTGTTCTTTTCTTCATAGGCCTTGTTCTTCCTCCTCCAAACATAGCGTTGATCCATGGGCCCAAACAGTTCTAATTTTGTTTCATCAGTCCACAGAACACTATCCCAAAACTTCTGTGGTTTGTCCACATGACTTTTGGCATACTGCAGTCGACTCTTCTTATTCTTAGGAGACAGCAAGAGGATGCGCCTGGGAGTTCTGGCATGGAGGCCTTCATTACGCAGTGTGCGCCGTATTGTCTGAGCTGAAACTTCAGTACCCACATCTGACAAATATTTTCTCAGTTCCTCAGCAGTCACACGGGGACTTTTCTCCACTCTACGCTTCAGGTAGTGCACAGCAGTCGAACTCAGCATCTTCTTTCTGCCACGACCAGGTAGCGTTTCAACAGTGCCCTTTGCCTTGAATTTGCGAATGATGCTTCCTATGGTCTCTCTTGGTATGTTTAACATCTTTGCAATCTTCTTATAGCCATTGCCCTTCCTGTGAAGAGTAATCACCTCTTCTCTTGTCTTCCTGGACCATTCTCTTGACTTCACCATGTTTGTAACCACACCAGTAAATGTCTAGAAGGAGCTGAGTATCACAGTCATTTTAAAGCTGCCTAATTGGTGCTTATTATGCTTTATTGCTGCTCCGTGACATCCACAGGTGTTTTCAATACCTGATTGAAAACACTTGAATGAACCTCTGTTCTTCAGAGTGGTAGTCTTTAAGGGGTTGAATAATTGTGTCAATGAAGAATTCACAAAAGAAACATTTACTACTGTATTACAAAACCAATTGATGTCATTTTAGTTGCATATGGTTCTTTAAAAAGTCCTTGTAGGATTTCATTCTGAATACAATTACAAATGTACACTTAATTCCCTAAAACCCTTTACAGCATTGGGGGTTGAATAATTTTGAACACAACTGTATGTGATAGATACTTCTGGTATACTTGTTTTGATTAATATAAGTATAACTGAAACCGGACAAAACGTATAATCAGATCAGAAAAATGTTGGATCACATGTATTTACTATCAAAAACATATCTTTGTAGAGTGATAATCAAATTATTTGGATTTTAAGAAAAATATTTTTTATAATAAATATATACTTTTTTTTCCACCTGCCCTCAACTGTTCTTTTTATCATATGAAACTACATCAGTGCATTGTGGGGGACCATGAGTACCCGGTGGATTGTTATGGTGATGTAAAACTGTGTACACCTGTCTTCTTACCATGGGAGGAGGACTGTGACCAGACTTTTCCTCCTCTCTTCTGAACCTGAAACAGGGTTTGCTGAAAATGAACTTAACTTGAAGCTGTATAGTACCTAATCTTGAACTAAGGTTATTATTATAAAAGACTGAGGTTCAAGAGCTGTTGAAAACAACTCAGGGTTTAGAATTTCATTTTATTATGTGACGGAGAAACCAGAATTGTAATATTTTACATATTATGATATTGCAGAGCAGCACAGCTTTCCCTCATGACACGCCTCAGCAACTCTGTCTTGGAGCAAGTTCTGCAAGAAATGCAAAGAACACATAGGAAGCTGGTAATTCAAGACCAAGAAACCCATTCAACAATGTATAGTATGAAAGGGAATGACAATAAAAATAGTGTATGAAGAAATGTTCTTCATCCATGTTTGTTTCCCCACCCTCCATAACCACAGAAACGCAGAAGGGGCTATTCACAGGGTGTTGCAGTTTATTTTATTTATTTATTTTATATATAAAGGATTTTACCAGGAAGGATACATTGAGATTTCTCTCGTTTTCAAGTATGTCTTGGGTTCAAGAACATTGAGTGGTTACAGAAATACAAAATTTTAATTTTTTTATTTTTTTTGAGAAAGGATTTTACCAGGAAGGATACATTGAGATTTCTCTCGTTTTCAAGTATGTCCTGGGTGGCGAGAAAATAATAAAATGCAAGATATTAACACAAAACAAATATCCAGATTAACAGAAAAATAAATATGTAGGAAATAAAGTCATTATGTTACATGTTTACAGGCGCATTCCGTATTGAGGTATGTTAATAGGGAGCTCTTAAGGCACTTTAGACTGGGGGAAGATTTGATGGCGTCTGGGAGGTTATTCCATATTTGTGGTGCTCTGTAGGAAAATGAGGATCGAGACACTTTCTTTTTGTATTGCGGTATTGCAAGTAAGGTGTTGGTCCTGTATCGGAGGTTATAGGATAAGGGGACTGCTGGGGGAAGCAGCCTATTCAGGTAGGGTGGTAGCTTCCCAGAAAAGCTCTTGAACACCAGGTGGAAAGGTGAAGGGTGCGTCTAGATTCCAGCGACGGCCAGTTTAGCTCTTTTAACATGTCACAATGGCAGGGACGTGCAGTCAGGGGAGGCGGAGCCTCCCCTGCCATTCCAGTAAATTAATGTGCTCATGGTGTTGTAATGACATGGGATGTGTGTGTGTGTATATTTAAACTGAAATAAAATGTTATTTATTGAAAAAAGTCCATACTCACCTGCTCCTCTCCCTCGCTGTGCTTTGCTTCTCTCTGTCCTCCTATTTTTCTCCTGCGCTTTCACTTTCACAGTTTGCCGGCTGCTGTGTGTGTGATTCATTACACAGACAGCAGGGGGCAGCACTGAGCCAGCCTAGGCTACGCAATTTGCGCAGCATGAACGCTACGCTGATTGTGAAGCGCAGGCTGGTGGCAGGCAGGCATGCTCGTCAGTGCCTCCAGAGGCAATGATAGCAAATGAAAGCTTGAGCCAATGGGAAAGCTCCATTGGCTCAAGCTATTTTTTTTTTCTTAAAACGCCCACCATTGGAGGCTGAGATCCCCATGGTTTGATTGACGCAGGACAGTCATGTGACTGTCCTCGTCAGTCGGGGGGGGCTCAGCCTGTGCTGAGCACGCACTGGCTTCAGCTCCTCCTACACCCTAACGTGACACAGCGCGCCGGCGCCAGTCACGCGGGAAGCAGCTGGAGGAGGTGCAGTGCTCACGAGGGACCACACAGCAGCTCAACCCTCTCTGGGACAGGCAGACAGGTATGTTTTACTTTCTTTTCTTTTGGTACAGTGTTTTATGCAGGCAGATGGTGTCCCTCCAGCTATGGGCTCTCACTAAGCTGTAACTTTAATGTGAGGGTCTCTGGGCTTCAGGCAGGAGCTGAGGGTGTGTGAGCAGCAGTGAGGTCTTGGTTTTAGGGATCCTTGTTACAGTGCCCTCGGATGGGAAAGCTTCCTGCCTGTTTACAGCTGTGGCCTGTGCTGGTGTAGTAGTGAAGCCGGAGAGGAGAGCCTGGGCACAGGGCAGGAGGAGGGGGACTCTGGCTGCTCACAAGGGGCTGGTCTGGTGTACAGTGGGTCTGTGAGCTCTGCTCTCCGGTCTTGAGCTCACTCAGCTCTGCCTGCTTCTCTCACTGCATCCCCCTGACTTCTAGCTCCCCCTCCCTACTCTCATCCCTGTATCCCTCCCTCTGCCCCTCCATCCCTCCCCTGTCTGTCTACCCCCTCCTTTCCTCAATCCCTCTCTCCTCCTTGTCCCATAGAACAGAACCTGCTTATCTCTCCCCTATCAGCCCATCCACACATCACTATCACACCCTTCTTTTAATCCTCTACATATTTTGTCTGTGTCCTTTCCTCATGTTCTCTGTATTCTTCTGTCATCCCCTGTCACTTCTCCTGCTCCACGGTCTATGAATCCCCATTCTTCATTCTTTTGTATCTTACTCTATCCCTTTTCCCACCTTTCTCTATAGATTCTGTTTAGGTTATGCATTTTCCCTGCATGTGTCTCTATCATTTCTCTGTCTTCACAGAAATTGCTTGAACATTTTGTGCCATTTTTCTCAAAACATTGAAATGTTTTGATAATAAAATTCACCAATAAAATCTGTTTCTCTATAAGTGATATTATTATAATTGTTATTAATATCACAGTGTTACTTTTTTTTACCTTTCACCCAGACTCTATTTAATTTTATCATAACTCCATTATATTATTTATACTTTACAATGCTATATATATACATATACATATATATACACACACAAACAGTCCTCTATGCCATTGTCTTAAGCGCCCTTTCTCCAATGTGAGAAAAATTTAACAGACATTAAAAAAACTGTATTTTACATAAAGTTATCATACGGACATGTTGCACAATCTAGCCAGTGCCTCACCAGCCACTGACCTCACCGCACAATGGTGGGTCATTGTCATTGTACATTGTAGCACAAAGCGGCAGAATGAGTTATACAATGTAGTAAGTTTCTTGAGGTGTGTTTGCGGGGCGGCTGCATACACTACATCCCCGTATTCAATAGCTGGCATAAGCATTTGTTGTACAATCTTTAATCGGTAAGCTTTCTTACCGCAGGGCTCAGGCAGGATTTGTTTCTGTACAGGGCACCTAGTTTGGGGTAAAGTTTAGACGAGAGTTTTTCGATGTGGGGGCCAGAGGATAGATTTGGGTCTAACCACATACCTAGATATTTGAGAGAAGTGACTGTGGTCAGCGTGCCATTTGATCTTGTCCTGACACATAGATGGGGTGTTTGCAATTTATGTAGTTTGCCATTGTTGTAGTGATGATAGACTTCTGCAATCCCAAGAGGGAAATTTAAACCCCAGCAAGAGAAGCTTCACTGATGATCCTTCTCATACCATTGTTTGAATTTACCTTTACGCCGAAGTTTATTGTTGTTGCAATAACAGCAAACGACTGTGCCTTGTGAATAACCCCCATAGTGAATTACTGGAGTGATTTCCTTTCTGAGTGTTACAATGACATCTTTTGGTTTTGGTGGTGATCATTTGAGCGAATCTATCACACCTTAAGTCATACATATAAATATTTTGATCAATTATACATTGTTTTATTTTATTACAAAAAAGAACAATCTTCGTTATTTTCTTATCTTTTAACTCCAATCCCTAAATCTCAGTCCCGTCACAGATCCCATCTACAGAGCCTGATGGAGGAGGAGCAGAGGTACCTTGGGTATCTTCCGCAGACGCCCCCGAGAAATAAGCCGGAAACACACGAGGGAGAGATGTACACCAGCATTGTAAGCAACAAGAAACCCAACACACCGCTCAAAAACATCTACATACATTATTATATTCATTACTAGGTGTTGTTAAACATTATTTCTACATAAACATATAACAGGATTGCTAATCGTATTTTTGTTAGTAAACGACTTTATTCTTTATCTGGTTTCTCCTTCCCTCTTGTGTTTTCCCTCAGGACACGATGGTTATAAAGAAACGTCTTCTAGGCAGAAAAATACGACCAGTCTCTGCGTTCATCAGTGAGATCTTTCGCATATTCCCCCTCTGTGTATAACATAGCATGCATGAGTAGGCACACGTTCTGGGTTAGCTGTAGTTTTTCCACCCTCGTCACATAATGTGCTCTCACATTACAGCAATTATAGTTAAGATTAGATATACATTCTGTATATATATATTGTGTAAACAAATTAGCTTTATATAGAGAACGCAGAACCAACACAGAAAGGAAAGTTATAATTTTTTCAGGGTTATTCAAAGAGAATCGAAAAGCCACCGCACGTTCGGTGACTTTTCGTTCTCTTCAATTCGGTTCGATTTGGCGATCCCATTTAGGCGACCCTGCGGTGTATTCAGCAAGCACCACAGGGTCCCCGAATTGCAGGGAAAAGGTGCTGCAAACCCGCAGAAAACTCACCGCAAAACGAGGGCAAACGCATACTGAAACCTGCAAAAACATCTGGATTAACCCGCCGAAACGCTGAAAAAACATGAGCAGGAGCCGATCACACGCAGCGCAGCCGCCGGAAAAAGCCGACACCGCAGACGAATGCAGTGAATAAATTAGAAACACAGTTTGCTTGAATGTGTGAAAAGTGAAACGCTGTTTGCAAAGAAACTACTGAGCGAAAATGTCTGAAATTTACATATGAGGTCCAGGGAATGATAATAAAAAGGGCAGTTACAGAAAAAATAAGTAAACTTAAATTTTTTTTAAAAAAATCCCGAAAAATGCTTAAAATATCCTAAAAAGTCTATAAATAAAGAGACTCTTTACTGCAAAATATTATAATCAACGATTTATTAGATATTTAATTAAAACGGGAATATTTTTAACATTGAAGCCTATGGGATTCGCCTGAATAAACCTGCCGAATTAAACCACCGAATGGCAGGGCATTTTGGGAACCTTTCACTGCTGGCTTGTGCTTTCTGAATAACAGAAGCAGTGCTTCACTATGGGGATTTCACTGCCCTCGAACAGGCACCGAACAGGCACCGTATGTGCAGGCAATTTGCCAGGATTTGGCGAACTGCCTGCTCTCTGAATAGCCGAATGGCCAAGAAAGGTAACCGTACGCTAATTTTCAGCGTTTGGTTCCCTTTCGGCAGCCATTCGGATCTCTTTGAATAACCCTGATAGTTACATGCTTGTGGATACTTGGCACAAATGTGCTATAGCAACATTTATATAGCCAGTGGTCTATACTAGCATTTCCCAGCCCTGGTCCTCAGGATCTACTACAGGCCAGGTTTTAAGGATTATCCTTGGGGAAATGCAGACTGAATCCTGCAATCACTGAGCAGCAAATCATATCCCCTTTGCTGTGCTTCACATATCTGGCAAACCTGACCTGTTAGGGGTACTTGAGGATAGGGTTGGGAGGCACTGGTCTATACAATAGTGGGCTCATTTCCTGCATAGCAATACTTATGAATATCCATTTATAGCGATCTCTTAAAGATTCCATTTTTAACACACATTCAAATGTTTTTTTATTTGTTTTGTTTAGAGTGTTCACCACGGAGAATCGTTAGGAATTGTTTTTAAATCTACTAACAGGAATGTTGAATTTTAAGCCACAATCCTAAAGAATTCATGGGACCATGACCACTTAATTTGTTTGCTGGTATATCTAATTTTGGGTTAAATCTCTACTTCTAGAATGATGTGATAATAATAAAAAAGTGACATTAGCAAGTCTGTGATTTAGCTCATTGAGCAGTTTAGATGCATAATATTTCTTAAACCTACTTACAGGTAGATGTATTGGCTGTCATTAAAATGCCCATAATTATACACAACATGTACACATATAATAAAAACTGTAGTTGAACTTGATTTTAGTTTATATTTTGTGTAGATTTGATAAGCCATGTTAGTCCAGATGTCAAAATCACCAGAGTGTAGCAGTACGTAGTGATACCTTTTTTTATTGGACTAACGTTACATTTAAAAGACAAGCTTTTGAGAGGATTCCTCTCTTCTTCAGGTCATAAAGAAATAGGTCAGTATCTGGTGATGTGTGTATATATATATATATATATATATATATATACACGTATATTATATACATTGACTGTAAAAAGAAATCCATGGAGCTGGGTCCGCCTTATTTCATGTGAATTTAATTTAAAAAGGGCACATTTTACGAATTTGATTTGTGGGATTGGACCTGTAGGGAATGAAGTGGACTCTGTTTGCTTGATCAGTAAGGGATTTTAGAAAATTTGCAAATTTTTTTAGAAGCAAGAGAGGAAAATGTGTCTGAACTGTGAAAGGTAACTATACATTTTAAGCCAAACTTAGAAATTTATTCCACTTAGTTATTGTAGCAGCTTTTCTGGAGGTCTAAAATGTATTTATCAACTCTCAGCAATTTCATTCAGTGAATTAAACAACAAGATTGCTACAAAGACTTTCTTCAAGAAACTGAGACGGATACAGTTGTGTTCAAAATTATTCAACCCCCACTGAAATTGAGTGTTTTGGCCAGTTTGACATTGATGTTGATCATTCAGTCATCTTGCTTACAATTAAATCAAAGAGGCACGTGTAGGTCAGACAAATATAACATTTATAATGAAATAACCACAAATGTCTTTTCTGTGCTCACATCATTATCAGTTTTATTCAACCCCCAAGTGACATTCAATCTTAGTACTTAGTACAACATCCTTTTACAGTTATAACAGCTTTTAAACGTGAAGCATAGCTTGACACAAGTGTCTTGCAGCGATCTACGGGTATCTTCGCCCATTCGTCAAGGGGAAAAGCCTCCAGTTCAGTCACATTCTTAGGCTTGCGCACTGCAACTGCTTTCTTTAAGTCCCACCAGAGGTTCTCAATCGGATTTAAGTCAGATGACTGCGATGGCCACTCCAAAATGTTCCAGCCTTTAATCTGCAACCATGCTCTAGTGGACTTGGAGGTATGCTTGGGATCATTGTCCTGTTGAAAGGTCCAACGTCTCCCAAGCCTCAGGTTTGTGACGGACTGCATCACATTGTCATCCAATATCTCCTGGTACTGAAGAGAATTCATGGTACCTTGCACACGCTGAAGCTTCCCTGTACCTGCAGAAGCAAAACAGCCCCAAAGCATGATTGACCCCCCGCCATCCTTCACAGTAGGCAAGGTGTTCTTTTCTTCATAGGCTTGTTCTTCCTCCTCCAAACATAGCGTTGATCCATGGGCCCAAACAGTTCTAATTTTGTTTCATCAGTCCACAGAACACTATCCCAAAACTTCTGTGGTTTGTCCACATGACTTTTTTCATACTGCAGTCGACTCTTCTTATTCTTTGGAGACAGCAAGGGGGTGCGCCTGGGAGTTCTGGCATGGAGGCCTTCATTACGCAGTGTGCGCCGTATTGTCTGAGCTGAAACTTCAGTACCCACATCTGACAAATCTTTTCTCAGTTTCTCAGCAGTCACACGGGGACTTTTCTCCACTCTACGCTTCAGGTAGCGCACAGCAGTCGAAGTCAGCATCTTCTTTCTGCCACGACCAGGTAGCGTTTCAACAGTGCCCTTTGCCTTGAATTTGCGAATGATGCTTCCTATGGTCTCTCTTGGTATGTTTAACATCTTTGCAATCTTTTTATAGCCATTGCCCTTCCTGTGAAGAGTAATCACCTCTTCTCTTGCCTTCCTGGACCATTCTCTTGACTTCACCATGCTTGTAACCACACCAGTAAATGTCTAGACGGAGCTGAGTATCACAGTCATTTTAAAGCTGCCTAATTGGTGCTTATTATGCTTTATTGCTGCTCCGTAACATCCACAGGTGTTTTCAATACCTGATTGAAAACACTTGAATGAACCTCTGTTCTTCAGAGTGGTAGTCTTTAAGGGGTTGAATAATTGTGTCAATGAAGAATTCACAAAAGAAACATTTACTACTGTATTACAAAACCAATTGATGTCATTTTAGTTGCATATGGTTCTTTAAAAAGTCCTTGTAGGATTTCATTCTGAATACAATTACAAATGTACACTAAATTCCCTAAAACCCTTTACAGCATTGGGGGTTGAATAATTTTGAACACAACTGTATATGTGCCCCTCCTGCTCTGCCCCTGACATGCTGACTATCCCGTTTTGCTTCAAGATTCGGTTTGTCAAATAACTTGTGTACCATGGACACGTACATGTCCTAAAGCATTGCTCCATGTTCTATTTCTCAGATTTATAACCTGCATTATGAAAACCATCTTGCTTGATATATGCAGTCCAGAACCCTTACAATACGATTTCCTAGTTTCATAGACAAACATTCTTGCTCCTCTCATCTGTTAGGTGTGAGTGAGCAGGAGTTAAGCCCCAGGACACTGGATTTGGGCTCTCCAGGCTCCCGAGATCTCAGTTCTCCACCACCACTCTCATCGTCGGCAAGCAGCCAGCTGTCTCGTTCTCTCAGTGTGTCTTTGGAAGGTCTCTCTGAGCTGCCTACAGAGGGGAGCAAGCTGCAACATCAGACTCGGGACAGACCCAAACAACAATCCCGCAGAGCACCAGGTGGGAGCAAGGTGAGAATTGGAACTGGAGTGAGCTTTGGGTAAGCTGATAGCCTCTGCCCTTCTTTTGGCATAAAGTTCCAGAAGAAGAAGGGACCTCACCAATTTAGAGAAAATAGCAGGATTTTATTTTCGGTCTTTAACTTCTAGGTTCGTGGTGCAGCCTCTGACTCTGAGAAACCCGATGCTCCATTGGATGAAGGCCTGGAAGACTTTTTCCATCGTACAGTACTGACACAGTCCCAAAGGTACTTCATGAAGTTGTGACGTTGTTTTACTAACCAATAACATTATCACTAATGTACACCTGATCATACAGTATATTTTAACATTTTTTTGGACATGTAACACTACTGCACGAGGATAACAATGTTCTTATCTATTATTTATGTCGTCAACCCATAGTGTGTCATCAACCCAGTCAGGGGATCCCGAAGGACCACCTAAGAGGCGCAGACGAAGCCTCTTCCATTTCCGAAGAAGTCGTACTCCAAAACGTGAAAGGGGAAGAGCAGTTCCACCGCCTTCACCAGGACCAGGAGGAAGTAATGAACACCTGAAGCTGGAAGGGATACCTATAACCAACGGCACTATAACTACTAATGGTGCAGAAGCCCCAAATGTAGGAAGTGTCAGGGGTTTGCCTGGCCGAGGAACGCCAGTAAGTGCTGCAAAAACAAGGAGAGATGGAGAAAATAAAGTAATGATATAATTAGACATTGTTTTAAAAAGAAATAGTGGCAGGTGACTGAGGTAGTCAAGTGGAGCAGAGGAAACTCTTGCTCTTGGTGGCTTGTCTCAATGTTGTTCTTTATTAATGCTGTAGAATTAATTCACATCTCTTTCAGTCCTGTGAGCACTTATTGGAGGTGGTGCAGCCAGCAAGGATCCGAGGTGTTCCCTTGCCTGGGATGGATGGTGGCCGTGTTTGGAAAGAGGTATTTGAGGACGCAGGATAGCAATGTTATAAGTGATAATATGGCTTTTAATAGAACAGTTGTATATACTAATTCCATATTATTAATAATTATTGCAAAGCTTCAGAGTGAGAAAAATTATATTATATTTAGCAGAGATAATACCCAGTGCATTGTACAGTCACAGCTGAGGATCATTTAGTATTCTGGATGTGCTTCTGGACAGTCAGCAAAGGGTTCAAATACAAGATAGGACAAAACAGTACTTCCCACCCAGGGGCATCATCATGGTGCTATTGGTTCAATATGTAATTTTTGTCTAAGTAGAGCCAGGGTGAAAATGCATCATGTGGTTATGCATAAGTGAGGAAATTGAACAATTGATCATTTTATAGACTATTTGGGAATGTTAATACACAATCTGTGTAATCAATTTGTGTCAGCTGCAGCAAGCACCATCAAGTCAGACCTGAAATGGCATAGATGTGTAAACATGAGTATAATTAAAATAGAAATAAAATTTTATCACCTCTCTTTTAGGAAGACACTCAGGGTAATTCAAAGAGATCCGAATGGCTGCTGAAAGGGAACCGAACGCTGAAAATCAGCGTTCGGTTACCTTTCTTGGCCATTCGGCTATTCAGAGAGCAGCCAGCTCGCCAAATCTTGGCGAATTGCCTGCACAAACGGTGCCTGTTCGATGCCTGTTCAGGGCAGTGAAATCCCCATAAAAAAAGCACTGCTTCAGTTATTCAGAGAACACAGGACATACTTGAAAACGAGAGAAATCTAATGTATCCTTCCTGGTAAAATCCTTTATAAATAAATTAATAAAAAAACAGCAGTGAAAGGTTCCCGAAATGCCCTGCCATTCGGTGGTTTAATTCGGCAGGTTTATTCAGGCGAATCCCATAGGCTTCAATGTTAAAAATATTCCCATTTTAATTCAATATCTAATAAAACATTCATTATAATATTCTGCAGTAAAGAGTCTCTTTATTTATAGATTTTGTTTAAGGATATTTTAAGCATTTTTCTGTTTTTTTTTTACTTCTTTTTTCTGTAATAGCCCTTTTTATTATCATTCCTTGGACCTCATATGTAAATTTCAGACATTTTCACTCCACAGCATTTCACTTTTCAAACATTCAAGCAAACTGTTTTTCTAATTTATTCACTCCATTCGTCTGCGGTGTCGGCTTTTTCCGGCGGCTGCGCTGTGTGTGATCGGGCTCCTGCTCGGGTTTTTCCGACGTTTTCGGTGAGTTAATCCAGATGTTTTTGTGGGTTTCGATATGCATTCGCCGGGTTTTTGCGGTGAGTTTTCATGGGGTTTGTGGCGGCTTTTCCCTGCATTTCGACGGCCCTGTGGTGCTTGCTGAATACACCGCAGGGTCACCGAAATGGGATCGAACCGAATTGAGGAGAACGAAAAGTCACCGAACGTGTGGTGACTTTTCGATTCTCTTTGAATAACCCTGACTGTTTTCTGATTGTAGGTCAGATAGGTTAATAGTGATGTACATCATGTTTTCAGATGGATAACACAGGGGTTACTGGCTGTGTTCCTGATGATAGGCGGCGTTCATCTGGGGATGGAGGTAAGTGTGTGTACTACTTCTACAACCTTTCTTCCCACTCCTTTATTTCATAATGCTTAATTTTCTGCCTTTCTTTCATTCATCAGCAAGTCATTCCACCCTCTTTTTTTGACCTGTGACATTTCTGTCTGTCTGCCTGTTTCTCCTTTGTTCTCTGTATGTGCCTTTAATGTATCTTCCTGAAAATCCCATCTTGGCGTACCTTTGTCTTCCTTTTACCTGTGTTTGTCTCTTTTCCTATCCCACTGTCTGGTTTTCCCTATTTCCCTCTCTCTCTATCTCTCAGAGGAGGGTGCTACGTTTGAGGACAAACAGCCTTGTTTCTCCAACGGCGAAAGAAACAATCAGAAGAATTTTTCAAGAGAAGAGGTAACAATTCTGCCCAAGGGGAGGCCTGTCCTTTCAGTTTAACAAAGATATGAGGGAGATATGGGGCATGGAAACTGTCACATCTGGATGGTGGACGAAAATGAGTTGGGTGGACGATACTGTATGAAAGGGAAAACATTGCATGATAAAATAAACGCCCTAACAGCTTTTAGATTATAGCCATCACCACTTAGTTACCTTGAAGTCGGCAGAGTGGAAGATGTTAAGGGATATGCTTGATGCCGAAGATATGTCTATGCGGTTAATGCATTTATGCTTTTTCGGCAGGAAAAGGTGCCTATTGTTCCAGAGCAGCCAAGCTCAGGAAGTCCAAAGAAGAGGCACTCAAATTCCAGAAGTGGCCTTTTATTGGACACATAAAGACAGGTTGCTGTAAAAGCTGAGTCTGGTCATTTCTTATGGTTTATTCACAGAGTGCTGGTGTTTGCCAAATTTACAAACATCGGCCAAAAAATGACGACAAATGCTGATAATTCACAAAAGAAAAATCCAGATAGCAGTAGGAGAAGCTTCACTGTGAAGCTTTTCCTGCTGCTTTTAGGATTTTACTTTTGGGAAGCACCAGCATCTGTTTCCATTTTGTGTGGGCATTTCAACTTCTGCAAAGACCAGCACTTTTTGATTAACCCGTTTTGTTTTTCCATTCATGGGTCATTTCTGGAAATTGAGTCTCTAGTCTTCTCACTGGATTTCAGGCCATCTTACCCAACTCATCAGTCACAGGCTTACATTCTCTTAACTTGGGCAGACTCAAAAATTAACTATTGGGCAGCTTAGCCAAATAAACATCTTCATGAAAAATGTAGTGGCTACAGAAGATAACAATGTTATGATGGAACAATAATGGCCATATGGATGTTACTCATTAGTAGAATGGATATATTCCTATATGCAAGATAATAGAGATTGTTTACCTCCCATTCATTATACCTCCCCAACCTTGTCTTTTCAGGGGGGTCATAATGTACCCTGCCCCCCTCCTGCAGAAATGCGTCCGGTCGCTGCCCCACGGGGTAGAAAGGTGTCCTGTGGGGGAGGGCTCGGTGATACCGAATATCACGAAGAGACCAAGAAGGAAACACCAGTGCCCAGACCACGAATCAGAGAACCTGGGAAAGAAGCAATCCCCCCAGGGGGAGGTGGGAACAGCCCAGTGTTCATTACAAAGACTGCCCACCATGCACTATACCCTGTATCTCTCCACCTTTACCCACACTACTTCTCTACCTTTATGTTTTACCCAGATATTTCCTTTTGTAGCGTCTTCATTTCTCTTGCTACCTCTTTTCTGCAGTTATGTTCATTGCTCTTTCTGTTTTTACTTTATGCCCTTTTCCATGTTCCATTCCCTACTCAGATAATCCTGTTCATCAATCGTTCCTCTGGCCTCACTGTTTCTAATTTTTTCTTCATTTCCTCTTTAGCAGATGGAGCTCCTCCAGTCCGCAGGCCTCCCTTAAAACCTCAGCGATCACGCAGATTGCAGTCATGTGATTCAGCAGAACCAACTCCACCAGGTGAGTTTTAACTATCTGCTCTATGAGCCTATGCAATGAGTGTTTTACTTTGGGAATGACACCAGCTGGTCCTGGTCACTAGCAAAGAAAAACGCATCACAAATGACGCAATTTTTTTAAAAAAAAACACTCCAATTCAGACGAGAGTGAAAACGATGCTTAGCGTCTTTTTCGGAAGGGTGAATCTTGAGAAATCTAAATTTCGACTGAACAGGAATTTTTTTTAAAAAATTTGCTCCACCTGAACATTTCCAATTGTTTCTGTACTGATCCATTTGAGGTAGCTATCACTTTTCAGGGTTAGGTTACTATTTACATTTGCTAGATGTGAAACATTTTTAATGTTTATAATTGAATTTTTATTTTGGCATGATAGTGGTGTTCATTTTAAAAGGTAACATTTATGGTTATAAAAGGAACAGAATCTTTTGCCTAAAATTAGCAGAATGTTAGGGTTAACCCTAAAAGTAACCCTATGTGTGCCTGTACTCACGTGCCTTCTAGTGTCCGTTGCAGCATTGAGCCGCTTAGACGGGGCCCGCCACATGCTGTTGCGCGTGCACGAATTGCGTGCGCAAGAGCGTCCGTGCTGCGTCCGTGCAGCAGCCCTCTCCATCAAAGCGCTAGGACGTGCGTTGACGGAGCTGCAAAGCGTGATTCTCCATAGGAGGATCCAACCTTGTGGCACTGAGCGCACTAAGTGCGCTCAGCGAGGTGGCCGGATGGGCGTCGAGTGGAAGGAACGTCCACTCTCATAGACGTTCCTTCCGCTCTCCATTGCCGCTCGCCTGCCCCCAGCCTTGAACCTAAAACAATGATCCAGGTGGGGAGCAATTAAAATTTTTGGTGGAATTTTTATACATATATATGTTACGGGTAAAGCCCGAAGTGCGGTTAATCCTAGGATTAACCGGGTAATCCTGACATTACCCAAAACCGCTGGGTAAAGCTGGAAAAAAATCTAAATTTCGGACTTTACCCGGGTAATTTTAGGACTAACCAACTGCCCTTGGGTAACAGTCTGGAAGAGCTGAAAAAAATCACACTTTACCTGGATAATGTGCAAGTCTGAAGCTTCACCCGGGTAATCTGAGGACTATCCACAGCTTCACCTGGGTAATCTGCAGAGCATCCAACCACGCTTGGGTAACAGTCAATTTTGCTATTATCTATGGATATTATCAATAAAAATGGCAAAAGACAAACATTAAAATGTATTGCAGATATAATGAATATACAGAGTGACAGGATATGTTTCATATATGAAAGAGTGAAAGAGTTACATGATCTTTATTATGTGTCATATGTGCTTATATATCATTTATAAAACATAATAACCATCAGGTTACTCTTTACATAATATCTTTATCTTCATAAATTAATTTTCAGACAATTAATGCACAGAGTTAGATGATAGTTATTTAGTGTGGTTTGTGACTGTGGATACAATTTCATTAAATATAACAAAAAACACAATTTTGTTATCAGTCAGATAACAGTTTGCAGCTTTACTCACGTAATCCTCGGAATTCAGTCATCTGTAACCTTCTGAAAACCCAAGAAAAGTGGAGAACCCAGAGGCGTTTGGATACTTTGCAGATTACCCGGATAAAGTCTGATGTTTCGTTGCACATCACACTTTATCCAGCAACACTAGGGTAATGTGCGAATTACCCGGTTAAAACAGAGCAGAAAACCGGAGTACCCAGAGGCCTCTGAATACTTTGCAGATTACCCGGGTAAAGTCCAAAATTTAATTTCACTTCAGACTTTTCCTAAATGTCAGGATTAACCAGGTAATTTTAGGATTAACTGCACTTCGGGCTTTAATCGTAACATATATATATATATATTGCATACAGACAAAGTTTGGTTTTCCATTGCTCACAAAAATGCTCCTGAAAATGATGCAAGTTGTCAGTTTTGGCTGCATCCAAATTGGAGATTCTTTTTTTGTTTTTATTCCGGTAACACCTTTTAACGAGTCTTTTTTTTCTTGCATCATTTGCAGAGGATACCTCAAGGAGTGGTAGCAGAGGCTCCTCTATGGAATATGTAAGATACAATTAAAGAGAATGTAGCACAATAGGCCCCAGCTTTTCAGTGATAGTATGTCAGCTATAATGAGCATGCAATGTTTTGTGGTGGATAAAGATTCTGTATGGAAGAAGGAATCCGGATTGCACAGAGTGGAAGACAGATAGTGTAGCAAGAATGGAAAGCAATGGATTGTGATTATTAGCAAAAATGTCAGAAAGTTAAATCACATTTGACTTGTTAGATCTACGTAGATCTTTCCTGAAGAAGTACCGTGATCTCTTATAGACCTGTAGTAAACTGCTGCTCAGTTTGTGTCATTTACACATCATGGTAGAGGTGAGCGATTTTAAAGGTAGCAATAGTAAAAGTCCAATGGTGCTATTTTTTAGATCTGTCTGTAAAAAGTCATGTGATATGAATTTGAACTAGGGTGAAAATAATTAGTATCCTGCCATTATCTGTCCGTTTTCAGTTAATGGCACACGTATGGCACTGGCATCAAACAATGAACAGAAAATGACACAGAGTGGTGATGCCTTACATCATGGACTACGCCACATCACTGGTAAGCATCAGTATTTATTATAACGTTGTTCCAATAGATCCCGAAAACATTAAAAAAAGTCTGCACATAAGTAATTTAGCTCTAATAGTGTCTAGATGTTGATGCCTACAATGCATGGCCAAGGAATCATGGGAGTTGTATTTCAGGAACATCTTGGGGCCAGATCTTTTGATCTGGAATTCTATACCATGTATGCACTAGTGGTTTCATTAATACCAATATATACTGTGGGATATAGCTCAAATTGGGATTACCTTCCCTGGGAAAAAGCAAGTACAGGCAGCAAAAGTTATTTGTTAAATCTGTCCAGCAGTCAGTTTTTATTTAAAAGGTTGCAATAAAACAAGATAAGACAGAAAATAAATTCTTGCCATCCAGGCTCTGACTAAACAGGCAGGCTTCCTCTCTAGCAAGTGGTGCGCTTATCTCCGCCACCTCACCAAACAAAAGTACTTTCATCGACCTTTTTACTCACGCACATTCAACTTGTAGCTCTCTCAGAATGCTGTCCGAGTCCCAGGCCAGAGCAACATTATGTTTCAGCCTTCCCCTTTTATCTCACCTGGATAAGCAATAAATATCCAGGGAAGAGACACAAAACCCGAGCTGGATTATTCAGACCCAACGTCAGCACGAAAACCTGGTTCAGGTTCCGCTAGTTCTGTACATACGTAGGACAGAAAACAAGGGGAAATATATCACCCCTCGATGACTTTCCCTTTCCATATGTCAGAATAGATATTGTTTTCTTTAATTTCCTATCAAAAAAATCGCTATGACTCATTTCCGGGGCATGCCTCCAGAGTGAGTGACAGCTTTGAGCAGAAGAGCAGTCTTACAGGATAGCCCTCTGCTCCCTCCTAGCAGCCGATTGACTGCCAACTAGTCACAGATGGATCTAAAGAGTATAGTCGTGAAATTCCTAGGGCTTACTCTTGTGTATAAAAGCATAATGTAAACTTGTCAGGGTTCTGTCTGGGATGTACCGGTATGAGCTCTGGATGCAGTGACACGGAGACAGAAGTATTGGTGAAAACAAGGGGCTTTGTTAGAATAAAGGTAACACACAGCAAAGGGAACAATCTGAATAATAGAACAGGATTAGGATGAAGTGTACCAGGGAGGTCGAGGCTGGACTGGGGCACAGGGAGGTCGAGGCTGGACTGGGGCACAGGGAGGTCGAGGCTGGACTGGGGCACAGGGAGGTCGAGGCTGGACTGGGGCACAGGGAGGTCGAGGCTGGACTGGGGCACAGGGAGGTCGAGGCCGGACTGGGGCACAGGGAGGTCGAGGCTGGACTGGGGCACAGGTTGGCCAAGGCTGGGGTACAGGGAGGCCGAGGCTGGAATGGGGCACAGGGAGGCCGAGGATGGATATGGCAGACAAGTTTCATGGCTAGACACGGGAGACAGGTTGCAGAAGGAACTGGTGGCTGATGGAAGACACTTGGAACACGGGAACACAGACAGTCAGGAACATGGGTGACAGTCAGGAACAGGGATGCTGGAGAAGGTGGAGATGCAAGGGTCACTGGAGAATGTGGTGTTCTGGGAATACAGCAATATAGACAGAACAGGCTACAAAACTGCTTCACAGGAGAAACCTACTCACAATGCTACAGCAATTAGATTGGGGCATGACTCCCTATTGAGGAGACCTCGTCAGGGTGGATGGGGTACACCTGAGGCTCCTTGGAGTTAGAAGCTTTGAGCAGAGCACAGGCCTCTCACAAAACATGACGTGGAATAATTCCTCAAAAAGGAGGTGCAGACATCACACACTGGCAGAATCTGTGCAGGTGTGGTCTTTTTTTACGGCGTTGCCTGGGGAGGGGCATGACAAAATTGTCTTCATGTCTTCTTTTAACTCTTAATGGAAGTGGCTCTGAAGCTTATAAGTCATATATTTTTTTTTTATACACTAGAAGCCAAAGAGAGAGATGCCAAAAGCGTGCCCTCCTCTGCCTGACTTATTGCCATCAGGAAAACCTGGAGCCAATGTGACCATACTGGAAGGAGCTGTGACTGAGATGCACTGGATTGAACCTAAGAATGGGCTCTACTTGCAGGTCACCAACACCTGTTTGTGCATCATTTTCCACACACAATAAAGTCCAAGCCTTGATAACTCTGCTTGTTTGTGTTTATTATACAAAAACCTACATTGCAGGTAGACCAAAGGAAAGACAAACTCTATTAACCACAATCTCCCTATTTCTCTACCAACGCTCACTGTGGCGGCTTTCACCTTTCCGCTCAAAGATAAAAACATATAAGACACAGTGCATTTTCTGATAAGACCAAACTATCCCTAAATAAAGAAAAACATGGCTTTATTGATACCAATGCATTTGTTCATTCCCCACATTTTCCTTATTTGGGTTTAGTTAGTGTTTAGCGGCATGTAAGGTAAAGTGAATGAACATCTCGTACGGGCGATGCCATATGGTAATGTAAAAAGAGGATGTGTAATGTGGCTCAAATAGAACTGCATCTAACTTTCAGTGTATAAAAACTGGACTGCAGTGTTTTGTGTAGTGTGTATTTCAAGATATTTAAGATAAAAACAAACACTAATGCTCATTTTAAAGGTCCACTTGTGTTGTGTGAACAGCAGATTTACTAGAGAAGCAAAGTGCAATACAAATGTTTTGGGTACTGCGAGTTGTATCAAAATAACACATCTTATTAAAACATGACACATTTCGCTTTCACAAGAAGTTTAATGATTCTCATGTTCTGGTGAATGTACTGGTCTGCATGCTCTGAACAACACATCACATGAATTACAACAACTTATTCATTCCCCACCACCTGTAGCCACATTATTCTAATAACCTGTGGCTTACTATTCTCTCTCTAGCCACCAGATCCACACTCCCCAGCTCCCCTTCTGTTTCACTTCCCCCTGTCCTTTAGATTGTAAGCTCACGGGATGTCTAGCTGAGCACTTGTGTAAAGTGCTGTATTATTAAGGCAATTATCCTAAGGGCAGGGCCCTCTGTTCCCTATGTGTTCTAGTATGTCTCATGTCTGCACTCCCCCATTGTACAACGCTGCGGAATATGCTGGCGCTATATAAATACAGAATAATAAGATATGTGATATGCGCAGTACAGGAAGGGAACAGAGGGATTGCCTGACACTTGTTTGTTTGCCTGATATTCTTAGTTTGACAATGGAGAAGGCTGAAAAATTCGCTACAAAGATAAATATATATATTTTTTTAAATGAATTACATGATTGACTAGTTTCCAGTGAATTATACAGCTAATTCACACAAAAAGCTCCACTCCAGTCTCTTGTGCACAGATTGGGACATGTACTGCACAGTATATGGCCCGGTGGAAGGCAGACCTACAGCTGGAGTTGAAGGAAATAATCATTACCTTTTCATATGCCTGCTCCATAGCGACATTGTCAGGATAAGCAACCAGCCCTAAAAAGCAGAGTAGGAAACCAACTAACTATACTGGTCGATGGACTGGCCTTGTAGATAGGACACTAACTCTAATACAGAGACAAAACCTAACCAAAAACACTGGTCATTGAGATGGTCAGGCACCACAGAGGTACCTAGTTAACAGTAAAGATTGATCAAAGGACAAAGTTGAGTCTGAGGGTAACAGAGGAGCACAGAGTCAGAGGAGCAGTCAGAGGAAAACAGAGGATGAGAAAACAAACCCAGTTCTAGGAACACAGATTAACAGAGTAGTCGATAATACAAAGCCAAGACAGTAACCAGAATGACAAACTTTTCTGAAGGGCAATAAAGAACCACAATAGGACAATGTTAGAACTGAGGCAGGTTATATAGGTGTATAGACTGTTTATCATTGGTCCTTGTTATCACCGTTGTCTAGGGATGGGCCAAACAACTCCGTGTTTGGTTCGAACTCGAACACCCGAACGGCCAAAAAGTTCGAACTCGAACGTAATGCAAGTCAATGGGGGTTGAACTTCCGAAAATTAAAGTGCCCTCCAAGAGGGCATATATGCAAGATATTGGCCATAAAAAGGTGTGTGGGGGTCCGGGTACTGCCCTGGGGGACAGGAAACAATGAAAAAAAGTAATAAAAAAACAACAACATTTTTAACCCTTTCACTGCTGAGTGCTGAGCCGTTTCACCGCTGTACGCTGAGCTAATTTTTACCGCTTTTGCTCACGTTTAATTAAACGTGATTTGAAGCCATGGGAAATGTTTGAGCAACACGGAGTGGGAAATGTTTGAGCAACAAAAAGTGGGAAATGTTTGAGCAACAAGGAGTGGGAAATGTTTATGAATCCCATAGGCTTCAATGTTAAAAATATTCCCATTTTTAATCCAATATCTAATAAACCGTTTATTATATTCTGCAGTAAAGCGTCTCTTTATTTTTAGATTTTTTTGGATCTTTTAAGCATCTTTTGGAATTTTTTTTTTCCTCGAACTTTCAGTGAACGTCCCGAAAAGTTTGAAGTTCGCGAACTTTTGAACAGCCGATGTTCGAATCGAACATCGAACCGGCAGCCCATCCCTACTGTTGTCCTGCGTCATTGCATTGATTCGGACAAGTGTTCTGCATCAGTCACCCAACGATGATAAACAATCTGTACTTAGGGGCAGATGGCTCCTGCTAGAGATGTCAAGATCTACAAGCCACTTGGCTGCAGAGGTGTGACCAAGTCTTTGTTTTGCAAGTCACAACTAAGTCTCAAGTCTTTGTATTTAAATTCCAAGTCAAGTCATGAGTGAAGGCAGGCAAGTCCCGTGTCAAGTCCATAGTCAAGACAGATAGGTCTAGGTCAAGTCCTCAACTTTAAGCTTCAAGCATTCAACAAATCATTAGTGCTCTTTGCATAATTTAGTTTCAGAGCATTAATTACTCAGGAAGGTTTTTAAATATGTTATCTCTCACTTCAAGTTCATGTGAGATTAAATTAAAAATGTGAAATTGTGAGGACATACTGTGAAAAAACTGTATTTATTGTTAACCGAGAATAACAAAATTATAGAAATAACACAACTGCCAAGTACATGAAAAATGCTGGGCTGCCATACTTTGAGGGAATGTTTGAATTCTTGAGAGTTGTTTTCTTTGGACCCTATTACGCATTGCACTAGCGAAAAATGTAATTCCCCCAAAAGGTCTGTCAGACATCTGTGCACGATGGGATCGAAGTATGATGCCTCTGTAGCGCTCACTCCCGGAGGACGCTGAAAATGAACCACGGGTCAGTCTCCCCGCACTAGGAATAAATATACTCCAACACCGTTGTGAGTTTTTATCATTTATATAGTTTACTAAAATCTTGAGCAGATGTTGAAACACGGTATTCACAAATATTATTACAATATTTTCGTATTTCGGTTAAAACGCGCAGCGGAAAAGAAACGAAACACGAGGCTTCGTATTTCGGAAAATAAAATATTCGCGACCGAACATAAAGAATGCAATTTCCCGATAGTTCAGAAAAAAGGACACGTAGCGAAACCCCAAACATACAATCCCTTCGTATTACGGCAAACGCGCAGCGGAAAAGAGAAAAATGTATTCGGAACGTATCTTTGTTTTTAACCCCGTTCTGATAAAAGGAAAATGAGTCCTGTACAAGTTAAGTTCCAGAATGTAAGAAGCGTATCTGTGTGTGTGTGTGGTACCCGGGTACTGTTCAACTGGCCAGTGAATTTAATAAAAGAAAATCTTCGACTAGTCAGTTGGGGCCCTGTAAACTTTAAAGAGAAACAGCAGAGCGTCCTTTAATCATACACCAGCCTTGGAGGCCTCTCACCCATCCGATGACTGCTTTAGGCTCCGCTGACCCAGGACGTCTCTCCACCCGATTTTGACTGGGGATACTAGCGGCCGGATCCGTTGTCTACCTTGATGCAGCTTGTCCAGCTCCCCGCCTGCTCTCAGTTCGATTCCGCCGATCTGCAGCTGTTGTCTGGGTACTGGCAAGTCTCCTTCTCCTCAGGCTGAGTGACCCAAATAGGAATTACAGGTCTCCCTCGGCTTTGGCCTAGCTCCTCCAGCAGTCTCCTCAGTGCGTCTGCTCTCCCTCATCCCCTCGCGCGCTCTGGAACTTTCTCCACGAGGCAGAGGACGTAAGTGTCCAGTCCCCACCCACTTCCTGGCTTCTTGCAAAGCATGTCTGTTATTGTAGTCCCAATGTCCAGTATCTGATCGCGACAGTCTCCATCTTGTGGCCAAAAATAGGTACTGCACAACAAGACGATTTACCACACAGCGCTACACTCTCCCCCTCCTAGAACTCTTGGGTCTCTCCAAGGAGGTACAACAATTACATTACGTTTCCAACAATTCGAATGCAGTTTATACAACATGTACAGGTTCAGCAGCATACATATAGTGAGTTAATAACACTTCCTCAAGTTGACTCATATTTTGGGCTACCTCAACTAGCATAGCAGACACTTCGGGCAACCTCCGCACCGTGGTGATGGCCTCTTCAGTGCTATGTCCTGGTGAGTCGTAGGTGAGTCGTTGGGGCGGTCGAACAGAGCGTTTTGGTTCTGGCTCAATCAGTTCCTCTTCAGGTGGAAGTACTATAGGCGTCGGCTCGATTCTTCCTCTATCACTGGAGCAGACGTTTCTTCAGAGTATGATCCCTCCAGCGAAGGCATAGAACTATAATCACCTGAGTAAGCTTCCGGAACTACCGAGATCCCCACATCCTCAGGGACTTCCAACTGAAATTCAAGAGGCTCAGGGATATCAACAGTCTCAGGACTTCCAACAAGAATTCAGGAGCTTCAGGCCTCAAATTACTCTCCCATCGTTCAGGAACTGAGGTAATCTCTTCAGGCTCCGGTGAACGTATCCAGTCCAGACAGAAACTTTCTTCCTCACTGTCCCTTTCGCTCTCTTCGACAACCCCGGTCTGTTGAGACCGAGTAACAGGGGGCAAACGTGGAACAGGCGGGTTTGGCCGAGGCAATTCGTCCCCAACGGCATCCTTACAGCCTCTCTCAAAGGTAACAAGTGGTTTCGGTGCCAATTCTTAAGAGCCCAGCCTTTCCATCCGGGCGAATCTGATATACTGGTAAACCCGGCAGTTGTTTGCAAACAATGTAAACCTGGGAACTCCACCTATCCGCCAACTTGTGTCTCGCAGCCGCACCCAAGTTCTTCAATAAGACCCTATCACCGGGTTGTAGATCTTGTATTCGAACTTTCAGGTCATAGTTCCTTTTGTTTCTTTGCTCCCGGTTTCCCGAGGTCAAACGGGCCTGTTCAAACGCAGAAGCCAGATTCTTTCGAAGTCTATCCACGTAGTTTCTATGGGAAGCTACTGAGGTCTGGTCTAGGGATAACCCAAATGCCAAATCAACCGGCAGTCGAGCCTCCCTTCCAAACATAAGACGGTACGGTGAATATCCAGTTGCATCGCTCTCCGTACTGTTATATGCATGCACCAGAGTAGCTATGTGCCGACTCCAACTCTGCTTCTCCACATTCGACAAGGTCCCCAGCATGTTTAGCAGTGTGCGATTAAACCTTTCAGGCTGAGCATCACCTTGAGGGTGATATGGTGTGGTTCGAGTCTTTTGGATTCCCAACAACTCCAACAATTGCCCTACCAGTCTGCTTTCAAAGTCTCTTCCCTGATCAGAGTGTATCCTCCTTGGCAGCCCATAATGAACAAAGAACTTTTCCATCAACACCTTGGCCACTGTCGGAGCGCGTTGATCTCTTGTGGAAAATGCTTGGGAATAACGAGTGAAATGATCAGTCACTATTAGAATGTTCCCTTGCCCACTAGCATCCGGCTCTAAGCACAAGAAGTCAATGCACACCAAATCCATGGGTCCCTGGCTCTGCAGATGGCTCATTGGAGCAGTTCGGGTCGGTAGAGTCTTTCTCTGAATACACCTCAGACAGGAATGACAATAACTTTCAACTTCAGCCCTCATGCAAGGCCAGTAGAACCTATCTCGCACCAGTTTAAAAGTTCTTTCTGCACCCAAATGTCCATGTTCATCATGCAGTGATCGCAGCACACTCTCCCTATGTCTAGTGGGGAGGAACAACTGTTGGATCTCTTCAGCATTAGCTGAGGGCCCCTTCGGTAGACCACCCCATCCAGCATCTTTAACCGCTCCCATTCTTTGTAGACCAACCTGGCTCCACTCGGGGAGTTGGTTAACAAAATCTCTCGCTGGTTTGTAGTCAGGGCCTTTAGGTCAAGGCAATTAAAGGGTCCTGGCCTGATCCGCTTTCAGGTCCTGTCTCGAAAAGGTAGGTAAACTTTCATCCCTTAACTGCGTAGGATTACAGTAGAACTCAGGAACAGCCGCAGCCATAACTCCTATGGCCTCTGCTTCAATCCCTCCTTTGACCCGGCGCTCTGTTCCCTGACACAAAGCTTGCACCCCGTCTGGAGTCAACTGAGTCCATTCTGTAGTATAGGGTCTTCTCGATAACGCATCAGCATCTCGATTATTCACCCCAGGGCGATACTTCAGGCTGAACCGAAACCCTGACAGAGCGGCCAACCACCGATGTCCCGTTGCGTCCAGTTTTGCAGTAGTAAGGATATAGGTGAGAGGATTATTATCCGTCTTAGTCTTTCAACTTGTCCACCACTGCCCACTTCAAGGCTAGGAACTCCAACTTGTGAGTAGGATAGTTCTTCTCTGAAGGAGCAAGGCTCCGGCTCACGTATGCCACAGGCCTCAGCAATCCATCATACTCCTGATATAGGACTCCTCCCAGACCTTCTCGGCTGGCATCCACATGTAGTTCATACGGCTTGTGAGGGTCCGCATAGGCCAAAACAGGAGCTCGGGTTAGACTCTCTTTCAACTTTACGAAAGCTCCTTCACATTGACTGGTCCATTCACCTTGTATAGACTCTCGAGCTTTCCTTGGCCCCGGAGCTGACGGGTTTTTTGTCAGAGACCTTGCAGCCTTCTTCTGTGGTTTCTTTCTGCAGGAGTTTGTTCAGTGGTTGAGCTATTTTCGCGAATCCTCCCACAAATCTTCTATAGTAGGAACAGAATCCCAAGAAAGATCTAAGCTCAGTGACGTTTCGGGGTCTAGGCCAAGAAGCTACGGCCTCCAACTTTCGAGGGTCTGTCGAAACACCTTCTGCCGAAACCACATGTCCTAGATACGTAACAGACGGCAGACAGAATTGGCACTTCTCCAGAGACAGTTTCAGCCCCTCTTCATGGAGCCTCTTCAAGACCTTCTCCAGACGTTGCTCATGTTCTTCCAGAGTCTTCCCAAAACACAATTATGTCATCCAGGTACACTAATACTTTGATTAGATTCATATCCCCGACTGTCTTCTCCATCAACCGTTGGAACGTGGCTGGAGCCCCCGTAAGGCCTTGAGGCATTCTGTTGAATTCAAAGAACCCCAGTGGGCAGATGAACGCAGTTTTCTCCTTGTCTTCAGGATGCATTGGTATCTGGTGATACCCACTTCGCAGGTCTAGTACACTAAACTACTTTGCTCCAGACAAACACTGTAGGGCATCTTCAATCCGAGGAGTGGCATATTGATCGGGGATGGTTCTCCGGTTCAATGTGCGGTAGTCTATGCATAAGCGGACAGAACCATTTTTCTTCCGGACCAACACTATGGGAGATGCATATGGACTCCTGGACTCTTGAATCACCTTGGTTCTTTGTAATTCGTTCAGCTGCTCTCGCAGATCATCTAAGTCTCCTAGCGGAACTCGCCTTGATCTTTCACGAAACGGCTTGTCTTCTTGTAATCGAATACGGTGTTCAGTACTCTTAGCTAGGCCCACATCGAACTCATCTTTCGAGAACAATTCCTTCCACTTTAAGACTTGAGACTGAAGACGTTTCTTCCACTCAGGTGAAATGGGAGCGTCCTTGGGGTAGAATCTTTCATCTGTAATCTCTTTATCTTCTCCCCCTCCTGAATCGGTAGAGAGGGGTGTAACAGACTCTACCTGCCCGATAGGCATTCGTGCTTTAAGAACCACTGGAGAATCCGTCACATTGCACACACTGACCGAGACTCTTCCTCGTGTTCTCTTCAGAGCCTTGGTGGAGATTATTTCAGGAATTACTTCGACTCCGGTTTCACTCCCATGATCAAAATCGGTTCCCAGCACCACATAGGGACCGGGTTGCGATCCGTTCAACTTGACTGAAGCCCGGAAGCTCGCTACTTCTCCTGCTTGCAGAACCTTCTCCGTTCCACCCAGTCTCCACAGTCTTCCCACTTCGGCAGGTGCCTTTCGTTCTTCGACCATCCTCTGATAGACCGGACGTAACATTGGGTGTACTCCTTGAGTTGAACCTTCTTCCAACACGATAGGCGTCAGGAGACGCCGCACTAGGTCAGTATTCGTCCCCACTATCAGGGAGCTTCTGTTCGCACCCGAGGGTCGAGGACACACAATGGCCAATGCATCACAACCCCCAGACTGCCCGATGACTTCAGATCCGATCTCCAACTTTACTTGCAGGTACCCGTCATAAGGGAGTTTCTCAGTGCCGATACCCATATTTCCAAATCCTTCAATTCTTGCAAAGGAATGTGCTTTAAGTGTTTCTCGTAGAAGTCTCTGTAGATCAATGTTACTTGAGCCCCTGAATCTAACAGGGCTTTAGTGTAGACTCCTTCCACTTGGATTGGCACAATAGGAGAAGGACCTATCAGTTGGTCAGGAAATTTGGTGGCGGTATCCGGACGCTTAGACCCAGTTTGCTGTACCCTGGCCTTTTTCTTGGCCCGTGCAGGTTTTGGGTGTGCATTGCTTCCCCATGACGTAGACCCGGATGCTAAGGGAGTGACTCTCTCAGTCCTGGCAGGCTCTACAATTGGCTCGGCTTTGGGCCTCCTCGCCCTCTTAGTCTTTGCTTGGTTTCTGGAGCAGATTTCAACCCTCGGGCACTCAGGTTGCTCCTTTACTGGTGCCCTCTGGCGTTTCCCGCCGGTGAGGTAGATAACAGTCCTTCCAGGGCTTCCAACAGTCCCTTGACTCTATCCTTCTCAGGCTTCCGGCCTTTGCACTGTGCGCGGAAATGGCCCATCTCTCCACACCCGAAACATCTCTTCTTAGAGAGCGGAGACGTAGTTGCTTGTTGAGATTTGGTTAAAAGATTTGGACCAGACGCCACAGCAACTTCCGTCGTCTGCATACCTGTGAGGAATTTCTGCATTTCTGCCTGCATTTCTGTCACCTTCATCAATACCCGGCACAGTTCCACGTGCGCTTGTTGCAATTCAACTTGAGCTTCCTGAACTTTGACGGTTTTGGACAATTCATCCCTTTCAGGGAGGTTCGATTCTTTAGCAGCCCTCTCTGTAGATTTAAAACCAACTAGGTGTTCTTGTTCGTCCTCATCAGACCCATAGGTATCTAGAGAGTCGCTTTCAGGTTGCAGGCCGCCGCTATGTCTCACAGGTTGTGCATACGCCCTTTCCCCCCGCCTGAAAGATTTCTCTTCTAGTAAAGCCTCTTCCTCTCGCACAACTCGAATCAGTTCCAGGTACTTTAACTCTTGATTACCTGCTCTGCTTCTCAGCTGCATCATGTCACGGTGGGTCAGGGGATGGGGCGCCTGGCAGCAGCTTCCTCGCTGCTCGCTGGCCAGGCGCCGAATGTAAACGCTTCCGGGTGCGCTCACGTGGGACGCCGAGGGGCGGGGCCTGGTGTTATGACGCGGACCCGCCGGGTTTAAAACCCAGTCTCACCAATATACCGGTGCCCTGACGTGGTATTCACCTCCCGCAGAGCTCTTGTGAATATTTGGCTATTACCTGTGTATGACTCTTGGCATTGGCAAACGAACCCTCCTGTGTATAACCCTTGGCATTGGCAAACGAACCTTCCTGTGTATGACCCTTGGCATTGGCAAACGAACCCTCCTGTGTATAACCCTTGGCATTGGCAAACGAACCCTCCTGTGTATGACCCTTGGCATTGGCAAACGTACTCTCCTGTGTATAACCCTTGGCATTGGCAAACGTACCCTCCTGTGTATGACCCTTGGCATTGGCAAACGAACCCTCCTGTGTATGACCCTTGGCATTGGCAAACGTACCCTCCTGTGTATGACTCTTGGCATTGGCAAACGAACCCTTCTGTGTATAACCCCTGGTATTGGCATTTACTCTGCTCTAGGTTCTGCCCTTAACGTTGGTACCGAGGTCAGTCTATGTGGCACCCTAAGCACACATCAGATTACCTCTGCTATTACTAAAGTCCTAGGGAGGACTTGTGATCTGTTCTGTACCCCTGTCTGGTGTTTCCCTTTCTTTATCTGTTACCTGCTTAATTGTCTATATAGCTTTGCCGACCATTCAAGGATCGGAAGAGTAGAAAGTGAGCTACATAAAGAGATCAATATCTTGGTAGTCAGAAGGATTCGTGACAATACTCTATTCCATACCTCTGTCTGGTGTTACCCCTTGTTTATCTATTGTCTGGTTAATTGTCTTTCTAGTTTTGCCGACCATTCAAGGATCGGAAGGGTAGAGAGCGGTCTGCGTAAAGGGACCACACTTTTGGTAATCAGAGGGATCCGTGACACATCATCACTGGATCTAAAGGTTGAGAGCCCCTCAGGATCTGTTTTATTCGGATCTTATCTACTTCGGCCGGTTCGGCCCCTTTCTTCAGGAGTATCTGGTGTAGAATCTTATCCAGGCGCCTCATGTACTCGGTCATTCTCTCACCTCTTCTCTGATAGGTGTGTTCGTACTGATATACCAGTTCGGCCGCCTTTTCGGTTCGTCCAAAAACTTCTTCAAGAACGTTTAAGTAATCTAAAGCAGTACAATCTTTTCTGCTCAGTTTCAGGTTTCTCACCGCTTCTGACGCAGGTCCCTTTAAGCTCTCGGTAATCCTTTGCTTTTTCTGGGCCTCAGGGACATCCCACTCATCCAGAGCCTGCATCGCCTGTTCCACCCATTCTTCAAAGGTTTCTTCTCCCGCCGGAGTTGGTACGTTTCCTGTAAAATTTCTTAACCGTCGATAACCGAAGTTAGTGTGAGGAGGGCTTGTTTTCTGACATTTAGCCAGTAGATCTCCAATAGCCATGATAAATTCAGGCCCAATCATGGCCAACGGACTAGGCACGGGAACACTTGCGGATTCACCACGTGGCGTACTTGGCTTAATTAGTTGGACTTCCACCTCTTCAGCCAGTTTCACGCTCATGCCCTGAAAACATGGCGGAACACCCTTTCTCCATTCGAGAAGAACATACATGTGAGAGGTATCTGGGTTTTTTTCAATGTCCAGAATTAACCCCCGATGATCTGGTGCTAGCGTGGCCACGGCCTGGCGAATCTGATCTTCAGCCCAAGTGTCTGCTGGAATATCCATGACTATACAACATTCCGACTGGCTACTGTGCTCCCCACACCACTCGGCAACAGTGTCTGGATCCATATTTAACCCTTTAGATGCGGTTTTTCCAGAGACTGGATCCCGGAAACGAGCCCCCACGTGTAGCGCTCACTCCCGGAGGAGCCGCTGAAAATGAACCACGGGTCAGTCTCCCTGCACTAGGGAATAAATATACTCCAACACCGTTGTGAGTTTTTATCATTTATATAGTTTACTAAAATCTTGAGCAGATGTTGAAACACGGTATTCACAAATATTATTACAATATTTTCGTATTACGGTAAAACGCGCAGCGGAAAAGAAACGAAACACGAGGCTTCGTATTTCGGAAAATAAAATATTCGCGACCGAACATAAAAGAATGCAATTTCCCGATAGTTCAGAAAAAAAAGGACAGGTAGCGAAAACCCCAAACATACAATCCCTTCGTATTACGGCAAACGCGCAGCGGAAAAGAGAAAAATGTATTCGGAACGTATCTTTGTTTTTAACCCCGTTCTGATAAAAGGAAAATGAGTCCTGTACAAGTTAAGTTCCAGAATGTAAGAAGCGTATCTGTGTGTGTGTGGTACCCGGGTACTGTTCAACTGGCCAGTGAATTTAATAAAAGAAAATCTTCGACTAGTCAGTTGGGGCCCTGTAAACTTTAAAGAGAAACAGCAGAGCGTCCTTTAATCATACACCAGCCTTGGAGGCCTCTCACCCATCCGATGACTGCTTTAGGCTCCGCTGACCCAGGACGTCTCTCCACCCGATTTTGACTGGGGATACTAGCGGCCGGATCCGTTGTCTACCTTGATGCAGCTTGTCCAGCTCCCCGCCTGCTCTCAGTTCGATTCCGCCGATCTGCAGCTGTTGTCTGGGTACTGGCAAGTCTCCTTCTCCTCAGGCTGAGTGACCCAAATAGGAATTACAGGTCTCCCTCGGGCTTTGGCCTAGCTCCTCCAGCAGTCTCCTCAGTGCGTCTGCTCTCCCTCATCCCCTCGCGCTCTGGAACTTTCTCCACGAGGCAGAGGACGTAAGTGTCCAGTCCCCACCCACTTCCTGGCTTCTTGCAAAGCATGTCTGTTATTGTAGTCCCAATGTCCAGTATCTGATCGCGACAGTCTCCATCTTGTGGCCAAAAATAGGTACTGCACAACAAGACGATTTTTACCACAGCGCTACACCTCCATGACTGTAAACACGCTCCACCGGAGCACTAGAAGCAGGCACTGCGAAGACCCTCATGGCCACTCAAAATAGTGTTGCAAGAGTCTTTTTGTTCATAATTCATAATATATTTTAGCATTTGACCACAAATAAATATCTTAGGGTCCTATTACATTCTTTGCGCATTTTCGTTTGCGCAGCGCATTTTTTTTCCCCACAGCAAAATGCATTATCGCCCAGAAATTAACACTGGTATTACAATCCTCGCACATTTTTTCATCCGTCCAAAAAAATCGTGCGTAAAACCGACGCACAAAAATGCACGCGAAGTACGTTTGCGTACAGAAATCAGTGACCGCAATGTAATTTTTGACGCAAGTCCGTCATTTTTTTACGCAGGTCCGTCATTTTCTTACGCAAGACCGTCATTTTTATACACAGACCGTCATTTTTATGCACCGGCCGTCATTTTTATACGCAGACCGTCATTTTTATACGCAAGTCCGTCAAAAAACGTGCACATCGACGTTCTCCGTTGTGAATCCGCAGTTTGGTACGGTCAGGTTGTTACAATTTGCCGTCACCACCAGCTTTTCTAAAATGTTAAAATTATGCGTGCAAACGTTGTCCGTATAATTTTGCGCGAAGATTGTAATCCCACTCTCGCACCAGGGTAGGGTACAGGGTGAATGAATTGTAGGTCCTGTTTCAGCTGTGCAAAGGGATTAAAATTCACGTACCAAACTAGTACATCCAGCTACTCCATATCCACACACAAAGGACTGCAGTGTTTCCAAAAGCAGAATGCAATAGTCTCAGAAAAAAAGAATAAACATTTTTTTGGGTCCATAATCACTGATAGCTAGTCTGATGCAGTGGATAACCCTCGTCAGACCAAGTCGCACGACCAATATCGTGCCTAGTCTGACGACCAAGTCGGTCGCACGACTACGGATCCAGTGGACGTTCAGCCTTCGGCTGGTGTCAGACGAGCACACTATGTGCGTGCATACTGAGGTGCCTTGCAGCATTTTGACGCTGCGACAGGGTCAACCATACGCTTTTGCGTGCGCACGAATTGTGCACACGTCAGCGGTCATGTTGCAATCCTCCCCATCAAAGTGCTAGGACAAGCGTTCGACAGGGCTGCAAAGCACAATCCTCCAGAGGATCGAGTTTTGCAGCACTGAGCACACTAACTGCAATCAGCGAGGTGGCCAGACGGGCGTCAAGTCTCTCACGGACATTCCTTCTGCTCTTAAAAACACTCGTCTGACGCTGGCCTAAACACATTACTCCCTCTTATGCGGACTCCCCATGAGGCACTGTCTGCACATGATATAATGAACCTCCATTGTTAGACTATATAATATATGCGATCTCTCTATAAATATGTAATTATGTATTTACTTCCAAACTCCAAATAACACATTATTAGAATAACAACAACAAAAAGACATGGCCAGCAGCACTATCGGAAAGATAGATCATGTTGTCCAATTGCCAATGGAAACTGTGCTTCATGTAACTCACTCCCTAAAGCCCTGTGTAAGGTACAGCTGAGTTAACTAAAAAAGCCACCAGCACCAGCAGCAATAACATTCACACCGTGCGCCTCCCTGACTGGGCGCCAGACCTCCCACGTGATGCAGAGTGGGAATCAATGTTGCCACAAGTAACATGGCTGGAAATAACTGGCGTCATACAAACGCGCCTCCCGAATGGATGCGCTCTTCTGACGTCACGAGAAGGGCAACGCAGGGAGTGAAGAGATGGCGGCGCCTTTGCTGGGTAAGGGGAAAAGCACATCGACCAGTATATGTTTGGGACGAATGCTGTTAGAAGGATTTTTTTTTGGTAAACGGCTTATTACAGCCCCTCTCCCTTATAACTGACAACGAGTGTTGGAGGGGCTCATCGCAATGTAGTGTAATCCTGGTGATGGTGATGATTTCAGTTCCAAGGACTGTGGGCATTAGATCACTCGGAATTAGGGTTGCCAGATCGTTCGGCTATATTTTCCTGGACACATATTATTTAACCAGGCTGACGGGCAATGCATGAAAAATGCCTGCCTGCAGTAGGTATAACTCATACTGGCTTTATAGAAGTATGGGAGCTGTGTAAATTGCAGGACCTTGTGTCTGTCATGAGAAATGCTGGAGTCGGGGCAGCAATGTCCTCTGTAGCAGGTCTGTCAAACTCCAGCCTTCCAGATTCCCTGGTCATCTATTGCAGTGAAGGTATTGAGGAAATTGTAGGCATCAACATCTGGGGCCCTTGAGTTTGGCTGCCCTGATCTGCAAGTCAAGGAGGTCTAATTACCCTGTATAAGCCATATCCTGAATGTATGGGGTGCTAGAGTTCTGGCTAAAAGGGAGTTTTTATGCTATAGGTTAATTGCATTTCCCATCATGCTTTCCAGTTTTACAGGTATAGAAACATAGAAAAATGTCGGCAGATAAGAACCTTTCGGCCCATCTAGTCTGCCCAATTACATGGATACGTTACCTGGGTTTATCTTTTGTTTAGGATAGCCTTATGCCTATCCCATGCTTGCTTAAATTCAATCGCTGTTTTGGCCTCTACCACTTCTACTGGAAGGCTGTTCCATGTATCCACCACCCTCTCAGTAAAATAATGCTTCCTGATGTTACTTTTAAACCTTTGCCCCTCTAATCTAAGACTATGTCCTCTTGTTTTGCTACTTTGTTTCATTTCAAATATACTCCCTTCCTCTACCTTGTGGATTCCCTTTACGTATTTAAATGTTTCTATCATATCTCCTCTGTCTCGTCTTTTTTCCAAGCTGTACATGTTAAGATCATTAAGCCTTTCTTGGTAACTTTTCTCCTTCAAGCCGTACACCATTTTAGTAGCCCTTCTCTGAACTCTCTCTAAGATGTCTATATCCTTCTGGAGATACGGTCTCCAGTACTGCACACAGTACTCCAAGTGAGGTCTCACCAGTGCTCTGTAAAGTGGCATGAGCACTTCCCTTTTCCTACTGCTAATACCTCTCCCTACACAACCAAGCATTCTGCTAGCATTTCCTGCTTCTCTATTACATTGACTACTTACCCTTAGATCCTCTGAAATAATAACCCCTAAATCCCTTTCCTCAGATGTTGAGGTTAGGACTGTATCAAATATTCTATATTCAGCCCTTGGGTTTTTACGCCCCAGGTGCATTATCTTGCACTTATCCACATTAAAACTCAATTGCCACAGCTCCGACCATTTTTTTAGTTTACCTAAATCATTTGTCATTTGGCTGATCCCTCCAGGAACGTCAACCCTGTTGCAAATCTTTGTGTCATCAGCAAAAAAGACATACTTTACCATTAATACCTTCTGCAATATCACTAATAAAAATAAAGAGAATGGGTCCAAGTACTGACCCCTGAGGTACCCCACTGGTAACAAGACCTTGCGCCGAATAAACTCCATTTACCACAACCCTCTGTTGCCTGTCACTCAGCCACTGCCTAATCCATTCAACAATATTGGAATCCAAGCTCAAAGATTGCAATTTATTGATAAGCCTTCTATGCGGAACCGTATCAAAAGCCTTACTGAAATCTAAATAAGCAATGTCTACTGCACCACCTGTGTCTATTATTTTTGTTACCCAATCAAAAAAATCAATAAGATTAGTTTGGCATGATCTCCCTGAGGTAAACCCATGTTGTTTCTGATCCTGTAATCTATGTGTTTTTAGATGGTCAACAATCCTTTCCTTTAACATGGTTTCCATTAATTTCCCCACTACTGACGTAAGACTAACTGGCCTATAGTTCCCCGATTCCTCCCTACTACCCTTCTTGTAAATGGGCACAACATTTGCTAATTTCCAGTCTTCTGGGACGACTCCCGTTAACGGTTTTGCTATTACATCACTGAGCTCTTTTAATAATTTAGGGTGGATCCCATCAGGCCCCATTGACTTATTTGTCTTTACTTTAGACAGCTGCTTTAGAACCTCCTCCTCTGTAAACTGATATGTAAATGTCTCGTTAGTGTTTCCTCCTAACTGAGGTCCCTTTCCTTCCCTTTCTTCTGCAAAGACTGAACAAAAATATTCATTGAGGCAGTCAGCGAGACTTTTATCCTCTTCTACATACCTTCCTTCCTTTGTTTTTAATCTAACTAATCCTTGTTTTACTTTTCTTTTCTCGTTTATGTATGAGATATTCTGTAATATTAGTATTCAATGGCACCTTTTTTATATCTATCTGCCATTGCTAGGTTTCTGATGTCGGGTGAGGGAGTGCGGCAGTGGAGCTGCAATACTCTGGCTGCTGCAGCGCCACACTGTATCACGCTGGGAGATGCTGTGCAGTGCTTTCTACAGAGCTATCAGTTTGCATGCAATCGACAGTTTTCATGTTCTTTACGGTGTTTCTTATTTGGTTCATGATAATGCGCTGACAGCATGAACAGGTGCCAAGCACACCCTTTCGCGCATGTCTGTAAATCACATTGTCCCACCACCTCCCCAGTTGCCCAGCTACACCACACAATTGATGTGCTCTTTAATGGGCAGAACGCATCCTGAGAAATGACATTGTTGTGAGAAAGGGGGGGGGGTGTGAGGATCCTGAGGACGAGCAACAGCACTAGTGGCCTGCTCTACTGTGGGGGCCCGCTCAGGTCTCACAAGGTTTTAGCTTGTATGTGCCATTACAGGGATGAATGATCCATATGCAAATCAGCCTGCTCTCACGCAATGAGGGTGGCCAGTACTGAATGCCAAGGACGTCATCCCTGCACAAGAGGTGCATGTGGAGCATTCATCCCTGTAATGGCACATACAAGCTAAAACCTTGTGAGACCTGAGCGGGCCCCTACCGCAGAGCAAGCCACTAGTGCTTTTGCTCGTTCTCCGGATCCTCACACCCCTCCTTTCTCTCACTATAAGTAATACAGGGTCATACAGACGTGGACCCCTTGCTTGGTGTGCCTAGAGTGGTGTCAGCTATACCCTCCTGACGAGGCCTAACAAGGCCGAAACAATTGTCGGGGGTTGCTGCACCTCTCGTGCAGGGATGATGTCCTTGGCAGTCAGCACTGGCCACCCTTTTTGGGTGAGAGCAGGCTGATTTGCATATGGAGCATTCATCCCTGTGATGGCACAAGCTAAAACCTTGTGAGACCTGAGCGGGCCCCCTACCGCAGAGCAGGCCACTAGTGCTGTTGCTCATTCTCAGGACCCTCACAAACCCCCCTTTCTCTCACCAGAAATGACATTGTCGTGTGTTTCTTAGGGATTACTATCTGGACTCCAGATTCTGGAGCAGGTTAACCGTGTAGAAACTCAGAATGAAAATACGAAAAATAAAACAATTTGGTAATCCATGTTTGGGGGGGGGGCGACAATAATAGAAACATAGAAAAATGTCGGCAGATAAGAACCTTTCGGCCCATCTAGTCTGCCCAATTACATGGATACTTTACCTGGATATATCTTTTGTTTAGGATAGCCTTATGCCTATCCCATGCTTGCTTAAATTCAATTACTGTTTTGGCCTCTACCACTTCTACTGGAAGACTGTTAATACATTGTTTATGGGCACAATGTGTTTTCTGTATGATTTGAAATATTGTTTTGTACTCAAAATAATTTCTCCTTAAGTTACTGATGATGTTTGGGTTGTCAAATTCCTAAAGATGGCATATTTGGATAAATTTTAAGAGTTTACTTTGCAAAGTTCAAGGGACACTACATAGTGACAACACTCAATATTCTGAGTGGTCACACTACTGTCAGTGCCATGCTCCCTCTCACCTGTCTGCGGGGGAGATCAGAGGGCTGATTCAGCCATCCAAATGCAGGAGCTTAGTCCTGTTAAGAAACTAGGCCCAGAGGGTTCTGAGGTCTGGTTTCAGGGCTTCAGGACATTTGGGAACAAGCCCCATCGAAGGGCTGTCAATGCCGGAAAGATTGGCTGGAGTCCCACTGTTTTCACGTGACATGCTGGTCTTGGCGGTATCCTTCAGATCTCAGAGGGAGACCGGTTCCAGATTAGATGAGGTTCTTTAACAAAAACGGTTAAAATGGGAGGAGGTGATTGAAGGGGTCAGAAGAGATTAAGGTAAAACCGGTTTCCTCCTCACTCCAATTTTAACCCTATACTATTCCCTTTGAAGTAAAATTATCCATATATGGATACTTGCCTTTTATTTGTTGGGAATGGACTCCTAGCTCCATTATCATCCACCTTGTATAAACGAAAGAGAATCAGATTGTTGCTGGATGCAGTGATCCTTTTTTTATTTGAAATAATGGTACTTTTAAAAGTCAAGCTTCAAAGCGTTAACTTCTCTTCCTCTGGGCTTTGTGGTTCTGTTGTCAGAGGATGGATAAATGCTAAGAATTACTGTATGACAAGTAGGGCTGGAAGGGAAGCACAACAAGTTCCTTTTGGATTAGGTTCACTGGGCAGATGGTGGTATGAGCGTTAAATAAGCATTTTCCTTGGGAGATACAGTCAGGTCCAGAAATATTGCGACATTGACACAATTCTAACATCTTTGGCTCTATACACCACCACAATGGAGTTGGAATGAAACAAACACAATGGGCTTTAACTGCAGACTGTCAACTTTAATTTGAGGGTATGTACATCCAACTCGGGTGAACGGTGTAGGACTTACAGCAGTTTGCAGATGTGCCTCCCACTTGTTAAGGAACCAAAAGTAATGGGACAATTGGCTTCTCAGCTGTTCCATGGCCAGGTGTGTTTATATTCCCTCATTACCCCATTTACAATGTGCAGATAAAAGGCCCCAAGTTCATTTCAAGTGTGCTATTTGCATTTGGAATCTGTTGCTGTCAACTCTCAAGATGAGATCCAAAGAGCTGTCACTATCAGTGAAGCAAGCCATCATTAGGCTGAAGAAACAAAACAAACCCATCAGAGATAGCAAGAACATTAGGCGTGGCCAAAACAACTTTTTGGAACATTCTCAAAAAGAAGGAACACACCAGTGAGCTTAGCAACACCAAAAGACCTGGGAGACCACGGAAAACAACTGTGGTGGATGACCGAAGAATTCTTTCCCTGGTGAAGAAAACACCCTTCACAACAGTTGGCCAGATCAAGAACACTCTCCAGGAGGTAGGTGTATGTGTGTCAAAGTCAACAATCAAGAGAAGACTTCACCAGAGTGAATACAGAGGGTTCACCACAAGATGTGAGCCTCAAAAACAGGAAGGCCAGATTAGAGTTTGCCAAACAACCCCTAACAAAGCCTTCACAGTTCTGGAACAAGATCCTATGGACAGATGAGACCAAGATCAACTTGTACCAGAGTGATGGGAAGAGAAGTGTATGGAGAAGGAAAAGAACTGCTCATGATCCTAAGCATACCACCTCATCAGTGAAGCATGGTGGTGGTAGTGTCATGGCGTGGGCATGTATGGCTGCCAATGGAACTGGTTCTCTTGTATTTATTGATGATGTGACTGCTGACAAAAGTAGCAGGATGAATTCTGAAGTGTTTCGGGCAATATTATCTGCTCACATTCAGCCAAATGCTGCAGAACTCATTGGATGGCGCTTCACATTGCAGATGGACAATGACTCAAAGCATACTGCAAAAGCAACCAAAGAGTTTTTGAAGGGACAGAAGTGGAATGTTATGCAATGGCCAAGTCAATCACCTGACCTGAATCCCATTGAGCATGCATTTCACTTGCTGAAGACAAACTGAAGACAGTTGCAGTAGAGGCCTGGCAGAGCATCACCAGGGATGAAACCCAGCGTCTGGTGATGTCTATGCGTTCCAGACTTCAGGCTGTGATTGACTGCAAAGGATTTGCAACCAAGTATGAAGAAGGGAAAGTTTGATTTCATGATTTATTATTCTGTCCCATTACTTTTGGTCCCTTAACAAGTGGGAGGCACATCTGCAAACTGCTGTAAGTCCTACACCGTTCACCTGCGTTGGATGTACATACCCTCAAATTAAAGCTGACAGTCTGCAGTTAAAGCACATTGTGTTTGTTTCTATCCAACTCCATTGTGGTGGTGTATAGAGCCAAAGATGTTAGAATTGTGTCGATGTCCCAATATTTCTGGACCTGACTGTACATGTTTTAATTTGCTTAAAAATGAACCAAGGCTTGATTTAAAGTCAGCACTTAAACCTTTTGGACTAAATTGTCACTGTAATAGCGGCTGGATCCGTTAGCTTATCTCTTTTGCATGTCTTCAAAGCAGGAATCTCAACCTCTAGCCCCCCCGATGTTTCTGAACTACACCTCCCATGATTCTTTGGCCATCTTTTTATTTCAAAGAATTCTGGAAATTTCAGGAAATACACATCTTGGGGGCCATTCAAGTAAGCCATAATAAATCCAGTTGCAGCTTGGCTGTTACGCCTGCTTACTGTAGATAAGTGGTTGCCAACTAGGGTTCCCACCCGTCCGGTTTTGGAGTCATGTGTCTGGGTTTGACATCTCCAGCTACCTGGACACATTACTCGGAGGAACCGGCTCGGAGTCACCACCTCCGTCTAATACTTACCCATTTTTGCTGCGGTCCTCCAGTAGAGAAAGATGTGCCGTCCACACCGCCCACTCCACCAATCACAGTGTGGGAGTGCTGTGGTGGGTCAGTGATGGCTCTCTTCCTCCTAAGCGCTTGCTTGTCAAACGGCGCAGTGGCTCACATGCAGTGTCACGTGCTTGCTCGCTGCGTACCTGGCTCCTCCCGACTTGAAACTTTGTGAGCCCAGCAACTCAGTGTTCCAGTGCCAGCCCAGCTGCATCCACTCCTCAGGCTCCATCAAAGCAGGCATTAAGATGAAATATCAATAGAAAAGCGCTGAAAAGTAAACCCCCCCCCCCCCTCTTAATACCAGTGTCTTGTGCCTCTGTACCAGTCTGCCACTATACCATTGTGCTGCAATACCAGTCTGCAGCTGTACCACTGTGCCATAATACCAGCCTGACATGCCATGCATACCACGTGCCATAATATATACGCATAATGTATACACTACAAAAAAAATGGCCGCACAAGCCCAACACTAGAATGTTCGTGTTTGGCTTGAACAAAAGGTGGCAACCCTACACATGCTACAGGCGAGACTTCAAAGTGAGATCGCAGGTGACCCGTCAGAAAGCACCCTCCTGCAGCTTATGAATTATACATGTTACAGGGCAGCATCTGCCATGAAATAATAGTATATGTCCAGGAAAACATTGCTGACCTGCCAACCCTACTAGGAATTCGAGTCAGTGTTCGCCATATGTTTCAGTATGTGCAGAGACTTCTCTTTTTCCTCCTCACGGTTTCCTGTCCTTCAGTGAGAGGCCTTGGGCTCCGGAGCATGGCCGTGCTGGGCATCACACAGAGAGGAGTACAGAGCAGTGCCCCCTTATCTGCGGGACAGGATTGGAGAATCAGGTGAGACCCCCTCCCATACCCTGGACGGTGCAGGTGCATCATGCAGGACTTTCAGAAGTACGCCCATCGCCTTCCTTTGGCTAGCGAAGGACAGAGGGTCCAGCTCTACTCTTGTAGAATTGCAAATTTCATTATGCCTTACCCTTCCCTGTTGATGATCTACAATTCCTTGAAATCTTTGAGTGCACCAGATGGCCTCAGAATCATGGGAGTTGTAGTTCAACAACATCTGGGACCACAGTATGCGATTTCCCAAATTAATTCAGCATGTTAACGCAAGCTTTTCCTAATTTCTACCCATTATGTATTTTCTATCTTTTATTGAATTCTTGTTATTTGAAAGCGTGCGCTGACTTCTCTCTCTTGACGTAAAAGCACGCACTTTACTGACCAGTCCTGAATCTGCTCTGTGTACCGTGTATCAGGAGCCTGCACAAGATTTGGCTTACTATGTAAAGGCAAAGACAATACGTTTAAGAACGGTTCTGTTGATGCCTTTACATTATAAATCCTGTTTTTTCAGCTTCCTGGAGATGCACCTTACATTTTATCTTCTGCGGGAAATTCTAGCAGCATTGATACAGCAGTTCTTGCACAGTCACTCTATCCTCTTGTTTCATGCAGACATGGTTTTGCTCGTGATGGAAGTGAATACGGCCCCCTGACTGACCTTCCAGACTGGAGCTTTGCAGGTGAGGTGACCTTCGCATAGTAATGTTGATTAGGGGATTGAAGCGATGTCAATATACACGTTGATACTAGAATGGGCCAATGCTTATGATCAAAGATACACAAGTACTGGTCCCATAAAATAACAGGGATGGTAACAATGTCACCAAACAATGATAGGCGGTAAACCTCAGTATTCTATGACCAAACATAGAGAAACAACTGGAGGAACCTCCAGAAACCTAGAGATCACCAGGGAAAAGGAGAATAGAATATATATGCTTCAGGGGTGTGGAAAGTTTGACAAAAATCTACTTGTCCAATGGACTAAAGTGGTAGCCCAATCTACTTGTCCTGATAAGCAATATAATTTCAACAAAATAGCGTTAGGTATACTTTCAACTCGTTTTGGTATAGTCCCTGGTGACCTCTAGGTTTCTGGAGGTTCCTTCCCAGGAATATTGTTTCTCCTATTTTTGGTTGAGTTGAACCTGGCTCACACGCTTCCATCGGTTATACTTTTGCCTTGGCCACATACCGTAGATAATCGAGTATAGCACGACCCGAATATAACGCGATGGATAGAGATTTATTATGGAACTGAGAGAATATTCAAGACTCGAATATAACACGAGGAGCAAAATTATAAAAGTATACTGTACTGGGAAGCCATTAAAATCCTTCCAAGTTTACTAACACAGTCAGGCTCCCCCTCAGGCCAGGGTGCTCTGCTCTAGAATGATTGTAGTTGTTACGAAGAATGAAGCCACCCGTCTTCTTACTTTCGATAAGATGGCCGGCGGAGCGAGATGACCAACACAGTGAATCCTTCACCAATTGCCAGCACGCAGGGAGGTGTTGTTTTCTGGCCTCCAGCAGGCAGGCTCATCCACCACGTCATCTGCCGATTAGTCAGGGAGACTTGGGATCCATGAGCAAGTCAAGTTTTTTTTTTTTGTTTTCTTTTTCTTACACGCCATGCAGATGTCTCGAATATAACGCTACCCCTCCAATTATAAGGTAAATTTTTGTCACCAAAATCTAGCGGTATACTCGAGTATCTAAAGTAGTAAGTAGAGTCCTCGCGCTTACACCAAGTATCCAGTGGAGTAATACTTCAAGATGATCTAGAAAACATAATCGGAGACATACATTGCGCAGTACATCCTTATGACACCTGATTTCCAGGAAGAAAGTATTCAACTCACTTATTTCTGAGCCCCATTAAGTCGGCTCTGGACTGTATAGGCATAAATCTGTGGATGTGATCTCACCAGCCCGTCCTACCAGCAACCATCCGTGGTGATAACCTGGTCCATAGATGAAGTATTGGATCCCTGGGATATGTCACAGAAAAAAGGTCGGCAGGAAATTCTCGTTATGCTGGAAAGGGCTCTGCGGGTTGGAAGATACAGGCCTTGTTGTCAGGCTCAGCTCCTTGGCCGGCTGGGAATGCTGAGATTTTACCCTGGATTCCCTGAATGTCTCCTATTATGTTTTCTAGATCATCTTGAAGTATTACTCACTGGATACTTGGTGTAAGCGCGAGGACTCTACTTACTACTTTATCTATTGACTATTCGCACTAGGGAGTGAGCGTTTGTGCTCTTGCTGCTACCCAAGACCGATCATCTACACATTATCTGCGCCATTTTTATCACCTTACTAGTTGTAAAGCCTGCCCAGAGGGCAGTCTATTGTGGATATACTGCCCCTGCTCATGTATACTGCCCCAGCACGTGGATATTGCCCCAGCACGTGGATACTGCCCCAGCACGTGGATACTGCCCCAGCACGTGGATACTGCCCCAGAACGTGGATACTGCCCCAGCACGTGGATACTGCCCCAGCACGTGGATATTGCCGCAGCACGTGGATACTGCCCCAGCACGTGGATACTGCCCCAGCACGTGGATATTGCCCCAGCACGTGGATATTGCCCCAGCACGTGGATATTGCCCCAGCACGTGGATATTGCCCCAGCACGTGGATATTGCCCCAGCACGTGGATATTGCCCCAGCACGTGGATATTGCCCCAGAACGTGGATACTGCCCCAGCACGTGGATACTGCCCCAGCACGTGGATACTGCCCCAGCACGTGGATACTGCCCCAGCACGTGGATACTGCCCCAGAACGTGGATACTGCCCCAGCAGGTGGATACTGCCCCAGCAGGTGGATACTGCCCCAGCAGGTGGATACTGCCCCAGCAGGTGGATACTGCCCCAGCACGTGGATACTGCCCCAGCACGTGGATATTGCCCCTGCTCATGTATACTGCCCAGCTCGTGGATACTGCCCCTGCTCATGTATACTGCCCAGCTCGTGGATACTGCCCCAGCACGTGGATATTGCCCCAGCACGTGGATACTGCCCCAGCACGTGGATACTGCCCCAGAACGTGGATACTGCCCCAGCAGGTGGATACTGCCCCAGCACGTGGATATTGCCCAGCACGTGGATATTGCCCCAGCACGTGGATATTGCCCCAGCACGTGGATACTGCCCCAGCACGTGGATATTGCCCCAGCACGTGGATATTGCCCCAGAACGTGGATACTGCCCCAGCACGTGGATACTGCCCAGCACGTGGATACTGCCCCAGCACGTGGATACTGCCCCAGCACGTGGATACTGCCCCAGCACGTGGATACTGCCCCAGCACGTGGATACTGCCCCAGCACGTGGATACTGCCCCAGCACGTGGATATTGCCCCAGCACGTGGATATGCCCCAGCACGTGGATACTGCCCCAGAACGTGGATACTGCCCAGCAGTGGATACTGCCCCAGCAGGTGGATACTGCCCAGCACGTGGATACTGCCCCAGAACGTGGATATTGCCCAAACGTGGATACTGCCCCAGCACGTGGATACTGCCCAGCACGTGGATACTGCCCCAGCACGTGGATATTGCCCCAGCACGTGGATACTGCCCCAGCACGTGGATATTGCCCCAGCACGTGGATACTGCCCCAGCACGTGGATACTGCCCAGCAGTGGATACTGCCCCAGCACGTGGATACTGCCCAGCACGTGGATACTGCCCCAGCACGTGGATATTGCCCCAGCACGTGGATATTGCCCCAGCACGTGGATACTGCCCCAGCACGTGGATACTGCCCCAGCACGTGGATACTGCCCCAGCACGTGGATACTGCCCCAGCACGTGGATACTGCCCCAGCACGTGGATATTGCCGCAGCACGTGGATACTGCCCCAGCACGTGGATACTGCCCAGCACGTGGATATTGCCCCAGCACGTGGATACTGCCCCAGCACGTGGATATTGCCCCAGCACGTGGATACTGCCCCAGCACGTGGATATTGCCCCAGCACGTGGATACTGCCCCAGCACGTGGATACTGCCCCAGCACGTGGATACTGCCCCAGCTCGTGGATACTGCCCCTGCACGTGGATACTGCCCCTGCACGTGGATATTGCCCCAGCACGTGGATACTGCCCCAGCACGTGGATACTGCCCCAGCACGTGGATACTGCCCCCCCCCGCTCGTGGATATGGCCCCCGCTCGTGGATATGGCCCCCCCGCTCGTGGATATGCCCCCCCCGCTCGTGGATATGGCCCCCCCGCGCTCGTGGATATGGCCCCCCCGCTCGTGGATATACTCACCTACATCGGCCCTCCAGCGATGGCGGTCCCGCTTCCAGCGTCCTCTCTCGCTCCGTTGGTCGCCGGGATGACGTCACGAAAGCCTTTGACCCCGGGGTCAAAGGCTTTCGTGACGTCATTCCGGCGAACAACGGAGCGAGAGAGGACGCTGGAAGCGGGACCGCCATCGCTGGAGGAGCTAAGGGCCGATGTAGGTGAGTATCTGTAGGCAACATCCCCCTACATTGGCCCGGAGCCTCAGCGGTGGCTGTCGTAGGCTGCTCGGCGGCCTCCAGGCTTAGGCGAGCCCCCGCTCGGCTGGGCCTGTAGGCCCAAGCCAAGCCGGGGGCTCGCCTGAGCCTGGAGGCCGGCCGAGCAGCCTGCGACAGCCGGAGGACAGTCACCGCTGGAGCTCAGGGCTAATGTAGGTGAGTATGTGCTCTCCACACCCACCCTGCTTACTCGGCCGGTATCCAAGCTTAGGCGAGCCCCCGGCTTGGCTTGGCCTAGAGGCCCTGCCGAGCCGGGGACTCGCCTGAGCATGGAGGCCGGTCGAGTTGCATGCTCGGCCGTCCTCCAGGCTCAGGGGAGTCCCTGGCTCGGCTGGGCCTCTAGGCCAAGCCAAGCCGGGGCTCGCCTGAGCCTGGATGCCGACCAAGCTTAGGCGAGCCCCCGGCTTGGCGTGGGCCTAGAGGCCCAGCCGAGCCGGGGACTCGCCTGAGCCTGGAGGACGCCCGAGCATGCAACTCGACCGGCCTCCATGCTCAGGCGAGTCCCCGGCTCGGCAGGGCCTCTAGGCCCAAGCCAAGCCGGGGGCTCGCCTAAGCTTGGATACCGGCCGAGCAAGCCGGGTGTGTGTGTGTGTGTGTAGAGCACATACTCACCTACATCGGCCTCGAGTCCTCCACCGGTTCCACACATACTCACCGACATCGGCCCTTAGCTCCTCCAGCGATGGCGGTCCCGCTTGCAGCATCCTCTCTCCGTTGTTCGCCAGGATGACGTCACGAAAGCCTTTGACCCCCGGGGGGTCAAAGGCTTTCGTGACGTCATTCCGGCGAGCAACGGAGAGAGGATGCTGCAAGCGGGACCGCCATCGCTGGAGGAGCTAAGGGCCGATGTCGTGAGTATGTGTTAGGCAACATCGGCCCTGAGCTCCAGCGGTGACCTCCTCCGCCGAGCAGGCTGCTCGGCTGGCCTCTACGCTTAGGCGAGTCCCGGCTCGGCTGGGCCTGTAGGCCCAAGCCAAGCCGGGGGCTCGCCTAAGCCTAGAGGCCCGCCGAGCAGCCAGCGGCAGCCGGAGGAGGTCTCCGTTGGAGCTCGGGCCGATTTTTTTGTTGTGTTTGTTTGGGAACTTCGGCCCCGATCCTCCAGCGGTGACCTCCTCCGGCTGCCGCTGGCTGCTCGGCGGGCCTCTAGGCTTAGGCGAGTCCCCGGCTCGGTTTGGGCCTACAGCTCGGTTTCGCCTGAGCATGGAGGCCGGTCGGCAGCCGGTCACCGCTGGAGCTCAGGGACGCAGTAGGGGGTTATGTATGTTTTGTGTACCGCGGTGACCTCTTCCGGCCGAGCGGGCTGCTCGGCCGGCCTCTAGACTCAGGCGAGTCCCCGGCTCGGTCTGGGCCTGTAGGCCCATGCCGAGCTGGAGGCCGGTCGAGCAGCCCGCTCGACCGGAGGAGGTCACCGCTGGAGTTCTGGGCCGAATTTTTCGATTGTGTTATGGGTATTTCGTCCCTGAGCTCCAGCGGGGACCGGCGGCCTGCTCGGCGGACCTCCAGGCTTAGGCGAGTCCCCGGCTCGGCTGGGCCTGTAGGCCCAAACCGAGCTGGGGGCTCGCCCGAGCCTGGAGGCCCGCCGAGCAGGCCGCGGTCCCCGTTGGAGCTCAGGGACGACGTATGGAGTTATGTATGTTTTTTTTGAACTTCGGCCCCGATCCTCCAGCGCTGAGCGGATGCCGAGCGGGCTGCTCAGCCGGCTTCTAGGCTCAGGCGAGTCCCCGGCTCGGCTTGGGCCTACAGGCCCAGCCGAGCCGGGGACTCGCCTGAGCCTAGAGGCCGGCTGAGCAGCCCGCTCGGCAGCCGGTCACCGCTGGAGGATCGGGGCCGATTTAGGTGAGTATGTTTTGTGAACTTCAGCCCCGAACCTCCAGCGCTGACCGCGGCCTATTCGGCGGACCTCTAGGCTCAGGCGAGTCCCCGGCTCGGCTGGGCCTGTAGGCCCAAACCGAGCCGGGGGCTCCCTTGAGCCTGGAGGCCCGCCGGCAGCCGGAGGACGGTCAGCGCTGGAGGATCGGGGCATCTGGCGGCCGTGTAAACACAGGTAGCTGCGCGCGGCTCGTGCCGTTTTTTTTTTTTTTCACGCGGCCGGCACGCGCAGCTACCTGTGTGTTTTAACGGCCGCTTTCAAAAGTCCATCGCGCATGCGCAGACGGCTTTTGGCGACGGACGTTTTTAGGCTTATTCTATTATAGTATAGATTGTTTTTTCATTATCTACAGTATCTACTTAACAATGACAGTAATAGGTGCTTTATTATTAGATTGCATAGCTGTCCAACTGCTCCCTCTCACGCACAACCAAATATATTACTGTTAAGTCTAAGGATGCTGTAACAAGCCATTGTTCTGTGTGCCAAATGGCTGCACCTTTCCTGTGCCCCCCCTCCCTCTGTGAAGGGTAATGGTTCCAGAAATGGCAGATTGTAAGGGATGTTGTAAATAATAGACCCTGAGCACATGTCTATTTTGTGATAGCGTAGATAATTTGTTTAATAACTAATTCGATACAAATCTAGATGTTAAAGCGTCTCTCATTCTTATAATGATGGTTGCTCATCCAGAGACTGGCTGTTGAAGTTTTCTTGGAAGTTGAACAACTGCTTCTGTGTCAAAATCTGATCTGATAACCCTATCCAAAATATGTGACATAGGACCTGATTTTGATCCCTTCAGTTCTAATTATCTCCGAAGTCCAAACCTGAACACAATAAGGTTTTGAAGTCCATTGCATGTCCTGTAAGCTAGAACACGGTACCATGAGCATACTAATGGTTATGCTCCTTGATTTACAGATGGACGGCCAGGTACCCCGTGGAAAGGGCAAATTAGAAGAAAGGCGGAGCGTGAGGCATTTGCTGTAAGTTTGTGGGGAGTTCCCATTGCATTTATGTGTGTGCATGTAAGGTGGGTATTGGCTTGTACACACGAAGTGACATGCTTGTGGTTACATAGAACCTGTCAAATTACCTTTTTATACAGTATTTTAGCAGACTGTAAGGCTAGGGACAGATGAGCGCATTTTCTGCGGCCACCGTCAAAATGTACGTCGATGCGTGCGCACGCATTTTTTCACGGAATACGCTTAAGTGGTCAGACGATGCGCAATTCTGGACGTATTTCATGACGATGGGGTGAAAAGAAGTCTAGGGAAATCCGGCTGTTTGAACGTTATGTTGGCCGCACACTAGCAGCGTCTGACATCTCCTAATCACGCACACACGCTGCTATGCGGCCGCAGCGCACTCTGTACGTCAGTACCAGCGGTTTAACGTTCTCGAAAAAATGCGTTCATTTTCCACTTGCGTTGCGCGGCCGGACTTTTGTGCGACCGTACTTCGTATATTGGCCGTCATTGCCCGGCATCTGCTGCTAGTGCGGCCGTGATTATGTGCGCCAGAACGCGCGTTCGCACTGCCTCAGTCTGACCCTAGCCTTAGGGTGAGCATTCTTGTACCCTGGAAAATAGCAGTTAGCCCCCCTCAGGTGTTTTGACTCTACATTTCCTTCATGCCGTAGCAAATCTAATGGTTCACTGAGCATCATGAGAGATATGGTTCCAAAATATCTGGAGGGTCAAGGTTGCAGGGGTCATAGACCACTGAGTCATTCAAAAGGCGATACAATTTTCATTATTATTATTTATATTTTAAGGTGCTAACCATGCATGTGCCTTTTTAATCCCTTCCATGCGGAAGACGCACTCAGTGCGTCCTGCCGCATGGCCACTTCACTGCGGAGGATGTGCTGAGTGCGTCCTCCCTTTGCAGTGGCGATCGGCCAGGATTCTGGCCGATCGCGGCAGCTCCCCGGTGCGGGCTGACATCCTCTGTCAGCCCAGCCTCCGGGACCCAGGCGGGCACGATGGAGGTCATTGCGCCTGCGTAATGACGTCTATTACAGGCAACCCGCCAGTGCGGGGAAGGTGCTTGAAGGGGAGGGGCAGTGGCGTAGCGTGGGTTGTCAGCACCCGGGGCAAGGCAAGATTTGCGCCCCCCCCCCAAACCTGTGGACACGTTGGCACGCCCTGATTCCCTTCCACCCACCAGTAAAGTGCATGTATGTGAGGTGGTGTGCACTGACTGCAGGGTTATTCTCCTATTTCTATGTATTCGTGCATGCCCCCAGGCTTTGCCCTGGGCAGTCTGCTTAAACATCACAGCAATAAAAGTCACAGTAATGTGCGGTGCATATGAGCACATCACAGAGCTCCACAGCAATAAGATGCACGGTAATATGCAGTGTATATGAGCGTATCACAAAGCTGCGTAGAAACAAAACTCAGCAATATGCTGTGTGTATGAGCGTATCACAGAGCTGGTTGGGAATAAAACTAATAAAATAATAATAAATTAATATAAAATATATTTAAAATTAAAATATTCAAGTAATTACACAACAAATTGATTTAAATTTATTTATTATAATTATATATATTAAAATTATGGAATCCAGATCTCCACACTCCGTCTCTGCTGTATCTATTGCTCCAGTGCTGGGAACTGGCTGCTCACATAGAAATATTCCCGATATCATTCAGGATACCAGTCTCCGTGTGGCGGGATATCGGGAATATTTATATATTAAAATTATATATTAATAGTCTATAAATATAGTACATTACATTTAAATATTAAAATAAATTTAAAATTATATTAAAACCTATTAAATTACAGATTATTAAAATACATTATATCTTAATATATTAATATAATTATACAAAATTTCAAAACAAATATATATATATATTTCTAATTCTTACTAGTAATAAACCCCTGAGCATGCTGTGAGCGCCAGGTGGGGACAGGGTGATAGAAGAGTGTGAGGAAGCGCTGGGTAAGGAAGCAGCTTGTTCTCATGCTGCGCAGTGCGGTCTGTGTTCAGTCCAATGCCTGGTACCCCAATTTTTGATTGGGACCCCCACTGCCAGACCCTGAGTCCAGTGCCAGACCCTTCATCTCCACTGTCTGGAGCAAATAGCCAGTCCCTGTGTCTCCTGTCCCTCAATCATCCAATCATCCCATGTTTCAAAAAAAGCAAGCCTGATTTCTCTGAGGCAGTTCATGTCCCCCCCCCCCTCCATTTTACTCACTGTCTTGGCTGTCATGATGGGGCTCGTGCTGTGTCTGCAGCCTGTGACAGTCTCCTCCTTCACACTGTCTGTGTGCAGAGGCTGTGCAGTCGCACCGGGAAGAGGGGGAGGAGCCATACACGTGAGCTGCCTGCACTCAGTTTGTGTGACCTCATGACCAGGAGGCTGCAGGCAGCTCCTCCTCCTCTTAGTCTCCTCCAATCCCTTAGAACTCTGGAGCAGCACACGGAGGGAGCCGAGCCACACCCCCTCCTTCTCTCTGCTGCCGCGCTGGAGTCTGAGTGCAGGTGCTCGCCCAGAAATAAAGAAAAATAAACGCTGGACTTCAAGCCTGCGGTACCTGGACATTATTAGGGGCGCAAATTTCTTTTGAAATTTTGCGCCCCTAAGTAAATTGCGCCCAGGGCCATGGCCCCACCCCCACGCTACGCCACTGGGGAGGGGTGAGGTCCTTTGGACCTCTCTCCCTCCCCATCCGGGCGGGCCACAACCTAAAGGCAGGCACCGTTTGGAAGGGCACAGCCTGTCCTTCCAAGCGGCAGCTGTCTTTAACCCATAGGGGGCTGTATCGCGATACAGCCCCCTAACAGGCACCGTATCGCGGTCCCTTCCCGGAGCTGGCCGACATCTTGAATGTCGGCCAAGCTTCTGGGATATCCACCTGATGACTGGCGGCATTGCGCGATGGTGTCAGTTCTGCAATTAACCCCTAGCTGCCACCTATGGTGGAGGGGGGGTTCATTGGGGTGTTCCAATCTCCCGATCTCCCGATCCCGATGACAGCTAGGGGTTAATGTTTGATATCATTGGAACGACCAGAGCATGGCCTTTCCAATGATACCAAACCTGACCATGTAAAATGTAAAAAAATAAAATTAAAAATAAATTTTTTTTTTCTTTTTTTGTTTTGTTAATGCAGCAATATTGTTCCCATTTCAATTATGTGAACAATGATGCTGCACTATGGGGGGGCGTTTGCTAAAAAACACGTAATTTTCCCCAAAAAAATGTACCAAGTGCACCCCATAGAAAATTTAACCGAAAAGGCTTGCATGATAAAATGTGGAAAAAAAACACTTTACACGATGTAGATAATTGAAAATTCAATTTGTATTGCATATTTTGTTATAATATTCAGGCAGGACATGACGTATACATATAATAATGATCTATTCTGAATCTGCCGAGTCTCCTGGAAAGATCGATTTATATAATATTTTATTATTATTCTTTATTTATAAAGCGCCAGCATATTCCGCAGCGCTGTACAATAAGCACAGTATAGACAGGGTTACAATACATTGAACAACATTTGACAAACAGTCTTAATAGTCATAATATGTCTGGGTTGTATAATAAAATGTGACTTCAAATCGCATTTAAACATGATGAGCGAAACCGATAAAAATGAGCTCAGCACAGAGGTGTGAAATGGCTCAGCAGCGAAAGGGTTTAGTCTCTGTTTCCCAGCCCTGTCCTCGGGACCCTTAACCCCTTAAGGACCGAGGACGTACCATGTACGTCATTGCAGCGGCTCTCTCTTAGACCCGCTGACGTACATGGTACGTCCTGCCGTTTTTTTGAGCGCTGGAAGCGATCGGATCGCTTCCAGCAGCTCAAACGCCATTGCAGGCTGCCTGGGAGTCCAGGCAGCCGTGCAATGGCGGTTAGAAGTGCCGGGGCACCATGTGATCGCTCCCCGGGAGCGATCAACATCCGGTTTCACCGGAGAGGTGCCCGGCACTTCTACAGAGCGCTGGAAGCGATCGGTATCGCTTCCAGCTGCTCTGAGTATATTACAAGGATGCCTCGACATCGAGGCATCCTTGCAATATGCTTACCTGCCGCCGGTCCGTCCGTGATCGCTCCCCCGAGCGATCACTTCCGGTAGCGGCAGGAAGTACTGAGTGCCACGAGGTATCGTGGCACTCAGTACAAAAACGATCACATCAGTGATCAGGTGCTCTGCTGGGTGCCTCGAGGGATCAAGGCACCCAGCAGTGTAAAAAAAAGTGTAAAAAAAAGTAAAATAAAAAGTAAAATAAAAATAAAAATAAATAAAATAAACTGACGGTTAGGGTTAGGGGTAGGGTTAGGGTTAGGGGTAGGGGTAGGGTTAGGGTTAGGGTTAGGGGTAGGGTTAGGGATCTAAGGGCAGGGTCATCTTGGGGCTGAGTGGGATGTTCCTAGCCTGCCTCAGAGAGGCAGGCTAGCAACATCCAATCAGAAGTTAGAAAAAATCAAAATAAAATTTCTAATTTGTCTGGTCAGGTCAATATTTTGTAAATATTGGCTCTGACCTCTGTGATTCTCCCTCCCTCTCCTCACTTGTGTTTTGGTGAGCGAGAGAGAGAGATCAGATTTGACAGGTTAGAGATTTTAGTGAGATTTAGTGAGATTAGAAAAATTGAGGCAGATTTAGAGAGAATTTTAGGGAGATTTAGAAGAATTGAGGCAGGTTTAGAGGGATTTAGAGAGATTTAGGTGTTTATTTGTATTTTCTTGTGAAACCCAACGGTTCTTCTAAGAACCAACAATCCGCTTATATATATATATATATATAATAATTATAAAATTTTATAATCTATTATATATAATGTCTGAGAGGGTGTACAGCGCCGAGGAGGCATATGCCATCCTGGCGTCAGAATCTGAGGCATCTGCGTCAGACTCAGACCCTCATTTCGACCCCGCTAACTGCTCAGAGACGTCGCTAGATACATTATCTACGCTGGCTGATGTATCTAGTGATGTTTCTGATGCAGATCCTGGGTCACCACCTGCCAGCAGGAGACACACAGCTCCAGCTGAGGAGTGGGTAGTGCCTCATCGCCAGAGGCCAGATATCCCTCCTTTCACGGCAAATCCTGGCATCAATATTGATGTTGCAGGATTTACCGCCACACAGTTTTTGCAGGTGTTTATGGGGGATGATTTGTTGGGCCACATCGTGGCCCAATCAAATCTGTATGCCCATCAGCATTGTGCTGCGAAGCCAGACTCCTACTTGGCAAGGCAGCAATGGACCCCGCTAGATGTGCCAGAATTTCTGAAATTCTGGGCACTTACTATGCTGAGGGCATCATAAAGAAGCCCTCAATTCGCTCCTACTGGAGCAGTAGCCCCATCTGCTCTACCCCCATTTACCCCCAATCAATGTCACGTAGAAGGTATGAAAACATTTTGCGTTTCATGCACTTCAGTGACAACAGCCTGTGCCCCCCTAGAGAGCATCCCCAGTTTGACAGGCACCAGACTTTTACATTTTATTCGTACATTTTTATGTTCTACAATTGGTGCTCTATTTTGCCAAAATCTTTGCACACCTATGCATGGGGGCATGGGTGTACTCAGGAGATCTTGCAGAAAACAACCTGGAGAGTTTTCATGCAGTAACAAACAACAGTGTCTCCTAAATCACAGTCCAAAACTGATGTGGGTGTGAAAATGAAAAATGACCACCAAACTGTATCCAATTTGTTTGGAGCAAACGGATGCATCCATAGCATAAAAACACTCCATTTACAATACTTTGGGTGTTAGCTTACCAAATATATGCACGTTCATAAAACTAGGGTATGTAAAAAGGCCCCTAAAAAAGAAGATAAGCAAAGAAGATACTGTATGTCAAATTAGAAAATTGACAAGCACATGTCAAAGATTGGCGTAGCACCCAAAAACAACAGAACAAATCTATATATGGGTGGTATCAATTTACTCAGAAGATGTTGCTGAACATATTTTGGGGTGTTTTTTTGGCAGTAACCCATAACTGGATTTGACAATTCATGCCTAAAGTACAATGTGTGTGAAAAAATAACACAAAAAGTGACTACCTGAAAGTTTGACATAGAGCTAGTGCATGGAAAGTGTTAAAATACAACTCTTTGAAGCACCCTAGGGTGTGCCCTTTCTAAAAATATATGGTTTGATGGGGGTAAATTACTTTGGCCGGCTTCAAAAATGTCCCAAATAGGACATAGGTGCATGATGACGAAATGTGAAAATTCCAAGTTGGAAAACTGAAATGCGCACCCCCCAAATAAGGCCTATTAGCCCCCAAATGACCCGACATACCTATACATGGGTGGTATCAATTTACTCAGAAGATGTTGCTGAACATATTTTGGGGTGCTTTTTGGCAGTAAACCTTAAAGTTCACAGTACATGTATTCTTAAATTGCGTTCAAAAAAAAAAAAAAAAATGACCAAATTTTTTTTTTTTCTCAAACTTTGGCATAGATTTGTGGTAAAATGGTTTGCATGGAAAGAGTCAAAATACCCAAGTTTAATACCTTGATTTGTGTACTTTAAAAAAATATGTATATGTGGAGGGTTATTCAGGAATTAGTGACAGATATCAGTGTTACAATGTCACTATCACTAGTTTTGAAAATAAACTCTTTGGAAATGGCAAAGTGCTACTTGCACTTATTGTTGCATAAAATAAGGAAAAAAGCGAGGAATATGTAAACATTGGGTATTGCTAAACTCAGTACTAAATTTAGAAACTACTAAAGAATAAATTTTTTTTGACGGTTGTTGATACATAAGAAATTTTGGGGGTCAAAGTTCGAAAAAGTGGTGTTTTTTCAATTTTTGTGTCATATTTCACAATATTTTTTATAGTAAATTATATGAAATGATGAAAAAAATGGTATCTTTATAAAGTACATTTAGTGACGAGAAAAACAGTGTAAAATATGTGTGGGTTACATAAACGAGTAAGAGGAAAATTTGACGTAAACACTAAGAGCGCAGAAACGTAAAAACAGCAGCGGTCACGAACGGACGGATTCGTGTAAAACCGCCCGGTCACTAAGGGGTTAATAGGCCAGTGCAGTGATCATGAATGATTTGCATCATAAATCATCGCAGTTCCCTCATCCTATAACCTCCGATCCAGGACCAGCACCTTACTTGCAGTACCACAATACAAAAAGAAAGAGGTTCGATCCTCATTTTCCTACAGAGCATCTAGGTATAGCTAAAAAACGCACTGAGCATGTGCGTCTGAGTTGCTCCTCCTCCCTCCTGCACTGTGAGCTGAGGGGAGGGCGGGGCTGACCTTTCACCCTCAGCTACTGCAGGGACAGGGAAGGAAAAAAATCCATACACACAGGGAGAAAAAGAGACAGCAGAGAGAGGGACAACAAAGAAAAGCAGAGACACAGCAAGAAAAGGTAAAGAGAGAAAGACAGCTAGATAAAGCAGAAGAAAAGGTGCCGTGAGAGCGTGCGCACAAGAGACACAGCACAAGAAAGAATGAGAGGGAGTTTGTGTGAGACAGTATGTAAATCTTGAAAGCGTGCAAGTGAGCGTTGTCAGTGGGTGTGTGTGTTTTGCGCTCACAAGTACAGAGATGCTAATAATCAGTTCCTCAGTTTCCCCAGTTTGAGGTCCTGAGCTGCACAGCTTGTGTTAGTTCATACAGTCACAGGTATTTATAAAGCGCCAGCAAGTTCTGTAGCGCTGCACAATGGGAGTAGCAGAATAACAAATGTCCATACATGATAAACACACAGAACAGTAGGAGGACCCTGCCCAAGAGTTTACAATCTAAGAGGAGACGGGTGACACTCTAGGTGAGGGTAATAGCTGAGTATGTGAAGTAGTGGGGTGCATGGGGGGGCTGTGGGCAAGATTGAGCAAGAAATGTAATTCATGTGAAGCTTTGATGGGCGGGGAATATTCAGGAAGTATGAGCTGAAGAAACTCCCCTAGATGAGGCGCGTCGCCAGAGAAGATGAAATGACAGAGTTTAAAGCGAGGTATATAAACGTTTTTTACACGTTTTCAAAACTTTTATTCTAGTTTGTCTATAGGTATAAAAGTGTTTAAATGTCAATTTAAAATAACTTTTTCTAGACATGCATATCCCTTTAAGGACCAGGGCTGGGAAGCAATGCCTGAAGTAAACACATTTTTGGATAAACAAATGCTTTTATGTGATCATTTTTTTTGTTGCATGGCTGCTAATAAACTTATCAGAATTTGGTACTGTAAGTTTTAGAAGTGTCAGGTTTGAAATAATGATGCACTCACTGTTTCATAGGACATACAACTGGTTAAAATTAAAAGTGAATCCTGTTAACATGTGGTATTCCCCAAATCCGTTCACATTGTCATCTTTCGGAAATGTTCATTTAGTTGAAACATTTGCGTCACAATTACTTTACGAAAAACTGTGAGACTGAAAATTTTAAGATCTGTAGGCATGTTTAGTATGAAAAGAAAGCCCAAATTGTCCCCTAAAAACAGTATATGGGTTTAGATGGCAAAGCTTTATATAGTAATGACGTAAAGTGACTGATGGCAATGCACTCAAAATTGACCTGGCCTCCAGCAGGGAAAAAGATCAGGAACACCCTGTTAAAGGGTTTTAATGACTGTTCCTCACAGTTCTATAAATACAGCTCATAAAATATAATTGTGAATCAAATATTGGTGATAATGTGACAATGTTAGGCTCTATGTCCATAACACTCATACATGTATCGGGTGTGTTGCCATTACTTGTGTGATACACTGTGGTATTTTTTTTTGCCTTTTATTTCAAGACGCAAAATGTCACTAACTTTTATTAATATCCTTTCTTCCTTATTTGATTTTCAGCGTCGCGTTGTACTTTTTAGCTCAGAAATGGAGCAAGGCATAAAAAAGTGGAAAGACAAACAACAAGCTCTTAATGATGAACAGTTACATAAAGAGAAGATTCGACTAAAACACAAGGCAGTTCACAAGAAGGTGAAAGAATCCGTTAAGGCTGAGCTCTAGTTTGGTCTGTGCAGACATTTCAGATCCATGATTTCGACGGTTTATGTTGTTTTGTTGTTCTATTTTGACAAGGTTGACAGAGCTATTCATTTATTTTCCTTTTTTTAAAAATAAATCGTGATTAAAGTTTGATTTATTTATATACGTTGTATTACTCTTCATTCTGTTGCGTTAAATGTATGTCTTGTATTTAACAACAGTTTTGTATTCCCCCTCCCCCCCCCCATTAAAAAAAAATCCGTCCCTTGGAAGTAAAATCTCAACCATATACTCAAGACTTTAAAAAGTGCTGAGGTTTGAGTGAGGGTCCTTAGAAAGATGAGGGGAGTTGAGATTAAAGCGTATCAATCGCACCAAAAACAACTTTCGTTTATTTGAAAGTTCTTCCAAATGTGCCCATACACTGTGTTAGGTAATACATACATTCATGCATACAACAGCTGATGAAGCGAATTTACTGTAAAACGCGTTCTGGCTGTATTATCTTTTTATCGCTTTCATAAATAAATTTACCTAATTTTACTTCTTAAACTCTGGTCCTGCTTTTTACTGAACGGATGTGATCAGACGCCAAAGGGGTGATCCAGCGCTTCCACCAAAAATCGCCAGCCGCGAATACATCTAGTGTCTGATTAAGACACTACTAAATGTGAGTGTGCACCCATTTTTAATTTTGTTTTGGCACCACATATATACAGGCTATACTATGTTGGTTTGTGTTTTATTTTGAGGAAAACATTTCCATAACAGAGGGAGGATTGTATGAAGTCAAGAATCCCACTCTCTGAAGATACTCCTTGGAGGAAGCGCTGACCTCAACACACCAACTTCAGATTTATCCTACTTTTGGTGGTTTGGGATATACTCCCCAGTGGAGGAGGATAGCAGCTGATTCAAACATGAACTTTATGCGCTTCTATACATACTGTATTTTACATATTGTCATTTAAATTCTCTAACCACTACGTGGCGCCTAAGATACAGAATGCCAGATGATGTGTTTCCCTGGGAAGTGATTTATAGCTGCACAGCAGGACAACACTCTTTGCCCCCCCCCCCCTGCATCTGAAATAAAAATTCCTACAGATTCAGAGCATTTGCAAATGACTCAGGGATGCTGAATGGTCCGTGAGGTTCAAGTTTTAACCCCTCCTTACAGCACTGTGGTGTCCCCCTGTGTCAACTAAAATCGTTTTTGAGGGAATCTATAAATTTATGTACTTATTTGTGTTTTGCTCTGCAGCTAAGCAATAGAATGGGGGGAAAAAATAAACCTTTTAAACGTCATATTAGAAATCCTTGCTATCTGAATAACCCTTCTCGCCTCTGAGCCATGCCGGGCTGAGCCGTCAGTCACACTGCTTAGATGTTTAATCCCTCCCATGAGAGAGAAAGCGCAAAAAAGTTTTTACTGGTTAAAACTGTGGTCAAACAAGCACGGAGGGAACATCTATGAGAACAGGCGTTCTCTCTGCTCGGACGCCCGTGTGGCCACCTCGCTGAGCGCACTTTAGTGTGCTCAGTCCTACAAAGCATGAGCCTCCTATTAAGGATCACACTTGTAGGCCCATTGAATGTCAGTCGTAGCTTTTTGACAGGGTTGCAGCACGTCCAGTTTAATGTGCGATACCATTACGCACGTTACACCATGTGGCCCTTCCTCATCAAGCTGTCCGAAAGCTGCGATGGCTGACGGGAGGAAAGGTCACACAGACGCACTCGTGTGACCGCAGCCTTATTTAAGCTACAACAAAGCACATATCAAAAATCTCTAAAGGCACATGCTTTCACAGGGCTGTGGACTCCTAAATTTTAATCCTTCAAACAGACTTAACGTTTCCTGATTAAGGGGAAACCAGTTCAAGTCACAAATGGTCAGAGGAATTTTTTAATCCCTGTTTCAAAGAGCAATTCTCTAAATTCATAGACTATTTAAAGAAAGGTGAACCTCAGGAGAATGACTGGAGAAGTGAAAATTCTAGGTCAAAGTAGCCAAACCAGAACAATTCTCTCATTTATCTCACTTTCCAAATTGGCTATTTGGTCTAGATTGTTCCCTTCTGCAAATTCTCCTGGTTTTCACCTCTTTCTGAATAACCCTGTAAGTAAAATACAACTACAGTATATTTGGGAAAGATACTGTGCCCCCTTTTTTTTCTTCAGTTTATTTTAGCTTGATTGTTTGGCATTCCCAGAGGCCTCATTTAAAAATAGATTAGCTGTCCATAAATAAAGGTTTAATGATAAGAAATTAATTTTGATTAACATGCAAAGCCTGGAGTAGGACAGATTGTTGACAGCACAAGTTTGGTAAACCTGTTGAATGTACATGCTTTCAAACTGCTGTGGAGCTGTAGCTGAAAAATCCATGCTGTTTTGGATCATTTGGAATCCAGGTTCTTGATTATTGCAAGTGTTGTGTTGGGCTTTCTTTATTTTCACATTGCTGATTGCAAAACCCCTATGGGGAAAGTCTTTTCACGAAGAAACTGCCATTCCCATTTATTGAAGAGACATTTTTGTAAATGACTTTACTCAGGATGTCATTTGTTTTATTTATTTGGTTCGCTTGAGTTTTCCTTTGCAAATTTCTATCACGGCAGTTTTTCTATTTGTTCCGTGTATAGTATTTTTCACCTTAAGGCAGGACTGATGATCTGTTTGACATAGGTGAATAGATCCGAGTAAGGCTAGGGTCAGACTGAGGCAGTGCGAACGCGCGTTCTGGCGCACTTAATCACGGCCGTGCTAGCAGCAGATGCCGGGCAATGACGGCCAATATACGAAGTACGGTCGCACAAAAGTCCGGCTGCGCAACGCAAGTGGAAAATGAACGCATTTTTTCGAGAACGTTAAACCACTACTACTGACGTACAGAGTGCGCTGCGTCCGCTAGCGGCGTGTGTGCGTGATTAGGAGACGTCAGACGCTGCTAATGTCCGGCCAACATAACGTCCAGACACAAAAAGAGTTTTATTGATGATCCGTACAAAATCACGGATGAAACTGCGCATAGTATGACCGCTATTGCGTATTCCGTGAAAAAATACGTCCATTCTTCGAACGCACATTTTCACGGACAACGTGAAAAATGCGTTAGTCTGACCCTAGCCTAAGAGCGGTGAATCACAGCTGGTGTTTGAGCTGAAACTTCCCGTTCACTGCGGTAAAAACTTGGTGAGGAATGTCTGTGGTTGGGAAACAGATGTGAAGATTCATTAATTCCCACAATTCTAGGATTAGGTATCATATTTTAAGAACGGCAGCTCTGTGGGCCGCCTCCGTTTTGAGACTGTGCGCCATAAGGGGCATTATTATTGGGTAACAATATTTTGTTTCAGGGCAACTGAAAATTCGGCATATGTAGGGGAATGTGAGTCAGCACCAATGTAGTTTAATGGAATAAAAGGTGGGGAACATAAATGGATCCAGAATTTATGAACCTGAATGTGACGTGTTTCACTTTGGACGTCGGGTACATGGGCCTAGAAATGTATTTGGCAGGTGAGGGCCTGATGTTTCAAACTGTTTCCCTGCCCTTTCCTTTGTCAAAGTCACCCTGTATCTACAATTTTAGATGCATGGTGTTTGTGGTTTTCCTGTGCCCTATTCCCTGATGTCTGTTTTATATTAATATTCCCTTATGTATTTATTGTGTAGTCTCCGATGTGTATTTGTGAGTAATTGATCCCTTTTTGTTTTCACATGCTTCCAACAACCCCCCCCCCACCCCCTTTCACACACAAACCAGCTTTAACCAAATCACCGTGATCTGACTTCCGGATCCTTTGTTTCAACGCTGGGCGTGTTTCCATTGTCTTATACCTTCCCCTTGTGTATTCTTTTTGTGAATTGTAAACTGTAAATAAAGTCAGTCCCAGTCCACCCCCCCCCCCCCAAGGAGCTCCAGTTATTGCCTGGGTTTTGGGCGAGAATCAGTACTCCTGCGGGATACTGGCGGTGAGGGGAGCATTCTGCACATGGGTTACACTGAATATGAATATTGCTGCATTAATATAAACAAAAAAAATATAAATGTGTTTTTTGTGTAATATTTTTTTTTTTACTTTGAACATGGTCATTTTAGGTATCGTTAGAAAGGACATGCCTTGGCATTTCAAATGATACCCTCCATTCTGCCACCGTTCTGGAGATGGGGGGTTCCTTTTGAACCCCCATATCTCCACCAGGGGATTTCCTTGGTAAATACCCAGGCAGCTAGGGGTTCCCCAGATAACTGACATCATCGCGTGATGATGTCCGGTAGCGAGGGGGTACCCGGAGGTGGAGCCGCCATCCAAGATGGCAGCCCCCACCAGAGCTAGATCATGATCTGGTGCCGGATCGCGATCCGGCACTCAAGGGGTTAAAAAGAGGCATCACTTAAGGCTAGAGTCAGACGAACGCAGTTTGAGCACACTCTGCGTGCGTGCATAACGGACTGACGGAAGATACTGTAGACACCACACGGTCTTTTTTTTGACGGATGTAGAAAAAAGGGAACTATGGGAAATAAAATTAATGATAAATGATAAAAATTTGAAAAGGATATGAAAAAACATTTTGTGCGTCAAGGTGCTGGACGTCGCAAATGTGTCTGACCTCTCATCACTCACACAGAATGCTACGCAGACGTGGCGCACTCTGCGCGTCTGGCTAGCGGTTTTACGTTCTTGCCTAACTTGCGTCCATTTGCAAAGTGTGTCGTGAGTGCGCAGTTCGCGGCGCACGTACTTCGTCTCTATTGATCATGATTCTATGCTATGACGAAAGTTAAACTGTGCGGCCACATGGACGTGATCACTGTGTTCGTCTGACGCTGGCCTGAAAGGGCAGACACTGCCCTTCAAAGCGTTTTGTACAGCTGATCGAGAGGGATCCGAAAGGATCCCCCCCTCCCTTTCCGTCAATCTCCCGGCATTGACATCGGGAGGGATATAAATTCGGTGTCTGACTTCAAGGAAGTCAGAACGTCGCGGGACCCCGGAGAGAGAGTTGAGTATCTCTCCCAGGGCTCCCGATTGCGGATGATGTGTGGGGAACATCCCCCGCATATAGCTAAGGTACACGAAGTGTGCCACAGGGACCTTCTGTGCCGCGGCACAGCATTGGATGCAATGAGTATTTTGTCACATTGTGTTTTAAAGATGAATAACATATAAAACAACTCTGACCTTGCTCGCAGCGTGGGAAAAGAAAAGGTGAGTAATGGCAGTGGTATTGCTTATTTTATACATTTCAAATGGACAATGCCATTGCTTAGGAACAAAAAATAAAGACTTTTTTTCTGTAAATGAGAATAATAAACTGTTTTAATGAAAAAATTTGTTTGAAATTTGCATTCGGGCCCCCATAGGATATGAAAACTTGCCCAGTGGCCCTCAGGTAATTTGAGTTTGAGACCCCTGTCCTAGAGGATATGGCAAACAGCATAGTTGGTAATGCAAGCAAGGTATGTATTTGGTAGAAGATAGAATTTACAGAATTGGTACTGGTTTGATGTTGTCAGTCCCTGCTGTCGATGTATATATTATTATACTTTATTTATAAAGTGCCAGCATATTCCGCAGTGCTTTACAATGGGCACAATATAGACCAGTTGCAATACATTGAACAACATTTGACAAACCAGTACAGGAGGAGATGAGGGCCCTATTCCCGTAGGAACTCACAATCTCTAGAAGGGTTGGGGTTGGAAACAGGAGGAGAGGACTGCAAGGTGAGAGTGATGGACTGGTTGCGTCAGTGAGTCGGGTGCTAGGCTTCCCTAAATAGGAATGTTTTGAGGGAGCGTTTTAAGGAAGGGAAACTAGGGGAAAGTCTGACCGTACGAGGGAAAGCGTACCAGAGAATGGGGACTGCACATGAGAAATCCTGTAGTCTACCATGGGAAGAGGTGATGTGGGGAGAAGCTAGAGCAGGTCACTGTTTGTTTGATCTTGGGGAGTGGGCTGGGTTGTATTTGGTGATTAGTGAGGACAGGATATAATGTGCGCTCTGATGTAGCAGCTCACCATAATGAGAAGGTCAAACCGAGTAGGGCTGAAACGAATCGATTAATCGACCACTAATCAATGATTAAAACAGTTGTCAACTATTTCCATTAATCAGTGTTGGTTAATCGTCCTGTGTACAGCACACACTGTAGAACCAGACTGAGTGAAACGTTAATAACCTCAGCTTCGGAGCGGTTTTGAGAAGATGTGCCGCTGCTTTACTAGGTATGATTTAGTTCTAAGGTGATGTCAGACACACCCAGTTTGTGTTTATTCCGTTTACAACAGTAGCAGAACTAGAACACAAACAATAGGATACGGCCACTCGGTGAAGGAGCTGTATGTCTGTGTTTTATCCTTACTTGAAGCTGGAGTCCTGTGCCACCAGCCCACCCTCCCTGCCACACCCTCTTTGGTCAGGAACTGCCATTCCCTCCCTTTGGGCTGGTCCCTTTCCCCACACTCCGATCCGGTCTTTTGTACATACCCACTCCCTCTCACACTCAGGTCAAGTCACTTGATAAAGTCACTCCCTTCCACCTCCAGTCCCTCCTCCCACTCAGTTTGTTCACAAAATTATTTAATAGGGACACTCTACGCACCCTGACCACTTTAGATTATTAACCCCGATTTCATGCTGACATAATCATCTATGACCAAGTGCTTGTATCCGCGTTCATTTGAGAAAGCAAACATGGGCTTAAGCTGCGCATGCAGCATCAACCCATCCCTCTGACCAAGCACTCGCATACCTTGTGTGAAAAGTATGCAAGATATGCAATTTGCGTATGTACGCACAAAAGTTACGTACACTACGCAAATTGCTTAAGTAAACTTTTATTTTTTTATTTTTTTTATCCGATGAATCAATTAGTTGGCTGATTTATTATTTCGATTAACCGATTATGAGAATAATCGTTAGTTGCAGCCCTAAAAAACGAGTAGATGCTATTCCAATACCACCTTGCAGTCCATACACTCCCCAAAGCTCTATCGGGATGAATGGTAATTCATAAGAGGGTCTTTAGAAATTGTATAAACGTGCTCTGATATGATCAAGGAGCCTCTGGACTTATCAGTGTCTGTAAGTGTCTGCTTATCTGAAGCGTCTGCATGTCCACAGATGCAGGATGCAGCCCGTGACGAATGATAGTTCTTTATGCAGTGGGTCCTTCTGCCTCCTTTTCTCCGTTACCTTGAAGATATAAGTTGAGCGGCAAAAAAAATAGTGCGAACTGACATGGATCAGAAAATAAATAAGGTAAATGTAGTTGCACTTACGTGGTCAGTACAGGAGCTATAGGTTTTCTTAGCTCATTTCATGCGCATTGTTAGCCCATAAAGGTGACCAAATATCCCTTCTTTCTGCTCTCCTTCCTCTTTATCCAGGAACTGTGCGGCCGCAGACCCCTGCTTGCTTGATCGCCTCTACTCACATGGGCTTCCGGGTACCGTTTGCAGATAATAAGGATAATGGAGGACACAGTATAGTAAAAAAGGGCGTTTATTGGACTTACATGGGTATTAACAAAAAATGGAAAAACAAATAGAAGAAAACAATTAGAACTGGATCAAGGTGATGTCCAGTAAATTGTGGTTCTACAGGACGCGTTTCGACAGTCAAAATGCTGGCCTCTTCAGAAGGACCCACTGCATAAAGAACTATCCTTCGTCACGGCCTGCATCCTGCATCTGTGGACACCCAGACGCTTTGGATAAGCGGGCACTTACAGACACTGATCAGTCCAGAGGCTCCTTGATCATATCAGAGCATGTTTATACAATTTCTAAAGACCCTCTTATGAATTACCATTCATCCCGATAGAGCTTTGGGGGTGTATGGACTGTATTGCATCATAGAATCTTGTCTACACACATTGTCACTAATAAGCACTTGTGTATGTCATTTATTATATGTTTAACAGGCACCAGCATATGTGATATAATGCCAACCTTAATATGTTCTGAGCGAGTAGCGCCCATTAGAGTTTACTGTTTATTCGAGATATCCCCCATTTTACAATCCAGCAAAGAGTTGTTATTTAACTCTATAGGCAGCAACACGCTGATCTCACACGGTTTGGATTCCCAGGAAAGGCGCTAATATAGGGTACCAACCCAAATTTCAATAAAGGATTCTAGTACGGTATGTGCTTAAATGCAAACGGCAAGAAAGGAGCTACCCTGCTTATTCTGTGAACAGTTTTAAAGTAATGTATAGATTACACTGTGAAAATAACTGTGACTGGCACAATGTACACGTGTGAAGCGCACACTCCTCAATCCTTTCAATTGTAAACCTCCATCTGTTCACAGTCTGTGGCCCTGTAGCTCAATATGTTTGTTTCCAACACATTTCCTTTTTTTTTTTTAAAGCTGTAAATAATTCTGCAACAGAGGGAAGTGGGTCTGAAGTGTTTGTAAAGCGAAATGTGACAAGCAAAAAGGTCTATTCACTAAAGTGAGTTGACCCTGAGTAGTGCCGTTACATTTGTTGTATGGTTAGCAACGAGAGTGCAGAAAATATTCAATTCTTTCATTACCCCCTACATAATGGGAGTATTTGGCTATAACAACCATGATGTTGCTTTATTGACTTACATTTATTTAAACGAAGAGTGGCAAAAGGGAGGCATAAGAACAAATGCATTGGGGTTGAGGAAGATGTGGAGAAATAAAGCTAGAATCAGTAGTAGTATAGCTGAATTTAAAGGGCCAGTACCACCAAAAAATGAAAAATGTCCTTATATTTATTTTATGTTGCTGATACACATGTGATTTGTTTTTCTCTTGTTTAGTTAATAAAGTGGACAGTGAATGTATATTCTTTGGTACACCTGTTCAATTTATTTATTTGCAAAGTATTTTGCCAGGAAGGATACATTGAGATTTCTCTCGTTTTCAAGTATGTCAATTACTTAACACGAATTGCTAATCAGCCAATCACATGGCAGCAACTCAATGCATTTTCCTCCCCTCGGCTCACAGTGCAGGAGGGAGGAGGAGAAGCAACTCTGTTGCACATACTCAGTGTATTTTTTATCGATTCCTAGGAATACACCCTAATTGGTTAGCTCAAAGTGCCTCCTGAGATGGTCGTGGAAAATGCCAAAAAAGAAAAGCAGGTAAATATGATAAAATATGTACTTGCTCCAAAAATCCAAAAATTAAGCCACAGGCTGCTGTGTAGCGAACCCAAGTTGGATTTGTTTATGGGAGGGCATAAATAAAAGCCCACCAATCTACCTCATGACTGAAAAGCAGCGTGAGCAGTTATGGTTTGCTACACAGCAGCCTGTGGCTTAATTTTTGGATAGGACTCACCCCCACTAGAGGTGCCTTGACGTTTGGCGTGATTTTACATTCCTAATAGCCATTAATAGAAACCAAGGCCTCTAATTGTTTTTTGTTTCACACGGTATAATGGGAATAAGCACAGATGATATCTTTTTTCTTATGTTTTGTACCTTGTTGAATATATGCTACAAATAAGTAAGGCAATTCTGAAGGCAAAAGGGGGTCCAACCCGGTACTAGCAAGGTGTATGTAATAAAGTGATCGGTGAGTGTATTTTACACTATATGTGTCACTGGGTGCATCCATTTTGTGATCTTTTGTATTGTGTGGGATGTATTCATAGAATATCACCGGGGTAGATTGAAAGTCTTTTAAGCTCCCTGTCATCTTTCATTCAGCTGCCAGCTCTTCTCAGCCTCGAGAATAATACCCTCCTGATTAAATAAACAAAAGCCACAAAGCAAAGCTTTTGGTAAATGTTGCATCATGGGAAAAATCCACAAAATGGAAACAAGCTACAAACCTTAGTTTTATTTTTCCTTTTTGCATGCAATTACTTTGTACAAAGTAAAAACAACAGCAGCATGTGTTTTATAATGTGGTTATTGTTGTAAGACTGAGTTCCCACAGGAATATGGCCCTAGTTTCCTCCTGTACTGGTTTGTCAAATGTTGTTCAATGTATTGTAACCCTGTCTATATCGTGCCCATTGTACAGCGCTGCAGAATATGCTGGCGCTTTATAAATAAAGAATAATGATAATGCACAAGTAATCTAGTTACAGCTTATATGATTCTTAAACGGACACTAGTACTTACGTAACAAACTCATAGGTGGTTATCCTGCTCTTTGTAGTGCATTGATTGGCTGCATACAAACTGACTAAAGAGTCATAGCATCACTACCACCACGAAGATCCAATCCTGTAATTAACATGGGTGATTTTCATGAAGAAATGCTGATTGAGTAGCCCGATGCCTGCTGTTCGCATTGGATAAAGGTGAATTTGGTTTTGTGATGTCTCAAGTGATTAGATATTGCATTGATTACAAATTATAATATCTTTTTATGTTCTACACATAAGAAGTAATTCACAAAGAATCAATGTTCCACCTAGTTGCTAACAACAATAAAAATCACCATTGATGCAACTATAGTGATCTTTATCCACAGCAGCAAAATCTACCACTGGCAGGTGAAGGTGCTGCAATAATGGCCAGCACACCGCGGAACAAGAGTACCATTTATATTCTTTTTTAAAATGTGTAAAAGTGCAGCTATTTTTACAATTACTATTGGAGATTTTAAAGTGGCGACCTCCATAGACCTCCCACATGCTGTAAACAACACTAGTCAATTTCAACTTAACAAACCCACGGAGAAGTACTGTGAAATCTATACAAATAACTTTGTAAGAAACTACACTGAAAACATTGTCAAAAATCCTGCTGAAACCTATACTGAGGACTAAGGTGAAGGACTATTGGCAAGAACAATGGTGAAAAGTACAGTTCAGTGGCAGCTCTTTTAAATAGTTAATTCATGATAGTTTCGCCATGCTTACTCCACCACAGTTCCCTGAAGTTAAACTGCAGTTTTATCATTGAAATTATTGAATATTATAAACGTTTAAGTCACTAGTGTTGAGGTCACACGTATTTTCCAATAATTTTCAACATGTTCCAATGATAAAGCTCTTTAATTGAGGCATAATATAAGTTCGCTGGACTGCTTTAGCGCATACAACAGATCAACCCTGTTCCCAGGGCCGCCATCAGGGCATTACGCCCAATGTTGCAGTAAGGGGCCCGGTGGCCGGGGCCCTGTCGTCAGCAGCACCATAACAGTTTTTCAGCTCCAGTATCGGACTCAAGGAGTCTGAATCCGGAGCTGTACTGGGCGGCAGCTTCCTGGGCGGGAGGGCCAAGCAACGTGCTTGTGCCTACCAAGCACTTTGCTTTGGCGCCGCCCTCCAGTCACGTGTGTGTGACTCACACACAAAGGAGAAGCTGGCTGCGACGGCTGGGAGGAGAAGAAGCAGGAGAAGATAGAACAGAAGAAGCAGGGGACCAGGACAGAAGATGGCAGAGCGGTGAGCCAGGGCCCAGTTAGACCCTAGGGCCCAGCCAGACCCTAGGGCCCAGCAGAGGCCCAGCCAGACCCCTGGGCCCAGCCAGCCCAGGCCTAGCCAGACACCAGGGCCCAGCCAGATCCCTGGGGCCCAGCCAGACCCCAGGCCAAGCCAGAGCCCTGGGCCCAGCCAAACCCCAGGGTCCAGCCAGACCACAGGCCTAGTCAGACCCCAGGGCCCAGCCAGACCCCAGGGAAATGTTTTACCAACAACGAGTGGGAAATGTTTTACCAATGAGTGGGAAATGTTTTGCCAACACACAGGACAGGGTGTACCTGAAATAGGCCAGACGGTATTCAAGGATGTATTCTAACACAAGCCCAAATCGATCAGTGTTAGAGTGGTCAGGGATAGCCAAAACGTTACACAAGGGGTATCTATCATATAAGCCAAAATCAGAGTTAGAGTGGTCAAGGAATAGCCAAGGACTGGTTCTCATACAAACGAAGTAATAACGGAGACTGAAAAAACAACCAAGTAGTGAATCGCCAGGAGACGCGCAGCACTGAGGGAAGCAAACTCCACGACAGCGCAATGAGCCGGCTCGCGCTCTGTATTTAAACCCGGAGAGCGCACGTCATAATGCCCCGCCCCGCCTCCTGGCCAGCCCTGCGAGCTCAGGATGCCGGCACAACTCCTGATACCCAGCTTGTCGATGGCGCCGCTGGGTGCTGGGGCCCCCTCTGAGCCCCAGCCGTGACAGATCCGCTCATGCACACCGCACATTACTGTGAGTTTTATTGCTGCGAAACTGTGTTATGTACTTTTTTTGTTTTGGAAGAGGGCGAAAAGCTGTTAAGGGTTGAGGAAGTTTACAGGGGGGGGCCCCATTGTGAGGTTCAGTAAGGGGCCCCATCATGTGTTATACATGTTATGTGTTTTTTATTTATCATGTGGTTTTCTTCTCTTTTTCCCTGATGTTTTTTTAAGATCAACATCATGGCTAATTTCTTCCTTTTGTAGTTACTTGAATTTTTTTGAGAGCAGATTTCTGTTTTTTTTTTTTTAAAAATTGTGAGTACACCATGAAATTTGAAGAGTTTTTTATTTTTGTTATTTATGCCAGACCAAAGTTAAAATATAGTTAAGCTTAACTTTTTTATTTGCTTGATTCTTTTTTAATATGTTACTACATTAGTAGAAATATTAGTAGAAATGGTACCCACCGTTAGCCCAGCAGGGGGAGTTCAAGCTCTTTACTGTTTTCAGGCGTTAAACCAACAGCAGACTTATTGAGCATGTTCCTATAAGTGTCATTCAAAGGCAAGGCACTATAAAGTATTATTTTTTTAGTGGAGAAATATTTTGCAGGGCTTAAAAATATAAACAAGAAAAACAGTAAAAGTTACTGAATTGAACAGTGAGGGAAAAAAAAGACTTGAAGTATTGGGCCTAGCACAAATGTGTTTGAAGGAATAAAATTGGAGGAGGCAAATGGAGGGTTTAAATATTAACCCCTTCTGACCCACTTTGCATTCCACATCCCATTTAAACCCTTTAGTTCACTCTTTTATTATTATTCTTTATTTATATAGCGCCTCCATATTCAGCAGCGCTGAACAATGGGCACAATAAAGACAGGGTTAAAATACAGTGAGACTGAACAACATTTTGATAAACCAGTACAGGAGGAAACGAGGGCCCTATTCTTGTAGGAATTTACAATCTAGAAGGGTTGTGGGTTGGAAACGGGAGGAGGGGACTGCAAGGTGAGAGTGACGGATTGGTTGGGGCAGTGGGGTGTATTAGTGAGTAGGGTGGTGGATTTCTCTAAATAGGAAAGCCTTAAGGGAGCGTTTGAAGGAAGGAATACTAGGTGAAAGTCTCACAGTACGAGGGAGAGCGTTCCAGAGGATGAGGCCAGCGCGTGAGAAATCCTGCAGTCTATCATGGGAAGAGGTGATGCGTGGAGAAGCTAGGCGCAGGTCACTGTTTGATCTTAGTGAGGCAGACTAGGGTGTATTTGGTGATTAGTGAGGACAGATAGTGGGGAGCTGAGTTAGTGAGGGCTTTGTAGGTCAGGGTAAGGATATTGAATTTAATTCTGCAGTGGATGGGGAGTCAGCGAAGGGACTCCCAGAGGGGAGCAGCAGAGACAGAGAGGTAGGTGAGGTGGATGAGCCTGGCAGAGGCATTCAGAATGGATTGTAGGGGAACGAGGCGGGAGAGAGGGAGACCAGCTAGGAGATTATTACAATAGTCAAGTCAGGAGATTACAAGGACGTGGATGAGTTGCTAATTTATAATATAACTGTCACAGCCACATGTGTTATAACATGGTCATTTTTATTGATGTTATTATTGGGGTATTATTAGGTACTGCTGAAACCTTGGATGGTTTGTGATCACTGTAGTTGTGTGTTTCTTCAGATTACATACCATAACTTTATCTCAATAATGTTGTTGATCTTTGGTCCTATGTTTATTGATATTAACTCCTGCCACGGATATATTATGAACACTCAATATTGTGTAGAGAAAATTGCAATTGGGCAAATAAACATGAAGAAATCCTTATGCTTGATTAAAGGATCTACATGGTAGAGATACAATGCAATAAGTACCAAGCTCAAGACGAGCTATGGTTAATTTCCCATAGATTCGGCTTCTGATCTCAGTGATGTTAATGGCAACTCCGCTTGACTTGACATAAGAATAACATAGAATAACAGTACACAAAGGATGTATATGTTATCAGAAGCTAAAGCACACTCTGGCTGCAGTTGAGTTCTGACTCTCTTCTAACGTTGGATAGTAATTCATGTTGTGATATATATCAGGGCTGAAAATATAGCCGTCTCTACACTGCATCACAGGCACAGATGTGGAGCCTCTGTATCTCTCTCTTTACTGCTAAACAACAGCCCTGCTGAAAAGGCAGGCCTGACCAAGCCTTAGGGGGCCCTCATGGAGACCCCTCCTAGGCCCGGGACCCTTACATAGTGCCCTACTGCTCTAACGGTCAATCTGTCCCTGAGCAGGGAAAATTCCCTGAGCAAACACACCCTTCTGGCACACCTATTTTGGAGACGTGGAGCAGCAGAGAGTGCTATGAAACAGCCCACCCACTCTGACAACGATTTAATGCAATACATCTGCAAATTTTTCCCGCAGGTGCACTGACACAAGCCGAAACAAATAGCCTAAACAAAAATCATTCCCGTCAGTCCATTCATCAAGGTGTCCTTTTGATGATCTGTGTTTCCAAAAAAATCATCCAAAATTAGATGAATCTCAATTCATCCAAAAATTAAAACAATTCAAAAGGGTTTCCAAGTATAGCAATTGTGCAAACCAATCAAGGAACACAGTGGAATCCATGCTAATAATCTCTTGCAACTGCCTGTCTAGTGGGCCACCATGGGGATTTCATTTCCACAGAGTGGGGCCTGAGGCTCATTCACCCCACTCTGACCTAAGCAATATGTGTCTGCCAAATTCATTCATTGCTTAAAGGGACACTCAACTCATCCTGGCCACTTCATCATTTTAAAGTGGTCAGAATGTGAGGAGTGCCCCCATTCTCCTCCCTCTCCCTGTTGCCCCTATCTGACAGAAAAGCTGGGTGAAATGGAGTTCCCCCCCCCCACACACACACACACTGTCACCAGTTTTGAGTTTCCTGGCTGCTGGTCACCAGATCGGTCACTAGTGACGTCAACGCGCAAAGAGCATGTTGATATCACTCACCACCACTGAGACTGCCTGCGTTAAAAAGTGGTCGCAGAGTGGCAGCAATCGATCAGAGCTGCACATGCATGTGCTGCTCCGATCCATCTGAACAGGTGCTGCGGAACATGCGTACAAAGTGTGAAGTGTGCAAGTTCCGTAGTGGTACACTATTTGCAGTTCCTACGCTACGCGAGTTCCATAGGTGTGCAAAATTGCATTCAATAGCTGCAGGGACTTCTGGGATAAGAAGTACCTGACCTGAAGAAGAGGAGCTGCGCGCAGTAGGGTCAAAAGGTGAGTAAAACTCAACCCCCCCCCCCAAAAATGAATAAAAAATAATTGGGCAATGTATCCCTTTAATGGAAAAAAAATGTAATCTAATAAAATGACATACATATTTTTATAGTTATTTGTATAAAAACAGTTCCTAGCATAGTGATGCTAATTATGCTATCATCTGTCACGGTTGTTTGTTTTTGTTTGCCGCGTAACTGAAGTGAAACAGATTTGGTTTCAGCTTACAGAAAACGATTGCTGCCAGACTGGCACATTACCAAAAATTTTTAATAATTGGCAGAATACTGAAGCAAACCGTGAATACAGAGTATCTCATTTGTTGTCTTAGTTTCATGGAATCATTCATACTGTTGTTGTTTTGTAATGTTTAGGGCTTTGTTTTCTCTGAGCTGTGTTCTATCTCAGACTAGATTCTGGGGTGTTTTGGGTTATTGTGTAAAAACTGACATAACAGTGTAGAGCTTGACTTTAGTGCAGTAGTAGTTGTTTTTATCTTGGGTTCAGAGTATCTGTTTCCCTGATGTCACACCACGCCTTGATGTACTTGAGCGACTTTCATATGGTCTGCAGGAGTGCTTGGGGCTTTGGAAGAGTTATTTATCTGTAAGGTCACTGAAGAAATTTGAAAGAGTACCGCTGTTGTTCAAATCAGGCATATTATTTTGTGTAAGCTTGAGGAGGAGCATTTTTCTTATTTTTGTTTTCTTATTTAATGATGGCAGCAGTGAATCAGGGGTGGAAATTATTTGTTTAGGTGGAATCTTAACATTGTACTGTCCATTTAAACCTGTTATGTGTCTGGAGAAGAAGTTCCATGTCTTTGTGTTTTGTTTGTGGGGAGAAATTGGTAAACTATATTTCTAAATAAGCTCAAATAACACTTCCACTAGTAACATTCACAATTTATTAATAATAAAAGTGATACTCTGCTCAAAAATGGAGAAAAACTACATTAACCAATGATTAATTAGGGAGCGTTGCTATCCCCAACTTCATATAATATAGTGACTATATTTCCTACATATTTATTTTCTGTTAATCTGTATATTTGTTTTGTGTTAATTTCTTGCATTTTACTACTTTGTATTTCTGTAACCATGTTCTTGAACCCAGGACATACTTGAAAACGAGAGAAATCTCAATGTATCGTTCCTGGTAAAATCCTTTATAAATAAATAAATAAAATATATTATTTAAAAAAAAAAAAAAAAAAACAACGGAGAATAAGTGGATAAAATGTACCATTTATTGCCCCAGTCCTTTGTGTTCTTCCTGCTTCCTCTTCAGGTATCATGCTAAAATTGATTGCTTTTCACAGTTGCAGGTGTGTGCAACCATGTACTAGGCCTAGGTGTGATTGTGTATGGCTGCCTGCTAGGTACAGCTATACAGCCGTGGGTGTCCGCAGAAATTTTTCAGGGGGGGGGATTTTAATGGCATCTGCCCTTTTGACAATGTCATGAAGGGGACAGCCATAAAATAAAGCGTAGTAATAAGGAGGCTGCGAAACATGACGCAAGTCTAATAGAAGAAGAAAGGTGTAAGAGTCTGATCTGAATGTTGCATTTTCTAGTTAACGCCATTCAATGCACCACACAAGTCACACACCCAGGATCAAGGCACTAAAGGAAGTGTTTTTTTAAGGCCAGCTCTGTATACACAAACCATGACCCCCTCCAGATACTGGCACACACACCAGGCCCCCCACTCCAAATATATATACATACATACATACACACACACACCCCAGCCCCCCTTCCTACACACACACATATATATACATATATTTGTACACACTCACTTTCCCTGCATACACACATACATATCTCCTCTCCTCAACTCTCTCCTCTTAGATTGTAAGAACTGGAGCAGGGTCCCTCTTCTCTTAGATTGTAAGCTCTGGAGCAGGGTCCCCTCTCCTCTTAGATTGTAAGCTCTGGAGCAGGGTCCCCTCTTCTCTTAGATTGTAAGCTCTGGAGCAGGGTCCCCTTGTCACTTAGATTGTAAGCTCTGGAGCAGGGTCCCCTCTCCTCTTAGATTGTAAGCTCTGGAGCAGGGTCCCCTCTTCTCTTAGATTGTAAGCTCTTGAGCAAAACCCCCTCTTCTCTTAGATTGTAAGCTCTGGAGCAGGGTCCTCACCCCCACTGCCCAGGCAAGACACTGCCAATATTGCCCTGGCCTGTACCTCATGCAAGCTCTGTGAGCTTAACACAGACCCCCACCAGATTACTATTAATCATATTGTGTCCCTCTTTCCCCAGGCAGATAAACTAGACCTCAGATCAGGGGAATCTCATAAATAAAGACACTGGCATCAAGCTTAATAAAAATGTATTTATTTGACAATCATTACCTTTTTTCCTGTGTCCAGCATCCCAGCCTGTGGCCCATAGGAGCAGCTGCACCTCAGCCCTGCCTCTCCCAGCGTGCAAAGTGAGTGGGAGCACGTGGTGGATTGGAGGTGGAGTGGGGTTGTGACACTAGTGCAGCCTAGTGGAGAGCCCAGGAACTGCAACATTGCAGTGAATAAATTATCATAATTTAAGTCTGTTGATCCGGGGGGCAAGTGCCCCCCTTGCCCCATGCTACGGACGCCCATATATAGAGCCACTTGCTAACTGTCTGTATATTCTAGACACAAGGCACAAGCAAAATATTCAATTCCGTTTGGAAGAGTTTGAAAGTCAAAAAGTTCGGGAACCAGATGATTCGTAATATTGCGCATTTCTAATATTTCGGTAACAGGCCTATTCATAATATTAAAAGTGTCCAAGTGTCTGGTTCTGATATTTGGGACCATGATATGTTTAGGGTTCGGGTTACGATAGTTATGGGTTATGAGAGCAGGGGTCCTTTGGATTTCCATTTTTATATTTCCATTCTTTAAACTCCACAAAGTCATGTTAGGTGTCATTGGACAAGTCAGAATCTGGCCTTTCTAATGATGCCAAACATGCAGGGCCGGCCTGTCAATGGTGCAGGGTGGAGCAAGGGCTCCAAGCGGCAAATTCCGTGTAGCAGCATATTTTTGCCACTGCTCATGGCTTCCGCGCTCAAGACATGCAGGAGGAATATTGGGAAGGAACTGCCAGTAGATGTTGCTCATCAGCTGCTGAGCAAGACACCTTCTGGGCAGACTGCTCCTCCCCGTTCTCCTGCACCTCTTCCTGTTTCCATGCCATGTGAGAGGGAGGCGTGAAGAAGAGGAGACAGCAGGACAGGAGGAGAGCAGGGTCAGCTGGGCAGCAACCAGGAGATACCTCTGAGGTAAGATTTCCCTGGGCAGTGTTTTCCTCCCCTGCATTAGACCCTAGCTTCCCCCCACCCCCTGCTGGTTGGGGGTCTCCTTTGGTTTCACAAAACTCAGATCCATGGCAGGATTACAAAGGCATCCAACCAGGCGAGATTGTGTTACTTCTATGCTGGACAAGATCTTCACAGAAGCTGGCAGCATCCCTTAAATGTGCCCCAAATCTCCATAGGAGAAGAAGGAGTGGGAGGTTCTGACCTCCAGAGGAGATCCTTCCCATCCCCAGTCACAAGCAGTTAGTTGCATTGCATACGGTCTGAAACAGAGATCAACGTCTCTCCTTCTGTGTCTCTCCCCCCCCCCCCACCAGCTCTACTGTAGCTCCATGGCAGTGAGGATAGAGATGGGATCTATACAGGGTCCCTCATTAAAGTTGAGTGTGAGCAGCAGAAGCTGACAGCATGGTGAGCTCAGCAATGCTCTCTCCTGTGCCTGCCTGTGCTGCCTGTCTGTGCTGGGAGTAGCAGGGGGAGTACAGCTCATTGCACTCTCATGCAGCTGATTATAGAGAGCTGAGAGCATTACAGCCCAGGAAAGAGTGGATTGCAAGAGTAAAGAACTGCTGGAGGCGGCAGAGCCTGGGAGTCAGCTGACTGGGGGTGACGTCACGTTCTGTCTATTATTTTATTTTGCAAGGCAATGCAGAGCCCCCTGTGCATCCTGGAGCCACAATACATACACCCTGTGATTCTGGGGATATAAAGCATACTGTGTGTCCTGGAGCCACAATACATACACCCTGTGATTCTAGGGATATAAAGCATACTGTGTGTCCTGGAGCCACAATGCATACACCCTGTGATTCTGGGGATATAAAGCATGCTGTGTGTCCTGGAGCCACAATGCATACACCCTGTGATTCTGGGGATATAAAGCATGCTGTGTGTCCTGGAGCCACAATGCATACACCCTGTGATTCTGGGGATATAAAGCATGCTGTGTGTCCTAGAGCCACAATACATACACCCTGTGATTCTGGGGATATAAAGCATGCTGTGTGTCCTAGAGCCACAATACATACACCCTGTGATTCTGGGGATATAAATCATGTGCATGTGGTGCATCCTGCAGCTACGCAGGAGCAGATCCAGTTAATTTTTTTTGGGGGGGGCAGCATCTCATCCATTGCTCCAGGTAGCACAGTGGCTTGGGCCGGCCCTGCAAGCATGACCATGTAGAATGGAAGAAAGAAAACAAAAACACAAACACGACTCTGCATCTTCACTCCTAAGGAATTCAAGGTATCCTGCTATCAGCCATGACGTCATCCAAGATTCTCCACTACTGTTGTGTTTTTATATTTTATTGCCTTTTACGTATCATCCCCAGGCTGATTACCTTTCTCTTTAACCACTTGAATGCTAAGGACGCGCTCAGCGCGTCCTCAGCATTCCCGCTGGTGTGCTGAGGACGCGCTGAGCGCGTCCTCACATTGGGGTCAGCGTTCGGCCGGGTTCCGGCCGATCGCTGGCCCCTCCGGTGCGGGCTGACATCCTGGATGTCAGCCCGGCATCCGGACCACCAGCCGCCAGAATTAGGTGTCATCGCGGGGGCGCGATGACACCTAATTCAGGCGCCCCCCCGCATGTGCGGAGGAGGCGCCTGAAAGGGAGGGGGGGAGGTCCTTCGGACCTCTCTCCCTCCGATCGGTGGCTCTGCGGGGCTTAACCCAGGCATCATTTGGAAGGGCACAGCCTGCCCTTCCAAATGATGCCTGGCATTAACCCCTGGGGAGCTGGATCGCGAATCGGCGCTGAAAAGCGCCGGTTCGCGATCCTTTCCCGGAGCTGGCCGACATCTTGGATGTCGGCCAAGCCTCCGGGAACTCCCCCAGAGGACTGGCGTCATCGTGCGTAGCACGATGACGCCAGTCCTAGAGTTAACCCCTAACTGCCACCAACTGTGGAGATAGGGAGTTCCAATGAACTCCCTATCTCCCGATCCGTGGCAGTTAGGGGTTAAATTTTGGTATGGTTGGATCGGCCAGAGCATGGCCGTTCCAACGATACCAAACATGAAAGTGTAAAATTTTGTAAAAAAAAAAATGAAAAATAAAAATTAAAAAAAATTAAAAAAATAAAAAAAAAAAAAATAAACACTTTTTTTTTATTTTTTGGGTTTGTTAATGCAGCAATATTGTTCCCATTTCAATTATAATGTGAACAATGATGCTGCACTAACGATTTTTGTATGCGGTGCGTTTGTTAAAAATAGTGTCATTTTCCCCAAAAAAAAATGTAACGAGACCCCATCTCTAATTTTTTTAACAAGCGCACCCCATACAAAATATAACCTCAATTGCTCGCATGTTAAAATGTGAAAAAAACACTTTACACGTTGTAAATTATTGAAAATACATATTTTATTGCATTTTTTGTTATAATATACAGACATGACATAACGTATACATATAATAATGACATATTATGAATCTACTGAGTCTGACGGAAAGAACGATATATAATATGTCTGGTCATATACTAAAATAAGCCTTCAAAACACGTTTAAACATGATGCGCAAAACAGGTAAAAATGACCTCAGCACAGGGGCGGGAAAAGCCTCAGCAGCGAAAGGGTTAATGCTTTCCCTCCGTTTCGGATAGTTTTGATACTTTCAAAAGTCACTATCTTACCACCATGCTTCCCCTCCCCCACTCCCATGCATATCATTAACTCCTTGCTTACAGATCCTGTAGTGGAAATAGGCTGGAAGATGGCCGCCATTATAAGCCAGGCGACCATCTTGTTCGGAATATTGGTTCACTTAAAAATAACTAGGCAGGTTTTTAGCTGAAACTAGAATGAGGCATACGTAGAAATTTAGGAATGTGTTTAGATTAGCAGAAAAAACAATTAAAGCCCTATGAAAGATCTCTGCTGTTCCTGGCACGGAGGAGAAAAGCGAAGTAGATACTCCAAGGTCGTTGGAACCCGCAGAAAGACAAAGGAGTATAGAGATCAGACCAGGTGTTAACTGTAACAAGTGATTGTAGGCGCAAGGGAGGGGGGGCGCAGCCCGGGATGGGAAAAGCAACTAATTATGATTCACTGAAACTAACATAAAGTTTGCCAATTTACAGCCAAAGTAATGGAATGTCTTTGTATTAGGTTAAGGGAGGTATTAACCCACGTGGGGTGGGAGAGTGTCATCGGGAGGTGGGCTGATTGGAATGTACCTAATTGTGTATTTGGGGTATAAGATTGGATGTCACGAGGGACTCGGGGCTCATTCTTTGCGATTGAATCCTGTTTGAGCATCTGTTGTGATATCACAATAAAGTTTGCCTTTCCTGAAGAGACTCGTGTTCAGACAATCCTTGCTCGTGTCTGGTCCGGCCTCGTCTTGAGTGAACCCGTCTGATTCCGGTTACAATCCCTCTCCTAAAGCTTTGTCTCTCACTTCCTACAGCTCAGCACACACAAAGCCATTACCAGGACTCTGCATCTTCACTCTGCAGTCCCTCCCACCCAGTCCTGGGCCCAAACTCATTGCTTCCCTTCCAGCTGCTGCCACTTTTGTCTAATCAACCTTTAATCCATGCTCCTGGTCACTCCCATACAATCCTTGCTATTTTCTCTTTGGCCACCAGATCCACACTCCTCTGCTTCCCTTTTGTTTCACTTACCCCTGTCCTTTAGACTGTAAGCTCACGGGATGTCTGGCTGAGCACTTGTATAAAGTGCTTTATCAGGGCAATTATCCTACGGGCAGGGCCGTCTCTCCCTTATGTGTTTTTAGTATGTTTCTTGTCTGCACTCCCTCATTGTAAGTATACTGTGCCCATTGTACAGCGCTGCGGAATATGTTGGCGCGTTATAAATAAAGTATAATAATAAAACCAAAAATAAAAGACATTTTTTTTAAACATTTTTACTTATTTTTTGCTCCGAAGTATGGCAATGTCCATTTGTCACATATAAAATGAGCAATACCACTGTCAATACTTACTAACCTTCTCATTTCCCACGCCGGGAGCAGGTTCAATGGTTTATTTTATACATCGTCATATTATTCATAAAACGCATTGCACCAAAATGCAAATGAAGAATTTGGTGTTTTTTCCCATTTAGTTAAAATTGCGTATTTTCTCAGAAAAATGCAACAACAGGTTCCCATTTCGAATTTTTTTTTTTAACAAGAGTGCCCCATAAAATATATAAACACAAAGGCTTGGATGATAAATGTAAAAAAAATAATTTTACAAGCTGTAAATGGCTGAAATCTATTTTTTTGACGTTTTTTGTTATAGCTTTCTGATGGGACACGGCATATACACATAATGCTGATATATATTGAATCTGCCAAGTCTGCTGAAAATAAGGATATATAATTTGTCTGGGGCACATTATAAAACATGACTTCAAAAGGCGTTTAAACATGACAAGCACAAAATGGTTAAAATGAGCTCAGCACAGAGGGGTGAAATGGCTCAGCAGTGAAGGGGTTAATAGTCTGAATAAATCCAAATAGATCTGATTGTATTCAGAGTGGTTCAGATCAATTTGGAATTTTTCAATGTATACTGGAGTGTATTTTGGTAGAGATATGATTCTTTGGATCGATCAAAATCACTGTTGCCTTTTATTGAGTCGAATTCCAAATTAATCTGAACCAAATCACACATGTCTGGTGTGTATGGCTGTGTCCTAGGTGTGTGTGTGTAACTTTACTATTGCTACTAGTTGTTTATATCACTTCTGTTGACATTACATCCATTGATAATCAGGAATTCTGACTTATGAGCACCATTAGTACAGAAAACATTACTAAATAGAAGCCCTTCTAACAGGGTTACCTGGCCACCTAGCGAGGCATTTGGGCTGTAGCCTCATTGTTGTTGACTAGTGTTCAAGAGATTGTTTTATGGCATTGTACCTTGTTTGGTAAATTCATTTCCATAATTTTTTGCTGGACATGAGTATGTACATAATCCAGAATTCATCTACAAATTTCTGAATGTCTGTCTCTATCCGTTTATTGGCACACTCCCTGGAATTTGACACAAGACTACAGGGGAGTCTCCAATTCAGCCAGTCCAGGAGGGAGCTGTGGCCAAACATTAAAAGGATTTCTGTGTGTCTCAGAAACATGCAAAATGTTAACATTTTAGCTGTACTGAAACTACCTCTTTCAAAGTGGGCCAAGGGTGGTAGCGCAACGTAAACCTGGTTAGAGAAAAAAAGTTTGCATACCTAACCCAAAATGGATGAGCCCATACAAAAATGGTTGTTATTATTAATCTTTATAAAGCGCCAGCATATTCTGCAGCGCTGTACAATGGGTACAGTATAGACAGGGTTACAATACATTGAACAATATTTTGACAAACCAATACATGAGGAAACAAGGCCCTATTCCCGTGGAACTCACAATCTAGAAGGGTTGAGGGTGGAAACAGGAGGAGAGGACTGCAAGGTGAGAGTGATGGGCTGCAAGTCTTAGGCTAGTCACTGTCAACGAGCGTCTTTGGAGAGTGGAAGGAACGTCCGTGAGAGTGGACGTTCCTTCCACTCAACGCCCGCCTGGCCACCTTGCTGAGCACACTCAGTGCGCTCAGCGCTGCAAAGCGCTGCAAAGCGCTGCAAAGCGCTGCAAAGCGCGATCCTCCTATGGAGAATCGCGCTTTGCAGCTCCGTCAACGTGCGTCCTAGCGTTTTAATGGAGAGGCTTGGATAATGAACACTTGTTGTGCACACATTTCGTGCACACGCACAAGCGTGTGACCGGCCCCGTTGCAGCGTCACAACTCTGCGACAGACGCCGGTAAGCACGTCAGTACGGGCGCACATAGTGCGCTCGTCTGACGCCAGGCTTAAGGGAGCGTTTGCAGGAAGAGAAACTAGGTGAGTGTCTGACCATACGTGGGAGAGCGTTCCAGAGGATGGTTGTAAAATCTGATTGGGTAATGACTGCAACAACCTCGATTTACGCACAATACTGCAATTAGGGTAGTTACAGTATGACGAAAAGCATCTCATAAATAAGGGGGGTGTATTCGTGGATAGGCCAAGTAGGCATTGCCTAGGGCAGCAGTTTGGAGTGAGGTTCCTTTTTTAAAATACTTGGTCAATGAGAGAAAGGGCAGCTATCTATAGAGAGAAACATAAAAAGACATCTCATTCCCTCATTTTACCCCTAATTTTCTATCTTTTAGAGCAGTGGTTCCTAACCACGGTCCTCAAGTCCCCCTAACAGGCCAGATTTTGCAGATCACCTTGGGGAAATGCAGACTGAATCCTGCAAACACTGAGCAGCAGCAAATCATATCCTCTGTGCTGTGCTTCACATATCTGGAAAACCTGACCTGTTAGGGGAACTTGAGTACCAGGGCTGGGAACCACTGCTTTGTTCGAGAGAAGGACTAATTAGGAGTGAGGGAGGTTTAAGAATTATTCCTGAATTACGCAAGAGTGAAAGGGAGTGAGTTCCCTTTGTTCTATGGGATCAGGCATGGGTGCCTTTGTTCTATGAGTTTAAGCATGGCTCTTTATGATTGGATACAATAGGGAGATAGGCAGTGTGAGGGAGGGGGAAGGAGGGGCACAAAAGGGAGTGGGTGGGGCATTTTTGTGTATTGCAGTGGGTGTATACTTGGTGTTAGAAGGTAACTTACATGGGAGAAGTTGTAATAAGAGAATAGGGGTATAATTTTTAAGAGGTCTGATATATTTTTAGTTGTACAGGTATACAAAAGAGCTGGGAAAATAGAACACTCCCTCTATATTACTAGTAACCTCATTAGAAATTGTAAAGTAGCTCCCGGACCCAGGTAGGGTCTCTCCACCATATAGCTTCTGTTAGACCAGGCAGTCGTCCAGACAAATCAAAAGAGCGATTATAGCATTATTCCCCAGACATGAGACAAGACTTGGTGCTGGGATAAAACCAAGAGAATCATATAATGAAATTTTATGAACCAAACATATAGGGCTATATTACAAAGTTGGTGCTAACTTAACCAGAGCTGTTGTAAACTTACCAGAGCCATTATAGCCTATGGAGGTTTTCAGTTTACAACAGATCTGGTTAAGTTAGCACCAACTTTGTAATATAGCCCATACAGTGCAACAAAGGTATGTTCACTTCTCAAGGAGGTACAGGGAGAATAGTGGAAGGTGACACCCTGGTACCACTCTCCTCATCATCCTTCTCCAGCTTTCCCCCTGTGGTATGGTGACCATGGGGTACAATGAACCTCAACCTAAATAGAAGGTGAAACAATGGAAAACATTCTGCAACCACACACGTCTAACTTCCATTTAATTGATATAAATAGCACTGACAAGTCAAAAGTATGTATTATTAATTTCATGTTGACAAACATGTGGCTTGGGGATAGAAGAATTTGAAATGCCTTGGTCTAAATTACCTAAACTACATAAATTGCAAACTCCCCATCTAAGTCTCAGGACAGAATCAAATGGCACGCTGACCACAGTCACTTCTCTCAAATATCTAGGTATGTGGTTAGACCCAAATCTATCCTTTGGCCCCCACAAGGAAAACTCTCATCTAAACTTTACCCCAAACTAGGTGCCCTGTACAGAAACAAATCCTGCCTGAGCCCCGCGGTAAGAAAGCAGATTGTACAACAAATGCTTATGCCGGCTATTGAATACGGAGATATACAGGGTTATTCAAAGAGATTCGAAAAGTCACCGCACGTTCGGTGACTTTTAGTTCTCTTCAATTTGGTTTGTTTTGCCGATCCCATTTCGGTGACCCTACGGTGTATTCAGCAAGCACCACAGGGCCCCCGAATTGCAGGGAAAAGCTGCCGCAAACCTGATGAAAACTAACCGCAAAACCCAGCGAATGCACGCCGAAAACCCCCAAAAACATCTGGATTAATCTGCCGAAAACCACAGAAAAACCCGAACAGGAGCCGATCGCAGCCTTTTACACAGCAGAAGAGGCAGTGAATAAATTAGGAAAACAGTTTGTATGAATGATTGAAAAGTGAAACACTGTTTGCAAAGAAACTACTGAGCGAAAATGTCTGAAATTTACATATGAGGTCCGGGGAATGATAATAAAGAGGGCTGTTACAGAAAAAATAAGTAAACTTAAAAAAAATAAAAAAATAAAAATCGGACTTTTAAAAAAAATATATCCGAAAAATGCTTAAAATATCCTAAAAAATCGATAAGTAAAGAGACTCTTTACTGCAGAATTTTATAATGAACGGTTTATTAGATATTGCATTAAAACGGGAATATTTTTAACATTGAAGCCTATGGGATTCTCCCGAATAAATTTGCCGAATGAAACCACCGAATGGCAGGGCATTAGGGGAACCTTTCACTGCTGGTTTGTGTTCTCTGAATAGCCGAAGCAGTGCTTTTTCATGGGGTTTTCACTGCCCTCGAACAGGCACCGAACAGGCACCGTATGTGCAGGCAATTCGCCAGGATTTGGTGAATTGCCTGCTCTCTGGATAGCCGAATGGCCAAGAAAGGTAACCGAACGCTGATTTTCAGCATTCGGTTACCTTTCTCAAGCAATTCGGATCTCTTTGAATAACCTTGATAGTGTATGCAGCTGCCCCGCAAACGCACCTTCATAAACTTACTACATTGTATAACTCATTTTGCCACTTTCTGCTACAATGTAACTACATGACCCACTACTGTGACATGTTAAATGATCTAAACTGGCCGTCGCTGGAATCTAGACGCATTCTTCACCTTTCCAACCTGGTGTTTAAGAGATTTTCTGAGAAGCTACCACCCTACCTGAATAGACTGCTTCCCCCAGCAGTTCCCTCATCCTATAACCTCCGATCCAGGACCTGCACCTTACTTGCAGTACCACAATACAAAAAGAAAGTGGCTCGATCCTCATTTTCCTACATAGCACCACAATTATGGAATAACCTTCCAGGCACGATCGAATCTTCTCCCAGTCTAAAGTCACTTAAGAGATCTCTCGATACAGAATGCACCTGTAATCATGTAACATAGTGAATATATTTCCTACGTATTTATTTTCTGTGTTAGTCTGTATACTTGTGTGTTTTTTTTAATATCTTGCTTTCTATTAATTTGTATTTCTGTAACAACTGTAATAATTCAATGTTCTTGAACCCAGGACATACTTGAACGAGAGAAATCTCAATGTATCCTTCCTGGTAAAATTACTTTATAAATAAACACATCTCTCCTAAAAAGGTAAACCTTAAGACTACCCTGTAACAAAAAGAACCTTTAAACCCAGCACTGGTATACAGTCGGACCCAACCCAATGTTGTAATAAAGATGAGTATGACATGTTCCCCACTCTAAAATTTTATCTCAAAGCCTAGCTATATTAACATTTTATTAGTTCCATTATATCCCTGCAGTAATGTGCATTGACACTTACGTGAGAATTAATAACAAAAATGATCGACTAAAACCCTGAATACATTCATACATACAACAATCCTGAAGTGGTAATCCAGGTACTAAAGAGGACATTTATTCTAAATGTTCATTGAACGTTTCTCAGTAACTTTGCTTCTATTTTTCTCCAGACCATCCCCAATTCATTCATTTTAAGTTATAATTCATAAAAAAAAACTGGTAAAAATGAATAATTTTATACTTCCTGGAATATAATGCTTATGCCTCATACCGCCATCGCTTCCTCTCTAAATAAGGCCTGTTATTTACACTGCAAATGAGTGAGATTTGTGTCATCAATGAAACATATCCCTCCTGTGTGATGCAGAAATGACATCCTAGAACATTTCGCAAACCTGTCCCTGATTTCCCTTTGTGGTTTGTCTTTATGGCTTGGGCTTTGCTCTTGCAACTCCTCCTGTAATATTGCTTTGTTATTATTTTATATGTCAGTGGAAAGAGAGCGAGAGGCTATAGGAAGGGCAGGGAGAGACAAAGGAATCGAGTAGGGAAGGAGGGGATGAAAACTAAGAAGGGTGTGGGAGGAAAAGTGGGCAGGGGTGAAGGAAATGGGGGTCACACGGAGAAGAGGGGGGAGCATATATCCCAGCTCAGCAGAAAACACACCCAGAGATTGTGCTGAGACAGGACTTCTGCTGCTTAGCACTGTGGGGACGGCAATGTGCCAAATGAATGAAGACATGAGGGGGGTGGTTGCATTTCTTAGGATATTAGGGCATGCCGAGAAGGAGGGGGATTATTTTGTTGTGTAACCTTTTCTTTTCCAAAAAAATCCTCCACATTATAAACACAGACATTTCGAAGAGGCTGATGGTCAAGGCTGCTGAGTGGAGAGATTTTTAAATGACCACCGGTGTCTACAAAGCATTTTCCCAGCACTTTTTCACCGCCTGGGGCTGCTTAGCACAGACATTTTAGACTTAGTTTTGGGACCTACTTGCTGATTGTGCCCTTGTATGAACTTCCAGTTTTCCTTTTGCAGGTCAGTGCCATTCGGCACAATTTGTGTCGAAAAAACCCTGTTACAGCTGTGTATGTACTGATGTGGTAAGCTGACAGAGCTGACAAAGGATCCTGGTATTGTCACATGGGGTGTGAAATGAACATCACAACAATTTCTTCCTAATAAAGAACAAATAAATGCATTTAATATTATGTTCAAATATCACCTTGTTTTTTCTGGGAGAAATGTTTCATAAACCAAAATGTGTCCCTTCTTGTGACTAAGCCAACAAGTCATTTTAATACAGCTATATCATTGGTGCATAGGTTGCCTACCAGGTTCAATCCACCAGTGTTACCAACTTGATAGAATTAGAGTTAATTAGCTAGTCACGAAGCTGGGCCAAAAAAGGGATGGTCCTGTTGATCTTCATTAGTGCAGAAGCTTAGGATGCCGAATTGTGACAACAAACCCTTGTGCAGAGCTAGCAATGTAATTAAGCAAAATAGGCAGTTGCCTAGGGCCTTGCTCTCACTAGAGTAGTGTTTCTCAACTCCAGTCCTCAGGACCCATTAAGGACATGTTTGTCCGATATCTGAAGCACAGCACAGATGATATGATTTGTTGCTCAGTGATTGCAGGATTCATTCTGCATTTCCCAAAGGGAATCCTTAAAATCTGGCCTGTTAGGGGCACTTGAGGGCCGCGGTTGGGAACCACTGCACCAGAGCATCACTTAATGGCCTTTCTGTGGAATGTCAGTATGCACATCTCATTCATGTCCATACAGACACAACTCAGCGTTTACATGTCCCCTTTACCAAAAGAGCTGCACAAGCCTTCATAACAAAAATTTTATTAGTTAATTGCTAAATTTTTTGAATTACATAGGGCCTCAAATTTGACCTGTCCTTATGGCCTCGCTAAGTCTATTGCCACCTCTGTCCCTGTGTCACAGATTGTAAAAGAGTAGAACTGTGAATTTTAGCAGGGAGGATGGCTTAACAATCTTCATCAGACTGCACCCTTAAGTGTTCATCCTCGCCCTTGGAAACATGGAAACAGACTGTTACTCACAAATTAAGGCTTAATCTTGTGCCATCACATGTTCAAGAATAACACAGTTGTGACGCTAAAGTAGTTAGAACGGAAGCCAAAGTGGTGTAGGAGGGCAGAGTAAGAAAAATAATTATAGTTTCCCTCAATAGCTATAAAAAAACATGTAACATTAACATAACAATTCCAATATAGTTTCAGTTTTATACATTTGTTTTTTTCCATGAATGCTTTAGTAAAGCTCACGATTCAACAATTTGCGCTATTGGAAACATTAGATTACAACTAGGGATGAGCCGAACACTCCCTGAGTTCGGTTCGAAGCCGAACCCGAACTTTCCAAATGTTCGGATCCGAACCCGAACTCGAACCCCATGCAAGTCAATGGGGCTGAAAATTCGGTTTTTAGAGTGCCCTCCAAGAGGGCATATATGCTAGATATTTGCCATAAAAGGTGTATGGGGGTCCGGGTAGTGCCCTGGGGGACAGAAAACAAGGACAAAAAGTTTAAAAAAAAACGTTTTTAAAGGGACTGAGTTTTCCATGAAATAAGGGTTAACCACTTCAATGCTAAGGACGCGCTCAGCGCGTCCTCAGCATTACCGCTGGTGTGCTGAGGACGCGCTGAGCGCGTCCTCACATCGGGGTCAGCGTTCGGCCGGGTTCCGGCCGATCGCTGGCCCCTCCGGTGCGGGCTGACATCCTGGATGTCAGCCCGGCATCCTGACCACCAGCCGCCATTATTAGGTGTCATCGCGGGGGCGCGATGACACCTAATTCAGGCGCCCCCCCCGCATGTGCGGAGGAGGCGCCTGAAAGGGAGGGGGGGAGGTCCTTCGGACCTCTCTCCCTCCCGATCGGTGGCGCACAGGGGGTTAACCCAGGCATCATTTGGAAGGGCACAGCCTGCCCTTCCAAATGATGCCTGGCATTAACCCCTGGGGAGCTGGATCGCGAATCTGCGCTGAAAAGCGCCGGTTCGCGATCCTTTCCCGGAGCTGGCCGACATCTTGGATGTCGGCCAAGCTTCCGGGAACTCCCCCAGAGGACTGGCGTCATCGTGCGTAGCACGATGACGCCAGTCCTAGCGTTAACCCCTAACTGCCACCAAGTGTGGAGATAGGGAGTTCCAATGAACTCCCTATCTCCCGATCCGTGGCAGTTAGGGGTTAAATTTTGATATGGTTGGATCGGCCAGAGCATGGCCGTTCCAACGATACCAAACATGAAAGTTAAAAATTTTGTAAAAAAAAAAAAAAAAAGAAAAATAAAAATAAAAAAAAATTAAAAAAAAAAAATTAAAAAAAAAATAAACACTTTTTTTTTATTTTTTTTGTTTGTTAGTGTAGCAATATTGTTCCCATTTCAATTATAATGTGAACAATGATGCTGCACTAACGATTTTTGTATGCGGTGCGTTTGTTAAAAATAGTGTCATTTTCCCCAAAAAAAAATGTAACGAGACCCCATCTCTAATTTTTTTAACAAGCGCACCCCATACAAAATATAACCGCAATTGCTCGCATGTTAAAATGTGGAAAAAAACACTTTACACATTGTAAATTATTGAAAATACATATTTTATTGCATTTTTTGTTATAATATACAGACATGACATAACGTATACATATAATAATGACATATTATGAATCTACCGAGTCTGACGGAAAGAACGATATATAATATGTCTGGGTCATATACTAAAATAAGCCTTAAAAACACGTTTAAACATGATGCGCAAAACAGGTAAAAAATGACCTCAGCACAGGGGCGGGAAAAGCCTCAGCAGCGAAAGGGTTAAAGATAAAAACGAAAAATTCCATCAAATATCGTGCCTAGGAGGTCCCCATAACCTGCCCGTGAAGTGGCGGATTTCTAGGATGTATAGAAATATGTAAAAACCAAAAAATGACATTTCAAATGACGGTAAATGCTTATCCTTTAATCTATCCATAAACAACTGCTTGGGGCGGAAGTCTGTATGTAAAGAGGAGACATTTTCGGACACGCAGAAAAAGTTTACTGATTTTTTGGCGGTGAAAAGCAGGAGAATGACTGGAGAATGGAAAATTCTAGACCAAATAGCCGATTTGGAAAGTGAGATAAATGGGAGAATTTTTCTGGTTTGGCTATTTTGACCTAGAATTTTCTCTTCAGTCATTCTCCTGAGTTTCACCTTTCTCTGAATAACCCTGTCAGGGTTATTCAGAGAGCGGTGAAGAGCAGGAGAATGACTGGAGAATGGAAAATTCTAGGTCAAAATAGCCAAACCAGAAAAATTCTCCCATTTAGGCTAGGGTCAGACTAGCGAATTTTTAACGTGCGTTTAGGCGCACTTAATTACGGCCGCACTAGTAGCAAATGACGGACAATGACGGCCAATATACGAAGTACGGTCGCATGAAAGTCCGGCTGTGCAACGCAAGTGGAAAATGAACGCATTTTTTCGAGAACGCAGAACCGCTAGTACGGACGTACAGAGTGCGCTGCGTCCACTAGCGGCGTGTGTGCGTGATTTGGAGACGTCAGACCCTGCTCATGTCCGGCCAACATAACGTCCAGACACCCAAAGTTTCCTGGTTTGGATCCGTAAAAAATCACGCACAAAAATGCGCATCGTATGACTGTTTTCGCGCATTCCGTGAAAAAATACGGCAATGCGTTCGGACGCACTTTTTGACGGTCGCTGCGAAAAATGCGTTAGTCTGACCCTAGCCTTATCTCACTTTCCAAATCGGCTATTTGGTCCAGATTGTTCTCTTTTCCTGCCATTCTCCTGGTTTTCACCTTTCTCTGAACAACCCTGAGAGAGAGGTGAAAGCCAGGAGAACTGGCAAGAGAAGAGAACAATCTAGACCAAATAGCCAATTTGGAAAGTGAGTTAAATGGGAGAATTTTTCTGGTTTGGCTATTTTGACCTAGAATTTTCACTTCTCCAGTTATTCTCCTGCTTTTCACCGCTCTCTAAATAACCCTGTGAATGTTTAATCCCAAGGTAAAAAATAACATTGCTTTAGATGTTATTTAGAAATTTTTTCAAACACCAGTTAACCACTTGGCTGCTATGGACGCGCTCAGCGCGTCCAGCCAAGTGGTTCTCCTGTGCTATGGATGCGCTGAGCGCGTCCATGCACAGGAGGCAGCAATTCGCCGGATTTCGGCGGATTGCTGCGCCCCCGGTGCGGGCTGACATCTTGGATGTCAGCCCAGCACTCCGGGACCCCGGCGGAGCAATTAGATGTCATTGCGGCGGCGCGATGACATCTAATTCAGGCGCCCCCCCCGCATGTGCGGAGGAAGCGCCTGAAAGGGAGGGGGGGAGGTCCTTCGGACCTCTCTCCCTCCCGATCGCCAGGGGGGGGGGAAAGGGGTTAATCCAGGCACCGTTTGGAAGGGCACAGCCTGCCTTCCAAACGGTGGCTGTGATTAACCCCTGGGGAGCCGGATCACGAATCGGCGCTGAAAAGTACCGGATCGTGATGCTCTCCTGGAGCTGGCCGACATCTTGGATGTCGGCCAAGCCTCCAGGAACTCCCCCTGAGGACTGACGTCATTGTGCATAGCACGATGACGCCAGTCCTGGAGTTAACCCCTAGCTGCCACCAATGGTGGAGATAGGGGTTCCAATGAACCCCCTATCTCCTGATCCGTGGCAGCTAGGGGTTAATGTTTTGATATTGTTGGATTGGCCAGAGCATGGCCTTTCCAAAGATACCAAACATGAGCATGAAAAATGTTTTAAAAAAAAAAAATTAAATATTTAAAAAAAAAAAGTTTTTTTGTTTTTGTTTTGTTAATGCAGCAATATTGTTCCCATTTCAATTATAATGTGAACAATAATGCTGCACTAACGATTTTTGTATGCGGTGCGTTTGTTAAAAAAAAGCGAAATTTTCCCCAAAAAAAATGTAACGAGACCCCATTTCTAATTTTTTTAACAAGCGCACCCCATACAAAATATAACCGCAAACGATCGCATGTTAAAATGCGAAAAAAAAAACATTAATTATTGAAAATTCCAATTTTATTGCATTTTTTGTTATAATATACAGACATGACATAACGTATACATATAATAATGACATATTATGAATCTGCCAAGTCTGCCGGAAAGAACGATATATAATATGTCTGGGTCATATATCAAAATATGGCTACAAAACGCGGTTAAACATGATGAGCGAAAGCAGTAAAAATGACCTCAGCACAGAGGTGTGAAAAGCCTCAGCAGCGAAAGGGTTAAATGCAGCATATTAGGATGTTTTAGGGAAATTAATTCTCAAATCTCAATCAGAAGCAGACACCACCCCACTCTCAGTATAGTGTACAATGTATCAAATTGATTACCAGACTAAAAACACCTGGTGTTATGCCCGTTTGTGAACAGAGGTCATTTAGAGTTGATAATCTTTCCATGTACACATTAGTTTTTAATTCAATATCTAATAAACCGTTGCTTATAATATTCTGCAGTAAAGAGTCTCTTTATTGCTAGATTTTTTAGTATTTTTTTAAGCATTTTCTATACTTTTTTCAAAATTTCTTTTTTTTTTTCGAACTCGAACCGAACACACCCAAAAAGTTGGAAATTCGCGAACTTTCGAACTGCCAAAGTTCGGGTCGAACTCCGAACCGTCCGAACCCGAACAGCTCATCCCTAATTACAACAACATAATCTGCGTTAATAATATAGGGGTGGGTAGTCAGTAATAACTTAAGTTATTTTCGCGCTTTTGATCACAAAAACACTGGTAAAACAATACAATAATTTAGTGACTTGCAGGAAAATGAATATAATACGTGAATACAGTGTTGCTTCATACAGGTTTACATTTTTAACCTTGCACAAAACTCTAACCTTGCACAAACAATGATTTTTAAGCAAATCAAAGCATACGCTAAATTGTTTTGGAACAATCATTTGAGTCACTAACTACACTATTTATACATTTGTTTCTTCAATTCTGGAATTATTTTCATGTTTCGTACACTTTATACATTGCGGGTCCTATTTCTAACTACCGGTGTATGTTCGAGGTATAAAAGAGGAAGCCAAGGTCAAATCCGGAAAATAAATCCAATAAGGTATAGGGTGAGCCTGGTAATAGATGCAGGTAGATAGGGAGAGAAGCACAGAACATCTGAGCACCTCTCCTCTGGAGTGAGGGGGTTTAAAAAGGGTGCCCAGGGAAGCCCTCCCTTCTCCTGCCCAGAGCCCACCTCCTCAACTACCTTCACAAATGGCAAGGCCTGGGAACACCAATGTCCTGGTACAAGGTCCTGCCGTGACTCGGGGGGGGGTGAGACGCGTGCATGGTGCCCAACTGTGGTGTTGGACCTCGTGGGATTCCCCTTACCTGCGGTGCAGAGGGGAATCTCCACAGGTTGTGGCCATGCCAGAAAGCGAGTGAAAACCGCAGGCCAAGGAAAGGACCACCCCCAGCATCCCCAGGACTCCACACACCCAAAGTCCACCGAGAGAGGTGAGTCAAGGATGCAGGTTGACGGGGGCTGGTTCCTGACAGCAAAGGAAATAGCTTTCCTCTGGCTGAGTGGTTTCAAACCATGGATTTCCCCAAGGGAATCCTTAAAATCTGGCCTGTTAGGGGTACTTGGGGACCAGGGTTGAGAAATGCTTCCCCTTACTAGAATTTTATAAATGTGTGAGAATATTCGCCATGACCATTATGCAAAATCAAGTCTAATATTATCTGTAGTGCAAAGGTCATCATTGTACACTTCAATAATTTGTTATGCCAGGTCCACTGCTTGGGTTGGCTGGATTGTTGGGAATATTCGTTTATGAAGCAGAAAATAAGCATGCTGAGCCCTGTCTTCATTAATTATTCTTGTGTTAATAACATTTTTATTGAAAGATAAAGATGATACATAAAACAAGAAAAGGTTGCAGTAAAATACAAATATGTAGTAGACGGTAAACATTTAGACATCAGAGGCGCGTTCGATACCTCAGCCGCTGCAAGTGCTAAGTTAGCAACTTGCCATTGAACGCCGTTCTGCCGCTCAGCGCTCAGCACTGCTAACTTAGCACTTGCAGCGACCCGAGGAGATGCTGCGAGTAGCTGAGTGTGACGTATTAAAGATGGCCGCTGCCATGAAGCAAGGTACAATTCGGTACAGCAAGATGGCCGCCGCCATGAAGCAAGTAACAATTCCGTACAGCAATGTTAATTTTGAGGTTTTTGTTCACCAAAGCACAAAATATTTATTTATTATTTACCCCTGCACATAGAAATATACAGTTGTGTTCAAGATTATTCAACCCCCAATGCTGTAAAGGGTTTTAGGGAATTTAGTGTACATTTGTAATTGTATTCAGAATGAAATCCTACAAGGACTTTTTAAAGAACCATATGCAACTAAAATTACATCAACTGGTTTTGTAATACAGTAGTAAATATTTCTTTTGTGAATTCTCCATTGACACAATTATTCAACCCCTTAAAGACTACCACTCTGAAGAACAGAGGTTCATTCAAGTGTTTTCAATCAGGTATTGAAAACACCTGTGGATGTCACGGAGCAGCAATAAAGCATAATAAGCACCAATTAGGCAGCTTTAAAATGACTGTGATACTCAGCTCCTTCTAGACATTTACTGGTGTGGTTACAAACATGGTGAAGTCAAGAGAATGGTCCAGGAAGACAAGAGAAGAGGTGATTACTCTTCACAGGAAGGGCAATGGCTATGAGAAGATTGCAGAGATGTTAAACATACCAAGAGAGACCATAGGAAGCATCATTCGCAAATTCAAGGCAAAGGGCACTGTTGAAACGCTACCTGGTCGTGGCAGAAAGAAGATGCTGACTTCGACTGCTGTGATCTACCTGAAGCGTAGAGTGGAGAAAAGTCCCCGTGTGACTGCTGAGGAACTGAGAAAAGATTTGTCAGATGTGGGTACTGAAGTTTCAGCTCAGACAATACGGCGCACACTGCGTAATGAAGGCCTCCATGCCAGAACTCCCAGGCGCACCCCCTTGCTGTCTCCAAAGAATAAGAAGAGTCGACTGCAGTATGCCAAAAGTCATGTGGACAAACCACAGAAGTTTTGGGATAGTGTTCTGTGGACTGATGAAACAAAATTAGAACTGTTTGGGCTCATGGATCAACACTATGTTTGGAGGAGGAAGAACAAGGCCTATGAAGAAAAGAACACCTTGCCTACTGTGAAGCATGGCGGGGGGTCAATCATGCTTTGGGGCTGTTTTGCTTCTCTTGGTACAGGGAAGCTTCAGCGTGTGCAAGGTACCATGAATTCTCTTCAGTACCAGGAGATATTGGATGACAATGTGATGCAGTCCGTCACAAACCTGAGGCTTGGGAGACGTTGGACCTTTCAACAGGACAATGATCCCAAGCATACCTCCAAGTCCACTAGAGCATGGTTGCAGATTAAAGACTGGAACATTTTGGAGTGGCCATCGCAGTCACCTGACTTAAATCTGATTGAGAACCTCTGGTGGGACTTAAAGAAAGCAGTTGCAGTGCGCAAGCCTAAGAATGTGACTGAACTGGAGGCTTTTGCCCATGACGAATGGGCGAAGATACCCGTAGATCGCTGCAAGACACTTGTGTCAAGCTATGCTTCACGTTTAAAATCTGTTATAACTGTAAAAGGATGTTGTACTAAGTACTAAGATTGAATGTCACTTGGGGGTTGAATAAAACTGATAATGATGTGAGCACAGAAAAGACATTTGTGGTTATTATAAATGTTATGTTATATTTGTCTGACCTACACGTGCCTCTTTGATTTAATTGTAAGCAAGATGACTGAATGATCAAAATCAATGTCAAACTGGCCAAAACACTCAATTTCAGTGGGGGTTGAATAATTTTGAACACAACTGTATTACAGTTCAATTTATATTTTGTTTCAGAAGTAAACATAACGTTTATTCAATAAAAACTATCATTGGAGTACTGTGTGCAGTACTGGAGACCGTATCTCCAGAAGGATATAGACATCTTAGAGAGAGTTCAGAGAAGGGCTACTAAAATGGTGTATGGCTTGAAGGAGAAAAGTTACCAGGAAAGGCTTAATGATCTTAACATGTACAGCTTGGAAAAAAGACGAGACAGAGGAGATATGATAGAAACATTTAAATACGTAAAGGGAATCCACAAGGTAGAGGAAGGGAGTATATTTAAAAGGAAACAAAGTATCAAAACAAGAGGACATAGTCTTAGATTAGAGGGGCAAAGGTTTAAAAGTAACATCAGAAAGCATTATTTTACTGAGAGGTTGGTGGATACATGGAACAGTCTTCCAGTTGAAGTGGTAGAGGCCAAAACAGTAATTGAATTTAAGCAAGCATGGGATAGGCATAAGGCTATCCTAAACAAAAGATAAATCCAGGTAAAGTATCCATGTAATTGGGCAGACTAGATGGGCCGCAAGGTTCTTATCTGCCGACATTTTTCTATGTTTCTATGTCTATGTTTCTATTTGTGGTATGTGCATACAAAACGGAATTGTGCTGACTGCTTTTCTTTATCATATTTTGTCCGAGTGATACGAAAAACAATCTGAATCTTTCATTAAAAAATCTTCGGCCATTTTGGATTCAAAATTCGCATCCAAAGCGTTCAATGACACTGCTGCAGCAAACTGAATTGCTGCGCTGCAGCAATTCAGCAGCTGCTGAGGTATTGAACGGGTCTCTGCAGTATGGAAGGGTATCGCAGTAATCACGCAGCGACACACAAATCATATGTGGGCGGATCTGTCCAAGACATAGCCATATAGCAAGTAACACACAAAAATAGGTGATCACTGGGTGTATCTGCGGCACTGCCCTCTCTCATCATGCGAAGGTGAGCCCCTGAAGATAGGTACGAAAGTATTGACCAGAGATGTCCCGAAATAAGGCGAACCCAATAAGGGGAGAGAAATAGAGCCAACCAATTCAGGGAGTAGAGAAAAAGTAAGAATTTGAGAAAGAGAGAGGGAGAAAAAAAAGGAGGTAGAAGGAAAGGGGGAGAGAAAGTGGAAGGGGGAAGAGAGAGAGTGGAAGGGGGAGAGAATATGGAACGGGGAGCGAGAGTGGAAGGGAGGATAGAGAGAGTAGAAGGAGGGGGAGAGAGTAGAAGGAGGCAGGCCCGGACCGGGGCAAAAATAGGCCCGGGCATTTTGGACTGAGCAGCCCACTTTTTTTTCTACACACACCGCACATTACTGTGGAGTTCTGTGATACTCTCTAACACACCGCACATTACTATGGAGCTCTGTGATATCTTCATACACACCGCACATTACTGTGGAGCTCTATGATACTTTCATACACACCACACATTACTGTGGAACTCTGTGACACTCTCATACACACCGCACATTACTGTGGAGCTCTGTGATATCTTCATACACACCGCATATTACTGTGGAGCTCTGTGATATCCTCATACACACCGCACATTACTGTGTAGCTCTGTGACACCCTCATACACACCGCACATTACTGTGGAGCTCTGTGATATCTTCATACACACCGCACATTACTGTGGAGCTCTGTGATATCTTCATACACACCGCACATTACTGAGGAGCTCTATGATACCTTCATACACACCACACAATACTGTGGAGCTGACAACCTCATACACACCGCACATTACTGTGTAGCTCTGATATCTTCACACACATCGCACATTACTGTGGAGCTCTATGATATCTTCATACATCCCACACATTACTGTGGAGGTCTGTGACACCCTCATACACACCGCACATTACTGTGGAGCTCTGTGATACTCATGCACATTACTGTGGAGTTCTGTGATACCCTCACGTTCCCTTGCACATTACTGTGGAGCTCTGTGATACCTAACCACAGATTCAGAATCTGAAACAGTATAGCGACTCAGTGTGTTCTCTCTGACATTACAAGAGGGACAAATGCAGCATGTGGGTTTAAGTCATCCCCTAACCTCCATGCAGGCTTATTTGGAAAAAGAACAGGATGGATAAGTTTGGTCAAACAACTGCAGACATTGCTAGCTTGTTGGCTGGCCCCCTCTGATTAGACCACAGGGCGCACGAGTGACATCTGCTGCCCTATGTCCTGGCAGCAGATGTCACGCAGCACGCCCTGTAACCTAATCAGAGGGGGCTGATGGCCGGCCGGCTCCCTCTAATCAGGTCACAGGGTGCACCAGATGGCCGGCCGCCATCTTAAAGTCCCCACCGGGCCTAGGGTGCAGCCTAGAGAACACAGGCTGTGTTCCCTAGGCAGCCTCACCAGGCAAAAAAGATGAAGAAGGCCTGCTCTCCAAAGGCCGACCGGCCCAGAAGGCCAGCATCCAACCAGGCATTTGCCCGGTATGCCCTATGGCCAGTCCGGGCCTGGAAGGAGGGGGTAGAAAGAGAGGAGAGGTAAGGGGGTGAGAGAGAGTAGAAGGAGGGGGGAGAGTAGAAGGAGGGGAAGGGGAAATATGACAAAAAGCATCATGTCTGAGTGAACATGACACAACACGCATAGATGCAGGGGGTGAGAGCCCATTCTGGAGCAGGCCAAAAGCAGGAGCCAACCCTGGGACACCCCAGCCACGTGCCTCTTAACAGAACCAGATAGAGTCGGCGGTTCAAACATCACCAGATACATCCACACCCTGTGCTTCCGCCGCAAAGTACCTTTCCCAATAAAACCAGGAACTGACGAAGGTCTCCAGCTGAACCCACTCTAGTGCCACTATTGTATCCAAGTCTCGCAAGGATTTCTCTCTAGAGACCCAATCTCGCCAGGAAGGGATTTCGGCTTTCCCCAATGGAGAGGTATCAGAAGTTGATCAGGCAGCATTACAAGTCTCAATGAAACCGACGCACACATAATTTTTACCAATGCTGGGAATTGCAGCAGGAGGTAGGTAGAGGGAACAAGTAAAAAATCTGATCCTGTAATGGAGTGAATTGCATCGTGCACCATACTCCAAAAGGAACGGAGAGAAAGGCACTCCCACCAGATATGAAGATAGCTGCCCATGGACTTTAAACATCGCCAACAGGTCGAGAAGCAATGTGGCACCACACGACAAAGCCGTTCAGGAGTCCAATACCAAAATGTAAGGATTTTGCATGCGTTTCTGCACATTTCAAAGCCGGTGAGCCTTTATGAGTCAATGAATAAGACAAAGTCAAAGCCACCTCTGAAGAAGCACCCCGACCGAGAAGCATTTCATTAATTATTCTAAATATGGGCTATAATTCCAATCTAGCCATTAACAGGCAGATGCTTAAGGGATATATTGGTGCCAAATGACGAATAGTGTCTCTCTGTTACCAGGCCTATTCTGACCAAGTGGCTGTATTAGTGGCTCCTGTCAGAATATTTGGGAGTTACACATCCACACTGATATGTAATATGTCAATGTAATAGAGCAACAGGAAATGCTGGCAGAATGCTTGGTTGTGTAGGGAGAGGTATTAGCAGTAGGAAAAGGGAAGTGCTCATGCCACTGTACAGAGCACTGGTGAGACCTCATTTGGAGTACTGTGTGCAGTACTGGAGACCGTATCTCCAGAAGGATATAGACATCTTAGAGAGAGTTCAGAGAAGGGCTACTAAAATGGTGTACGGCTTGAAGGAGAAAAGTTACCAGGAAAGGCTTAATGATCTTAACATGTACAGCTTGGAAAAAAGACGAGACAGATATGATAGAAACATTTAAATACATAAAGGGAATCCACAAGGTAGAGGAAGGGAGTATATTTAAAAGGAAACAAAGTAGCAAAGTAGCAAAACAAGAGGACATAGTCTTAGATTAGAGGGGCAAAGGTTTAAAAGTAACATCAGGAAGCATTATTTTACTGAGAGGGTGGTGGATACATGGAACAGCCTTCCAGTTGAAGTGGTAGAGGCCAAAACAGTAATTGAATTTAAGCAAGCATGGGATAGGCATAAGGCTATCTTAAATAAAAGCTAAATCCAGGTAAAGTATCCATGTAATTGGGCAGACTAGATGGGCCGAAAGGTTCTTATCTGCCGACATTTTTCTATGTTTCTATGATATAGTCTCATGAAGTCCATGGAGCCAAGCGGAACCCTGCACAAGCTTGCATATATGGGGTCGCACTATGGCCACGGAAGGACACTGTGGATTATTCATTCCCAGTAAGTGGATCACACTGATTTCTAGTATCAGGAGTAAGTATAGATTTTTTTGGATCCTTTTATCTTTCAGTGTTAAGTGATTTTGCCACAGCAAATTCACTTAACACCAGGCAATCAGGAATAACATCTCGAGCCAAGAACAGTGAGGTATCATGGAACATCTCACTGTTGTCAAGCTGAGCCATTATGAACACCCCCTATACAATGTAAAGGAGTGTAAGGGGCCACTAATGAAGATCTGAAAACAAAACTTATATCAAGGTCAGAATAGCATCTTAAACCTTTATTTATAACAGTATGAGCCATTAGCTTATCAGATGGGTCGAAATAAAATCTCTAATGTTTTCAGGTTTACCTACTACAACCGACTTGTCAATTCTCAACTAAATTGCTTGTTTATATCTTTCAGGTCTGCTTAGTTTCTTTCCCGACCACAAATAAAGTTTTATCTTGACCGGTCTTAGTCATATGTGTGAACTACTGGTAGGTTAATACAATAAGGAACACTCCACGCAATATGTCAGTGACAAATAAAGTGGTTGCTAGAGTTGCTTCCTTTCTCGCCTTCAAACATAACAACTCTTGACGTTTCAAATGAGAAACTCTTATTTTAGATATTGCATTTATAGATGGGAATTTCAAATACAGTTTTTAGTATAATCATCATCGTCAACAATCAGAAAAAAGCAATGTAATAAAAATACCTCTAGATTGTAAACTCCTGCACCTCTCTTGTCTCAATCCTATGTTTGTTTATTTGCGTCTTTCTCTCTTTGGTTACTGGAAACACTACAGAAACTGCTGGCGCTATATAAATGATGATAATAACATTATTATTCACCAGGGATGAAGGGAATAAGATGGAAGAAATTAAAATAATGAGAGTACAGATATGATTAATGGATTTAAGTTAAATGGAGGAGGGTGTTTGAGAATGGGGAAATTGTGGCTATAGATGACCAAGGGAACTGGTAAATTCCACATATAGCAATAAGGTGAATGACGACAGCAGGGGGAATTTTGTCACAAGTAGGACTATTCTTTAAAGGGGGAAGTCAGGAGAATTGGCAGGAGAAGAGAAGAATCTAGGCCAAATAACCGATTTGGAAAGTGAGATGATGTGATGTATGTGATGTTTTGGAGGGAAATACATGCAAATCCCTATCGGCTGTCTCCAATTGGATGACTTCCTGTTTCCTAAAGCTCAACCCCTCTAAAACTGAATGGTGCCACTATTACTTCTACCTCTCAGGCTAGTTGCCTAGGGGTCCTCTTGTACTCCAATCTATTGTTTACTCCTCACATTCAATCTCTAACCAAATCTTGCCACTTCCACCTAAAAAACATTGCACGTATCTGTCCCTTTCTTAATCCAGACTACTAAAATGCTCATCCAAGCTCTTATTATCTTCCGCCTTGACTACTGTAACCTCCTTCTCTCTGTCCTTAAAAGATCCCAGATTCTTCCTCTGCAGTTTGTTATGAATGCCTGTGCCAGGCTCGTTCACCTCACCTCCTGCATCTCTCCCCTTTGCCAATCTCTACACTGGCTTCCTGTTTCCTTCAGAATCTAATTCGAAATACTGATCCTCACTTACAAAGCTCTGAATAGCCGCGCCTCCGTCTACATCACCTCCCTTATTTGCAGGTACATCCTGTCCCGACCACTTCGCTCTGCCCCCTTTCTATGGAACTCCCTCCCCCACAACATCAGACTCTACCTGTGTCTCCACTCCTTCAAGACGTCGCTTAGAAAACCCATTACTTTAGAGAAACCTATCGGCTCAGTCCATTATTAATTTCTTGTTCCTTCTACCCACACTGCCCACATGCGCTACCGGACTTGTCGGCGCTTTATAAATGCTTGTAACTGTAAAATGCTCAGGCACTCCTTGACCTGACTAGGCATCATGGGATATGTACTTCCAAACATCTGGGGGACCAAGGTTGCTGTGTGTGTTTGCGGGTTCACACAAAATATTGACACTTCGGACTCAATTTGGACATTTTCACTTAGGGGTGTACTCACTTTTGTTGTCAGTGGTTTAGACCTTAATGGCTGTGTGTTGATTTATTGTGAGGAAACAGCAAATTTACACTGTTATACAAACTGTACACTCACTACTCTACATTGTAGCAAAGTGTCAATTATTCAGTGTTGTCACATGAAAAGATATAATAAAATATTTACAAAAATGTGAGGAGTGTACTCACTTCTGTGAGATGCTGTAAATCCTGATGAAGTGCACTGTATTCCTACCTGCATTCACATGAATGAAGTGAGTATATATTTGACTTGAACAGAAATTGATATTAACCCAGAATATGAAGTTTTGAAATGTGTGTGTGCATAAAACGTGGTTACTGGGATCATGAGGCATAAGAACACTCTGTGACAAAGTCAAATCAGCATAGCTCCCAAGTGTCACTTTTTAGAAAGGACAGTCCCTATTTTTGGGCCCAATCCCTCTTTTTGTCTTCTGATGTCACTCTTTTTAGGGATTCCTCTATATATTTAGGGTGCTCAGATGTTTTAACATAGCTGCAAAGTCATAAAACTCCCAACAATGAGTCTCTAAACCGGGATCTCAATCTATAGCATCCAGTTGTTCTTGAACTACAATTCCCATGATTATTTGGCCATTTATTGCATTCAAGGAATTCTGGGAATTGTAGCCAATAAACATCTGGGGGGCCGGAGTTTGCGATCCCTGCTCTAAACCATAATAAATGTTATTAGAAAGGGTTGGGTGTAAATATGACACTTTGGTCTTGTTCTAAATCATATTCTATGGGTAATAAATGCTGTTTTTAAGTTGTAATAAGTGTACAATTAGCCTAGTTTCATGGTTATAGTGATATACCTTAAAGTACGAGTATCCCTGTTTAGCCTTTTAACCCCCTTCAGGACCAATGATGGAACTGTTCCGTCATAAATGCATTGACTTTAAAGACCTTTGGACCTTAGGGGGTTAATATGTTATAAGATATGAATCAGACGAAATGATCTCTTCTTTATTTGTTTTATTAATTTAGTCAATTGACAATTCTGTTCTTTTCAATAAATAACCACTACTCTAACAGGGTTATTCAAAGAGAATCGAAAAGTCACCGCATGTTCGGTGACTTTTCGTTCTCTTCAAATTGGGCCAATCCGGCAATCCCATTTTGGCGACCCTGCGGTGTATCACTATTCAGCAAGCACCACAGGGCCATCGAAGCGCAGGGAAAAGCTGCCGCAAACCCAACGAAAAGTCACCGCAAAAACCCGGCGAATGCACACCAAAACCTGCAAAAACATCTGGATTAACCCGCCGAAGATGCCGGAAGAACCCGAGCAGGAGCCGATCACACCCAGCGAAGCCGCCAGAAAAAGCCGACACCGCAGACGAATGGAGTGAATAAATTAGAAAAACAGTTTGCTTGAATGTTTGAAATGTGAAACGCTGTTTGCAAAGAAACTACTGAGCGAAAATGTCTGAAATTTACACATGAGGTCCAGTGAATGATAATAAAAAGGGCTGTTACAGAAAAAATAAGTAAAGTTAAAAAAAAGGACTTTTTAGAAAAAAAATCCATAAAAATGCTTAAAATTTCCTAAAAAATATGTAAAAAAAGAGACTCTTTACTGCAGAATTTTATAATGAACGGTTTATTAGATATTGAATTAAAACCAGAATATTTTTAACATCGAAGCCTATGGGATTCGCCTGAATAAACCTGTCGAATGAAACCGCCGAATGGCAGGGCATTAGGAGAACCTTTCACTGCTGGTTTGTGTTCTCTGAATAGCCGAAGAAGTGCTTTTTTATGGGGATTTCACTGCCCTCGAACAGGCACCGAACAGGCACCGTATGTGCAGGCAATTCGCCAGGATTTGGCTTATTGCCTGCTCTCTGGATTTTCAGCGTTCGGTTACCTTTCTCCAGCCATTCGGATCTCTTTGAATTACCCTGTTGTTTAATAAACAACCACTACTCTCAGGGGTCAAGTCCTGCAGGAACCCTTGGGAACGTAGTTCCTACACTATTTTAATAGGAGGAACTTGGTTCCCTTTTGGCTGATATACCGGGAAGCTGCAATACCTTTCAATTAGACACAATTTTATAAAACTGTCTATATTTAAGGAGTTTTAATGGATTTAAGTACATCGAGAAGGCATGGGAATAACAATTTCTCAGTGTTTGCCAGAGGAATGGCATTCTCGTGCATAAAGAAGCGCTGCAGCCGCTGCGGATCCCAGTAACCTTTGAGACCAAAATATACAGAAATGTTAGTGAGTTGAGTTCCCATGCTTATTTTTATAGGACTAGACCCCTAACTACTCTAATAAAAAGAATCACAGTCTTACATCAACTTTTAGAACAAACTTTCTATTATATCAAAAAGTATTGAGTCTAAGGGACTGGAAAATGTTAGCTGTCCAATATCACAACTGACATGTTATAGTATGTTGCCAAAGAGACAATAGAATAAATATATACAAAGGCATACTTGGTGTATCAGAAAATATATTTTATACAAGGGGGAAATATTTTAACTTCTCTTTAATGTTCTTAAACAAAAGCAGCAAGTGAAGCGACCAGGAACTGAACTCCCATGATGGTTGGCTGAGTATTATATGAGTCTCAGTCCTGAAACTGTGGAGCTCAGTTCTCTAAGGAAGCCTGTTTAATATGTGTTTTACGTATGAAGTCTCTTCCCACAAAAAGGAGGCATCAGGGAGGCTTGATGGTTCCCATTTGCCAAAACCTCCCCTATTCAAAGACCACGTCTGCAGTGAGAGAGGGAGGGCTGTCTAGAGGGGAGCATCAGGGCGAGGAGAAGGCTGGGAGCAGGGCAAATAGCTGGAGGCAAGCAGAGATCACAAAGGAAACATGAATAGCACTAAGTGATAAGACACAGGGAAGTGGCACAAGAAGGTGAGCTGAAGAGGTGCCTGGGAAGAAAGAAACAGGGAAAAGGGAGTGGAGAAAGCACAGCCCAGGACAAGGAACACACTTGGCTGATTGAGTTTCCTTTCAGAAGTAATCCTATAGCAGAGGAGGGACTGCAGACCCCAGAATGGAGCCCCTGAGAGCAGTCTGGATGTGGGTCATGCTGTGCTCTGTGTACAGTAAATTTGCAAAATTCAGTCCAGAGGTGAGACAGGATCTACTTATCTAGTTACCTATCTACCTCTGATATGTGCTTTTAAGCAATCTGTTTTGCATTATTGTGTTCTTCAGCATTCTTTTACAATATTTGTGTGTTCGTCAGCATTCTTATACAGTATCTGTGTGTTCCACAGCATTCTGAGTGTGTATTTGTGTGTTCCATAGCATTCTTATACAGTATCTGTGTGTTCCACAGCATTCTTATACAGTATCTGTGTGTTCCACAGCATTCTGAGAGTGTATTTGTGTGTTCCATAGCATTCTTATACAGTATCTGTGTGTTCCACAGCATTCTGAGAGTGTATTTGTGTGTTCCATAGCATTCTTATACAGTATCTGTGTGTTCCACAGCATTCTGAGAGTGTATTTGTGTGTTCCATAGCATTCTTATACAGTATCTGTGTGTTCCACAGCATTCTGAGAGTGTATTTGTGTGTTCCATAGCATTCATATACAGTGTGTGTTCCACAGCATTCTGAGAGTGTATTTGTGTGTTCCACAGCATTCTAGCATACTATTTGTGTGCTCCACAGCATTCTAGCATACTATTTGTGTGTTCTCCAGCATTCATATATAGTATTGATATGTTCTTCAGCATGCTTATACAGAATTTGTGTGTTTGTCAGCATTCTATTACAATATTTGTGAGTTCTACAGCATTCTGATACAGTATTTATTCATCAGCATTCTGGTGCAATATTTATAAGCATTCATCAAACACACATTTATTTACCTTTTTATATTCCCTTTATCACTTTAATTCCCTCAATCCCTTTCTACCCCATCCCTCCCTTTTTTTTTCCTGGAGAAGACATTCTGGGCTCCCAGTAGAATCTGAGGTCACACATGAATGTAGTTAAAATTTGGAAATGAGGATTCTGGAAAGGATTCAGTGCTCACAAAGAAAGAGGGAAGATGATGGAGAGGGAGGGAGAGGCAGACCTGGAAAAAGAGAGGGTTATACAAAGACACAGGACTGATGGTAAAACAAAAGAAAGAGTTTGAAAGGGGGGTTAAGTTGAGAAGAAGGCAGAAAATTTGATCTCGCACAGGAGATGGACAGAAAATGAAATTTGGATGACAAAAAGAGGAATAATTATAAAAGGGTAGAATTTCAGAGGAAACTGTAAATGAGAAATTTGAGTACAGGAGAGAAGAAAAAGAGAGGGAATGAGAAGGAGAAATGTATGAAAAGCAGGCAGGGCATGCAAGGAGAGAGACATAGAAAAGTACAAGGCTCTAAGTATGATGTAGAAGAGGCTTTCAGCCAAATGAATAATTACTTGTGGGACTGCAGAATCAATATAAATAGTGAGAAGGGACAGTGCGCGGAAAGAGAGGGTAATGAATGAGGGGAGTCATTGAGAGGAGAGAGAGGCCGCTTGGAGGATCTTCTCTGTAGAACAGAAACCTATTCTTTAGCCTCTGTGCCCTGGAGAGATGGCCAGAAATCTTTGCAATTGGCCGAACTTTTGAATCGTGTTATATGTGGCAAACTGCTTGGCAGATGTAGATAACCGCTAGCATATGACCATTGACTGTCCCACGCCATCAGCCAAGCCTACAGCCAACAACAGAGCTACAACACAAATTTTATTATAGGTGTTCTCCGGAGAACTTTGTTGGTAGTAGTGATTCCTCACAGGCCAAGATTTATGGAAATCCACATTCTATTGCATTGACTGTATTAATGAAACCTAGACCTTTGGGGTAATTGATGTGTGTTTTATGCGATGAGTTATCCTCAATGTCAAGATAATAGTTGAATTTCTCCTGGGTATGTTGGTCTAGAACAGGGGTAGGCAACCTTGGCCCTTCAGATGTTTCAGAACAACATATCCCATGAGATTTAGTGAATCTACTGAGTGCCAAGGTTGCTAATCCCTGGTCTAGAGAATGTCAAGTCAACCTAAACCTTGGGATATTAGAAGACAGGTCTATGTTCTCCACCTCATTCCCCAGATTAGAGAATATGATTTCTCAGCCATTCCCATATTTGTATATTTGTAAGGATTTTGAGGCCTCAGTCATTCCAGAGTTTTTAAAGATTTCTTTCTCCAGTCTTTGGCCATTCTGTGTCAATTGTGTCCTAGTATTTAAATCATCGCGACTTCGACTATGCATTTTAAATTTAGTTTGCATTGTATTTTCACACATAAATAAGTATTTCCCTCTACTCCATACTCCTCTTGGTTTGCCCATGATCTATGTGAAAAACCATATTGAACTTGTCTTTGATTTGAAAGTGTTTTTTTACAAAGCGGAAGACAATATAAAAACCGGTATCAGGCACGGAGTACTTTGTTGATATGCCTAACCTCTGTGCCTGATGCCAGGATGTGTGGATGATGAATTATCTGCATTCCCTTTTGTTGCAGAATTCCACCAAATAAAGATTTAAAGTTTACCACTCACACACAAACAAAGAAAGCTTGGAGATGTGTTGAAAAGAGTTGTTTAGTTGATTAGAGTTGTTCATGCTTACATTACAAATTAATACACAAGGAAGTTATTTTACTTGTAAGCTATTATTTTTGATGATAATACATATGATGATGGTTTCCCCTGAGGTTAGGTGCTATTTAGCGTTATAAGTATTTAAGATAAAGGGGTATTTACTAAAAGACTTTTAGGGTTATAAAGGGGCTTAAGGTTAGGGGAATCTGTCTTCAAGTTGCTGTGGACTGTAAATTCCATGATTATCTGCTAGGCAAAGCAATGATATTCTAAGGTCATTTCAGGCACTGACAATGAGGATGTAGCTCTTTGTGTTTGTGAGTGGGGGATAAGAACCCTTCCAAACAAGAGTAAAAATAGTTTCAGCATTTCTCTGGTGATGGATGCTCTATTTCCTTTGGTGCTCCATAATGGCATTTACAAAGACACTTATGGCCATTGGTGGTGGAACAAATATTACTTTTCCACTTTTATACAGATGTGTGTGGGGGAGGCATTACATATCATCTCTATTTTCCAAGAAATCTGTTTTAGAGTGGAAAAAGAACATTTTATCCTTACTATAACTAGTTACACCCATTACAGTGTAACCTTTTTTTCCATGATATTGAGATATTGTATCACCTCGTGCCCATCCCTGTAATTTATCTGATGCTATTTTGACGGAACTTACAAACTCCTTAACACATTCCAAACTTTCAACAAAGCAAACTCTCTTGGTGGTGTTTTAATATCTATAGCAGGGGTCAGCAACCATGGTCCTCCAGATGTTTTGGAGCTACATTTCCCACAAGGCTCTACTGACCTAATAAGTGTCTGAGTATCATGGGAGATGTGGTTTCAAAACATCTGGAGGGTCAAGGTTGGCTCCCTGATCTACAGTAAGACTTGGCTTGAGACATTTTTCTGTTCTCATTTTCTTTTTATATGGATGCAGCTGTGGCCGACTCCGGCTCCTCAAGATGCTTCAAAACTACACTTCCCACGATTCCCTGGCTATCTGTTGAATTAAAAAAAATGGAGAATTGTAGGCATTTAACATTCGGGTGCAGCGGTTGATATCCCTGGTTCAAAATAATAAAACCTGTACTCTGTCGCCAAGTATGTGGTTTTTTATACTTTCTCAGCAGTTAGGCCTACAGACCCTTTATCCAGACAGCCCTTCCATAGTGTGATGAGGTAAAAATATTTTACATTTTTCAGATATAAGGGTCCAACAAAATGGTGTTTTGGAAGCAATATTAACTGTGCTGACCAAGGGATTAAGAAACAAAGCATTTCCTTTAGGAACATCCCTAAAGTAACTAACCTATTTAAGACTACAGTCCCCCCCCCCCCCCGTTTCCACCACAACCCTAAAAGATTGAAAGTTCCCAAGGGAATAGGGCTCTTGTTTCCTCCTGTACTGGTTTGTCGAAATGTTGTTCAGTCTCAAATGTATTGTAACCCTGTCTATACTGTGCGCATTGTTCAGCGCTGCGGAATATGCTGGCACTTTATAAATAAAGATTAATAATAATAGTACTAATATAATGTTAGAAAGGGTGGTTTATTGATGTGGAAAATGCAAGTCTATTTATCACTGAGGGGGGTCTTTGTTATCCATTAATGACCATAACAGGCAAAAACACAGACTCTGGTCTTCTCACAGGTCTCCAGTTGTTGTTCCCTCCCAGCCGGTGTCTACAAAAAAGTAATGGGGGAGGGAGTGCCATTCCAGCACTGCACTTACAAATACCTGCACATGACTTACTGGAAGAAAGGAGCCTCCAGCAAGAAAAATCTGCTAACTCAAATTTATATGTATTACCAGTAATTAAGCTGTGTGCCCTGGAAATGCCTCGCCTTAGTGATAGCTTTTCTTGTCGGCCTCGCCTTAACAGTCAATGCCTAGATTCCATTCAAAAAGTCCCACGCTGCTCTGAGAAAATAAATGAAAGCTCTTTTTTTTTTGGTCGGGTTTTATTGGAAATTACAAATTCGTAATGCTACATACTTTACAGATGGTATATAGTTTAATGTCCTCAAACAGAAAAAATTATGAGATTGTCATGATAAAAGTACAGAATTCACATGCAGCAACAGTAAAAAAAAACAAAGGGTACCAAAAAGAGAATAGCGAAGTTTAGTCCGAAAGCACTAAACTGGGAGCAATAGATTTTCTTTTCATTCATACTATTTGGTCCAAAATTGAATTTTCCACCTTAATTCTCAATCTCTTGAGGAACAATGAGTGACTGAATCCTGGCTGGGTGGAGTAGAGGTAACATCACTGCTCTGTGTGGAGAGAGCCAGTGGAGACATGGGTTCGATCCCGGCAAAAGCACCTCTCCAGTAAGTGTCCTTGGGCAAGACACTTAATGGTACATACTCGCCACCCAGGACATACTTGAAAAAGAGAGAAATATCAATGTATCCTTCCTGGTAAAATCCTTTCTCAAAAAAAAAAAGGTGCGATTATCATGACCATTCACTGTACTAGAAAGTAACCAGGATTACAAATTATAGCATAAAAAGCAACCAACTCAGCCATTTATACATCTAGGGCATTTTGGCCTAAAATTTCCTATTCCAGTGTAAATTCCCAACAATTCCCAGTGTAATGAGTCACCTTGTAAATAACGGTTTTCAACTCCATTTTGCAAAAGCTCAGAAGAAGCATTCATGTGTGACCCACAAAACCATGGTTATTTGGAAACTATAGCAATAAACTCTGTTTAATCAGCAGCATCTCTTTCATGTGTCTATGAGGAGGCAACCCCACCCCATGGCCCACTGACATCTGTTCAAACCTTCTGCGGCATGAAAGCCAAAACTAGGATTTTTCTGTTTTTAGAGAGAGAGAACACATGTTAAAGGTTTTAGGAAATTTGATAGCTGTATTGCTCTGAAAATGAAATCCCGGTAATTTAGATAATATTTAAATAATAGGATATTTTCACATATTTGCCCATAAAAGTTCTTGAATGTCTTTAATTGGCACATTCATATGATATTCCCTCTAAATTCAGTCCTTGCAACCAATGAGAACCTCATCACTTCATGTTTTTATAATCAATCACAGGACTTTTTGCATTTTTTAGCTGTATTAACTAAAGAATGGTGAATTCTCCATCCTTGAATGTGTTGCCTGACAGTATATGGAATTCATATACCCCTGATATTAGTTGAAGAGACAGTCCAAGCATCATAACCACCATCCCTGACCCCTGATATTAGTTGAAGAGACAGTCCAAGCATCATATCCACCATCCCTGGACGTTGCATAGCTTAGGGTAGAAGGTTTTATTTGCTGTCTCCTTTAACATGATGCCCTATAACTGCAGCAAATTGCTACGGTCGCTATAAATCTGTCTGAGAGACGCCATGGGAGGAGACACTTGTTTACAATGTTTATCCAAGCACTTGGATGGTCATCTCAATAGATGCTTGCACTTTATACAAGATTACCTGGTCCTCTAACTGCCTCCTATATATGTGAATACTCTTGCAGTTCCATCCACAAATTTATGAATGAATCTGTTACTGAAAATGGTGCTTCAGGAAGCTCTAGTCATCTCACTTCAAAACAGATCAGTGTTTTTAACATTATAAGCCCCTTTTGTAAATGGATGTAACCATGCATGCAGTTACATACCCTCAAATGATATGTGTCCCATGTAGAGGCCGGGGTGACTGCTTGGGGACTGCTCCACTCACAGCGTGATATAAGCATTTACTGCTAATAATTTTAAATCTATGTTTTGAGTTGTCATTGGAACAGTGCATTCAGAAAAAAAATCAGAGCTACTAATTCTGTACAGGTTGAAGAGAGACCCTCTTAAAATACTGTTAGTTTCAATATCAAACTCTCCCCTGATCTTCAGGCCTTCAAGAAATCCCAAAAAGCCCATCTCTTCAGATTAGCGTACCACATCACTGATGCAACTCATCCCCCTGGTCACCTACTCACACATCAAGATTGAAGCCACTTCCATTTAGCCCCACCATTCCCGAACCACTGGCACTAGTGATCCTCACATCCAGTAAATCTATCTTCCTATGAGCAGGGCCCTCTACACCTCTTGTTTCCATCTTATGTCTGTTTTATGTGTATCTTGTTACCTTTGGTTATTGTAAAGTGCTGAGGAAACTGTTGGCGCTATATAAACGATAATAATAATAATTAATAATTAATAATTAATTAATAATCCCAGTATTAGGGTGTCTCTGGACACTAGGCACCCCCCCCGGGCATGCTTTTGCATTACAACATATTCATTAAGATGATACTTTATAACATTATGCTGGCGGCTGTGCTTAATCTTTGTTTAGGAAGACTTCATTACATGGTTGGCACAGTTCTCTAGAAGTTGAAATAGACATGTATGATTGTATTTACTTTATTTTGCTACTGTCATTCAGCCTAAAGTTAATGTTTGCTGGCTTCTATGATAAGAAAAGGGTTCAGAGATCCCAGGGTTTTGTTTTTATGGAACAGAGGTTATTGCTAAAGTAGTTTGCTATGGAATTTGTTAACGTTTAATCTTCTTATCTGTACTGTGCGTTTTAAACAATATCTCTTTATACACGATGTAGGTCTCACACATGTTAATTCTTGTTAATTTCCCAAATCATTTAATGTAGAAATTGTTTAATTTTTCAGTTACCAAAAAATTCTAAACATCAATCATTCTATGCATTTTCCATGGCATAAGGTGACAGCAATATGTATAATGGTAACAAGAAAACTTACCTCCCAACATTTTTTATGGCCAAAGAGTGAAAGAAGGACTAAGATATGTGTCTGTGCTATAAATTACATTTTAGTTTACTTTATGAGATATTCATTTATAGTAAAACACCTTAGGAGAAGAGGTCCTTGCTCTCCGGTACGAATCCCCATTTCTAGGTCTCTCAGCCACCAGCTAAATGTGTCCCATGCTGAACCCTGTCCGTGGAATTTCCACATCATCAGACTTTCCAGGCCAAAGCTAACACCTCATTTACAATTCCACCTCATAAAACAAATTGGGAATAAACCATGACTTTTGGAGCCTAATTCTTCTTAAAAAGAAATTTACTCCTTTTGATACCTCTGCATTCATCCAAAGGCACTGAAGGGACACATCTGTGCTCTGAGATGCCACCTACCAGCAGCTGCATAGAAAATATAACGCTGTGTATAAATTATACAATACTAATAAACGAGCACCAGAATCCATCCAAAGTAATATATCATTTAGTGAAGATTTCTCAGGGTGATATGTGCTTCATACTATATAAAGACTTGGTTTGATATGCTGTGTTAAGACAATAATATTTGCTCACATTTAAAAATGTAAGATAATGATTAAAAGCCATTGGCAATTTAGGAATCTCTGCTCAATGGTTTGGTAAATAGCACTGGAATGTGCATAATCAATAAGTATACTTCATATAGCATCAGCAAATTCCACAGCAAGATAGGCGAACAAGAGGATGATACATTCGAACAACACAGTAAGGTTGCGGAACCCTGTTCCTAATGGAACTTCCAATCTATAAGGTGTCGTGAGATAGGACAGTATGTATCGTGAGGTGTGTTGCCCAAGGACATTTGCTAGTGAGGTGTTCTGACCAATATCTAAGCCTGTTTACCACAGTTGTACAGCAGAATGATGGTTGTCAGGTTGAACCTGCCTCTTGGTGGTTATAAGCCAGAGTCCTGTTTCTTCCCAGTTGTAGAAGAGGGACCTGTTAGTCTGATGTGTTCTGATCAGGATTAGGGTTTTTTTCTCTGGGTTTGTTGAACAGAGACGTTACCACTTCGCAACAGAGTCGATATTGTGTGCACATGTAAATAGATATTGTTAGGTGTCTCGCCCAAGTACAATTGTTGGCGTGGGGTTCTGACCTGGACTGGAACCACTAGGCCAAAGTTATAGAGCAGCTATGTTACCTCTACTCTACCCAGCCAACTCTTTAGAAAGAATCTAGTGTAGGATCAGATCACTGCTGAAAGACATATTCTAGCTTGAGTGAGGTTATATCAGAGCATCTCATTTATGTAATTCTTTACTTCTAAATCTGAAATCTATTGGTAATAATTAGGACGGTTATTTATAAAAGAAGGGCCACTTAAATTTAAAAAACCAACATGTGCCCGATTCTGATCCAGTCAGTAACAGGGAGCTGTTAAGAGGAAATACTGACGCAAGTCAATAGGTGTTAGCAGCTCCCTGTTAACATGTTACCAAATCGGTTATGATGGAGCCAATGTATTCAGGGCTCGCGCTATAATAATAGGGAGTCGATCATAGACACAATGGAATCTAGGGAACCGCGTTCAACCCTGCACGAGCACTACATTCTATGCTAAGTATCTGCAACATCTGAACATCTAGAAAAGTACACGAGCCTTTAAGTTTACTGGCTCATTTGGAACCGCCCCCCTGTTTTTATATTATATAATGATTTGGCTAATAAAACAATACCCCTGAATGTACCTCTCCAGATTCACAGTTCCACTATTAAATTTTTAAAGTCTTAATTTAGAGAAGAGTAAAAAAAGAAACCTGTTATTCGCCTCAGACAGGCCTCAGCTTGCAGGTTGTGCATTCAGTTGAAACTGCAGGTCATGTTGAAAGATAAAAACACATTCATAGTGAAACCAGGCACAGATAAGTATCAACCCTTCCATTTGTTCTGAGATATGACCTGTTGTGCTAAGGCTCAGTGCCAGGACATGTTTATATGTACCCAAAACATGCAGTGTTTAATGGAAAAATAAGCAATAAAACTAAATGAGATGTGCAAAAAGCCTTAGTCAGGGAAAATTTAATGTGCTTGCTGTCCAGTCCAGAGCTTGTAGAATGTTTGTGTAAGAAGAGGAGAGATCAATGAGAAAATCATTAGCCCTTCAATTAGCAAAGCTGATCCTAATGGCAAGTAAGTGGACCATGGACAGAAACCACCATATATGTCCCATAGTACAGTCTGGTCCTTGAGGATTATAACCTAACAGCATTTTACTGTTCTCTGGTTGACTTTCATGCAACCATTAACTGTGTACATCGCTGTCCCTTTTTTCATACAACAGGAAATGGGTCTGTGAAAAGTGGATGAACGTACTGTACGTTATTAAATGGAGAAGTAACTTGAGAGTCACTTATTTTCGTAATAGTTTCTAGTGAGAGAACCATTTCAAGGCCATTGGCAGCCGCAACCAGATGGCAGGTCTTCAGCTGGACAATATATCCTTGATTCAAGATTAAATTGTGTATATTGTTCTTTGGGGGATACACAATAACAGGAACATGACAATATATGGTTGGGTGGTTCCAATGACTGAGGGAAAAAAGTCTGCTATTGTCCATGGTGGAAAGCTGACTATTCATTATAAATGCTGGTACTGTAGGGATACAACCACATATTTTATGCCATAAAGTGTATCAGGGTTATTCAGAGAGAGGTGAAAAGCAGGAGAGTGACTGGAGAATGGAAAATTCTAGGTCAAAATAGCCGATTTGGAAAGTGAGATAAATGGGAGAATTTTTCAGGTTTGGCTATTTTGACCTAGAATTTTCCATTCTCCAGTCATTCTCCTGCTTTTCACCTCTTCTGAATAACCCTGTATGTGTTTTGTGGATTATATAAGACAGTCTATTATAATGAAGTTTTTGCTGGAAAATGCATCAAACTGACCATATATTACCCTCACCTCGGTGTGTGTGTGTCACCCCACTCGCCCTGTATCGCAAGCTCTTGAGCAGGGTCCTCTTTTCCAGTCATTTTCCGTGTGTCAGACATATTTTTTCCATTTTATGTTTGTTTTATCCTAACCATTGTCAAGCTCTGCGTAATATGTTTATAAATATTTGTAATTAGAATATATAAGTCCAATTGGTGGAAAATTCCTAGATACAATTTTTAGTTAGTTTTTTTATTTATTTGCATTCTATTTAAAATTGGTATATATTGTTTCTCTTGCTATTGGATTGTGCAACGGCAGCAACTTCATCATGCTTATGCTGATTTATCTATTGTTCTGTAAGTGTCCTTCTATTTTAGCTAGCACAATGTATTGACTAAATTTGTGTTCTCCCTCATATGTAATCATTTCCTCCAACTCATTTACACAAGAGATGCTATTAAAACTTATTCTGGAGAGCATTTAAGTGATTCCTATACTTTTCCTTTGTTAGACGTTCGTGTTTTGTTGTTTCTTTATGGATGTTAGCCTTTTGTACTGTTGTAAACGTGTGCAGGTTGCGTAAGCGAGTAGTCATGTGAGAGTGATTCAATCACTAAAGTATTTATAGTTAACTGTGCAGCAACATCTTCTTTCTCTTGCATCTGCCATTGTTGTCCTCTTTCTCCTGTTTCCTGGAACTTTAAACCTATTCCTTGTAACCCCCCTTTTCTTCTTCTCCTCTAACACACACTTTGAAGTACAGAGAAACAAACACTTCATCCCTCTGTCACTATCCCCCATGCAAGTACAAACCATTCATCCTAGTAGATGAAATACTACATTTTTAACCCATTAGACACCGAGGAAACTGTCTTTCTAGTGAATATTATACTGGCATTGCGGTGTCACCATCCTTTTACAATGTTATTTTTAGAATTTTGTTAGTACTTTTTTAGTTACATGTGAAGCAGCATTTCATAAATGGTTTAAAGGCAAGGGTTGTGTTCTTACAAAGGCAAACAGGACCTACTAGGACAGGGGTCAGTAACTTTGGCTCCCTGATTTTGTGGGAACTACATTTCCCTTGTGGCTCAGTCAGCCTAGTGGGTGACTGAGCATTGTGGGAGATGTAGTTCCCAAAACATCAGGGAGCCAAGGTTGCTGACCCCTGTGCTAGGACATAAGATCGGAGGGGACAGCACTTACATTTTCCTAATGTCACTTCTTTTTTAGAGCCAATGTATTTGGGTGTGAGGGTGTATAACAGAGCTGCAAAGCAATAAAACTCCCTTTGGGTCTCTAAACTACAATAAATGTGGTGGATATGTGAATTGTGTGAATACTCTGGGCAATACCTGTAAAAAGCTATATATATATATCTATCGTCAACCCAGGACATACTTGAAATCGAGAGAAATCTCAAAGTATCCTTCCTGGTAAAATACTTTCTCAAAAAAAAATAATAAAAAAAAATGCTATAACGTGAATTTTAACCAATAATGCAGCCAAATAGAGACTAACAAGTGTAAAACCTCCAACTAAACCACTACAGTATAAACTAATACAAAGAAAGGGAAAGTCTCGGCGGCGAAAAAAACAATTGTGATAGTAAATTACATGTATTAGTGCAAATACTCCCCCCCCCCCCACCTTCTGTCTGGTTTGATGAAGTGGAATTCATCCGTGGGGTGGATGAACTCACTTTCCGTGACCGAGATCGCTATACGGATTATTCCGCAAAATGGTATTACTGGTTATCAGATGTACGTCGAATCTCATGACCCTTCTATACCCCCTGCAATGTGTTATCAGTCGTAGGTGCTCTATTCTGTGTTTATGTCATGACTCATGAGTCCCTATGGCGCCCCTTCCCTGTATTTTTGTCCCACCCCTCCTTAGAGTTCTAAGTTTCATATATATCATTAACTCTGCACTGGGCTATTTTCGCCCTCTTGTATTACTGATTTGATGTTTGTAATATGCCTGGTGAACGTTTACATAATGCTTAATGTTCTTCTTGCCTTTCTGTAATGTGCCTTATTCTGAATAAACTTGAATATGTAAAAAAAAAAAAGTATTAGTGCAAATACAAGTGCTTATTCCTGAAAAAACATTATGCAAATTATAGCACAGAGAATCTCGGAATAAATGAAAACAAAACCATCCAATGGTACAGAACTGTTACAAATGTCCAAGGAACATTGCTAATAAACCGCTGTATTGCGCACTCACATTTCTCAGAGCCTAAATGCCAGCTCTGGTTATATAGGCGTTAAGGGTGACACATTCCTTCTATAACTGGAGCACCTTAAAATCAGAGAGCTGGAGACGGCACTCTTTTCTCCTATTTCTTTACGGTTGTCTTGATTGGGAAAATATTACAGTATGGGAGCGCCGTCTCCCACGCTCTGTTTTTAAGGTAATCCCGTTAAATATGGACTGTGTCACCCTTAAATTGACCCAACGCCTGTATAAGGCTGGGGTCAGACGAGCGTTTTGAAGAGCGTAAGGAACGTCCGTGTGAGTGGATGTTCTTTCCACTTGACGCACGTCTGACGCCCATCTGGTCACCTCACTGAGCGCAGTTAGTGCGCTCAGCGCTGCAAGGCTCGATCCTCCTATGGAGGATCGCACTTTGCAGCTCCGTCAACACGCGTCCTAGCGCTTTGACAGAGAGGGCTGCTGCATGGACGCAGCATGGCCGCTGTTGCGTGCACAATTCGTGCGCGCGCAACAACGTGTGGCCAGCCCCGTTGCAGCGTCACAATGCTGCGACGGTAGCGGAAGTCACATCAGTACGGGCGCACCTAGCGCGCTCGTCTGACACTGGCCTAACCAGAGCAGAAATTTTAGGCTCTGAGAAACTGGCACTTTAAAGTCGCTGAAGTATACAGTCAGGTCCAGAAATATTGGGACATCGACACAATTCTAACATCTTTGGCTCTATACACCACCACAATGGAGTTGGAATGAAACAAACACAATGTGCTTTAACTGCAGACTGTCAGCTTTAATTTGAGGGTATGTACATCCAACGCAGATGAACGGTGTAGGATTTACAGCAGTTTGCAGATGTGTCTCCCACTTGTGAAGGGACCAAAGGTAATGGGACAGAATAATAATCATAAATCAAACTTTCCCTTCTTAATACTTGGTTGCAAATCCTTTGCAGTCAATCACAGCCTGAAATCTGGAACGCATAGACATCACCAGACGCTGGGTTTCATCCCTGGTGATGCTCTGCCAGGCCTCTACTGCAACTGTCTTCAGTTCCTGCTTGTTCTTGGGGCATTTTCCCTTCAGTTTTGTCTTCAGCAAGTGAAATGCATGCTCAATGGGATTCAGGTCAGGTGATTGACTTGGCCATTGCATAACATTCCACTTCTGTCCCTTCAAAAACGCTTTGGTTGCTTTTGCAGTTTGCTTTGGGTCATTGTCCATCTGCACTGTGAAGCGCCGTCCAATGAGTTCTGCAGCATTTGGCTGAATGTGAGCAGATAATATTGCCCAAAACACTTCAGAATTCATCCTGCTGCTTTTGTCAGCAGTCACATCATCAATAAATACAAGAGAACCAGTTCCATTGGCAGCCATACATGTCCACGCCATGACACTATGACACATCACCTTCACTGATGAGGTGGTATGCTTAGGATCAGGAGCAGTTACTTTCCTTCTCCATACTCTTCTCTTCCCATCACTCTGGTACAAGTTGGTCTTGGTCTCATCTGTCCATAGGATCTTGTTCCAGAACTGTGAAGGCTTTGTTAGGTGTTGTTTGGCAAACTCTAATCTGCCCTTCCTGTTTTTGAGGCTCACCAATGGTTTACATCTTGTGGTGAACCCTCTGTATTCACTCTGGTGAAGTCTTCTCTTGATTGTTGACTTTGACACACATACACCTACCTCCTGGAGAGTGTTCTTGATCTGTCCAACTGTTGTGAAGGGTGTTTTCTTCACCAGGGAAAGAATTCTTTGGTCATCCACCACAGTTGTTTTCCGAGGTCTCCCGGGTCTTTCGGTGTTGCTGAGCTCACTTTTTGAGAATGTTCCAAACAGTTGTTTTGGCCATGCCTAATGTTCTTGCTATCTCTCTTATGGGTTTGTTTTGTTTCGCCTAATGATGGCTTGCTTCACTGATAGTGACAGCTCTTTGGATCTCATCTTGAGAGTTGACAGCAACAGATTCCAACTGCAAATAGCACACTTGAAATGAACTCTGGGCCTTTTATCTGCACATTGTAATTGGGGTAATGAGGGAATATCACACACCTGGCCACGTAACAGCTGAGAAGCCAATTGTCCCATTACTTTTGGTCCCTTAACAAGTGGAAGGCACATCTGCAAACTGCTGTAAGTCCTACACCGTTCACCTGAGTTGGATGTACATACCCTCAAATTAAAGCTGACAGTCTGCAGTTAAAGCACATTGTGTTTGTTTCATTCCAACTCCATTGTGGTGGTGTATAGAGCCAAAGATGTTAGAAATGTGTCGATGTCCCAATATTTCTGGACCTGACTGTATTTACCTGTATTGCAAAGTAGTCAAAGCTTCCTTTTACGTAAGAATAACGCTGGTACTGATACTGATCAGTGTGGTTCACCATGTTTGCCTGTCGTGGATGGATTTTCCCTCTGTGGATAGCCAATGTATTCATACCATTATTTGCAACAACGATGAAAATCAGCATTTAGTGAATTACCCCTAAATAAGATACTTTTTTCCGAAAATAACATTTTTGTTTACATATATAGTCCAAATAGTTCCTGAATATTTATCTTAATTTCTGCATGTTTGATATGAGGTGGAGGGGCAGCATAATTTGGAGCCCCTAGGGCAGCATCAAGACTAAGGCTAGGGTCAGACGAACGCATTTTCGCGTTGTCTGTGAAAAAGTGCGTTCGAACGAATGGACGCATTTTTTCACGGAGTACGCGATAGCGGTCATACGATGCGCATTTGCGTTCGTGATTTTGTACGGATCATCAATAAAACACTTTTTGCATCTGGACGTTGTGTTGGCCGGACATTAGCTGTGTCTGACATCTCAAAATCACGCACACACGCCGCTATGCGGCCGCAGCGCACTCTGTACGACCGTACTAGCGGTTTGACGTTCTCGACAAAATGCGTTCGTTTGCCACTTGCGTTGCGCGGCCGGACTTTCGTGCGACCTTACTTCGTATATTGGCCGTCATTGCCCGTCATTTGCTGCTAGTGCGGCCGTAATTAAGTGCGCCAGAACGCACGTTTAAAGTGCGCTAGTCTGACCCTAGCCTTAATACACCTCAACCTAAAGCACAAATACAGTGATTGGCAACATCTACTTCTCCTGCTCCCGTGAGCGAAGATTTTCACAAATATAGCCGAGCATGAAAATGATTTTTCAGATAGATTCTAGCATAGATTTGCGATCAGGTGTAACCAGCGACCATACTGTAATGTTTCATTTCTAGGCTGCCTAATGACACGAGAGTTACAGTTTAGGCCTGGGTCAGACGAGCGTCTTTGAGAGCTGAAGGAATGTCCGTGAGAGTGGATGTGCTTCCACTCTGACGCTCGTCTAGTGCGTCAGTTCGTGCGCTCAGTGCTGCAAGGCTCGATTTCCCCCAAATGAGGATTGTGCTTTGCAGCCCTGTCAAATGCGCGTCTACCGTTTTGACGGGGAGGCTTTGTGCACGGACATTTGTAGCGCACGTAATTCGTCCGTGCGCTACAGCATGTGACTGGCCCCCTCGAAGCATCACAATGCTGCGCCAGACGCCGTGGGGCACGTCAATACGGGAGCACTTTTAATTACTTTGATTAATGGCCATTCCGGGCGTTAGTGCTGAAGAATATTGGCTACTTTTTACTTAACTAAATATACAGGGTTATTCAGAGAAAGGTGAAACTCTGGAGAACTGTTGGAGAAGTGAAAATTCGAGGTCAAAATAACTGATTTGGAAAGTGAGATAAATGGGAGAATTTTTCTGGTTTGGCTATTTTGACCTAGAATTTTCACTTCTCCAAAAGTTCTCCAGAGTTTCACCTTTCTCTGAATAACCCTGATAGCCAATAAAAACCCAAATTTCTATAGATGACAGATATATTATCTAGACAAGGGCAGCCAAATAACAGACTGACAGCCAGAAAAGTGTGCAACACAGGGAGAGGAACCAACAGTGAGAGTCAGCCACAAAATTAGAGATTGAAGTTTTGGTTTTTGCATTAAGTCTTGACAGTAATGCTTCGTTAGCTTTTTTTGTCTTGCAAGCTACTTTAGTTTTCCTGTACGTTGTTTGAATAAACAAGCAAGTTGGAGTAGTTCACATATGGAGAATTTCTTTGCACTGAATGTGCATTAGCGATAGTTAAAAAGCTTCCCAGCAAATGATGATCCACTGAGTAAATCTTCCCCATGCATGAGCATGGGATGATAAATCACGGCGGGATTATTGGGAAACATGATGGGATCACGATTTACATGACTGGTGTTTTTCAGTTTAGTTGTTTTGCCTAATATTGGGCTTATTTGACTTACTATCCCCACTGAACCATACGTTTCATTCTTACATGCTCAGTGCGTCTGAATACCATCAAAGGGACACTTTTTGTTGTTGCTGTTTTTAGCCTAGAGTATTAAAACCACATTTTGTCTTCGTGTGCTTTCTACAGTCTCTTCCTGACTTATCCAACCTATGGCCTTCTAGCTGCATGAAGCAGCTAGACGCCGAGCTAATGAAAATGACTGAGATTGCGGTGTCAAGCCCCCGATGGCGGTCTGACAGCTGCCAACTGACAGCCTGGAGGGTGAAAATGAGACCTTCTCTTTGAAGAGCTGTTCCAAAGACCAGGGCTAGCTGGATCGAGGAAGGGGGGCATACCCATGCCAACATGACTACTCGCATTCGTTTAAGTCAGTGATCTCAAACTCCGCGCCCCCCCCCCCCCCAGATGTTGTTGAAATGCATCTCCCATGATTCTCCGGCCATCTAATGCATCCAAAGCATTCTGAAAATTTTAGGCAACAAACATCTGGAGGGCCAGAGTTTGAGATCCCTGGTTTAATGGTAATGGTGGCCAGAATGTCCCTTTTATTGATATATCACCATGCAATGATTTACTCCCATTAGAAAAATCACTCTATATACACTTTGGGCACCATTACAGTCTTCACGCTAATGTTAGCCCTCACCTGCGTAAGCGTTAACATTAGCCCTGGCGGCCCCACCATATTACAATCTAAACGCTAACGGGTTAAAAAAAACGTTAACGTTTGGTACTTGTGCATTTCAGCGTGAGGTTACTGTACTTTGCGCTCCATATACTAACATGGGGAGCGCAAAGTGTTAATCAGCGTTAGTATTACAATTACTAACGCTAATTACCGTCCGGCTGCGGTTACTGAACAGTTAACCACAGCCAGGACTTGGTGCTAACGGATTCTACTGCTGCAGAATCCGTCAGCACCAGCAGAAACCTCCCCCAGAATCGATCATGTACACACCTCCTATCCCATGGTGAGGGCCGCGGCTCCAACCGCCTTCTGTGTCCGGCGGGAGCAGCGAGAGACTGGGGGAAAAAGTCCCCCAGTCTCTCCCTGCGGACTGCATGGAGGAGTTGCTCGCGGCGGTGCTTAGCACTGCCGCGTGCAACCCGGGGCTTAGCGCCCGATAACGATGCAGGCAGATTTTTTTAGCACCTGCCTTGTAATATTGCGCTAAAACGGGGACGCAAAGGAGAAACATACAGGCGCATGTTTTTCTCCTTTGCGCTCCCGTTTTAGCACAATGACTGTAATGATGCCCCTTGTTTAGAACTTCCCTAATTGAAAATCCATATTATTAAAAAAAATGACATTTGGATTACACTTCTTATAGTTGTATTTTTACATCACAGAAGAGTTTAGTTCTGCATAAAAAAATGCTTAGCTTCCAAATTTTATTTTCAGTGTTAGCCTTGAATCACATGACTCAGAGACATACCAGTGTTGGAAAAAGGAGATCGTATTTGTTTGTGCATATTTATCTGCCCTGCTTTAGTGTGTGTGTATATATACGTATATATATCTGCAGATTTGCCTCTCACATTGTTATTCCATCTGGTCTTTGCTTTATTATTTTGTTGAATGATTGCTTTGCCTGTTCAGCGAGTAAATCTCTTTTAATGATGTGGCATTTATATGAGAATGGGTGGACTGTCTGGGTCTCTTGCAGTTCTCCAGTTTGGAGGATCAGCGGTTTTGCTGATTTCCCTTTCTCTTGTGCTGTTGACCCTGTATATCTCTAGGTATATATACTCTCTAGTACAGGGAGCACAATCTCTGCCCCCCATATGTCTCTGGCCATTCACTGCATTCAAAGGTTTCTGGGAATTGAAGGCAATAAACATGGGGGGGGCAGAGTTTGTGATCCCTGATCTAGTATTGGAAGTGAATTGCATTGTATCCACAGAATGACACCCCAGGATTGAATCTAAGGGGGTTATTCAATAAGCGCCTGTTTGCGCCGTAGTTGCAAACTTCATTGAAAATATCTGTTTTTGCAGCTGCAGCAAATGTCGTATTTTCAAAAAGAGAAATTCAATTAACTGCAGAAGGAGATTCATTCATTCAAAGGTTTTCCGGCCACAGTCTGAATCTCCCTTCTGGGAAACAATGACGTTTATCGTCTGTATATTGTCTGTATACAGTCTGAAAAGTTAAGTTCCGTATCTTATCTGGATATTTCTCAGAGCATCTGGATAATATCAGACACTTGTATAACTTGGGAGATATATTTTAAAGTGTATATATATTATTCTTTCTTGTGTCTGACCATGGTTCATGTCTCTCTCTCTAGGCCTGGCTCCAGCAGTATGGGTATCTACCCCCAGGAGATCTCCGTACACATACCTTGCGGTCTCCGCAGTCAATGAATGATGCGATTTCTACCATGCAAAGATTCTATGGACTGACTGTGACAGGCCACATCGACAGCAAGACTATGAGGTCTGTATATTTCATTTATTTTCATTTGAAGATTATTTTGTTAAGCAACACTGAGCTTATATGTATGTCACCTACAAAATTTATAGTTGATGGAAAATAACTGCCTCTGTACTAGGTTAGGTATCCGTTGGCAATCACGGTGGTTTGTTTATATAAAGATCGCTGCCATTATTTTTACTCCTTATTTACTTGTACAATAAAGGGATACCCTTGTGAAACTGCAAACTAGATCCTTACATAAACCTACCCGTGGTTCTGGTAAACTTAATCTGAATTACACCAATGAAGCGTCACCCCCCCCCCCCCAGCACACTAGTTGCTTTTGGGAGAAAAACTCTTTTACATAAGAAAGTTTATGCATGACTTGCATTGCAGCCTATTTTAATCCCTTTGTAAAGAAGGTTGTTCTGTGTCCTGTGGACAAGAATACCATATGGTCATTGTGACAGGCAATCACATGGACCAGATGCCCAAAATGATGTGGATTAGCTGCGCTAATCTGCTTCACTTTTATTCGACTTTAAATGTAGTTTAATAGAGATTTAGAATAGCTTGGAAACAGCTGTTTGTTGACATCCTTTGTGTGATAATAAAGTGTCAGTGACTGCCACCTTTCTATCTAGGGGAGGGGGTTGTCAAGCTATGAAGAGTTGTTGGGGGGCCAAACTAAGGGCAAGAGAGATCATGAGTGTTTATTTTGGGGAGGCGGGAAGATCAGGGGGGGGGGGGTCAATGTGTGTATCTGTGTGTGTTAAAAAGTGGAGTAAAAGGAAGTGTGATGTTGAAAGCGTGGCGTGGGGCCATAAAAAACATTCTAGCCAAGGGCCTTTCAGATGGTAGAGGTGGCCCTGGGGAGTTGTCATAGATCTGCTAACATCAAAATTTATATAATGCTCAACCAAAACACAAGGTCAGAGTACAGAGTCAAGACTGGTGATACAATGTTTATAGATGCCTGTAGTGATCAGTTTTGCCATAGTTGGTTGTATTATTTGCTATTAACGTTTGTGCCTGAGCTTGGGGGGAAACTCTCCAACACCTGCAATTCTTAATTAGGAATTGTGAATACAAATATTGTATTACCTAATCATTATTAATAAGAAAGAGATACTTAGAAAGACATTTTAAAAACTAGATGTTTATAGTCAAGGGCGTGATTAAATATCATTGTGTGGGCGAGGCCCGGACCGGGACAAAAAATGGGCCTGATATTTTGGACTGAGTAGACCACTTTTTTTTCTACACAGTACACATTACTGTGAGTTTTATTGCTGTGGAGCTCTGTGATACCCTCATGCACACTGCATACTGCTGTGGAGGTCTATGACACCCCATAATGTGCAGTGTTATATGGGTGTCACAGAGCTCCACAGTAATGTGCAGTGTTTATGAGGCTGTCACAGAGCTCCACAGTAATGTGCAGCGTGTATGAAGGCATCACAGAGCTCCACAGTATTGTGCGGTGTGTATGAGGGTGTCACAGAGCTCCACGGTAATGTGAAGTGTTTATGAGGGTGTCACAATGATCCACAGTAATGTGCAGTGTTTATGAGGGTGTCACAATGATCCGCAGCAATGTGCAGTGTTTATGAGGGTGTCACAGAGCTCCACAGTAATGTGCAGTGTTTATGAGGGTGTCACAGAGCTCCCCAGTAAACACTGCACATTACTTCAGGGCGATTTGGCGATTCTAGTTCGCCGACCCTGCGGTGTATTCAGCAAGCACCGCAGGGCCCCCGTAGTGCAGGAAAACCTTGGCACAAACCCACAGAACACTCGCCGAACACTCACCGTACACTCACTGAACACCTGCAGAAACCACCGCAAAAACCCCACCGAACACACCGGAAAATTCCGAACAGCCACCGATCACAGCGCAGAGCAGCCACCGGAAAAAGTCGACAAGCAGACGAATAGGGTGAAAAAAAACCCCAGTACGCTTGAAAGATTGAAATTTGAAACGCTGTTTGCAAAAAACTACACAACGAAAATGTCTGAAATTTACATATAAGATCAAATGAATGATAATAAAAAGGTCTGTTAAGGAAAATTTTAAAAACGATTTAAAAGAACCCGAAAAAATATTTTGCCGAAAAAATCCCGAAAAATGCCTTAAAGATCCAAAAAAAATCTATAAATAAAGAGACTCTTTACAGCAGAATAAAATAATAAACGGTTTATTAGATACTGTATTAAAACGGGAATATTTTTAACATTGAACCCTATGGGATTCGCCTGAATAAACCAGCTGGAGGAAACCACTGAACAGCAGGGCATTTTGGCAACTTTTCCCTGCTGTTTGGTGTCTCTGACTAGACCAACCATTGCTTCTCTATGGGGATTTTGCTGCCATGAACAAGCACCGTACGTACCGGCAATTCGCCAGAATTTGGCGAACTGCCTGCTCTCTGACTAGCCGAATGGCCCTGAAATGTCCCCGTTCGCTGAAATTCAGTGTCCGGTTACATTTTGGCCACTTTTCGGATCTCTCTGAATATCCCCCCCAGTCTCTGTAACATTTTTCAACAGAATGTACAAAAGTATGTAAGACTTTTTAGTGCTGTCATCAAAAATCTTGGGGTCCCTTACTGAACCACTGGTAGGGTCCTCTCTCGCATCACCCTGAGGCTCACCACCCCCAATAAAAGAAACAAATATTCTGTACAATATTTTGTTTTCTGTATGTAAAGTGTGTCTTTCATATACGTAGTGTGTGTAATTTGTGCAGGGTGAGTAACCTGTGTACTTTGTGCATGTTTTTGTGAGTGTGATATGTGTAAAGTATGATATGCATGTGTGTATATATATAATATGTGATAAGTGTAATGTGTTATCTGTATGTGTAATTTGGGTTGGTGGTGTCTTAATTAATATTATTTTAGTTTTTTTTAAAATAATAAAGTAATAAAAAATGTTGCTCCCTTTCACGATTACCTTTATGGCAGGGGGGGGGGCTAAATCCATGGTGTTCGATTGAGGAATAAATCCTTGGTGGTACAGTGAGGGGTTAAAAGCATTCCTTGGTGGTCCGGTGAGTGATTGTGTAGTAATCCCTAGTGGTTAGGGTGGGAGACTGCATAACTACTCCCTCTCGGTGCCGGTGCTCAGTGATGACTTGTTAGCTTGATTATGTTGCCTGTATCCATGTACAGGAGCACCAGAGATACAACAATGTATTACATGGGCCTTGCAGCTGAAGGACAGCTCCAGGGAACATAGGTACCCTCCGGCAGTCATCCTCTGATGGTGGCCCTGAGCTTACTGGTGGCTAGAAATCAGCACAGTTGAAGAAGCTTGATTATGTTGCCTACAAAGTATTTACTAGTTTTAGAGCAAGCTTTAGATGAAATTGCATTCAGGACGGTTATACTTTCATTAAGGTTCGTGTCAGACGAGCGCAGTATTCACGTCTGTGTTGTCGCACATTTTAACATCCGTGGTAGCATACAATTATGATCAATAGAGACCCACACACGAAGTACGTCCGCACAGAAGTGCAGATGCACAACGGACGCGGCAAACGGACACAAGTTAGGCAAGAACGTAAAACCGCTAGCCACGTCCGCAACGTCCGCATAGCTTTGTGTGTGAGTGATGGAACGAAGTCAGACAGACTGCATTTTTGACGGACAGAATGGTTTTCATATTAATTTTATTTCCCATCTACATCCGTCAAAAAAAATCTGTCACAAAAATGGACCGTGTGGCCACTACCTTGTCGTCAATCAGAAAGTACGTCCTTTGCCCACAGACGCACAGTCCGCACAGAATGTGTTCGTCTAACCCTATCCTAAACGTACATTGGTGATTCCAAAGGTACAGGACGATAGATTAGTAGGTGCAGAAAGCATGGATTGAGAGATAAAAGTGGTGTTGATCTTCACAACCCAATACATAAATTGCCATACATTCGTTTTACACAAAGTTCATATCTGGCTGTCTTTTATTTTCCTTTGGAGAACTGTCACTGGGCGCACAGCCCAGCTTAATGAGAAACTGCAGAATAACCACATCATGCGCTGTCTGACTGATGTATCAACGTATAAAGGTCCTCAAATAGCTTGCCCATCTCACATTAATTGAACTTTGCCCCTCATTAAAGACCTGCCATTGTTTTATAATTAGCAGTAAATCTAATTTCTAATTTGCACTGATTGTAGCCTGGCTATATAACGCTTCAGGTTCCCCAAAACTCCAGGCCAGGCTCTGACAATGGCTGTTCATCAAAATCGTATAATATGTGTGCATTGACGGTCAATGGTCCCTATCCCAATGACATAAAGAAGCACTAAACAAATTTAGAAGGAAACCCTGAGATAGCTGGGATCATTAGACAGGGACCCTATACCCCACCATGTTGCATGGACATATAATAGTAAGGTAAACTAATGGGTAAAATGTTGGGTTTTATTTGAAGCAGAGTATCCCAGGGGTGTAATGGTGCTGGATGCTGTATTTATGAAGACCTTGTTATTGCATGGTGAGATCAGCTTCTCATTTTTGCATGAGTATTAATCTATGGGTCATTGTGTGTGAGTTAAAAGCATGCAATATGTAGGAAGAGGCAGCGACTGATACTGCAGGATTAGCAGGCCCTGGATAAGGTAGAAGAGGATGACTACAACTGACCTATTCAGAGTGAGACTAGGAAGGCAGACGGAAGGCGGGCAATATGCATGTGCAGCTCTGTTTTATGACAAGTTACACATTAACAACATGAGTCATTGTTTCTTCCATATTGGATACATTCCAAATACGAAGCTCTAAATCTGTTTTTGTGTATGTGGACCAGGCGGAAAAAAACAAAAAGACATAAGAAAAATAATTGAAATGTATTTACGTTTACTTCATTGACGATTGTTGCCTGCTGCAATGGATAGTTTTATAGAAGATAAACAAACTGTATTTCTTCAGCCCTTCTTGTCAGGTTGGCTAACTCAAATCAGTGTATTTCAATATCGCTGACAATTTTTAAGGGGGACGTGATTAATAATTCCTTGATTATTTTCAGTGCTATGAAGAAGCCGCGTTGTGGTGTTCCTGATAAGTTTGGGTCTGAAATTAAAGCAAATGTAAGGAGAAGGAGATACGCCCGTCAAGGTCTAAAGTGGTCACACAGAGACCTCACTTTCTGGTATGTAACAATGAATCCACAAATCGATAAGAGCAGCCTTCACAAAGTGATTGGCTCTTATATATGATTTTTTTTATCAAATGCATGAATATGCACACCCAAAACATATGTTTATTGCAGCATACAGAATTACACACCAAAAGTGGGTGAATATGAAACATACGAAGCAATCCGAAGAGCCTTTAAAGTATGGCAAAGTGTGACTCCTCTTCACTTCCGTGAAGTCCGATATGTTGACGTTCGAGACGGGCATGCCAAACACGCAGATATCATGCTTTTCTTTGCTGACGGGTTCCATGGTGATAGTACACCCTTTGATGGAGAAGGTGGCTTCTTGGCTCATGCTTATTTTCCAGGTCCTGGCATTGGTGGTGACACTCACTTCGATTCCGCAGAACCTTGGACAACCCAGAACGATGATCTTAGTGGTAAGAGAGAAGATTTGAGGGTAGTACATTATGGTGTATGTAGTTAATGTGACTTGACTTAAGATAATGAGAGTTATTTAGATGTGCCTGGTCATTAGTCTCGGTGTTATGATCAAGTACCTAAAACTGCTCACTGTTTGCAGGTAATGATCTCTTCCTGGTGGCTGTACATGAACTTGGACATGCTTTAGGATTAGAACATTCCAGTGACCCATCAGCCATCATGGCCCCATTTTACCAGTGGATGGACACAAAAAACTTTCAGTTACCAGATGACGACCGCAGAGGAATCCAAGATATATATGGAAGTAGTGAGTATCATGGAGAGAAATGTTATTGAACACCAAAAGAGTACATATACTGTATGGTAAAAATGTTTACTGATAATAAGTTGCATCCATATGATTATAATATTTTGCTATATAACAGTTACTGGTTCAAAGTTAGGGGAAATAATTTGAATAGGTTAAAATTGTTGCAATTCCTGATTCTTTGCTTTCCCATATTTATGTATTCCTTTGAAACTGTGATTTAAAATGCACCAATCCCAGAGCTATCACTTTGTCCACTTAAACATATCTTGCTCGATGACTATCAAAAGGCTACTAACCTCTTGCACGTTAAGAGTACTTGCAAAGCAGGCGGTTGCACTAGAACTATTACCAAGGGTGTCCCAACAAGCAGCAACAACAGGTAAATTCCACAGATAGGTGTGGATTTTCTTTTATAAAACACCCACCTAACCTGATTTGAATATCGAAACTACTCAGAACCATATAGTAAAGTGAACCAGGAGCAATGTGAAGTGCCTCTTTATCAGAGATGAAGTGGGATATAAGGAATAAGTTGACATTAATTCTGTCCTCACGACTAAGATGTATTAGTGCAACAAAAGTGGCAATGTTTAGTGGCTATTGAAAGAAAAGAATGCAGCTGATCACTACAATAGATACCTTTTTTTCCTATTTACAGGTGGGGAAGACCTTCCAACACGTCCTCCAAGGCCACCTCGGCCTACACCTAATCACACTCCAGACGTTGGTCCTGATAACCCTAATCCTCCATACGGGCCAGATATTTGTCAAGGCAATTATGACACCATTGCTGTTTTGAGAGGAGAGATGTTTGTGTTCAAGGTAAGCATCATTCTGTCATAAGTGTCACCTGATTCCCTCTACACTATAGCTTTATTAAAACCAATTATTACATATAATGTTTATCATAATACGGTTACCAACAGGGCTATTCAGAGAGAGGTGAAAACCTTGATAATTGGCAGGAGAATGAACAATCTAGACCAAATAGCCAGTTTGGAAAGTGAGATAAATGGGAGAATTTTTCTGGTTTGACTATTTTGACCTAGAATTTTCAATTCTCCAGTCATTCTCAAGGTTTTCACCTCTCTCTGAAAAGCCCTGCAAGTGATTTTCTCTTGCGGGAATTTGAATGGTTGATCACTTCAGTTATACTTTCCACCTAGTACTTTAGAAACCAATTTATTCTCTTTATTCAGTCTATGCTTGAAGCACACTAGCCTGCCAAACTCCTGTTTTGGTAAGGGAACAAATCCTGAGTTTTCTTTTCTTTTTTACATTTGTCGGTTTCTTTCGATCCTTGTTTTTTAATTTTGACCCTCACTAGCGAATCAAACATTTAACAATTCTCTAACTATTGTACGTTCTTTATTCCGATCCCTCCCCCATAGGAGCGTTTTTTCTGGCGAGTTCGTAATAACCGGGTGATGGAGGGCTACCCTTTGCCAATTGGACAATTTTGGCGTGGTCTTCCTAATTCTATCAACTCTGCGTATGAACGCAAGGATGGAAAATTTGTCTTTTTCAAAGGTAATTTGATATTGGAGTCATCACATGAAAATATGCTGTTCGATGAAATAACATACAGTAATATGGCGAGGAGCCTGTTCACCAGTGATGCTGACTTGGCAGAATTTAACATTATGTCACTTTGAATGCATGTCGATTAATTATATTCCCAAGCCATTTGCAATCAAGTGGAATCACCACAATTAACAACACCACATTAACCTTTCTAGTAAAGCTGAAATGCAATAGTAACCTACTACACATATCCAGGAGAAGATATATAGGACTCTGTCTTATGGGCGTTTGCCGCCAGTCCACCCCTGCATGTTGTTTCCTGGGACTGTACTACCCGTGGATATCTTGCAGTCACTCAGAGCTTGGCTTCACTATACTCCAGTTTCAAGGTTTTTGAGTCTGAAACCTGGCCCAGGTCCTCTGGGATTGAATGAAACATCTGATTGCCTTCAGCTCAGAGGGAGTTAAAAGTGACAGGAAGCCAGGACATGGAGACCATGGCCAGAGCAGGGAGTCCCTCGGTTTCAGGGCAGAGTAAGGCCCAGGATATGGGATCCCAGGACAAGGTGGCCAGATCCAAGACAGAGGTCATGGGTGTCTTTTGTATATCGCTCTTTTTCTCTGTCTATATTTATGTGTGTATCTCTCTCTGTCTCTGTGTTTCTTTATTTCTGTCTCTGGAGAAGGGGAGAATAGTGATGTGACAGAATAGTGGCAGAGGGAGTAGGGCAAGGTAAAGATAGGGAGTAGGGTCCTTTCCTAGTTTTCTCTCAGGGATCAAGACTGGCACAGAATGCCCCTGCATTGAATCCTGCTCTCCATCAAAGGTTTTCATGTCTGGTTCCCAATCACGTTGAATGAACCCATACAAAAGCTGTACAGTTTGGGTTTGGTTCTGATTGTTCTTGGTTTTCAGGTGATAAATACTGGGTGTTTGATGAGAACGTTCTTGAACCTGGATATCCTAAGACATTAAGAGAGCTTGGCAGTGGTTTACCAAGTGATAGAATTGATGCTGCCCTCTACTGGATGCCCACTGGAATGACCTACTTTTTCAGGGGAAACAAGTAAGTGAACATTTATTTATTTATTTATTTGCAAAGTATTTTACCAGGATGGATACATTGAGACTTCTCTCGTTTTCAAGTATGTCCTGGGTTCAAGAGCATTGAAATTTTTACAGTTGTTACAGAAATACAAAGTAGTAAAATGCAAGATAGTAAAAAAACAACACAAATATACAGATTATCAGAAAATAAATATGTAGGAAATAAAGTCATTATCTTATATGTTTACAGGTGCATTCTGTATCCAAGTATTTTAATAGGGAGTTCTTGAGGGACATAAGACTGGGGGAAGATTTGATGGTGTCTGGGAGGTTATTCCATAACTGCGATGCTCTGTAGGAAAATGAAGATCGAGACACTGGGTTTTTGTACTGCAAGTAAGGTGCAGGTCCTGGATCGGAGGTTATAGGATGAGGGAACTGCTAGGGGAAGCAGCCTATTCAGGTAGGGTGGTAGCTTCCCAGAAAACCTCTTAAACACCAGGTTGGAAAGGTGAATGGTGCGTTTGGATTCCAGTGACGGACAGTTTAGCTCTTTTAACATGTCACAATGGTGGGTCATGTAGTTACATTGTAGCAAAAAGCGGCAGAATGAGTTATACAATGTAGTAAGTTTATGAAGGTGTGTTTGCGGGCCCGCTGCATACACTACATCTCCGTATTCCATAGCTGGAATAAACATATGTTGTACAATCTGCTTTCTTACCGCGGGGCTCAGGCAGGATTTGTTTCTGTACAGGGCACCTAGTTTGGGGTAAAGTTTAGATGAGAGTGGGGGCCAAAGGATAGATTTGGGTCTAACCACATACCTAGATATTTGATGATGGAGAAAGGTTTCATGTTAAACAGAGCTCTCATTGGTTGTATAAACTTGGGTTTCTTCTCTTCACTTTATGCTGTATCTTTGTCCCCAGATACTACCGCTTTAATGAAGATATGAGGGCTGTGGATCAGGATTATCCTAAATCTATCAAAGTGTGGGAAGGCATACCAGACTCTGTTCGAGGAGCATTCATGGGTAGTGATGGAGGTAAGAGAATAAGGGAAAATTGCTACATGGGGTTCAGGGAGCCATGATGAGATAACGTGTTGTTGTTTGTCTGGTTTTGAATGGTTTACTGACTGTGCTAACCAATTTTGTCTTTTTTCTCATTTTCATCTCATTTCTTCTTTTTTTCTCCTGCCCATTTCCTTCTCTCTTTTTTCCTTGTACATTTCCTGGTCTCCATCAGCCTTCACCTATTTCTACAAGGCCAACAAGTATTGGAAATTCAACAATCAACAACTGAAGACAGAATCTGGCTTCCCAAAATCTGTTCTACCAGACTGGATGGGCTGCAGTGCTGCTCGACAACCCGATGATAGGGAGGATGACAGGGAAGTGGTAATCATAGAAGTCGACGAAGCAAGCGGAGGTATAAGCCCTGCCGCGGTTGTGGTTCCCGTCCTCCTATTGCTCTGTGTTCTAAGCCTTGGACTTGCCGTCATCCTCTTCAGGCAGTGTGGAACTCCCAAGAGGCTCCTATATTGGCAGCGCTCCCTGCTGGACAAAGTGTGAGACCAAAACTGAACTGGACCCTCCCCCCATCACTGTGTCTCCATCCATCCCATGGCCCCCTTCCTCTACACACAGACAACATGAGGAGCAGTGTGACCTTCTTGGGGAGGGAGAGGAAGAGGGTGATGCACTTTTGCACCATCTGGGCCTCTCGGTATTTATGTGGCACGCTGTGCTGTGTTTAACCCCTTCACTGCCGGGTCAAAGCCACATCCTCCAGGGTGGTTATTGTAAAGTCACAGGACAATTTTTCTTAACTACAAAATGGTCAGACACAGGGCTTAGTGCAGCCCAGTGACCACGTACAAGGATTTAGTGCAGACTGAGTAAATAATCTTGAGGGTCGTGAAAGGAACCAGTACCAATCTATAATTTTTAGAAGTTGTTGTCCTACAATTCTCCACCCCTCCCATCCATCTGAATCCATGCTATTTTATTGCTCTTGTGAAACAGTAAAAGGAAGACACACCAATATGTTAGTTATTGCCATATGACATCGGCTATAGTTGCTGGTTCTCAGTCAAATAGTGATAAATGGAATTTAAACCACATCCCCAAAATCATATGGTTCTTATTTTTCTTTAGAAAAAAAAGGTTCTCCTGCATGACGGAGCATTTTTAATTTTGTGTGCAGGGATTCCATAGTTGATGCTATCTTAATCAGAGCTGCTGTAAACGTACCAGAGCCATTACAATCTACGGAGTTGTTACTTTTACTACAGCTCTGGTTAAGTTAGCACCAGCTTTGGAATATTGCCCAGTATCGGCTAAAGCACAGTAATAGAAGCAAAACAAAAAATGACTTCCAATGGCCTATGGGATTCTAGCAAACACAAACAAATATATTAAATTATATCTACTACAGAAATGTTTACATGTATATATATGAATGTTACAATAGCTCTTTCTTATAGGAGAAATATAAATCCTCAGTATTGTTTCCAGGTTAGTGAACACAGCACTATTTAATTGAGAATTGAGACGTCTGTTACTATCAGGGAAAAATTACTTTTTTTTCTGGTCCCTTACAAAATTATTATTATTTTTGTTTACTGTAGGGAGTAAGAGTGTTTATGGGAAAGACACATATTGTCTAGCTCACTAACCCTGTGATGTCCATAAGTCACTCAGAGGTCATCGCTTGGGTCCTATTGCTTCTACAAAACTGAAGCAGCTGATAATACCACCACTGTTTATAAAAGGGAAATTAGGCCTGCTATATAATGTTGGCTCGTTCACTTGACTGTCACGTGAATAGAAAAAAATATATACTTTTTGGGGGTAAATTTTGCTGTATTATTATTTCTAGATGTTTACATTGGTTGAAAACACCTTTAGCAAGATGGCATTTAGCGATGCACTTGTCTGTGCAGTATTAATGCCACAAATAAGAAAGTACTTAGTAACAGCCATTAGAATTAGAAACAAGCAGAACCCGTTTTACTATTTGTTACTATATGATAAATTATTTCATTGATGCTGAACAGCAGGACATTCCATTAATAACCTTAAAACAGTAAAATTGTATAACTAATCTGCTTGGTTTCTTTTTTTTAACGTTTTAACCTGTACATAGTGATGAAATGAAATATGCAGATTTTGATACAAAAATGTTCAGACATATTCAAGCCATGCTATATAGGGCACATGCAATTATTTTTCCCTTTCATGGCAAATGGGGTTATTATCAGCTGATATGACTTATTCCTTTTTCATAACTTGTGTGGCATGAAAGAAGCTGTGACCCTCTACCCTCATCAGTAGCAAAATATATTCAGTTAAAAATGATCGCTAATGAATGTGAAGAAAGACTGGTCAAGCCATAGACCCCTCCAGCTACTGTTCCACCATACCAAGTCAACCATTGAGCTTAGGAGGAATTTTGGGCGTTGTAGTCCAAAAATGGTTGCAGGGCCAATGTAGGACTCCTTCACTGAAAGAACAGGCTGGGCTGAGGTACCAGAGGTTGTATTCCAACCCTGGTGTGAACGTAACCAGAGCTACTGTAAACTTACCAACTCTGTAGACCTTAATGGATGTGGGAGGTCTACAATAGCTCTGGTTAGGTTACAACCAGGGTAGTAAAAGAACTCAAGATGTGTTGACCTTCAGTACCACTTTAGAGAGCTACTGATGCTGAATACAACATCTAGGCCAGGGTGGCATAGTGTATTAAGACCTCAATCGGAGTAACAAATTGATAGCGTATTGCTTATAGATACAGTAATAAGCTCATGGAGACTGAGAGTTTGAAGAGTTGTGGCATAATGATGATTATATTACTATCTGCAGTTAGGATATTGCAGTCAACTTAAATATACATTTGGAGGACAGTTTGTAACCCATAAGATGGGGACAGATGAGGAGTTAGGTAAGTGTTTATTTTTAATTTTTTTTTTGCAGAGCAGGAATCTGTATCTGGGAAAGGGAGGTACAAGTCTATGGTCAGTGTCAGCCAACTCCTGAAATGCCGCACAAGGTACCCAGTCCCCATCCCATCCAAATTCTTTCTGACGCCTCCTCTCTGCCCTCTGCCATTCTACATACTCTGAAATGGAAGCAGTTCACTTGGAAATTTCAGGAGTGCCTGCGGGGTTTTAACCGAGGCCACCCTGGTAGAGATTAATGTGTCTTCCTGTAATGACAGAGAAAGTTTTTCTCCGCAAATGTCCTGCAAGGAAAAATTAAGCGCTGCTCGTCTCTGCAGGACTGGCATTAAAAACAGCTCTTTGTGTATGGCAGAGGAATGGTTATGCTCGGCTCTGGCTACCTCTGTGCAGGAAGGGGTTAATTGCAGCTTTGCAGAGCCAAGTACAGCAGGAAAGAGGTTAATCACCGCTCTGCAAGTTTCTGTGGCAGTGGAGGGGTCAATCATAGCTCAGCAGGTCTCCGGCAGGGATAAGGGTTAAGAAGGGCAGATTACATGGTACGTTCAGGGGGTGGGGGTCACGTTTGCTTGTTCCCTTTCTTTCTCCTTCCTTCTGTTATATTTTTATTATTATAATTATTATTAATATTTGTTAATGATGCTCCATGCTTCTGCGCACAGCACCTGCAGGTCAGGCCGCTTTGCGTCTCCCTTCTGCCCACTGCCAGAGGGATTTGTGGAGCCACTTTCATCTGAAGAACAAATCTCCACTGGTCTCTCCAGCAAAGAGTGCCAGTACCACTCACCCCCAAACTCAACACCTGCACTGGGGTTTGGAGACTGCACATAAACTGGCAAAAATGCGTCCTCTTATCATTCTACCCTTTAAAGTGCCTTTACACCATTCATCATACCATCCTGGAGCAGTGCTGCACGAAGAGCCAGGAACGTTCAATGTTTCATCATGTGATGAAAATGAAGATCAAGTTGAGTGGAGCCTCTTGCTGGTTTTATTAATGCTTCTCTTGTTCGCAAAATCTGTGTTTTTTATGTTTTTTACATCTTTTGTAAATTTTAAGAAAAGCTATTTGTTATGAACAAAAAAATTGTAACTTTAGAAATATAAAAAATACAAAAATGTAAACTTGTATTGCTTGTTTGTGAGTACCTGTGTATTCTATCAATTTGCCTATTCACCTTTAAAGCATAAACCCTTCAAAGCCAGGAGATTTTCTTTTAAATATATACAGGGTTATTCAGAGAGCGTGAAAAGCAGGAGAATGACTGGAGAATGAAAAATTCTAGGTCGAAATAGCCGATTTGGAAAGTGAGATGAAAGGGAGAATTTTTTTGACCTAGAATTTTTCATTCTCCAGTCATTCTCCTGCTTTTCACGCTCTCTGAATAACCCTGATAGTTACATAGGCTGGAGAAAAAAAACTGTCGTTTTTTTAAAAAAGTCTGTAGAGTGTCTGACCCAACCACCTCAACAGGCAGATAATTCCACAGCTTTATTGTTCCCACTGTAAAGAAAAAACCTTCCTATGCTCTAGGCCGAATCTCCTTTCGTCCAGTCTAAATGAGTGACCTCGTCTCCTATGTATAGTCGTATTAATGAATAGGTTTCCAGACAATTGGTTTAAAATGGCCCCGTATATCTCTATATATAAAAACGTTTATGTCCGTCGCCGTCGTCGCAAAATGCAATGCGCGATGGGGAAAAAAAACGCCGGCATCCGCAAGATGAAAAGGGAAAAAAAAAAAGCTGATAAGCCCTGCCGCCGCCCTGCCGCTAAGTGGGACCCGCCACTGTGGACCCACCGGTTTCTGAATCCCCCGCCGCAAGATCTCCTCCATCACGTGCTGCTGCTGTCTCTGCGCTGCAGCGCTGGGAGGAAGTGATCATATAACGTCACTTCCTCACAGCTCTCCACCATGAGGCAGAGGAACATATGCATGTAGCCACGGAGGAGAGAGGTGGCTTGCAGGAGGACCCAGCCCCCAGGTTCACAGGAGATGAATCGAATGGGGTGGGGGGGGGTTGGAATGAAAAGAGTGGGGGGATTGGAGTGAAAAGAAAAGAGTGGGGGGGTTAATGAAATGAAAGAGTGGTGGGGTTAAGGTGAAAAATAAAAAGAGGGGATTTTGTATTGAAAAGAGTGGGGGGGTTTGGAGTGAATGAGTGGGGGTGTTAATGAAATAAAGAGTAGGGGGGTTGGAGTGAATGAGTGGGGGTTAATGAAATGAAGAGTGGGGGTTAATTAAATGAAAATAGTGGGGGTTAAGGTGAAAATAAAAGAGGGGATTTTGTAATGAAAGAGTGGGGGGTTTGGAGTGAAAAGAAAAGAGTGGGGATTAATGAAATGAAAAGAGTGGGGGGTTGGGGTGAAAAGAAAAAAGCATACCTGCGCATGCGCGACAGAAAAAAAAGCCGGCATGTGTGAGGGACAAAAAATAAAGCTGATCCATTGGAGTGGCGTGCACAAAACGCCTCTCCAACGGATCAGTATTTTTTTTTGTCCCGTGCACAAAGCCCCTCTCCCTCAGCCATCACCCTTCACACCCCTGCCCTGAGTCACCCCCAGACCCTTGGCAAACTTTTATTCCTGGCGGCTGGTGCAGGGGAAGCTCTAAGTGCCGCCTGTGGTCCCCTGGTGCTGGGAGAGGCTGGGGAGCTGGAACCAGTGCAGTGCTGGGTTCAAGCCAGAGAACTGGGGACATGTGAGCACGGCACCGGAACAAGGCAAAGTATTGGCATCCCTCCAAATGGGCACCCCACCACCACCTTGAACCTGCTCCCATGAGCTTACAATCTAAGAGGGGAAAGGTGAGCCTTCTCCCGTGACCTACAATCTAAGAGGGAAAGGGGGGGCCTGTTCCCATGAGCTTACAATCTAAGAGAGCTGCTCCCGTGAGCTTAAAATCTAAGGGGAAAGAGGAGCCCGCTCACATGAGTTTACAATCTAAGAGGGAAGAGAAGGCCGCTTCCGTGAGTTTACAATCTAAGAGGGAAGAGGAGCCGCTCCCATGAGCTAACAATCTAAGAGAGCCGCTCACGTGCGCTTACAATTGAAGAGAGAAGAGGAGCCCAGTCAGGTGAGCTTACACTCTAAGAGGGAAGAGGAGCCTGCTCACGGGAACTTACAAATCTAAGAGGGAAGAGGAGCACGTTCTGATATATAAATGCATTTGTAATGCGCAATCAGCCGCACCCATCACGGCTGCTCACTCGGCCCTCCCGTAGTGGACGGGACGGTGACAGACGCGTTACAACCTCACTTATATATAGATAAATATAGATATATATATAGATATATATATATAGATCTTGGATAGGACATTAAAAAGCAAATATGTGGACACGGATTCTGAGCTGGCAACAACAACAATAGACCGCCCTCCGAGCAGGCTTAACACCTAGTATTTATATAAAGTTATCAGATCCCCTCTAAGGTGCCGTTTCTCTAAACTGAACAGGTTTAAACTTGTTAACCATTCCTCATAACTTAAATCTTCCATTCCCCTTATTAATTTAGTCACCCGTCTCTGCACTGTTTCTAGTACCATAATATAATTTTTTTAAAACCAGTCCCCAAAATTGCACTGCATATTCAAGGTGCGGTCTTACCATTGAATTAGAAATAGGGAAAATGATGTTTTATCCCGAGAATGAATTCCCTTTTTAATGCATGCCAATATCTTGCTGGCCTTGGTGAGTGCTGTTTGACATTGGAATGTGTTGCTTAGTTTGAGGCCTATGACTATTCCCAAATGTTTTTCCTGCTTTGATTTCCCTAACTTAGTACCATACAAGTGCATAACATTTCATTTATCTACATTAAATTTCATCTGCCATTTAAGTGCCCAGTCCCCAAATCTGTCTAAATCCCTCTGCAGCGAAGTCACATCCTGCTCACATTTTATCACCTTTCCTAGCTTTGTGCCATCTGCAAACACTGACACATGACTATCAATGCTTATATCAAAGTCATTTATAAATGGATTGAATAGAATTGGTCCTATAACAGACCCTTAAGGGACACCACTTACCACTGGTGTCCACCTTGGAAATTTACCATTTATGACCACTCTCTGTTCTCTATCTTTTAGCCAGTGTTCTATCCAAGAACAAGCATTTTTATCTAGACCAATTTTTTCTTAATTTGAAAAGTAATCTTTTCTGTGGAACTGAGTCAAAAGTTTTGACAAAATCTAAGTAAAATCACATCCACTGCGACCCCCTGATCAATACTTCTACTTACTTTTTCATATAATGCAATTAGGTTAGTCTGACATGATCTGGGTTTCTTAAATCCATGCCGATTCCTGCTAATGACATTTGACCACGAAATGACTCGATGAAGATTATACCTTAGTAATACCTCAAATACTTTCCCAGCCACAGATGTTAAGCTCACAGGTCTATAAGTCTTAGACAGACATTTTGACCCTTTTTTGAATATAGCTGTCAGGAGACCAGGCTCAGACAAGCTCGTGCCCACACCTGACTCCGCTAGCCCCCTGCTCCTGCATGATTTTTCCAATGGTTTTGTATGGACCTTATGTTAAATTCAGATTCCTGGAAACCTTACCTGAATCCTGTGTTCATTCCAGGAGGCCTCAGGTTCATCCCATCTCAACCTAATGAGCCCTCCTTAAAAGGAAGCTACGCCCCCTCCTCAGAGCTTCCACATTGAAGTCCAGCCTGTGCATCCTACTAGTCCTGATCAACCAAAGCTCCCTGTTCCTCAGCCAAGTTTATCCTCCTGTGACCCCATTGGCACAAACTCTGACTATGCCTTTTGCCTGCTCCCTGCCTGGAACTTTAATCTAGTTTGCCAAATTTGCATTAGTTTCTGTTTCTTCCTTCTGTATCAGTCTTTTTCCTGTCAGTATTGCCTGTGTCTAGTTTCTCCTATCTTGCCCCGCCTGTACCATTAGTTATGTTTAGTAAGTCCTCTTGTGTGCTTCTTGCTCCTGCATGTCTATAGCTCCTATTCACATTCAGTTCTCGCAACCTCTACTCCCACTACTCTCAATTCTCCACCCTCTTCTCTCAGGTAGACTTTTTCCTGTGTCTCCCCTTTTCTATGTTTATTGCTGTGCTGTATTCTTTGCCCTGATCTTATTTACTGTCCTACCCAGCCTCCTTCATTACTTTAGTTAATTCTCCTGTTTTATTGTTTATCTATAATAAACTCTTTGCTATGCGCTGCAACCTGCCTGACCTCATATTTCACTGCATCTTGGGCACACACCAGCATAATATGCACAAGCCACATGACAAGCCGCATGTTTTCTCCTATCCTCTGTTACGATTCCTGAAAGAAAAGAATCCTGAAAGCTTAAAAAGAAGTTTACATATTTCCATACATAGCTCCCTCAGTACTCGCGAATGAATGCCATCCGACCCTGGGGTTCTTTTTACATTCACTTTGTTTAGTTGCTGCAGCTCATTTTCTTGAGTCAGCTAATCACATTGTATTAGTAAGTAATTATCAATGATTTGCATCTCTCTTGTCATAGGGTCCTCTTTGATACATGCAGAAGAAAAATAAGCATTCAACATTTCTGACTTTCTTGAGCTTCAATTACTAACAGTCCTGTCTCTGATTTCAGTGAAACTACACTTTCATTCTTGGGTTTTTTAGAATTTATGTACCTAAAGAATCTTTTAGGGTTGGTCTTGCTCTCTTTGGCTATCACTTTTTCATTTTCTAGTTTAGCCCATCTAATCGCTTTCTACATGCTTTATTTGATTAAAATTATGTAATTTTTAAATTTCATCTATTAGTTAATTCTTTATATACATATTGCTAGAATGAAGAGTCATACATAGTAGATAATATGATTATCTTGCACAATTTCAAACAGGGTCTGAATGACTAGGGACTTTGATAATGTGACCATTTTAGTCTTACCTACAATAATCACACTACACCATATCTTAGTGGGTAAGGCATGGCCATATTTATCGTGACATTAATTATACAGATTATTAACATTATATTAGCAAATTAACAAATATCACAACCATTTTTTTCCATTCCTGACTGACAGTCATTGTTTTATAGTAACAATGAGCAGTTGCCACATAAATTCCATAATCTTGAGCTCATGCCCATATTCCTCTTATCCTCCAGAACATGTCTCTCCAGAGGTTCACCTTCCATGGTGGCTTTGTCCTTTCATATGCACTCACTGGCAAAGAATTACATCCACTACAAACGAGTAGCCACCCCTGGCACCTGGCTGATCCTGCGCTTCACCAAATCTAAAGCTCCTTTTGATATCCTCTCACTATCTAGTTGAATATAACCAGCTCAGTGCCATCCAAGTGAACTTCAACATCCCTCCTACAGTAGATAACAAAAGTCTACACACCCCTGTTAAAAGGTCTGGTTTCTGTGATGTAAAAAAATGAGACAAAAAAAAATCATTTTGGAACTTCTTCCACCTTTAATGTGAGCTAGAAACTGTACAACTCGATTGAAAAACAAACTTAAATCTTTTAGGTGGAAGGAGGAAAAATAAAGTACTAAAATAATACGGTTTCATAAGTGTGCACACCCTCTTATAACTGGGGATGTAGCTGTGCTCAGAATTAAGCAATCACATTCAAAATCTCTAGATTCCCCTATACATTTGACGGGGAATCAAGATTATAAATAAAGACACGGAGGCGAATATTATGCTTTACTCTTCTTTACTCTTCCAACAGCAGCAAAGAAAAATTCAATAAAGCTTTGAAATTTTGAACAAAGGAAAAAAGTTTCACATATACAACTGCATAATATCACAACCAATCACTGTGGGGCAGTCCAACTTGGGCCAATCAGTGTCCAGCATCGGGTAAAAATCTTCCAACCTGCACTACATTCATCCTCTTTTCTTGGATGCGAGACTTTAACTTAGAACAGCAACATCGAAATCCAAACGAAAACTGTAGAAGAACAAATATTGCGAACCTAAAACAGAAACAAACAAGAATCTATAGATTAGAAACCCGAATATGCAAAACGTCATGTGCAACCATCAGGTGTGATTTATATTTATCCAAACACAACTCAATATATCACAAAATAGAAACAATGGTAAGCGCCCAGAAATGTGTCACCGCCCAATACCCAGCTCAACCAGATGGTCAGTGGTTTCCCCCAAACCAAGAAAAAACACTAGAATCTAATACGTATCTGGTCAGCACAAAATTAGACGCAAGGGATGTCGGGCAGTTCTTGTGGTAACGTCCTCAGTATGGATAAAATATATAGGAAACAAAAACAAAGTACTATATTGGTGCAGTATGTCTCGCACAAAGTGTATATTCTATATGGTGTTAGGATATTCACTCACAAAGCAAGAGCCCCAACACTGGCTCTGAGTGGGTAAACGCCTGCGGGTTATTTTTCTGAAGTGTTCTCAGGAAACCCACTCCTTAGTATCGGGGATTCTTCACAGTTTGTTCAGTGAAGGAATATAAAGCAGAAACAGAAGAAATCTCTGTGTGTATCTGAAATATTGCAGATCTAATATGAAATTCTTAATGAAATGACAACTCACATTTGCTGGAGCCTATTCAAGCTCAAGATATACGCCCATGGATTTTTGTGTGGTCAAAATCCAAGAAAAACCAAGTGGGGTGCTGGAACTCGTTCTTTAAAAGGTTTATTAAAATTAACAATTTTAAAACAAAAATTAGAGGTCCAGGACGCGTTTCGCCGCTAAGCTACGGCTTCATCAGCTGGTATCAATATATACATAACAATAACATGTCATGGGTAGGGCAAGATACTTAAAGTATAAACATTGCACATGGGTGGGATAATATTCGCCTTTGTGTCTTTATTTATAATCTTGATTCCCCGTCAAATGTATAGGGGAATCTAGGGATTATACACCAAGACATGGAGGCTTCATATTATGCTTGTTGAAAGCTAATTAATAATAGAATGCGCAAAATGAACAATAGGTTTAAAATAAAATTCCTTAAAGGTTGACTCGTTAGACCAATTAGCAGTTTTCATAATATCTTCTAACCTGCAACCCAGAAATGCAGCCGTAGAGGCCGCCGCACTCCGAGAGGAGTGGGCCCCGAAAATAGAGATATCTACTCCTGCCTCTGTCATGAGCCATTTAACCCACCTAGCTAAGGTAGTGGTTGAAACCGGGTGATACAGTTTTGTCATGGTCAGAAACAATCGGTCAAAAGGAAGGAAGACGATATGGGTCCGTCACCCGTTCGTATTCCTGTAAACAAAGTACCAGGCATAAATTAGCTTTTTGTGGAAAAGCCGGATAGAATACCTGGGAAATGGCAGTTTTAGTGCGTCTAGATATGGAAAACAAAACACCTAACGGGGTGAAAGAGCGCCCCGACAAATCCAAAGCATGGACGTCAGAGACCCTCTTACAGGAAATTAGACATAAGAGCATAGTAAATTTAGCAGATAGTTGTTTAATTGATAACTCGGTATTGGAAGGAAACTGATCCAAAAAGTCTAAAACTAAATTAACGTCCCATGTAAAAGAATAACGGGACCGAGGAGGACGTTTCAACCGAATACCTTTTAACAATCTACAGACTAATCTATGTTGACCTACAGGGAGTCCATCAATGCTAGGGTGATAAGCAGAAATGGCTGACCTAAAATTATTAATAGTACGATAAGCCCTGCCTTCCTCAAACAAAGAGGTCAGAAACTGGAGAATGTCCTCTATAGGGGCTGAAAGGGAATCAACTTGTTTGCCCAAACACCAAGAAACCCAGCAGTTCCAGTAACAAAGGTATCGCTTTCTAGTACCTGGCGCCCAAGCGCTTTAGAGTAATTCGAAGTAACCTCCGAAAGTTGACCGACAGTGTAAGATTGCCTGACACCTTCCAAGCGATGAGACGGAACGATGGTACTGACAGAATGTTCTGTATAGTGTTCTCTGGATCCTCCAGGGGAGGGGGACTCGACCGGAGAATCCGAGGAACGTCTATCACTAACTCTAATAACTGGGGAATCCATGGTTGAGTCGTCCACCATGGGGTAATCAGGACTAGAGTCGTCTGATTGGAACGCATCAATCGGATGACCCTTGAAATCAGGAGAAATGGGGGAAATGCGTACAGAATTCCCCGTGGCCATGTTTGGCAAAGCGCGTCTGTCCCCAGTGCGTCTGGATCTGGTTTCCAACTGAAATAACCTGGGATCTGCGCGTTCAGACGAGAAGCGAAAAGATCCAATTTGAAAGGACCCCCACATCGAAGGCAAAAATCTGAATATTGTTTTGTCCAACCTCCAGTCGCTGGAATCCAGCAGATACCTTAAATTCCAATCCGCTACAATGTTGCATAGCCCTGGGATGAACTGAGCCGTCACTGTAACATTGTGGGATAGGCAAAATCCCCAAAACAGTTTGGAGACTTCCGACAGTTGCCTCGACCTGGGGCCACCTAGATGATTGATATGTCTCACTGCAAAATTGTCCATGCGAAATAGTACTGAATTGAAAGGCTTGTCTTTTAGAAAACTCCGAATAGCGAAGAAACCAGCTAGGAGTTCGAGAACATTTATGTGAAAAGAAACATAGAAACATAGAAACATAGAAAAATGTCGGCAGATAAGAACCTTTCGGCCCATCTAGTCTGCCCAATTACATGGATACTTTACCTGGATTTATCTTTTGTTTAGGATAGCCTTATGCCTATCCCATGCTTGCTTAAATTCAATTACTGTTTTGGCCTCTACCACTTCTACTGGAAGACTGTTCCATGTATCCACCACCCGCTCAGTAAAATAATGCTTCCTGATGTTACTTTTAAACCTTTGCCCCTCTAATCTAAGACTATGTCCTCTTGTTTTGCTATTTTGTTTCCTTTTAAATATACTCCCTTCCTCTACCTTGTGGATTCCCTTTACGTATTTAAATGTTTCTATCATATCTCCTCTGTCTCGTCTTTTTTCCAAGCTGTACATGTTAAGATCATTAAGCCTTTCCTGGTAACTTTTCTCCTTCAAGCCGTACACCATTTTAGTAGTCCTTCTCTGAACTCTCTCCAAGATGTCTATATCCTTCTGGAGATACGGTCTCCAGTACTGCACACAGTACTCCAAGTGAGGTCTCACCAGTGCTCTGTACAGTGGCATGAGCACTTCCCTTTTCCTACTGCTAATACCTCGCCCTACACAACCAAGCATTCTGCTAGCATTTCCTGCTGCTCTATTACATTGACTACTTACCCTTAGATCCTCTGAAATAATAACCCCTAAATCCCTTTCCTCAGATGTTGAGGTTAGGACTGTATCAAATATTCTATATTCAGCCCTTGGGTTTTTACGTCCCAGGTGCATTATCTTGCACTTATCCACATTAAAACTCAATTGCCACAACTCCGACCATTTTTTTAGCTTACCTAAATCATTTGTCATTTGGCTGATCCCTCCAGGAACGTCAACCCTGTTGCAAATCTTTGTGTCATCAGCAAAAAGACATACTTTTCCATTAATACCTTCTGCAATATCACTAATAAAAATATTAAAGAGAATGGGTCCAAGTACTGACCCCTGAGGTACCCCACTGGTAACAAGACCTTGCGCCGAATAAACTCCATTTACCACAACCCTCTGTTGTCTGTCACTCAGCCACTGCCTAATCCATTCAACAATATTGGAATCCAAGCTCAAAGATTGCAATTTATTGATAAGCCTTCTATGCGGAACAGTATCAAAAGCCTTACTGAAATCTAAATAAGCAATGTCTACTGCACCACCTGTGTCTATTATTTTTGTTACCCAATCAAAAAATCAATAAGATTAGTTTGGCATGATCTCCCTGAGGTAAACCCATGTTGTTGCTGATCCTGTAATCTATGTGTTTTTAGATGTTCAACAATCCTTTCCTTTAACATGGTTTCCATTAATTTCCCTACTACTGACGTAAGACTAACTGGCCTATAGTTCCCCGATTCCTCCCTACTACCCTTCTTGTAAATAGGCACAACATTTGCTAATTTCCAGTCTTCTGGGACGACTCCTGTTAACAAGGATTGGTTAAATAAATCTGTTAACGGTTTTGCTATTACATCACTGAGCTCTTTTAATAATTTAGGGTGGATCCCATCAGGCCCCATTGACTTATTTGTCTTTACTTTAGACAGCTGCTTTAGAACCTCCTCCTCTGTAAACTCATATGTAAATGTCTCTTTAGTGTTCTCTCCTAACTGAGGTCCCTTTCCTTCCTTTTCTTCTGCAAAAGACTGAACAAAAAAATATTTATTGAGGCAGTCAGCGAGACTTTTATCCTCTTCTACATACCTTCCTTCCTTTGTTTTTTAATCTAACTAATCCTTGTTTTACTTTTCTTTTCTCGTTTATGTATCTAAAAAATGTTTTGTCCCCCTTTTTACTGACTGAGCTATTTTCTCTTCTGCGTGTGCTTTGGAAGCTCTTTTAAATTGCTTTGCTTCTTTCTGCCTAATCTTATAGGTTTGCCTATCTTCTTCTTTTTTTTTTATTGTAATAAATTTTATTGAGTTTTACAGTGTTACAGTGGTTCAGTGATACAAGATATGCAGTTCAGAAGGGTACGTCAGAGTCATAGATATCCATTCTAATCCAGTCTATGAAGTACAGCTATAATGCAGGGTTATGTCGAAATGAACACGTACGTTAATGAGTAAAGGGAGAAGCTGCAACATTGCGCGTGACAGTACATGCGGCAGAACAATACAGTGTAACAATCCGTGTAAAAGTGGGGGTGCGAACTAAGGGAGGAGGGAGGGGGTTGGAATAACAAAGGGAGGTGGGGGCATCAAATCAGTGACCTCTTAGCTATCCTGTTTGCACAATGGGGAGCGGGGTGTCCGGGAAAAAACGGGTCGCTTCGGTCCAGTAAAACCATCGTCGCAGGTGTGTGGCCACCCTGCCCGATGATTGATGGATCAGGTCCTCAACATCCCTGATGCGCTGCACTTCATCCAACCATTCCCTAAATGACGGGGCAGTAGGGGACTTCCAATGTCTTGGTACTACCGCTTTAGCGGCATTTAACAGGCGGATATCAAGTGAATTTTTATATGTGGAGATGGGTAGGGAGTGTGATGGAGCAGCATGGCTGCCGGGGTAAACTCCGTGGGGATGCAGAGATCTTACTAATTACAGTGTGGACCTGTCTCCAAAACGGCTGGAGCTCGGGACAGGACCACCAGATGTGCAGAATGTCCGCCCCTGGGGCTCGACATCTCCAACATGAGGCAATAGGGTCTCCAGAGTATGTGGCAATACTGGCAGGCGTTCTGTACCAACGGGACAACAATTTATATGCCGTTTCCTGTGCCCGAGTGGCGATAGAACAGGACGTGGTCAAAGTAAAGATCTGTCTCCATTCCTCCTCCGTAAAGGTTTGCTGGAGATCAGACTCCCACCCCTCTACGTATTTGGGTACCAGGGGGATAGAGATTGCAGGGTGCCGTACAGTCGTGAGATGCCATGCGCAGGAGTGGTCCGTCGGCTAACCAAACGTTCAAATTCAGTCAGCGGTCGTGTGAATTTCTCCAAAGGGGCCAGAGTACGCAGGTATGACGTAAGGCCATGGAGATGAAAGCAAGTAAGGAAGGAGTCCGGGTGTGCCAAGGGAATTTCGCGTGGTAATTTAGATCGGTCTCGGTTATGTACGCGCCAGGGAGGGGAGACTGTGGCGCCTCATCATCGGAGATTGGGAGCAATCGCGGAGAGAATGCTGGCAAATACTGCAGCGGGATTAACGGGGAGGGCCAGGGCGCTATTGATGTGGTGCGTTGCAACCGTCGCCAGATCTGCAGGGTAGCAGTAATCGTCGGGTGTGTGGGTACGCTATGATGGGCAGCAGTACCTAGCAGCCAGGGGAGGGAGGCAAGAGGACACCCAGCCAACTCCTGCTCCAAGGCAATCCATCTTTTCCGGGAGACCCGCGCTCCACTCCACGAGACGCAGGAGATGTACCGCATTATAATAGTTTCTCAGGTGGGGCAGCGCCAGGCCACCCTGGGAACGCGGGGCCATCAATAGCGTCAGGCGGAGTCGCGGCCGTTTCCCATCCCAAACATAGTGGATAAAGAGAGATTGCAGAGTGCGGAAAAAAGTGACTGGGACAAGAATAGGCAGGGTCTGCAGTAGATATAATATTCTGGGGAGGACGTTCATTTTAATTACGCTGAGGCGACCAAACCATGTGATATGCGGGTGGGCCCACCGCGTCATATCCGACTTCAGGACCTTCAGTAGCGGAAGAAAGTTAGTGGCGTATAAGGCCGAAGGATCGGGTGTTAGGTGCACTCCCAAGTATTTAAGTGACGAATCACACCAGTGGAAGGGGAAAGCCGCCCGTATGCTAGCCTTAAGGGCGGGGGACACTGAAATATTCAAAATCTCAGACTTAGACATGTTAATTTTATAATTACTGAGATTGCCGTAGTCATGTAGTAGGCCATTGAGGGAGGGCAGGGAGATCAGGGGTTGTCTGATAAAGAACAGCAGGTCATCTGCGTATGCTGCTACCTTATAATCTACGCGCCCGACACGGATGCCGTGTATGGAGGGGTCACCCCTGATGGCCTGCAAAAGGGGTTCCAGGGACAGCGCAAACAATAGGGGAGAGAGAGGGCAGCCCTGTCGGGTGCCATTCTGAATAGTGAAGGGGGGGAGAGTGCCCCGTTAAGATTAATCCGAGCAGTTGGGTGAGCATATAACGCCGATATCCATTGTAGGACATGTGGTCCAAAGCCCATGTGGCGCAATGTGTTAAACAAAAAGGGCCAGTGGACTCTGTCAAACGCTTTCTCCGCGTCTGTGGAGAGGAGCAAGGTCGGGTTAGCCAAATTTTTCCTAGCAGCGTGGATGAGATTGATTGCCAGAGAGTGGTGTTGTCCCTCCCCTCCCTTCCTGAATGAATCCCGTCTGGTCAGGGTGTACTAGGTATCTTATGTGCCGGGTCAGTCGTAATGCCAGGACCTTTGCAAAGAGCTTCACATCCTGATTCAGGAGTGAGATGGGGCGGAAGTTCCCGCAAAGGGTATGGTCTTTGTCAGGTTTGGGGATCAGAGTGACAGTAGCAGATAGGGTCTGAGGGGGAAGACTACATTGAGGTCGAGAGAGCCCATTAAACGATGCTAGCCAGGCCGGGGAGATGAGCCTTTCACATAATTTATAGTATTTCAGAGAGAATCCGTCAGGGCCAGGGGTCTTACCCGTAGGGGTAGATTGGATAGCGTCATGGAGCTCCTCCGCGGAGATAGGGCCCTCCATCGTTTCTCTCATGACTGGGGTCAGCTTGGAGCGGAGATGTTTTTCCAAAAAATTCAAGGTGGGGGTGAGGGTCGTCTGTTGTTGAGTACGGGGTAAGCTATAGAGAGAGGTAAAATGGTCCTGAAAAAGTCTAGTCATGTCTCGAGGGTGGGTGACCGTCGTGCCTTGTGGAGAGCGCAAATGGGTGATATAAAGCGCCTGTCGGTGGGACCGAAGGGCATTAGCCAGCAATTTTCCACATTTGTTGCCATGCTCGTGAAAGGCCCTGCGGGTGGTGAGAAACGCTTTCTGCGCCTTGTGATTGAAGAGAGAACGTAATTGGGACCGAAGGTCTAGAAGCTCTGCGTAAACAGTGTCATCTGAGTGTAATTTGTGGGACTGTTCTAATGCCATTATCCTAGTCAGGAGAGATTCCTGCTGCGCCCCCCTTCCCGCTTACGCCTGGCACCCTGCTGTATCAGAAAGCCGCGAATCACAGCCTTGTGCGTTTCCCAAATAACCTGCGGAGAGCAGTCTGGAGTGTTGTTTTCAGCGAAATAGTGACGGAGCGCATTGTGTAGGCCGTCTTTAACCAGGGGGTCAGTGAGAAGCGATTCATTAAGGCGCCACAGCCTTTCCCTAGGGCGTGCAAGTGGGGAGGAAATGGTGATCAGCACCGGGCTATGGTCCGACCACGTCATCGGACCGATAGAAGCAGAGTCCAAAAGGTGCATATTACCAAATGGGAGGAAGATGTAGTCTAGTCGTGTGTAAAGCTGGTGGGGCGCGCTATAAAAGGAGTAGTCACGGGTGTCAGGGTAGAGCGTGCGCCAGCAGTCCAGTAGTCTAAGGGAGTGTAACGCCAGTCTGGTGCGGCGAAGGACAGTTTGGGGGTGCTAGTTATGCCCCTAGACGTGTCCAGTCGTGGATCCAAAGGTAGATTAAGATCACCCCCTACTATTAAGATTCCCTCCTGAAAATCCTTTAGGAGCCGGAGGGCAGTTCTGAGTGCCGTATGTTGCCCTCTATTAGGGAGGTAAATCGAGGCGAATGTGTACCATTGCCCACCAATCTGACCCTTAACGAACGTATAGCGACCACAGGGGTCGAGGAGAGAGGGGGTTGAGGAGCGAGACGGCACGGGAAAACAGGACAGCCGTGCCACAGACCCTGCCAGCCATGGCATTGCTAAAGTATCCCACTGGGTATGAGCGGTCCCTAAAGAAGGGGTGCGTGAGTGTGCAAAATGTGTCTCCTGGACTAACACCACATCAGCGCGGTAAGACCAAAATTCTCTAAGGGCGGAATGGCGCTTTTCAGGGATGTTGAGGCCCTTAGCGTTAATGGAAAGGATGGTAAGCTGACGGGGCGCGGTGGCCATTGTTGTTAGTGTGCGGTGGGGGGGAGGGTGGGGGGGGCTCAGCGGTGTATGCCGATAGAGGAGGGGGTAGGGGTCAATAGGATAAAATCAACCAGGGTAAGGGGGCAAAAATAGGGGGGAGGGGTGGTGATGAGGAACACAATCAGAGATTAAATTCAAAACACGAAGTCAAAGAGAAAGGGGGCAAAAAATGAGCGTGTGCCTGTCGGACGAAACACCTCGCGGTCTAAAAAACACGCGGTGAAGCCCCAGTTCCGGGAGGGGGCAGTAATTACCACCAGACCCTCCGGGAAGGCACCGGCTCAGGGGGTACCTGGCACGGGACGGCAGGTGACGGTTTAAGCAAGAAAATTACAGTAAAAATGCAGAGCAATGGCAATCAACAATAATCATAAACAGATAAATGCAATCAGTGAGTAAGTTAAAATAAGTAAAGCACTCAGACTACTCCAAAAAATGGATGCGTCCAAAAATATAACATCCCTCTGTGAGCCCAGAGAGGGGAAAAAGAAAAAAGGGTAGAAAAGGAAAACGAGAAAAAAGAAAACAAGGAGAGGGAGCCGAACGGGCATCCCCAGGTGCCAACGGCCATTGGGAAAGACCATACTAAATGTGGGCCTTACGTAAGGGTCCAGGTGGAGGACACAGCGGCAGTCCTCCGGGGCGCCCAACCCCAGTGTTATGCCCAGGGCAGTCCAGCGGGCAAATGGGAGTCAGTGCCACCTATCTCAGTTAACTCCAGGTAAGGGAGCCAACACCTCAGCGGTAGAAGATAATACTCATCTGGTCGATGTTAATCTGCCGGTTTCTGCAATGGTTGAGGCAGATTTGTGCGTCGGCGCCCGCGGGATCTCTGCGGGTGCGGTGGAGCCGGTCCCAACGGCGTGTAGTATTGTAGCGGGTCTGGCCAGGCCTGAAGCGTATCAGATGGAAGAGAGAGTTCCTCCAGGAGTAGCGGTAAGTCCGTTCCACAGCGTAGTACAAGGGTTCCAGAAGGTGCACGGACCTGAATACCGAAAGGGAACAACCACTTGTATGGAAGTCTCAGTTCCTGCAGGGCGGTTGTAAGAGGGCGTAACAAGCGCCTTGATTGTAGCGTTGCCGGGGAGAGATCCTGAAACAAGGACACCTTAGCGCCAGCAAAGTCAATTTCGCGGGAGCCTCGTGCCGCCGCCATGATACTTTCCTTCAATGAATGGCGCAGTAGGCAGCAGACCACATCACGGGGTGGCGCGTCGGGGGGCCCTTAGGCCTCAGCGCCCTATGGAACCTTTCAAATTCAATTTCAATCTCCGAGTCTCTGTTTAATATAAGGTTAAACAACCCGGTGAGTGCATGATGCAGGTCTCTATGAGAGGTTTCCAACTCCGGCAGACCCCTAATTCTAATATTGTTTCGGCGGCCCCGGTTTTCAACATCTTCAAGATGGCGTGCCATCATCTGTAGGGCTGATTGCTGAGTGTCCAGGGTGGTGGAGTGAGCTGTTAGCACAGTATGCTGCTGCTCTTGTGTGACTTCTGCTTTATGCAGCCGAGTTTGTAGGCCGCTGATGTCTGTGCGCAGCGCCCGGAGCTCGGTGAGAAGGGAGGCCCGGAGGTCTGTTGTGGCAGCAGTTAAGTCCTCTCTGGTGGGGAGGGCCTGCAATAGTTGGCGGAGGTCGGGTGGGTAATCCCCTCCGATCCAGAGCGTGCAGGGGAGCCAGGCGCCGAGGTGCATGTGGCGGCCGCCATCTTGGATTCCGGCCCCACTTGTAAGTCCGGCGGAGAAGAGGTCAGAAACGGCCTGATCGTACCCGCCTGACGGCTACCGCCGTGCTCCGGGGGGGCTGGGGTGTGAGGAGCCTTCTTAGGTTTGCCCATGGGTGCTTATTTGCGGCGGAAAGTGGGGAAAAAACGGCCCGTGCGGCGGAGCTCTCTCCTTAGGCGACCATCTTCCTGGACGTCCCGGCCACGCCCCTGCCTATCTTCTTCACGCTGAGTTTTTTTATAATTATTGAATGCTATCTTCTTGTTCTTCACTATTTTGGCCACTTCTGCAGAGTACCACAGTGGTTTCTTCCCTTTTTTGTTTTTGCTAACAAGCCGAATGCAATTTCCTGTGGCCTTCAATAATGCTTCCTTTAAATAATCCCATTTCTCTTGGACTCCCTTTAAATTCCTCCAGTCTGATAATGACTCCTTCACACAAAATCTCATTTTAGAAAAATCTGTTTTTTTAAAGTCTAAAACTTTTGTTTTTGTGTGGTGCGGCTCCATCCCTGTTCTTATATTAAACCATACTGATTGGTGATCACTAGATCCCAAATTTTCACCTACAACAACGTCCGATACCAAACCTCCATTTGTGAGTATTAAATCCAATATGGCCTCTTTACGGGTCGGCTCTACAGAAGCCCATCTACCTCCTGTGGATGTAGGACCTAAACGCGCACCCCAGCCATAGTTGCTGCGTCAGACTCTATAACGACCTCTGGTTGAGGAGGAAAAAAGGAGCGACCGTTCCAGGTTACAAGGTGATCTCGCCACCAGCGCAACTCTTCCCGAGAGTCGTCGTCTAGAGAAACCATGTGGGAATATAGTAACCCCTGACGGAGATAGACTGCCTTGAGCCGTTGAAGGGCCCGATAGAACAGAGGTCCCGGAAAATGGGCTGAATCGACGCTGACAGCATTCCCAACAGACGAGCAAGGGCTCTCAAAGGAAATGTTTGGCCGCGTGGACAACCTTCGTACTTCCTTCTGAATCTGATTGACTTTCTGGGCTGGAAGACTGAGAGACATTTGCACCGAGTCCACCAGAAATCCAGAAATTCCATGTTCTTGGCTGGATCTAGATTGGACTTCTCCCAATTGATCATGAAACCCAGGTTCGTCAGAAGATTGATGGTCCAATCTCGGTGGAGAATTATTACGGAAAAATCCTGAGCCATTAGAAGTATATCGTCTAGATATATGACCAAACGAACTCCTTTGGTTCTGAGAAACGCAACCACCGGCTTCATGATCTTGGTGAAGCAACGAGGAGCGGATGAGAGACCGAACGGGAGAGATTTGAACCTCCACAGTTGATTTTCCCAGAGAAACTGAAGGTAATTTCTGCTGTGAATAGCAATTGGAATTGTCAAGTAAGCGTCTTTGAGGTCTATTTTGACCATCCAGTCCCCTGGGCATAAATTGTCTTTCAGAGATGGAATACCCTCCATCTTGAAATGATGATAGCGAACATGCATGTTCAATTTTTTAAAATTTATTACAGGACGATACTTGCCACTTTTCTTTTGGACAAGGAACACATTGCTCACATAGCCTGGATGCAAAGGAACTACCCTTTCTATAGCGCCTTTCTGAAAAAGATCCAGAACCTCCTGATTTATCAAACAATGGTGATTTGGTGTCATAAACAGAGGTTGAGGTAACTCTCTTTGAACTGGTAACGTGTCGAATTTTATTTCGTAACCCATAATTGCGTCTAATACCCAAGGATCTGATGTGATCTGACACCAACAATGGAAAAAAAGATGAACCCTGCCCCCTATCGGAGCATGTAAAAAAGGTAAGTTGTGTGGCATACTCACCAGAATATGCTGCTCTACGGTAACCGTGGTAAGGTCTTCCTCGACCTGGTCTGGACCTCTGAGGAAAGAAGGTTGATTGTCCAGCCGACTCAGAGCGTCCTGATGGAGCATGGGCGAAGCCTCTGGAGTGGAATTGAGAACCTCGGCCGGGAAAACGGCCTCTACTTCTCCCAGCCCTGTCAAAAACCTTATTTGGAAAGGTTTTTCTCATAGTGGTGGCCTGAACTTTTTTGATATTATGAAAAGAGTTCGCTCGGGAACCCATCTGTTTAATAAAATCTTCGGCGAACAGGCCTCCACTCTCCTGCGGGCCAGGTTCCTTATTGGCCATAGAGACCAGTTTTGGTTCTACCTTGAGTAGAATAGAGCGTCTGCGCTCCGTTGAAATGGCTGTATTAGCATTTCCTAGCATACACACCATTCTCTGTACCCAGCCGCGGTACTCGAAAATGTCAGGCTTAGCATTTCCCAAAAGGGAGTGTTCGATGGCATTGAACAATTTTGTCAATGGACCTAAGATATCCAAAAGTTTATCTTGGCATACTCTCAGGGTTGCATCCAAACCTATTTTAGGGGACCAACCAGTTTTGCTGAGGAATTCAACAATATCCTCGTTTACTACGGGTGCTGAGGCCACTTCATAGGATAGAACCGGTCTTGGGCATTCAGCCCTCATTTTATTCCGTGTGTTACTGTCCATGGGCTTTCGAATCCGAGCCTCAATATAGCTAGCCACATGTTCCAATGGGGCCAACTCAGACGAGCGGGGATGCTTCAGCATCTCAGGAACAAACATAGCCTGTCCTAAGGCATCCAATGGAGCCGCACTGGCCCCATGCCTTCTTGAAAAAGAAGAGAAAATTGAGGAGATTGAATCTGAAACCCCTTCGGAGTCATTCGGGGTCCAGTCTGTGTCGCTAGTATCCGACTCCTCATCCTCTGCAGCTTCTGAACTAATCTCATCAGAGCTGTTAGACTCAGTGTGCCTGGCCCTTTTCCAGCCGCGTTTTTTGGCCTTGCGGTTAGGCCTCCGTTTACGGGTCTTGCCACTTTTGTGTGGTAATTTTTGTAATTCCAGCTCCTTAGCAGGAGTCGCTTCTATAGCTGCTTTTTTAGGGAGACAGTCAACTCCCTTAGTCAGGGTATAGGGTACCCCACCCTCTTGGGCCGACAAATATTTGTCTGATGTTGAAGGGTCTGATGTTGAGTTAGGGTTTTCCCCCAGAGTCTTGTCAGTATTTTGAGCCACTAATAATTTCAATAAGGTATTTTCAAAATTGGTGGACATTAAGGCAATAGCCGAAATGACCTCCGCCGAAACAGAAGATTTTTGGGCAGAGCTCATAGCCGCCGTTGGCGTTTCAGGATCCGACATGAGGAAACGAAAAAACTGTCCGTTTATTCCCTCAGCGAATCTCGGCAGCTCTGAGGTAAGTGCGCGCGCGCGCAGGATAGAGCTCCCCGCCCTTACAATGCAAATGGCGCGAAGCCGCGCCTGCCTATGCAAATGACGGTTGCTCCACCTAATGAAATGCCAGACTGTGCCTCTCGCCAACGCGCCCGAACGGGGAAGAAATAAATGGGAAATAAAAATATATCGTTGTCTCCTTGAGAGACTGGCAGCACGCCACAACCCCTGAACCCGGGAATAAAGCGTACCGCTGCTCACCCGTGAAGACCTCGTTATAAGGAAGAAAAAACCTGGCGGAAATTGCACCAGACAATAAATAACACTAAAATAACACTAAACCAAGGAAAATATAAGCATATAAGCACAAATTACTCTGAACATGTAATAAATATACTTAGCTGTCGAAAGCAGCAAAGAAAAGGGGATGAATGTGACGCAGGTTGGAGGATATATACCCGATGCTGGACACTGATTGGCCCAAGTTGGACTGCCCCACAGTGATTGGTTGTGATATTATGCAGTTGTATATGTGAAACTTTTTTCCTTTGTTCAAAATTTCAATGCTTTATTAAATTTTTCTTTGCTGCTGTTGGAAGAGTAAAGAAGAGTAAAGCATAATATGAAGCCTCCGTGTCTTGGTGTACAATCATATTAAATAGGAGCCAGTTCACACCTGCCATCATTTAAAGTGCCTCTTATTAACCTCAAATAAAGTTCAACTGGTTTAGTAGGTCTTTCCTGACATTTTCTTCCTTTTTTCTTCATTTTCGCATCCTACAGCAAAAGCCATGGTCCGCAGAGAGCTTCCAAAGCATCAAAGGGATCTCAAGGTGTAAGTCAGGAGAAAGGCACAAAGGAATTTCCAAGGCATTATATATACCATGAAACACAGTGAAGACAGTCATCATCAAGCGGAGAAAATATGGCGCAACAGTGACATTACCATGAACTGGACGTCCCTCCAAATGTTATGAAAAGACGAGACGAAAACTGGTCAGGGCTGCTGCCAAGAGGCCTACAGCAACATTATAAGGAAATGCAGGAATATCTGGCAAGTACTGCCTTTGTGGTACATGTGACAACAATCATCTGTATTTTGCATATGTCTGGGCTATGGGGTAGAGTGGTAAGACGGAAGCCTTTTCTTACGAAGTAAAGCATACACGCATGGCCAAATTTTGCAAAAAATACATCGGAAATCTCCCAAATGCATGTGGGGAAAATGTGTTACGGTCTGATAAAACAAGGGTTGAGCTTTATGGTAGGGATGCACCGAAATTTCAGCCACTGAAATTATCGGCCGAAAAAGGTGCTTTCGGTCGAATGGAAAAAATTGTGCGAAAAAAATCCAAAAATCAGTCATCTGAACCTGGAGGCCCGTCCCAGGTTCGGATGACTGATATGGGGGAAGGGGCGAGATTGCATTGCCTACACATACTCACCTACATCCACATACTTCAGCCTTGGGCTCCTCCAGCGGTCTCCATGCACGTCCTCCTGCATTGGATGCACAGGCCCATTCACTGCTTCCAGTTCCCACTCTTCATGTATGCTCCGTCAGTCGCAGGGGTGGGGTGGCGTCACAGAGTCAGAAGCCTTTGACCCTGCAGATGGCCAGACTGACAGCTTCGACGCAGGTTGGGGGCTTCCCCCTGGCTAGTGACTAATCATTGTCTGCTCAGCCGGCCTACAACTCAATTCTATCCCATCCCTTGGCCAATATTGGAGTGCTCCATTCATCCCAAAGCCAATGGAACCAAACATAGTGCTACTCAGCTGGAGTTCCACAATGGAATAACCAGCTCGCCCAACCAATTGACTGATCCAAACTATGTGCACATCCACTCTATCGGAGGTGAGACCAGAGCAAAGCAGTGGCATAAAAAAGAGCTATCCTTCAGAAGGCATTTATAACATTAAAACCGATCCCACAACAAAGTCAAAACAAAATAAAAAATGAAACATGCAGGGAGGCACGATGCCGCCTCAATATCCATCCTTGCCAATAAATCAACCTACACCAACCTCTTGTACCACAGCCCAAACCACATATGTAAACACATCACAAACTGAACACAACTCCTTTCTTACACCCTCAGTCACATGTAACCAGTGTAGCACGACTAGTGATATTGAATTGATAATGCACCTCTTTCGTAACAGACATGAAGGAGAAAATGCAAACCTGAGAAAAAGGAAGGTGACTCAACTTAACCCCTGACAACATGCAGAAGCCAAATCCCAAGAAAAAAAGAAAATTAGACTGTATCGGCAGAAGAAGAAAGCTACTTACAAAAACCCACGGTTAAGACCTCAGATGACCCTCTATTCAGGTAATGAAATAACCAGGGGCACATCCTTAGAATGATCACTAGTTTCTCTACTTCACCATGTTCTTGGTTGCTTTTGTTGGTGGCAGGACCGGCAATATATATAACAACATCAATGAGTAATAACACATTGTGACATCTGTTACTCAGGGTTCTAGATTAGAAATATGTATAATTAACAAAGACATTCATAGATTCCATTAATAAATGCTGGATAGTGTTAATAGCAAGGTATAGTTTTTACAGAGTTGAATTTTTTAGGTTGTGGAAGACTTCCTTCTGAATAATTATTAGAGAGCTGGCCAGATGGAGGTTTTTCTTTTTATATTTAAAATAAATTGCTCACATTTTGTCTCTCTTCCAGCAGTACGACCAAATGCTGGGCAATCTGCCTTACACCCAGTGACGTCAACTATTGAAATGACTCCAGAAATCCTTGCCACATCTGCAGGATCTTTGTATGCTGCTCAAGCATATTAATATAGGTACCAGCAGGACACCTAGCAGCTATAAATGTCAGTACAGCTATCCATCTGCAATAAGGGATGAAATTCCAATTGTCTACTAGTACCTGGAATCAGTGATTTGTTGAACACTGCTAAAATCTATTCTTTATTGGAGATGTTCTAGGGGGTATTATGTTTGGAAATGCTTTTAGAAGTTTTTTGTTTTTTTTTGCTCATGCTGAATAGGTTCCAAAGCTCCAGCTGTTTTTTTTATTTTTTTTAATTTAGCTTTATACTGTACAAAGTAGGTAAAAAGAAAGATTAAACACAATGACATAATTTGTACTCAAAGCGTCAAAATAACATTATTTCACCGATTTCTCCAAACAATATAATTATTTTTCTTGGCCTGTGTTAATGAGCGTCATAGGATAGTGTAACCTCACTTCACCTTGAATTGGATTTATACGATATTTCAGGCATCATTTTGTATCTCTCAACACTGATAAATGTGGCAGTGGTTGGGAGATGTGCGTGGTCTTCCCCACTCAAGGCATTCATGATCAGAGTCCCTCTGTACATGTACAGTAAATTGGCCTGGGGATTTTCATGTAGTGTGACCTGTTTGCGGAGTCATTCTTTGCAATTTGCTATTTGCCACACTTCATTTAGGCTGATAAACGTGACCAAATACATAATTTAACTCTGTCCCCTTATAAGGCCACATTACAATCCTAGCATTAAAAAGCAGGTGCAAGGGAGGAAAAACTGCACCTGCAGTTTTCCCCCTTGCGCCTGCGTTGTAACACTGGATTACAATGCAGGCGCCAAAAAAACGGCATTGTTTGCGGGCGCTACAGCCCCGCGATGCTCGTGGCAGCACTGAGCGCCCTGCGATGCTCGCGGCAGCGCTGAGCGCAGCCGCGAGCATCCACTCGATGGAGTCCATAGGACTCCATTGAGTTTTCCCCTGCCGGTCACATGACCAGCCGGATCTTGCCTCGCATAGTAATACGCAGGGAGAGACTGGGGGGACTTTTTCCCCCAGTCTTTCCCTGCCCCCGCTGGACAGAGGAGGCGGTCCTCGCCGCGGGACAGGAGGTGAGTATCTGATTAATTGTTTTTAGGCTGGTGTTAACGGATTCTGCAGAAGCGGAATCCGTTAACACCAAGTCCTGGCTCTGGTTAACTGTCCGCTAACCAGAGCCGGACATTAATTAGCATTAGGACTTTGTATTCCTAACGCTGATTAACACTTTACGCTTCCTATACTTAACATGGGGAGCACATAGTACAGTAACATCGCGCTGAAAAGCGCAAGGTACCAAACGCAAACGGGTTACTTAACCCGTTTGCGTTTGGATCGTAATATGTGGTAGATACTGCGGCTAACGTTAATGCTCACGCAAGTGGGCGTTAACGGCAAGAATGTAATGTGGCCCATAGTTATTTAAGGGATTTTACACTAAGCTATGAACTTGTCACTGAATTGCACCGAACGGTGAATTTCACCATATGGTGCAATTTCGTGGCAGTTCGTCTTTTCAGAAAGCTGTCAATTCGCCTAATACTGGTGAAATGACTGCATTATGGTGCAGTTCGCCGCAGATCACCGCTATTTGACAGTAAAATGATCCCATAGAGAGGTAATAGTTAATCTATTCAGAGAACACCGAACTGCACCAAAGTGTCAGCGAAATGCCCTTATTTTTATTAATACAATTTGACAGGTTTAAAAAGGCGAATCCCATAGGATTCAATGTAAAAAATATAGGGCCCTATTACAATGTCAAGGTTCAGACTGTGATTGATGCAGCAGGTGCGGTAGTGAGCCCAAGATGCAGTGAGGCAGGTTTGCAGAATAAACAGTTTATTAAATAATAAACACCAGAACATAAAAGATACAAGAGATCTGAACAGGACAATAGGAGGAGACTGGGCACAGTGGGGAATAGCTATAGGAGGAGGAGAGGAGATGCAGGAAAAAGGAGGTTGAGGCCAAAAGGGATGGCTGAGAGTAGTGGGAAGGGAGGTTATGGAGAACAGAATGAGAGCTGTTAGAAAGCAGGAGGAATGAGGGATAGCAAGAGGAGACTAAGATACTGGAGACGTGAGCAGAAAGAGACACAAAGGGAACTTAATACAAGGGGGCAGACAATGTATGACAATACAGATAACACGGAACAGATAAATAAGCAACGGTCTCAGGCAGGGGGCAGGCAGTAGAATGGTCGTGGGCAAAGCAGGGGGGTCTAGGCAAGGCGGCAATCAGGGTGGTCAAAGTCCAAAATCAAGGGGTCTGGTAACCAGGGGTTCAAGATGGGGGGAATCAGGAAGCACGGGGGGGGGGGTTACCGACTGGAAGGGTAAATGTCCAGGAACTAGACAGAGTCCTCTCAGGAAGGTCTGGATTAGGAGAGTTCAGGATTAGCTCTGCACAGGAGCACAGCCTGGGACTTCATTGAGGAAGTCCAGGGTAGAGGGTGTGACTTCCTTAAATCAAGGCCTCGATTAGCAAGGATGCAGATCAGGTGAGACTGAAGAGAAGTCCGGGAGTCCAGGAACTTGCAATGTTCAGTATTGCAGGTTAGCATAGGCGTGCGCACGGGGTGTGCCGGGTGTGTCTGGGCACACCCTAATGCCGGCCCTCAGCACACCCCGCAGGCCCACGTCACACCCCGCAGGCCCACGGAACACTCTGGGTCCTGCTGGCCGCATCCCATGGATAGTCACGGGACCCTTCATTTCCGCAGGCCTGGCGGCAGCCTCTCCTTCTCTGATGGTCCGGTGGCTGTGGGGTGCTGCATGTGATCTGTGCTTCACACACAGACCGCGGAGCACGCCCCACAGTGAGTGACTGGACACGAGCACCGGCGATCGCTGATGACCTGTCACCTGACCGCCCGCGCTCAGTGACTGTGTCAGAGCGCCGGCGGTCAGGTGACAGGTCACCTGTGATCGCCGGTGCTCGTGTCCAGTCACACACTGTGGGACGTGCTTTGCGGTCTGTGCGTGAAGCACAGAACACAATGCAGCACCCCCACAGCCACCGGACCACTAGGGAATCAGAGGCTGCCGCCAGGCCTGCGGGGGTGAAGGGTCCCGGTGGCTATCCATGGGATGCGTCCAGCCGGGTTACCCCTCCTCGACCCCCCCCTTCTGGTCCAGCAATATTTAACCCCCTCCCTGCAAAAAGAAAGGTAAGCAGGAGAGGGGGAAACTTTTGTATTTAAACTGGGGGTTTTATTTCTGTGGACTTTGTGATACGCTCATACACTGCACATTACTGGGGTTTTATTGCTGTGGACTTTGTGATACGCTTATACACTGCACATTACTGGGGGTTTTATTGCTGTGGACTTTGTGATACGCTCATATACACCGCACGTTACTGGGTTTTATTGCTGTGGATTCTGTAATAAGCTAATACACACCGCCTTTGCTGGGGGTTTTATTGCGGTGGATTCTGTAATAAGCTCATACACACAGCACTTTGCTTGGGGTTTTATTGCTGTGGATTCTGTGATACGCTCATACACACTGCACCTTAATGGGGTTTTATTGCTGTGGATTCTGTGATGTGCGGTGTGTATGAGCGTATCACAGAATCCACAGCAATAAAACCCCAGTAAAGTGCAGTATGTATGAGCCTATTACTGGGGGATTTATTGCTGTGGATTCTGTGATACGCTCATACACACTGCACATTACTGGGGTTTTTATTGCTGTGGATTCTGTGAAAGCTCAAACACACTGCACATTACTGGGATTTTTATTGCTATGGATTATGGATACGCTCATACACACTGCACATTACTGGGGATTTTATTGCTGTGGATTCTGTGATACGCTCATACACACTGCACATTACTGTTTTTTTATTGCTGTGGACTTTGTGATATGCTCTTAAACACCGCAGTTTACTAGGGGTTTTATTGTTGTGGACTTTGTGATATGCTCATATACACTGCAATTTACTGGGGGTTTTATTGCTGTGGACTTTGTGATATGCTCATATACACTGCACATTACTGGGGGTATTATTGCTGTGGATTCTGTGATAAGCTCATACACACCACACTTTTCTGGGGGTTTAATTGCTGTAGAATCTATGGTATGTTCATATACGCTGCACCTTACTGTGAGTTTTATTGCTGTGGATTCTGTGATACGCTCATACACACCGCACGTGGCTGGGGGTTTTATTGCTGTGGATTCTGTGTTGACTGCACTGTATGGCTGTGTGTGTAAATGCATGTATTTCTCTTTAAACAGGCTGCTGTGCGTAAAATTTGGAACATGTGTCCTTGTCTCAGCCAGGCGTTGCCCCCCTGCCCTGCATCCAAAAGGCTCGTATTGCTCCTAGAATCTCCGCAATGTCTTCTGCCTGCACTCCACAAAGTAAGAATAGTGAATAAAGCACTGTGAGATACAGGTAGGAGACTAAGTATTGGAGCTTGGCAGCAAGAGGTTAACCTCCCTGGAGGTCCGATTTTGACATATTTTTTGTCAAAATCGGTGCATTTATTCAGCCACCTGGCGGTTTTCCCGAGTGTGGCTTGGGGTTAAATTTCAATGCTGAAAGCAGTAACCCCGAGCCACACCTGGGCTGTTACATACCTGTCCCTGCGCTCCCTCGCTATCCTCTCGCAATCACCTCCGGCCGATCGCTGCATCCTGGTTCCTGTTGCGAGTGGCTGATTCCCAGCACTTTGGGGGCCCTTGTGGTGAATGGTGAATTCACCGCAAGGTGGGGCAATTTGATTCCCCGAAGTGCCGGTAACAACAGTCGGCGACATTTCGGCGCTCTGTGAATGACCCCTATAGTAATGATATATTTCGGCTGAATGCGTGAGTGTGTGTCTGTGTATGTTTGTATAAGGCTGGCCGTCCACTGGATCCGTAGTCGGACGACCGATTTTTCATCAGACCATGCACGACGTCTGTTGTCCGACCAGGTCAGACTAGGGTCGTCCACTGCGTGCGATTTGTCGTGCGACCACAGATTATCCAAATCAAAATCAGAGGTGGAGTGCAGAGGCTACCAAAACCAGAATGAACTGGTTTTACAGTCAGGTCCAGAAATATTGGGACATCGACACAATACTAACATCTTTGGCTCTATACACCACCACAATGGAGTTGGAATGAAACAAACACAATGAGCTTTAACTGCAGACTGTCAGCTTTAATTTGAGGGTATGTACATCCAACTCAGGTGAACGGTGTAGGACTAACAGTTACACTTTTGATTCCCAATATTTTTAAAGTTTTTTTTTTATTTTGTAACAGACCTTTTATAGAACTTTATTATCCGCACAAGTTTTAATGCTTTTTATTGGTTTAAACACCTATTAGAAGCATAGAAGATATCAGGGTTTTTTTGCAGTTGGGCTGCATTCGGTGGTCAGTTCTGTGGTCTTCTGCAGTCTTCAGCGGCTCCATGTTCGGCTCACTTCGGAGACCATGAGGTGAATAGTGAATTCACTACAGGTTCGTCGAAATAGAATCGCTGAAGCACAACGGAGTGTACTGAAACAAGGCACTGAAATTACGTTGCTTTCTGAATAACCCCTTAATTCTTTGCATTGCTTATAGATTAGTTAGCTATGGTAAATTTTTCACACAGTGAGTTCAATTTGCCCCTATATGACACTAATTATCTCAGACATCTCTTCATCATTTGGCCCCTTTGAGCCAATGAAAGACTTACAGGGTTATTCAGAGAGCGTGAAAATCAGGAGAATGACTGGAGAATGAAAAATTCTAGGTTAAAATAGCCAAACCAGAAAAATTCTCCCTTTTATCTCACTTTCCAAATCGTCTATTTTGACCTAGAATTTTTCATTCTCCAGTCATTCTCCTGCTTTTCACGCTCTCTGAATAACCCTGTGAGAGTCATCTATATTGTTTCAAGGATGGCTATTCCTATTTGCCCATAAGGAGAGTGAAAAAGTGACTTCCGAAATTTGTCCAATGGGCTGACTGAGCATGTGTGAAGTGCTCCAGACATGGCAGTACTTTCACTAAGCACAGTTTTTTCGCTGAACTCCATTGTAGTTGGAAGCAAAGGTACAAATCACTGTTGTTACATTGCATCTAAGGTGAATTTTCACTCTCCACAAAAGCAAAATTCAACAATGTCAGGTATAGTTGCTGCAAACAAAAGCGAGCAATACTGTACAATGCGGAACAATGGGTAAAATGAGTAAACTGTGTCTATGTCTCCTTTTACCATTGTTCTACCAATGTTTGCAAGATCAGTGAAGATACTTCAGCAATTTTAAAACTTCAATCTCTATTGAACCCAAGCAGACATAACCCTGAAAATAATGGTAAAAAACAACGTTGGACAACGTCAACTGAAACTATAGTGGCATGTATGTTAACAACCACGCTAAATAGCTTCAGCAGAAACTTTGGAGGCAAAAAAGGGGAAAAGTACAAACTACTTTGGAATTTTGCTATTTTGAGAGTCTTAGCTTTGTTTCGCCATACTTGTGTCACATTTTCCCTGGTTTTGGCCACGCCCCCTGGTGGTGAGAGGCATTCATGTCTGTTTTCCCCTGTTTTGCTTTTGGCTGTGCTATCTGGGGCTGCTCTGGGGTTCTGTTGTGATCTTATGGTCTGAGGTCAGATGGCCCAATCACACAGACCCACTCCCTATATAACTCCCAACAGCACAGAGCTTCATTGACCGTTTGTGGAGTTCTATGGTGGTTGTGGTTCTTGTGCCCTGTTCCTGAGTCCTGATTCCCACGTTGCTGCATAGCTTCATGTCGAGTACTTTCTGGTTTTGACTTTTGGCTTATGTTCCTGGATATTCTCTTTCTTGCTCCCTGTACACTGTATTCTGATAATCCTGTTACTGACCTGGCCTGACTGGGAACCACTCCTGTGAATGACTTCTGGCTCTGGTTCTGGTTTATTCTCTGGTCTATTCCCTGTACCGAGCATCTAGATATTCCTGTGTATGACCTTTAGCGTGTTCTCTGGATATTCTCTTTCTTGCTCCCTGTACGCTGTATTACTGTATGCCTGTTCAGTTGCCATTCTCTGCTAGTCTTGACCATTCCTATGATTCATGTTTTATGTATCTTGTTTGTCTGAGTTTAGTTTGCTCAGAGGCCAATATACAAGGACCTCTTCAGTATAGGATTTCTGTCTGTCTTGTTAACCCTTGCCCTTCTTGCTCCCCTTGCTCTGTTATTCTTTGTGAGGTTTTCTTAGATAGAAATCATCCCCAGCATAGGGATCCCTTTAATTTTCTCAGCAGCTCCCCTGTCTAAAGGGCTACACTCCTTGTTCCAAGCCACCACGATGGTCAAAGTGGGTCCCCAGCGTGACAACTTGCCTATACTTACCTTAGTTTCACTATGCTGCCATTAGTCGGGTATGGGAAAACAAATCCAACAATATTTTCAACATATGAAATTCGAAAAATCTGTGAAAGTTATTGGCCTCTACTTACCCAAGATCCTCACCTCCAGAAAGTACTGACAAAACATGCATCCATAACATCACGTCGCTGTTCAAATATTGGTGACCAAGTTGTTCATAGTCACTTTACAACAACAAATCCTTCAAAAACAAGTTGGTTAAAGAAACCACCTATTGGAACCTTTAAATGTGGTAAATGTAAGGAGTGCAAATACATACAAAAAGATTCTAAGGAATTAACAAATTTTGACAAGACCGAAAGATTTACGGTGAAAGATTTCTCTAATTGTAATACATCAGGCATTGTTTATCTCCTTACTTGTAGTTATGGCATCAAATATATTGGAAATCCTTTCGTCCATTGAAATTGAGAATATTAGAACATGTACGTTCAGTGAGATACCCACGTGAAACCCCAGTATCCAGACATTTACGTTTCAAACATCAGAATAACGCTGAAGATCTTTGATTCATGGTGGTGGAACAGGTCCGGATTGGACCTCGAGGTGGAAATTTTGATAAAAAACTTTGTCAAAGAGAAGCCTGAAAAAACAATAAGGTGGAAAAAATGGCACAGATAATGTGTAGATGGTCGGTCTTGGGTAGCAGCAAGGGCACAAACGCACACTCCCAAGTGCGAATAGTCAATGGATAAAATAATGGGTAGAGTCCTCGCGCTTACGCCAAGTGTCCAGTGAGTAATACTTCAAGATAATCTAGAAAACATAATAGGAGACATACATTGCGCAGTACATCCTTATGACACCTGGTTTCCAGAGAGAAAGTATTCAACTCACTTTTTTCTGAGCCCCATAAAGTCGGCTCTGGACTATATAGGCATATATCTGTGGATATGATCTCACCAGCCCGTCCTACCAGCAACCATCCGTGGTGATAACCTGGTCCATAGATGAAATATTGGATCCCCGGGATATGTCACAGACGAAAAGTCGGCAGGATAAAATAAAGTAAAATTTATTGCAGCACTAACGCGTTTCGACCTAATTGGTCTTTATCAAAGTGCAGAAAAAAATACATGTATATTTTTCTGCACTTTGATAAAGACCAATTAGGTTGAAACGCGTTAGTGCTGCAATAAATTTTACTTTATTTTATCCTGCCGACTTTTCGTCTGTGACATATCCCGGGGATCCAATATTTCATCTATGGACCAGGTTATCACCACGGATGGTTGCTGGTAGGACGGGCTGGTGAGATCATATCCACAGATATATGCCTATATAGTCCAGAGCCGACTTTATGGGGCTCAGAAAAAAGTGAGTTGAATACTTTCTCTCTGGAAACCAGGTGTCATAAGGATGTACTGCGCAATGTATGTCTCCTATTATGTTTTCTAGATTATCTTGAAGTATTACTCACTGGACACTTGGCGTAAGCGCGAGGACTCTACCCATTATTTTATCAAAGAGAAGCCTACTGGATATATAAATTGGGAACAAAAAATCCAGGTGGTTTAAACGAGGGTTTTACTTTTTCCCCGTTTATTGACAGCACAATATAATTTACCTGCCATATACTCTATTTAAAAACATACATAGTTCTTCAAATTTTGCTTGTTAATTCTGTAAAATAATCTGTTCACACACTGTATTGTCTTATTGTATAGGCATTATTATAACCATACATCTTTTTGTGTACTATGATATAATGCCAGAATTTTAATTCAACATCTATATGGTGGTAAGGTTATCACTGATGACCAGTAGATATATATTCGTTCTGTATGTGCATAATCGGGATTGAGATGGCTCTATTTAACACTCGTAGGTCTTTGTTTGAAAGACTTGTTTACTGTGAACATTAAAGGGATCCACTCTTTCCCGTTTCCCTCGTTGCGCAGCAATGTAGTATATCGCAATCAGAACAGTTGGTCAGATGACTTTGTAATAGAAATGAGGCTACCCTCCGACGGCCCTTTGTTGCTGGGCAACGAGATACATCTCTGTAATAGAAGGGGTAATTAGAGAACCTAATAATGGAAATGACGTCAAATGTCATTGACCCGTAGGATAACGTAGGGGAGGGATTAAGAGGTCACGTTAAATTTGCATAGAAAATTGTCCTTACCTGGCGACTGTCATAGGCAATCATAAAACAGTATATATAGATGCCCCTACAATGAGTAGCATCACTCTTGATGAAGCCGTAATTTGAAACGGCGAAACGCGTCGAGTTTCTACTCTGAGTATAATACTCTATTTTAATAGACACTGTACCTAATCCATTGTTTATGCGTCTCTGGTAATTAATGGATTGCTAATTCTGTTTTGTGACTTGGCCATATTGCACGTGCACTTATGCAAAAAGGATAGCGAGCTATGGTTGTTTACCTATAAATTGCGGATAACGGTATGAATTTATAGTAGCAATAACTATTTTTTACGAATTACCATAACGAACGCCTAAATTGTCTTTTGGCTTGGCCATATTGTATGTGCATTTGTGCAAGATAGATAGCGAGTTATGGTCGTTTACCCACAATAGTGGATAATGGTATGATTTTGTCGGTGCTAAAACCACCCGTTACGAACTACCACAATGAATGCTTAATTGTACCCTTAAATCTTGCCCTTTGAATATATGAGGGTGGGCTTGAATATATTTGGGTTATACTATTTTATTTTATTCCTTTGAAAGTTGATTAAATAAATTGTTAACGAACGGTGGAGAATATCGCTTTAGAAGGTAGCAATTTATTGTATACACCTTACTCCTTTTGAAATGGATACTTTCAAATATCCTTTCGGCTTCTCCACAATGGCCTAAATTGTGATATTCTTTGACAATGATCATGATTCACAGCTGTGTTTTGATAGAAAACGTTCAGGACATGTGTATTCTCTGCTTACCATGGTAGTTTGATCACATCATATGATTTTTTCGCTCCAATTGTTATCTACCAATTAGATCGTAGGCTGTAGAGATTGCCGTAAACCAGCTTTATTTTCCACCACGCCTTATCGACTTTACTCAATAAGAATTGTTGACCTTATATACAATCAGCCTACACAATTATGCTTCAACCATTCTTTATGTGTCGTATATGTTAATTGGCATTTATCTATCGTTGATATCAGAATATATGTGCACCCATGTTTTTTGCTGATGCTCCATTGAGCTAATTATCAAGTCGATGTGTAGTCTGCTGCCTATATATTAGAAGCCATTCTTTAAGTGCCTTTTAGATACTAGTAGTTTATCAGCAGCAGGCATTATTTTCTTCTCGACATCCATCCATTGTTTTGGTATATTCAATCACCAAGACTCCATATTACAATCTTTAAGTGTTGTAATACTCTTTCGCAATAACATGTTGGTTTTGATAACCTTCCATACTGAGGTACTTACACATATATTTCCAAAATAGCTCTACTATCCGTATTTTTACTACCCTGATTGGGGACCTCGTTAACGCAATAGCGTATTTATATTAAGGTGGTATAGTTTCCTTAGTAGCCCCTTTATATCACGAGGTTGCCCTAATAGGACATGCAGCCAAGTTGACAACCTTGCCCTCATATTATGATATACCTGTACGTATAACCTTACTCATTTCAATTTGTGTTTTTTTATATAATTTTTTTCTTTTTTGGTGTGGATTGTTCTAAATAAAAATAGTTTTTCGTTTTCACAATATTTTCAAACATATACTTTTTTATTTTACGCTATCTCCCTCAAACCTGAAATAAATAAATGCATAATAAATAACACCCTAAAGGGGTTATGCATTAAACACCATTGTTAGTTCACTGCAGTTGCTACCAACTGTAAAATCACCATTCTTGCTGCTACAGTGAGTTTCTTCTATCCAAAGAGGCAAAATTCAACAATGGTAGGCAAAGCCGATACAAACGTCTGCAATTTTAAAATGGTGATCTCGATTGAACTCAGATAGAAATAATGCTGAAAACGACAGTAAAAACAATGCTGGACAACATCAACTGATACAGCGGCAACCTACAGTGAAATCTTTCTCTCTATGTAAATTAAAATATAATCTTTAGAGGCGGAGCTAGCTGTGGAAGCGAGCAGCAGCATTTTGGAGGAGCTCTGTGTCTACCACGGATTTTATTGCTTTTTTCGCCGTTTGCACTGCCCTGTGAGCTTCCCGGTTGGCTAGAGGGATCCTGGAGAGTTGAGGTACCTGATTTAGCCCTGAGTTTCGTGCCCGGGGACAGATTGCTGCCGGCAGCGCGATTTGGGCCTAGTCACAGCGGCCATCTTGGAAGCCTACTCGAGGCGTTTTGAGATTCCCTCACCGCCCTGCGACCTCGTGCCAGCCCAGCATCTCCGGAACCATGCCTACCGGTCATTCCCAGCGACGGGCCCCCCGACAGAGGGATGTTTTGCGAGGTGGGTCCGCTTTTACGGGACTGACTGCTTCTTCCTCCCTCCCCCCGGGCTATGGCTCCTCGGAGGCTGACAGCGACTATGAACCTCAGGGGGTATTACTGGGATGCCCTGGCTTGCCCCGCAGTCACCGGCGTCTGACTCCCGACCCCTCTCGGCGGCTGCTAGGAAACGGGCACAGAAGAAGAGAAAATCAGCAATGCGGACATCGTCCGGGGCAACGCCGGACACAGAGGATATTTTTGATGGGGACCCGACTGAGATTCCCCTTACCTCCGCCAGTAATAGTGTGACCTCGGATCATCGGTCTGCAGTGGGGACGGGACTTCCACAGCAACAGGTGAGGAGGAGGACGACCATCTCCCCTCCACGAAGGGGGATCTCCGCAGGATCTTGGAGGAGCTTTGGGTGATACGTGAGGTGTGGCAGCCTGAGGTGGCGGCGGTCCGCACGGAGATAGCGGCGATGCGTGCTCAGGTGAAGGTGGTACAGGAGACGACTTCTGCTGTGACAACGGAACAAACTCACCTGTCTGGTCAGGTTGCTGGTTTGCGATACCAAGTCGAACTTCTGACACGCTCTGTGGAGATGCTTGAAACGAGACACAGACGCCGAAACATCAGGGTCAGGGGTGTCCCGGACTCTATTACCTCCGACGCTCTGCCGTCCTACGTGACTCGTCTTGTGCTTCAGGTCACGGGGCTTCCCCCTGACACACCTGACATGCTTGGGTCGGTGTTTCGGGTCAGAAGACCTGCGACAAACCCACCTGGGGCTCCTCGAGACGTCGTAGTGGCCTTCCGTGAAGTGGCTTTCAAGGTCAAGGTTATGTCTGCTCCGGGCGCGAGGGATCCCGTACGCTTTGAGGGCTCCATTCTGGCCCTGTATCATGATCTCCCATTCCAGACCCTGATGGCTCGCAGGCGTTTTCGTGAAGTGACATCAGTTCTTCGCCGACAGGGTGTCCGATATCGCTGGGGTCTGGCAGGAGCTTTGGTGGTGACCCACGCAAATGTCCCCTATACCATCACGGATCCCGCGGTGGCTTGGATTGACCTTGCGGCTGCGGGCCTCTCACCAGATCCTCCGGACCCTCGACCGGATTGAAGGCTGGTTTCTATGCCCTCTACCTCTCCAGGTCTGAGCTTTACTGAATTACACCCCCTCCCCTGCATTTCTCTTATATGCTTACGTGTCCCTGGTCTCTAGCTTGGCCTAGTGCCTGGACTTTCAGGACGGTTCGTAATTTGTTTTGATCAGTCCCAGCCTGCATTGCATAGGGCTTTTGCTTTTTTGCCTGCACATGGTACTTTCTGCCTTTTTACTTATTTTTACCGCCCTGTCCTTCTTTGCGACGCATGTTTTTTGACCAGCTGACCGTAGTTACCTTGGCCGGCCTTAAGTGGCTGCATTTATATATGTTTGATTTCCCACCTTGATGAGACCCCCCGTCTAGGGGATGTTTTCTGCTAACATATTGCTATCCTTAGATTTTTTCGATTCGCTGTTTTTACGATGACACTTTTTTGGCCATGTGTGGTTTCCGTTGCTTGTTATGTCTTCTTGTTTGGCCCTGCGAGGTCATCCATTATTTTACAGTATGATGTAATGCTGACTTATTTCAAAATAAAAAACTTTAAATTTAAAAAAAAAATATAATCTTTAACTAATATTTAATGCTTTGGTATATTCTTTCTTTTAGATCCAGAGGACTCTGACCAAATCATTTTGGTCTACACTGTTTTAATTGTTTGTATTTAAGCCCAAATGGTATTGGTCTAAATGATTTTATATGTTTCAATAAATGATACTTTTCAGCAATTTTGAGCCCTTAAAGCTGCAAATGTGTTTCTTTTGTATAAGGTCATAGGCTATGTGCCTAGGGTTACCCCCTCATCTTGGACTCTAACCATCAGTGACAAGAATCCCTCTCTTCAGGGTAAATCAGTTGGGTTCCCCTTGTCCATACAGTGAAATCTACACTGAATAGCGCAGGCAGAAATTATGGTGGAAAAACAGTAAATCGTATGGTGTTGGATACCTAAATAGTAAATTCACCACACTTTAAGCATACTACATCCACAGTAATTCTCTGAAGTAGAAATGCTTTCCTCCTCTAAATTATTTTATTTAATTTTTTTGTGGAAACGATCCTTGCTGTCCAAAGTTCAGGGTCAAAAAGGAAGTGCCTGTTATACCCAATACATTTACAAATTAATCCAATACCCAGCTCCTTTGTAGCCTGGTCTTTAGTTGCCAATCTTAGTCAGTCATGTTCCATTTTCCCAAAATGCACAATCAGGCTCTCTTTCAAATATTGGTAGTGCATTATCCATGCAGCAAAACTGCAGAGAATCTCCAGATTATTTTAAATTTTCTTTTAAAAATAGATAGCAGTATATTTCAGCATAATAAAATTGTCCAAATCCGAACTTAGTTGAACAACTTTTAAAATAAAATGCATTCCTTTGCCAGAAATAGGTTTCAAACACTCTTAAAAATTATACAAAAAATATTGTTCCTTGTAGTAAAAGAATGATACCATGTATCCTGGATACAGAAGCTCAACATTTATTAACTCTGTGTTTTTTCTACAACTCACAAGTTTTAAATTCTGCCATTTGGAAGAAGTACTAATTTTCTTTTCTACTGAAGTTAAATTAATCTATTACGTATTCAGCCCAACTCCTAGATTCCCAGGGAAAGTTTTTGAAGGTAAATGCAGTTAATTCAGTCTAATGTTGCGGGGGAGGGAGTTCCATAGAAAGGGGGCAGTTTGGGAGAAGTCCTGAAGGCGAGAGTTAGGAGTGCGGGTACGAGGAACCGATAGCATCAGATCATTGGCAGAGCGAAGTGGTCATGGGATATACCTGCTAATAAGGGAAGAGATGTAGGCAGGGGCGCGGTTATGGAGAGCTTTGTATGTGAGCACCAATATTTTGAAATGGATTCTAAAGAAAACAGGGAGCCAGTGTAGCGATTGACAGAGGGGTGAGGTGTGAGAGGTGCAGGAGGTGAGGTGGATGAGCCTAGCACAGGCATTCATAACAGATTGCAGAGGGACAATCTGGGATCTCTTAAGGTCAGAGAGAAGGAGGTTGCAATAGTCAAGCCGGGAGATAATAAGAGCATTTAGTATAGTTTGGAATAAGAAAGGGATGGATGCGTGCAATGTTTTTTAGGTGCAAGTAGCAAGATTTGGTTAGAAACTGAATGTGAGGAGTAAAGGATAGAATGGAGTCCAAGTGGACCCCGAGGCAACAAGCCTGAGAGGTAGAAGAGAAGTGGGTGCAGGAATCGAACTCTTAGAGGGAGGGAAGACAAGAAGTTCAGTTTTTGAGAGGTTGAGCTTGAGGAAACAGGAATTCATCCAGTTGGAGACAGCTGAGAGGCAGGCTGTAACAGGGTCCAACACCGGAGGAGAGAGATTGAGAGAGGAAAGGTAGATTTGGGTGTCGTCAGCATAGAGATGATATTGGAGTCCATAGGAAGAGATGAGGTTGCCCAGAGTGGCAGTATATATTGAGAAGAGTAGGGGACCCAGAACAGAGCCTTGAGGTACTCCAACTGAAAGAGGAACATGTGGTGAAGAGGTACCAGCAAAGGAGACACTGAAGGAGAGACGCGAGAGATAGGAAGAGAACCAGGAGAGAGCGGTGTCACTGAGGCTAAGCTGACACAGCGTGAGGAGCGGAATTGGGCATCAACAGTGTCAAATGCAGCGGAAAGGTCAAGAAGAATAAGGAGGTACAAGTGACCTTTGGTTTTAGCGGCAACTAAATCCTTGGCCACCTTGGCCAGAGCAGTCTCAGTAGAGTGCTGGGAGTGAAAGCCAGACTGGTGTGGGTCAAGTAGTGAGTTAGCAGCAAGAAAACTGGTGAGCTGGTTATAGACCAGGCGTTCTATTATTTTGGAGGCAAAGGGGAGCAGAGAGATGGGACAGTAGTTTGAGAGGAAGGTAGGATCAAGAGTTGGCATTTTTAGAATGGGGGTGATCAGAGCATTTTTGAAAGCAGAGGGGAAGACTCCAGAGGATTGGGAGAGGTTTAAAGTATGAGTCAAAGCAGGGACGGTGACTGGTAGAACAGACCGAGTAATGTATGAGGGGATGGGATCAAGTGGACAGGAGGTCGGACAGGAGGACATAAGAACTTCTGAGACATCCTCCTCCGAGACCAGAGAAAAGGAAGACATAGTAGAAGAGGGGGAGGGAGTGAGGGAGTCAGTGGCGCAGAATGGTTAAAGGAGGAGGGCAGTGAAGAAATTTCTAGTGTAAGTTTAGTGATCTTATCGGTGAAGAAGTTAGCAAAGCTAACAGCAGTGAGGTCTGTGGAAGGTTAAGTGGAAGCGGGGCGCATCAGCAAATTGAAAGTATGAAACAGGCATCTGGAATCGTGGGAGAAGGATGAAATAAGGGATGAGAAGTAAGTTTGTTTAGTGAGGGATAAAGCGAGACTGTTGGAACGGAGCATGAATTTGTAGTGGAGGAAGTCAGCTGAAGTGTGAGACTTCCTCCAGCCGCGTTCAGCTGCTCTGGAACACCGGCGAAGATCGAGTGTGTATTTTGTGTGCCACGGTTGGCGGCAAGGCCTGCGTATAGGACGGAGAGTGGTGGGAGCGAGTTTGTCAAGTGATGTGGAGAGGGCGGAGTTGTAAATATCAGTTGCTTTGTCAGTGCAGTTAGATTTTGCGATCGGAAGGAGAAGTGGATGAATTGTGGTGGAGAGTATCTCAGGATTCAGGGCACCAAGGTGCCTTTGAGGTAGAAGAGGAGTGGGGGTAGAAAAAGGGGGCTGGGTTAGTGGCAGTAGAAGGTTCCAGGAAAGGAGGTGGTGATCGGAAAAAGTGAGAGTTGTAAATAACTAGATATGAAAAAGTAAAGAAATAACGAAATTATATAAAGTGAAGGAGGTAAAATAAAACACTGTCCACAAGAACAAAGAACAAAAATCTATAGAGTAAATATGAAACAAGAAATAAAGTGAGAAGAAGGAAATAAAGAGTAATGGTAAGAAAAAAAAGAAGAGTGAAAATTGGTGACAAAAAAGAATAAAATACAAAGGCAGGGGAACGGACAAAGACAACAAAGCCTAAAGACGAGGAGAGATGTGGAGATATTGTTGAAAGTGCTTCACAGTGGGGTACCTTTCGTGTGTACTGAATTGTGCGTAACAGAAATGTAAATAAAGTTTGGTTCCCATATTTCCCTTCTACCCCTGGACATGAAATAGCAACTGTAGTTACAGTGTAAAGACACAGAAGGCAGAAGTACCTGTGTGACTTTTCTTCCATCATCATATAAAGTTATTTATATCCCTGTTTACCCTAAAATAATAATAAAGATGTCAAAAACAGCGACGGAAAAAAATAGATACAATAGGAAGGAAGAGATATTTAACAAAGGGGGAGAAAGGAGAGAAAGAAGAGCAAGAAGGAAGCCGGAAATATTTAAACTGTATCAAAACAATTTAGGAAAACTGGATTTTAGGCAGCAAGGATTTCAGGGTGGTTATTTTTATTCAATGCCCCTGTTTGCGTTCTATATTATTCTTTTCTATGTAAAATATAGGTTTTCCCCGCTAGCATCCCAGTTTTAGTGCCATTGATATAATATGGCCCACTATGTTTTACTGTTAATAACAGCGTTTGATGTAAACAATAATATAAATAAAACCATCTCACCATTTCCAGTTTAGTAAGTATCAAAAATTTTCACTTAAAATGATCCAAACTCTTTTAATAATTTTGCCAATCTGTTGATTGACCCTTATAATATGATAAATGTTATATGGTTTTTGTGGTTGTGTGATACATCATCACCATTTGCATGTTATCTATTTCAACGCTGGCCTAGTGAAATATCTGCTACTGCTTTAACCACCAATCAGTGACCTGTTTATTCCACAAAAATACACTGCATTTTTCCTATGAAATTTTCCAATTTCTTATTATACACAGACAACAAATGCCCTTCCACGTTCATTTAAATGAAGAATTTCTCAACAAACCTCAGTGACCGTCAGAGCGGTTTTGTTCCCTCAGCTTCCTCTTTTCAATCATATTTTCAAGAACTGAAATTGATAGCGTGTCAGACTCAACTCTGATGAACAGCTCTAAAAATGGACTGTTGGGAAAAAGGAACAGTGGTGTCATGAATGTATTTTCCCATTGCCAAATAGCACGGAGAACATAGTTATAATAAACTCTTAAATGTTCTGTGCAAATAAGTGGCCCAAAATCTATGTGAATTCATTGGAATTAGTTGGATTTCTGCATGAATTGGTCATAAAACGTCATCTCATCTTCAAAATTAAAAGTATAGACAAACACAATGTGATTGAGCTAGCAACACACAAACGATAATCTGTAATATTTGCATTGAACACGTCCCATTAAACATCACAGTGCTGTCCAAAAATGTAAGAGAACCTTTGGATTTAATACCTAGTTGAGCCTCCTTTGGCAGCAATTAGTTCAACAAACTGTTTCCGATTCCTGCAGATTACACCTGCAAAATGTTCAGGAGAAATAGGAATTTTTGGACCACTCTTCCTTAAAGAACAGCTTCAGATCAGCCATATTCCTAGGATATCTACTTTGAAAATCTCTCTTGGGGTCATTCCACAGCAGCTGTATGGGGTTAAGGTCTGGGTTATGGCTGTCACCTCAAAATTAGGATTTTCTTTTTTGCATCTGTTCTGCAGTTGATTTATTTCAATGTTTATTTAAATGTTCCTGATACATCATTCATTTTCTACTAAGCTTGAGCTGGCATGCAGACACCTTGATATTATCCTGTAGGATATCTTGATAAACTTGTGAATTCATTACTCCCACGATGATAGCAAATGACCCAGGCCCCGATGCATGATGCATCTCCACTGTAATTATTCGATGGGATGATGTTGTTACGTTGGTAGGCAATACTAGACATGTGCAATTCGTTTCGTTCTGAATACAACTTTGGACGGAAATCAGTGTTTTTGTTATTTTTTTAATTTCCAAAATCCGAAAAATTGGCTGTCCGAATTTTTTTTTTTGAGAAAGTATTTTACCAGGAAGGATACATTGAGATTTCTTTCGTTTTCAAGTATGTCCTGGGTAGCGAGTATTAGGTGTCTTGTCCAAGAACTTAACAAATTAACGAATCTACCGAAAATACAAATCACGGTAGCATAACGAAAACACTGAAACGAAATATGAGAACGAAAAATAATCTGAAATGATCCAAAATGAAAAAAACTGAATGAAAATGACCCAAAACCAAAAAAATTTTACGAAATGATTTGAAATTATAAAAATGGGGATTTATTTTTCATTGAAAACTATAGGATTCGCCTGATTAATCCTGTCGAACGAACCACCGAAAATCGGGGTTAGAAATTAGGGTTTGATGCTAGGGTTAGAAATTATGGTTCTGATTCAGCACCATGGACAGCAGCCCCATGGGGCGTCGGAGATATCTACGGTGCTGAAACATAGTATTCATTGAACACTATCAGGGTGTAACGGGTGCTATAGAGCTCACCCCTGATCAGCGTAGTTTGGATCCTTATGGACAGATTTCTATGATACAGGGTTTCAAAGCAGTAAAGACTGGAATACCTATAGTCCCAAACCAGAGAAGTAATACAAAATCCTGAATACCACTCAGCACCAAATGGTTTTGTGACCAAGAGGTCGCTGAGCGAAAGTACATTAACTCTCTGTAAACAGATACAATGACTCAACTCTCAACATGAGCATAACGTGATAGAAGAATAGCGTGGTTATAGATATATTTCAGATTGCTGATATTAATGATTGGGGTACATAAAGCACATATAACAGAGGCAACACCCTTATATTTATGGATTGTCAAAGTGGTCTTCGAAAAACATCAGGGGCACAGCAATACTTATTTGTTAGAAAGCACCGACTTTCTTCATGGTGCCCTGCCATGGACACCATGCCTTTTTTCTTTTTTATTTAAAGACTTTATTTAAAGTAAAACAGGGAGTTACAGTAAAAGGTAAACGCAATACAAAAGCCGAAAACCTTGCTCCACCTACATTTTCCATTTTCTAAGTGAAACATCTCCCAAGAGAACGGAGATGATGGAAAAAGAGAGAACAAAAAGAGAAAACTAAAGTAATAAGACAAAAAGAGAGGGCAGGAAGGTGGGAAGTCAAATTTCCAAGGACACATGCCCACAGACAATCAAGCATCTCCTATCTGGGCAGGGCAAAACATACAAATTGTCACGGTGGCCCATGTCCAGGGAAGTGTTGCGCCTTTGACCCATGTCCAGGGAAGTGTTGCGCCTTCGACCCATGTCCAGGGAAGTGTTGCGCCTTCGACCCATGTCCAGGGAAGTGCTGCGCCTTCGACCCATGTCCGGGGAAATGTTGCACCTTCAGCCCATGTCCAGGGAAATGTTGCGCCTTCAACCCATGTCCAGGGAAATGTTGCACCTTCGACCCATGTCCAGGGAAGTGTTGCGTCTTCGACCCATGTCCAGGGAAATGTTGTGCCTTCAACCCATGTCCGGGGAAATGTTGCGGCCTTCACAGCAGCTGATATCCAGAAAGCCTTATTCCAGGGTACTGTGTACTACAGGACAGAGAATGGTGCTGCCCGCGAATCAGACGCAGCATGCAGGAAGGACAACCAATCGCAGCACATGACCAGCGATCCTATAGCAGAGCAGGGCGTCTCCTCTGAGTACCAATAGGAAGTGCTGTGGCTCCATTTAAAGGGCTTCCTTTCTCTTAGCAAGTTGCCCTAGCGTGGTTCCAGTTACGCCTAGTGCCTTGTTGTTATTGCTGAATTCCTATCTGACTGATTTCCTGGTTAATACGATCCCGGCTTGTCTCGACTTCCCTGTATTCTGGCGCCCTGAATTCTGACATAGTATAAATGGACCTCTATTTCCTTAACCCCTGCCTATGTGTGTTTTTGTTGGTTTGCTCTGCTTAACCCGGCCATTATTAAGGACCGGCTAGCTAGAGCATTGTTGGTTACTTTATTCTGCAGGTTGTTTTACTTTGCACTCCGCCACTTTCTTTGTGTTCGTCATTCTCAGTATTACTGACCATAACCCGGCCATTACGAAGGACCGGTTGGTCAGGGTCTGTTGGCTTACAGTCTGCAAGCGGGGTTACCCGATCCTGACACAAATATCCCCAATAACAGGCTTCCCTCCCTTAGTCGGTAATCAGCGGCATCCATCACCGTAATACACCACCCCTCACCCATCAAAGGACTCCCAAGCCTCCCAGATCTTCTGAGACAAAGGCATAGAATGATGGAGAATAGGCAAAAATTCATCCATAAAGGTGGATTTAATCCATAATTTAAAGTACCCGCGATTGTGTCAGTACTGAGGTAGAGCGCTATTGCTGAAAGCGTCGGCTGCAGTTTGGCAAAAAGACAGTATTCTGGAAAACCTAGCCCAAGAGGGTGCCAACTTCCTCCCAATACCGGACAATCTTGGGACAGCTCCACCACATATGGGCTTGCATACCACGAGCGCCACATAATCTCCAGCACTGATTAGGGGTCGTAGCCGTAGGGTCAGCTCTGTGTAAGAAAGTTGGGGTAACATACCATCTAATGAGAGGCTTGATGGACACCTTGTGAGTAGCTTCCCAAATATCTTCCCAGTCATCCCCATCAATCTCAGAGCCTAGGTCCTTTTCCCATGCCAGTGTTCCGGTGCCCCCACGATGTTGCTGTCCTTGGTGCTGAATAGGTTTCAGGATCAAGGACAGCAGCTCCACAGGGCTCCAGAGACCCTAAAATTTTAATAAATAAAAACAACTTTTTGCTGCAAATGAAAATATACAGTTGAATAAATATTTAATTAAAGCTGGAAATATTTTTTGCATTGTAACCTATGGGATTCGGCTGTTTAAACCTGTTGAACGAACCACCAATAAACAGGGCATTTCACTGACATTTCGGTGCTGTTGGGCGTTCTGTGAATAGATTAACCATTACTTGTCTATGGGGAATTTCACTGCCGCCAAATTGCACCAAACGGCACCAGGGCAAGGCATGGAACACAACATATTCAGCACCACAGCCAATGGACAGGGACGCAGTGCTGCTGAATCTTTGAAATTAAATAGCAAATGGATTCGTAAAAATGGAATCAATTTGTTATATTCCGTTCGTTTTTGTTCCATTTCGGATGGAATTGATTAATTATTTAAGACATGCAGGAGGAGGTTGAAGATTTAGACACGTGGGTTTCTTAGAGGAATGTGATGTGGGGTTGTTTGTGAGATTAGTACATAAGAATTTTTCATTGTTTAGTAGGTGTGTTTGCTACCTTGACATTCCAAGAGAGCGTGGTGAAGGAATTTGAGGATAGGTGGCTCTTGGTAGGATAAGAAATGTTGTTATCCAATCCCAGTACGAGAAATGGATGGAGTAGAAGCACTAGCGTCGCTAGGTGGGGGCAGGGGGTGCGGCCAGGTGACACCCGCCCTTTAGGGTGACACCAGCGGCGTGCAGAGGGGGACGGCGTTGCGGTGTTTGGGGCCTGTGTGCCCCCTCCCCCGCGCTAACACCCGGCCTGCCCGAGTCTGATCACGAGTAAACCTGTGCCATGGTGTAATCAGACTAATCTAATCGGGGGAGCAATGAGCAGACAGGTGGTGAGAGCTGGGGGCAAATCTACCCATATGAGCTGGGGGGCAAATCTAACCATGTTTGAGCTGGTCTGGGGGCATATATCCATGTGTGAGCTAGTCTAGGGGCATATAACCATGTGTGAGCTGGTCTGGGGCAATATATCCATGTGTGAGCTGGTCTGGGGGCATATATACATGTATGAGCTGGTCTAGGGGCATATATCCATGTGTGAGCTGGTCTGGGGCAATATATCCATGTGTGAGCTGGTCTGGGGCAATATATCCATATGTGAGCTGGGGCAATATATATCCATGTGTGCCTTCACTTTCACTGCCTTCTAACAGGCACTGTACTTGCTGGCAGTTCGCCAAAATTTGTGTGTGAGCATAGGAGAGAGCTCCACACAGGCATGTACTGGGCATCGGGAGCACCAGGAGAATCCAGAGGGGCCAATGGGTCAGTGGGCCAGCTGAGCCTGGGGATGCTTTTTTTTTTTAAACTTAGTCCAGCACTTAGTATAACCAGGACCGGATAACACTAGTGTGGAATGTCAGCACTTGTTTCAAAGGTCTGAAGGATTTCTGCATTGCAGGGGTGGGTTAGGGGGGCTTCCTTGGACACCCACACATGGATTCTGGAGCTTGCTATGGCTTTATTGTGTGTGAAGGATTGGAATCCACAGAGACTGCGAGGATTCCGCTCCACATTTTACTTACAGCTTCTCCTTCCAGTGACTAGTGGATTCAGAGTTTGAAGTCAGCAGCAGCTGGACCACATGTTCCTACAAACCTCTAATGCCTGTGCAGTGACCAGGAGCCATCCCCAAAATGTGAAAATACGTAAGGTATTGACTAAACATGCCAAGTGAGGGTGAATCCCACCCTTATGTCTTATACCTGGGCACTGATGCGTCTCACAGCCAGGCATGCAAGGAGCCGTAAATCTGACAGATCCTCTGATCTGACAGTCCCTCTCCCCTGCTCCCTTTCTATAGCCTATTAAGCCTGAGCTCAGTGTGGCAGTGCTGTGATTTCTCTATAGGAGCACTCAAGGGGTTAATTATCGCAGGAGTCTGCAGAGCTCAGGAAAGTATTTGCTAATCAGCCATAGTCATGTATTTATTTATTTATTTATTTATAAAGGATTTTACCAGGAAGGATACATTGAGATTTCTCTCGTTTTCAAGTATGTCCTGGGTTCAAGAACATTGAAGTGTTACAGTTACAGAAATACAAAGTAATACAATGCAAGATATTAAAAAAAAACAACACAAATATACAGATTAACAGAAAAATATGTAGGAAATATAGTCACTAGGTTACATGTTTACAGGTGCATTCTGTACTGAGGTATGTTAGTAAGGAGCTTTTTAGTGACTTAAGACTGGGGGAAGATTTGATGGTGTCTGGGAGGTTATTCCATAATTGTGGTGCTCTGTAGGAAAATGAGGACCGAGCCACTGTCTTTTTGTATTGTGGTATAGCAAGTAAGGTGCTGGTCCTGGATCGGAGGTTATAGGATGAGGGAGCTGCTGGGGGAAGCAGTCTATTCAGGTAGGGTGGCAGCTTCCCAGAGATGCTCTTAAACACCAGGCTGGAAAGGTGAAGGGTGCGTCTGGATTCCAGCGATGGCCAGTTTAGCTCTTTTAACATGTCACAATGGTGGGTCATGTAGTTACATTGTAGTGCAAAGCGGCAGAATGAGTTATACAATGTAGTAAGTTTATGAAGGTGTGTTTGCGGGGCGGCTGCATACACTACATCTCCGTAATCAATAGCCGGCATAAGCATTTGCTGTACAATATGCTTTCTTACCGCGGGACTCAGGCAGGATTTGTTTCTGTACAGTAGCAGGGAGACATGTCCAAATTCTAGGTCAAAATAGCCAAACCAGAAAAATTCTCCCATTTATCTCACTTTCCAAATTGTTCATTCTCCTAGCAAGGTTTTCACCTCTCTCTGAATAACCTTGTATGTCACAGTTCTGAGTCCCTTCTTAGAAGTGTACCCGAATTACATTTTATTAAAGTATATTTTAATATTTATCATGATTTATTTTTTATAAAATAATTTAATCAATATTCTAATTTAAATTATGTATATTTTAATGCATATTTATTTTAATTGTTCAAATTACATTTACATGAATATATAATTCATATTAAAATACAATTTATTTTAATAATCCATAATTATTTTTTAATTCTATTGCTGTGGAGCTCTGTGATACGCTCATACACATCGTACATTACTGTGGGTTTTATTGCTGTGGAGCTCTGTGATACGCATTAACATGTTTTGGTGGGCATGGGGGGGGGTCAGTACTTCATCCTTGGATCCAGGCAGCACAATGTCTTGTGCTGGCCCTGTTCCAGTCCATATCAATATATTAATCCGGACCTGCGTGTTTGCATATCGGAGTGGGCCGGTCTGGATAAAGTCCAGGGCTGTTTTTTTGTCCCAGTCCAGCCCCGGCTCCACAGCAATAAACCTCACAGTAATGTGCGCTGTGTGTATGAGCATTCAGTGTTATGTGGGAGTACTGATTTACGAGTAAGAGTAGTTAAACAAAAATCCGTAAAACTTGGGGGGGGGGTGACACCATAAGTTACCACACCGGGTGACACCAACCCTAGTGACGCCACTGAGTAGAAGCATGATGTTGTAGAGAAAAGAAGATCCTCAGTCCCAGATCCAGCTGGGGAACTGTTCCTTGAAGCAGCTGTACAGACGAGTGTTCGGGCAGTTCAAATGGTAATACACCCAAGTGAGTGGAAAATAGTACTGTTAAAAAGTAAACACCTTAGATCTCTCCCTGGCGTCCCCTCCTGTAGACGTCAATACATAAACACATGGAAGAAAGGATTGGGGATATCTAAAATATATAAACATAAAACAACCACATTGGTTCAGTAAACCAGGTAATTTGGATTACAAATTCCCCCTAGGACCTCACTCACAGAATATCTAATTGGATTATAAGGGCCCCTTAAGGTGCCACATAGTGGCAACTTTATACAAGGAGAATAGTAGAACAAACTGAAATGAGAAGTTAGCTAATTCTGAGATAGCAAGGCCAGCGGCAGAGGAGGTGGACAGGTCGACCATTTGTCAATCCAGTAGGATGTGGTATAAGAACAAATCAACTTCACTTACGGAGGTCGTAGATAGAGATCTTCTGCAAATTTAAAGTAGTAGTGTAGCTGGATACAATAGGACATACTTATCGCCTTTGCGGTGCAATGTTGAAACGCATGGCGTCTTTCCATGACTTGCAGAGAGGAATCTCTGAAAAGCAGGATTTTATGCTGTTGACAAATGAGGTTCGAAAACTTTTTCAAATCTGTTAGTTCAAAAATTTCTGACCAATGAGCGAGGACTCGCATTTTCTGCAGGTTTAGTTGCTCCGAGGCGATGTGGCCATTCAATTATGATGGGATGGGATGCCTCCACAGAGGGATAATGCAGAAAGGAGCCACTCTTGTAGCAGGGGGAGCATGTACGAACTACTGTACGCACTGATTCGGAGATACCAAAGTGTAGATTATTCCGATGGCTCCTATTTTCCAGGTCTTCTAGTTTATCCTGGAGAGTGTCGGTCGTGGTTTATTGGTTCTGTATAGTTGTCTTAAGTGATGTGACTTCTTTTTAACAGGATAAGAGTGTTATCATTGGACGCTTTTAAGTCCAGAAATTGATGTTTGAAAATGGCCATTTCCGCTGCATGTATAGATGATCCGCTATAGGGTGGTGAGGAAATATATTGGGGGTGAGATTTTTTTCCCCTTCTTTCTCTCCCTCTTAGACCTTCTTTCCTTCCTTCTTCTGCAAAATCATTCGGGTCATCTTCCCTCTGCCTCTCACCCCCTGATATTAAAGATAGTTAAATTATTTGAAGCAGACCACCTTTGGGTGGTCCAGAAAAATTAGGATACACGTCCTTTGCTTTATCTAAATTATTAAGGGTGTACTGTTCCAAAATAGAATGTATGCGGTCTAGACAACATTTAGGGCCAATTCCGGAGCACCGCTTTCACAGGCCGCAGCCACTAGGCCCCCAAGATGGCGGCCTGAGATTTGATTCACCCGTAAGCACTGTCCTCCCGGCGGTGTCCGGATGAGTAAGCATGGGCCCCAAGAACAAGCTCCAAGATGAGGTTCACCTCCCATATCCACGGTTTTCCCCGTAGCCATCATCCGGCAGACCTGCGAGCCTGAATGGCGGCGATGTTCCTTCACGCTATGCCACGTTTCCGGTTTCAAGTTTCCAGCGGTGCTGGTGGTTCCAAGTCAGACCCAAACTCGGCCCGAAAACACTCACAAGGCAGGGAAGAGCCCTGCCCATGAGAATCGTGGCCGTAAAGTCAGAACTAACCTGCTCTTGGTGCTGCGGTATCGGAGCTGGTGTAACTTGCGGCCAGCTTTGATGGCCACCAGACCGGAAGTCTGTTACATTATATTTTTAGTGACATAAGAAACATATTGATTAGCTATTTAAGTTCAAGTTTATGTTCAGCGTTTATGGTATGGGAATGGGGAAGCCAAATTTGAAGTGCCTGGAGCAGCACCAAGAATAAATATGCTGATGAGAACGAGCAATAGCTTTCTCTGGAGTGTACTGTTACATAGCAACAGAAATCTGGTGGACCACAACCCCAGCTGCCCCATGGGCAATGTTGCATATCTAACATAGAGGTCACTTAACATTATCCCCTGTTATTAGTCCACAGTTTAGATTATTTACCTATAATAAGAATTGCATTTCACTGTTATATGAGCTGCTAAGGTTAGCCAACTGCACATACACACATGTATGTATATTGAAATAGTAATAAAGGCAACATAACAGATATGCAGGATATTTCTACAAAGCAATAGAAAAGAGAAGTTATCTACAGATGCCACGAAATTAAAATATAACTACAATTGCATGCTCCCTGTGCTTGATTTATTTTGAAAGTCTTGATAACACATAATTTGCCATATACAAACATGAACTATAATGTCTATTAGATTTATCATTTTGATGCATTTAATGACTTTTTTAAAATTTTCTCCTTGTCTATTTTGCTCTTATACAATACTCTCTGCTGCCTTTCATCCCCTCCTCCCTTCATCCTTCCATTCCCTCTTCCTGGCCAGGGGTCTGTGTCCTGTGATCAGAAAAGCTGCCAACATTCCAAAGAAAATGGAAACAGAACTATAGAAACTCGTGATTCCAGCATCATAAACAAAGAGACAGACAGGGATACAGCAATAGAATGAGCAAGGGGAGGGGATACGGAATATATAGAGAATAAGGAGAGGCTAGAATGAAACTTAGAGGGAAGAGAAATTTAGAAGGAGGAGAGAGATGTGAGGAGGAAGCAGGAAAACTGAGCAGTGGGAGAGAAAGGGATACATTGAAACTGAGCAGAAATTGGATTAGAATGAGAGTGGGAAGCAGGAATTCATGGCAAGGGGGAATACAATGGGCACTCTTAGAAGAGATCTGGGATAAAGAATGACTGTACAATATAAAATAAGAGAATAGAGAGGGACACATTTGCATGGGAAGGAGAAAACATAGGGCGAGATTCACTAACAGGGTTATTCAGAGAGCACCTGAAATGTTACCGACATTTCGGTGCTCTCCAGTTCCCTGCACGTCGATGAGTCTGATTCGCCGACCCTGTGGTGAATTCAGCATTCACCGCAGGGTCCCTGAAGTGCAGGGAACAAGCTGCCAAACACATCCAAAAAATTGCCGCGAAACCGCCGAATCAATCAGCAAAACCGTTGCAAAACCGCCGAACGCATCCGAAAAAACCTCAGAAAAACCGTTGAATCATTCAAAAAACTGCGGAAAAAAGACCGAATCGATCCAAAAAAAGCCAGCAACCCACCGAAAAAAGCTGACAAATGGGTAAAAAAAACCTACAACTTTTAAAAGATGTTTGGAAGGAAAAAACTGCACGAAAATGCCTGGAAATAATATATAAGGTCTTATGAATAATAATAAAAAGGTCTGTTACAGAAAAAAAAATCCCGAAAATTGCCTAAAAATAAATAAAGAGACTTTTTGCTGCAAGTGAGAAGAATAAACAGTTTAATAAATATTTATTAAAACAGGGAATATTTTTTTACATTGAAACCTATGGGATTTAGCGGATTAAACCTGTCGAATGAAACCACCAAAAATCAGGGCATTTCAATAACATTTCACTGCTGTTCGGTGTTCTTTGAATAGGTTAACCATTACTTCTCTATGGGAAGTTCACTGCCGTTGAAGATCACTGTCTTTTGCTGGCAATTCGCCAATATTTGGCAAACTGACAGCTTTTTGAATAGCCAAATGGCCACGAAATTACACTGTAAGGGGAAATTTACCATTCTGTGCAAGTTCGGAGCTAATTCGGTTCTCTCTGAATAACCTCTTACATGTCAATATAGGTATGATATGACTGATATCGATCCTTATTCATAATGCCTTTGGATCACAGAAACAATCAGCAGTGACACTGACAAACACACAAGTGATGACCAAAGCACACACACACTAAAACACTGGCAAAAACACTGATAAAACCATACAGGTGCTAATAAACACACAAAGACAATAACAAAGGCACATATACTAACAGACACGTGAATGACAGATGCACACAAATGGCAGAAACACTGACAAAGACACACAGAATCACTAAAAGAAACACATAGATATTGGCAAAGACATGCAGACAATGGCAAATTTACAGAGGCACTAAGTCAATGACAAACAGATGCTGACAGAGACCCAGAAAGACCTAGATACACTGAACGAGATGTACAAATACACAGACTCAACACTCCTTGTTATGGAAGGGGTCAGTTGGGGCTCAACGTGTATTGCAGGCATGTAATGACTGAGGTGCGCTTTCCCTCATATGGTTGGATGCAAGAAGCGTTTTGTTTCATGAGAGCGCGTTTAAGTAGCTCACAGCACAACGAGTGCCCCTTCCATAATAGGGGGGTATGGGAAATTACACCCAATTCTCATGGCCTGCAAAAACAAAAAAGGAATCCAGTTGACCCTACACTCTGCCACCCATGGCCAGTGATTGAGATGTTAAAACAGAGGTCCCATTCCCCTGAACATTGGAATAGGGGGAAAAAAGTGGACTCCCATCTAATGGTCCCTCATGCATAGGCGTGTGCCACTCTTATTTTAGGGTTTCAATACAAGCTACATTTTTTATTTTCAAACTTTAAATAATCAAAAGCTGTTCATTTTCGTGATCTTTAACTTAAACCAAATAAGAAAAGCCAAAAAATTGTAAAGGGGAGCCTAAGAGGTCAAAATCAAGGACAATGCTTGAGCAGACACATTCTTCTGCGCATGCCCATGCCCCCATGGCTGGAGAATGAGGGGTTAAGTCGGAGGAGGTCAAACAGCTCATGTACTCTCATTTAAATTGAAAGTGTTGCGCCAGGAAATTGTACTGTGCTGACACAAGCCGAAACATATCGAACAAACAAAAATCATTTCCATGCAATTTGTTTATCAGTTAATACATCACGGTTTCCTTTCATTATTTATGTTTAAAATGTGTGTTTCTTATCAGATGAGGTGATCCTTTTTCCAACTCAGTGATTCTGTTTTTGAATTGTCTTTATTTTTGTCTAACATGTTGGTGTTATATCTTTCACTTGGATGTTAAGTTGGACTGAGTAAATACAAATGGATAAACAAAAAATAAACGAAAATAAAAACAAAATGTGGGGTTTTTTGGTGCTAATGCTGCTTATCAGAGCTTCATTGTCAATAGTCAATACCAGTACCGGCTGGGTGAAGTAGTACCAGTTGGGTGGAGTAGAGGTAACATCACTGCTCTATAACTGTGGAGACACAGCCTTGAATCCCGGCAAGAGCACCTCTCCAGTAAGTGTCCTTGGGCAAGACACCTAACGGTACATACTCGCCACCCAGGACATACTTGAAAGTGAGAGAAATCTCAATGTATCCTTCCTGGTAAAATACTTTCTCAAAAAAAAAAAAAAAACTGAAAATCCATGCATTTTCAGGGGACCCTGCATAATTGACTTGCCCAGTGCCCTACAAATGCTGGAGGTGGCCCTGGGTGAAGTTCGTTCATATTTCTTTCCCAATTTGCCAGAAAACCTTATAAATGAATAAAGTTTTTATAAGAGGTCTTATCTAGATAATGTTCTAGACCCTGGAGAGTGGCTGTTATCTATTAAAGTGATGTATCCTGAGATGAGCTATTAGAAACAGTGGAGCTATGACTGCGCTCTTAAATGCTGTGCTTATGAAGTGCAGCTATAATACGGCTTGATATATTCCACTCATCATTTTAATAATGAGGGATTTGCTGCAATAATGGGGGCTCTGTTTTGCTTCATTTTAATGCATTGTTGTGAAATAATGAAAGGAAAGGGCATGTGAATTTAGAAAAAAAAAAAAGAGCAAATTAAAACAATGAAAGGAAGCCTGCATTGCGAACAAAATAGGTCAGCAAAATAATAACAAACGCTGGTGACATTTCCATTATTCTTCTGCAGAGCGGAGAGGATGCATAATGCTGTGATTGGTCACTCCTCTCAGTGTTTTCTTGAAATAAAAAAGCAGGATATGCAATTTATCATAGAGGCAAGTATAGATCAGCTCCATGTCTGAGATAAAAGCCCACCCATGGCTCATTGAATTATGGTCTTGAGAAAAAACTAATATGAAGGCTACAGGGGCAACATGTCTCGAAAGGAACATAGAAATATGGCTTAAAGATTTGATGTCACAATTCTGGGCTGCATTTTAACAAATACTAGCTTTGTAGTCTACTCTTGACATGTCCATTGCCACCATCCAACCATAAACGGTATCTCCAAACAATTGGACTCAGTACAATATGTGTGAAATAGCCTGAAGGAGGTATTTTTTTAATTCAATAGAGACGGGTTAGTAACAAGAAAAGTTTTTAAATATATTTGTATAAATGCATCTTCCTTTTGATTTTCATTTAAGCTGTGTAGTCCAGACCAGCCCATTTTCACCATACTCTAAGTTTTGATATTTAATGACTGCTTGTTTGTATTCTTTCCAATATATTCATAGGCCTATGTTTCTGCAATATCCCTGTGCCAGTGTGTTACACTCTGTCAGCAAGTAACCGTACTCAACTGCGTAGCATTTTATGCCATCAGTCTGTGGCTGTGTGACCACGCATACGGCTGCTCTGTGGTGGAGGCCTAGGCAAGGACAGTGAACTGTAAGGTGAGCTCGTCCAGATCAAACTGATGAGTGGGCAGCTCTGTTTACAGCCAAACACTGTGGTGAGACTGCAAGTCTGTTTGTCCCTTTCAGCATTTGCGAGGCTTTTCATTTTATAAACTACGCAACAACTACTTGATATATTGCTTTTTTTATAATTTTAAAGCATCACATCACTGTTTACTAAACGAAGTTTATTGTGCTGCCAAAAGTCTTTTTCTGTGGAATCCGTCTTCATGCAAGAGATCACGGGACAGGACAGGAAGCTCAATAAGTCTTTACTATGATGCAAGTTATGAGTAATACAGCTGTGCTGGTAACTCTGGATATTTTTTTACTTAACCTTATAAGTGCCTGCCCGTTCCTCATGTGCAAAATGCTTAAAACGTTGAATATGAACAGAACAATAAAACCACAAGGCAAAGGATATCTATGAAACATTACAGGTATATTTTGAGACACTGTACACTATCAACTACACTACTAGTTGTTTATTTAACTTGTTTTGTTCCTTCATTTCAATATTATTGTCCAGGTGCAACATTTCATCATGACCAGGGCCAAATTAACATAGGGTCTTTTGGAGCTGCAGATCCAGGCTTCAGCCTTATTAAAGGCCAAACAAAAGTTAACTAAATCTGCTCCAATTGCCACCAACACAATGAGATTATAAGGGTTATTCAAAAGAGCCGATCTTGCCACCGGATTGCATCGAACAGTAAATTTCACTGTATGGTGCAATTTCATGGCAGTTTGGCTATTGAGAAAGCTGTCAATTTGCCAAATATTGGCGAATTGCCAGAGAAATACGGTGTGGTTCTCCACAGATTGTCACAATTCGGCGACCTTAGGTGACAATGATATTGTCCTATAGAGAGGTAATGGTTAATCTATTCAGAGAACATCGAACTGCACCGAAGAGTTGGCAAAATGCCCAGATTTTCGTTGCTTCAGTTCGACAGATTGAAACAGGCGAATGCCATAGGTTTCAATGCATAAAACATTTCCGCTTTATTATTTTTTTATTCAACGGTTTATTCTTTTCTTTTGCAGCAAGAAGCAGTCTTGACTGTGACGTAACCATGCTTTACAGTTTATTGTCTCTGTATATAGTGTAGTGTTGTGTGATGTGCGCTATGCCGTGTCAAAGTGTGTATCTGTATGTTACAGTTATAAGTTGTTCTATTTTGCACTCCCAAAACAGTAGGAGAGGAACCTGCTCAAGAGCTTGCACTCTAACATCTTGTCTGCTTCCACCCCCCCCCTCTCTGCATATTGTCGACTTACTGGTTTAAGAAGACTCCTTGGTTTCCCTCTAGTCATAGCACACTGTTTAGATAAGACAGATGTGTAAACACTCCATTGTGTTGGATGGCTCTTTCTATTGTTCTCTGACTGGAGACTCTTAATCTTATCTGTAATGTTTTCTGTAAGGGAGGGGTGTGGTTTTTACCTTTTAATCTGTCTGTACCTGAAAACCCTCATTAAAGCATTCTCCATTTTGGGTTGGAACTGAAACGATCTCCAGTGTGTTATTGCCTGCGTTGGGCCCAGAAGCAGTACTTCTGCGGAATACTGTCTTAAAGGGGAGCAGTCTGCACGTGGACGGAAACCCCCACGTTACACTGGTGGCAGTGGTGAGATGTTATGCTCCCTGTAACTGGACCCAGACATCTAAGAGATCGCTGCAGGAGGAGCTGGAGACCAAAGGCAGAAGTGTGGTGCAACCACGGAGGCGCTCGAGGAGGTAAAGAGACGCCTCAGTAAATATGAACCGAACCCCAGCATGGAACTGTTCCAGAGCGTGTGGACAGAGGTCTGCTTGTTGCAGCAAGAGAAAGCTGTGTGGGGTGAGGAAAAGATTGGCACTCAGGATGTGCAGTGCAACAAGGACCAGTTCTTGCTCTGGATCGGAGGATATTTGCAACCAGGAGGATTGCCTGGTGACGGTGAGAAAGAGTGAAAGCCTCACCGGCGAGTTACTAGGAGGCTGGTCAGCCATAGGGATGGGCTGGCGGTTTGATTCGAACATGAGTTCGATTCGAACATTGCCCGTTCGGCGAACATCGAACATTTCCGCGTGTTTGCCACGTGTTCACCCACAATGCACCACAATGGACCACAATGCAGTTTCCACTGGCCTGAAGCTTGTAATTGGCTACAGCCTTGCACCTGACCACAGGTCAGGTGCAAGACAGGTGCAAGACTATGCCAATCAGGGCTCAGAGTCCTGATTGGGCAAATTTTGCCCAATCATGGGCTCACAGAGCTAAGTCCCGCAGCACACTATATAAGGCTTCCCCGCAGCCCCAGCGTGTGCTTGTTGCAGGAGTGAATCAGAGAGGAGAGGAGATTGTTTGTTGCATATTATTATTATTATTATTCTTTATTTATAAAGCGCCAACATATTCCGCAGCGCTGTACAATAAGCACAGTATAGACAGGGTTACAATACATTGAACAACATTTGACAAACAGTACAGGAGGAGATGAGGGCCCTATTCCCGTAGGAACTCACAATCTAGGAGGGTTGGGGTTGGAAACAGGAGGAGAGGACTGTAAGGTGAGAGTGATTGATGGTTGTGTCAGTGAGTTGGGTGGTAGGCTTCCCTAAATAGGAATGTTTTAAGGGAGCGTTTGAAGGAAGAGAAGTTAGGGGAAAGTCTGACAGTACGAGGGAGAGCGTTCCAGGCTGTATCCAGGCATGCCTGTTCCAGGCATATCAGGCTGTATCACTGAGTTATATCTGATTTCTGGAAAATGGAATCTGTGTGTTGGCACTGCCAGCTGCTGCCAGGCTATCAGGCTGTATCACTGATTTATACCAGAGTTCTGGGAATTTTAATCTGTGTGCTGGCACTGCAAAGGCTATCAGGCTGTATCACTGACTTATACCAGAGTTGTGTGAAATTGAATCTGTGTGATGCCATTGCAAAGGCTATCCGGCTGTATCACTGACATATACCAGAGTTGTGTGAATTTGAATCTGTGTGTCGCCACTGCAAAGGCTATCAGGCTGTATCACTGACTTATACCAGAGTTGTGTGAATCTGAATCTGTGTGTTGCCACTGCAAAGGCTATCCGGCTGTATCACTGACTTATACCAGAGTTGTGTGAATTTGAATCTGTGTGTTGCCACTGCAAAGGCTATCAGGCTGTATCACTGACTTATACCAGAGTTGTGTGAATTTGAATGAATCTGTGTGTTGGCACTGCAAAGGCTATCAGGGTGTATCACTGACTTATAGCATTGTTCTGGAAAATCTGTATATCTTTAATCTAATTCTAGATACCATACAATAACACAGTTTAATCAGAGTTCATCTGTTTATCTATTCAGAGTAGAATCTGGGTGTTGCCAGCTATCAGGGTGTATCACTGACGTAAATTTCACAAAGTGATGGAAGTGCACTGAAAATATAAGGAAAAAGACACCAACATAGCGTTATACTGACACAAATTAGGTGTAATTGCCCCTGCTACAAATTGGCGCTTACAAGATAAAAATGAATATCATGCATATCATGAAATACTCAGCCACACTTGTCAACAGCCGTGGATTCAATGAATATTGTGATGTGTAGGTTCCCGATATCTACCGATCTGGTAGTGGGCGATATAAAAAGAAGCTCGAAGATAAATAAAATAAGAAATTTAATGAAATTAAAACAAATTAAACAATTCAGTTAAAATGTTGAAGTCCTTCAGTATCCAACATGTTTCGTCGTAGACTACCTCAGGGATGTATCACTGACGTATAGCATTGTTCTGGAAAATCTGTATATCTTTAATCTATATATCACTCACCATGTCAGGAAGACCAAAAAGGACAGGCAGACGCTCCCAGACACAGATAAGAGGGAAAGCATCCTCTGTGTCGGAAGGCTGTGCCCCTGATCGTCGTGGACGTGGTGCATCCTCTGCAGGGGCACGCTTGTCCTTGTTTCTAATTGGTGCTGGCCATCTTAAGCAGCAGCAACATACAGAGTATTTGCAGGATTGGCTAACCAGGCCATCCTCATCCTCCGAGTTGTCGGGTATATTACAGAAAGGAAAAATTAAAATGGATGCCTGTAGCCATTTCGTTTTTAAAGACAGTTTTTTTTCTTTCAATTTTCAATAGAAATGAATGAGATTTTTTTTTACAGAGTTCATTCCTGGGTGAAGTCTTTTATATTTTTTTAAGAAGTGCCAGACATGAAGGAACCTAGAATGTTTTTGTGTGATAATACTAGAGTTAATTGCTAAGACGTGTCATAATTAAATTTATTGGTCTGTCTTAAGTTTATAAAACAAAAGATATTTTGTCTTTTGGGTATAGGAATAAGAGTTAATATTTCTGTAATATAGATTTATATTCACAAAATATATGTTTCTAATCAAGGTATATTTTATTATATTTACAGTAGGAAATATATACTCCAATAAATATTGTAGAAAGTATATAATTGGTAAATAATAAAATTTACTAAAGAAAAGATTTTGTTGAGTTAACTGGAAAAGAATCCAGCTGATAAAGATTCAATAAGTAACCAAAAGGGAGTAGGGATATAAATTAGATATGGCAGGTAGAGACATAATGTCTATACATTGGGAGAAGAGAAGGTCTTTGTGTAGATTGACCTTTTGACCCGAGATAGGAATATTAAAAAGAAATGGTGGAATTAATTAAGAAGTGCAATACTGCATACCTGTATACGTAATAAATATATATATATTTTTATCCGATTATTGATTATTGTATTTTTCAAAGCAAAACACAGACAATTAAAAGAATTCAGGAGAATTTATAGGAAATATAAACGATTGATATTTGTGTCTCGTATAAGTTTCTTATGAAATAATAGTCCCTGATATATTGGAGGCTTGGTTGATAAGTCCAATATATATAACGTGTTGTATTCACGTGCAGAGATTATATCCGACAGAGTCCTCTGCCAGCCAGGCTTGTAGTGGTTTACAGTCCACCTCAGCTGCCAAAACATCTAATTCAGCCTCCATGTTCACAGCTACTCCTGTCGTAGCCGCACTATCATACACGGAGGAGTCAGCTGAATTGTGTAACGTTGGGGGCTTCCAGCCTTACCTGTGTGCTTGAGGGCAGCATGTCTGATGCTGCTCGCTGACCAATGCCCGGTTTAAATGGAGACAGGCAGGGAGGTGGCTGCATGAGGCGCGGCTTGAGTGGGGGGCGCGGTCTGGTGAAGGTCTTTAAAAACCCTCAGTTAACCCTTTCACTGCTGAAGACGTGTGGGACACGTCCTCATTGATGCACGTTGCATGCTGAGGACATGCCCCACACGTCATCAGCTGTGCGGGACCCCCGGCGGAGATACTCACTTCTCTGTCCGGGGTCCCACGGCGTTATGACTTCAGCGTCCTCAGACGCTGAAGTCAAGCTCCTCCCGGCGTAAATGACGTCATCGCGCCATGCGCGATGACGTCATTTCCAGGCGACCCCCCGGCAATGCCGGGAGATAGCCTGGAAGGGAGGGGGGGATCCATTCGGATCCCTCTCCCTCCCGATCGGGAAGGAGCAGCGGTAAAAACCAGGCACCGCTTAAAAGGGGAGAGTCTCCCCTTTTAAGTGGTGCCTGGCTTTAACCCCTCAAGTGCTGGGTTGCACTTCAGCGCCTTGCGGCGCCGAAGTGCAGCCTATCTCCGGTGGGGCCGCCATCTTGGATGGCGGCTCCGCCCCCGGGACTCCCCTCGCTGTCTGACGTCATCACGCATAGCGTGATGACGTCAGATAGCCGGGAACCCCTAGCTGCCGGGGATTTCCCAAGGAAATCCCCTGGTGGAGATAGGGGTTCTTGTGAACCCCGATATCTCCAGAACCGTGGCGGCTAGGGGGTCATGGAGGGTGTCATTTGAAAGGCCTGAGCATGGCCTTTCGAATGATACCCAACATGACTAGGTAAAAAGTAAAAATAAAATAATAAAAAAAAAAAAATTAAAATAATAAATAAATTTAAAAAAATAAATAAATAAAAAAAAACATGTTTTTTTTTGTGTGTTGTTTTTATTAATGCAGCAATATTGTTCACATTTCAATTATAATGTGAACAATGATGCTGCACTAATGATTTTTTTCTATGGGGTACGTTTGCTAAAAATCACGTAATTCCCCCCCAAAAAAGTAACAAGTCCCCATTTCAAATTTTTTGTACAAGCGCACCCCATAGAAAACATAACCGCAAACGCTCATGTGATAAAATGTGAAAAAAACACTTTACACACTGCAGATGATTAAAAATTCAATTTTTATTGTATTTTTTGTTATAATATACAGGCAGGTCATGACGTATACATATAAAAATGATATATTATGAATCTGCATAGTCTGCCGGAAAAAACGATATATAATATGTCTGGGTCATTTATTAAAATGTGGCTTCAAATCGCGTTTAAACATGATGAGCGAAAGCGGTAAAAATGAGCTCAGCACACAGTGGTGAAATGCCTCAGCAGTGAAGGGGTTAATTCTCAGCAGTTGCCAGATCGTGGTTATCCAAACCTGAGCTCCTTGAACCTGAATTCTATTGTGATTTAACCTGGTATTGACCTCTGCTTGTTTTATGACTATTCTGCCTTCCGTTGCCCTAGACTATTTTCTTGTACTACGCTTCTGCACTGATATCGATCCGGCTATTCCATTTGACTATTCTATACTCTGTATTCCTGATTCTGGCTCGTCTGACTACCCCCGTGTTACTGACCTGGTTTTGTATTACAACATTGTCTTTTGCTTAATCCTTTTCTGTCTAGCTAGTTTACCTGGCCAATTCTAAGGACCAGACAGTTAGGGATTCTTCACGGCTACTCTGTTGGTAGCTTCTGGGTTCTGTGGAGTGTTGGGCGTTAAGTACTGCGTGGTGGGATCCGGGAACTGTGACAAATTGTTTGACTACAGTGACATGCTGCTTGAGGATGCGCAGCAACTCCAGTGCTCTGATTCAAACTCTGAGGCTGAGGAAGGGAGTATAATCAGCCTAGAGGGAGGGGGTGCCAGTGACACACAAAGAACTGGCACTCATGTTCCCGCAGCAGGTGCAGCATATTGCGAGGTTGGCTCCAGTGATGAAGAGATAGGGGGTGATGACATGTCTTAAAGAACAAAAAGGACAGGCAGACGCTCCCAGACACAGATAAGAGGGCTAGCAGCCCCTGTGTCGGGAGGCTGTGCCTCTGGTCGTGGTGGACGTGGTGCATCCTCTGCAGGGGCACGCTTGTCCTTTCTAACTGGTGCTGGCCGTCTTAAGCAGGAGCAACATACAGAGGATTTGGTGGATTGGCTAACCAGGCCATCCTCATCCTCCGAGTCCTCTGCCAGCCAGGCTTGTAGTGCTTTACAGTCCACCTCAGCTGCCAAAGCATCTAATGCAGCCTCCATGTCCACTGCTACTCCTGCCGTAGCCTCGCTATCACACACGGAGGAGTCAGCTGAATTGTTTGACTACAATGACAGTGACATGCTGCTTGAGGATGCGCAGCAAGTACAGTGCTTTGATTCAATCTCTGAGGTTGAGGAAGGGAGTATAATCAACCTAGAGAAAAGGGGGTGCCAGTGATGACACAAATAACTGGCACTCATGTTGCCCCAGCAGCTGCAGCATATTGCGAGGTTGGCTCCAGTGATGAAGAGATAGGGGGTGATGACAATGATGAAGAGGTCACTGACTCCACCTGGGTGCCTGATCAAACAGAGGAGTCAAGTGAGGAGGAGGAGGCCCAACAAAAACAAGGCACAATGTCCTCTATGAGCAACCGTAGCCAGTCCAAGGCATCAGATGTCAGAGCTGCTCAGGTGCAGAGCGCTGTTGTCTCGCAGCACACGTCCAGGATCTCTGCTGTCTGGGAGTTCTTCACGACATGTGCAGCAGACTGCAGCGTTGCTATTTGTAAGCTATGTCGGACGAGGATCAAGCGTGGGAAAGACATCAGACACTTGGGTACCACGTGCTTGAGGCGACATATGACCACCTGCCACGCATCCCATTGGCACAACACTTTGCATAGGTCCTCCTCCTCATCTGTCTCTACCCCCACTATATGTCCTGGCATGTCATTGCCTACAACCTCCACTGACATGGATGATGCTACAGTGATGGGTGTACCACTTCCTTCCTCTGATTCTGCCAGCATCCCATCAGCTGCATATTTATGCAATCAGATTTCGGTGCCCCAGCTGCTGCAGCGGAAGAAAAAATATTGTCCCAACCATCCACATGCACAACGTCTAAATGCCAGCTTGGCAAAATTACTCGCAATTACAGCTGCTGCTTTTCCAGCTGGTGGACTCTGCTTCCTTCTGTGAATTTGCCGAATGTGCAGTACCACAGTGGCAGGTTCCAAAACACCATTTCTTTTCATGGAAGGCCATTCCAGCACTATACCAGCACGTGGAAGACAATGTTATGGAGTCATTGGGAAAGGCAGTCAGCAGCAAGGTGCACATGACTTTAGACACGTGGTCCAGCAAGCATGGACAGGGCCGTTACATTTCCTTCACGGCACACTGGGTAACTCTGCTTGCAGCTGGGAGGGATCCAGGACGGGGCTCTGTGCTGGAGCTTGCTCATCCACCATGCCTCCAGAAAGCTGCTTATATGAGGTCTGTCTGCTCCACCACCTCTTCCTCTTCCTCCTCCTCCTCCTTCAATGTCTCTGGCGAATTGGCAGTTAAACCGATGCATGGCAGGGGCTACGCAATGGCTCAAGCCAAAATACGCCATACTGTGCTTGAGCTGGTTTGTTTATGGGACAGGAGCCACACTGGGCCAGAAATTCTGTCAGCTCTGCAGGGGCAGGCACAGAGATGGTTAACACCATGCCAGCTTGAGCTGGGAATGGTCGTCTGTGATAATGGCAGCAAACTTCTCTCCGCCCTACGCCAGGGTAAGTTGACGCATGTACCATGCCTAGCACACGTCCTAAATCTGGTGGTACAGAGTTTCCTAATCTGGTACCCAGGGCTGGCATAGCTTCTCAGCCAGACCAGAAAAGTCTGCAGTCACTTCCGACGGTCATTCCCAGCAAGGGTTCGCCTGGCAGAAATTCAAAGAGAATTCCACCTTCCCACAAACCGCCTGATCTGTGACATGCCCACCAGGTGGAACTCGACATTGGCAATGCTGCAGCGCCTGCACAAGCAGCAGAGGGCCATTAATGAGTACCTGTGTGAGTATGGCACAAGGACAGGTACAGGTCAACTTGTTTTTTCCCCCCGCAGTGGCTGATGATCAAGGATGCATGCACTGTACTGTCACCATTTGAGGAGGCAACGAGGATGGTGAGCAGGCACAGTGCATGTATCAGGAACACAATTCCTTTAGTGTTCCTGCTGAAGCGCACTCTGCGGGGAATTATAGATGTGGCTCTAGAGGCAGAGCAGCGGTAGGAAGAGGAGGACTTCCCTAGCTCTCAAGGCTCCAGTCTTTACGCAGACAGCATTCCTGCATGTCCTCAGATCAGACAGGAGGAGGAGGAGGAATATTTAGGTTGTGGGGGCATTGAAGGTGGGGAATCCTCAAGGGAGGGTTTTCGGTCCCCAGAAACCCAAGGAGTAGTACGTGGCTGGGAGGAGGTAGTGCGCGATACAGTCATCCTCAGCGACCAGGAACACTCTAAAGCTAATGTCACCTCCAACCTACGCTGCATGGGCTCCCTTATCCTGCAAAGCCTGCTAAAGGACCCCCGGATTTGTGCAATCAAGGAGAGGGATCATTACTGGTTGGCAACCCTTCTTGATCCACAATACAAGGGTAAGGTTGCAGAGCTCATCCTGCCCTCACAGAGGGAGCACAGGGTGAAACAACTTGAGGATGCTCTAAGGCTAGGGTCAGACTAACGCATTTTTCGCGTTGTCCGTGAAAAAGTGTGTTCGAATGAATGGACTTATTTTTTCACGGAATACGCGATAGCGGTCATACGATGCGCATTTTCATCTGTGATTTTTCAAGGAGCTGGAAAAAGAGAGATATGATTAACCAAATCAATTGCAGAATGAATCAAATAAAGGGAAAGGGTATAAAAAGGCATTTTGGGAATGGTGGCATTTTTCAAAGATGGATGCAGTCCAAGTGTTTCTTTTTGCTGCACTGGGATACCTGTACCTGAAGAAGAAAAGACAACGGCGAACATGGGTTCATCCAATCAACACTGCCAGACACACGCATGGCCACTTTGTGACACTGTACAGGCCACTGCGAGAGAGGGACCCCGTGAAGTTCTTCAACTACCTGCGGATGTCCATCCACACCTTTGATGAACTGTTGATGAAGGTGCGTGAGCCGCTGACCAAGAGGGACACCAACATGAGGGCTGCCATACCACCGGAGGAGATGCTGGTCATCACTTTGCGGTAAGTACTATCAAACACCTGCATTCATGACATCGCTGCCAGTCATCAGACATGTGCTCGGTGTGCAGAGGCTCTATTGTTGGTCAGTAGTTATCTGCCCACTAGCACATGCATGCCCACACACACGCATGCATCACCTTCCAGAACACGTACCGAAAGAGTAATGACACTGACAACGATGTGAAACAAATAAAATATTTAGTCCGAAATAATATGACAGAAGATAACAATAACATATTAAACACATATATTATTGCATGTACAATGAAGGTAATAAAATACAAATAGTAGAACAACATGAATAAACTCTGACAAACATAAACGAACAGACGATACACTTCACATGGTATGATACCGAGGAGTATCTGGGTCATGAGGACCGTGCATATGGATGCGGTGGTACTCTGGCTCCGGGGGTGGCCCAGCAACAGGGGACATGGGTGGGTGGGTAGGCAACGCCTGGCAGTGGTGGGAATAACCATGGGGGTATTGTGGCACGACACCGTGATATACAGGTGCCTGTTGTGGATGGGACAGTATCTCGTGTATCAGGTCCAGGCTTCGGCGGCGATAATCCACCTTCTGCACTGGGGTCATAATGTTCAGCAGGGAGAGACAGGAATTAAAAAAGGACATGTCCTCGGAAACAGCGACCATGCAGCGTGGATGTGTATGGTGCGCCTCTGTCAGGATCGCCACCCTCTGGCCCCTGTCACCCACGCCAACCCTGCATCATGAACAATGCACGTTCCTAAACCTGCATGTTCCCAGCATCCTAGCCCTAGAATCTCACCTGACAACACCTCCCCCTAATTACCCCTGCATATCAGGAAGCTACGCCCTCCAGACTTCACTTCCACATTGAAGTTACTGACTGCAACCCTATCTGCCAAACTCCCTGAAACCTCCTGACCATCTCCTGAATTCTACAACCAAAGACTCCAAGGATCCTCTGTATTTATCTGGACTCTCATTGCTTCACTTACCGGTAACCCTCCCATCCTGCTCCCCCTCTGCCCCCATCTAAGCCTTGCCGTGTACCGAACCCCTGCTGTACCACCGACTATTCTCTGCCAGCCTTGCCGTGTACCGAACCCCCTTGCTGAACCCTGACGACGCCCTTGCCTGAACCCTGTCTGATTTCATGCCACTGTGTTTACCTGCAATAAACACTCATTGCTATTCTGAATCTGCCTTCATCACTGCATACTGGGCTCACAACCCCAACCTGCTACACCCACCGCAGTCAAACCCTTACAGAATGTGGAAGTCCAAAACCTGTGAGCCCGCGGTGATCCATGCCATGGTGAAGAACTTGAAAGGTGCCTTTCTACAGATCCAGCAGCACCTGGACTCCCTGCTTGATTATGTGCAGCAAAACCCAAGGGGCACCTCAACTAAGGTGCGCGTTCCTGCTACAGAGGGAGCCAGAGGACCACTGACCCCAGAAGAAAAGGCAAGGAGGAGGGCGCTAGACCTCTGCTTCTACTGCGGGGACCCCTTGCATCAGATCTCGGCCTGCCCGCTGCGCCCACCTAAGCCAGGTACAAAATGCTTTCATACCCCTGTTCCTGTAAAGCCTGTTTGTACCGAGCCTGCACCTATCAAAACCACTAGGCGGGTGGTTAAAACAGTACCCACCAAGCCAAAAATGGCTACACCAACGATCAAGCCCACAAAGTCTTCGTTGGGGAAGCCGGTGCCTGCCCTGCAGAAAAAGACTTCATCACCCATCAAGCAAGCACCCAAAGAAAGACCCCTATCCCTGCCTACTTCCAGAAGAAACCGGGTAAGCAAACCTCCTGCACCTAAGCGTGTCCCTGCTCCCAGGGAACCTGAGTCAAGGGCTACCAGACTCTCTGCACCTAGAAACCTGGTTACCCAAGAAGCTTCTTCTGAGGAGTCAGACCAGGAAACCCCTATGCATAGTGCCGAACCGGAGTCTGACCCTGAAATGCCCATGGAGCAGGAACCCATGGACGCTGAGCCAGCCGTGCAATGGAGATCGAGCCTGGCCTACATCTCATGGCTGGTGTTGCCAGAGATCCTGAATCCAGCCCGCTACCTCCATGCTGCCTATATGCCTCACCATGTCCTTCTGATGACTCGGAGTCAGAAGAGGAAGCTGCTGATGCTGGTTTAGACTTTCTCAGACAGACTGCACGCCGCACCCAGGGACCCCCAGGTCAGCATAAGGGACATGTTGGCGTTGCGAGATCTGTTTGTTGCCCGGCTGGAATGACTCACCGTACCACTGTACCTTGCTATCACATGGGGACGGACTACAGAACTCCAGCTACCAAAACCATCTCGAGTGCACCTTGCCCAAGATCCGCCTTCATTGGTGCCCTCTTCATGTCACCCACCGTTGTTCGGTTGCCTGCTAAACCAAAACCTCAGGAGCTGGAGACTCACCCATACGTCGTTGAATTGGAGGTTGAGCGAAAGCCCGAGGTCGCTGCCCTGCAACATGCAGGATCTCAGGACGTCGCTGCCCTGCAACCCGCAGGATCTCAGGACGTCGCTGCCCTGCAACCCGCAGGATCTCAGGACGTCGCTGCCCTGCAACCCGCAGGATCTCAGGACGTCGCTGCCCTGCAACCCGCAGGATCTCAGGACGTCGCTGCCCTGCAACCCGCAGGATCTCAGGACGTCGCTGCCCTGCAACCCGCAGGATCTCAGGACGTCGCTGCCCTGCAACCCGCAGGGGTCCAAGAGCCGTGCTGTACCGAGGTCCAAGAGCCGTGCTGTACCGAGGTCCAAGAGCCGTGCTGTACCGAGGTCCAGGTCCAAGAGCCGTGCTGTACCGAGGTCCAGGTCCAAGAGCCGTGCTGTACCGAGGTCCAGGTCCAAGAGCCGTGCTGTACCGAGGTCCAAGCCCAGACTGCTGCCACCAAAACAGCATTTGTGGACACTGATACCGCTGCAGCTACCCTGCCAATTCCTGGTAAGGCCAGTCCATCTAGTGCAGTCCTGGTACTTGTCTCTACCATGGCAGCCCAGGTGAATACCCTTACCCAAACCATACAGGACATTCAGCTGAACCACAAGTTCCTGCAGTCTCAGGTACAGGTTGCATTGGCCCGTGGACATTTTCCTACTCCCGATCTGGTTGCCACCAGCAACCCCATACATCTGAACGAACCCGCAGAGTCTTCCGAGTTGTCGCCGCCACGGGGCCGTCAACGTCGCCGTAAGGCCAAGGTCGCCGCCGCAGAGCCGTGCAGTGCCAAGGAGGTCGCCAAGGTTGCTGCTCCTCCGGTATTCTTCAAGGGCGCTGCCCCACCGGTTGCCGAGGGCGCTGCCCCACCGCACCTCGTCAAGGGCGCTGCCCCTCCGTGCCACGCCGCTGCCCCACTGTATCCAGCTGTTACCGTGGAGACCCCCATCTCCACTACCCATTGTTGCCAGTTTCCCGCTCTAGCCGTGCCAAGGAGGGTTTGGGGGTTTTCCAAGGTTGACTCTCCCATCCCTCACAGCCGCAAGTTTGGACTTTATTCTGGTCAACCAAGCCAAGATACTGCACATCTTGGCACCACTGACGCTACCCCGGACAGCGCCATCCGTATGGATCCCTACACGGTGCAGGGGTTCATGATGGACTCTTCTACTGCCCGTTGGTTGACTTTTGGCCGCCCGGAGGTCGACTCTTAGGGTGGGAGTAGTGTCAGGATCGCCACCCTCTGGCCCCTGTCACCCACGCCAACCCTGCATCATGAACAATGCACGTTCCTAAACCTGCATGTTCCCAGCATCCTAGCCCTAGAATCTCACCTGACAACACCTCCCCCTAATTACCCCTGCATATCAGGAAGCTACGCCCTCCAGACTTCACTTCCACATTGAAGTTACTGACTGCAACCCTATCTGCCAAACTCCCTGAAACCTCCTGACCATCTCCTGAATTCTACAACCAAGGACCCTCTGTATTTATCTGGACTCTCATTGCTTCACTTACCGGTAACCCTCCCATCCTGCTCCCCCTCTGCCCCCATCTAAGCCTTGCCGTGTACCGAACCCCTGCTGTACCACCGACTATTCTCTGCCAGCCTTGCCGTGTACCGAACCCCCTTGCTGAACCCTGACGACGCCCTTGCCTGAACCCTGTCTGATTTCATGCCACTGTGTTTAGCTGCAATAAACACTCATTGCTATTCTGAATCTGCCTTCATCACTGCATACTGGGCTCACAACCCCAACCTGCTACACCCACCGCAGTCAAACCCTTACAGCCTCCATGAATGCGACCATGGCCTGCTCGACATCAGCTGCTGGTGGCTTCTTCCTCCTGAGAGCACAGTGCTGTCTGTGGGTGCTGTACCCGGCACCTGTTCGGGATCCACATCCTCCACCTGGGACTCCGCACCACCCTGCTCGACCTCCACCTGGCAGCTGCCAGATCCTGCGGGCTGCAGGTCTTGCTCTTGTGAGCTAGAGGTGGATGGCCGGTCAATACTGCTCACGGTGTTGCGCGGCTCTTGGCTCTTCCTCAGGAAGGACAGTTGGTCAGCATACAAATAGCTGTGCCTCTTCTTTGCACCAGCTCCAGAGCGAGCAGCTTCAGCCTCCTTTTTCAGGACCCGGGTATGATTGTCCCTCACCGTGCGCCATTTATTGATTGCTTCATGTGCTGCAAAAAATGATGAGAGTGACATAAGGTTAGGTTCATATGATGTGATCATAACACAGCTTCTTTCATGTTCTAGGTATCTCGCTAGTGGATGCAGTTTGAAGGATCTGCATTACAACTTCCGCATTGGCAGATCGACAGCTGGTGAGATCGTCCGCAAGGTCTGCCAAACAATATGGGAAACCATGAAGGACCAATGTTTGCCAACACCCACAGACAAGGCATGGCTGTCAATTGCAGCAGGATTCTGGGAGAGAGCGAACTATCCCAACTGCCTGGGAGCTGTGGACGGCAAACATGTCCGCATTGTGAAGCCACTGCACAGTGGCTCACTGTATCAAAATTATAAACATTATTTTTCAATTGGCCTACTGGCGGTGGCAGATGCCAACTATAATTTTGTGGATGTCGGATCATACAGCAAGGACTCTGACTCCACACTGTTCCGGAACTCAACACTGTGGAATGATATTGAGGGTGGGAACCTGAACATCCCCAGACCCGCACCTTTGCCTGGCAGCGACGTGTCATTCCCCTATGCCTTCGTGGGTGACGAGGCATTCGGCCTATCCACACATCTCCTGCGGCCATACTCGGGGACACACCTGACTGTGAAGAAGCGGGTGTTTAATTACAGGCTGTCGCGGGCGAGACGGTATGTCCAGTGTAGCTTTGGCATACTGAGCAACAAGTGGAGGATTTTTCATCGCCCACTTGATGTAAATGTGTATTTCTGTGTGGATATAGTAAAATGCTGCTGCATCCTACATAACTATGTTCGTGCAAGGGATGGTGTTAATTTCGATGATACCCTCAGTTACGGGTCTGGATGAGTATGCTAACGATGACATAATACCTGTGAATAGACACAGCAACAGGTTTCGCGATGCTCTGTCTAATTATTTCACTAGCAATGCAGGGCAGGTGCCTTGGCAGATGGACATCATTTGACATGTGACAACAATAATTCGTTATGCCATTTTGTTTGTTACATTCAAGTTCTATGCAATTATGAATAAAATTATCATTTACTCACTCTGAAGCTTCTGCTCTTTATCAGACCACGTCTCGTACTCTGGGTACACCACCCTGGACACTGTAACCCATGCACTGGCCTTCTTCTGTCGGTCTTTGTAGGTGTCGCAGGCCGTGTCCCACAGCTCTGGATGCTCTGCCACTGCATTGATCAGCCTCTCCACGTCGATGTCAGTCCCAGGCATTGTCTACCGCAACTTGCAGCTACCCCCAGACAAGACAGGAAGTGTTTGGACGTTATGTTGGCCGGACGTGTGCAGCGTCTGACGTCTCCCAATCACGCAAACACCCCGCTATGTGGACGCAGCGCACTCTGTACGTCAGTACTAGCGGTTCGACGTTCTCAAAAAAATGCGTTCGTTTGCCACTTGCATTGCGCGGCCACACTTTTGTGCGGCCATTCTTCATATGCAGCCCGGCATTGGACGTCATTTGCTGCTAGCACGGCCGTGATTTAGTGTGCTTAAACGCACGTTAAAACTGCTTTCGTCTGACCTTAGCCTAAAGCGACACTTGTGTAACACCTTTCCAGACACTGGTAGGTTACCAACTGATGACACAGGTGCTTCTGAGGCTGCTGTTTATCAGAGGAAGAGCGGTGAAGGGGGCCGCTTGACTGTCTTTTCCAATTTTTTTAGTCCACGACGCCCAGGGACGTCAAATGTAGGCACCCATTGCCAGCGTCTTCACCATATGGTGCAGGACTATCTAGAGGCAAGGACAGACCTGGATACCTTTACAGCAGATGATCCACTGGCTTACTGGGTGTTGAGATTGGATCACTGGCCAGAACTTAGCCAATGCTGATGCAACTGAATAGATCAGGGATCTCTTCTTCATTCCCAAAACCTTCACCACTGCACTCTTCCACAATACCTCAGAGGGGTTACGGTGTGAAGGCACTAGCTGGCACCAAAGGCCCAATATTTGGGTGCACTGACGCGTGTACCAGATTCATATCATTGTAATATTTGACTGCAGGGTCCACCCCTGCACTCTTCCACAATACCTCAGACGGGTGTAAGGATCATCGCCGCCGGCGTAATAAAAAGCCTAAACCCAGTGCTGGCTCATAGTAGTGAGACTTTCAATAGCAGTACCACTACTCACCTCTGCCGGTGCAATGCTCAGGTGTTGCCTAGATCACCTACTACTCCTGCATAAAACCAGGCCACACCTGAAACTCAACGCTTCCACATTGCCTTGGAAATATCCAAGCTGTTAGGAGCTACCTGCGATTCCTCCAAGAAACCTATGACCCATACTCTGCTGGATCCTACCCTCTCAAGACTACCCCTGTTACAGTTCCACCTGGACTTATTATTTACAAACCTCCTGGACCTTCTGTTTACTACAGACCTCTGGACTTGTCATCTTCCTGGATCTCCCAAGTTTTCCTTACCTGGATCACAAGGACTTGCCCACGTCTCTAGTACTGATATATATTCATATATATAACCTTAAGTATACTGTTTCTGTTTTCCCATTTGTTATCTGCAGTTCCCTGTAACCTGTATATATTCTGCTCTAGTTCCCTCTAGCCCTGTAACCTGTATATATTCTGCTCGTTCTCTCTAGCCCTGTAACCTGTGTATATACACTTTCTCCTCCCCTATTACTTAGCTTTCTCTCACTTCTCTCGTTTACCCCTCTAGATTCTGTTGTTGCCTCCGGCCTATCCCTTTTGTGCCTTTTCTCAATAAATCCTTTATATATAAATATATCTGGTTTACTAGTATTCATTGCATATTGGCTCGTACCTACCGCCCCGGAACCAGCACCTTACAACGGGTTACGGTGTGAAGGCACTAGCTGGCACCAAAGGCCCAATTTAATGCACCTGTTGTTACTTTCATCCAAAGCCTACATAAGTATCACCATAATGTAGCCAAAAAATCACTAAACTTGTTCTGCGTGTCCTAAAACATCTCCTCTTTTCATACAGGCTGCCGCCCCAAGCAGTTGTTTATGAATAGATTAAAGGAAAACCATTTACCGTCATTTTTTTTTTACTTTTTAAATTTTTCTATACATCCGACAAATCTGCCACTTCACGGGCAGGTTATGGGGACCTCCTAGGCACGATATTTGAAGGAATTTTTCATTTTTGTTCTTAACCTTTATTTCATGGAAAAATCACTGTTCCTTTAAAAACATCTTTTTTTAAAAAACTTTTTTTCCTTGTTTCCTGTCCCCCAGGGCACTACCCGGACCCCCATACACCTTTTTATGGCAAATATCTTGCATATATGCCCTCTTGCAGGGCACTCTAAAAATCTAACGTTCGAGTCCCATTGAGTTCGGATCGTGTTCGCGTCCGAATTCGAACTTTTGAAATTGTTCGAATGCGAACCGAACACGGGGGTGTTCGGCTCATCCCTAAGTATGCCCCAAGACAAGGATGGCTGAGGGAGCTGGAAGGCCTAGAGTTGATGGGGCCAACAATGGACTTAAAAGGTTTGCAGAATGCAGCACAGCAACAAGTTCCCGAGACCCCTGGTGGAAGCCTCCCCACACTAGCCAGTGGGCAGAGGGGCGGCAGAGTTAAAACAGAGCAGAGGGAAATGCCGTCACAACGACCTAGTACCGACCGTCGGTTCTCGCATTGGCTCGAGAAGCAGCACATTGCTTGCAGTCTGAAGGGACTCAGGTAATGGCATTGGAAAAGAAGAATAATACCACCACCCCTCTCCAACAAAGTCATCAGAAGCCAGTTGCCCAGGGACCACTAAGGAACGGGTCCCCACTGCCACAGCTGTAATCAGGTTGGACATCGTTGGCGTAGTTGGCCGCACAGGAGACCTAGATTTTTCCTGGAATCAGGCAGCCTATAACCTTCCTCCCAGAGAATCGACCATTGGGTGCAACCTGAGGTGGCAGCAGTACATGCTCCTGTGGACAGAGGTCACTGTAGCCCTCTTGCAGAGGAAAGGTGGGGAGTCTTGCATGAGCCAGATCCCATTAAAGCAGCGACTACTTGCAGCAATCAACTCCATCCATTGGCAAACGGAGTGACTGAATAGACAACTGGTCCAGGGACTACGGGAAACAACTGTCACTCTTATTCTTGTTCAACCGCACCACATCTTACAGGAAAGACTGGGAGCAAATCTTCCTGCAGAGGTTCTGTTTGGCAATGATCTATGATCTAGGTCGGACAATGGACCTCTGCCTCATTCTTAAAGGCAGTAGAGACTGCCTGTACTGCTATGGCCACATTCCAGGATGGGTGTCCTCAGAAAAAGGATTAGAGATTTAGGTCTAGATTACATAGTGAACGCTAACTATATCGTTCGGCTATATAAGTGTGAATGCTAGGATAAGTGACTGACTTTAACGCATGCCCTCCATATTACATTCCTAACGCTAAACCCCTTAAAAATCCGTTAGCACATTGGTGATTGCGCTAGCTTGCTCGAGCTTACTGTACTTTGCGCTTCCTATACTTAACATGGGGCACCCAAAGTATCAATTGGTACTAAGGGGCCCAAAGTGCGCAAAGAAAATATCCCCCACACCATTACACCACCACCACCAGCCTGAACCGTTGATACAAGGCAGGATGGATCGATGCTTTCATGTTGTTTGTGCCAAATTCCGACCCTACCATCTGAATGTCACAGCTGAAATCGAGACTCATCAGCCCAGGCAACGTTTTTCTAATCTTCTATTGTCCAATTTTGGTGAGCCTGTGCGAATTGTAGCCTCAGTTTTCTGTTCTTAGCTGACAGGAGTGGCACCTGGTGTGGTCTGCTGCTGCTGTAGCTCATCTGCTTCAGGCTGGTCGTCCGCCGGGTCCGCATTTGTGAAATCATGTGATTGTCCGACGTCATCCATCATCGCCGACCAATCCCACAGCATGCAGGAGATTCAGTGCTTTTCCACTGCCTTTGACTTCTATTGGACGACTTCTGACAACTTTGTGTGGCCTCAACAGACTAGCGATCTTTCCCATTCGAATGGGATTTGTCAGATGAAGTCGGCATGATCTGTACAATTTACATGAATAAAAAAGATGAATTGTGTAAGTAATTATGTTACTCTCACTGGGTTAATTCTTTGGGGATTTGTGGACAAATAAAACACACAGACAAGTGTAAATAAAAAATAACTTATATACTGTATATATTGATATTTTTTGTCAAATTAGGCTGCTGTTACAGTTAAATAAAGAAGACAATAAACAGATGCATTACATTACATAGCACACATAATGGCATTATAATACTTAGTCCTGATGGCTTGGCTCCCTTGGTCATGCCATTCCTCTGCTCTGCTGGCTGCTCCCACACCAGGCTCATAGGGTAGACTTCTCTGCACTGGCTTCCAGCCACTGTCTGTGGGACTGATTTCACTAGACTGAACCTTTGCGCAACTTTTAAACCTATTTTACCTTTGATCTCTGCCCCCCCCCCAGCTATTCTAAACAATTCGGGGAGTGAGTGACAGTAGTAGTGTATTTTTTAAGTGAGATCTTTGAATCCCAGTTTTTTAAAATGCCGTCTTTTTTCCTTTGCCGCCAAACTGAAAAAATCCCCAAAAAGACCCACTTGCGAACGCTGTCAAGACATGCAGGGAAGTCCGGTGCTGTTCCTTTTTTTGAAAGGGCTTTAATAAGCCCATTCAGCACCAGGGTCAGTACCGGAGACCCCTGCATGTGTTCAGCAGCGTTCAGCTGCATATTTTTTTTCTTTTTCATTTCAGCGGCCTTCCCGTCTGTCACTCTGGGTCCATATTCACTCAGTTGACAACCCAGATTGTTCAGGATCTTTGAAAAAAGTTGTCTTTTCTCAGATGGCCAAGTCGGTCGTCCGACTACTGACTCAGTGGACGGCCAGCCTCAAGGTTTGACAAGTTGTGCGTTCAGAGATGGTATTCTTCATACCTTGTTTGTAACGAGTGGTTATTTGAGTTACTGTTGTCTTTCTATCATCTCGAACCAGTCTGCTCATTCTCCTCTGATCTCTGACATCAACAAGGCATTTTTTTTTTTTTTTTTTAATGTTTCACTGTTTTTTAATCATTTTCAAAGTAGTTATTTCTGTGCATACAGATTATTTTTTGGTATTCAAGATCACACGTCGACCTGTAAAGATGGCCTCGCAGGGCCAGTATATGAGCATGTAAGAGAAATAAACAAGGGTAAACAATCAAACGTATTCCAAAGAGAGTCAGCGCATAGAAAACATGAGACAAATAAAACTCCATACATCAACAACACAGAGATCAGTGACAGCCAAAACCACTCACAAAATCCTGAACCCACAACCAGCCGGCCAACAAATCCCAGACAACAACCCTGAAACTGTAATAATAATGGATTCAAATGGGAAGTACTTAACACAAGAAGGCTCTTCCAGGAAAAAAAGTCACCAAAATCCATTGTGCTACCATTGAACAGACAATGGTAGTCCTCACAAATCCATACTTCACGAACCCCAAACAAATCATCATACACACAGGTACGAACAACTTCAGACAGAACAGAAAGGCATTGCAGACAAACTGTCACAACTAACAGACACTGCACAGCAAAAGTTCCCCCACTCCAAATATATCCTATCCTGTCTACTTCCGAGGAAGGACATATCGAACCACATCATCCAGAACATCAACACAGAACTGGCAGCTAAAACTAGCTCAAAGCCCAACATTCATCTGGCCCAACACCCTTCCATAACCCTGAACACCTCTACGATAACAAACACCTCAACAAACAAGGGGTGAGTCACCTGGCAAGAGAATTTAAAGACATTGTACTGAACAGAACCCATATCCCCGAACCTGGCACAAACCAAACCCAAACTAACACAACAACAACCACCACAAGACGACCTCAAACCGCACCGCACCAAGACAAGAACACCACATTTAAACCAAGAACAGGACAAAACAGATGGCAGGAATGGCAGAAACCACCCGCCCCAAGATGGACATCAAGACCTCCACAGAACAGAGACTTGGAGGAGATACGGACCCTCCTCGGCACACTATACAACAAATTAATGTGAATTGATCTCATAATGAACTACAATGACAACCATCCACAACCTGGTTGTCCCATGTAATTTTGCTCATTACAAGGTATAACAACATAAAATGACATCACTAACAATCAGTAGCTGGAACATTCAGGGTCTGAATGCTTCAGCCTTTGGATCCAAAGTAAACGATCCAGACTTCAAACATAGACTGCACAACGTGGACATACAAATCCTGCTGGAAACATGGAGCCGGGCACAGGATGACCCACAAACACCTGTGGGCTACAGAGAATTTTCCGTGCCCGCCCAGAAGGATAAAAGCATCAAACAGGGTCGCCATTCAGGAGGAATATTAATCTGGTATAAGGAGGAGCTACACGAGAACATCAAAGCAATCAAGAAAGGAGACAGCCACATCTGGATAAAAATAAGTAGCTCGTCCTCACCTCTCAGTCAGACATCTTCCTATGTGCAGCTTACATTGCACCACCAGAGTCTCCATACTCCAAAACAGACACCTATGAGGTGGTACAGAGTGAGGCCTCCCACTTCCAGTCCCTAGGACACGTGCTTCTCTATGGAGACCTCAACGCCAGGACAGGAAGAGAAAAGGACTATGTGACCTCAGATGGGAACACATACATTTTGGGAGCCGCAAACTACTGTCAGGAGTCAATACAGGTGCAAAGAAACAGCTATGACAATACAACCAACAAGAGTGGAAGAAAATTGCTGAATTTGTGTCGGAGTCTCGGACTTTACATCCTTAATGGCCGCACCAAGGGAGACTCTCTGGGAAGGTATACATTAAGCTCCCATGTAGGAAAGTGTGGTCGACTATGCAATCACGGATATGAACTCCACTCACATCAACGCCTTCACCGTCACCCCACAAACACACCTGTCAGACCACAGCCAACTACTGCTTTATATTAAATCCTCAAACAAACCATCCTCAAAACCCCATCAGAGCGGACTGTACAACCTCCCACCATCGTTCAAATGGACCAGACACTCTACCATAGCCTACAGAGAGGTCATCAACAGACCCGACATCAAAGATCAGCTAACAGTCTTTCAAAACCATACCTATGTACTAAGTCCCCAGGGGGTGAACCAAGCAGCAAAGGACCTCCACAGCATACTACACACCATCGCAGAGACCTCCAACATTAAAAAAGTCAACTTCAAGAAATCATCCAATAAACAACCCAATAAATGGTTTGACAAAGAATGCAGAACACTAAGAAACAACCTACGAACAGTCTCAAATAAAAAACACAGAGACCCCGACAACATTGACCTGAGGATCACACATGGTGTCCTGCAGAAAAACTATAAACAAATCCTCAAAAAGAAAAAACAAAACTCATCTCCCAAAACCTTCAACAACTGGAAGAGGCTCTTCAGGATAACTCTTTCTGGGAAACCTGGAGTCAAATCGGCTCAGGATCCAAGAAAAAACACCTCCACATCCAAAATGGCAACATCTGGCTCAACTACTTCAAGAGCCTGTACAAAGACATTCCCAAAGAGGAGCTAACTGGGGAACAGGAACACATCATCAGAAGACTACATGAACTGGAGGAAAAAATCAAGGATTTCCAAAACCCGTTAGATACACCCATTACACCCCAAGAAGTAGCAGAAAAAATTCAAGATCTGCGAAGTAAAAAAGCCAGCGGGATGGATGGAATTCTTCCAGAGATGATTAAACACGGCTCTCCAGAAGTACACACCGCAATATGTAAAGTTTTCAACCTGGTCCTGAGCGTTGGATTCTACCCTCAAGTATGGAACCAAGGCCTCATAACACCTATCCATAAGAGTGGAGACCAATATGATCCAGCCAACTACAGAGGGATATGTGTCAGCAGCACACTGGGAAAACTGTTCAATAGCATCCAGAACAAAAGAATCCTCAGCTTCCTGACACAGCATAACGTCCTCAACAGAAGCCAAGCAGGGTTCATGCCAAACCATCGCACTACAGATCACATCTACACCCTGCACAGTCTCATCAAGGACCATGTCCACAATACAAAACATGGGAAAATATTTGCTTGCTTTGTGGACTTTAAGAAGGCCTTTGACTCAGTGTGGCACCCAGGCCTTTTCCTCAAACTACTGGAGAGTGGAATAGGAGGGAAAACATATGACGTCATCAAGAGCTCATATAATGAGAACTTCTGCAGCATAAAGGTGAATGGGAAGAGAACAGAGTACTTCCGGCAGGCTCGTGGAGTCAGACAAGGCTGCAGCCTAAGTCCAACCCTCTTTAACATCTACATCAATGGACTGGCTGAAGCTCTAGAATCCTCCTCAGCACCAGGACTAACTCTACATGACACCGAGGTGAAGTTCCTGTTGTATGCAGATGACCTCCTATTACTGTCACCAACAGAGAGAGGTCTACAAGACAGCCTGGAAGTGCTGGAAAAATACAGTGCGGCATGGGCACTACCCATCAACCAAAAGAAAACAAAGGTCATGGTTTTCCAAAGGAAGAACGCAAAAACCAAGAGTTCCTGTTTCACACTTAATGACTGCACTCTTGATGAAGCCAACAGCTACACATACCTCGGCCTAGAAACAAACCGATCAGGAAGTTTCAAACCAGCCATAGAGGCCCTAAGAGACAAGGCGCGTAGAACCTTCTATGCCATCAGGAGAAACCTCTACAAACTAAAACCGCCTGTAAGAGTCTGGCTTAAAATCTTTGATAGCGTCATCACTCCAATCCTCCTTTATGGCAGTGAAGTATGGGGCCCCATCACCTACCCTGACCAACCCAAATGGGACACCAGCCCAACAGAAATATTCCATCTGGAATTCTGCAAGCACCTCCTCCAAGTCCATCGGAGCACCTCTAACAATGCTTGCCGGGCCGAGCTGGGCAGACTCCCCTTACTTCTTGCAGTACAGAAGAGGGCGCTATCATACTGGGACCATCTAAACATCAGCAGCCTCAACTCATACCACCATAAAGCCCTACTGGCCAACAAGGACCATCCAAAACCATGTGGGCTGCAACAACTCATATCCACCCTGATCATCCAAAACCCCCATGAAGGCAACCTGACAAAATATCAAATAAAGGCCCTAATTAACGATTCCAGGGAAAACTATATCAGAGAATGGAGACATGATATAGCAAACTCCAAGAAACTCACCATTTACCAATCCTTACAGAGGGAATACAAACTGGCCCCATACCTGGAGGTACTACAAGACCCCAAGGACAGACAGATCCTGAGCCGGTACAGACTGAGCGCCCACAGCCTGGAAATTGAATCAGGGCGGCATAGACAGACCTACAAGCCCAGGGAGAATAGACTGTGCCAGCATTGTGACCAGGAGGCCCTGGAAGATGAGGTCCACTTCCTCCTACAGTGCCCCAAGTACTCAGCACTGAGGGAAACTCACTTCCAGAGACTCTCCGCTCTCATCCCGGACTTCACCTCTATAGAAGAGACGAGGAAACTCCACATCATACTGGGAGAAGAGGAGCCGGCGGTGAAAATATCTGCCCAATACGTCGCAGAATGTCACAGACTGAGAGGAACATGAGAGATCCTGGACTTATAAATCCCCAACACGGACTCGCCCCATCCCCCTTCACATTATCCCTTACCCCTGATAATGTCCATGGACTTGCCCATTCCCCCCATATATGTCCCACTACCCCCCCCCTCCTCCCCATATGCTTTGGCAATGCTAAAATGTATTTGGTCCTGCCAATAAAGCTTATTTTGATTTGATTTGATTTGATTTGGAGTAGCAAAATAGGGAGGGGGGACAAAAGGGAGGGTATATAAACAGGAATGAAAACGTCAACAAGTCCACACGGAGGGCCCATGAAGGCAGCTCAGGGCAGTGGTGCGTACAAAAATAAATAAATAACCAAGTGGGGAGAAAAAGTGGAGGATGCCAATACGAGGACGCGACTTTCCCGGCTCACCCCTGCTTCTTATCAAAAGGACAAGGGGCCATGGAAGAGCCGCATGGCCGGGCGACCCAGGGCCAAAAGAGCAGTTAGAGCCATAGTGCCCACTCAGTCAGCTCACCTGTAGCCACCCTTATTCCTGCCACAAAAAAAAAAAGGGGGGGGGTCGGGAAAAAGGCCCAGAGCCGCCTTTGAAGCCCCATAAGCAGCCAAGTCCTGCACAACAATTGCAAACTGGGAGAGGGGGGGGAGAGTAAAAGAGTCTCTGTTCATCATGCAGCATTGTACCGTAAGGGAGACAAAACAAGACTGTATAGTCTTCCAAGGGATATAGCATCAGAAATGGGGAAAGGTGTGGAGGGGCAACCACGTCCAAGTAAGAACTGGGACAATCGACTATACTGAGGGCCTCAGCCGGATCCATCAGCGGGGCCATCGGGTCAGTGGTGAAGGCTCAACTCCACTGCTGGGAGCAAGACTCTCGCCTCCTCTAAGGTCGCCACTGGGTGTGGTTACCTTCAAGCAGCACTATGAGGGAACCAGAAGCCCCCCATCTATAGCGGACTCCCGGTCTCGCAATTGGGAGGTGACCTCACAGAAGCGCCTCCGAGCCACCAACGCCAGAAAGGAAAGGTCACGGAAGAAAATAAGACATCTGGAGGCGTAGGTAACTCGGAACAATGGGCCGGCGGCTGCAAGGATCCGGGAGTGAGCTTCCACAGAGCGTGTTGTAACAAGGACATCGCGAGGAGCCACCTCCGGCGCGGCAGCAGCTTTACGAAGGCGCAGGACCGACAGGATCGGAGACTCCACAGGAACACCTCCAGCAGGAGGAGGTGAGAAATCAGGCCCAACACATAGGGCAGCAGGTCCTCGGTCCGTACCTCTTCAGGTATCCCTCGCACCCGGAGGTTCCGCCGGCGGTGACGATCTTCCAGCGACAGCACCGCAGAGCTTAAACGGGCCACTTGTAAATGAAGGTCATCTAATCGAGATGTAGCTTCAGCCTGCGTCTTCTCCGTCTCCTGTACCTGCACCTGGATGGCACCGAGCTGGGTCTGCAGAGGCTCCAACGCTGCACGCACCTCGCACAGGTCCCGTCGCCACAAGGAGCGAAAATCCTCCATAACTGCATGTAAATCCGCGGCAGTAAGCGGCCGCTCAGGGGGCAGCTCTCCCAAGTCCTCTCCTGGTACAGGCAGGGACCCTCCACCAGGGGGCCCCGGCGGCATTCCAGATCCCCGGCGCCGCGTTTCTACCTCGCGGCTGGCGCCCAGCGATGTGCGGATGTCCGGGGTAAGTGTGCCTGCCGCCCCCGTCCTGCCGGTCTTCTTACCCATCTAGGTAGGTATGCGGAGGCAGTTCCCGTGTAAGCGCCGGTTCGCAGGAGCACCAATCTAGGCCACAAAATGGCCGCCGCCTGCAGTACGTTGAGGCAAGAAGGGGCCCAATCTTTACTCCACTCCCTCGTTTCAGCCGCAGATTAATATAGTCGTGTCCCAGGGTCTTCAGTGATCCACCGGAGGAGAGCACGTCGGGTTTAAAGTAAGGTAATGGTTGTATACCCAACAAGGCATTTTCATCCACACAACTGTCGCTCGCTGGATATTTTCTCTTTTTTGGACCATTCTCTGTAATCCCTAGAGATGGTTGTGCGTGAAAATCCCAGTAGATCAGCAGTTTTTTAAAATACTCAGACCAGCCCGTCTGGCACCAACAACCATGCCATGTTCTAAGTCAGTTTCTTCCCCATTCTGATGCTCGGTTTGAACTTCAGCAAGCAGTGATACCACGTTAAGGTATTAGAGCGCTGTTACAAGCCCCCCATGACTTGCACCATGCTGAAGGGGAAGGGTCCACTGTGAGCAAAGAGCCATACTTTAGGACAGCTCCATCAGTGTGCTGCATTAGCTGTCAGTCACATGTTGAGTAACAAAGTGGAGAGTTCAACTGTAGGAAGGCAGTCCCTTCCACTGTGGCATGCTGCAGGTCGCATGGGAGGCTGGAATCTTTAAAAGCAAATATCTCCCTGTTTTCAATTGTACAGATCAGTGAAAAAATGCTGATCAATATAAAGGGGGTGATGCCCTGTCAAATGGGTAAAACTTGCAATGTGGGTGTGGCTTAGCCGATTGGGCGTGGTCAGGCACCCCACCAGCTTCACACTTCCCCAGTTGCCACTGCACACCTGCAAGCATGCACGCAGGCGCAAACACATACACACACCTTTAGGGAAGTCACTGGAGGTAGGCTCAGAAATTAGGCTATTCTCAGGCTTCTTAGATTGTATCACAAACTAGTGAGCCATTCATGTCTTTGAAAGCAAATTTGTCTATCTTGGAATGTATTTTTTCATATATACAGCATAGATGGTCATGCTTGGTATCATTGGAAAAGTCAGAAAGGTATGGCCTTTCAAATGACACCTCAATTGACCATGTAGGCTGTATGGAACCAGAGATAGAGGTTGAAACATTAAAAGGTCCCCTGTATCACCTACAAACCTACATTGGGTTTGCAGTTCAGGGGCGATGCCCCTGTGCCCCCTCTCTGGATCTGCCAGTGCGAGCTCTTGGATTTTATGAGTGGTAACTGTGCCCTGCAGGTTTGGGGTGGAGTCAGATTTTAATGAAAGATAAGTTATAAGTTAATGGTTCCTTTATCTATTATTTTATAAAGCTGTGACCTATGCCCTTTCCAAAATATGTCTATGTGTGTTTCAGTGGTGTATTTAGGTTTTGTGCTGCCCTAGGCCTGACTAAACTCCGGTACCCCCTAATTTAACCCTTTCGCTGCTGAGACTTTTCACACCTCTGTGCTGAGGTCATTTTTACCGGTTTTGCTCATCATGTTTAAACGTGTTTTGAAGGCTTATTTTAGTATATTACCCAGACATATTATATATCGTTCTTTCCGTCAGACTCGGTAGATTCATAATATGTCATTATTATATGTATACGTTATGTCATGTCTGTATATTATAACAAAAAATGCAATAAAATATGTATTTTCAATAATTTACAACGTGTAAAGTGTTTTTTTCCACATTTTAACATGCGAGCAATCGCGGTTATATTTTGTATGGGGTGCGCTTGTTAACAAAATTAGAGATAGGGTCTCGTTACATTTTTTTTGGGGGAAAATTACGCGATTTTTAACAAACGCACCACATACAAAAATCGTTAGTGCAGCATCATTGTTCACATTATAATTGAAATGGGAACAATATTGCTGCATTAACGAACCAAAAAAAAGAAAAAAAAATGTAATTATTTTTTTTAAAATTTTTTTAAAATATATTTTTATTTTTAATTTTTTTAAAAAAACTTTTTTCACATTCGTGTTTGGTATCGTTGGAACGGCCATGCTCTGGCCGATCCAACCATACCAAACATTAACCCCTAGCTGCCACGGATCGGGAGATAGGGAGTTCATTGGAACTCCCTATCTCCACCGTTGGTGGCAGTTAGGGGTTAACTCTAGGAGTGGCGTCATCGTGCTACGCACGATGACGCCAGTCCTCAGGGGGAGTTCCTGGAGGCTTGGCCGACATCCAAGATGTCGGCCAGCTCCGGGAAAGGATCGCGAACCGGCGCTTTTCAGCGCCGATTCGCGATCCAGCTCCCCAGGGGTTAATGCCAGGCACCATTTGGAAGGGCAGGCTGTGCCCTTCCAAATGGTGCCTGGGTTAACCCCCGCAACGCCGCCGATCGGGAGGGAGAGAGGTCCGAAGGACCTCCCCCCTCCCTTTCAGGCGCCTCCTCCGCACATGCGGGGGGCGCCTGAATTAGGTGTCATCGCGCTGCCGCGATGACACCTAATTTCAGCAGCTGCCGTTACGGACGCCGGGCTGACATCGCGGAGCTCAGCCTGCACCGGGGGGGCCAGCGATCGGCCCGGAACCCGGCCGAACGCTGACCCCAATGGGAGGACGCGCTCAGCGCGTCCTCCGCATACCAGCAGTAATGCGGAGGACGCGCTGAGCGCGTCCTCCGCATTGAAGTGGTAAAATTTGAGGCACCCCTTCCTGTCAAGGGCACACCTCTTCCTGGTTAATCCCCACCCTTCCTCTTTAAGCTCCACCTTTTCCTCTTAGAGCTCTGCCTTTTCCTCTCTTTATATTAAAATTGGATACCAAGTGCCTACTTGTATATTTTGTATACCATTTCAAAAGTATCTATTGAGATAAATAAAATTATGAAATGTTTAAATTCAAGCATTTTTACAAAGAACAGCCACGCATGTCAAGTATACTGGATCACAACCGCTCTAATTAGTTGAACAATAAAATCCACAGAAACGTGCACTGCATATGAGCGTATCACAGAGCTGCACAGCAATAAAACCCACAGAAATGGGCACTGTGTATGAGCATACCAGAACTGCACAGCAATAAAACTCACAGTAATGTGCAGTGTGTATGAGCGTATCCCAGAGCTCCAGGGCAATAAAACTCACAGTAATATGCAGTGTGTATCACAGAATCCACAGCAATAAAACTACCAGCAATGCAATGTGCAGTGTGTATGAGTGTATCAGAATCCACAGCAATAAAACTCCCAGCAATGCAATGTGTGGTGTGTGTGTCAGCGTATCAGAATTCACAGCAATAAAACTCACAGCAATGCAATGTGTGGTGTGTGTCAGCGTATCAGAATACACAGCAATAAAACTCCCAGCAATGCAATGTGCGGTGTGTGTGTCAGCGTATCAGAATCCACTACAATAAAACTCCCAGCAAACCGAGTGAATATGAGCACACAGCAACTATTTATTCTATATTTACCGGCCTCCGTCCGCGGTAGGGCTGTGTGCAGAGTCAGCAGGGACTGTGACTCAGCAGGAGGTCCATCCAGGTCACGTTAGGATCGCGGCTGTGCCTGTGCGTGGAGCCATCTTGTCAGCAATGGGGTGCCACTGCCAGAGGGTGCACCATGGCTTGGATTCCCTTCCCGGTGGGTGTTCAGTCCAGAATATTATTATTATTATTATTCTTTATTTATAAAGCGCCAGCATATTCCGCAGCGCTGTACAATAAGCACAGTAAAGACAGGGTTACAATACATTGAACAACATTTGACAAACAGTACAGGAGGAGATGAGGGCCCTATTCCCGTAGGAACTCACAATCTAGGAGGGTTGGGTTGGAAACAGGAGGAGAGGACTGTAAGGTGAGAGTGATTGATGGTTGTGTCAGTGAGTTGGGTGGTAGGCTTCCCTAAATAGGAATGTTTTAAGGGAGCGTTTGAAGGAAGAGAAGTTAGGGGAAAGTCTGACAGTACGAGGGAGAGCGTTCCAGAGAGTGGGGGCTGCGCGTGAGAAATCCTGCAGTCTATCATGGGAAGAGGTGATGCGGGGAGAAGCTAGGCGCAGGTCACTGTTTGACCTTAGGGAGCGGGCTGGGGTGTATTTGGTGATTAGTGAGGACAGGTAGTGGGGCGCTGAGTTAGTGAGGGTTTTGTAGGTAAGGATAAGGATTTTGAACTTAATTCTACAGTGGATGGGGAGCCAGTGAAGGGACTCGCAGAGGGGAGCGGCAGAGACAGAGCGGCGGGTGAGGTGAATTAGCCTGGCGGAGGCGTTCAGGATGGATTGTAGGGGGGAGAGGCGGGACAGAGGGAGGTCAGATAAGAGATTATTGCAATAGTCGAGTCGGGAGATTACCAGGGCGTGTATGAGTTGTTTTGTGGTGACAGCGGTAAAAAATGGCCGAATTCTGGAAATATTACGCAGTTGGTATCGGCAGGAGGAGGAAAGAGACTGGATGTGGGGGATGAAGGAAAGAGCAGAGTCAAGTGTAACTCCAAGACAGCGAACTTCGTTTGATGGGGAGATGGTGATACCCTCCACCGTGATAGAGAAGTCAGGAGGTGGGGAGGCATTGGAGGGAGGAATAAGTAGGAGCTCAGTCTTTGACATGTTGATCTTTAGGTGGTGGGAGGCCATCCAGGAGGAGATACCAGATAAACAGTCACTGACTTTTGAGAGGACAGGGGGAGAGAGATCAGGGGTAGAGAGGTAGATCTGAGTGTCATCAGCGTAGAGGTGGTAATTATAAAGCCAAAGCTGTTGATGATTTTGCCCAGGGAGGAGGTGTAGATGGAAAAGAGCAGAGGACCAAGGACAGAGCCTTGAGGTACACCAACAGATAGAGGCAATGAAGAGGAGGAGTTACCAGCAAAGGACACACAGAAGGACCTGTTGGATAAATAGGAGTCAACCCAAGCAAGTGCAGTGTCACCGAGACCCAGAGAGTGTTGAGGGTCTGTAGAAGGAGGGGGTGGTCAACAGTGTCAAAAGCAGCCGAGAGGTCAAGCAGGATGAGAATAGAATAGTGGCCGTGTTTTTTAGCAGTTAGGAGGTCGTTGGTGACTTTGGTGAGGGCAGTTTCAGTTGAGTGTAGGGGACGGAAGCCAGATTGCAGGGGGTCAAGTAGGGAATTGGAGGACAGGAAGAGGGAGAGGCGGTTGAAGACTAGTTTTTCTAAGAGCTTTGATGTGAAGGGAAGCAGGGATACAGGGCGGTAGTTGGATGGAGAGTTGGGGTCTAGGGATGGTTTCTTTAGTAAAGGGGTAACTAGCGCGTGTTTGAAGGCGGATGGAAAGAAGCCAGTGGAGAGAGATAGGTTGAAGATGTGTGTGAGAGCAGGGGTGAGGGAGGAGGAGAGGGGAGGAATTAGATGTGAGGGAATGGGGTCGAGCGGGCACGTGGTGAGATGTGAGGAGGACAATAAGGAATTGACTTCCTCCTCAGTGGCTGGGAGGAAGCGGCAGAGGGTGGCAGAGGGGACCTGTGGGAGTGGAGGTGGCAGATAACTATCTTGTGTTGGGATGTTGCTTCTGATAGTTAGAGTTTTACTGAGGAAGTAGTCTGCCAGGTCTTGAGCGCTGAAGGCAGCTGAGGGGGGAGATGCAGGTGGGTAGAGGAGGGTGTTGAAGGTGGACCAGAGCCGTTCAGGGTTGGAGGACAGCGTAGATATAAGAGATGAGAAGAAGGATTGTTTGGCCAAGTGGAGGGCAGAGGTGTATGACCGGAGAATAAACTTGAAGTGAACAAAATCAGCTTCAGAGCGGGATTTCCTCCAGGCACGCTCTGCGGTGCGGGAGCATCTTTGCAGGTAGCGAGTCTGGAGGGTGTGCCAGGGCTGAAGCTGGCGGCGTGGGGCCTTACAGAGTCGAAGAGGAGCAAGAGTGTCTAGAGCAGAGATAAGCGTAGTGTTGTAGTGATTAGTGGCAGCATCAGGGCAGGTGAAGGATGAGGTATGAGGGAGGTGGTGAAGTAGGTTGGAGAATTGATGGGGGTCCACAGCATGTAGATTTCTGCGAGTGTGTGTGCGGGGTGGGGGAGCAGGGTGTTTAGGAAGTCCAGATAGGTTGAAAGAGAGAAGGTGGTGGTCAGAGATGGGGAAAGGGCGACAATTGAACTCAGAAATGGAGCAGAGGTTGGAAAAGACCAGGTCAATAACGTGACCATCGCGGTGGGTAGGGAGGAGGGAGGATTGTGTGAGTCCAAGGGAGGACGTGAGTGAAAGAAGTTTGGAGGCAGCAGGAACGAAAGGATCGTCAATGGGAATGTTGAAGTCCCCGAGAATTAGGCATGGAAGATTAGAAGACAGGAAGTGAGAAAGCCAGGTAGCAAAGTGGTCAAAGAACTGGGAGGTTGGTCCTGGTGGGCGGTAGATGACTGCCACCCTGAGGGCCAGAGGAGAGAACAGGCGGATGCAGTGTGTCTCGAAGGAGGAGAAGGAGAGGGATGGGGGTGGAGGGAGATGCTGGTAGGTGCAGGTGGGAGAGAGCAGGAGTCCGACCCCGCCACCATTTCTCTCACCCGGTCTGGGGGCATGGCTCAAGTGTAGACCGCCATGTGAGAGAGCAGCAACGGAGGCCGTGTCAGAGGAAGTTAGGAAGGTTTCAATTAAAGCTAGGAGGTTGAAGGAGTTTGAAAGGAAGAGGTCATGGACGGCTGTGAGTTTGTTGCACACAGAGCGAGCGTTCCAGAGGGCGCAGGAGAAAGAGGACAGGCGTTGAGGGATGATGGGAATGAGGTTGCTGGGCTTGCAGGGAGGTGATTTATGTGCGATGGAGATAGGATGAGAGGGAAGTATTGGATGTGTTGTGGGGCCAGGGTTAGGGGATATGTCACCTGAATAGAGTAACAGCAGGAGGGTGAGAAAGAGAAGGTGGGAATGTGATTTGTGGGAGTGGGAATGATTGGCAGCACGAGAGTTAGAGGGAGACCATGTTCTGAGAGAATAGAGTGAGAGTCTGTGCTAACGAAAGGGCGGGCAGCTGCGTGCATGTCACGTGGTTCAGCCAGTCAGGTGTACTGAGACGCAGTACCATCTGACTGGCCAGACCGCGTGACCTGCACGCACGCAGCCTCACCAGGAGCCAGGCAGCTCAATGACAAATTTCTATCACTGCAGTGCTGGTTAAGGAAAGGTCCACTTTAAACAGCAGTAAGCAGACAGGGCTTCATATTCTGCTGATAACCCCCCTTTACCTGCCATTTACTGTCATCTTCTCTCTCTGCACACAAATCACATCCCCCTCCCCTCTCCTAGAGCTGCTGCGGGGCACGGGAGGAGCTATGGAGGGAGGAGAGGGGGATTTTTATTCTATTCGATTTTATTCCGTATGCAAACGCCCTGCTCCGCTGCTCGTTGTTTGAGAACACAGCTCAAAGCTGACACAGTGACAGTGGCACCTCCTAGTACCCCCTAATGACACCCCAATAATCACTGGTACCTGGGGCGGCCCGCCCCCACCACTCCCCTAAGTACACCACTGCTCTGTGATATGCTCACACACAAGTTTGGTGAACTGCCAGCAAGTATGGTGCTGTTTGAAGGCAGTGCAAATCCGCATAGAGAAGTAATGGTTAATCTATTCAGAGAACACCAAACAGCAGAGAAATGGCAGTGAAATTCCCTGATGTTCGGTGGTTTCAATCAGCAGGTTTATTCAAGCGAACCCCATAGGTTTCAATGTTAAAAATATTCCCGTTTTTATGCAATATCTATTAAACCATTTATTATTTTAATCTGCAGTAAAAAGTCTTTATTGATTTTTTTTAGTACCTTTTAGTAATTTTTCAGATATTTTTTTGGCAAAATTTCCCCCCCTTTTTGTTAATAGCTGTTTTTCTTTTTTCTGTAACAGAACTTTTTATTATCAATCATAGGATCTTATATGTAAATTCCAGACATTTTCGTTCAGTAGTTCTTTTGAAAACAGCAGGCCACGGGTTTGCGGTGGCAGCATTCAGCGGCCGACTCCATGCACTTTGGGGACCCTGCGGTGAATGGTGAATTCACTGTAGGGTGGGGAAATTTTATTCCCCGAAGTGCAGGGAACTACAGAACACTAAAATGTTGGCGTCATTTCGGTGCTCTGTGAGCAACCCATTTAGTGGTGAGGTTTTTTGCTGCCCCCTGGAAAGTGAAAGCCTAGGCCTTGCCTACCCAGGATATACTTGAAAATTAGTGAAATCTCAATGTATCCTTCCTGGTAAAATACTTTGCAAAAGTAAAAAAAAAAAAAAAAAATTCTAAGGGGTGGGGCCACCCCGTGCGGGCCGCCGCCCCCTGGAAAGTGCCGGAATAGGCTAAAATACACCACTGGTGTGTTTATTGGGTTTTGGGGAGAGGGGAGGTCCTGGACATAAGCAGTCATGAAGACGTCTCTCTGATCCGGCCCTGCTGATATTTTGGAACTACATTTCCCATGATTCTTAGCTACTCGCTAAGATGGCTGAGCCTCGTGGAAGGTGTAGTTTCAAAATATATGGGATTGGGGACAATGTATGCTAACCCTAGCTTTATGGTATAGCTTCCATGTCAGGTCACGTGTAAACTTTGCTAAAGTTCTGGTTAACTTGCCAAAGCCATTAAACTCTTTTGAGCTGGTGCATTTACCAGAGGCTTACACCTGTCACAGATGAGCTCCTGGGGTATAGTGAATAGGGAGCTGTGGTGAAATTAAAACAGAAAAAAAAAAGACAAGTCAAAACAGCCAAGAAGGAAAAAATAACAGCTGCATTTGCGATTTTTATTTTTTCACCCTAAACATTTCATGTAGTCAAATGTCACTGCTTTGTGAAAGATCTCCCTGTTTTGAGTTGGTGCCAGCGGATACCGTCTCTCTTCATTATTTGTTTAGCTATGATACTACTGACTACATTTCCCTAAAGAAATAAATCCGTCACATACATATATTTCCATCCCCCCACATCCTTTTTCTCTCATGGTACCTTTTTCGGCTGTCTCAGTGTGAGGCATAAAAACCCACATCCTGGAAATGTGGCCAGACATGAATGCCCCCACTAACATAAACGCCCCCCTCGAATAGAAATAAACCATCTCAACATCTCAGCCCCCTTTCTCACACACCCACAACATAGGAACCAAAAGAAACTGAAGAGAGGAGGAACAAAACTCCTGCTGATCCAGTACAGATCAAAGAAATGACCAGTATATGAATGTAAGTCATGTGTGGAGTCTAAGGGTGAATAAAGGAAATGGAAAGAAAAAGAAAAATGTCAGACAACAAATACTATTTAAACATTCACATCAGCATGGTTTTACATATTCTTGGTTTAAAGCAAACAAGAAGATTATGGCTTTTATATATATTTTCGATCTGATTATTTAGTTATCACATTAAAAAGATTTGTAAATTATAATATGCCCAGTCACAAATATGTATATACTGTATTAAAAAAGCAAAACAGAAGAACGGAGGTTCACAATAAGCAGAAGGGGGCTAGAAGAGGATCTACCGCTAGATTTTGAGGATAAAAATTTACCTTAAAATTGGAGGGGTCGCGGTATATTCGAGACATCTGCATCCAAGTGTAAGAAAAATGGACTTGCTCAGGGATCCCAAGTCTCCCGGAAGTTCCAGTAGTCTCTCTGAAGTGAATGGGGGCTCCCTGACGCCCGCAAACACTTCAGGAACTCCCAGATTCGGATGAGGTGGGATCCATCACAGCCAGAGGGCACGCTTGGTTTATGCCAATCATGCAAGATTGGCTTAAAAAAGAGCATGCACCCTCACTCTGCGCAGCACGCTGGGATGTGTAGTTTTCTGACCTCTGGCTCCAGCAGACTCACACACTGCATAGTCCGCCAATAGCCAGCCCCACCCTGTTATTGCCCCATACTGACGTTCAGATTGTAGTCAATTTTCATTAATTATAAAATTTTCATTAATTCCTCCATTAGTCTGGGCAAAAAACAGACCCATGAAGCTATAGAACATTGTATATTGTGTACATCTGAGATGGGGTCTAAGACTTGGGTTGGAAAGGAAGTTACATGTGGATAAGATTAACACTTGTCTACATTTTTTTGAGCCACTGGCATTTACTAGATCATTAAGATGGATGTTTCACTATATCGATATGCTATAGATTGTGACAGCCCCTTATTACTACAAGAAGACACGAGGAAACGTAATCACCAGGATCAGACATCCACAAGCTCCAAACTGAAGTGGAGCATTCCAAACAAGAATTACAGTAAAGCACGTCATGATTTAAACATATATGTTTTACACGTTTTCCCAATGTTGTATTCATCTATGGGAGCCAGAACCAGGGATACTAAAGCCCTGGCAATATTGTGTCCAACCTACCACTCATGAGATTTGTGCAGGGGATGTGTCCTCTTCTTCGTGCTAATGTGACACTATTAAATGTAATAAATTCCCTGGCATCTCATGGCAAAAAAATGTTTTTGGGTATGCCTCCAATAAATAGCTGATTACTCAGATAATGCAATGTTATAAAATAATGTCAGTGTTTCCACATGTTCTACCTTTGAAAACACACATTTCAAAAACTGCCCTGACCTGAAATAAAACAAAAAGGAAAGAAACACACATACATACACTTTAGTTCATTGTTCCTATGGGTCTGAACAATTGAAGGGAAGAAGTAAATTAATTTTACATGATGGCACTCAAGTGGAAGGACGTTGCCATCCTAGATGATTATTCAGGGGTGACTTTAAGATGCTTTCTAGCTATATAAAAGGAAACCGTGAAGCGCCTTCAGAAAAAAAGGACTAAACGTACACGCTACACATTGAATATGGGGGTTCTCCTAAAAAGCTGAAAACATGTATTCTAGATAGTCAACGGAGCGCCAGCGAACTGGATGTACGGTTAGTCACTATACATGTCCAATAAAATGTCTTCTAATCCATCCCAAGAGAACCACTCTTCTGAAAGAAAGAAAATCTCTGCGGAAGAGAAGGGATATAATAGAGCAGTATGTCGGTCCACCATAAGAGGAAAGTAAGGCTGCCGTAGTCCTACTCACATGCTATTGAGCCTGACCTAGGCTCTAGGGTGGATGGTAGTTATGGGTCTTCAAAGATGTTCAGGTGCCCATATACCCGCAATAGGATTCTTCAAGCACTTTCCCCTGGTGATGGCTTCCGCACTGTCTGTCAGTGCGGAAGCCATCACCAGGGGAAAGTGCTTGAAGAATCCTATTGCGGGTATATGGGCACCTGAACATCTTTGGATCTATGATCCTTTAACAATCTTAAGGCTTGTAGCACAAAATAGAATGTGTCGATTTATTTACCTTTTTGCCAGCCTCGAGGAAGACTGTTTTACCAACTGATAATGGTAACTGACAGCTACCTGTGACGTGGCTACTGCTTCATTGGTGTGACTCGAGACTGGCAACCAGCATTTCAGTTATTCAGTGTCACGGAATCTACCATTTGGCCAGGCCTAGTCAGGGATGCGGCTTTGCAAATTTTCCTGGCTGTCACTCTCCATAATTTAATATTTTTTTTCAGTGTACGTACTTTGGCTTCAATCATTGCTCGTTGTTTGGGTATTAGCCATATGCAGATACTGCCATGGGTAGCCACAAGCATGGAAAATGTATTCAAACAAATGGAATTTTATTTCATTGGCTTTTTGATCATAATGGCATAGGAATTCCCTCTTTTTATTTAAGTTGCCGAAATACTAGTTGCTAAACTATAGAGAGAATTGGTGTTTCCAATTTCAAGTTTATTTCTTAAACAGCTGAGAGGGAGGAGCCAGCTCATTATAAATCTTAGGCAACAGACATGAGCAGACCATTTCAATATGATGTACACTCAGGCAATATTAACAATAATCACAAGTATACAAACATACAATCAGTTCACACTTTCTTCATAATGATCCTGAAAACAAACATCCAATAATTTCCATAGTGACTGTCAGGATATGTGCCTGCTCCTGCAACAACTGCATGAAAGTGCTGTCCTCATGGTCAGCACTAGCAACCAGTAAAGAAACAGTTAAGCACTAAACCACACCTTGGGCCATATTACATAGTTGGTGCTAACTTAACCAGAGCTGTTGTAAACTTCCCAGAGCCATTATAGCCTATGGAGGTTTTCAGTTTACAAAGTTCTGGTTAAGTTAGCACCAACATTGTAATACTGCCCCTTGGGTCCATAAAGGACCACTTCCCCCTGTGTACTATGTGTCAGTATTGTGTCTGTATCCCTACCTGTTCAGTCATATCCCTGCTTGCTCCTGATTCATCGTGTACCAGACCCCTTTGCTTGCCAACTGATCACCACCTTGTACCAGCCCATTGACTTTGGATCGCCCACTGACCACTCTCCAGATTACTCTCTCTTGTACTGCGCCTTGGAACTACCCTGTATTTGCTTACACCAAGGTACCAACTGTGTGTGTTTCCCTGCATACTGGGCTCAGACCCTCTGAACGTTGGGTCCCACCATGGCCCACGCCGGGTGCCACCCTGACAGTGACATATGTAGGCAACCAAATTTGGTTGTTGAACTAAGCACACACTGTGCCAACATTTTTTGCCCTTACGACCATTTTTGAGCTGAACAGAGGTGAAGAAATTAAATGATGGGGTAAACTAGCCTTAATTCTTCAAGTGCCATTGATACTGAGCCACCTTATTGAAAGGTTCTACAATACACGAGTGTGAATTGATTCATGCAAATGAATATTGTAACACATTTCTTCATTGAGGCATGAAAGAAAGAAAAAGGACCAAGCTGCACCTTCAAAAGATCTACTATGATATACAATGATTCTTTATAATTGTTATGTTTTGTTTAGATATACTTTTTGCGCATCTTATGTCTTGTGTTTATTGATAACCCTACGTATGTCTGGTTTTGGCTCACATTAATAGATCAACACATAGCTGGGTTTGAGAACTTTTCCTATCCCACTATTTTGTCTGCATTTTTTTGCAGAGCTCCACAAATTCCTGGTATAGTAATCAATTCTATCTGTGGAAATCCTATGACTGCTCCGATACATCTGTAAAAATGCAATAGAGTAATTTGCAGTCACCGGCAGCTATGCTGCGCTGAGCAGAATATCAGCAGCTGTTTACATATGGATACTGTGTATATGAAATCTGTATAAAACACATGGGAACCATATAAATGGGACAAAATGGCAGTAAAAAGGTAATAGGGGGAAAAATAAAGGGTGCAATATGATTGGGTTCAATGAACAGGGTATTTTTCTGCCTAATCAACTCTTCAGGTCTTTTTCTCCCATGGGTTTTAACCTTGAGCGTCTCCATAAATAATGTACAAATCTTGAGTCATTATTTTGTACGCGACTCTCGTGTTTTTCCTGTCCATTAACAAGCACAAGAAAACAAAATTCTCTTTTTTATACGTTTAAAATCTTATTTTGCGAAAAAGGTCACAAACCGACCAGCAGAGATGGTCTCGCAGGGCCAAGAAACAAACTCACATAAGAGGCCACAAAACCTAAAACTGGGGGAGGGAGTAAAAAAACTCAGCAAAAATCTAAGTCCTCGAAAAATTCACAAAAACCGTGTGGGCAAGTGTCAAGGAAAAACAAAAAAAATCGCAGCTGACGTGGGAAAAAGAGCGGGCAGGAAGGGTCAGAAAGAAAACAATAATGGAGAGAGGGGTGGCGCTGGAAATCCGAGCAGGCCTGGCACCGGAGAAGGAGAAACCAAAAAGAAATATATAAGCCTCTTCAGCCTGTATCCAGCCAAAGAACAGCGTGGGCATTTCCGCCGAGGATAACCAGCGCACAAAAGGCCTGTTGGACCAGCCAGCTTCAGGCAACACAAGCCGCGGTGCAAGCACCTCCGTGAGGCCAAGAGCCCATCAGTGCCACTCCAAAGAGCAGCTCACCACCACAGGAAGCTTCACCGCCGTAGACATCTCGGAGACAATCGCCAGCTTTCTCCACAACGACCTCAACAACGCTCCCCCTGGTGACCAGCGCCTCCCCGCCGTTCGGAACAGACTACGCACCCGAAAACAGAGGGACATTCTCCAGACCTCTCGGCACATTGCAGCTGACTGCCTCTTCCACCACCTCCATACGACCTGCCACACAACCAGTCAGGAAGGCCACCTCAGGCTCGCCGCCATGGGTAGCTTCCACTCCTCTGCAGCACTGCAGCACGGCCATCATCTGGCGCCACGTTCCCCATGTAAGCGGCCCGAATCCGACTCCCCCAGCAACTCTAAACAGGCTTCCTGGCCTGCTATCACGGCCATGTTCTCATGGGGGGAAGGGGAATGACCCGCCTCTGCATCTCACTCACAGCACCCAACTCTGGCACACCAACCACCACAACAACCGGGGGTGGAGGGCCCTCTATCCCTCTGGCAGGCAGCAGACGTCTGCCTGGTGAGGATCCTCTCATGGAGACGAGGGAGCAGGAAAATGGCTCGGCAAAGGCCAGGAAACAGGCCCCAAGATGGCCACCGGCAGAGCACCTCAGCTGAGGATCTGACGGCCAAACTCGTATCTTCGCTCCAGAGGGTGCACCCCTGATGGCCAGCAGTTTAGGGACCCCAAAGAAGGGCATACAGCAGAGAGGGTCACCCGAAAACCCCCGCAGAGACACCAGATGGAGCTCCAACGAGACGCATCCTTTTCCCTTCACAGCTGACCACACCCCTTCCAAAATTCTGTTTGTTTCAAAAAAAGAATATAATAAATATACAGTATTTATATGAAAAATTCTGAATTGTATGCTAGTGAATGGGTATCAGTGCTAAAAATGCAAGGAAGCCGTGATTTAATGCACCCCAGCAATAGTTACAGGAGATATGTAATCCCTGTAGACTTGCTTTAAATTATAAATTACTTAAGACTTTCTGAACATGCTGAACCACAGAATGTAACGCAATGTTATAAGTGATCCAAATCACATTGGCTTTACATCTTTACTATAAAGCAGGGCCAAATTTTTATTCCTTGGGTAAGAGCAGTACTCAGTATGTTCCACAACTGCCTGCACGAAAAATACCTCTTTTTTTCATGCTTAAAGATACTACACGAACATTGCTTCTTTGCTGTATGTGTAACATTAATTAGTACCAGGATAAACATCATTTAATACAACAAGGAGGTTCCTGGGGCCTTCTATCTCCAGTGGCTGTGTGACTATACTAGACTAAAACTGAACTATGTGAGTCCCTATGAAATGGCAATACAGCAGCCCTACCTAGGGGTTAGCAATGCATAAACGAAATCCCTGTATTACATATTTTACTATTGTTAGGGTAGTCCTATTATTGAAATAAACATACAGTACATTTAAAAATAACTGTTTTGCATCCACTCCCCAATCCGAGGTCAGGTGTTTAGAGCTCTTGCCATAGACTTGCCTTTGCATCTTTGCTCTTGCTAGAGACCTGCAAAAGCAAATTTGCTACAAATTGAAAAAGTGTCAACTAGAATTTGTGCTGCAAGTTAACAACTTGCCAGTGAAAATATACAGCAAGTTTGCAAGACTTACAATTCAAATGAGCAACAAGTTTGTGGCAAGTTATCCTTGCTATCTGGGATTTTGTCCGCCATGCTAATCCACTATATCTGGTCTAATCCTACTGTTCAGATTTTATTTTTGCATTTATGTATTAATCTCTGGCTGAGTAGTTGTCTTATTAAATTTTCCCACCGTTTAAAAACTCTTATTGTTAATATGCTTCCCCATCACCTCCCCATGTAGTAAATACCTCTCATGCAAAGCCCACTTTTCCTAGATCTGTGTCTCTTTGTACATACAGCTCACCGTCCACAGCCATCACACATCCCAGCTCCTGCATTTCCACTCTGCAGTCCCACCCACCCAGTCCCAGACTTAAACTCATACTTTAGCGATCCCTTCCAGCTGCACCCGCTTTTTTTCTGATTACCCTTCTTGTGGCCAAGCTTCTGGTCCTTCCCATTCAAACCCTGCTATATTTGTTTTCTGGTCACCAGCTCCACCTTTCCCCCTGCTCCCTTTTGTTTCACTTGACTGCTTAGACCTGGATGCTCAATAGCCCATGCCCCCAATTAAACACACTGACACCGATATTGATGGGAAAGGACATAGGCCACAGCTTTATTAACTTTATAACAATTATTACTACCATACATACATAACCCAACGCCCAGCCAGCCTCATTTATTCTGACCCTGCTTCCAACAACCGACAGCAGGCAGTTATACCATAAACCAGAGCTCATTACTCCTCCTTTTTTAGCCAGGAACAGAGCACGTCTCTCCCAGCGTCCACCATACTTGGCAGCTTATCCACTCACCCCTTCGCTGGCCAGGGATACCGCCAAGCTGTGACACAAAGAAGAACAACCACCCTATTTAGGGCGGGAGGGCGGGAACATAATCACTCCCTACTTAGGGCGGGAACGTAATCACTCCTTGCAGCCTCGTGCACTAACGAGCCAGGTGAGTTACCTGCTGTATATATATAGTGCCCTGCTCATTAGCATATTTTCGCCATAACCAATCATCTCACCACACCTTGATTGATTGCCCCAGGCCAGCAGTCATGCCCCCCTTTCCAGAATGTTCCAGGGGGCTGCTTTCCTTTGTCCCTTAGATTGTAAACTCACGGATGTCTAGCTGAGCACTTTAATAAAGTGCTGTATCAGCAGGACAATTATCCTATGGGCAGGACCGTCTTTCCCTTATGTATTTTATTATGTCTCATGTTTGTACTTCCCAATGTAAAGCGCTGTGGAATATGTTAGTGCTATATAAGAGGTTGTAACTGTACCTATAACTGTATTATTTCAAATTCCATGAGCGAGAAATGGTTTTACGCCTCTAAAGTCAGACTCCGTTCAACCTGTGGTGCATAACTACAGTTCTGCAACTTCAAAATTCTGGTATTGTAGTCAAACGCAAGGCACAATGTCAAAATATAAGGGAAAGCAAACATTTAGGGGATAAAACAAAATTGGAGAATTTTATATCAACTCAGTTGACCAATTTGACCTTTGACCCTACAGACGAATTCCTATTTTGAAAGTCCTTCATGTCCCTGTATACGGTAATCTTGCATCATGCTGTGAGATGGTTTAAACACCCCTCAGGGTGAGCAGGTGGCACCGGGGACAGCATGTCAGTAGTAGGAAATTATATCAGAGGATGTGCCCCAGGCGCCACTATGTCACTGACCGGAAATTAGAAAGGATGTTTCCCACCCCCCTTTCCACACCACAACAACAATACACATGAGTGTACAACTGAGCAATGGTTGCAGGATGGAGTAACCCATCCCCTGTCAGGTTGACAAACCATATGCATCCTGCATTCTTTCATTATTTGTAAAGAACACGATTCTGATAGAGAGTTTATTAAACCACTCTCTGCTCATGTTTTTCCAGACTTAATAGATGTGGCCTGAACAGCCATAATGAACTTTCATGTCATCTGCATGAGGAATAAAAAATGGGATTTAATGATAGTAATAAACCTTCAATATATCATCTAAGGCTAGGGTCAGACTAGCGCACTTTAAACGTGCGTTCTGGCGCACTTAATCACGGCCGCACTAGCAGCAAATGACGGGCAATGACGGCCAATATACGAAGTACGGTCGCACGAAAGTCCGGCTGCGCAACGCAAGTGGCAAACGAACGCATTTTGTCGAGAACGTCAAACCGTTAGTACGGTCGTACAGAGTGCGCTGCGTCCGCATAGCGGCGTGTTTGCGTGATTGGGAGACGTCAGACGCTGCTAATGTCCGGCCAACATAACGTCCAGATACAAAAAGTGTTTTATTGATGATCCGTACAAAATCACGAACGCAAATGCGCATCGTATGACCGCTATCGCGTATTCCGTGAAAAAATACGTCCATTCGTTCGAACGCACTTTTTCACAGACAACGCGAAAATGCGTTCGTCTGACCCTAGCCTTAGTAAGGGGTTGGGGAAACTGCAAATTTTTTTTCCCTTTTTTTTCCCACTTCATTGGCTCCTGACAGTGCCTGGTTTAGCAATCAAAGCGTTAACTTGTTTTGCTGTGCCTCCTGCATGGGGCTCATCCTGTGGATGTGGTCAGTCCAAATCTATGATTAAACTCCATCATCACCTTTTTCTGCGACAGCCTACTTCTGCTAGGCATTAATTACAATGAGCGCGCAGAAACGAACATAGGAAACCCAGTGACACACTGCGTGCCATCCTGCGCACCAAGAGGACAGCAGCTCTGAACTGTGGCTTTGAAATCTGTGCCAACAAGATTCGTTTGTTAGCGACGATTGGATTGGGACTGTTAGCAGTATATGGCAGACGGAAGTGAATTTGTTGCTATCTGTGAGGCTAAGATGAAATTACCCCTCCTGTCATATTTGTGATGACTTCATCTTTCAGAGGATGTGTGTCTGGCGAGGAGCACAGTCTGAGATACCATCATCATCCGGTCCATGTCAAAGGGATATTATTAGATGGAATTCCTTTCAAACCCACAAAGAACGTATTTACATGCATACACATATATGCTTGTTTATTTCTATTTTATCAAATTCATTTAAAGCAGACATCATTTTTAATATGGTGTGAACCCTTCAGTTAATTTATTTATTTATAAAGGATTTTACCAGGAAGGATACATTGAGATTTCTCTCGTTTTCAAGAACAATGAGTTGTTACAGAAATACAAAGTAGTAAAATGCAAGATATTAACACAAAACAAATATACAGATTAATACAGAAAATAAATATGTAGCAAATATATTCATTATGTTACATGTTTACAGGTGCATTCTGTTTTGAGGTATGTTAATAGGGAGCTCTTAAGGGACTTTAGACTGAGGAAAGATTTGATGGTGTCTGGGAGGTTATTCCATAATTGCGGTGCTCTGTAGTAAAGTAGTAGAGGAAGTATGAGTTAGTTACGTGGGTCCATTCGGCTTAGTCAATTTATGTACTTGCCACTGTTCTGGCAAAAAAAATGCCAATGAGATTGCTAGCCCTCTAAAGCACAGCAATCATCCCATAGTTCCTCAAAGACGTGTAAAAAAAAAAGTTCTGGAAACACAAGAGCTCTGAATTATATTACTTATGCGTACAAATATAATGCACAGAGTAATATTGTCGCAAGCAATAAACAGCTTGGCTTTAGGAATGAGAGCCATATGATTGCCTAACAGCCACCAATTACTATTGCCCTTTCATACATCCAGGCATGGGGGTTAAAGCATTAAATATTGATGGGCGCTCAATGCAAAGTTACCCACGCCACTTTTATAGAGATTTCTGCTGCCGCCTGTACATCCTACACCCATGTGAAACGGAAGGGGGGTGAGAGTATAACAGAATAACCTTCTGTCCCTTCTCCATTCCAAAATTGCTCCACAGAGCCTGTTGTCTCCTTCCAGACTATCTGACTGGTATCCACTATCTCTGTTGAGGTAGTGAGGATCTTTTTCAGAGTTCCCACAACCAGCAGACACTAGCTGGAGTGAGAAAATGAATGATCCTCATTAAGTACACAAAGGACAAGATACTCAGCAGGGCAGACTGACCATCGTGCACACTGGGCATTTTTCCGTTAGGCCGATAAGTGTGAGGGCCATTGAGAGGAATGGTCTGGCAGAGGTGGAAGGGGGGCAAATGTCCATGGGAGTGCTTGATCTTGGGTGCAGAGGGCCACTGCATGATGACTCCACTGGTGTCAGTAGTACGCAGTGCAGCCCTTGTCCTCGCAGGGTGCTGGCTCACTATGTATTATACTGTATGCATTTATCAAACCAAGCTGCATCTACAATCATGATAAACTACGATCCAACACGTTTCCAGTGGCATTTTATTAATTACAATGCACCTCATCAGTGACCAAGGTACGGTTAACAGCGCACTGGTCTGCTGCTATGGTGAATTACAATTATTACACTACCACAGAACTCAGACTATATGCCTCCAGGAAGTGCTGCTAGAATCAGAGTCCTACAGGAACAGGATAAACATTGGTGGACCACCATCCTCCCTTTTTACAGTACCAGGCAGTCTGAGCCTCCACCTGCCCTGCAACCTCAGTGAAAAAGTGGTAGGTATGCTTGGAAGAGGTATGTGGAGGGATGTGATCTGCATATGGATGAGAGGTACGGGGAGCAGGAGATCAAATTTCGACATGTTAATCTTTAGATGGTGAGAGACCATCCTGGAGGAATTGCCAGATAAGCAGATGTTGACTTTGGAAAGGACGGGAGGACAGGAGTATCATCAGCATAGTGACAGTAATTAAATTAAAGAGGAGTTATCAGCCAATGACACGGAGAAGAACCTGTTAGACAGATAAGAGTCAATCGAAGAGAGTGCAGTGACACAGAGACCGAGCGAGCTGAGAGTCTGTAGAAGGAGGGGGTGGTTGACAATGTCGAAAGCAGGTGAGAGGTCAAGCAGGATGAGAATAGAATAGTTGCCATGGTTTTTAGCAGTTAGGAGGTCATTGGAGCCTTTGGTGACGGCAGTTTCGGTTGAGTGTAGGGGACGGAAGTCTGATTGTAGGGGGTCAAGTAGGGAATTGGAGGACAGGAAGAGGGAGAGGCGGTTGAAAACTAGTTTTTCCAAGAGCTTAGAGGTAAACGGAAGCAGGGATACAGGATGATAGTTGGATGGAGAGTTAGGATCGAGAGAGGGTTTCTTTAGTATAGGGGTAACTTGTGTGTGTTTGAAGGCGGATGGGAAGGAGCCGGTAGAAAGAGATAGGTTGAAGATGTGTGTGAGAGCAGGGGTGAGGGAGGAGGAGAGTGGAGGTATTAGATGTGAGGGAATGGGGTCGAGCGGGCACATAGTGAGATGTGAGGAGGACAGTAAGGAATTGACTTTCTCCTCAGTGACTGGGAGGAAGCGGCAGAGGGTAACAGAGGGGGCCTCTGGGATTGGAGGTGGTGGATTACTGGTTTGTGTCAGGATGTTGCTTCTAATAAGAGTTTTATTTAAGAAGTAATCTGCCAGGGCCTGAGCTCTAAAGGCAGATGATCGGGGAGGGCAGGTGGGTAGAGGAGAGAGTTGAAAGTGAACCAGAGTTGTTTAGGGTTAGAGGACAAAGTAGATAAAAGAAATGAGAACGAAGAAGGCTTGATTGGCCAAATGAAGGGCAGAGTTGTATGACCGCAGAATAAACTTGAAATTAATTAAATTCTCTTCAGAGTGGTTTCGTCCAAGCACACTCTGCAGTGCGCAAGCATCTTTGCAGGTAGGGTGTCTGGAGGGTATGCCAGGGCTGAAGCTGGCAGTGTGGGGCCTTACAGAGTTGAGGAGGAGCAAGCGTGTCTAAAGCCAAGATAAGAGTAGCGTTAAGTGGGCAGTGGCAACGTCCTGGCAGGTGAAGGTTGAGGCGTACAGGAGATGTTGAAGGAGATTGGAGAATTGATGGGGATCCACAGCATGCAGATTTCTGCGAGTGCGTGTGCTGGATGGGGGAGCAGGGAGTTTAGGTAATCTAGATAGGTTGCAGGAAAGAAGGTGGTGGTCAGGCATGGGGAAAGGGCGATAGGAGAACTCAGAAATGGAGCAGAGGTTGGAAAAGACAAGGTCAATAGAGAGACCTTCACAGTGAGTAAGGAGAAAGGAGGATTGTGTAAGTCCAAGGGAGGAAGTAAGTGAAAGAAGTTTGGAGGCAGCATGGACAGAAGGATCATCAATGGGAATGTTGAAGGCATGGAAGGTTAGTAGACAGAAAGTGAGAAAGCCTTGTAGCAAAGTTGTCAAGGAACTGGGAGGCCGGTCTCGGTGGGCGATAGATGACTGTCACCTTGAGTGGCAGGGTAGAAATCAGACGGATGCAGTGTGCTTCAAAGGATAAGGAGAGAGATGGGGTGGAGGGAGGTGCTGGTAGGTACAGGTGGGAGAGAGCAAAATCCAAACCCTGCCACCATGTTTCTCATCCGGTTTAGGGGTATGGCTGAAGTGTAGACTGCCATGTGTGAGAACAGCAATGGAAGCAGTGTTAGAGGGAGTTAGCCAGGTTTCTGTGATCGCTAGAAGGTTGAACGAGTTGGAAATTAAAAGGTTGTGGATATCTGTGAGTTTATTGCACACAGAGCAAGCGTTCTATGAGGTGTAGGAGAAAGAGCACAGGCGCTGAGTGCTTAAAGGAATGAGTTTGCTGGGATTATGGGGAGTTGGTCTACTTGTGTGGGAGATGGAATGCGAGGGAAGTAGTGGACTTGCTGTGCGGCCAGGGTTAGGAGAGATGTCGCCTGCATAAAGTAACAGCAAAAGAGTGAGAAAGAGAAGGTGGGAATGGGATTTGTGTGAGCGGGGATGATTGTAAACCAGAGAATTAGAGGGAGACCGGTTTCTGAGGAAACAAAGGAGCACATAGGAGGTCATCATGTGTGAAGAGAGAAGGGAGGGAAAGATGGAGCTGTTGAAGGGTTTGATGGTACAGGTGCATGTATTCCATTTTAGGAAGAAAGCAGAGTAAAAGAGTAGAAGAGAAAGACAGAGCGAGAGAGAAAGTGCAACATTGTGATTACCAGATTTAGCATGTGGACCTCGCAGTTCCTCCCTCCAGTTTCCTAACTCCAGTTGTTAACTCCACATAGACCAGGCCACTGGAACCAGGCTGAGAGCCCTGGCTCAGAAAGCCTGTTCCTGGTTTTAAATGAGCACATCCATATAAACCTACACAAAGTCACACAACCATTTACCTCCTACAGTGAACAGGCATTCAGGTCGCAGGAAAATGTGTTCCATACGCAGAAATAGGGATTTCAACAGAGCAATAGGGCATGTTTCCATACAGGCGCATGTGCACCCATAGTCAGGGTGCCGTACTATGCGGCTTCCTGTATCAGACGTTGGTCTTCCAGAAGAGCGCTGGGGGAGTTCGCAAACTGGCATGAGGGCTTTTGTTCCCACTCTAGGCTAAAAACAGGGTAGAGGAATCTAGGGTCGGGTCAGTAGGGGTTAATATGTAACTCCCCCAGTCCCCCTCTCCTCTTTATTTTTCTTTGTATACAGTGTATCATTAAATGCAAATATGGAATATCTGATGAAGCAACTGAAATCTAATAAGTGGGCCCTTGGGAGATCATACAACTATAGGATAAAAGTATAAGTCGTCATGGTAACAGAGAAAAATCAAATGCCTTTATTTTACTGTAATGTATCCAGATGACAGTAGATCCGCAGCACATTCCTTTTTAGTTGCAATGAATGACATGGACATCACTTCCACAGGGCAGGAGATGTACTTTCCTGATCAAGGGGTTAAATAAGACTGTAATATGGTCTGCACTGACACCTGGTGGCAGGATGTGAAGAACTATGAGACTTTGTTATTCTTTTCTATCTCCATAGGTCAGCAGAAACAGGACCAATCAAAACGTACAAATTAAAGAAAAGGGTCTGCCAAGGAAAACAAAGCAGAAAGGTCAGGACAAGGCAAAAATAGAGAATAATTGGGGTGGGACGGGATTGAGCTAAAAGGAGCAGACGGAGAGAGAGACTGAATAAACAAAAATGGGAAAATGCAAAGCAGGAAAAAGGAAAAGATTAGATAATTACAATGGTGCAGAAAGAGGAGTATGATTTGAAAACAATAGCCATGACAAAAGTGGGAAATAGTAGTAAGCAGAGGGAGAAAAAAAAGAGGCTACAGACAGACAAGCTAAAATCATGGTTCCTGCGAAGAATGCACAGACACTGCCGGATTTACCTTCTATGCTGACATAGACTACTTTATAAAACCACGGCAACCAAACTTCCTTTAAATAAACTCTGTGCTCACCGTGTTTAATTCTACATGTCTGACTAAACAAGCACTGAGCATTTGTAAGCATTTTATTTCAATTAGTTGCACCAGTTACAGCTGGTTTACGGTTATATTCCCACACATATGATGTCAATCTGTCTAATCAAATAAAATGAAAATATTAGAAAATTGTTAATTGTGTCAATATTCTGGAAGAACCCCAGGGTCATATGCAAGAAGTGATTGTCACATGCAGGATATGATTGAAGTCAGATAGCTTAACTCATCCTCTTTTGAAAGCACACAAAGTCCATTATATTTTCTTCACTTTATTGGGAAAGTAACAGCAAATAAACAGTGTCTTTATAGACAGAGAGGGCTTCTCTGGTGTGCTTTGGTATGGAAGGAAGGTAAAACAGAATGCAATTATGTTATGTCCCAAAGGTGTGGGCATGCAATTAGGTGTTGGATGTGTTTCTGTGAGTATTGTCCAATAACCTGCAAACAGGCCTGATGTCACAATTAACCAGGTTTATTAGTCACTCAAGATAAGACATTTCTCAGAAGGGTTCTGTTCAGTATCAGATTATCGTCTGGGCTATTATAACAGGTCAGGTTTCCTGCATATACTCTGTGCCTAAACGCTTCCCAGCATGGCTGCTCTCTGCTAGAGATCAGAAGACTGTGTTATTCCTGACGACCAGTACGGCTTCCTCCTCCAGCATGCACTGCAGCAGGAAAGAGGGGAGAGGCATAAGAACCACTCCCAACTTGGAAAACTCTGAGACAGACAGGAAGTCTGTCTAAACATCACAACTTAACCACTTTGATGCAGCATTTGGCTGCGGAGGATGTCCTCCCTTTACAGCCACGATCGGCCGGGATTCTGGCTGATCGCTGTGGCCCCATGGTGCAGGCTGACATCTTGGATGTCAGCCCAGCCTCCGGGACCCAGGCGGGCAGGAATAGCATGAACTTGTGGTTAGACAACTAGAGGGGACTAATCCACTTTGAGTAAAACCATAGGGGGAAAACAAATAAGGATTCTGGTTCCATGATACTCCCCGTTTGGTATCTAGATCATACCAATATTCTTAACTATGTGGTACATGTGAGAAACATACATCATATACACACAACAATGCAATAATAAACTGGAACTGCTTTCTCCAAGTCTTTGCCAGCAATCAGAGTTAGCTAGGTCATCGTACAGGATATCTGAGAGTATCACCATGTATCCCAGAATAGGTGATCAGTCCTTTTCTTTGTTGTAAACGGTTTGTTTCTTAGTAGTAAGACATCTCCCTCTTGAAAGTTCTGTTTGACGTCTTACCATTAGCAGTGTTCCTGAAGTGTCACAAGATACTCGCGCCTCCAACGGTCCCAAAAGGTGTTAGCAGGGCACTGCACCTGTCTCCACTGGCGTTTATACAAGTCTTTTGAATTTAAGTCCCTGACTGGAGTGGGGATAACTCCTACCTTCTGTGAAAGGAGCATTGCTGGCAGGGCCGGCGCTAATGTAAGGCGGCACAGGCGGCCGCCTTACTGTCCTGGCCTGCTGCCAGTTTGAGGGGCGGAAAAATCAGATTTGCGGCGGCGCTGCAGTGTGTGTGCCTGTCTCAGTCCCATCCCACGTTCTTAACACGAGCAGGCACACTGTGTAATTTGGCGCCGCCCCCACACGTGATCCACATAGCCCAGGAAAACAACTGCAGGAGGAGCCACCAGCCCGCGTGCTTTCACTCTGCTGCGATGGAGGAGCCACCAGCCCGCGTGCTTTCACCCTGCTGCGATGGAGGAGCCACCAGCCCGCGTGCTTTCACTCTGCTGCGATGGAGGAGCCACCAGCCCGCGTGCTTTCACTCTGCTGCGATGGAGGAGCGAGGCAGAGAGGAGATTTATTACCAGGTGTGAATAAACTAATGGGAGGGGGGGTGTAGATTAATATACTGGGGGGGCTTTAAATTGCTGCACTGGGTCTGGGGCTGTAAATGGATATACTGGGTCTGGGGCTGTAAATGGATATACTGGGGGCTGTAAATGGATATACTGGGGGCTGTAAATGGATATACTGGGGCTGTTATAGATATTGGGGGGCTGTAAATAGATATGGGGGCTGTAAATGGATATACTGGTCTGGCTGTAAATAGATATACTGGGGGCTGTAAATGGATATACTGGGTCTGGGGCTGTAAATAGATATACTGGGGGGGCTGTAAATGGATATACTGGGTCTGGGGCTGTAAATGGATATACTGGGTCTGGGGGCTGTAAATAGATATACTGGGGGCTGTAAATTGCTATACTGGGTCTGGGGACTGTAAAACTGGGTCTGGGGGCTGTAAATAGATATACTGGGGGGCTGTAATGGATATACTGGGTCTGGGGGCTGTAAATAGATATACTGGGGGGGCTGTAAATGGATATACTGGGTCTGGGGGCTGTAAATAGATATACTGGGGGGGCTGTAAATTGATATACTGGGTCTGGGGGCTGTAAATGGATATACGGGGGCTGTAAATGGATATACTGGGTCTGGGGGCTGTAAATAGATATACTGGGGGGCTGTAAATTGCTATACTGGGTCTGGGGGCTGTAAATTGATATACTGGGTCTGGGGGCTGTAAATGGATATACTGGGTCTGGGGGCTGTAAATAGATATACTGGGGGGGCTGTAAATTGCTATACTGGGTCTGGGGCTGTAAATGGATATACTGGGTCTGGGGCTGTAAATGGATATACTGGGTCTGGGGGCTGTACATAGATATACTGGGGGGCTGTAAATTGAAATACTGGGGTCTGGGGCTGTAAATAGATATACTGGGTCTGGGGGCTGTAAATTGATATACTGGGTCTGGGGCCGTAAAATAGATATACTGGGGGGGCTGTAAATTGATATACTGGGGTCTGGGGCTGTAAACTGATTTACTGGGGGTGTAAATTGCTATGCTGGTGGGTGTAAAATCATGTACTGGGGTGTAAAATGATATGCAGGGGGTTTGAATAAACTGATATTGGTACATTACCTTTTTTTATTGCTGTGGAGCTCTGTTATACACTCATTCACACTGCACATTACTGTGAGTTTTATTGCTGCGGATTCTGTGATACGCTTTTACACACTGCACATTACTATGAGTTTTATTGCTGTGGAGCTCTGTGATACGCTCATACACACCGCACATTACTGTGAGTTTTATTGCTGTGGAGCTCTGTGATACACTCATACACACCGCACATTACTGTGAGTTTAATTGCTGTGGAGCTCTGTGATACGCTTTTACACACTGCACATTACTGGAAGGTTTATTGAAGTGAGCTCTGTAATTTGCAGTGTGTATAAGTACATCAATAAGGTAGACGTATCTTATAAACCTGAATTGCTCCTGGTGAGGGTATAAATAAAACCACCAGTTTCTCTCATGGCTGAGAAGCCGCATGAGGACATGTGGTTGCTTAGAAAGCAGCTTTTGGTTTCATTAGGAAGGACTAGCCTGACCCAGATGTGTAGTGATGTGGCAGAAGAGCTTACACTTTAATGACCATTCAAATAAACCAAAACCTCTGTGTTTTGTTTAACATGGAGCTACAGGGGTGAGCAGGGTTGGACTGGGACAGAAAATCAGCCCTGGATGTCATCCAGACCGGCCCAATTTAATTATGCAAATACGCACAAATATAGTATATAATCCAACTGGATCGCTCAACCAATCGCTCTACAGATACTGGAGTTGCTGCAGAGCGATTGGGTAAAGCACCGCAGTGGCACTGAGGTCAAGTGTGCACCATGCCTTAAGGTGAGGCGGATGCGCAGAGGGTCTCACCGGCACGGTGGCCGCAATATGAGACTGCGTCTGTTTTGCAGTGTGGAAGTTCTCACCTCACCCATTAAGGGCAGCGCGAGCCACGCGGTGAACCAGCATTCACACTGGCCCACAGAGCCATCGGCCCACCGGGAATCTCCCTGTAGTCCCTATGGCCAGTACATGCCTGGGGGTGAGCGCAAATGACAACTTATTTTCTTGGTATGCTTTAGAGATTATTATGCATCTCAATGCTGATTGACATGGCATGGTAGGGATGGGGGGGGGGCACCAAAACGCACCTTCGCCTGAGTAGACAAAAATGCTTGCACCGGCCCTGATTGCTGGGGTCAGAATGCTTGGGGAGTCTGGGTCTGTAGATACTTTAGTTAAAAGTATTGTTTCAAAATCTTTCGGGATCTACGAGTTCAAAGTCATTAAAACAAGGTTGATGTTATGCCATTTGCATGTTTCAGGAACATTGGTTCTGTAAGCCATATCCTGTATTTAACTAACCAAATCTTGCTACTTCCACCTAAAAAAACATTGCACGTGTGACATCCCAAGGTTCATTGTTGCCAAGAATAAATAAAGATGAACTCTCCAAAGCTCAACGGGAGGATCCAGTGATAGCCAAGATATTGAAGATGAAAGAGGAAATCAAGGTGCCAGATGAAAGTCTAAGGAAAACCGTGACTGGAGCGGCCAAGAAACTTTTGTATGAATGGAACAAACTAATTATAGAGGATGGATGTCTCTATAGGCAAACAGCTCAAAACAAACAACTTGTTCTCCCAACCCAGTATAAGCAACTTTCTTTGGAGCACTTACATGACAACATGGGACATCTGGGCACAGAACGGGTTCTTCATCTGATGAGACAAAGATTCTACTGGCCATATATGAAGAAGGAAGTAGAGGAGTATATCACAAAGAAGTGTCCCTGTATTAAGCAAAAGAAACCAACGACCCATGTCCGAGCACCCATGGGGAGTATAACATCCAGCTCACCTCTAGAACTTGTTTGCATCGACTACCTGCACTTAGAGCCAAGCCGGGGTGGGTATGAGTATATTCTAGTGGTCGTAGATCACTTTACTAGGTTTGCGCAAGCTTATCCTACGAAAAACAAGTCTGGCCGTACAGCAGCTGAGCGTCTTTTCAATGATTATATCCCTCGGTTTGGTTACCCTGGAAAGCTACACCATGACCAGGGCAGGGAATTTGAAAATGAGCTTTCAGGAACCTTCGGGAACTTGCTGGAGTACGCCATTCGAGGACCTCTCCGTATCACCCTCAAAGTAACCCAGCTGAGAGATTCAACCGGACTCTCCTCCAAATGCTCCGGACCTTGGCTGATAAGGAAAAGATACGTTGGAAAGATCACCTTCCCCAGATCGTCCATGCATATAATTGTACACGTCACGAGTCAACTGGGTATTCCCCATTCTATTTACTGTTTGGACGCCACCCTCGCCTTCCTGTTGACTTGATATTTGGGCTCGTTGAAGAGGATGAGGGATTAACTCATAAGGGATTTGCTGATCATTGGGCTGGAAAGATGGCTGAAGCATATCAAATAGCAAATGAAAACAGTAGGCAATCAAGTGCGCGGGGCAAAGCTCAATATGACTTGAAGGTCAAAGGTGTTATTCTGAAGCCTGGAGACAGAGTTCTTGTTAGAAATTTGAGAGAGCGAGGAGGCCCAGGGAAACTAAGATCATACTGGGAGAAGATCATCTATGTGGTGAAAGAGCAAGTAGCAGACAATCCGGTTTATGTGGTGAGTCCTGAGAATGGGAACAAAAGTGGAACTAGAACCCTGCACCGAAACCTATTACTGTTGGTGAATGACTTGCCTGTGGAGACACCATCACACCCACTGAAACACGGGAACCAGAAACAAAGCAGACAAGGTAACAGGGAGAAGACAAGAGAACCTACCTACCACAGTGACATCACCGATTCAGATGAGGAAAGCTCTGAAAGATACTGGTTGAGAATTCCTGAGAGTTGGACAGAGCATAAGAGACAGCATACTTACCGGCAAGGTTCAAAACTGAACCATGAGAACTCTGTTGTCGAAATGACGTCACCATCACCTGAGAGAACCATGCGAGAAAGAGATCAAGTCCAAGTCCCACAGGAACAGAGACACAGTTTGATCGAGACTCAATCACCAGAAGAATTGATCCTGAATTCAACATTTCCACATGAAGTCAGTGGAGATAGTGATAGTGAATGTGCCCTGCCTGATGAAGCAGAAAGTCTGACATCAGAAAGCTGTATCGAACCAAGACGGTCAGTGAGAGGGAGTAAGCCAAGACAAGTGTTTACATACGAAACACTGGGTCAACCATCGCTACAACCACAGACTATGCTCTACAGTGTAGCAGCATATACCTTTCCTCACTTACCTGTATTGGCTACACCATATTATATGCCACCACTCTCATACTACCCGTTTCACGACTCATACAATATGGTGCCATGCATTCCCACAGGGGCAGCATATTAAGTTAAGAAAGTGGTGTTCTGGACATAGTAATCTTGCGCCTGAGTGTATATATATTTTTTGTAGCTGGTGCCCATTTTATTTTGTCGGGGAGGATGTGACACATACGAGGTATGTGCACAATTGTATAAAGTAAGTAAGTGTCATGTATAGTGGTGACATTGAAAGGTATGTGTTTATGTTTTCTATGTGGTATATGGTGCCTATAACAAGTCACTATGAGAATGCAGCTCTCTGCTGCAGCAGCAGGGGACTGTTATTATGACGCACAGGGTCTTATGTTCAGGAAGGATTGGGGGAAGATTATAGGTGTGGCACTGGTGATGTGTTCCTGCTTACCCTCATAACCACGAGGATACTATGGAACAAGCAGCCAATCTGTCTGTCTCCTCATTCTTTCCTGTTTTTACAGGTAAGCCTAAAGCAGGAAGTAACTCCCAAACATTTAAAATAAAGAATCCATGTTATATACAGCTGTATTAACTGTGCAGAGAGTCAGATGGGAGACAATAAGAGATATCCTTAATGTAAACACTAGGAGGGTGGAGGCTCCAGGTACTCTGCAATAATAATGGTAAAAAGCAGTATTTCCTGATGCAGAGTCAGTTATGTACATTTAAATGTACTCAATATGCAGAAATCTTAGATGCATTACTATTTGTTATTAGAAAGGAATTGTTCTGTGTCTTGGCAGATATGACATCCCCTTGTGTGCAGAAGGAAAAGGAATAGCTGTAGCACGCTGCACACTGTATATAATAGGATGTATAGTCTGTGAGACGGATTCACAACTTTCCACAGGGAAAGTTAGATGTTTTGCGAAAATGAAGATGACATGCTAATAGGTCATTTAGAATGAAAATGTTATTGTTTTAAAAGCATTTGGAAAATATGCATTTAATAAAGAGATAACCACGAGGATACTATGGAACAAGCAGCCAATCTGTCTGTCTCCTCATTCTTTCCTGTTTTTACAGGTATTTACATCTGTCTGCTGGCCCTCTGAACGGGGTCTGCAACACACGCATCTGCCCCTTTCTTAATCAGGATTTTGTAAAAAAGCTCGTCCAAGCACTTATTATCACCCGCCTTGACGACTGTAACCTCCTCCTCTCTGGCCTTAAGAGATCCCAGATTCTCCCTCTGCAGTCTGTTATGAATGCCTGTGCCAGGATCATCCACCTCACCTCTCGCACCTCGCCCCTCTGTCAATCTCTACACTGGCTTCCTGTCCCCTCTAGAATCCAATTCAAATTACTGGATCTCACATACAAAGCTCTCCATAACCGCGCCCCTGCCTATATCTCCTCCCTTATTAGCAGGTATATCCCATCCAGACCACTTCGCTCTGCCAATGATCTGATGCTATCAACTTCACGTACCTGCACCCCCAACTCCCGCCTTCAGGACTTCTCTCGAGCTGCCCCCTTTCTTTGGAATTCCCTCCCCCGCAACATCAGACTCTCCCCGTCTCTCCAGTCCTTCAAGAAGTCTCTGAAAACACATTACTTTAGAGAAGCCTATCATCTCACTCCCTAATCTCCCTCTGTTCATTTCCCACTACATCTTCGCTCACAGCCCACATGCACTCCATTATTTCACATCCTCTACTAGCAACCCTCACCTACTGTGTCACCTCTATCCTTTTAGATTGTAAACTTGTAAGATTGAGCAGGGTCCTCTTGCCTACTGTGCTGTGTATTGAACCTGTAGGTTTACTTGTTGTCCTGTCTCCCATTGTACAGCGCTACGGAACTTGTTAGTGCTTTATAAAAAATTGTAACTGTAACTATTTGTGCTGCAGGCGCTGATCTAGTCGCAGTATTTGCAGGGTTCTGTGGGCACATGGTGCAATTGGTTTGAATAATTTTCTTCGCTGATTGGTGAAGAGTCTACTTTCCTTCCTTTGTGAGAAGGTTTGTAAGTGTCAGCAGCTTGTGCAACATATTTGACTGCGTTTGCCAATTTCTTCTTCTTTGATTTAGGGTTCTGTCACTCTTTTCGCCATTAACCTGTGTTTTCGAATAGCCATGTTGAAAGACGCAAATCTGTATGATGCTGGATTAAAATAAGCTTGTTCAAGTGATGTACTGGTCTGTTTTGTTTTTTTCGTACCTGCAACATTTTTTCAAATATCAACTTTGGCCAAATTTAGGCCTCTGAGGAGGCCTTGGAGGTCATCTTTAGGACCATCCAAATGATTAGGCATTGTTAGGGTTATGGTGGGAGGTGGCAGGTGAGAGCACAGTTGCAGGGGATACACAGCTGAAACAGGCAGATTATGGAGAAACTCTGGTGATTTATTGCAGGTATATGATACATAGCAGGCAGATGCAGGATATAAACAAGGGATGGACATTCACGGCACAGGTCAGACAGGGGATTCCAGGAACTAGGGTAACAAGCACATTGAACAAATCAAGAAACTGAAAGAAGACACAGAATCCAGGTAACACCATGTACTGCAGCACAATACCAAGGCAAGTTCATAGGGGGAGACTCCCTTAAATAGAAAGTCTTTAGCTGACAGGCTGCATTAGGCTGGGGCCACACAGGCGCAGAAAGAACCTCTATGAGAACGGACTTCTTTTCGCATGGATTCCCATGTGGCCATCAAGCTATGTGCACAGCTCATCTGCACAAAGTGGGAGCCTCATATGGAAGCTCACGCTTTAAAGATCCGTCTGACATCCGTCATAGCGGCTCGACAGCGAGCGAAGATACAGCTACAGTTGTAGCTCTAGCACGGGTCTGTTTGTGGTCCCTGCATGCCCCCGGGCGAGAATACTGGCAGACATCAAGGGCCATATTACATAGTTGGTGCTAACTTAACCAGAGCTGTTGTAAACTTCCCAGAGCCATTATAGCCTATGGAGGTTTTCAGTTTACAACAGCTCTGGTTAAGTTAGCACCAAGTATGTAATATGGCCTATAGTCTATGGAGCTGTTAAGTTAACAACAGCTCTGGTTAAGTTAGCACCAACATTGTAATACTGCCCCAAGTGTATAAAGAGATACTGTCAATATCCATTATCCACTCTCTTTTTCTTGATCTATTTTTGGAGCACTTAGAAAATCTAGGTATAATCTTAAATAGGAGTAATTCACCCCATCATGAAGGAGTGTCTGGACATAAAACACACACAGTCCCTGCTCATGCCTAGGATTACTGTCTCTCTGATACCTATTGGTGGTTATATCAAACTACCACTTGAGACAGTGCCCTTGTCTTTCTTGTACTAGGCTTCGAAGAGACCCCAAAAATCCTTAAAAATTGTGGACATAGGGACCTGAAGGCAATTAAAAAAAGGGTGGCGAGATGCAATGCAGCAATTAAATAGTGCCAGATTGTATTGTCATTTAATAGTATTCTCTTTCGCATTATTTAATGCCGGAGGAGGCTCCCAGAGGCGGGGCGAAACGCGTCTCAGGTGTTCAGTCTGCCTGTACAGAGGTTGTCCACATGTCTGAAGCTGATGCTGCTGCTGAACTGCAAGCAATAGTAAGCGGCTCAGAGGGACTTGGTAGCGGTAGATTGCCCGTCTGGAAGTTATCACCAGCGGCTGCTAATTTTGTAACAGACACGCAAGTAGTGGTAACATTTGTATTGCCATTATCTGACCTAAAGGTGATTTCTTGTATAATTGGTGAGGCTAATGTAGCGCTCACTCCCGGAGGAGCCGCTGAATTTAACCTCGGGTTAGTCTCTCCGCAGTAGGGAATAAATATACACCAGCACTGTTGTGGATTTTATAGATTATATACTTTACTGTTCTCAATAAAGCGGCATATATAATGTAAGCACGGTATATAGAAAACAGGATTTTGTAATGCGAGAAACGCGCAGCGGTAAAAGAAAAGTTTAACCCCTTCGTTTCTGGAGTGTAAGTCCCGTGAGGGTAATGTCCCAAGAAAAGGTGTGTGTGTGTGTGAGCTCAGGTACCCGGGTACTATATTCGACTGGCCAGTGAATGGATTTAGCAAATCTTCGACTAGTCACGTTGGGGCCCTGTAGATTTAAACAATACTGCAGCGTGCTTTGTTAAACTTTGACTATGCCCTGGAAGGCCTCTCACCCATCCGCCAGACAATCTGTTCCGCTGCCCGATCAAGGATGTCTCTCCGCTGGACTTTTCTGGAACTCTGTGCCACCGGATCCGCTTCTCCTGCTTGCCCGATTTCTGCAACAAGATCTACGCCCTACCGCCTGCACTCCCAGTGGATCATCGCGGTCTCCTTACTCGGGGTCCAAACCGGAACTCTGTGTCTGTGCAAAACCTCTCAGCGGTGGATTACTAGGTCTCTGGCAAGTCACTGTATCAATCCCCAGCGACGGCAAGGCAGCGCCTGCTCTCCGGCCTGGTCACAATCGCTCACAGTCTCACGTGCTTCTTACTCTGTTCACCGCTCGGCTCACACTGGCCTCCTTCGCACGAGGCTGCAGATGTCCTCTCCTCTTTCCCCCACCCACTTCCTGTCTCCGCCGCAAAGCATGATGGAAAACGTAGTCCCATTGTGTCCAGTATACATTACATTGCGCTTGTCTCCCTCTGGTGGCCAAACCCGAGCAATACAGCAACAGAGTTTTTAAACAGCGCTACACTAAGAAGCAAATTTTCATTGCATATCTTGACTGTTATAAACATTTGGCGTCAAATGATAGATTGTTTGGCATATCAAAGGACATAGTGCCTTCTGAACATAAGGACTATTTTTCTTTCATAAGTTGGTATTTTTTATATACATTTTTAATAAATATGGTGATTTTTATGGATAGCCCTGAATGATAAGATTTACATTTATAGTCCTGGAAAACAACTTCAGTTGGACCCCACGAATCAATAGCGACTGTAATGCTTGAAGGCTAGAACGGCAAGAGGCTGTAGAGTGCTTGGTCAGCCATTGTTCCAGTCACAGGGGTAAGACTGTAGTTTCTGTCTTTAGGTATAGTAGAACAGTGTTTCTCAAACCTCTCCTCGGGACCGCCTAACAGGCCAGGTTTGCCAGATATCTGAAGCACAGCACAGGTGATATGAATTGCTGCTCAGTGATTGCAGGATTCAGTCTGTATTTCCCCAAGGTGATCCTTAAAACCTGGCCTGGTTGGGGGTCCGAGGAGAGGTTTGAGAAACACTGGTATAGAGTAGTGCTTCTAAAACTTGTCCTCAGGACCTGCTAACAGGCCAGATTTTAAGGATCTCCTTAGGGAAATGCAGATTTAACACTGCAATCACTGAGCAGCAAATCATATCACCTGTGCTGTGCTTCAGATATCTGGAAAACCTGGCCTGTTAGTGGGTCCCAAGGACAGGTTTGGAAACAAATGTGAAGAGGCTTGAAATGAGATTACACCAGGCCCAGGGTCCTGTTCAAGGACCCATGATCAGACCCAGTCTGCCCCTTCTCTATTCCACCAGTGTCCTCCAGGAATGTCAATTTCTTTGCAATGATCATTCAAGGCTTACTGTAGGGAACAGAATGACTGCTTTATTGGTGGACCAGCAAGTTTTGTATACACATACCATCTAAACCCAAAATTGATGGTAAATAATTACAATATATGCTGCTAGCACACTTATGGCACCAGGCGGCCTGGATAAAGTTTGACAGAAGGTACAGAAAATATAATAACACTCAGAAAGATAAACACAATATAGACTGGTAGAAATGAAGGAAGTTTGATTAGTAAAGACCAACTCAAAAGGAACCTACAATGACATAAGTGATTAAATATGTTAGAGCTGCAAAATAACCTTTAAACTATTAATCCAAAAGAGCTTCTGTCATGACTTTTTTCCTCCTTTAGTTTTGATGTTCCTCCAGTTTTAGGACTGGTGTCTACAACCAGAAGATCTGGCCAAAACAAGTTGAAGAGCAAGACAGGAATACATAGCAATCATTTTTATCTTAGCAGAGTTAGAATGAATCATTATCTGGATTGGAGGTAATAAAGAAGATGAAATCACGGCATTGAATAATGGAAGTAAAACATTTGTACCAGGGCACACAAATAAATGCAGAATACACAGATCAAAGCAAAAGAACATAGAACAGGTTCAATATCCCTGCAATCAATTCATTGAGGGGTGGATGTTTGTTAGAAGTCAAAGACGCAGATGGGCTGCAGGTGGATATTAGATGTGGAATGTTAACAGAGAATACAGAGTGAAGCACATTTGAGAAAGCATTTGTGATGTATACCGAGTCAAGGCCTTTAGCTAAAGGGACATTCTAGCCATCATGACATTTGAATGTATTTTAACCCCTTCGCTGCAGACAACATGCAACAGATGCCTTCCTGTTTCTCCTCTATATGTGGAGGAGATCTCCAACATGCCATATGGTAAATTTACCTTAATGGTGACATTGTGGTGATTGCCGGCTTCCCCCGCCCAGAATGGTCGATGTGGTGTTTGGCCAATTACGGACAACCATTGGGGGTTGTCTGCCCCTTAATTCTGATATAGATAGCAGAGCAGGGGTAAAGGACCCCTGTATCTACATTCCTTACATTCCACAAGATCAAAAGAAAGGAAAAACAATGAGTGAACAATACCATGGCCATTGCTCACCTCATTTCACAAGTTAGGAAAAAGTACATTGTTTTTTTTAATTGTAACAAGATTTTATTGAAAAGTCTTGTAAGGGTACAATATGAAATAGTACAGGAGGGGTGGGGTCGCGCCTTTTCCCCGATGGGGCGGCTGCAACCACCAAATGCATCCAGCCCAACAACATGTGTAAAACAAAGAAAAAAATGTCATCTGCGCTTATTCCCATTCCCATGACGTTTACGGGTGAGCTTAATCTTTTAATGGCCATTAATAAGAAACCAAAGCCTCTGTGTTTTGTTTCACACGGTATAATGGGAATAAGCGCAGATGACATTTTTTTCTTTATGTTTTACAATATGAAATGTATATGTGATTGTCAATTAAGCAATCTCGCAGCGATAAGACAGCGCTGCACAATGCATGTACACGTCCATGGAGAATACATAGTCATCACACGAGTTAGAAGCATGCAATAGAAAAAGTTAACAATTTCACAGGCAGCGGAGAAGTCGGGAACGTGGGGGGGGGGTTGCAAACATTGCAGTAGACTATAGGGCTATACGCCATGCACAAAAGACTGCCAATCAGCTTGTGCTCCTCAGTCGTCTGGATTTAGATCAGGAAAGTACAGCTCAGTACATTCCTGACCAGCTAGTAGAATCAATGCACTCTCACTGCGAGCCATTAGATTGACTGGATGCATGAGTAAGCATACGTCTCCTTATGTGCTGCAGTGATACACTGTTAAAGGAAGTAACAGTGGATGGCAGTTATGGAGCAGCAGTAGGGAGCCAGGCAGTTGAGAGAGAAGTAAGTAAGTACCAAATCGAGTATGACAAATGAGTAAGTCGAGGGGGTGCACCCAGTAGTGTAGCGTGGGTTGTCAGCGCCCGGGGCAAGCCAAGAATTGTGCACCCCCCCAACCTGTGGACACGTTAGCATGCCCTGATTCCCTTCCACCATTAGGGCATTGAACCCATTAATTGTGATACATTGCCCCAGCTTTCATGGATATATTGCCCCAGTTCATATGGATATATTGCCCCAGCTCTCTTGGATATATTGCCCCAGCTCTCATGGATAAATTATTGCCTCCCAGCTCTCATGAATATATTGCCCCCAGCTCTCATGGATATATTGCCCCCCAGCTCTCATGGATATATTGCCCCCCAGCTCATATGGATATATTGTCCCAGCTCTCATGGATATATTGCCCCCCAGCTCTCATGGATATATTGCCCCCCAGCTCTCATGGATATATTGCCCCAGCTCATATGGATATATTGCCCCAGCTCTCATGGATATATTGCCCCAGCTCTCATGGATATATTGCCCCCCAGCTCTCATGGATATATTGCCCCCAGCTCTCATGTATATATTGCCCCCACTCTCATGGATATATTGCCCCCAGCTCTCATGGATATATTGCCCCAGCTCTCATGGATATATTGCCCCAGCTCATATGGATATATTGCCCCCAGCTCTCATGGATATATTGCCCCCCCAGCTCTCATGGATATATTGCCCCCCCAGCTCTCATGGATATATTGCCCCAGCTCTCATGGATATATTGCCCCCCAGCTCTCATGGATATATTGCCCCCAGCTCTCATGGATATATTGCCCCCCAGCTCTCATGGATATATTGCCCCCCAGCTCTCATGGATATATTGCCCCAGCTCCCATGGATATATTGTCCCAGCTCACCTCTCCTGCAGACCGCCACACACTCACTCCCTCTCGATCTGCTACGCACTGGTCCCTCCGGCTCCGGCTGGAGTGTGCCTCCTGCTCTCTCCCACCCACGTTAGAAGAAGCGTGGCGCCGGCGCACTGGGTCACTGGTGTCATGTGACAGCACTCCTTACGGATTCTCCTAGATTCGGCGGTGCGACGTGCGGCTGATCGGCTGTGAAATATTAGGGGAGCAAATTTGAAATTTTGTGCCCCTAAGAAAATCGTGCCCGGGCCACTGCCCCATTGGCCCCTCCACGCTACGCCACTGGTGCACCCCCTCCTTTTTAAACTTAGAGTGTCCTTCTAAGGAGCACCAGGCTCCACATTTAAGATCCTTAAGAAATCGAATAATTACCCACAAACGAATGAAAGAATAAGACATATTTTGTCATTTTTAGAGGACTTGCCATGTACAGGGAGAGTTGAAAATGAAAAATGTAAATATTCAACATGGAAAAAATGTTTCAAACTTAAAAAGAATTATTCACTAATTGATGTAGCACTACAACAGACCTGGACATTTTAGGCCAAAACAGCTGACTTGAAGGAATGTCAGAGTAGGAGAATTTTCAGATTCAGCATTTTGGGTCTACATTTCTCAAATTTTCTTGCAATTCTTGCACCTTAAATCAAGGCATGGGGGTGTACGCATCATGCTTGCTACAAATTATTATTAGTCTTTATTTATATAGCGCCAGCATATTCCGCAAACACTATAGAACGACAATAATAAATGGAGAAAAAAAATACAAAAAACAAAACAAAATAGCTCAGGAAAGAAAGATATGACAGGATCAGGATAGATTGCGTAAGAAAAATAGACATATGGATAAAATAACACCGTTAAAAGAAAAACATATGGCAAAAAGATAACTTGGAAAAAAGCCAGTGAGCAGAATTACACACAGACAAAGATCAAGACGCTTTTGTAGGTATAAAAACAATATAGTGGTCTCAGCTGATTCAACTGGGAAAACCAAATAAGTGACAAGCACTGAAAACCTATGCTACACAGATTGTACAAGAGCCTTTCGAGATTGTTGAGGCCATCATATGCTGCTACACTACATTTATGGGTATATAGATGGTTAGCACCCAATCTCTGTCCTGGAACACAGTTACCGTCTCTGTCCTGGAACATTTTTAATGCCACCAGATAGCTGAGGAGGAGCAATAATGTTTGAGCTGTAGCTTCTGGTTTAATGTGTTTTTTAAATATTAGATAAGTCAGTATCCTACAGATCCACAAGACACAATCATCCCTGAATGAGCCATTGGACAAACTGGCAAAATGTCTAGGTTTCATGATGATTGGGTCCGGGTGATGATAATAAAGGAGCGATGAACCACTCTACAGGCTACTGTAGGAGCTAAAAATTTCCATAACCCCACTATGACTTGATCTTTGACTAACAATGCAAAATGTCGAAAAATAGTAACTTTATAATTACAGTCTTTGTTCAAGGGTATAGCAGACTTTCAAATTTTATTACATGCAAACAAAAGGACAGAAACGATTTACAGTGTCGTATTTTCCTATAAGCACGGACTTTAATTGATGTTATTTTAATACTCCCATTCTTCTGAGATCACCGTTGGCTGTAGAGTTGTGCTAGTGGGTGTTTGGGCAGATCTTCAGGGTATCCACACAACCCTCTTGATCAGTGTTTCCCAAACCTGTCCTCAGGACCCTCCGCCTCGCCAGGTTTGTCAGATATGTGAAGCACAGCACAGGTGATATGATTTGCTGCTCAGTGATTGCAGGATTCAGTCGGCTTTTCCCCCAAGGTGACCTGCAAAATCTCGCCTGGTTGAGGGTCCCGAGGACAGGTTTGGGCAACACTGCTCTGGATGAAAGGAATTCTAGCTGGTTTTCCTATAGAATTGAGTAGGTGATTGGGTTCTGCTAAAAACCCCAAAGTACATAGAAAGAGCCAGAGGAAGCTCTTACGATTGTAAGTAGCTCACTCAATTTACATCATATTTTATTTTATTCTTCCATGGTGAATTGGAAATTGTGAAGTTTTGGAGTGGCTGCAGTTGTCCAGGAGGTTGTGCTGGTATCCCCCCCCCCGTGCTCCGTTATGTCTCTGTCCCATTCTACTAACTTCTCTTAGCTCACTGCACCATTATTCTCAAAGCCAATGGTCTGTCTTGTCTAATTTTCTCACCTTCCATTGGGTGAAAGTATAGGAGAAGGGTAGGGTGCAGACCTATGACATGGTAGTGACAGTAGCGGTGACAGTGCCTGGGTAAAATCTAAAACAGTTTACTAAACAATCCAAGGTCTGGGGGAGAAGAGGTTTACTTAAACGAGGAAACAAGAAAAAGTCGATAACACAGAGATGGGTCCTCAGACAAGCTGAGGGTGTTGGAACAGGGAGAGCACAGTGTAATCAAGAAACAGGGCCAAAATCTAACCCTGACATCCACAAACAATAGTGCAGCTGGTCGGTGCTGAAAGGTCAGAAAGCATGCCAGGACAACTCAGGAAGGGGAAGAGTTATTGAAACGAGAGCCGAGGTCAAATATTCTCCCTTGGCCGTCTCAATTGATTCGCCTCCGCCAGTTCCAGGATTCTCCCCTCAGCCAGCAGCGCTGATTCCATGCCAGCTCTTAATTTCTCCCAATAAAGCAGACGACACTAGTCATATTGTGTTAAGCAGACTCTCTCAGGCCATTTCATATAGCCTCTGTTTATTTGGTTCAGAATCAGATAACAACAGTTAACATCCCCGCCCACCGACTCATCCTGGCACTACAGTTCCAGACCAGGCCCTCCTCACAGATTGCAAGCTCTTGAGCAGGATCCTCTCTCCTACTGTTCTATGTGTTTAACTTGTATGGTTATTCTGTCTCTCCCATTGTACCGCGCTACGGAACTTGGTGGCACTTTATTAATAACCGTAACTGCAGTCATACAGAGCAAGGGTATTTGGATTATATTCTGATGGGAGAAAAGTCACAAAACACCACTTTAAACATTAAAACATAAACAGACAAATAGCTTAAATGAGGGGAATAGCAGAGGAGCGAGGTTTTAGTACAGTCCACAGTCACTGAGCAAGTGGTTCCGTGACAGTTATATAGGGTGTAGGACTCTCCCTTTGGCTGGAAGGAAGGAGGGATTATAGAAATCAAATGTATTTTCTCAGAATTATGCACTCAAGAACTGTTAGAACGACACAGGTATGGGTGCTCGTCATCAGGATGATGCAGCTGAAGGAAAGTGTCACCAAAATGACATGCTGCAGGAGAAGCGTCCCTAGACCGATGCATGACCGGCAAGACCATTTTAGAATGATGCATGATAGAAAAGGCTAGTAGCATGGACATGCAGGCCACAGGTAGTCTTGACATGCATTGGAACGGTTATGGCTTTATGAGTTGTAAACTGAACATGCCAGGGCTATTTTTAACTTTGAATCCTCTATGTGTAAACTAGATCCCAGATCAATGGGAGAATGAGTGTATAAACATGTAAAAGAGAAAATGTGTGCATGTATGAAAGCTTGTGTACATGCAAATTTCAGTATGTCTACAAGTATGCAAAATGAAGATAAAACAGACTTTCTCTAATGGGCTACCATCAACTGGGTGACAGCCCATGGTATGTTCAGGGGCCATTTTCTCAAAGGGACCTGGCACTTTGCAAACCCTGTGCAACTTTTCTAAGTGCCAGAGATGTAAGGATCCCCCATGACACCCAGGAGTGGATTACCAAGATGCCAACAAATCTCCTGATGGGGCCCAAAATCTGGGACTGGTAAGAGCACTCTGACTCAGTGAGGGACTGATTAGTAGTTCGGAGGACAGACGGAATCGGAAGGAAGATGGCTTAAGAATTATCTCTGAATTGTGCAAGAGGTAAATGGGGAGTGAGTTCCCTTTGTCTATGGGATCAGGCATGGCAGGCATGGGCCTTTGTTCTAGGGGCTTAAGCATGGCTCTTCGTGGTTGGGTACACTAGGGAGATAAGCAATGAAAGGGGAGGGGAGTAAGGGGTAGAAAAAGGATCGTGTGGGACATTTTTGAATCAGAGCTAATTTTTTCTTTTGTGTTGCAGGTAACTTGGAATCGCTGGAGCAGAATGTCTGCGAGGAAGAGGACCGTACCGAAAAAATACCTGGAAGGGGAGAGCCCATGGACGTCAGGACTCGGAAGCAGGGAAGAGGAGGACCAGAGCAGGAGCATCGAGGCATCTGGTGGAGGGAGTATTGGCAGCCGCAGCGGCCTCGTCGACTTCTCATACTGTAGCTAGGCCCATTCGATTTTCCTCTCCTGTCCCCCGTTCTTTGTCTCCGGTCTCATCCGTTTCTGCCTTTTCTGCAGTCGGGTCTCATTATTCTCCCATTTCTCCCACAGCTGATCCCCTCTTTCTTTCTTCCCCTTCAAAATTGCCTACTTTGTCTATGGATGGGGCTGATCGGGTGGCCGATCGACAAGCAGGCCGTTCCTTTAGAATTTCCTCCAGTCTTTTGGCTCCCAATGTGCCTGCTGCGGATGGTGTTCGGGACCAGCAGGGGGTTCGTGCTCAGTCCCAACCGCCGCCATTTAGAGGCTATTCACGGCGACCTTCTTTGCTCAGGCAAGGCGATGTGCGCATGCCCAGCCCCTTTGCGCGCTTTGATGAGGTCAGAGCACCGGCATCACGTGGCCAGGCCTCATGTGGGGGGTGGGGCCTTCCGGACACAGCGGGCCGCCATTTTTGATTAGGGCAGCAAGCCCGTACGGCCATTCTACTGCCCTTAACCAAGCTTATGCAGCCGGGAGCAACAACTTTCGGCTACAAGGCAACAGCGGCTTCTCACTGCAAGGTGTCAGCAGGGGGGGGAAGCCTGATCTGAGCGGAGGCCCAGCCTTAACAGAAGGAGCAATTAAAGAGAAGCGAAGTGCAGCAGGGCTGGTATGTCGCAGAGGGCCAGTATGTCTCGTGATGGGTCAATTTTAGCAGGGGAGTGGTCACCCATTCCATTACAGGATCCATATTCAGGGGGTGATTTTACTGCAGAAGGGGGGGTTCTGGTCGGAGGCAGGATAGGGGGGTTTCCCCCTCCCTTGACCGTTTAAGATTGACCAGGGCAGGCTGGGCAGGCTTATGGTAGGGACAGTTCGGGGAATATATTATTATTATTATTATTATTATTATTTATTTATAAAGCGCCAGCATATTCCGCAGCGCTGTACAATAAGCACCGTATAGACAGGGTTACAATACATTGAACAACATTTGACAAACAGTACAGGAGGAGATGAGGGCCCTATTCCCGTAGGAACTCACAATCTAGGAGGGTTGGGGTTGGAAACAGGAGGAGAGGACTGTAAGGTGAGAGTGATTGATGGTTGTGTCAGTGAGTTGGGTGGTAGGCTTCCCTAAATAGGAATGTTTTAAGGGAGCGTTTGAAGGAAGAGAAGTTAGGGGAAAGTCTGACAGTACGAGGGAGAGCGTTCGAGAGTGGGGCTGCGCGTGAGAAATCCTGCAGTCTATCATGGGAAGAGGTGATGCGGGGAGAAGCTAGGCGCAGGTCACTGTTTGACCTTGGGGAGCGGGCTGGGGTGTATTTGGTGATTAGTGAGGACAGGTAGTGGGGCGCTGAGTTAGTGAGGGTTTTGTAGGTAAGGATAAGGATTTTGAACTTAATTCTGCAGTGGATGGGGAGCCAGTGAAGGGACTCGCAGAGGGGAGCGGCAGAGACAGAGCGGCGGGTGAGGTGAATTAGCCTGGCGGAGGCATTCAGGATGGATTGTAGGGGGTAGAGGCGGGACAGAGGGAGGCCAGATAAGAGATTATTGCAATAGTCAAGTCGGGAGATTACCAGGGCGTGTATGAGTTGTTTTGTGGTGACAGCGGTAAGAAATGGCCGAATTCTGGAAATATTACGCAGTTGGTATCGGCAGGAGGAGGAAAGAGACTGGATGTGGGGGACGAATATACTGTAGATGTTAGGGTTCAGGGAGAGGCTATTAATGTGCCTGCAAATGTGATTGATACTTGTACTAATGTTGTTCAATTGCAGGATACGGAGCATGGTTCCATGGCGTCCGGTTACAGCGAAACAACTCGGCATGGAGAAGAGAGAGAGCAGTCAGCGCGGATGGAGGACATGGAGCAACCGGGGACCAGCGGAGGAGGAGTGAGCGGATCACAGATGGGTGACAAGGTGAAGGCTTCAAGAAAGGGCAAGAGGAAAAGAATTGTTGATTGTTCGAGTGACGGTTCAGAAACAGATTCCAGCTCGGAATCTGTCTCTGAGGGGGAGGGAGGGGGTGAGAATAAGAAGCTATTTAGAATGGTTAAAAAAAATGTGTAGAAAGCAGGGCAATAGAAGCAGAGGTAACGATTCAGATGATGAGGACAGTGTGTCTGACAGTGAGGGGGAGTCTGAGTTTCAAGGGACGAGGCTAATTCCATTGTCTTCACATTTAAAGTCTAGGGTGATCAGAAAGGCACAGAAAGGAAAATATGTGGATTTCTTTAGTATTACAAGGGAGGCCGTGGTAGCAAGAGGGAGGGGTGGGGAGCAGTCCAGGAAAAGAGGATCATTTATATAATGGGTGAAGGGGTTCGCAGTTTATGCAGAATGTTTTTTGAGGAAACATCTTGGACAGGTAAAAAGTATGTTGAGATATCTTCACTTAATTACGGATTGTGCCACGGCATATGGTGGGTTTTCATGGAGGGACTATGATGAGGAGTTTAGGAGAGGTAGTGTGGGAACGAGAAAAAGGGAAGGAAGGATTTCAGGGTGAAGGTTTTGGATACGTGGTCGAGATTAGTGAGGATGTATGATGGCCATGTAGGCGGAGGTCAGGGGGTGAACAGGTCGGTTAAGAGGGAGAATGCTGGGCTTTCAATGATAAGCGGTGTGAGAAGGGCATGTCGTGCAGGTATGAGCATATTTGCAGGTTTTGTGGAGGTGCGCACCCAGGAGTTGATTGTAGGCGGAAGTAAGCGGGGAGGAATAATTCCTTTCGTCCCCCAGGTAAATGGTCAGGAGGGCATGCTGGGCCCAGCCAGAACGCCGGTCCAGGTAAATGAGTTAGTGGCAGAGTTGAAAGGGTACCCGAAAGCGGAGGATAGGGAGGAATTGAGTAATGTTTTTCGGGAGGGCTTCAGGATACCGGTTTGTGGGGCCGTGATGGGGGGTAAGAGAGTAAAAAAATTGAAGTCAGCATATGAGCTACCAGAAGTCTTGAAGGATAAGTTGGAGAAGGAGGTGCTATTAGGTAGGATGGCTGGTCCATTTTTGAAGTCACCAATTGAGAGTCTGGTGGTTTCACCGCTGGGGGTTGTGCCTAAGAAGGAGATGGGAAAGTACAGAATGATCCAGCATTTGTCTTATCCGAGGGGCCAGTCAGTGAATGATGCCATAAGTAAGGAGGATGCTTCTGTTTCCTACCAGTCATTAGATCAGGCAGTGAGTCTGGTACGGGATTCAGGACTTGGGGCTGAGTTGGCAAAGGTTGACATAGAATCGACTTTCAGGCTGTTACCACTACATCCGGAGAGTTTTCGTTTGATGAGGTGTAAGTTCGAGGGACAATTCTATATAGACAAATGTTTACCCATGGGGTGTGCGATATGTGCTCATTTCGAAAGGTTTAGTACATTTTTGCACTGGTTGGTGGAGAAAAAAGCGGGATGTAAGAGTATGGTGCATTATTTGGATAACTTCATGATAGTGGGCTCCAAAGGGACGGGAGAGTGTGGCAGGGTCATGGAGGTGCTATTACGGACGTTTGGGCATCTAGGAGTGCCGGTGGCAGGGGACAAGTCAGAAGGGCCCTGTGTTAGGTTGACGTTCTTGGGCATTGAGATTGATTCGGTGAATCAGCTATTCAGGTTGCCGGAAGATAAGGTTGAGAAACTGAGGTTGGCTATCCGGCAGGCAATGGAAATGGAAAAAAAAAATCAAGTTTAGGGAGTTATAGATGTTGTTGGGCCTGCTGAATTTTGCATGTAGGGTGATTCCAGTCGGTAGGATTTTCAAGAGGCATATGGAAATATGTACCATGGGAGTTACCAGGCTGAATTTCAGGATAAGGTTAAGCCAGCAGGTCAAGGTGGATTTGGGAGTGTGGGACGTTTTCTTGAGAGATTTCAATGGGGTTAGAATCTGGGAGGAGAGGGTCACAGCGGAAGAGATACAGATGCTGCGGGAGGTTCTGGTTTTGGGGCATACTTGAGTGGAAGATGGTGTGCGGGGGAATGGCCACAGGAGTGGATTCAAAGAGGTTGGATTAAAAATTTGGTGTTGCTGGAACTCTTTCCAATTGTGTCAGCGATTCAGTTGTGGGGCGAATAAAAGCATTTTGTTTTGGTCCGATAATCAATCTTGGCCAGGTGCTGAATAGCATGTCAGCATCATCTCCTCAGGTTATAGCCTATGTTAGGTATTTGGTGTCGTTATGTTTACAAAACAATATAAACTTTAGGGCTAAACATATACCTGGGGTGAGAAATGTTGTGGCGGATGCATTGTCTCGGTTCAAGCGGGATGTTTTCCGTCGTTTGGCTCCAGAAGCAAATCTGCAAGGTGAAGGTTGCCCTTCGTTTCTTTGACAGATTGGGAACAGATAGGAGGTCATCAATGAGTTGGTGAGGAGATCGTTGACACCAAAGACATGGGTATTGTATAGCAGACATTGGAGGGAGTGGAGCGAGTTTAAGAGGAGTCGAGAAGGGAGAACAGAGAGTGTGTTTTTGGAATACTTGCAGAGGTTAAGGAGTAAAGGGATAAAGAAGGGGCAACTAGGGAATATTTTAGCCGGTATTTCGTACTTTGCTCGGTTAAGAGAGGAGAGAGATGTTACTAAAAGATTCGTCGTTAGGAAGATTTTGAGAGGATGGGGTACATTGGAGGACAAGTTCAGTGATAAGAGGGAGCCGATAACGAGAGAGAGACTTGAAGCTTTGGTGTGAATACTTAGCAAGGTCTGTAATGATGGTTATGAGGCCAGGCTATTTAGGGCAGCTTTTGTGCTAGCGTTTTCGATGGCTTTAAGGGTCGAGGAACTGGTCGCTCCAAGTAGACATTCCAACCAGTCGGGTTTAAGGAGGGAGGACGTGAGAGTGACAGAGGGAGCAGTGTTGGTGCTAATAAGAAAGTCAAAAACGGATAGAGAGGGAAAAGGTGTGTGGGTCGTTGCTAAGGCGCATGCTGGTGAGGTCTGTCCATTGGCCTGTGTGAGAGGATACTTGGAGGTGGCTCCTTCGAATGGCCACATGTTTCTGAGGCACGAGGATGGTACTAACTTGTCACGGTATCAGTTCAAGGTGGTTTTTACGGAAGGCCGCTGAGAGCTTTGGTTGGAAGGGGAGTTGCAATGCTCCTCATTCCTTCAGGATAGGGGCAGCTACCACAGCAGCAGAATTGGGTTGCCCTAAAGACCAAATTAGAAAGATGGGGAGATGGAAATCAGAGGCGTATAGGCGATATGTGTGGCCATTAAAGAAGTGAGGGATGGGAGCGATTGTTATATAAAAGAAAAAAAAAAGTTTTATTTGTTTTTGCGGATTGTATAGAATTGTTGGGGTATTGCTGTTAATAGTTTGTTTTGGCTTTTTGCAGGTCGGGCAATGAGAGTCTGGGTCCTGGGACACTCCTATGTGCACTGGGCGGCGAGTTATGCTGCAGGGACAAGGAAGGGAGTGAACCTGGGGTTCAGTCTCACGGAAGTAGGGATTAGATGGGTAGGAAAGAGGGGTATGAGGTGGGATCAGTTGTTAGAGATAGCGCAGTCATACAGGAGAAAGTGGGGGAGGCCAGATATTATGATAATACATTTAGGGTGGAACGCTATTTGCGCTATTCCATCTCAGCAATTTCAGGAGTTAGTCATGGAGACTTTTAGGTGGTTTGGAAGGAGTGGCCAGATGTTGGTTACTTGGTTTCAAGAAGGTAACTTACATGGGAAAAATTGTAAGAAAATAAGGGTATAATTCTTAGTTCGGAGGACAGACGGAATCGGAAGGAAGACGGCTTAAGAATTATCTCTGAATTGTGCAAGAGGTAAATGGGGAGTGAGTTCCCTTTGTCTATGGTATCAGGCATGACAGGCATGGGCCTTTGTTCTAGGGGCTTAAGCATGGCTCTTCATGATTGGGTACACTAGGGAGATAAGCAGTGAAAGGGGAGGGGAGTAAGGGGTAGAAAAAGGATTGTGTGGGACATTTTTGAATCAGAGCTAATTTTTTCTTTTCCCACCCTACCCACCCTGTTTTTTTTTTAGGTTTGCTGCTTCCTTACAACATCGAAAAGGTCACGTCGACAAAAGCGCCACGGATAGGGGCAAATGATGTGGTGATTCCGCCAGTCATTCAAGACCGCCTGTGGTTTCCCATATGGAAATATACCATGTTGCATGAACCCGGTTGGTGGTTTCTGCGGCCAAGGCTGGGGGATTGTCTAGATATGGACGTGGTTAGTTTACCTATTGCATCATATAGTACACCATGTCACATGAAGCCAGCTGGTGGTTTTTGCGGTCAAAGCTGGGGGATTGTTTTTTAATTAAGGACATTGTTTCTTGGTTTCAAGAAGGTAACTTACATGGGAAAAGTTGGAAGAAAATAAGGGTATAATTCTTATGGACTGCAACAGGTAGAAGTGCAGAGCGAATGTTCTCCCACTTAGAACATTTAATCCCCTTGCTGGACCACCAGAGATATAGCCCACTCCCTGCAAAACAATACAAGTCGAAGAGGAGGCAAAATTTTATTTTTAATTAATTTAATGAAATTGGCAGCTGGAGCTGGGAAACAGGAGGGGGTGACCAGTGGGTAATGTGCCCCATGGTGTCTAATGGCTGCCTTGTTTCTCTATTAGAGTGTGGTGGAGAAAGAGTTAGTAAGGCACTAAATGGCTGTGATGTTCGGTAGCTATTTTTCAATACTATAGTAATATAAATATTGTACACCCCATCCTCCTGTGCACACCCTAATGAAGTGCAGTGCCTGCCTGTGTTAACCCTTATGTGTGGGAAGCCTCTGGCATTAAAGCTTTGCAGTACTTTTCGATAATTTTAGCAAACCTTTGCTCCAGCTCTAGTCTACAGTGTTACAATATACCATTGCAAGCATTTGTTCATTTTATATGTTCTTAATATAATCTTTCTGTCAGTGTAAGAGCAAAATAAGGAAATGTTCTAGTGCAGACTGTTTTAAGTCCTAAGACCTGATAATTTCATTCCATAAGCCCTGTAACTGTTTCTTCTGCTCAATGAAGTGTATGCATCAGTTCAGTTTTTTGTCACTCTCTTTGTGTCAAAGTATGACAAGTAGAAGCTCTGCTTGCCCATCACATTTGATTCATAATTGAGCGATTTCATGTTCTTGTTCTGCTGTTGCTGTTGACATTGTGCTCCTGTCATGCGTTCAGACTGGGATTAATGCAGCAGGTGGGGTTGTGAGCCCAGGATGCAGTGAAATAGGCAGGTATGCAGGAAAAAAAGGGTTTATTAAATAATAAACACCAGAACATAAAAGACATGCACTAAAACAACAGATCAGAACTAGACACTGGAGGAGACTGGGCACGATGGGGAATAGATGCAGGGGAGCAGAGGAGATGCAAGAAAAGGAGCTAGAAATAAGAGGGATGGCTGAGAGTTATGGGAAGGGAGGTTAAGGAGAAATATACAGGTTCCAGGGCTAGTAGGAACTAGCTGAACAGGTTAAGAGGGAACGTGTATAGGAATAACAGGTTAGAGGGAACGTGTATAGGAATACACAGGTTAGAGGGAACGTGTATAGGAATACACAGGTTAGAGGGAACGTGTATAGGAATACACAGGTTAGAGGGAACGTGTATAGGAATACACAGGTTAGAGGGAACGTGTATAGGAATACACAGGTTAGAGGGAACGTGTATAGGAATACACAGGTTAGAGGGAACGTGTATAGGAATACACAGGTTAGAGGGAACGTGTATAGGAATACACAGGTTAGAGGGAACGTGTATAGGAATACACAGGTTAGAGGGAACGTGTATAGGAATACACAGGTTAGAGGGAACGTGTATAGGAATACACAGGTTAGAGGGAACGTGTATAGGAATACACAGGTTAGAGGGAACGTGTATATAGGAATACACAGGTTAGAGGAACGTGTATAGGAATACACAGGTTAGACGGAACGTGTATAGAAATACACGGGTTAAGAGGGAACGAGCGGAACCTTGAAATAAGGGATAGCAAGAGGATAAGAGACTAGAGAGAGAGTGGAAATAGACACAAAGGGAACTTAACAGCACATGGGGCAAGCAATGAATAAACAATAATACAGATATAAACATATAACACAGAGCTTGGAAGTCAGGGTCTCAGGCAAGGGGCAGGCAATAGAATGGTCGTGGGCAAAGCAGGGGGGGTCTAGGCAAGGCGGCAATCAGGGTGGTCAAAGTCCAAGATCAAGGGGGTCTGGTAGCCAGGGGTTCAAGATGGGGGAATCCGGATGCAAAGGGGTGTTACCGGCTTCAAGGGAAAATGTCCAGGATATAGAGGGTCCTCTGGAAAGGCTTTGGATCAGGCGTTCCTGGGATAAGCTCTGTACTGCAATTCAGTCTGGGACTTCAATGAGGAAGTCCAGGGTAGAGGGTGTGACTTCCTTAAATGCAGGACTGATTAGGGAGGATGAAGGGCAGGTGAGGTTCTAGGGTAGAATGTCAGAGTCCAGGAGTGTGCATTGTGCAGGTTGCAGGGTTGACGTGGGTGATCCTGACACTACCCCCCCGTTAAGGGGCAACCTCAGGGTGACCACAATGTGGCCAAATACCGGCAGGGGAAATGTTCAGGAATCCAAAGTCATACAGGTGGATGACAGGCCAAATAAGCGTTGCACCACTGGAGGGCGGATAAAAAGTCATGACGACCAGGGGTTCCTTTGGGAGAAGGTAAGGGGTTGGGGGTAAAGGTGCTGGTTACAGGGTTGGCCAGAACTTTCTTTTTGCAGAGTGATCTCCAGGCACTCTTGGCATTCTTGAACACCTGCCAGTCTGCACTCCTAACCACAGTCCCATTTGAGCCATATATGAACCCAGGCGGTATGGGTTCCAGAGAGATGGTGCCTTCTGGGGTAGTGATAGTCTTAACAGCAGCTGGGCTCCGAGACAAGGATGGTGCTTGTGCGGCACGGGTCTGAGGTGATGGAGATACAGTAGCTTGGCTGGGCAGCGCCCTTGGCGAGGACTGGAGGGGCAGCGCCCTTGACGAGGACCGGCGGGGCAGCGAGGACCGGAGGGGCAGCGCCCTTGGCGAGGACTGGCTGGGCAGCGCCCTTGGCGAGGACCGGCGGGGCAGCGAGGACCGGCGGGGCAGCGCCCCTGGCGAGGACCGGCTGGGCAGCGAGGACCGGCGGGGCAGCGCCCCTGGCGAGGACCGGCTGGGCAGCGAGGACTGGAGGGGCAGCGCCCATGGAAAGCACCGGAGGGGCAGCGCCCATGGAAAGCACCGGAGGGGCAGCGCCCATGGAAAGCACCGGAGGGGCAGCGCCCATTGAAAGCACCGGAGGGGCAGCGCCCATTGAAAGCACCGGAGGGGCAGCGCCCATTGAAAGCACCGGAGGGGCAGCGCCCATTGAAAGCACCGGAGGGGCAGCGCCCATTGAAAGCACCGGAGGGGCAGCGCCCATTGAAAGCACCGGAGGGGTTACTCGGCTGGACAGGGATGCGGCTTGGCTTGCTTGGACACCAACAGCGGCTTGGCTTGCTTGGACACCAACAGCGGCTTGGCTTGCTTGGACACCAACAGCGGCTTGGCTTGCTTGGACACCAACAGCGGCTTGGCTTGCTTGGACACCAACAGCGCTTGGCTTGCTGGACACCAACAGCGGCTTGGCTTGCTTGGACACCAACAGCGGCTTGGCTTGCTTGGACACCAACAGCGGCTTGGCTTGCTTGGACACCAACAGCGGCTTGGCTTGCTTGGACACCAACAGCGGCTTGGCTTGCTTGGACACCAACAGCGGCTTGGCTTGCTTGGACACCACAGCGGCTTGGCTTGCTTGGACACCAACAGCGGCTTGGCTTGCTTGGACACCAACAGCGGCTTGGCTTGCTTGGACACCAACAGCGGCTTGGCTTGCTTGGACACCAACAGCGGCTTGGCTTGCTTGGACACCAACAGCGGCTTGGCTTGCTTGGACACCAACAGCGGCTTGGCTTGCTTGGACACCAACAGCGGCTTGGCTTGCTTGGACACCAACAGCGGCTTGGCTTGCTTGGACACCAACAGCGGCTTGGCTTGCTTGGACACCAACAGCGGCTTGGCTAAAAGCAGGAATACATTTTGTGCCTGGCTTCGGTGGGCGCAATTGGCAGGCAGATATTTTGTGTGAGGGACCCCCACAGTAGAAGCAGAGTTCCAGCGCCCTCCTCCTTGCTATTTCTTCTGGGGTCAGGGGTCCTCGAGCACCCTCCTGTGTAGAAGGAATGCGCACCTTGGTTGAGGTGCCCCTTAAATTCTGCTGCAGATACTCCAGCAAGGAGTTCAGGTGCTGTTGGATTTGTTTCGTTATAGCCTCTTTCAGGTTTTCCACCAAAGCAGTAATCACTGCGAGCTCACTGGGTTCTGACTTCCTCATTATGTCATGCGTTCAGACTGGGATTAATGCAGCAGGTGGGGTTGTGAGCCCAGGATGCAGTGAAATAGGCAGGTATGCAGGAAAACAAAAGGGTTTATTAAATAATAAACACCAGAACATAAAAGACATGCACTAAAACAACAGATCAGAACTAGACACTGGAGGAGACTGGGCACGATGGGGAATAGATGCAGGGGAGCAGAGGAGATGCAAGAAAAGGAGCTAGAAATAAGAGGGATGGCTGAGAGTTATGGGAAGGGAGGTTAAGGAGAAATATACAGGTTCCAGGGCTAGTAGGAACTAGCTGAACAGGTTAGAGGGAACGTGTATAGGAATACACAGGTTAGAGGGAACGTGTATAGGAATACACAGGTTAGAGGGAACGTGTATAGGAATACACAGGTTAGAGGGAACGTGTATAGGAATACACAGGTTAGAGGGAACGTGTATAGGAATACACAGGTTAGAGGAACGTGTATAGGAATACACAGGTTAGAGGGAACGTGTATAGGAATACACAGCTTAGAGGGAACGTGTATAGGAATACACAGCTTAGAGGGAACGTGTATAGGAATACACAGCTTAGAGGGAACGTGTATAGGAATACACAGGTTAGAGGGAACGTGTATAGGAATACACAGGTTAGAGGGAACGTGTATAGGAATACACAGGTTAGAGGGAACGTGTATAGGAATACACAGGTTAGAGGGAACGTGTATAGGAATACACAGGTTAGAGGGAACGTGTATAGGAATACACAGGTTAGAGGGAACGTGTATAGGAATACACAGGTTAGAGGGAACGTGTATATAGGAATACACAGGTTAGAGGGAACGTGTATAGGAATACACAGGTTAGACGGAACGTGTATAGAAATACACGGGTTAAGAGGGAACGAGCGGAACCTTAGAAATAAGGGATAGCAAGAGGATAAGAGACTAGAGAGAGAGTGGAAATAGACACAAAGGGAACTTAACAGCACATGGGGCAAGCAATGAATAAACAATAATACAGATATAAACATATAACACAGAGCTTGGAAGTCAGGGTCTCAGGCAAGGGGCAGGCAATAGAATGGTCGTGGGCAAAGCAAGGGGGGGTCTAGGCAAGGCGGCAATCAGGGTGGTCAAAGTCCAAGATCAAGGGGGTCTGGTAGCCAGGGGTTCAAGATGGGGGAATCCGGATGCAAAGGGGTGTTACCGGCTTCAAGGAAAATGTCCAGGATATAGAGGGTCCTCTGGAAAGGCTTTGGATCAGGCGTTCCTGGGATAAGCTCTGTACTGCAATTCAGTCTGGGACTTCAATGAGGAAGTCCAGGGTAGAGGGTGTGACTTCCTTAAATGCAGGACTGATTAGGGAGGATGAAGGGCAGGTGAGGTTCTAGGGTAGAATGTCAGAGTCCAGGAGTGTGCATTGTGCAGGTTGCAGGGTTGACGTGGGTGATCCTGACAGCTCCACAAGGAAGGAGGAGAGAGAAGTACAGACTGTATGTGCTGAAAATATGAAAAGGACATTCACCTAACATCACGAGACTGGATGTGCATGAAAGGCAAAACATGCCGAAATACACAATTAGGACACACCAGATTTGGATTGTTAATTGTCTATAACTATATAAACATTGTGAATATAAGAGACCCTTTACAAGCCAACCATAGAAGCCACTTCTCAATAGGTCAAATGCATTACACAAATAGCTCTATTTTATGTTTATTTAATAAATATTTACTTTTTATTCATTTTTTTTAGCATTTGAGTTCCAGTGTTTACATCACACCTGCATGGTTGGATCACCCGTCTAAGTTCATCATGGGCAATACAACAGGAGAGCCACTGTTACCCTGGGCTCCTTGCCATGTGAGATGATCTACTTGCATGCCTGGTATATACGTATTTTATTCATACCGTCTCTACTACAGCCTGTCTTCTATATTTTGCATAAACAGGATCTGGAGAATTTAAGGAACACTTTAAGAGGGTGGCCCATCCCCAATAAAAGAGGTACTTAACTGATCCCCTGTACAGGGAGGCTCTACACTGAGAGACTGCAACTCCTAGAGCGTCCTGATTGGCATAAACATGTTCAAATAAGCTATGCAAATGGAAGTAATTTTGCTTTAGTTTAAAAAAAATAATTGTGGTCTAAAAAGGTTGTCTAGCTACAAATGCAACCATATCCCCTTTTCTACCTTATGATAAATATATTTAAGGTTGTATATCATGAAGTACACTCCCTAGATGTAGCAAATGTCTTTAATAATTATTTTGTTGGATGCGCAACCACCCTGATTGCTAAGCTAATGACACACCTACAGAAAGGCCGCACGCAGGTCAGGTCCCTCCAACTGTGCAAAGACCCTGCATCACAGAGAAATTCAATTTTAGACCAGTGCCTGTCAGTGCTGTTACTAAACTTCTCCGTAACCAAAAAATGAAATACCAGTCTGGACCTGATCAAATCCCAGCAATGTTATTGAAAATTAGTGCACCGGCAATTGCAAACCTGTCGCAACCCTAACCAATGAATCACTGGCGACTGGATACATACCCAAACTCTGGAAGACTGTGAGAGTGGTACCTATCCATAAAAGTGGTGACAATACTTGGTATCCAACTACCGTCCGATATCATTGCTCCCTGTAATGTCATAATCTTGGAAAAATGTGTGTACACGCAATTATTATCAGTGTTCAAACTATTTAACCCCAGATCAATCCGGCTTTCGTCTAAATCATTCAACTACGACTGCTCTTTTAAAAGTTTGCACCAATATCCAAGCTGTCATGGAACAAGGAAACCTAACTGGAGCCATCTTCCTTTATTTTGCCAAGGCCTTTGACACAGTAGACCATGGCATCCTATTACAAAAACTTAAAAATTCTGGTATTGGTGATCGCAAACTAACCTGGTTTCAATCATATGTATCCGACCGATCGCAATATGTGTCCATTTCTGGCAGCTCCTCCCTCCCCCTCCCAGTCACTTGCGGTGTACCCTAAGGCTCAATACTCGGCCCCCTGCTATTCACGATATTCATAAATGATCTGCCTGATGTCTGCAAACCCTCAACTCTACACATGTACGGAGACGACACCGTAATCTATACCAGCAAACCGAATCTCCCGCAGCTGGAGGCCGTGCTGCAAGAACAATTCACAGAGGTAGAAAAGTGGATCAAACACAACAAACTTTTCTTAAATACTGACAAAACTGTAACGATGCTATTTGGAACAGCACCTAAACTACATAAATTGGAAAATCCCCATCTATGTGTCAGGACAAAATCAAATGGCACGCTGACCACAGTCACTTCTCTCACATATCTAGGTATGTGGTTAGACCAAAATCTATCCTTTTGGCCCCACATCGAAAAACTCATCTAAACTTTACCCCAAACTAAGTGCCCTGTACAGAAACAAATCCTGCCTGAGCCCCGCGGTAAGGAAGCAGATTGTACAGCAAATGCTTATGCCGGCTATTGAATACAGAGATGTAGTGTATGCAGCTGCCCCGCAAACACACTTTCATAAACTTACTACATTGTAGCACAAAGCAGCAGAATGAGTTATACAATGTAACTACATGACCCACCATTGTGACATGTTAACCCCTTCGCTGCGGGAGACGTGTGGGGTGCATCCTCATTGACTCCCGCTATATGCGGAGGACGTTCCCCACATGTCACCCGCTAGCGGGAGCCCTGGAAGAGATACTCACTTCTCTCTCTCTGGGGTCCTGCGGCGTTCTGACTTCCAGGAAGTCGTCGTCAGTTAGCCGAGGAACCCCTAGCTGCCTGTGGAGATAGGGGGTTCCTTTGAAGCGATGCCTGGCTTTAACCTCTGAGGCACCAGATCGCGGCCTAGCTCCGGTGGGGGCCGCCCTCTTGGATGGCGGCTCCAACTCCGGGCCCCCCCCCCTCGTATTGCGCGATGACATCAGTTAGACGAGGAACCCCTAGCTGCACGGAGATTTCCTAAGGAAATCCCCTGGTGGAGATAGGGGGTTCCTTTGAACCCCCATATCTCCCGAATAGTGGCAGCTATGGGGTCATGCAGGGAACCATTTGAAAAGCCTGAGCATGGCATTTCCAATGATACCATACATGACCATGTTGAAAGTGAAACAAATAATAAATTAAATAATGGTTTTAAAATAAAAATGACACATACAAAAAGTTTTTATTAATGCAGCAAGATTGTTCCCATTTCAATTATAATGTGAACAATGATGCTGCGCTAATGATTTTTTTCTATGGGTTGTGTTTGCTAAAAATCATGTAATTCCCCCCATAAAAATGTAATGAGTCCTTTACACACTGTAGATGATTAAAAATTCGAATTTTATTGCATTTTTTGTTATAATATACAGGCAGGACATGACGTATACATATAAAAATGATAGAACGATATATAATATGTCTGGGTAATATAATAAAATGTGGCTTTAAACATGAGCAAAAGCGGTAAAAATGAGCTCAGCACACAGACGTGAAATGGCTTAGCAGCGAAGGGTTTAAAAGAGCTAAACTGGCTGTCGCTGGAATCTAGACGCACCCTTCACCTTTCCAACCTGGTGATTAAGAGATTTTCTGGGAAGCTGCCACCCTACCTGAATAGACTGCTTCCCCCAGCAGTTCCCTCATCTTATAACCTCCAATCCAGGACCAGCACCTTACTTGCAATACCACAATACAAAAAGAAAGTGGCTCGATCCTCAATTTCCTTCAGAGCATCGCAGTTATGGAATAACCTTCCATACGCCATCAAATATTCCCCCAGTCTAAAGTCCCTCAAGAGCTCCCTACTGACATACCTCAATACGGAATGCACCTGTAAACATGGAACATAATGACTTTCCTACATATTTATTTTCTGTTAATCTGTATATTTGTGTGTTGTTTTTAATATCTTGCATTTTATTACTTTGTATTTCCGTAGCAACTGTATAATTTCAATGTTCTTGAACCCCTCATACTTGAAAACAAGAGAAATCTCAATGTATCCTTCCTGGTAAAATACTTTGCAATCAAATAAATAAATAAATAAATAAGAATAAGTACATATCACCAATGATCCTCTTTCTGAAGTGTATATGTCACTGGAAGTTGTGTCCCACTAACATATTGATATTTTTAAAAAAAATACTGTCAGCACTTCACGGTGTTTCTTTTCACATTAATACATATTTTGTCTTTTTTTTGGCAGCAGGTTTTCATTCTTGGATTCAATTTCTTAATTAAGCGAAGAATGGACGGCGCCCAAAACTATACCGCCACCAGTTGACCCAAGCCCACCAGAAATTTAGTGGTTTCCCCCAAACCAGCAAATAACAAACAATACAGTACGTGTCTGGAGGCGCGATGAGAGTCGCTTAAGGGTGGCTGGTGGTTCTCTTAGTTCTCTTAATAAACTTGTCCACATGGATCATAAAAGAAAACAGAACAATAATCGTGCAGAATGTCTATATATATATATCGAGAAAACTGATACGGTGTATACACTCACAAGTGTAGAGCCCGGACACTGGCTCTAAGTGGGTCAACGCATTCAGGTGTTTCAGGTTCTTTACTTTGGAGGATAGCCCATACTCGTTCATAGAGGGAGATTCTTCTCGCAGGCAACCCCAAAAAGACAAGAGAAACTATCTCGTGCAGGTCTCATAAGTGTGATAGCATATACAATGTATAGATTGCCAACTCACGTGTGTTGGAGCTTTAGGACCAAGCTCAAGGTAGGCGCGCGTATGGACTTCTTTTAGGTAAAGTCCAAAAAAACCTTTGGAGCTCCCAGGACTTCAAAGAACGGGGAAAGGGATGAATAAGATTTAAAAAGGAATTTATTAAAACATAAAATCAGTATTATTGGCACTGCCTAGTAGCCAGAACGCGTTTCGCCAGATCAACTGGCTTCATCAGCTGGTTACCAGTGATGAAGCCAGTTGATCTGGCGAAACGCGTTCTGGCTACTAGGCAGTGCCAATAATACTGATTTTATGTTTTAATAAATTCCTTTTTAAATCTTATTCATCCCTTTCCCCGTTCTTTGAAGTCCTGGGAGCTCCAAAGGTTTTTTTGGACTTTACCTAAAAGAAGTCCATACGCGCGCCTACCTTGAGCTTGGTCCTAAAGCTCCAACACACGTGAGTTGGCAATCTATACATTGTATATGCTATCACACTTATGAGACCTGCACGAGATAGTTTCTCTTGTCTTTTTGGGGTTGCCTGCGAGAAGAATCTCCCTCTATGAACGAGTATGGGCTATCCTCCAAAGTAAAGAACCTGAAACACCTGAATGCGTTGACCCACTTAGAGCCAGTGTCCGGGCTCTACACTTGTGAGTGTATACACCGTATCAGTTTTCTCGATATATATATAGACATTCTGCACGATTATTGTTCTGTTTTCTTTTATGATCCATGTGGACAAGTTTATTAAGAGAACTAAGAGAACCACCAGCCACCCTTAAGCGACTCTCATCGCGCCTCCAGACACGTACTGTATTGTCAATTTCTTAATTGATCATCCAGACATTTCTGCTTCAATAAAACCTAGGATTCTGTGTTGTACAACAATTTAACGTCTCTACGGAAGAAATTATTTGTATTACACTATACCACAAAGCTCATTTGGTAACACCATCAAGAGGAGCACAGACATTCTGAAATTGTATAACTGCCTGGAAATTCTTTAAGTCAGGGCTTGACAAATTTGCTTTGAATCTAGGAGCCAGCTACAAAAGTTAGGAGTCAACGTTTCGGCGAGGATTCGCCTTTATCAAGGTATACCTCAGGGGGTGTGGAAATTTTAAAAAAAATCTACTTGTCCAATGGACTAAAGTGGTAGCCCAATCTACTTGTCCCTCATGACCATCTACATGCCAGGATAAGAAATATAATTTCATCAAAATAGCATTAGGTCTTTATTCTTAACCAAAGAGAACAAACACATTAATGCGATCAACAAACACAGGTATTTAGTTTAAATACAACACATATTACATTGCAGTTTTCTCACACTCTACAACCCACACATTACAGATCACAGTAATGTGCGGTGTGTATGAGCGTATCACATAGCTCCAAGACAATAAATCTCACGTTCATACACACCGCACATTACTGTGAGTTTTATTGCTGTGGAGCTCTGTGATACAGTAATGTGCGGTGTGTATGAGCGTATTAGAGCTCCACAGCAATAAAACTCACAGTAATGTGCAGTGTGTAGGAGTGTGAGTTTTATTGCTGTGGAGCTCTGATATGTGCGGTGTGTATGAGTGTATCAGAGCTCTACAGCAATAAAACTCACAATAATGTGCAGTGTGTATGAGCGTATCACAGAGCTCCACAACAATAAAACTCAAGAACGATTATGCTGTTAATTTGATTTATTAAATGCAGTGTATTATTCTAATTTAATTAAAATATATCAATGTTATTTATATTATAATCTTATATAAAAATATTTAAAATATATAAATTAATGCGGCGGCATTGTTAAAGGGAGGATGCTGCATTTAGAACAAAAATATATATCATTTTATTTTTTTATATTTACAAACTATGTTGCCATGTTGTGTATCATTGGAAAGGAGAGACTCTGGCCTTTCTAATGATACCTCAATTGTCCTTGTAGGTCATAAGAAACCAGAGATACAGAGGTCCAATGGACCCCAGCATCTCCTGTGGGATTCCCCTGCCAATCAGGAGGGGAATCCCCGTTTGTGACGTCATCACGTACATGCGCAATGATGCCCGCAGCTGGGGGGCAGTCCCATAGTGGGCTGGACTGACGTCCCTGCTCGGAGCCAGATCTGCACTGAGCAGGGACGTGACAGGACGGGCGTGGAGCGTCCTCTGCGATGGGGAGGGTATCCCCAGGACGCTCCACGAATGTCCACACAGTGCAGGGCCCCACAGCATACCGGAAGCATTGGTGCTCAGCACACGCGCGTGCTGAGCAGCCAAAACTCCGGTATCCACTCAGACTCTGCTTTGCTTGCCCGAAGCACGGCTAAATGGGGAGAAGAAACCTCCTGCCCGGCCCCCAAAACTGCCAGTCCTGGGAGTCGGGCGATAGGTTTTGCCCATCTCGGTACCTTGATAAAGGTGGATCTTCGCCGAAATGTTGGGAACCTTGCCTCTGCATCTGGGGGTTGGTATTGACCCAAATTATGATTTTAGCTGCTTCTATTTATTTATCACTTTGTTACCTGGTGCTTTTTGCTGTTAGGTATTTTTTGTGCATGTGGTCTTGTGGCTACTTTTTTGAGCCTAGAATTGTAGACTGTTGCTTCTAATAACAGTTTGGCCACTCTGATGTATATATACACTTATTTGTGCTGTTAACATCTGCACATTGTGATATTGTTTATTTTATTTTCTCTGTTGTCATTGGACATCCTATTTACCCATTGCAGACAGACACACACACACACACAAACAGACCTCATATATAAATACATACACCAGGGCTGGATTTACATTAAATCTAGGAGATAGGAAGAAAACATTGAAGCCAACTAGATTATTCTGCTTCCCTAAGCAAAGCTGTGAGGCGTGGGTGCTTTAGACTAGCTGTCTGTATTTGACCAGTACTCACACGATGAAGTTCAGCAGATAGCTTCAACTCAGCAAAACTGACACGTAGAAAGATGAATCCAGTTGAAGAGTTTAATGATCAGACTGACAATCTTGTTAATGTACAGCTTTGCAGGTAAAAAGTCATTAATTTTGTCCTGCAGTGAGCACAGAATGGCTGATATGTAACCAGGAAGTACCTAGAACAAGACACTAAGCAAAAGGGTGGAACTAGCTGAATGCAGAAGGCTAAGGAAACTGAGCAGGGACAAAATAGCTATGAAATCAATAGCATGTAAGCAGCAAAGGCAGATTCAACACAAAACAGAAAAATATAAAATAAATCCTAAAACATGGGGCATGGGGGCGTGGCCGGCTAACAGCGGAGGCAGACGTGTTTTCGTGGAGCTCCACACTTCTGCCACTTTTGGGGACCTCCAGCTGACAGTTACAAGACGATTTTCTTACATTGAGGTACCACCACGGCTGGCCACCGGAGTTATACTGTCCGGAGCCCGTTTAGTCCCCCTCCGGACCAGAGATGAGCCGTTTTGGGTCTCGGTTGCCAGCCGGGCCTGCTCTGTCGTCGGCCATCTTGGGGCCTAGGCTCCAGCACGAGTGCAACCCGATCCACCTGCAGCCTACATATTGGGGAACACAGCTGCGGGGAGCCGTGGGGATGGAGGGCCCCTGTCCCCTGGCGGCTGAGGCTGTGCCTACAGCAGAGATTGTGGGGATGAACGTGGACCAGCGGCGGCTGGTTCACCCTTCCCCCGCCAGAAGCATGGAGGCTGCCCTGGCAGAACTTGAAGCTTGCCTGGAGTTGCTGCTCGGGGCAGACGATGAGCGCCCGATGACACGCGGTACATGGCGCCGGCTGACGTCAGTGCTGGGGATTAATTCGCTGCAACATGCCGCGGTACCCTGCCCTGCTGCTGCTACGCCTGAGGAGAAGGGCGACAAGATTAACGGCCTAGATGGGATTCCGGTTTCTGAAGCTCGCCCCCTCCAGAGGTGCCTACCTGCTTGCGCTAGGATATATACCCGCACCCCCCGGAGAGCAGTCAAGCTGGCGAGTTGGATGTCGATGGTGCCCCCTCGGGAACGGAGGAGATCCAGCGGAGGTGCCCATGGGCTGACCTGGTCTCCACGACGAGTCTTGTTTTCCGGTGGATCTGGGACACCGCTTCCCCCCAAGTTGACGGTAGGGAAGGCGCAGATACCTACATCGAAGTACCGGGGAGTTCTGCCCAGAAATCTTGGAGGCGGACATTACGGAACGGCACGAGCGTTGCAAGGCCCTGATTTTTTCTCCTATGCTGAGGGTCGGGCGGCTGTGGGGTGCCGTGGCCTACTGGTGGTCGCGCTACCTGCACCCCGCCCGACTTTATTTCTAGATGCGGGCTGAAGGGACAGTTGGACTGTATTTCCGTGCCGCCCCGTGTTCTGACGCATTTTCTTTTGACCCACCACTGCTGAGACTTTGAGTTTTGCCTATTAACCCCTTCCCATTTCCTTGTTTTTCTGCGTTTCTTAGAGTTTTCTTTCTGAGACACCCCCCTTTTTTCTTTATGACCCCCCCTACCTGCAAACGTATTGACCCTGCGTGTGAAGACACTATCGTCGGCCTTGTTCACACCATACCATGCCATACCCCTCTTCCCCTCCCCCCTTATTGATTATTATTATACGCTGAGACCCTCCCTATCGGGAGCTGTTTGTTTGTTATTTTCCACACGTGCCAATTCTGCTGTAGTTGGCCCTGCGTGGCCACTGCTTATATTTGTTTGATTTTCTGCTGACTTTATTTACAAAATAAAATCTTAAATACTAAAAAAAAAAAAAAAAAAACATGGGGCATGACACTCCCAGTCTGAAATCTTTAGATTTCAATAAGCTAACACTATAACTTTAAATGTCCTCCTGGAAACGCAATGCGGAGACCTGAAAAACAAAGATAAAGCATTCAACAATACAACTTTACACTTTATAGTCAGTAAGTCGACAGTCTTAAAAGTAGGCCATAGTTCCAGATGCGAGGAGTAGTTTAACAAGTTAACCCATCTTCGTGCTGGGGAAGCCGCACTAGGCCAAACTTCCACCAACACAATTGTACTCCAACTGGCTGTATGTGGAAAGACTTCTGAAAAACCACACACTTCCCCCTGTGGCGTCCATTGAGGAGTATAAGTACAGTTTCAGGAGTGATGGAGGAGCGCAGGTTGCGTTTGTGCTGGCTAAAAGGCTTCTTGCCATGGCTTAACAGCTTCCATGGAACATCTTCAGTAGGATAATAGTGAGGCATTTTACGCAGTTTGACTACACATGTACCGCCATTCTTATCCCCAGCTACTGTCTTTGACACGGTAGCTCTAGCCTTCTTCTTCCTTTCAAACTTAGTTTCTGGGGCTTTGTGCTTGCACTTGTAGAGGGCTTTCCTGGCAGAACTGGAACATTTCCCGATTCTGCGGACCAGCACTGGATTCCGGCTGGCATGGAGCTTGTTCATCTTCACAGCCTTGATTTTCTTCTTCGAGGTGCGCTTTAAAGAGGCAAAAAAAATCAAGCAGCTGCTTGCTGTACATTGTTAGGTAGATTTTCTCTAGGCGTACGAGAGGGTAAGGGTGCTACCCAACTTGGCATCATCCTGAGTGAATACTTTATCCATCGTCTTGAGAAATTCCCTATCTTCTCTTGCCAGTACCAGTTTGTTGTCATCATTGGTAGAATTGAACACTGTGGCTCCAAAGGTTTTATCCCAGGACTGAAAGACATTTAATTTATCTTGGTCTTCATGTTGCCATTCGTGGCTGTTCAATTTTTCCTTCACTCTGTAATGGTGTGGGCACGGTTCCAGATAGGTGTTGCGACCATTTGGCAAGATGTGCGTTTTGTAGGAAGCAATCTTTGTAGGCACCTTCGTTTCCTTTATACAAACATTGCCTATGATAACCCAACCTAGATCAAGGCGTTGAGCGAATGGAGCATCATGTGGACCATTAATTTGTTGCCGTACCTTATGTACTCTGAGGATATCTCTGCCCAGGAGAATTAAGATATCTGCATTCTTGTCAAGGGCTGGTATTTCGTTAGCTATAGCCTTCAGATGAGGATGGTGTAGGGCAGCTTCTGGTGTAGGGATCTCTTGCTTGTTAGATGGGATCTGGTTGCACTCGACAAGTGTGGGTAATTCCAGATTGCCCCCAAGAGAAGCTACTATGAATCTGCTTGCTCTTCTTCCAGAGACCTCTGTAATGCCACTACATGTACCTAAAGTATAAGGGTAGGAATCTCCTTTTATGTTGAAAAGATCAAAGAGTTCCGTTCTTGCAAGGGACCAATTACTCTGATCGTCCAGGATGGCATATACTTTAGCAGACTTTCCTGGGTGATCCTTGTGATATGTTTTAACTAAGCATATTTTAGCACAAGACTTGTCGCAAAGATCTTCACCGCATACTGTTGTACAAGAAGAGGACACTATGGTAACTTCCTGATCTGTAGTCTCCCCGCCGTGCATTAACCCAGGAGGGGAGTCTGTTTATGTTGCAGGCATGTACTGAGATGGATGTAGCGCCTGCACGTGATCCACACTACCGCATTCTACGCACTTGATAGGAAATTTGCAGTCTTTGGCAAAATGCTCAGTAGAAGCACAACATCTGAAACATACACCATATGTCTTTAGGAGCTCTTTGCGCTCTTGGAGTGGTTTCTTTCAGAAGTCGATGCATTTTTTTGAGGGGATGTGGCTTCTTATAAATAGGACAAAGGCGGTTAGGATTCTCAATCTTTTCACCTTGTTTGCACTCTTTAGGAATTTAGTCTTCTTCACGGATACTGGACCCCTGCTGCCTCTGTGGTTAAAGTGCGAGCTGTCGGGCATCTGAGGAGGGCCTGAAGCGTGGAACTCGTAGGAAAAACTGGGGTCATTCTTTGTTTCTGCAATGTCCCTTATAAATTCACAAAAGTAGGAGAAAGGTGGAAAGGAGATTTGGTTCACTCTTTCATACTTTGCCCCAAGTACAGTCTATTTTTCCTGGATATTGTATGGCAGCTTGGAAACTATTGGGTTTACCCCACGAGCAGTGTCCAGATAGCTGAGGCCAGGTAGGAAAGTGTCTGACTTGGCCAGCTGCAGCTTCCAGAGAAGGTCACTGAGTTAAAAGTATTTCTGATTGTCCTTGCCGGAAATCTTTGGGAAACAATGTAGGCGATTCAACAGTGTTCTCTATGACTTCAGGGCTGCCGTAGCTTTGATCAAGTCTTTGCCAAGCAGCGTCGAGGCCCGACGTTGGATTATTGATGTCGACCTCTGAGTCTCTTGACACCTTCTGTAGACTGTGGACCAAGCCATCTGATCAGCACAGCAGGTCCAGTTCCTCAGCAGGAGTAATGCCAAGATCACTAATTGCAGTTCTGAAGGCACCCTTCCAGCTTCTGTAGTTTTCAGGCTGGTCATCAAAGTTCGAAAGGCTTGTCTTGGTGAGTTCACGGCGAGCCATGTATCTAGCAAACTCAGACATGTCTGTTTTCTCTGACTTTGGGTAGGGAAATGAAGTTTGAAAGGCATTTGCAGTATTCTGGTTAAGTGACATAGGGTAGTATGAGGTTGCATCTGCATTTAGCCCTGGAGTCGGTTTAACATCCATAGACTCAGGCAGGCATGGTTTTATAGCTGTATGGTGGCTAGGATTTTGATGAATTGCTGGAGGGTGGAATTGCATCTGAGAGTTAATGCATTGGGATTGCTGTTGCACTAGGGCATGTGAAGAGAGGTCAGGGTCATTGGCTAGTAGAGTATTGTACTGACCTTGGATGCAGGGTACTGCTACAGAGTCTTTTCCCGGTTTCGGAAGGTTGTCACAACTGTCAGGAACATTTTATGTTATGAGAGAGTCACTGTTTTGCGTTAGTCTCTGGTGCATTTAGTGGAATGTTCCTCATCCACGTTGCATAAGCTGATGCTGTCTCTTTCACTTCCCGCGGCAGCCTGCTCTAGAATTTTTAATGTTGCTACGGTTGTCGCGTGCTTACACTGTTTCTCTAGGGCTTCTATTTCCACTCTTTTGCGAGCTTCTTCCGTTTCTATATGTAACGGTAGCTGTATCGCTTACCCAGGAGTAGCGAAGTTGGGATCCTTGAGGGCAGAAGTATCTGCTTGAATAATACAAAAGGTCTATAACTTACAGACTGTAACAAGGAGACACAAGGACTAACTGAATTGCCTCTAGGCTCTGAAGGTTTCAAGACCAACAGGTTACCTAGGACACGCTCAGAAACAGCAAACGTGGAATGACAGTCCGTGAAGTATTCAGGTTGCAGGGCAGTCAAATGCAGAAACCAATTGTTTTGGTACATACAAGGACTAACTGAATAGTCTCGAAGCTCTGAAGGTTGAGACCAACAGATTACCTAGGACACATTCAGAAACAGCAGACGTGAAATGACAGTCCGTGAAGTATTCAAGGTGCAGGACAGTCAGATGCAGAAATAA